>CAWUFW010002038.1:0-2440405 GCA_963921515.1 Calotriton arnoldi
TGTTATGATCTTTCAAGGAACTTGTTATCGATGCGGCAAAGTTGGTCACAAAGCTAATGCTAGTTTTTGTCCTGCTCTCAGTGTGGTTTGTAACTATTGTGGGAAAAGGGGTCACTTTTCAAAGAACTGCCGTTTTCGCAACAAAAGAGATGGCAGAAATGAAGTGAAAGAAGTCAGTTTTCAGGTGAATGAGTAGTGTGGTGTGGAACATCCTTCAGAGTGGGTCAAGATAGGAGATGTAAAGATAAAAATGAAGTTCGACTCTTGCTCTCATCTTACGTTTATTTCTAAGGATGTCTTTGAGAGAAATTTAAAAAACAAAGTAAAATTACTGAAAACTGATGTAAGACCAACAGGTTATGGGGAGCTCCTATAAGAATGTTGGGTTACTTTCAGACTTGTGTTGAGTGCAATGAGAGATTTACTGATGCTAAGATCTATGTGGCAGAGAAGGAGATAACTTACTGAGTTGGACACACCAAGCACGTCTTGGCATTATTCTCGATCCCAATGGTAATCCTCCTGTACAGGTGCAATCTATAGAGAATGTTGAGAACAGGTATGTGAAGAAGTTTGGAGAATTATTCAAGAATACGTTGGGACGTTTGAAGGGCTACAGTCACAGCATTAAGCTGAAGCTAGGTGCAAAGCCAATTGCAGCAAAAGTGAGGAGGCTTCCACTGAGTGTACAAGAGTCTGTACAAAAAGAAATTGACAGACTACTTGATTCTGGTCTGATTGAGCCTGTGGAAGCGACAGAGTGGTTGGCTCCCATAGTCGTGGATAGAAAGAGTAATAATGAGATTCGTCTATGTGTGGATCTACGTGCGCTCAATAAGGAAGTTGTTGTGGACAAATTTCCGCTACCAAATATAGATGAGATGGTGTCGACACTGGATGGTGCTTGTTATTTCAGTACTCTAGACTCTAGAATATCACCAGGTGCCCCTAGATAAGAGTTCACAGGAGCTGACTGCTTTCATTACTCCTATGGGAGCATTTAAGTTTTTAAGGATGCCTTTCGGATTAGTTTCAGCGGCCTCCGTGTTTCAGAGGATTATGAGTGATGTGGTCAAGGGAATTTCGGGAGTCAGGTGTTATCAGGATGATCTTTTGATTTATGGTAAGAGTATTGAAGAACATGATTGGAGAGTAGAGAAAGTGTTAGAGAGACTACGTAAAGCTGGCTTGACTCTACGTCTTGACAAATGTAGATTTGGAGTGACTGAGGTAGATTATCTTGGTCACCACATATCTGGGAGTGGTGTAAAACCGAAGAAAGAGTTGGTAGATACAATTGCAAATCTTAAGGAACTGTGTTCGAAGGAAGAGCTTGCATAATTCTTGGGAATGGCAGAGTTTTACAGCAAGTTTATAAGAAATTTTGCGGATAAAACTTGCCATCTAAGAAGTTTGCTGTGCAAAAAAACTTTTGGGATGAGGTGTGCAAGGAAGAATTTGCGAAGGTCAAGTTGGATCTAAAAAGTGCTCCTGATTTACAGGCTTTCAAACCAGGTGATTTGACATACATTGTAACAGATGCAAGTAAGAAAGGTCTAGGGGCCTTGCTGATCCAGAAGAGGGATACTCAAGAGTGTTTGGTCGCATGTGCCTCAAGATGTCTAAGAGGTGCTGAGGTTAACTACTCAGTCATTGAGAAAGAGGCGCTTGCCATTTTCTGGGCATTGAATAAATTTAAGAAATTTGTTTGGGGTACCCAATTCATTGTCAGGTCTGATCACAAACCCCTTAAAGAGATTTTTTGAGAAAAAGGGTTTGGACTCAATCTCTTCTAGGATCAGGAGATGGGTGATTTCACTTCAGGAATTTGATTTTGTTATGTAATATATTCCGGGAGCAACTAATGTTTCGGCAGATTGTCTCTCACGTTTGGTAGACAGTGTGGAATGTGAAGATGTAAAGGGAGATGATGATCTGGTGGACGAGTTTGATGTGAAAATGTGTGAAATCACTTTAGGAGTCATTAAAGAAGATGAATGGAAGGAAGAGGTAAAGAAGGACAATGAAATGTTGAGAGTGATGGATATGATTTCACAAGATAAAGGGAACAAGCTTGAGAAACCTTGGTCGTTGGTGTGTGATGAGGTAGCCATTAATAATGACATTGTAACTAGAGGGACGAGGTTAGTTCCTCCGGAGAGTCTGAGAAACAACATTGTAAAAATGGCTCATGAAGGACACATGGGTATTTGTAAAACAAAAGAACATATTAGACAAGATTTTTGGTGGCCAGGTTTGGATCTCATGGTGGAGCGAGTGGTGCGTGATTGTGTTCCCTGTTCCTTGAGCGACAAGATTCTCAAGCCCAGACAATCTCCCATGGTTTGTAGGAGATTACCCATGTGTTCTTGGGATGAAATAGCCATTGATATTGTTGGACCTCTTCATGGTGAACATCAGACTCCGTATTTAATAGTTCTACTTGATCTGTACTCACGCTGGATTGAAGTGAGTTCAGTGCGTGACATCACTACTCAGTCTGTAATTAAGTTTCTGGATGCAATTTTCAAGCAAGAAAGCTTTCCGGGTTCTTTGTTATCTGACAATGGTCTGCAATTTTGTTCTTGTGAAATGGAGGAATATTTAGCAAAGTGTGGGATTAAACATAAAAAGACCTCTCTTTATCATCCCGAGACAAATGGTGCCATAGAAAGGTTGAACAAAACCTTGAAGGAAAGTATACAACTGGCAAGGGTCAACAGTTTGAATTGGAGAGATGAATTGCAAAACAGGATTACAGCTTACAGGTTTACGCCACACTCCTCAACAGGGAAGACCCCTTTTGAGTTATTCAAAGGTAGATCTGCCAATACCATCATCTGTCCTGGCTGGATGATTTTGGATAAAGGACTTAATTATAATGACATTGGTCAGTGGAGGAATAAAGATTGGCTTTGCAAAAGAAAAGGAAGATTTATCTTGACTCTCATAAATCGGCTAAGACAGTTGAATTCAAAGTTGGAGACAAAGTAAAAATTAAAGCGCCTGTGGGCTGTCTAAGCTGGTCTAAGTTCACGGATGAAAAGACTGTGGTGAAATTGTTCAAGAATGCTGTGAAAACCAATGATGGTCGCATCTGGAATCATAGCCGAGTAGTTCATGTTAAGTCAAGATGTGGTGGTGTATGTGGAGCAGAAAGTTCAATTGGGTCTTCTTAGCAAAAGGAGTGTTTGGAACCCATACGCAAAAGCGTCAGATCTTGCAAAACTCCAGTTTATCTCAAAGATTTTGTAAGATGTTAATTTCTCTTATTATTGTTGTATTTTTTATTTTTTTGCATTTTAAGGGAGGAAAGGTTTGGGAATCTTACAGATTTGTACATCATACGTACTTAGAAATTTGTGTGTTATTTCTACTTTAATTATATTTCGAATTGTAAAGAGGAAGAAGTGTAATGTGGCTTGGTTCCATGTTCCAGCATGGAGCGTTGAGCGTGTGGGGTTCTCACGGAGTCAGTTGGCTCAAGTCTCCGATGGATGGGGTCTAATAATAAAGCCTCACCTGTTTAATCCACATATCCAGTGTCTGGACTTCATTACACCTATATCTCTTTACATCGAATGCGCTACAACGCACTCCATTACAACACGGTCTTTCCAACGACCGCGTTGTTACAACGCGAACCATTACATCGCAAGTCGTTACAACGACTTGCTGTAGAGGACACGCTGGACTTAGGAATAGTATCCTACTCCAGTTTGTGCAACAGCAGGGAAGGTGTAGAATTGTAAATCCAACACCTTCTGCCCCCTACAACAAGTCGTTCTAACAACTTGCGATGTAATGGTTCGCGTTGTAACTAACAGCATTGTAATGGAATGCGTTGTAGCGCATTCATTGTAAACGATGTCTCCCGCCAGGAGAACTAGGAGCAGAAGGTTTAGGAACAGGCAAACTAGGGGAATAGATAAACCAGGCGAATCGCAATTAGGAAATCGTGATTTCAAATGAATGAAACTCTTTTGAGTTTCATTTGTGATTCCCAGTGGGTCGCAAATAGACCTGCCTAGTGAATATTAATGAGGTATGTCTCGGTTTGCAGCCCACTGGGAATAACTAAAATCACAGGCATGGTGGCCTGCTGGGGTCAGCAGACCACCATGTGTGTCATTGCTTTTAAATAAAGTAATCTTTTTTTAAATGCAGCCCATGTTCCTTAAAAAAAAATGGGATGCATTTCAAAAACAGAAATGAAACATTTAAGTTTAATTTTTTAAGAGCAGGCAGTGGTCCATAGAACCACTGCCACTCTTAAAAAATGCTTTTATAAACATTCACAAAGGGGGAGAGGTCCCTTGGTTTGCCACCAAATTCAATTTGGTGGTAAAATGTGAATTATTTACGACTGCATTTCAGTCGCAAAAACATTCATACATACCACTGAGATTCAGTATGGGGAAGGAAATCCCTCAATATGCCTCTTCCTAATACCAAATCGCAAACCCAAATTGCAATTAGGTAATAGGTTATCTAATCACTGTTTGGGTTTGGTACATGTCGAAATGCCTTTTTGCGTGCGCAAACGGGCCGATTCTGTGAATCGGCCTACTAGTGACCTCAGAAAGACTTCGTACTTGTGGCCCAATGATCCCAAACGAGGTCTTCACCAGAAGAAAGCACAAGCAACTTCATATAGTTTCAACCTGTTTGGCCACCCTAAAGTGGAAAGACTCACGAGCTGGGAATTTGAAGAAACTAATTGTGACCTTACAAAGGAGTCATCTAACATAGATATCTTTGCAATACTTTACGCAGTCAGGATGCTTGTGCTCCATTACTGCAGATTCAAAGCAGATGCGTGTAATAGTAATCAGTCTGCATCTCTACCTTTAATCCGCACAAAAAGCAAAAGAGAGCTGGGTTATTGGCAGCTGCACCTTGAAGTAAAAAATGCAGATGGTTTCACAGCATGTCTGACAAATGAAACTCAGAAGGATCTTTCATAAATAACCCTACCAATTACAGTGTGAAATAAAAACAGGTTGGAAAAATCAGTTTTCAGATCTTGCATATTTTTTGCTTCCAGATCTGTAAATCTACAAAATATTTCCTGCAAGAACTGGCAAATTATGTTTTGCATTTAGAAGGCCCAAAGAGACGATTTGAGTACTTATACTCGTGTTTAAAAATATGAAGATTCCGTCGTCAAAATGAGACAAACAAACTAAAGTTATGGAATGAGACCTCCCAGCCCCTGAAACATCCTGAATGCTTAATTAAATTAGATTTGTGACCGAAAGCTTGTAGATTTACAGATCTGGAAGCAAAAAAATATGCAAGATCTGAAAACTGATTTTTCCAACCTGTTTTTATTTCACACTTTAATTGGTAGGGTTATTTATGAAAGATCCTTCTGAGTTTCATTTGTCAGACATGCTGTGAAACCATATGCATGGCGGTGCGACAGCTGCACCACCTGCATATTACATAGCCCCTGAGTGACGCGCCACTGCTAGGGAATGGCGGTTCACTGGTGGAGCCAGCGGTCCAGTTACTGTCTGACCGCCCAAGTAGTACTTGGGCAGTTTTACTGCCAGTGCGGCGGTGGCTGGACTGCCACTGCCGCGCCACCGCAGATCTGGTGGTCCTCGGACCGCCAGACTCGTAATTTGGCCCTATAGGGTTTGTTATAGACAGGTGTAATGAGGTCGGAGTTTAATATAAAACGCTAATTTAAAATTTGTGTTTGGTTGTTAAATATTTCATGTTTCTCTCTTTAGTGGCTGGCTTAAGGACAATTTCAATTGAGCACCTACCCAGGCTGGTTGTATCAGTGCATGCATGTGCATTACTTCTGCCCAGCCTGCCTTTACAACATGACTTTGGGTTGGTCCTGTATCCCTCATGGCAGGGCTGGCTCTAGAACGTTTTGGACAACGAGCACAAAGGGAATGTGCAAGGTTCCTCTAATAAGCTTATGACGTGACATCACTGGAAATTACATCACTGGAAGTGACATCAATTGATCATTAATCCTCTGACCTCACTGAGGCGACTTTGCAAGAAGCAACTAAAAAAAAAAAAACACTCTAATAAAATTAGTTTAAATGTTATAAAGCTCTGTTAAGTGTAATTACAATATATTTGCCACACTTTGTGGAAAAGCTGGGCCTAGCTCTCTCCCAAACTGATTTCTTTGCTGAAATGTGAGCTAATTGTTTTCATATAGGTGCTTGTCCAAGACTACACTGAAATAAGATGGTTTCCAGGTACCCAGTGCAAGATAAAGTATGCATCACATACGATGTTTGAGCCAGGAAGATATGAAAGCAGACACAATTTTTATAAATAGCTTGACTTCAACTACATGCGTCGCTCAAGCCACTGTAAAATTAGGCAACGAGATTCACTGAAATATCAATCGAAATAATGATGCAAATACATTTTTCCTTGAATGTATTGTAAAACACATGCCAGGTCTAGGAAAAGGGCAGCAGAGCGCTACAGTAACAATGCATTATTATTTTTAGGGTTTGCGAGAATAGTGTTTACCTTTCTGGGACTACAACTCCTGGAATGCAATGCCATGTACAATAAAAGCATTAAATGGGGTGTGCCAGACCGGATGGCTCGCGGCAGTTAGGGAACCTGCAAGCCTGCAAGTCGGCTCTTCCAGGTCGCCGCCAAAACCAGCGGAGTTGCTGCTCCGCACCGCACTCCTCGCCTGCTTAGACCCCCCCCTGGCCTCAGCTACCTGCTCTGTGTGTCCTGTGCCACAAACCTACGGACCCAATTTGTGACTCGGCGAGGAACAGGCACAGGAAGCTGGAAAAGCGGAGAGCAGGGCAGGAAGAGCCGGGTACGTCGAGGTCAGCCACTTGCCAGCAGCAGGGGCCCTGAGCGAGGGTGAACAAGGGTGAGGAGTAAGGAGTGAGGAGTAAGCTGGGTGAGGGGAGACAGCGGGGGTCAGCGACCAGGTCAGCGAGTCACCCCCACCTTCGACCCACCTTAGCCCGACACAGTGGAAAGCGAAGGAAGCGAAAGTGACGCAACTTGGGAGGAGGAGTCGCGGCATCGAAGCATCGCAGCCATCCGCTGCCGTCGCTGCTGCCCCCACCACCGCCAACAAGTTAACCAAGCGGCGCTAATTCCCTGGTCTCTTCGCTCGAAATTCCTGAAGGCAGCCCGAAAGTCAGCCCGAGGAACCTGTGGAGTTTTCCAGGTCCCCTGGGCCCGTTGACCCGCCGGTCGAAAGGCTGTGAACTGCGGGTGAGCTGAGGGTTGAGGGCTGAGGGTCTCCAGTACCTCCATACTAGCATACCCTCCGCTTCTACCGATTTTACCACCGCTATTTCCGCAGTTGCCGCTGCTGCCCCCTCTTGCCTTCTGTTGCTGTTGCGGTACCAGTGGTGCGGTTAGCTTGTGAATCTGCTGGAACTGGAGTCTGGCGAACTTGGTGAGTTTGGAACGCGAAGTGCGGTTGGAGGTTGGTGAAGGAGGGCGCACGATCTGTGGTGAGCGAGGAGGAAAAAAAAAAAAAAAAAAAAGCGTGTACTCTCCCCAGTGAACCTTAAAAAACTGCAGAATGGAAGCCGATTGTTGAGCTGTTCGAGCTCGTGTGTTTGAAAATCATCTGTTGGAGAGAGGAAACTTAGCGCCCTGCGCTCGGAGCCCGGTGTAGCATAAGCGGCGCATCGGCGCTCAGGCGCATTAGCGCATTGGAGTTTCTGAAGTAATTCCTCTCTGTTTCATGCCGGTTGCATGGCAAAGGGTCCTGTAATATAATATTGGAGCCAAGTTATGACTGCAAAAAAACTTCGCTCTGGTAGATTGATGTACACAAGAGCCTGCAAGAAAACTAGAGCTAACCCTCTAAGGAATAACTCTCTGCAAATTAACTCTTTGAAGAATTTTAATACCATCCCTTCTTTCTTTTTTTAAAAAGAAACAAGCCAAAAATCAGTTGAAATGCAGGAGCCTCCGGAAAAAAAATATGAAGATCAGGAAGAGGCCAAAGCAATTCTCGGAAAATCAGTATCTGTTGTGTCTCCCTTACTTCTGTCAAAAAATGTGGGATCATGGCCTACAGCTTATCATCACTCGGAACCTAGGGTAGTTGACTCTTTGCTTGTAAACTTAACCACACACTCCTTGGTAATCGGAGCCGCTGAATTCGCAGGAGTTTTTCAATCGTTACAAAAGGTGGTAGAAGTGGAGGAACGCATAATAGAAGACTTCACGTTGCCTGACATTAACTTAGATCAGTCGCTCAAGAAGTCTTACGCTCACAATCTAGAATCATCCAGGATTCTCTCCCTTGCCACTCCATTACCTTTTAAGGATCTTCCTGTGAAAATGCAACTGTTTAGTAGTACACCTAGTGAAGCAAATTTATTAGATTCACGGGGCTCAATAACCCCTGATCTTTCTCTAAATTTGCCTCCATTAATTACCAATCCGGAATCAAAATTGTTGATGTCGGAATCATTACTTTGCCTAGAAAGAGTACTGGCCTCTATTTTAACACTACTAGAGAAATCAGTGAGTAACTCCGACTCGATTTTGGATTCTGTCTTGGCGCTGCCAAAAATGATTGCATCTGAACAAAAATTACTGCTAGGTAAGGCTTGTGCACTTCCCTCCAACATACCTAATGACGGGAAGGGAATAAGTACTTCCCTCCCTTTGAGGAAAGCCTCCGACAACTTAAATCCTATTCGAATAAATTCTCTCCCACAGGTTAAAGGGCGGGACTTTGGTGTCCAAGCTGGTAAGCCATTCTGTAGTGGAAATGATAAAATGGAAAAGAAAGGAAATGAAGATATTCTTGATAAGCTACACTCTTCTATCCTACAACAGCTTTTTGACACTGAGCCCTTAACCACAGTGGCTGACTCCACGTCCTGCCTGCATACTAAGATGAAAAACACAAACTCAAACTTATGCGGAAAGGTTTTTCCAATCTTCCTAAAAATAGGTGCAAATTCGTCAAATTCATTCAAGCAGCATGTAGAGGATGGACTGAATGTCAGAAGCTCTCCTACCAAGGAAAAAGAATTTAAGACCAAAAATAACAACGCCTGTAAGGCAAAGCTGAAGAAAAAAAGGGAAAAACGCAGAAGGATAAATAAAAAAAGGTCTAAACAGTTACGCTTCGATCCAAATCCTATCCACAATATATCATCAAAGTTGGATTTAAATGCTCCAAAGATTGGAGACGGACATACAGAGTACACTCATTCGGGTCCCAGTTCCGTCTCTCTGAACTCAAGCGTACCTCCTAGTCTTCCCAAAGATGCTGAGGCCTTAGATATAAGTGTTCTTCCTATTGTTCAAAGTGTGCTGAACCCTAATGCTACTCTGTTTGCTTCTTGTTTAGGTAACAATGTTATTTATAATTCCGATAATAACATCTTTGAGGCACCTAGTTTAGATTCTAACCTTCAGCCTGCCTCTTTTAGCCTGGATTTTTCGTTTATCTTTGACCAAGAACCATACATGAATAGAACCTTTCTGTTGGGCTGCTTTGCGGAAATTCCAGGTCTTCAGATGACAGAAAGTAACGACATCGCTCTGGTTGAGGTCAAAAATATAACAATCCAAGGGGGGCAAGAGTAACTTTTACATCAAAGGCCATTTCCCACATGATAGTGGCTTACAGCGATAAATTACGGCGCTGTGGCATTGATGTTTTAGTACCAGAAGTATTGTCATCCTTAAAAACAGAGGCCCAAAAAATAGCCACTTAATTCTAATTTAGAAACCAGTGCAAGAGTCATTCCATTTTTGGAGAAAGATAGTACTATGCAAGTTCTTTTTGGTAAAGAAGGTAGGAAGGTTTTGCTCCATACGGAAAAAAATTGTTACCGGGTGCCCCCGCGGAGGAGGAAGACAAGAAATGGTGTTGGGTTGCAGGCGTTTTAAATTCAAATAGACCCTCAGGCTTAAAATGTGCGATTCCCTCCTAGCAAGGATTTAAAGGTGTTATCATGGAACGCAGCCGGCTTAAGCAACAATATCACAAGCTTTTATTTTTGAAAGAACAAAATGCTGATCTAATCTGTCTGCAAGAGACCTGGATCTCTAAGAACTGGTCTACTGAAGATTATATAGTGCTGAGCCGGCCTGCGCTTTCCGTGAACAGAGGTCACGCCAAAGGAGGTATTGCCATCTTACTTAGTACTAGCCTCAGATGGTCATACAAAGAAATTTTTCATTCCTCTAACCTAATGCAGGCAATCAAATTAAATCACAAGGATGACCTAGCTTCTTCGAACTCCTTGTTGCTTATAAATGCATATCTGCCACCTGACGCTTCTTATTCTTACCTTTTAAAAGATCTTTTTCTTTTTATCTCCTCTACCATGGACAACGACGACTGTAGGTCTGTATTACTGGTGGGAGATTTAAACTCTAAAGTATCATCTCATAGCATAAGGGTATTTTCTAACATCGAAAAAAATGAAGCCCTCAACATACCCATAGCTCAATTTCCGGAAAAAAGCAGGACAGACAAAAGAGGAGTTACATTACTTGAAGGCTTGAGAAGTCTAGACCTTATAATTGCTAATGGAAGGCTAGAAAAAGATATCCCAGCAACTTACACTCATAAGGCGCCAACTGGCAGGTCTATTATAGACTATCTAATTGTTTCCGCAGATTCTTTTCGCAAACTTACATATATGGAAGTCCTTGGAAATGCTTTTAGTGATCACATGATGATTTGTTTAAAATTTAATTTTACGTGTGCTAGGGTAGGTCCCTGGAATTTTAAAGGTGATGCAGTAGGGTTTAATGGTACAAATGGCAGAATTCACTGGAATACTCAAGCTACCGCTAAACTAAAAGCGCATTTATTGACCCTAATAAGAGATCAGCAGTACATAATATCGGATGAGGGTGACGCTACCCAACCGGATCCTCTTGTCATTTTTTCTCACAATATAGGTTTTTGGGCTAAATCCTGTAAATTAACCTGTGCTCCTGTTAAGCAGAGCTCACACTTTAATTCACTGCTCACTTTAAACAGGGAAATAAATAAATTAGTGAGGGCCCAGTTTTTGAACTTCTCAAGTGAAAGAAGTAATTTAATAAACCTTTTAAAGAGTAAAAGACAGAGGAAAAAAAGCTCCCATAGACAAATAAAGGAGGATGGTGTTTGGATAAAACTAAAGGAGGCAGCCTCTCAAAATAATTCCAAAAGGTATTGGGAATTAATCGCAGATTGCTGTGGCACTAGAATGAAATCTCTACCCATACCTATAAAAGAAGAAGAATGGAAATCTCATCTGCTAGATTTGTATTCCGCTAATTCTAATTTTCCAAAATCAAATACTGCGGCACCCGATCAATCTACTACTCTTGTATCCAATTATGCACTTTCTATTAATGAAGTGGTTGGAATTATAAAAAAAATGAGATCTTCAGGAGTAATGGGCCCTGACGAAATCCCCATGACGGTTATTAAAAAGGAGCCATTTTGTGGGATACCTACCTTGCTCCAATATTTAATTTCTGCTACTTCCAGGGGAAGATACCACCCTCTTGGTCTGGAAGTATTTTAATCCCTCTGTATAAAAAGGGCCCTAGAACACACCCAGGTTACTATCGGCAAATAGCCTTGCTGGACGCGGTGGGGAAAATATTTGCACGTAGTATCCTCAATCACCTTACGGAATGGGTGACTGAGAAGAAAGTCCTCCCCTTAGAACAAGCAGGATTTCGTAAAAATCATTCCACTCTAGATAATATATTTATGCTGAAATTAATTGAGGAAAAATATACAATTACTCGTAAATCTAATGTGTATATGGCTTTTATAGATTTTTCTACAGCCTTCGATAAGGTAGATCGACCGCTTTTATGGAGAAAATTGAAAAAAATGGGTTTGCCCTCCCCCTGTTATCTTTAATCATTGCACTCCATTCGCAAACCTGGTGCCAGATTTTAATGGGTGAAAATCAAGGTCTATCTGACATAATCCCTACAGAAAATGGGTTAAAACAAGGTTGCTTGTTAGCACCGCTGCTATTCTCTTTATATATAGCGGACTTACCCGAATGTTTTGCACAAAATATTGGAGATGCTCCCAAGATTTGCTCTCGTCCCTTAACATGCCTTTTATATGCAGACAACATTGTTGTAATGGACCTAACCCCAATTGGGCTGAATAGAAAGTTGGCATCACTACAGAAATATACAGTAGACCATTTTTTGAAAATAAATGTCTCTAAAAGTAAAATATTAATTATGAAAAGTACGAAAAGTAGAAAATCATGTAAATATAAATGGCACATTGGTACTGAAAGGCTGGAGGTGGTAGACTCATACCTTTATTTAGGAAACTTCTTACAGGCAGCACGCATAACAAACCTCACATCGATCATAGCACTTGCAAAGCTTTGTCCCACGCCAATGGTTTGCGTATTTTTTATAGTGCTATGGGCAGAAGACATTTTTACACCTTTTAATGGTTTTTAAGGCAAAAATTCAGCCGACCTTGCTATATGCGATTGAATCAATCCCTGTCAAGGTTTGGAGTTTTTTAGAAAGGACAGAAGGTCAAATACTACGCAAAATATGTAATTTTAGCACAGTAGTTCCAACGGCAGCAATAAGATTAGAATTTGGCTTGACTAGTTCTTATATTCAAGGATTATCTAGGGTTCTCAGTTGGGGATATCAGCTAAAAAATAGTGACCCAGATACACTAAGAGGTCTCGCGCGTTATGAAATTTTTAATGTAAAGGCAGGCACCTACTCTTTTTGCCGGGACTTTGCATTGGCACAAAACACGTTCGGTATACAAGAAGAATCAGTCTTCACACTTCCATCCTCAGGATTTAAATCTCTCCTAAAAACCTTAAGTGGCAAAACTAGCTTTAATAGAGATATTAAATTTTGTAATTCTAAGGAAAGATTAAAAATAATAGCCAGGACAAATGCACTAAGAACTCCACAAAAATTCGTATTCTGGAATTTAGAGCATGGAGTTCGACGCCTGCTTATTTTATGTCGCATGAATCTCCTACCTTTAAACAATTTGACCGCAAATTGGTCTCAGAATCGAAATGACGGTAGAACTTGTAATTTTTGTAATTTGAGTACTCAGACCCTGGACCATGTTTTGTTTGTTTGTCCGGAACTGGTTCTGAGTCGACATCGTTGGCTTCGGCCGATGTTTTTACAAAACAGCGTAAAAAATGTGGCATCAGCCCGAGACTATTTATTTTGTCCAAAAAATGAAGTGGTGTGTGTAAAACTTTTTAACTATTTTAAGGAGTTCATGTATATATATTACATTTTTCATATATCTATTTTGCTGCTACTAACTGCTATTTTTGCCCAATAGAGATACGTATTTTGCATATGTATTAGCTGCTATCAACTGCTTTTTTGCACAATTGAGATATGTTGTGCTTATGTTTTAGTTTGACTTTTTTGTTAATTTTTAAAACTAATTGAAGTGGGATTTCACATGTATTTTGCACAGGTTCGGGCCGTTACTGAATGTTTTTTGCACAAGTCTGGCTTTGCTTAGTCATCCCTTTTGATTATGCTGCTATTGCAAAACCTGTATTCTCCTTGAACTGAAACGGAAACTTAGCTACTATTTGGTAAATGAATAGATTGTTATTTATTCCGTTTTGCACATTTTGCACATTTTAGGAGATGCTCCGCTACTTCCTTTGTTTGGTAACTAATTTTAAACGTTTTTTTCTATTTTTTTTTTTTTTCTAATTTTATTATTTGAAATAGAATTTTAGATTTCATATTACATATGACCAGGCAGCTTCCTAGTGTCCTTGTTCTTTTTTAAGAGTCCGTTACTCATTTCATTCCCTTTGCTGCTAATTTTAAATGCCATTAATTGTTGAAATGTTTATGTGTTGCTGTAGTTATTTCTAAGATGGTATGTGGTATGACCTTTGCTATGTTTTATTACTGGTGACATTATGTATGTAATTTTATGTGGACCTCCTAGGAGTTCCAAATCTTGAATAAAAATCATTGAATCCTTGGGTGTGCCCTGAGCCATGGCTGAAAGGCCCTCATCTGCTCACTGCAGCCTTTAAAGGTTCTAGTACTAAATTTTAATATACATTTAGGCTTTTTCCTTTCACCCTGACACATGATGTATTAAAGCATGTATTTCACTTAAGATATAAAATGGAGTTCATTTACTTTTGATGAAACTCCTTTGCATGAAGGAAATATAATCTACGAGCCTAAGACGCCAAATGCTTAAAACCACAAAGGATCCCAATCAGGAGAGAAGCCAGAGACAGGATTTATCATTGGCATCTTTTTAGAACTCCAACGAGTCAGCAAGATCAGAAAGCAAGAACGTGCGTCAGATTCTGCGTGAAGGAAATTGAACACCTATAATAGTATGAAGGACATCTGAGAAAGCCAGACCAGAGAAGGCCTCTCATTGGCTCATTCAAGAAGTGTCTGCTCGGAGTGTGTTTTTTGATCTCTGCTTTGTGTTACAGATTTGTCCATGCATCTGAGATTGTGGACTGTTGGCTGGAACCACCTATGGCTTCATCTTTGTAACCTAGGAATCACGGGCTGACATGCTGTGCACATCTATTGATCCATGCGGTTCAATAAGTTAAAGTTAAGTCCAAATTTCTGAGATTCCTGTTTGGTTAGGTCTGCTTCTACCTTCTGTTTCATCCCATTTTATATTAAGTTTAAATGCAGCAGGCAGCTTTCTTTATTTTTTTCTGCGTGTTCAGTGCATCATGCACTGGGCATGTTTAGTGACAACCTCTGTAGGTGATTCCACTGTTTTTTTGTGCAACACCTTCTGAATGTTATAATATCTGTATAAAAGCCTGTTTCCAATTTACTTATTACAAGGGAGTTGTGATGTTTCCAGTCACCTGTAATAAGGGAATCACATAGCTGCTGAAGTATTTTTTTATTTTTTTTATTTTACAGAGTTTTATATAGCGCGAACTTGACCCGAATCGGGTATCAGAGCGCTTTACATAGCACCAGTTGCATTACATGAGGACACATTCATTTTTGTTAGGCACGGGGAGATTAAGTGATTTGCCCAGAATCACAGGATGTTCAGCGTCATTGCCGAGACTCGAACCCAGTTCCCCAGATTCCAGGTCGACCGCCCTAGCCGTTAGGCAGTAAGTTATTACAGTTGAGTTGTGACATCATAATGCATGCTGTCTGAGCCAGCAACTAAGGTGAAAGGCAGACCACAGAGTATAATTACAGGAACAGTTTAAACAAAAACGAAAGCTAGCTTTTATTCTTCTGATCTGTTTTTCTAAAATGGCCAGTGATCAGAAGAACAAAGACATTTGTAGTAAAATATTTAGGGCCTCATTTATGAGAAGTGTTGCATCGCTGCTTGAAAGCAGCGATGCAACACTTCTCAGTGCGCCTTCCTTGCGACCCGAATAATGCGTCATATTTACTGTATGACGCATCATGTCGCAAGGAATGACAGATACGTCAGTTTTACTGACGTATCTGTCAGCGCAAAAGTGGTGCATTGCTGGAGTTGTGTCGGAAGCGTGACGCAACTCCAGCAATGTTCCTTTCACATGGGGCAAGCCCCATGTGAAAGGGCCTGCGTCACCCTTGCGCCTGCCATGAGGCAGGCATAAGGTTTTGACGCATTGGCATCCTAGAAGTGGCGCAGCGAAATCTCATAGATTTCACTGCGCCACTCCTCGACCCTTTCTTGCGGGGAACGCCCACCCTGCATACATTATACCTGACGCAGGTATAATGTAGCGCAGAGGATTTACTGAAGTGACGCATCTACCTAGATGCGTCACTTCGTAAATATGGTGCAACATGGTGCATTATTTACGCTGCTGCTGCGTCACTAAAAGTGACGCAGCGGTGGCGCAAAAGTGACGCAGGCCTTCATAAATAAGGCCCTTATTCTTTTGCACACTATAGGTCAATACAAGAAAAACAGAAAAACAATGTATCTGAATGTTCCTACACATTCTTCGCTTTGTGACATCATTTTTTAAATCTGACTTATATTAAACTGTTTGAAATATATTTTTGCAACAAATTACTAACTGCTTTTTGGTATATTTATTTTCACACTACACATTGTGCTTTTACTCTTCATGTTCGCAACCATACTATATCTTCCATATGGAAAAGCAAGACATCAAGGCCATGATTCACAAAGAGCTTCCGCCCTCAGGCAGAGGCTCCGTAGTCGTGGCGGGATCTCCGCAGTGGGAAACTGAAGTGCGGCGATCCCACCATGAGTGCGGAGCCTCTGCCCGAGTGCGGTGGCTCTTTGTGAATCAGGGCCCAAGAATATAAGTGTTTTGTGGGGGGGATGCTGAGGCCATGTACTATAAGGAATAAAATACTCTCTGCTCTACATTAATAGGAAATTGCAAGTCATCTTTGTTCCTATGAACCTTTGAAGGAACTCTGCCTCGTCCTCCATATGATTTTGCAAGTCATTGGTGAGTAGCAATATCCTTATAACATACAGCAGAGGGTACTTTATCCCATATAGAATGTTACCCAGTAGTATTGCGACCCTTGCCTATGTCTTGTGTTCAGGTTTTTGCTCATCAGTGAAGCTTCTTTGAAATACCTTGAACACTTGCTACTGCCACGTTAAAGCACTACTACCGATAATAGCTCTGGGGTGTGTTTCTGTGAAATCCCAGTATTGCGTACGCTCAGTATGTTTTCTAGTTTTCCAAACTTGGAACATGTTCTCGTATTCTTAACTTGGATCGGTGTTCCTACTTTTGCAGCATACTGTTCATGAATAGTTTGCTTAGTTGTATTTTACTTTGTCTTGATGTAGTGCCAATTCTGTGCAGTTTATTTTATCTCTTTTATTCAGTATAACTGAAAAATAATGTTTCCATGTACAAGCTAGCCTGTCTTTACTCAAATGAACTATAAATAGCGTCCTGTAGGTTTAGCATTCAATACAAATGATACTTGGGCATCTTACCACCCAATGAGCTTCGGTTTAGTTCTATAGTACATGGCCGCCTTAATTATTTTCTTGTTTTGACTCCTTTACTAATGTACTTACATTTTCTTTTCATAAAATTCCCTGCTCTTAACTATGCAGTCCTCCTGCCGGGGTCATTTTCTCAGAAGAGCTCTTCTCTGTAACTGAAAAGAGCCAGCTCTTGAAAGTAACAGGAACTTTGAGACATATCGGACAGCGGGCAAACAAAATATTTTAAAATATGTTTGTTGGGTGATCAATGCTCTGAAATATCTTTTTGGAAATCTGACTATTGGACATCACTCAAGGTTACCCTGAGCATTTGCCAGTGGTTAGGCAAATTGCAAGAATTCCTCCTATCACTTTTTGTGTGTTTGGTGTAACTCCCTGAGTGGCCAAGGGTATGCCCAGATGTGGGTACCTTACTTACTTACTGTGCTACTGGAAGCAAGCTGCACCTCCCTGAAGAGACCGAAACCGGTCTTGGGTTGCTTGTATTCTGGTTCAGAGAGGACCTTGCTTGGCTGTTCTGGATGAACTGTTCCCATTAGAGCAGGACCAGAATTAATTTGCATATGGGTGGGTCTAATTTGAGGCGGCATAGTGTGCAAAAGAACTATGGGTTGGAATGCTACCCTGAGCTATTTGCTATAGGCTTACTGGAAGCATTCCTCCCATCACCGTTTCTGTGTTTATTGGTTACTGGTCTTCAAGCACTCCTACTTTGTCCATCAAACTCTGCATATTAGAACTCTCCTTCTGCAGTGATTCCAGAATCCTCTGCTATAGGATTTCCTTTCTCACTTCGTGGATTACAATTACTGTGCATTTTAGTAAAGCAATCGCGTTGCTCAAAGAAGGATACCCAAGCAATTTTTTACTCCATTCTTCAGGATGATCCTGGTACATTGCAACAACAGTTAGGTCACTGAGGGCATATCATGCTCTTCTTTTACAAGCGCGTACACCTCGGAGGGTACCAGTGCATTGCCACATAATAAGTACCCATCCCTCGGCTTTCAAGCTACAGTATAGCTTCTCCTTGCCCCCCACCCCAACCCGCAAATCTCCACCCCTCACCATTACGATCTGTGTTACTCAGAAGGCAAAGTACTCCAGCCCTAACTGTTGGACCTATATGTGTCTAACGATTAGCGCTGGTTGCGTAGCATCCTCGGTGTCTGCATCTGCACACAGGTTAGTGTTTATCTAATGAATAACACTGCTATTTCTTAGTTGATCTACACAGTTCTGAGGTTTTGCTTTTATGTTTCTGGCTTAGATCATCCATAAATATGGAGGCAGCACTAGGACAACTGTTTGTGTTGCTTGGTGATGTCAGACACGAATTGCTTGAAAAGGGCATTTAATTAAATCTGGCAATCTGGTGTAGAATTAATTCACAATCACAAATTGCTAAATTGTGAAAAGTGCTATTAGGATCTTGGAAGCCAAGACAACTTATGTTGGCTTTAAACGGAGTCTCAGATAACAAAGACTAGTTGAATTCAAATAATATGGTGCAAAACAGCAATGTGTTCACCTCAATATTAAATCCCTGTTTCTGAAGCTATGCAGAAAGCTCAGTAAGTGATGCTGGACTGAGTTTGTGTCTGGAGAATGACTCACAGATCAGGCCAGATCAATTGGTTAACCACTGGCTTGGCTCTAACTCTACACACTCTGGCTCCTCCACTTCTGGCCTTCACGCAGCTGTGCTGGGATATTAATAGAAGAGCTGCACTGAAGTCATCGCTGTTGCAGAGAACAGAATCCTCTCCTTTGGAGTTAAATTTGCTGATGTATTTAGAAGATGTTTTAAAGGCATCTCATCAAATGTGCTTTTCTATGTCCTGCACACATTCTAAAAAAGATGTGTGTTTATTTGTCAAATAACTTCAAAAACAGGTCAATGGTTTTTCAGTGACTCAGGCTAAAGGCCAGTGTAACCCCCAATAGAGTCATTTTGTAGCTCCAAGTGGCAATCCGGGGCTCCCTGCTGCCCTCTTCTGGTGGCACAAAACGTGGCTGCCTTACTTCGCCCAAGAACGGAGAGAGAGGATTTTCAAAGTTCCAGGTAAAAATATGATAGTTTGAACACTCACATTACACTTAAAAAATGCAACTTTCTGGCCTTTTTGGGTAATTTGGCGCCAATAATAAATGGCATCACAAGGCACCTCCCTTACTTTGCCTTAGGGAAGCATTTGCATCATGAATACGCTGGCCCTGGGCAGCCATTCAAGCAGGCAAAGGTGTTGGCTCATGAGATGCGAAGACTGCTTTTCATGTTTTCACTTATGCAGGTCCAAACCTCATAGCAGCTACCAGACTAAGAAAAGGTGTATCCTAAAGCAGATGGAAAATGTGACCACTGTACAAATAGTATGAGGAACGGAGGTCACGTGATTTGCTATAGTCCAAACACGAAGGTGATCTGGTAAGAAGCAGTCTCTGAGATGTGAAGGCTGTGGGCACAGTGTTCAACTGGATGTCAAGAGCCTCACTCCAAGGTGCTTCTAATTTCTGTTTGTTCCCTACTTTTTGATGTCTATTACCTCAGCGGACTTCGCAAGGCATTGGCAAAATATGAACTCAAATTTGTCACAAATGCGCACATTTCACGGGCCTTGTAATGTCGAATGCGGTGCTCTAAAATACAGTGAATACAGGAAGAAAGCATGCATTTCAACATCAGCTATCAGGCACAGGTGGGGGACCGGCCCGAGACCTGCCCAAATCATCCCCCCAAAAGAGGGGATTCTTTACCATCACACGGTCCCCTCTCCTGTACTCCCCCCCCCCCCCCGAGTTGGGGAGTTGAGTTGCCCTCCGTGCTTAAGGGAGACAGAGACATGCAGACACCATTACTGCGTTAGAGAATATAACAATTCTCAGGCCGTATTTATTACAATCGACATAAACACGACATTTTAATATCAACAACATTTTTCAAACTGTCACATGATATTTACAATATTTACCTCAAGAGCCTTTGATTAGGGGAACTAATACATGGCATCTCCTCACAATAGATCTCAAAGGAGTCATGGCTGACCACCCCCCAGGCACAATGGCATCAACTGTTCCAAATGATTTGAGACTGTGGTCCTCATACCACAAGTTGCATATCACAAGGCAATCTCACCAGCCCCCCCAAGATAGAGAGAGCGTGGTCCAACATGAAAACTGGACCCCCAACATAACCATGCCAGAGCCAACACAAGAAGGGATCCCCCCCTGGCACCCAATAAGGGACGGGCCTGGGCAACCGGGCCATACCTTGGTCCCCTGGCGCAGACACCATCCCCAGACATCCTCCGGGGCCATGTAATGGAGTACTGCGAGAGGCTAAGGACAATCGCTGTAGCGGGAGTCCCGAGCCCTTCTCTACACCCCCATGGCAGCCCCAGCACCGGTTTAAGCCAAAGGCTTCCTAATTCCGTCCTGAATTTGCCTGCACTTCAATTACTGATGCCGAGGTTGTCCACCTGTTTTGTGACCAAACATGACTCCTTCCCTGCCCAAAAAAGGAGACTCTCTAAGGGGATGGGAGGGTGGGAAAAAAGCAGGTTTACTGCTGCGTGAGCCACAGCAGCATGGTCCCAAATGTGGGCACGGCAGGGCGGTCGTCGGGGGCAGTCACACAAGGAAAAACCAGGTGAACTGTGTGGGGATGCACTCCCCCTTTTATCCCAACCTGGATGCCCCCGCGACCCAGCCCAGGCGCCCCCCTCCCCACCGCTGACCTCCCAGCCAATCACGAACCGCGGGCTGCCTGCCTGCGAAAATTCAAAACAGCGGCGCCACCGTTGACGCCGCCCGGTACCGGCCTGAACCGGCCCACACCTGTCTTCGGGGCTCACCATAGGTTGGCGTTGCCCCCTGGACCACTATCCTCTGATGGGATGGTGTGCACTAAGTGATTGCCTCCTCCTAGATTGCAGAACGTTTGGGTGCTCTCCCAGGGTTTTTAGCTTGTGCATCTTCATCTACAATGTGGTGTGTTTCCTCATTTTCATGGGCACACACTTACTTGCAAATAAAGGAAGGCCCAGTTTACATTGACTTTATTACTTATACTTGATGTGTACTACAGAAGGGGGCACTTCTCTAATACCAATGGGCTTCCTCAACACTAAAAAACCAATTGTGCTCCTGGGTAACTTTGGCAATATTGGACTACAAATATTTTCATTTTTGGCTTTGCGAGCAGCAGGAGCAATGCTGTAGCAGCACACATAAACGCACACACCAACGCCAACACCCTACCCCAGAGGCACTATGCTTTTAATGGTGTAATGTGTATCGCTGTTGGAAGTTGCAGAATGCTCCTGTAGGTACCTCCTAAAATTCAGGTCCAGGCATCTTTACTATGAGCTTGAAAAGAGGAGGGGTTGTGTTCCCTGGGAGGCTCTGCCCGGGTTAATGGGAACAGTTTTGAGTTTCCAGATGTCCTAAATGGGAAAAACCCTAACCCATTGAGACAAAGAGACTTGCTTTCTGGGAGGCAGACAGAGCTGGAAGGAATCTTATAGTTTCATTTGGAATTTCCCAATGGAAAAAGGACAATTGGTCATTAATTTGTTTTCTGAAGGTTCTATTTAATTTTGTGCTTCTTGTAAGCAGAGAACGTGCACAAAGAACAGCCTACACGTGTTTCGTCCACAGTGGCGCGCAGGCCTTGGGCTTTTTCAGGACATGAGAGTTCGTCCGTTAGGGTTTTTGGCACAAGTCACAATTAGCAGTCACACTTATCGCATATACACTGTGTGAGGGATCAAAAAGTAATCCATTCAAGAAAGCTCCCCCGTTTTAAGGAACAATGAAGACGGGCTCACCCGTTTTTGGAACAATCAAGAGGGGCTTAAGAGGCCAAACAAGTCGTCAGAGGTGGGGACAAGTTATTGCGGTTGGCAGGGACATTAAGTACTGAGCATAGGAGGAAACCTGGGAAGGCTGAAAGTTCAAAGCCGGTCAGAAAGTCTAAACAAGTCACTGCGGTCGTCAAGGCTGCGTTTGGAGTGCGCCAGTGAAAAGGACTAGCGAACCCGGAGGTCCAGGTATCACTGACCTGTTTTCTGGGAGGTACCAGCAGGAACATGTTGTCTATTACATCAACAAGGTGCTGCAGATAAGGTTTTCTTATCCCTGTCCTTATGACAAGAATTTAAATCCAGCAACATTTTGACCAATGTTACTGAGCTAATGTGCTTTCCGTTGCGCCAGCCTCCATTGCGATTATCCAGCTCACTCTGGGCATGCCAGCTAGGCTGATATCTGCCCGAGATCAGGAGGAGCCTGACTATAGGCTGGACACACCGTCCTGGTTTGCACCATTATGCCCACTCGCTAGGTGCACCTCGTGAACCCTGTGTGAACCCTAGGATCATGTGCCCAGTTGAGCAAACATATTCTTTGCCCCCAATGCATGCGACAGCTGTATTGGGTAGTTTGTGCACTGGAGAGAGCACTGTAGTGAAAGACAGTACAGGTGATCAAATCACTGCTTTTTTAGGTCGAGCCTAAGGGCAGCGCGCATGCGCTGCTCGCTCTGCGAGGCATGCTGTACTGGAGTATGCTATTGAAGCCCCTCCCACTCTCCGCCCATATTTGTCATTGGCTTATGTCACTGCCCTTCGTAAAGTCTGGCTTCTGATTCGTACACAGGCTTGTAAGTCAGTCCTTAGTACCGCCTTGTCTTCACTTGTAACCTCCCATGAGGAGTGGCCCTTTTACTTCAGTTGTTACACGGTACTCTTTAGAAGTTGGTAAGCACTATTTTCTTTAATGCTCTTCCCCATTCTACCCATTGCATTGGAGCACCCGCCTGCTTTGTTTTCAATTGTAATTTATTTTATTCAAATTACAGCGTGGTCCGCTTTATAGCGGCAGTGCTTATTTATTTAAAATACGGCGCGGTCCGCATTCACTTTAGCGGCCGCGCCTATTTAATGATTTAATTTCCAGCGCCGGCCGCTTTCACTTTAGTGGCTGCACTACAAAGTTTTTCAATATACTTTTTTTTAAAATAAACTTTAGGTGAAAGCACCATACGCGCTTTCACTATAATGGTGGCCACGCCCCTTTGTTTAGACGCTGCTCACGGTAACCTGAACATGCGAGCAGCGTTTAAAAAATGGTGCGTGGCAACCATTATAGTGGTCTCGCATTTGCGAGAGTTTGAGCTCTTGGCATTAAAAACAACAATGACTTTTATATATGTGTTCCTTTTAAAAACACATAAATAAAAGACATTGTCATTTTCAATGCCAATAGCTTAAACGCTCGCAAATGCGAGACCTATTGCATTGAAAATGCTTGTCTTGCACTGCAAAGCTGACCGACTCTGCCTTTACAATGCGGGGAGAGGGTGAACCCTGTCACCGTATCTGCCTGAAGGAGGTTTCTGGGACCCTACGCACCGCCCACCAACTCTGCACCACTTCATATGTGACGTAAAGTTGCAGTGCCTCCCAGAAGTCTCTTGCCTCTGCGCCCATATCTAAAATATGGTTCAGATGCGCACATAAAGAAGTTCCCTCATTTGCATGTGGCCATGCCACCAATCAAACAAGGGAATGCTCCTTCACCCTGCAGGTGCATGAAATGTGAACACAAACAACAGGTATTACACAGGCAACAAGCCCTTGCAACACCTTCTGCAGCCTAGAGTGTGTATTAGGAGCCAAAAAAACGTGTTCAAATGCCCGCTGCGTTTCAAATTGATCACAGGAGGTTGTCCCCACTACTCCCAAGCCCTCCTATGCTGACTATACCTCTGCTAAAATAGTCGATGCCATATATGCATGACACGTTCAGATGTCCCTCCAAATCACGCATTCAGAAAAACTTCCTGAAACGGTTTTCTGCAGGGGGGGCGGGGGGGTGAGCATGACTGATGTCGTGTGCTCGAATTATAGGGCATTTGGTAGTTTATTTTGCACACTAAACAAGCTATAGGTTGTAGGGATTTTTTTTCAGAGCTATCCCTGGAATTCTAATTTAGTGCAGATTCCCGCCTGCCCTGAGCGTGGTATCTTTAATCATTCAGATATGGTGTGTTCGATATCCCGAGAAGGCAGGAGAGAGGAGTGCACTGCAATGATCTCATGCTTGGAGCGTGGAGGCTGCTGCATCAGGACGGCAGGCTGAGGCAGACTCATTTGTCTACCCCGTCAAGGGGCCGATGCCCTCTGCACATCCATTCTATTTACAGAAAGATGGCGTTGTAGCTGGCACGGACCTTCTCTGAATGGTCATGTTTTATTGCAGGAATGTTGCTTTGGCACCAGTGAGGGATGCCTTCCCTTCCACATACTTTGCGCATGTCTAAATACATCGCAGCGTGGTTGCAATTTTAAAATTGTTAGCACCTGTGGCCCGGGTTGTAAGAGGAGGGGCTTCCAGTAGATTTTCAGCAGACAGACCCAACACCTGCCAGTCCTGTCAGGATTCGTGCACATACTATACCCCCTGCCCCTCGATTGATCATAATTGAAAAATGTTTCCTCTGAGAATGTAGATTGGGCTCAAAATGAACATGTTTGCTTAGAGTGAAATCATGTGCTACAGTTTTAGCCTCTGGTGCTCTCTAATGACATTACATTTTTATGAGATGAATGGTATCGATGCTGACACCAGTAATAATACCTGAATTGCTTCCAGAAGCATCAAGAACACAATATGAGACTTGGCTGGTGCCGTCAATCAGTCCTGTGCATTTATACATATGCATGGCATCGGTTGGCAATGCATATTCGCCCATGGGCATCCATTGTAGAGTGTGGTGTTGCTTTGACATAATACAGCCTTCAGACGGTACAACCCAGTGGTGTAACATTAGACCCTGTAGCCCCCTGCAGTGCCAAGGCCCCCCCCCCCCCCCCAGCTCAGGGGGATCCCTCCGGCACTATGCTAAGGCAGAGGGCTTCTGCCCGGCCTGAGAGCTCCTGACTGGGTGGGGGTCTCCATGTACTTTGCAGGGGGGGGCCCTCAAGTTTCGTTACGCCACTGGTACTTCCTCGACATCCCACACTTGCCGTCTTCCTAAATGTCTGATGTTACCACTTAATTCTTTCTTAGTGACTGATACTGAGAGCAAATGAGTTCCACTGACTAAAATGTAATGTTTTTTAAAAATTAAATGTAGGTGCCTGGCGGGTTTTCTGCTAGTCCTGTTGCCAGCTGCCTCATCTCAACATCACTTTTATGTGCAGAAGTGTAGGACTCCTACCTTTGAATGACTCCTTGTCAACAGGGACACCATGTGCTAGTTTTACAATTTCATTTAACATTTTTTTTTTTATGGAGTTTTATATAGCGCGAACTTGACCCGAGGGTATCGGAGCGCTTTACACAGCACCAGTTACTTACATGAGGACACATTCATTTAAAAAAAAAACATTTTTGGGGGTAGGCATGGGGAGATTAAGTGATTTGCTTGGAATCACAGGATGTTGTGCGTCCCTGCCGAGACTCAAACCTGGTACCCCAGCTCCGAGGTCGACCGCCCTAGCCCTTAGGCCAACTCCTCTCCAATTGGAAGCTTTATCAGAGTTGCAATCATATCTCGCTTAAATTTAACCACCTGAACCAACGTTCAAGATTACTATGGGCTGGAGATGGATAATCTGCGTAGATTAAGGTAACCTGAAGCCCTGAGTCATTTGATAACCTTAGTGTTGAATTGTTTCTGAAACCAAGACCTATGCTTTTGGGAACATTGGGCATGGATAATCTTTGTAAGTAGATTGTTGGGCAGCAGGACCAAGGTAGGCATTGGTGGTACTGGGCCTTCATAGCAGAAGACACAAGAAGGCAGCAGAAGAGAAAGATTTTACTCTAGCTCTGCCAAGCCATGATTGTAAGAAAAACCTATGCAATTGAACCACCAATACATATGTAAAGGTCTAGGAAAGCAGTTATAGCACCAATTCATAGCACTGTGCGAAGATGGGTTGGACATAAGTCTTTTCTGAAGATCCAACAGCTGGGTAAAAGATAAATAAGAAGATTCTGAGAGATGGCTTAAAGGTGTCTCTGATGAAATGAAGCACCAATAGTCCTGATGAATGTATGACGAAACAACGCATGCATTCACATCGCATGCCATTAGATCGCGTTATTTAGGAGTAGTTTAATTTACTATTCCAACTCCAGCCTACGTACAGTAGGGAAGGTGTTGGATAGTAAATTAAAGTATTCCTTGTCCTATAGCGCCCTCCAGTGCAAGTCGTTGTAACGACTTGCGTTGTAAAAACCGCGATCTAATGGCATGCGATGTAATGCATGCGTTGTAAAGGTTGTTTCCCGTCCTGATGGGCAAGAGGAGATTTTGGTTCATAGGCAGAAATTCCGCCTACATCAGTACACCATTTATGGAGCTGGCAATCTTTCTAAGGCGTGCCATGGCATGTATCAGGCCCCATTCTGGGGCACAGACCAGGCAGGCAGGAGCTACTGGGTACCACCCTTTACATGAGAGGGTCGGCCACACTCTGTGGGACTCAGTGAAAAAAAGTCCGATCACATTAATGATTCACAAAAACATGGCACACTGGCAAAACTGTTTCACGAGGTTGTCACGGGGGATCGGGGGGGAAATTTAAAAAAACCGAAATAATAAAATTAAACTTACCTTTCCGCCGGGTCCCGCGTCTTCTCTGCTCCTGCTCTACTGCCTCTGACAGGAACAGGAAGCAGGCAGCCAGGCTCCCTCCCCTAAGGCAATCACAACACTGCAAGCAGCGGTGTGATTGGTCGGACGCCGTCCAGCCAGGGGCTAATAAGGTGGCCATGTTCTCCATGCAGGCTGCAATGCAGCCTGCATGGAGAAGGGCAGAGTGCGCATGACTGATTTGGGCGACCCGGGAGGGCCGGCCAAAGAGTCTTTGCACACTCAGGAGTGGGCAAACTGCTCCTCCCCGCTCAAGGAGCAGAGCAGCCTCAAAATGCGCAAAGCTAACATAAAATGGTAATAACTTTTAGTTATTACCATTTTATGTTTTGGCTTTCTCGCACTGCGAGAAAGCAGAGGGGTGACGATCCTCCGCCCTAGTGGAGGAGCCGCCCCTGCTCACATCAGCCGCCAATGGGGGACATAGCTATAAGGCTCAGAACGGGCTGTCACAGAGTAAAGTGTTGTGAAAAAAGTATTCCACATGCTCAGTGACTGGGCTGCTCAGAGGCTCAGAAGGTAGAGTGTCAGGAAGGTGTATGCTAACCATAGAGAACAGGAATTTGGAAATGTTATGGAACCAGAAAAGCGGAACTGCCTTGGCAGCCGGCGGTCAGTTCAATGGTGCCAGAACACTTTTTACTTTCAAATATGTGATGAAAAAATGCAATATGTATAGTCAAAATTTAAATGGAAACTTGCAGCAATCCTCTAATTTCTCTATGTTTTTCCTTTAATTGCCATTGTGCATGGGCTTTTATATGTCCGGGAAGACAGTCCCCAGCTGAGCTCGGCGGGCAAAATGAATGGGTGGTATGGCATAGTTGTTACGCCCTAAATGCTGGCTTAGGCAGAATGAGCGCCAATGTTTTCTCTAGATTGTTGCTTATATCTGTCATGTGGCTTTGTACACTTCATGACTAGAAGGGATGAAGACAGTGGGGAAAACCCCTCTCCCCCTTCCCACACTGGGCACTGTAACGTCTCACAACCCCAGAAGGATGGCACATCTGACTATGGCCATCTCTTCTCAATATTTTTCAGCTGAAACACCACTAAGTTATGGCTGGAACTCCTATGCTGTTAATCGTCCCAGTTGAGGCATAAGGAGCTGAAGTCACCTAGTACACTCAATGTATGGCGGATAGAGATATAAATTAATCCAAATATGCCAGGGTTGTGATTCCTAGCTATTGAGACCAAGGATGTTGGAGCGAATTGAATGTACCCTATCTCAGAGATCTACAGCATTATATCCTTCCATCCATTGCCAACCCTTCCAGCTCTAAATCGCGGCCAGCCAACAACTCCAGCATTGTCTTCTGAGTCTCCCACCTCCTCGCATTATGACACATGCTGGACAGCTGTAGTGCCTGGTAGCACTTGGCTTCCAGCACTGTGAGTCATTCCGCTTCTTCTTATGCTCCCCAGGCACAGGGATGATCCACAGGGATTGCTGCACATCAGGCATGTGCCAAATGGAGCACAGTGGGCACTGTTTACCCGATCCTAGAGGTGTGCTCTCTGCCTTGTGTGAGCTTGGAGTTCCATGCGTGCCCGGCTAGGGGAAGGACTGCCGGATCTGCACTATAGTCCACTCCTTGATGTTACTGTTGTGTCGCTTCTGTGACGTAACAGGAGCAACCAAAGGTAGAATAATCCCGAGCGAGGGGTGCCCCATGTGACCCCTCCGCACACCCCTGCTATCATCGGCGGAAATGGTTTGTTTCGGCACCACGTGGTGCATAGTAAATAAATACTCCCTGGCCCGAGGTGACGTCAGTCGGAGACCCGGGCCGGGGCATGCAAGCACCACCCATGTGTCCCTACGCGATTATTTAATAGGCCCGCAATTAGCCCAACGACACGATGGGTTGCCTGACACCTGACCCACGGTGTTGCAGCATACCAACACCACATTAGTGACAAGTGGGTGGGATTGTTTCCCTGCTGCCCCCGGTTCTGCAGGGTGGCTACGCGCTAGTTGGGAGAAGTGCGCAGTGCTCATGCCAAGCGACCAGGTCGCCCAGTGCAGTGCAGCGCACGTCCCCTATGGTGCTGAGGAGGAGGAGGAGGAGGAGCCTCAACACGGCAGCAGGCCATTAAGCCAGGGCGGAGCACTGTGTGCTGCCGGAAACGATCTGTGGTGGGCCTGCACAAGAGTGGAAGGCCCCCCTTGCTGAATGGAAGTGAGTACCAGGCAGAACTGGGGGAAGGTGTGCTGACAGGATCCCATATCTCCACAGGGGGCTCTGCACAGTGAGAACTGGTGGAGCAGGGCAATGTGAGCCTGACCCCCCTGCTGAGTGTGTTGGAAGATGGCAGAGGGCCGGTGGAGAGACTGTCTCTGGTGGTGAGGAGTGGTAAGGCAAGGGACACGTTGGATTGTCCCCAACACCACAGCCAAGCCATGGCGAATATTCCAGCTGTAGAACCGTTCATCATTGAAGGGGCTCCATCAGCGCAGGCTCCTAAGTGGAAAGAATGGGTGAAGTGAGTGCTACTCTTCCTTGAAGTGATGAAAGTTGAAAATGCCCAGAAAAGAGCACTGATTCTACACTTGGGCGGAAAGGACATCTACAAGATATCAAAGTCCCTCAATATGGCAGCATTCAAGATGCACCTCACCCTCATACCGGTGCTCACTGCGCATGTTGAACCTATGGCGAACAAGGACTATGAGCGGTTCGTGTTTCGACAAGCGAGGCAGAAGGCTGAGGAATCCATAGATGTTTTCTATGCACGCCTGAAGGAGTTGGCCAGCACGTGCTGTTTCAACGACGACAATGAAAAAATCAGAGGACAGATCATTCAGGGATGTGTATCAGCAAAATTACTAGAGCACATACTCAAGGAATCTGGGAAATCCTTAGCGGACATACTCACACTGGGCAGAACTAAAGAACTTTCCAGAGCCCGTGCCTCTCATATGGAAGCTGCACTACAGACCCCGGTGAAAACTCAACCAGTCAACAGTGTGTCCCCAAACCCTACTTCCAAGAAAAGTAGAAGAGAGGGTGTCAAGTCACGCATCTGTGGGTACTGCAGAGAAAACAGTCATCTCCCATCTGAATGCCCTGCGAGAATAAAGAAATGTGCAGTGTGCAGCAAGATGAATTATTTTGCGAGGGTTTGTCGCTCAGGAAAGGAGCGAGGGCCATGAACCACTGTCAATGCCAATCCTGAAGTGAAGGAAAGGATTAGTGACATGGACGATGACGAAGCCGAAGGGCACACAATCCACGCGGTTTTCACCATCGGCACTGCTGCCCAGGCCACATGCCATCTGCCGCAATGGCAAGTAAAGGTCAGAAATTACACTACCACGGCTGTGGTAGACACGGGGGTGACCATTACCATCATGTCAGCCCAGGTTTTCAACACCATGAGAACCATCCTAGAAGGGCACCCAGCGGTGATCAAGGTGTTTGCCTATGGCCAAGACCAGCCTCTGAAAATGTGAGGCAAATTCAAAACCACCATAAACTACAGGTCCCATGGGAAACAGTCCCATATCTATGTTGCAGGAGAAGGTCATGGGATTCTGCTAGGCTGCAGGACAGCTGAAGAGCTGGGCATTGTGACATTTGCATTCGGCATACATCAAGACGCCATTGCTCAAATTTTGAACTAATTTCCGACTGTCTTTGATGGAATAGGATGCCTGAAGAGCAAAGATATCCATTTGTATATTGATTCGTCAGTAAAGCCCATCACTCTCCGCCATCGGCGGATTGCGTTTCACCTGAGGCCCCTCGTTGAGAAGGAGTTAGAGAAACTCGAGAGGGCAGGCATTATCGAGAAAGTAAAGGGGCCCAACCCCTTGGGTTTCGCAGATTGTGGTGAGCCGAAAACCAAAACAGCAAGGAGAGGTGAAGATATATGTGGATATGCGCATGCCCAACATTGCAATAAAGAGAGAGAGACATTTAACACCCACCATCGATGATCTGATTAGTGAACTCAGTGGAGCCAGTTGGTTTTCAAAGTAAGATCTAAGGTCGGTCTATCAACAGCTGGTTCTTGATAAGAAATCCAGGTACATCACCACATTTTTGATGCATGTGGGATTGCGACGCTACAAGCGATTGAGCTTCGGCATCTCCAGTGCCGCGGAAATATTTTAGAATTTCATTCAGGAGCTTCTACTGGACCTCCATGGTGTCATCAATGTCAGCAATGACATTTTAATATATGCTAAAACTGTGCCTGAGCATAGCAACTGACTGTGAAAAGTCCTGCAGAGAATTTAAGAATCTGGCCTGACCCTTTATCGCAACAAGTGCGAGTTCCTGCAGCAAAAGCTACACTTCTTTGGATATGTATTTTTGTCCGAGGGAGTAACTCCAGACCCTGACAAGGTTAAAGATATCAAGGAGGCGCCTGCCCCAGCGACTGAGGTAAGAAGCTTCTTGGGAATGGTCAATTATTGTGGCTGGTTCATACGAGACCTCACTACCCTGGCTTAGCCACTCCGAGAATTGACCAAGACATCAGTCCCGTGGTCTTGGGGCCCTGAGCAGGAAGCTGCTTTTCAAGCCACTAAAGATGCCCTGATCTCCAACACTACCTTAGCTTACTTTGGCCCTTGAAAGAACACTACAATTGCTGTGGATGCTGGCCCGAAGGGGCTGAGGGCCATGTTGATGCAACAATCAAATGAGGACGAGGAGTGGGTCCCAGTCACATTTGCGAGTCGCTCCTTAACCAGCACCGAACAGAGGTATTCTTAGATCGAGAAAGAGGCCATCGCCATTCATTGGGGTTGTCGGCACTTTCACCTTTATGTGTATGGGAACTCCTTCACCGTGATGAAGGACCACAAGCAGTTAATTCCACTCTTCCAGGGTACCGCGGCCAAACCTCCTCTGAGAATCAAAAAATGGATGCTGCAACTCCAAGAATACAACTGTGATGTGGAGTATCGGCCAGGATCTCACAACCCGGTTGACTATCTGTTACGCCATTCCCAGGCTGCAACACCTGAGGAGGAGGCTGATGGTCACGTCCCATTCCACTCTCTGTAGAGGATCTCTGACAAGCGACTCGCTAAGATGAATGCCTGCAAAAGGCTCTGGAGGCTGTAAAGAGCAACCAATGGCACAAGGTCAGGAGAAACTGGTCCTCACTTACCACCAAAGTAAGGAGAGTCATGGAGAGCTTGTATCAAGTTCGTCATAAGCTGAGTGAAGATCTGAATGGATGCCTTTTGCAGGGAGACCGTCTGGTCATACCAGCTGCCCTTATTGATCGAATCATTAAACTAGTCCATGCTGGGCATCCAAGCATGGTGAAGACGAAGAGTCAACTGCGAACCAAAGTGTGGCTCCCTCTAATGAATGAACAAGTCAAGGAGGTGGTAAGATCTTGTTCGTGGTGCCAAGCGGCTGGGGCACCAATCCTCCCCCGCCAGTGATGACTGAGGAGGGGCCGCGACGGCCCTGGGTGTGTGCCAGCCTTGACTTTGGATATCTACCCGATGGGTGACACACTTTCTATATGATTGATGAATACTCTGAATATCCGGAGGTAGAAATCCTCTCATCTCTGAGTACCAGCGAGTTGCAACTCGAGTTGGAGAAGGTTATGGCCACCCATGGGTTAGTCAAAGAATTGCGCACAGATAATGGTCCACCATTTCAGGGACAAGAGATGGCCTCCTATCTTGCTTCTTTGGGGATCAATCACAAAAATATCACACAGAGGTGGCCCAGGCTAATGTGGGGGGTGGGCAAACGATTCATGCGAACTTTGAACAAGGTAATTCGGATTGCCTCAGCCAGCCAGCAGCCCATGGAAGTCTCAATATATGCTTTCTTACAAGACTATCGACAAAGAGCCCCATACACTTGTCCATGGGCCGACAATCATCATCATCATCTAACTTGGGTGCCTGATCCTGTCAGAGAGGTGGAAGTATATGGTCGCCGGAAAAAGTTCAATGATCAGGCTAGTCATCAACAACGAGCCAGGGTGTCTGACTGGCAAGTGGGAGATGAAGTGCTCATTCAAGCCCGGTGCCCTGGCAGCAAATTCCGGTTACCTTTCCAAAGGCATCCATTATCTCGATTCATGGCACCAAAGTTTCTGCTCAAAGAGGTCAGGAAGTTATCACTCGGAATGTTTCAGCCTTCAAGAGGTTTCAGCAGCCTCGCTGCCATCGTGGGGAGGACTCTGATGAGGCCCCTAGCATGGATCGGTTGGAGAGAAGCCTGGATGAAGAATGTCCGGACAGGGAGTCAGTGGTGAGTTGTGCATCTGGCTGTAGGCCTGGTGATGGACCCGAACTGGACCGGCCATTAGTGAACTCATCGGATCCCGTTCCTGAGTCACTGCCTTGCCGGGCCACCTGCATGCGGTATGGTCTATGCAGCAATCCAGCACCATCCATCAGACTAAGAGATCATGTGGTGTAAGTGGACATGGTGGTGGTCCGAGTAAGGTGACTAGTGGCCTGTACAGGTATGTGTTGAGACTGTTATAACCTGGTGTCTTCATCCATCAGCTGTTTGGACTAGAATCTATATTACTGTTATGAGACTGTGGGTTGATATCACTTGAATTTTTTTTTTTCTGGTTATGGTATTGTTCATTTATTTTGGGAGGAATGTTGTGTCACTCCTGTGACGTAACAGGAGCAATCGAAGGTAGGATAATCCCGAGTGAGGGGTGCCCGATGTGACCTCTCCGCATACCCCTGCTATCATCGGGGAAAATGTTTTGTTCGGCACCACGTGGTGCATAGTTAATAAATACTCCCTGGCCCTAGGTGACGGTAGTTGGAAACCCGGGACGGGGCATGCAAGTACTACCCATGTGTCCCTGTGCGATTATTTAAGAGGCCCGTAATTAGCCCCGTGACACGGTGGGTTGCCTGACGCCTGACCCGCAGTGTTGCAGCATACCAGCACCACAGTTACAGTAACAGGAATCAGGGAGGTCAATACAGCAGAATGCTACTCCTGTCGCTAACTCCAAACTAACTCCCTAAAACCTCCTCGTATAGTTTTTGACTGCTTACGTTTTCAAAGACATTAATTTGAATTACAAGGATAATGTTCTCCTGCATTATTCCCCAGAAATAATCGAGACGCACAATTAATCACAAAGTGATTATTATTGCTGGGCCACCAGAATAACTTCCCACCTGCACTTTTGGGCCAGACCATTTAACTCTTAAAAGTGAAATAGTAAATGCTATATTTTGTGAAACAGACATAACCACTTTATTAAAGCACAGAATCTTACTACGGATTACTCATTTAAGTTTTGAATGATAATGGTTGACTATTATAATCCTGAGTGCAGGAGCCATCTCATTTTCTACCTGCCCAGCAAAAGGATTAACTTCTGCTATGTCCAGTATTGTATCAAGAAAGGAACTGAAAGCTACCAGAGTCCCTGTGTTGGCCAAAGAGGAAGAAGCATTGATCATGCTGTCAGGGGGGGTAATGCCAAGCTCAACACATGGCTAACCACCTGTACCTTTTGGGACTGCTTTGGTGTGTCTGCACTCACACTGCCTGGATGAGTATTATGCAAGCTATTTGGAGCACAAGACAAGAATGGTAGCAACAGGATTGCACTTCGGCTTCTTCTTCCTTTCCAAGCGAATACCATGGTTTCCAAGGTCGAGCCTAATACTATTTTCTTCCTAAAATAGTGATCTATTCATAGAATGGTGTCTGATCCCAGTCCAAGATCAAGTTAGGTCTATTGTCTGTGATGTTAGTCCTGATAAAGCTACATATAAGGAGGCAGTTTTACGAGAATGATGCAACACAATGCATTTGTTCCCTTATTTGTAATTTCATTCTTCATCCACTTGCTTGTATTTCCCCCCCTGATGTTTGATTCTTGCAGCTGCATCATACTGGATTCTACAACTGAATAATGGCCTGGCTCCTTTCTCCTTGATTTCTCATCAGGATGAATTTGGTGCTTTGCTTTTCTCTCCATTTCCAACCTTCCTCTTCAATCAAGGTTTAAGAGACTGCCAAATAAGTTGTTTTCCCTTTGTGGGGGTTTCTTCCTACTTGTGACTCTCATAAGGAGACACTTAACCCCTTTCACCTACACAGTACTGTACATGGTAGAATTGTGGCTACTGGGACAACTCACTCTTGTTTAGACAATCTATAAGGCGAGACAACAGACTTTCAAGTGGCCAGCTCTTGAAAAATATATAGATGGCAGATGGCAGCGTGTCCTCGATGTTAGCTTAGAAGAAATACTGCCATCTTTGATTTATAGTCCATACATGTGGCTGAAGGTAGACTTAGTTTATGGCAATTTCAGTGACAGACCATGGCAGAAATTTGAAAAATTATGTAGCACTGCCCAACAGGGTCCGGTGTCTTTCCCAAGATGTTCTTTCCAAACATTGTCTCATAGCTTCAATAAACACAGTATAGTGTAAACAGGAACTTTTCACTTCAGAGGATCACAACTTTTAAGTTGACAAAAATTGAAAATCAAGGAAAACATTTGGACTCACCCTTTGATTCTAAACAGCAAGAATACAGTTCCAAATCATGACCAAGATCATATTGACGGAGAGGAAACTCTCACATTCCTACTGAATAGAAAATGCATAATTATGGATGGGTTTCGATCTAGATGTACTATCTTAGTATAGCTCTGAAGAAGTAAAGAAGTGGGCTCTGATCTGCTAATGGAGTGTCATCCACTATAAGCTTCTGTTAAAATGTTTTTGAACTGTCACTCCAGTGCCCACCTTTTAAATTAAGGTCTGCTATTGCACAACCGGGGTATGACACACTGCGCTAGTTCCAGATGAAGACCTGTGTACACTTGTGTGCACATATCTGCAGGCTGAGCGAGGAAGACTGTGATCTGACTTAGCCTAGTATTTATGCACCAATAGCCCTGTTGCAAATAGAACTCAGAATAAATTGGTCATGGCCTGGGTAGGCCTTATAATTTCACTGGGCATCAAAAAATGGAATATCACCTTTCTTTTTGACTAAAGTACAAGTCTGTTGTGATTAGCTGTATTTACACCTGGGGTGAAACTATTAAAAGTACAACTTAGATTGGTTCAACATAGAAAAGCAAGTGATTTTTTTAATGCTTCCCTGGGTCCTGACCACACATAAAAATATTATTTTTTACCAGTATACATTCCTTGTACCATTTTGATTAATGTGATATTCCCCTGAGTCAGCCCAATGAGATTTAGGATTTGAATTTGAATGTTGGACAAAGTTAATTACTCTTCTGGCCAGCTGCTGTCTCCATGGACAACATGCCCATTCGGGAGGACTAGCATTCTCCTGGAAGAGGAAGAAGGCTGTGGAGGCATCTGCATAGGATGATTAGCTAACATTCTCTGACAAGCCTGGGATTCCTTTTGAAGTCTTGGAGGGAAGAAACCAGTTTTGCATTGTCAGGGGCAGAGCAGGGATAAGGGAAGAGGCCTTCCAGGCCATCACTTGAAAGATCACACAATGCTGTGCAGGAGGGTAGATCAACCTGTGGGATACATCCAGGAAATGTTAGTCAGGGAGAGCGGGTGATGTGGTGTCCCAGGATGGGATAGGGATTCCCACTTTCCAGAACTTTCTACCTCCATTTCTAAACCCCTGCACAGGGCAGAGACTGAGTAAAGAGTGAAGCCACAAAGAAGGAAGGACCAGCTTGCTGGCAAACCCCTGTGTGGGGTGAAAGGAATCTAGCTTTGCAATTCTGGGACTTCTGATGGACTCTGTCTTCAACGCTAATGGCACTGGCTTCCCCATTCACTCTTCAGGACAGTTAAGAGTGGGCTTGCTGGGGACACTAAAAGACGGGGTCTCCATGGACTTCCAATGGGCTAGTTCTGGCTGATGATGCCTTAGGGATTGGGTACCACAGATTCTTGCAAAACACACAGGTGTCTGGCAACTAGCAAAGAGGTTGTGGGGCCTGGTGAGAGAAGTCAGAGTGTATTTTGTCCTGATGGCCACAGGGTGCTTCTGCTGGAATTCCCCAGGCCAGGAAACTACTGCATTCTGGAAGCAGGAGAGTGAGTACCCAGAGCTCTTCTTTATTGGAGGAAGAGGATCCTAAGCCAAAGGACAGAGACAGCACCAAATGTTTAGCGACCAAACAGCCCAAAGTAAACATTGCTGGTGGGTGTGGTGCATCACCTGAAGCAAAAGTCACTAAATCCTTTCAAATTAGCCTCCCAGGCCGAATAAATATTAAAATAACTCTGTCACTCCTGTGTGGCCTTTCCTGGGGCCATTGTTTCCAATAAAATGTTTACTCTGTCCAGCAGTGTTTGATATATTCTCCTAGAGAGTCTGTATGCCTGTAGGTCCTGCTTGAGGTTCAGTTATCTCAAGAGTGCCATTACACTTCTTTTAAATATTATACTTGTTAGAATTGGGATTCCTGTTTGTTTGACGTATGCACCCAGGCCAGGTAGGAACCACCACTCTAGTCAGGGTAAGCTAGATGCACAATAAGTTAACCTGTGCTCACCCTCTGGTAGCTTGGCACAGAGCAGTCAGACGTATCTACAAAGGCAATGTGCAAAGTATTTGTGCAACACACACACACAGAAACACAATGAATACTGCACAAAAGGACTCCACACAGGCTAAGAAACATAGATTATTATTTTCTGAGCAAACCAAGACCAAACAACAAAAATTTACTCAGTGGATCTCACGATATGCTTCTTTAAAGCATAATTGTGAAACAGTGCTTAAAAGTCACTAATGCTTTCAAAAAGGTCAATTTCGGTCATGCAGATTGGGGTAATGCATGCTCATCAGAGAGACTTGATCACAATTGTGATGGAACCATGCGCCCAAAAGTCACTAGTGATTGAATATTTAATCCGGTCACTGAAACCGAGGTACTTTCACAGGTACGGCCCCCCGCGAGGGATCCCAGACTGGCTACAGGCACCCACAGGTCCCACAGCACAGAAGTGGGACCTGCATCGTCACATCTCTAGGATGTGAGTGGGGCCACCAGCATAGTACACATACAGCGTGGATTCTCCTTACAGAGGCGGGCTGCAGCAGTGTCGGGAAGGAGTGCGATTAATTCAGTCAGTGCACAGCTATGAAGTGTTGCTCCTGGACACACTCTGCTGCGGAGCGGACATGAAGGGCTGATCGTAGACAAGCTCCGCTGTAACTCGGACATGAATCACTGATCATAGACAAACTCCGCTGTCACTCGGACAAGAAGCTCTAATTGTAGACAAGCTCCTCGGTCACTCAGGCCCAAAGGGCAGCGCCCAGCTGCAGTGTAAGGAAAAACATAGTCTTTGTTATCCCTGAGACTTCTTGAACAGGGGGCAAGCCAGCAAGCCCTTGGATATCACCTAGCAGAAGGCAGAGTCCAGCTCTCCCTCAACAGAGTCTTGATTGATGGTGCATTCTGGTGTTGAAAGGGAGCCATTTAAAGAACCCACAGAGCATGTGAAGAGTCAGGAAGCAGGCGGAGGAAACTGAATTGATCTGGTTTTTCATGGCGAGCTTGCTGCCAGGTATGATGCAGAGGTTACGGGCACGGTCTGTTGGTGTGGGTGAGGGACCTAGTTCTGAGGGCCACCAGGAGTCGGTCCATGGTGAAGTGTTGCTCCAGAGGATTAGTACTTCCGTTTTGTCTGTGTTGAGTTTCAGGTAGTTGTCTTTCATCCAGTTGGCAATGTTAGTCATACAACAACAGAAGCTGGCTTTCGTGGCAGAGGGTTCTTTTGAGAGCGAGAGGATGAGTTGGGTGTTGTTGGCACAGGAAATGATGTTATGTCCATGGGTTCTGATGATGTCGGCCAGAGGGGCCATGTAGGTGTTAAACAGGATGCAGCTGCGGGATGAGCCTTGAGGGATGCTGTAGATGATGCGCATGTGTTTGGAGGTGTAGGAGGAAAGCAGATTCTCTGGGGCCTTCCGATGAAAAAAGGGGCGGATCCATCTGAGGGCTTCTCCTTGGATTCCGATGTGGTGGAGTCTCAGGATAAGGGCGTGGTGGGACACGGACTCGAAAGCTGCTGAGAGGTCGAAGAGGATCAGGGCCACTGTTTCCCCTCTGTCAAGGAGGGCTCTTATGTTGTCTGTGGTGGCGATGAGGGCAGTTTGGTTGCTGTGGTTGACGCTTGAGGGTTAAGTTGTGCTCTGTGTCTCTCACTGGCATAACACCAGAGCACTTCATGTTCTCAAACTTTCTAATGACAGTGGGGAAAAGGATTTTGTTCAGGAGATACCTTTAATTATTTAAAACAATTCTCAATTCAGATCTGTATGCCGAATACCGGTTTGCATTTCCGAGTGCAAGGAGGAGGAATTTGACTTCCCTTCCATCAAACAACAAATCACACTTGTCTCTGACTTCTTCTTGTACCCCTGACTGCCTAAAGAGCTGAAAGCAGTTGCCCCTCTGATTACAGACAGAAAGTAATGCACACATTGTCAGAAATGGAGTTTCTGGTTGGCTAGGGTATGCACCTATGCCAGTCAGAACCCACCACTCTAGACAGGGTAAGGAAGTTACACACACAAGATAACCCCTACTCACCCCCTTGGTAGCTTGGCAGAGCAGTCAGGCTTATCCCAGAGGCAATGTGTAAAGAGTTTGTGCAATACACTCACACATCAGTGACACACTAGGCACACCACAAAAAGAGACTCCACACAAGGTTAGATCAAAATATCCTCTGTAATATCCATAAAACAGTTTAGACCACAATCATATAAATCACTTTGCCAACTAGGCAATTATCATGACGTCACAAAGATCATAAAATCACTTTGCTACTAGGCAACTGTCATAAAATCACAGTTAGCGCATAAACTAAATACTTATAGGCTGCACACATCATGCAGCATCATGAAAAACCACACCCTACACCATCACTGCACATATTAGGCAGATCCTGAAAATGTATTAATTATCCTGTCCGTATAAGGCAAAAACAATATACATTAGAACACAACAGGGCCTAAAATGCAGGAGTAAGGTTATACATCAATCATGGCGGCTGGGCATACTGTGCCAATCCTGGGAATGCAAGGAAAAACAACCTACGTCACAACATCAGGGCATGGGCACCAAGCGGTTAGGGAATGCACAACACATCAGAATTATTCCCAGCATATTCATATTACCATATGTTACCATAAACAATATCAAGAACAGCACCTGCGCTCCTTTTATATGGTATCCGGTGTCCCTGTGCCCTTCACGTAAGCTTTTGGGCCACCTTCCCACCTACAACAGTTTAGTTTAGTTTTATTATTAGTATGCATGATTAATAAAAGCCGTTGCATACATGCATCATTAACAAATTCATTTACATAATGCGAAGCAAGATAAAAAGAAATTAAAAACATCATAAAATGCAACATATTAAGATTCACATTTTAAGGCTTTTACAATTCATCAGATTTAAAGTGCTTCAAGAGGTAGTCTAACAGGAGCCTTGTCAAGTTGAGAAACAGTAAAAAAACAGTAGAAAAAACAGCCCAGCTATGTTTTTAACCAATGTCCGCTTGAGATGTGCATTTAAGTCTCTCTGCCATTATGTCAAAGAATTTTGTAAGTCGGCAGTTTAGCTGTGTTTCCGCCGGATTAAAGCACAGTTTTACTGCCTGCCTGCAGGTGCTGATACCACTCTGTTTGAGCATTGGTCAAAGTAAGGTGCGTCTTATATCCTTTAGGTTGGGGCAGATGCAAATAACATGCATAAGGTCCTCGTTTCCTTTTTTGCAAAGGCGGCAGGTCTGCTTTCTTGGTCCCCTTTTCCAGGGCGGCAGGTGCAGAAGAATTGGTAAAATGCCAAAGCGGAGCTTTTCTTTTGGCCTCATTTTAACCCCTGTTTTTAAATAAAGTTGAGGTTTAAGGACTTTGTAGTCACTAAGCACTGTCCAGCCATGAGCCCTTTTAGCCAGTGTTTCCTTATCTTCTATAATGGATACCATTCTTGTTGCTTTTGTTGCAATATTTTTAAAACTCTGGTGATCTGTAGAGGTTGCCCAGAGGTTGGTCAGTCCCAGTCATTTTAGAGAGTCAAGCAAGTACTCCCTGGCGGCTGATTTTCCACGGCATGACAACTCATTCCAAAGGTGAGAGTTTAGGGATCCTTCCTCAGCACCTCTGATCTTATGCCAGCTTTTTATACATGCGCCCCTCCTTTCCACCGATTGTTTTTGTAGCCCAAATTCTTAGCGTATTTGGGCAGGTGACACATAGTTTGGTAGATGGAAAATTGCTCTGTAGATGTTGGCGATTGTTTTATCCAAGGCCACTGCATCTCTCCCTTGCATTGATTCACTCCCGTACGTTAGCGTTGGTTGTAATTTTGCTCGAATCACCTGTAATAAGGGGTCAAGGGTTAGGTCTGGCAGCACTGTTCTCAGTGGCTTCATTGCTAGGTAGCTCGTGGTGCCCTTCCTGTGCAGGGCCTCCAGTTGGGGTGTGTACGAGCCTCTGCCGTCCAACAGGACTCCAAGGTATTTATAGTTTGTTGCCTGGTCTAAGCAGTGCCCGTCCAAGTACCAATTGATCTTTTTCCTCTTTAATTTACTGCCATCATTTTTGTTTTCTTTAGATTTATATTTAGGGCATTACGTTGTGAGAAACTATTAGTGGTATTCAGGAGATGTTGCAGGCCAATAGGAGTCCGACTTATCAGCACCAGGTCATCTGTGTATAACAGGTTGGACAGCAATGTTTTTCCCAATTTTGGGGCATGTGATGTGCTCTTGTCCAGTTCCCCAGGGAGGTCGGCCAGAAAAAGATTAAAAAGCAAGGGTGCTAAAATGCACCCTTGCTTTAGCCCTTTAGAGGTGGTGATTCGCCTTGAGAGGTGCGTCCCAGCTCCTAGTTTGATCTTGACCCAGGTGTCGGTGTGTAGCAATGTCAGCTGGTTTAAAAGGGGTTTCGGTATCCCCCACTTTTCCAATTTCTGCCATAGCCACCTACAACAGGGAATGTGGTAATTACCGCTCCCGATCGGGACTTGAGTCGGGGACTCCCTCAGATTGCCTCCAATTTTCCTCCTATTTTCTAATGAGGAGCGGGGCCCTCCGTCGAGGTCTCACCCTGTTCGTGGAGCCAAATAGTGCCTTCAAAGGTAGGGCCAAAATTAAGGAGGGGTGCACACTTGCACTGCCAAGCTCTTGCGAGGAGACCTCACTCGGTCCCCCACATGGGCAATACCACAGAGCAGCTACCCACGCTCACGCGGGCAGCTGCAAGTTCCCCATCACCTTTGGGGAAATGCCGTGAGCCGTTGGCCATCTTGGGGACGCGGTCTCTTTAGGAAAGGAAGGCCGGTGCATATCTGTCGGGCCACAAGGCCCTGCCCACCACCACACAACATTGGCGGAGTTCCTCTGCTCTGCTCCCTCCTCTTCTGAGACCCAACAGCGGCTGCAGCCTCCGGGCCGGTACCCTTGTGTTTCAGGAAATCGAGCGGGCCGCACTCTGCTTTGGTAGGTTGCCAGGCAACCTCTTAGGCTGGGGCTGCTGTAGAAGACAACAAGTCGGCTCCTCTCTGCGGGAACCCCCACGCTTACCACATGGCAGCCATGAGCAGGGAGAGGGAGAGCGCTTCTTCCTTCTCAGCTCTCCCCTCCCGTCCCTCCAGAACCACTTGGACATGCAGCACTGCACACGCTGCCAGGTAGACAAAAGCGATCCTCACGCCCTTTCAAAAGACAAAGGGAAACATACCGCCTCACCCTGCGCTCTACTTGCAAGGACAAGGGGGCATAAGCAGCCTCCTTGGAGAGCACTGGGGCATACCAGCAAGGTGCAGACAGGCAGGCCAGTGAAAGGGATCCTCAGAGCAGAGTGGGAGTCCTTATCTCAGGGAAGCACGTCAGTACTACAGCTTAATCCAGTCCCACAGCGGTTCTTCCTGGCAGTCCAGCAGTCTCCTTGTTACAAGTCCCCCGCAGTGTCTAAAATCATGGGGTCACAGCCCCTGTACTTATACTACCAAAGTCTTTGTTCTGGGGGCACTTCAAACAAACTTTAGAAGTGCACAAAACACCCATTCAATCTCCAGCCCTGGCTCCAGACACATTACAGGGGGGCAGAGACAGCATTTTGAAAGGCAGGCACAGCCCTAGGCAGGTGCCGGTGACAACTCCTCCCACCACTCTAAATGCAGACCAGGCCAATTCAGCCCAACTATGAGTCACCCAGGACACACCTCAGCCCCCCTTGTGACTGTCTAGAGTGAATGCACATCCCCTGCTCCTGTCAGTCTAAACCAGACGTTGAGTACACAGTCAGGCAGGGCACAATGAGTCATAAGCACACAGAAATGCCCACTTCTAAAAGTGGCATTTCTAAAATAGTAATAACAAATCAGCTTTCACCAATAAGCAGGATTTATCACCACTATTCCAAACATACCAAACATGGCCATGCTACCCCTTTCATATCAGAATTTACAACAGAAGCAAATATCAGGGAATTCCCAATGCAAACCTATGAGAGGAGCAGTCTCACAGCAGTGAGAAAACAAATAGACAGTTTGTCACTACCAGGACATGCCACACAGTTAAGGCACATGCCCTACCTTTTACTTACACAGCACCCTTCCCACAGGCCTACTTAGGGCCTACTGTAGTGGGCTGGTACCACGTGTTGAGAAGACATAGTGAAGGTAGCCGAGCTGTGTTTCAAGTAGTTTATTAAGTCCATAAGAAGAGTAGTTACAGAGTCTTACAGCAAGCCCCACCAGGAGCAGCCTCCTAGCTGCTCAGCCCATCTTGCAACTGACAACACTCCCACCAGGCACCCAAGCATTCCACTCATGTCAATCACACCAACATTCTACACAGAACACTCACACTGGCTGAGCAGCTAGGTACAAGGTGAAAGGGAACATAATGTCAAAACCTGAGGATACTACATTATCCTCTCCCTCTTGAAATGAAAAACAAATAAACCAAAATAAAATTAAATTAAAACTGTACACAAGAACATACACATGAAGATAACAGTCCATACACCCTGGGATGAATGGTGAAACAACACCACAAGAGGGAAAACAGACAAACAAAGGAGGAAAGAAGGATAAAAGGATAAAAAAACACACTAACACCATCCTCCTCCTTTAATGCTGACAAAAAGTGAAAATGTAAGAAGTGAAATAACAGTTCACGGAGACAAAGTGAGCAACTACCACACAGAAAGACGTGGAAACACGTGAAAGGAGTAAAGGGGAAAACGTACCCGAAGACTCAAACACTGTGGGCGGACAATACCCAATAAAGTACTCCTCATATAAGGAAACTGTGGGGAATGGAACAAGACCCAACATACCACCCCTCATGTGAGGGACACATGCTAAAATGGGACTAACCCATAACCTAAGCAGTGTAACAACTAGTGTTGTATGGGACTAACACCCATCAGAACATGTGCAGCACAAGAAAACTACACAGGTGCAACACAGTGTGGCACACACACACAATACATCGACGTGAAGCAGAGGCTGACTTACACACGAAAATTATCAAACGTGAAGCACAAGGTGTCTTACACACAAAGTTTAAGACGTGAAGCACAGGGTGTCTTACACACACAACATGACTAAGTGATGCGCAGGGCGACTTACACACAAGACATGACAACGTGAGGCACAGGGCGACTTACACACATGAAATAGCAGCAACGTGAGGCGCGGGGGGACTTACACAAGATAATGTGATGCGCGGGGCGACTTACACACAAGACATAGCAACAACGTGAGGCGCGGGGCGACTTACACACAATACAAGACAACGTGATGCGCGGAGCGACTTACACACAAAACGACAACATGACGTCAAATCGTGTAAGTGGGACTAACACCCAAAAACACACACCCAGAAGAAAGGATGTTGCATGTAACATGTAAATGGGGATGACACCCCACAACCCACATGGAGTAAAGGTTAACAAATACTTGTAACCCAACTAATAACGTTGAAATGGGACTAAACCCCATATCAGGCGTAAGAAGGGAACAAACCCTTAAGCCAACCCTCACGTAAGGGCAACATGGTTTAAAGATGTGGATATAGAACAACGTCAACCCTCGTGTAAGTATGCCGAAAAAGACACCATGTAAATTTCAATATGGGCACAGATTACCCATCAACAATCCATGTAGGATACGTAAGGCAAAAAGCAATAAACAATGTAGAACATGGTAAAACGTTAGCACAATGACCATAAACATGGAAACTCTTCGCCGGTGAGCGATCTCTCACCCGAGTAATGTTACTCTGGCAGAACACATGACAGGTAGGCAATATCACAACGAAAGTTAGTCCACTGTCATAATTTTGAAATATGGAATTCATCCTCCGCTCCTAGAGCTGCAAGAATTTTGCCGAAGTCAACTACATTGCAAGAAGACTGACATCCTTAAAACACTGCGCTTACAGCAGAAGGAACAGAGTACATGTGGTTACATGCTGAACTTCTAAACATCCATGGAACAAGCAAGAAGCCATGAAGTGAAGCCATTCTTCACCCCTCGGCGTTGCTGGTCAGCTTCAACATTAGATAAACTTTATTGTTCAGAAAAGACCGTGGTTGGCAGAGAACTGGAGGTAAAACACATCACGGGTCTGTAAGACGCTACGTTGTAAGCATGCAGCATCCAACCTTAAGTTGGCGGCACGCTGAGCACGCCGTTCCGGATGGCTCACGGCGCGTTGGTGATGTCTAACGTCCATCAGCAGCAGAATGACGTAGACAAGGCCGACAATGCAGAACATGACGAGACGAAATCCACGGAACTTCATTCCTTGCAGGTAAGACTGCGCGTGCAGAAAGTGACACGCGCTTGCTTTTTAAACTAGCAACAAGACGGTTAAACTGACAACAAACATGTGAGGCCTAACACGGCCCTAACAAAATTGAATTTTTCCTCAAAATCGTGGACTCTCACCGTAAATCGAGTACATCCGGTGCCGATGTGCCAATGTCCCAAACTCGAGTGAGACACAAGTAGGGTTTCCAACGCTGACACGGAGACACTGTAATTCCATTAAAGCAAGTTTGTACCTCGAGACTTATCTTTGTAACATGTGCAAGTGCACTCCGACACACTTGATGAGCAAAACATCACCCATTCAAATCCAGTGTCCTTGAAAAAGACTTCGTAAACTGTAAATGTTACTGCGTTTTTCATAAGCAAGATGTACCTGCAATTCTTGTTTCTTTTCAGTTGATAAAATGTGGTGACTTTATGAACAGCACGCCGGTGCAGGGCCTGTCCGGTGTGGTGGACACTGGTGGGGCTGCAAGACGTGCTTTTCTAGTTTCGTTTGTTTCTTTTTGAAATTCCTTACTTTCCACACTTCCCCGTGGAAGACTACTGGTGGTGTCTGTTTGACCTTTTTGACCAAGTACTGCTGTGTTTTTCTCGTGTGCTGTCTCCGCTTGTAATTGTAGCAGTTCCTTTCCAACAATTGGTCGTGGCGTAATCTTCATCCTTAGTTGCCATAAAACCACCGTTAGTGGGTGAGATAAGTTCCAGATCGTCGCCAAAATGTAGTTGGCTGGTACCACGTGTTGAGAAGACATAGTAAAGGTAGCCGAGCTGTGTTTCAAGTAGTTTATTAAGTCCATAAGAAGAGTAGTTACAGAGTCTTACAGCGAGCCCCACCAGGAGCAGCCTCCTAGCTGCTCAGCCCATCTTGCAACTGACAACACTCACACCAGGCACCCAAGCATTCCACTCATGTCAATCACACCAACATTCTACACAGAACACTCACACTGGCTGAGCAGCTAGGTACAAGGTGAAAGGGAACATAATGTCAAAACCTGAGGATACTATACCTACCTTAGGGGTGATCTATATGTAGTAAAAGAGGGGTTTCAGACTTGGCAAACACTTTAAATGCCATGTCTCTGTGCAGCAGCAGAGGCCTAAGACAGGTTTGAAAGGCTACTTCTGTGGGTGGCGCAAGCAGTGCTGCAGGTCCAGTAGTAGCATTTAATTTACAGGCCCTGGGTATATAGGATACCACTGTACAAGGGACTTTCAGGTAAATTAAATATGCCAAACAGGTGTAGAACAATCTTAAAAAGTTAACAAGAGAGAGCACATGCACTTTAGCACTGATCAGCAGTGGTAAAGTGGCCAGAGTAATAAAACCAACAAAAGCAAGTCAGAAAAAATACAGGAGGAAGGCAAAATGTTTTGGGACAACCCTGCAAAACGGGTCAGTTCCAATACACATTCACCAAACTGTAAGCTGCTCAGCTGTCACCGGCATCGCTGATGGCCATCAAGTTAGCCCAGTGGTGAAGACCTGGCTCACCTCTACTGGACTTCGGATAAGTTCTCTGCATTGCAGTGTTTGGCACAGGCACAGTCCAATACAGGTACCTTATATGAGCACAAGCAGGTCAGCAGCATAAAAAGCCATCCGTTCTCTCTCAATATTGGTAGTCAGTGGGGATGCCTGAAAAATTGCAGCCTACCACCCTAAATCGGTAGGGTTGGTAAGTATCCTCTTGCACTGTGATTTGGAATCTGCTATTGCAGGCTGTTTGTAAGAGATTATTGATTTCTCGCATTTGACATGATTGCTCACAAGAGTGTGCTGCATTATACAGTGCTTAATTTGCAAAAGAATGCAAGCCGGTGCCTGAAACTCTGCTCAGAAGCCTGCGGCAAGTGTAAATAAATGTCGACATGCCAAATACCAAGGCTGCGTAACCTTAAAACCACCTAATACCTCTTTAATCCACTACCAGACACTCCCTACCCCTTCATCTCAGGATCCTGCTTTCTTGTTTTGTGACAGTTTTTCCATCTTTTCACTTTACATGTTTTTCCCTCTCTTGCTCATGGATAATGTCTGAGGTAGAGAAATAAGTGCTGGTCCCAAAAAATGTGTTCCAGTGGCCCCCACCAGCTCAAAATAAGCACTGTCTGCACAGGGGGTTTCATAAGTTTTCCAAAGTGAGCTAATTGTTAGTATTTTCTTGTTAGTTTTTCCAATCCATGGTGAAGAGGAGATTGTGACTGGACTACATGCCTGTCTGTAGTTCGTATACGAAACCATTTTTGTGAGGGACTAATTAACAGTCCAAAACTATGGATGGAATTGGTTGGCTCGGGTTTCTGATTAGCAGAAATGTAGAGCTGAAGTAGTGACTTTGTGTGAATCTGTTGTGTGGGTAATTCTGGAGTTCACTCGGGCCAGTGGAGGGTATCTTGAGGAGAGGTCTGACTTCTGCATTTTTCCATGCGTCGTTTAAAGGTGAATGTAGTGATGGATGCGTTGAGGATGGAGGAGAGTTGGTGGCTGACCTTCTTACATCCTAAAGATTCACTATCTGTATCAGATTGTACATCCGAAGGCGTTCTCTGTTTGGGATGAGAAGGTTTGGCCGCTAAGGCCCTTGCTACTGCCTCATCAATCAGAGCTTGTACTTTTGACACAGTTAAGCTCTCCTGAGCCTCAGGAGGGCGACTGCTGTGCTGCACAGATACTTCTCCCTTTTCTCCCTCAGAAGAGGGCGATGGAGAACGTCTTGGCTTCTCACACCACTTCTCCACCATGTCCAGACACAGAATACAATGAAATCAGCCCTTTAAATAAGACCTGTAAAGGATACCAACCCAACTGGAAAGTCACACATAAACCCTCCAATAGAGCAATAGTACAGAAAGGAGGACCAATCCACAAAACCATAGCATTGCTATTGAATATTACGAATGCCCCTCTCACCTGGAATTCTGCCCTAGTAGCGTGAAAAAATGCTTGCTGTCCTCAACTGACCAGTAGCAATATCTTCCCTGGAGAGGCACCGTTCTCTCGCCCAGGGAATCCACCAAAGTGCAGCCATCTTAAACAATTCCATGTATTTCCTAACCAGGAGGTGTCTCAGAGTGCAGGCACCACCTCAACCCACTTGGGAGATCACTGCTCCTGCTGTGGTGCCTGCCTATAGAATGGTGTTTTCCTGCAGGGCCCCACAAGTAGGGTCTCCTTGGTGGGTAATCCCGGCGCTGTACCGTGCTGGTGCGCGTGAGCCGCACCCGCCCTTGGGAGATGACAATAAGAAACAAGAGGTAAGGAGGGAGGGTTTATACTGGGGACAGGATACCAAGGGAGGCATGGGGACCTCATTATGTAAGGGATCCAAGTGAGAGGATGAGGGGTAATGATATTTGATCATAATTGTGAGGCGGAAAACAATTACTGGTGTGCCTAATGCACTGTGAATGCTGCATACCTTTCAACCAAAGAGAAGGGTAAAGTAACTTGTCTATGGTGATGTATACCCGTGAGAGCTTTTAGTCCACTTCTTGTTCTAACAGGGCAGTGTGAATAGCTGCAGGAAGATCAGCAGCATGGACTGTCCATTACATTATCTTGCTAAGTACTAATGCTGGTCACACAAAGGTACATCTACACACCACATGTTCATAAGCCACTTGAGGCATTTCAGTTCGCTCCTGGCCTTACAGAACATACTAGGCCTATTAGTCTGCATAATAACCTAAGATGTTCTAGGTCTTAGATGGGAAAGGTTTGAGACATTGCGAGTGTTTGTCTGAAAGAGAGAGAGTAATGATTGAGCGAGGACGGTTCAAATAAGTGACAAAGCGGGTTGTTTAGACAGGGTGTGTGACTCACCCTATGTGAAATAGGTTGGATGTGAGTAGGGTGCAGGTAAGGGTGTGTAAAGAGGAGATAATTTGTGAAAGCTTGGTTGAAGAGGATGCTGTGCAAAACCATGGAGGATACAATAGCACAAAAATATGGGTACTATGGGCCATATTATCAACAACCGGCGATAAATATCGCTAAGCGCACTTAGCGCTAGGATATTTATCGCCGGCTATCGATGAATTTTATCGCTGAGATAGCGTGCTATTAGCAACGCTTATCTCAGACTCGATAAAATTCCTGGCGCAAGCTGCCAAATGTCCGATTATCGCTGGAAATCCAGCGATAATCGCACGACATTTGGCGATAGCTTGTGGATAGGGCTGGGCATACTTAACCATGATATCCACCTTCCATTGGATATCATGGCTAAGTCAAACTAAAAGCATGCGTTAGGAAAGTAGCGTTAACCAAGGTTAGCGCTACTTTTCTTATCGCTATGCTTGTTAGCGATTCCCTTGATAATTGGAGAAATGTCGGTTAACGACATTTCTCCAGTTATTTTGGGACGGAACGCCCACTTTGCATCTCATTAGAGATGCAAAGGTGGGCGTTATGGAAAAGGGCGATAGGGCAAGGATTCACACGATAGCGTGTACTTGCTAATACAGCGATAAAATTATCGCCGCTTTACGTCCGGAAACAGACGCTAAAGCGGCGATAATTTTTTATCGCCGGCTTGATAATATGCCCCCAAGTGTTGTTCTGCATGTAAATTATACTTGTATGTGCCAATAGCCTTGTTTATGTTTGGAAATCCCAGCTTGCCATTCACAAGACACGGTTTTACACCAGGTAAAAAGATTTACTTGCACTTAGATTTTCATAGGAGTACATTTCCTATGAGGAGCAGTGAGTGAAAGTCCCAGGGCTGGAATTATCTTCAAGAAAGTATGGGAACACCAACAAAGTACTTATTGGTAGGCATTTAGTGATGTTTTATCTGCTTGTTCCCATCCTGGAAAAGGTTGCGGATTTACTCCTGTCAGGAGGAGTAGTCAGTCTGTTTCTAGGGCGGGAAAGGATATGGAACATCATCAAAATTGGCAGGGGTGGGTGCAGGGTAATGGGGTTCTCCACAGGGAAAACTATGTGAAAGAGTAATTGCAGTCATGCTGTACGTTTTTACTTACACAATGTATGCAAAGTATAAATAACCATGTAGAAATGTCTATGCATGAACGTAAACAGGCATTTTCTAAAGATTCTCAAGAGTACTCTGGGAAAAATGCGGCTTCCGCCGCTATCATCCAGGAATACTTGAAAAATGTTTGTGACTTCCTAAAATTCATAAATCTGCAGACAAATGTAAGCGTAGATCAAAATAGGAGGTAACCTTAGGTGTAAAATTTGCATCTGCTATGGATCGAGTGACAGTGATTATGAACATTGTGTGTGCCCAGTAGAGATAAGAGATAGATAGTATCATGTGAAAATTAGAGATTGTGTGAAACATTTAAAATAAGGTGTAATACGTTTTTAGTTATAAAACTCTAACGTAACATAGCTGAATTGTTGAGAGATGTTTTTATTTTAAATGCATGCATTTTGCCACGATTCAGTATACTTTAAATGAAAACGTAGGAAAAGTATACCAGAGAGAACTTTCCTTTTAGATTTTGAACATGCGACTAGCAGGTTGTCGGGTATCTCTTAAGCAGGCAATTGAGCTCCTTCACTAGAGGACATTCAGTCCTTTATCCAATAAAAATCAAAAAGCTAAATATCCACAAACACGACCAATAACAAATATTTAGATTATGAATAACGTTTTTGCTTTATTGTTAATGAAAAGAAGTGATGCAATTTTTTTTCCTTAAGTTTATAGCTACATAAATGTTTTCTATATTTATTAGAGGATATGCCTGTACCTACATATTTATTATTTCTTAATTTTTATTTCGGATTTGCTTTTATAGGCGGCAGAGTAAACGTGTGACTTCAGAGTAAGATTGGATCTTTTAATTCTTCTGAGACAAATTCGAAATAATCTAACTGGATAAATAATTGCTTGAATGCAAACTTTTATTAAGTGACAGGAAAAATAGCGTCACTTTCTACTAGTAAGGGCTTTAAGAGTCAAGAGTGAAGGCTTTCTTGTACAGTAATGTCCATTTCTGTTTTCCTAAAACAGATCATTCTTTAATGCAGTGAAATTCAATGATAACGGGTGTGTTGTCTCTTCACTGACAAACTCTCTTCTTAGGTTTATGGCATGGACTCCACACAACTGCAGTGCATAGAAGGAGGAATGCAATAGGGTCTGTTCATGAGAGAGGTGGTTGGTGATGAGTGGATGGTGATCAGTGGCAGGTGATGAGGTGGCTGGTATAGATATATTGAAGAAGCTTTACAAATAGCAGAAGCAGCTGACGGAATGAGCCGTCAATTAAGGGGGGATGGGCATTTATCTACCTCTCTAACTCTGTTATGCCACTGTTTTTCATATTAATCCTCACTTTTACTAACTGCCAAAAGTATAGCCTGTGACTTCTGAATGCATTTGCACTTCTTTCGTTTTGCATGTCTAACCTGCTAAGCCTATTCAATAATGTTTCGTTGATATAGATGAATTGATAAAATGGCATTGGGACCTATGATTCTCCACTTTCAAGCAAGTTTCTGCATGGCTACATTGATACCATTTTTTTTTTAAAAAAGGTTTCTCACAACCAACTTTATCCTTAGTTACAACCATCAGAAGGTGGTATAATGCCTCATCAAAAGATTACAAAATGGTGTTATATTCTTGTACGTACTGAGCCTAAAATATATTGCCCCAGGGGAAAGGGCTCAGGGATGGGGCACATGACCCTCTCCCATAATTGATAAATTTAGCCCTGGGGATGTGTTCCCAGGTCCTGAAGAGGCTTGGGGAAGGGGGCTGCACACCTCCCTTTCCTTATTAATTCTTTCGGCCCAGGGAGACGGAGTCCCCGCAACCAGACAAAGGTACATGCCCACCCCTATAAAATCCTTTGTACTGCTCCCCCTGGGCCCTGGCCCACCCCTAGGACCCACCACGAATCCGCAGCATCATTGTGAAAAAATATGTTTTTGGCCCCACCAGTTTACTTTTGGACCCCCAGCGACCAGGCCTTGGGGGGGCAGGGAATGACTTCCCTGCCAACTTACAGCTTTTTCACATGTTTTTTTCTGGGATAAGGGACTGATTCTCGAGTCCTAAGATGGCTGCCACCACATTGTCGTTGATGTGGTTACAGCCAATCAGATCTCATCTTGGAGATGTGCCAGCAGCATGGGTCCTCTGCGGCCTGAAAAATACAAATTCTTTCAAATAATGTTTTGAAAACTGCTGGACATATTTACACCAAATCACAAAAAGCACACTTTCTGGACCAAGATTTAGTGTTGTGCCAAATCTGATGTAATTCTGTTCAGCAGTTTTTGCGGTATCACTGTTCAATCTTCCTATAGAAAAATGAATGGAGAAAAATAATTTTAGGACCCTCTCTTTTCTCTGCACCTGCACGATGGATCACACCAAAATGTTCAGGAAGGAGCTCAGGTGGATGAGACATTTTTTTGGGAGGCTTCATGAAGATTTGTCAAACAGCAACAAATCTTTAAGCAAACCAAAGAATCTTATTATCTACTGGCGGTCGCCAGTAGATAGTTATAGTTAGGACCTATTTTCCATAGGAAATCCGCAACATTCTATTTGAAATACCTTTGGCGCCGGTTGACGAATCTTCGCGAACTTCTCAAAACTTATGGCCCGCTCCGGTCCGCTCCTATCCTGAAAGTTTCGGGGTGATTCGTCAAGTGGGGGCCGAGAAAAAAGGGGGTCCCAAAACGTGTTTTCCCCATGCAATTTTCCATAGGAACCTTTAGTCGCAGCTACAGCCCGAACTGCTGAACGGAATTACATAAAATTTGGCAAAAAGGTAGCCCTTGGTTCAGAGTCGTGCCTTTTGGTTAAATGGTGTAAATCCGTTCAGTAGTTCCTGAGAAAATCAAAAGTAAAATCACATATATATCTATGGCCGCGTAGGGTCCGCGCACCCTCCCGATCAAGAGCTGTATGCTAATTGGCTGTCAACACTCCAAACCAGGAAGTGTTGGCAGCCATCTTGTGCCTCGGTAGAACTGAGGCACAAGAAAAGAGAAAAACTAATGTGCAAAACGCAAAAAGGGGGCAGGGTAGAAACACCCTGACCCCCTAGGCCTGCTCGGCCCCCTTCCCGTTTACTTTTTTTTAAAAAAAGGGTAAGGCCCTGGGGGATGGGGTCCCCAGGGCACAAAAAAAGGAAAAAGGAAGGGGGGTCACACAGCCCCCCTTCGAAAAAAAAAAACAACAAAAAAAACGATTGTGCCGCAGGCCCCGCCCCCTTCCTTTACCACTCTGCAAACGCGCCCCCTGGCGCATTTGCAGATGGGGAAAGAATTCCCCTTGAATACTGGGGGTCCTGGGGGCCAACTAGCCCACCAGGAACCTCCAGTATGCGCCAGGGGGCTGCGTTGCAGAGAGGTGTTCTGAGGCCACGCCCCTTTTTACACCTCTCTGCAACACAGATCTGTGGCGCTTAATGGAGGTAGCTGGTGGGCTAGTTGCACCCCAGGGACCCTCTGGATTCAAGGGGAGTTAATCCCCCGACTTAAAACGTGCACGGGGCGCGTTTGCACAGTGGTGAAGGGAGGGGGCGGGGCCTGAAGTGACATGTGTGCAAACACGCCCTGTGGCGCGTTTTAAGTTGGAGGATTAACTCCCCTTGAATCCTGAGGGTCCCTGGGGTGCAACTAGCCCACCAGCTACCTCCATTAAGCGCCACAGAGCTGCGTTGCAGAGAGGTGTAAAAGGGGCGTGGCCTCTGACCACCTCTCTGCAACGCAGGCCTGTGGCAATTACTGGAAGTACCTGGTGGGCTAGTTGGGCCCCAGGGACCCTCAGGATTCAAGGTGACCTAATACCCCAACTCTAAATCGCGCCACAGGGCGCGTTTGCACAGTGGTGAAGGGAGGGGCGGGGCCTCAGGTGACATGTGTGCAAACACGCCCTGTGGCGCATTTTAAGTTGGGGAATTAATTCCCCTTGAATCCTGAGGGACCCTGGGAGCCAACTAGCCCACCAGGTACCTCCAGTGCGCGCCACAGGGCTGCGTTGCAGAGAGGTGGTCCAGGCCAGGCCCCTTTTTACACCTCTGTGATTTCACTGACCATGTCATGAGTGATGTAATATGTGACGTCATCAGCAGTGCATTGCGGGGGCGCGAGTTATAGTTAGCTGAACTAACTATAACGGGGGAATTTCACGGGTTTTGTACGAGTGCAATGTCCAACTAACTATAACTGTCCCTAAAACCTATGGTTTTTTCAGTGAATTTCAAAGGTTTTTTAAATGCTAATTTCTAACTATAACGTGCCTGAAACCTATGGTTTTTTCAGTGAATTTCAAAGGTTTTTTAAATGCTAATTTCTAACTATAACGTGCCTGAAACCTATGGTTTTTTCAGTGAATATATATATATATATATACATATATATATATATATATATATATATATATATATATATATATACAAACAAAGATCCCTGCAATCCTCGCAGGAAAAAGCAAGCCACTCCGGTTTCAAGGTGAAGGTGTTACGGGTTTATTCTTGGCAACAACAGACGCGTTTCGATCTCCAACGAGATCTTGGTCACATGACCTCTTGCCAGTTCCACGTATATTTAAAGATGCAGTGATGTGCACGGCGCCGCGTGCAGTGAAACAACATAGAAAAAATACTTTGTTGAGTTTACATGCCAAAACAAATAATCACTGTTAACATCACAGATGCTTCTGATTAGCATTTCAAAAGTATACCATGGTATGAAATCATAATACAATTACATTTAGAAATCAGTCTCCATGATTAATGTTTTATATTTTTTACATGATTAGTACTTTTTTAAATATTTTTTATTTTTATATTATTCGTATTTCTTCGATTGTGGGTATAATACCCCTAAATTGCACGAGGAAAAAATTACTTATCTGAGGTGAAGTACACTATCTCTCATCAGACCGTTCACAACAGTGAATTTGTAACAAAACCTATTGTTTGCACAGTGCTCATAACGAGGACGGGTGCGTGTTGTCGCTGGTAGTGAGGGTGGTTCTCTTGCTCAGTATTGACTGACAAATCAAGCACCCAGTGCTATGACTCCAACTATACAGTAAATTAAACCTTTAGCCCTGTCCAAAGAAACATGCAGAGTTATACCACAAAGTATGTGAGGTGCTGTGTACGTCGGTACCTCTCATATGATCAAAAGATAAGGAGAGATGACAGTTCCTAGGAACGTGCTTCGATCTCTTGTGCTCTTAGCAATATCTTGGTGGCTATTCTCCTTCTATGTTGTTTGATCAATCTGTTAAAAAATGTAAGGGACAGAGATTGTTAATATCATAATGTCAGCTACTTCATACTTCCATCATAGTATAGTACTTGACATTTTATTAGACACCGTAACCTCAGTATCTAACAATTGCATTAACAGTCTAATAGTATCTAACATATTGCATAAGGTACTTCACCGCAACAGTCGTTATAAACGGAGCAGACAACAGTGATAAGCATGAACTCAACAATACTAACAAAATAATAAATAAAATTTAAAATTTAAAATTAAGGACTATATAGTCTTACTGAATGGGAACTAATTTGGTTGGTTGACGGGAAGCGTCATTACACTACAAATGTACGTATAATTCTTCATCATTATTCATTCCAGTGGGGAACATGCTACCTGACAAGAGGATCAATCTGGACTCAAGTCTGCGTAACGCTAATACTCAGTTCCCTCCTCTAGGGTGTTTGGGGATCGTGGCTAGGCCAAAGTACTTGCCTTTAGTCCAATCGCCCTCATGTGCCTCATTGAAGTGTCTGGATGTACTATAACTGAAGTCGCGATTTGTTACCGCTCTCCAATGCTCCAGAATTCTTTTCTTTACTGGGAATGTTGTTGAACCAACATACCATTTACCACATGGACAGGTGATGGCATAGACCACGAAATCTGTCCCACATGTGATGGGCCTAGTTATTTTCCATTTCTTTTTAGATCTCTGTAGCATTACTTCCCTCACATTCTCACTGTGGCTACAGGCTTTGCATTTACTGCATTTGTAGAAGCCTCCCCTTTGTTCGAGCCAAGTCTTTTTATTGCTTTGTAGGTGGCTGTTGACTAGAATGTCCTTAAGTGACGGACTTTTCCTGAAGGTGACAGCTGGTGAGTGACCTAGCTTTACCTCAAGTAATGGGTCCTGTGTCAGGATATGCCATCTTTTCTTAAGTATACTTCTCAAGTCACCTGCCTGTGTGCTGTATCTGGTTATGAACCTGACTGGTGTTCCTGCTTCTTCTGGTTTGTCATAAACCTTCGGTGGTTGAAATAAGGCGTCATTGCGACTGACGGTGTCTGCTTTAATGATACCCCTCCGTAACATTTTGGTCGGGTACCCTCTGTTCTTGAACCTCTTAACCATGTCCTGTTTGGTTTTCTCATATGAGGCTTCAGTACTGCAATTGCGCTTAGCTCTAAGGAACTCGCTGTAGGGGACACTCCATCTAAAGTTGGGGGGATGGCAGCTAGCTGAGTGTAGAATGGAGTTCCCTGCGGTCTTTTTTCTGTATACGTCTGTTATAATTCTGCCTTCACTGATGGTCAGCCTGATGTCAAGGAAATCAATACTTTGCTGGCTGTGCTGCATGGTGAATTTCAAATTTATGGTATTACAGTTCAAACGATCAACAAACTCAAGGAGATCATATTCATTGCCCTCCCACACAAAGAACACATCGTCAATATACCTTAGCCACAGTCCAATGCTATTGGACCAGAGTTCCAACTCCTCACTCCATAGGACCTGCTTCTCCCACCAGCCTACCACAAGGTTGGCATAGCTGGGGGCGAAGCAGGTACCCATATATATATATATTCACTGAAAAAACCAGAGCTTTCAGGGCTGTTATAGTTAGGATTAGCATTTAAAAAACCTTAGAAATTCACTAAAAAAACACAGGTTTCAGGAACGTTATAGTTAGGAATTAGCATTTAAAAAACATTTGAAATTCACTGGAAAAACCTCAGGTTTCAGGGACGTTATAGTTAGTCAGACATTTCACTCGTACAAAACCAGAGAAATTCAGCCCTTATAGTTAGCTGAGCTAACTATAACTCGCGCCCCCGCAATGCACTGCTGATGACGTCACATATTACATCACTCATGACATGGTCAGTGACATCACTGATTACACCACTGATGACATCTCAAATGACATCACTTATGACATCACTGATGACATCATCCAGTGACTGAGTGTTTCTAAAAAGTTTAAGAATGTTATATATATATATACATGTCAAGGTTTATTGAAAAATGAGTGGGTGTATGAGTGTCTGAATGGATGATTTAGTGGGTGCGTGACTGACTGTATAAGTGAGTGATTGAACATGTCTCAGTGAATGCATGGGTGATTGACTAATCTGTGTGAATGTCTGTATCAGTCTGTCAGTTGGTGTGTTAGTGGCTGCATGGGTTGGTGAGTAGCTACATGAGTGTCTATATAGGGTTAATGATTGGTTGTCTGATTACCTATATGGGTGCCTGAGTGTCTGTGTGGGTGGGTGGGGGGGTGTGACTCCCTGCATGGATGTGTGAGTGGGTGATTCAGTGGGTGTATGGGTTCATGAGTGTGTCTGCGAGGGGCTGTATGGGTGAGTGAGTGTGCGTATGGCTGTGTTGGTGAGTGAATGGATGTCTCAGTGGTATATGTGTAAGTAACTACATATGTGAAAGACAGTATATGTGAGTGTTGGAATATATTGATGAGAGTGGGCTGAGGCCACGCCCTCATTTTACACCACTCTGCAAACGCGCCGCCTGGCGCACTGCTGCTCGGGGAATGAAGTCCACTTCAGTCCTGAGGTTCTCAGGACACAAGAGCACCTCATCGCCCCACCAGCAGTGCGCCAAGAGTCGCGTTTCCAGAGTGGTGTAAAATGGGGCATGGCCTCGGACCACCTCTCAGCAATCCCACTGTGTGGGGCTTACTGGAGGTACCTGTTGGGCTAGTTGGCCCCTAAGGACCCTTACGATTCAAGGGGACTTAATCCCCCAACCCAGAACACGCCAGGAGGTGCGTTTGCATAGTGGTGCAGGGAGGGGGCGGGGCCTCAGGCGAGATGCTGGCTTCTCTTTTTTCTCTTCTTTGTGGAAGGGGGGCTGTGTGGCCCCCCTTCCCTTTACACTTTTTGGGCCCTGGGGACCCCATCCCCCAGGGCCTGAGCCATTTTTTGAATTAAAACAAAAACGAGAAGGGGGCCGAGGGGTCCCCCTTCTGAGGCCTTTTTCTGCCCCGGGACCCCATCCCTCAGCGCTTTGCCTCTTATTTTCTTTTTTTTAAAGTTTACGGGAGGGAGGCCACGTGGCCCACTTCCCTGGGCCACTTTTGGCCCCGGGGACCCCATCCCCCGGGGCTTGGTCTCATATTGGGGAACGCGGGGTGAGCCTCAATGCCCCCGCGGTCCCAGCCAGCTTCCCGCCTTCTGCGGGAGCTGGCATTGCTTTGGGCAAAGGGAGCTGCTAACATGCAGCTCCCTTTGCCCAAAGCAATTCTGCTTCGCTTCATGGAAGCGAGAGCAGAGTTTGCAATGTCAGGGCCCTGCCATTGCAAACTACGATGTCCCGGGTGTGGGCACCCCGGGACATTGCTGGAGCCGGCCCTGGGGGGTGGCGGTCCCCAGGGCCATCTAGGGCTCCACGAGGAGGGCCGCACGGCCCCCCTCCAACAAGTTTAAAGCTCCAGGGAGGTGGTGGTCCCCGGGGCTGGGGGTCCGCAACGGACCCCATATTTAAATAAAGTGTGCCCTGGGGAGATGGTGGTCCCCGGGGCAGTGTGGGGGGGCTCAAGACCCCCCCACACACAGTTTTATAAAGTAGCCCTGGGGAGGTGGCAGTCCCCAGGCTTCAGGGGCCCGCAAAGCCCCCTGCCCTATTTAATTTGAAGCCCCGGGGAGGTGGCGGTCCCCGGGGCAGCATGGGGGGAGCCCCCCATGCTTTTCCCGGGGCTTGGTGGGCCCGCGAGGCCCCCCGCACATAATTAAACAGATGCCCCGGAGAGGTGGTGGTCCCCGGAGCAGCGTAGGGGGGCAGGAGCCCCCCCACGCAGATTTTTTACAAGCCCCGGGGAGGTGGCAGTCCCCGGGGCTGTGGGGGTCGCGTGCCCCCCGCATAATACTAATCATGCCCCGGGGAGGTGGTGGTTCCCGGGGCTGCGGGGGCCCCCGCGGGCCCCCGCATTATAAATCTGCATTGCCCCCGGGACCTGGCCCAACCGGGGGCTTCTAGAAAATGAAGCGCGGGAGACCGCACTTAATGTTTTTTTAAATTTTCAGTCGGATGCGCGAACCCAACGCGAATCCCGCTGAAAATTTAAAAACAAAATGCTTTTTTTGGCCTCTGAGAAGGCCTAGAGGGTCAGGGTGTTTCTACCCTGCTCCCTTTTCTTCATTTTTAACCTTTTTTCTTATGACTCAGTGCTACTAAGTCACAAGATGGCTGCCAACACTTTTTGGTTTAGAGTGGTGGCAGCCTTTCAGAATAAAGCTCGTCCTCGGGAGGGTTCGCGGATCCACCGCGGTCACCAGATATCAATATATATATATATGGCGGATAATACTCACTGAATAAAACTCAGGTACTCAATCTGTGGTCCGTGCTCGTTTCTCTCCATCACGGAGGTGTACGCAGTGAGGATTTTTGATATATATACACGCACATACACATCACCTATACTTACTATGCGTGGTAAAGGCATGCATAGAAAAGACTGCATGTTAAAGGATATTTCCCATAAGAGATCATTTACAAAGATTGGCTGGTGCTGGATAAATGACATCTGTACTGAGAGTAAATTGAAGGACAAGGGTCCAGCAGAGAGCCTGACTTAATGGTGGTAATTAATGTGGGGTGTCTTCTAAATACAGTTGCGATGGTCCATTGGGCTGTGTGGAAGTTGAATTCAAGAAAGACAGAGAATCCATCAGCAGTTGTGGGGCAAAATCATACTGGATTTTAATTATTTTATCCTGAAAAAAGTGAAACAGATTAGAGCAGGAAGCCTGGGTGGGGATGATATTATTGCAACACTGAGAATTAATAAAACATTTGACAATATAATTATAACTGTAGGTCGATATTAGTTGGCCTTGATATATTGTCCAACAAACAAATTACCATATGAAAGCACTACATCTAGATTAGTTGTGTCCAATGAGGACCTGATCCATGTCCTGTTTTCAGAACAACCTCTCACTTTGAATGTAGGGTCGTTTGACGTTACTTGTATGTAGTGCTTCAGGACTCGCAAGGAAATTGCTATATAAATACCAATACATTACAATAAAATGTGTATGTATATTGAAAATCCCCAAACTAGATATCACCACAAATTACTTAAAATTCGATTTTAACGCCTCTTTTTCTCCTAATGGGTACATAATACGACGTTACAGAGGCACTCACAGACGATCCTACAAGTTATTCTTCTAGGATGGGTAATGCCAGGTCTATAATATGCTTCTTGACATTGTCAACAAAGGCATTGCAAGTTGGTAATTCAATACGGGTGCAGGATGGTGTCACAGGTTTTCGAGAAATAGTAGAAGGAGCCAAAATGCAACACCGCAGCCATCCCAGTGCAGAGTAATTTACGCTGCTGGCGTCACCATCTGTACTTGATCAATTAGGTTTACGGACAGAAAACTGGAACAGCCTCTCTGGTCAGCGCGCCTCATCGTTTCCAAAAGGGTTCTTGGCTTTGAAACAGAGGCTCGGTATGAAAAATGTGTCTGGAATGAAAGTGGGAAAACATTTCGAGGTGGTTAATATACACTGCTCTGGGCCAGGATTAGAGATTTGGCGACGCCTCATCATTGTTTTGTTTGCTAAAACAGCTGGATTTTCAAAACTTGCAAAAATAATACTGCGATGTTTTTACAGAATTATTGCCTAGACAGGAATAGAAATTTAATGCACACAGAAGTTTCGGGCCAAGATGAAAATCTTTACAAATGTGACAGGCTTCATAATAAAGAGAAAGAGGATGTAAAGGAATGCTTCATCCTGTACCACGACTCAGGTAAGAGAAAGCCCTCAGGCTGAAACTAGCACTTGCACCATTATCGGAGCAGGCGGATTTGTGGGGTTAAATAAGGTCGAAAGTCAATAGCTCAATAAACACCTTTACCTAAGTTTTACCTTCAGACGAGTCACTTCATCACTTGTTTATTTTAATTCATTAGAAACATTCCAGGCCGAACTACTTTTGATGCTCGAACCACATCTTTTAAAGTAAAAGAGAACCGTTCTCTCCTTTATTCCTAAATATTCTTTTGGGGCGAGAACTTTAGCTTTTACTTGTCATACGTAATTGCTCTGTTGTTTATGAATGAGTTTGGGTTCAGTTTTTGTACTACGCTGATTTCAAAAAGCATTCTTCATGGGAGCAATCCAAAGGAAGTAGGAAGGGCCAACACAACCCCATTACATTTGTAGTTGTCCTAAGTATATAAAGGCTGAGAACCTCAGAGATTGATGGTCTGTCTTATCTGAAGTAGTTCACTGGTCTCCAGCTGGAGAGATGTAGATGAGCGTAGGTGAGGACGCTGTGAATATTATTTAGACCCAGACAAAATGTCAGTTATGCTAGCGTAATTCACATAATTTAGTGAACTTCGTTTTACACTTGTTACACAAAACTACTAAAATTACACTATGTCGCATAGTTATGCCATGTTTGCAGCAAAGTTATGCTATAGGAGTGCAGGATGCAGCCGTGGCCCGTGCAGGTAAGATCGGTGGGGCCGGGTGGGGGGGGGAGGGTGGGATTTCGACAGATGACGACGACAAGGGAAAATGTATTATTAATTTAATTTTCCCTCGTGGTCATCTGTCGAATCCCCTCCAACCCGGCCCCACCGCTCTTACCTGCACGAGCTGCGGCTGGCAGGACGCGAATGGCCAGAACGGGAGTGGCTGTTGTGTTTTTGGCACTATTTTTTTTACCACACAATATGTCCTCACATCCAAAAGAGACACAAGAACATATTTTGTACCAAAATATATGCCTAAAAGCTGGATTTGTATTTTGCATAATGACACTTAATTTTTCTGAAATGTTGCATAATTACCCGAAAGCAAGTTACTCAAATTTCACACTTCCTAATATTATTTAGATGTAACTGAAAGAGTACTTGCTCTCTCCACTGCCAAAATTAATTTGACATTGGGAACCAAATAATTCAGCATGTTTCTGAGCAGTATCCTCTGCTGGCAATATAGGGCCCGATTACAATGTTGGGAGGGAAGCCATCCGACAGCTAGTCGGATACTTTCCGCCCGACATCGATAGTTTCCCTCCGACCACCGTATTACAATACAGGCGGTCAGAGAGAAACCTGCGGGGGGAAAACGCTGCACTTCTAACGGGAAACAACCTTTACAACGCAGTCATTACATCGCACTACCTTTACATAGCAGTCATTACATCGCAACATCCTTTACATCGCATGTCATTACAATTCAGCCATTACATAGCATGTCACTACAACACATGTCATTACAATGCATGTCACTACAACGCAGGCATTACATCGCAAGTCATTACAATGCATACCATTACAACGCATAGTACCCTTGCACTATCCAACACTTACCCTACTGTTGCACTCACTGGAGTTAGAATAGTAATTTTTACCTCTACACTATCCAACACTTACCCTACTGTTGCACTCACTGGAGTTAGAATAGTAATTATTACCCCTATACTATCCAACACTTACCTTAAATGCGATGTAATGGTATGCATTGTAATGGTATGCGTTGTAAAGGTATGATGCGATGTAATGGAATGCGTTGTAAAGGTAGTTTCTGAAAATGCGATGTAATGGCATGCGATGTAAAAGAATGCATTGTAAAGTATGTTGCGAAGTAAAAACAGCGTTGTAAAGGCATGCATTGTAAATGTATGCGTTGTAACGTCATACATTCCTTCTAACGGGCTCAAGGAGCCCGTCAGAGCATTGAAAGGACTGATAATCCCCAAATGGCGGTGGTGCCTGTTCAGGCACCGCCGTCGGGATTATGATGTCCGTTTCTGACAGCCTTTAGATGTCGGCCTTTCCGACATGGAAAGGCTGTCGGAAAGTGACTTTGGGGGCCCCTAACAGAGCCCCCATCCCCTGCGGCCTCCACTATGAGGCCTGGGGGGGCCTGTGGTGCCCCCCAAAACATCCCTGCACCATGTGGCAGGCACCGCTTTGTGCCTGCCACATAGTGTACTATGAGAAAAACAACGGTTCTGTGGGGCAACACTATTTCTTTTCAATTTCCAACACTTATTTTAAAGGTAAATAAACTGATGGCGCTAGAACCCAAATAAACATTTTGAAATTCATTAAGGTAGAATGATTTAATATGATTTAGAGTTTTCAAAAATTGGAACGTTTTATTCAATACATATATTAACAGAAAGATAAGCTGTCTGATATCACAATCAATGTTATGGCGCAAGTGATAATATGTACAGTGTTAAGGAAAAATTACATGAATGACAAAATCAGTGTATCATACATATAAATGAAAACATACAAAATTAACATATATTTACAAACAACAAAAAAGGGGGACGGGGACCTTTTGTTGAGGTATGTCCAGTTTCAAAAATATAGCAAGTATCTCAAGCTCTGGAGTAAATCTAAATTACAAAGGGAAGATCAGACAGCCGATTCCACAAGTTGGATCGATGTCAGAGAGAAATAATGCCGGATCAGACTGAAATGAAGCCAGTCAACCCTGCAATTTATTTGATCTCACTGTATCACTAGTACATATAGTTGTGGATCACGTTGTGCACCTGGTACACAAAATTCTGGAACAAAGTGACCTCCAGTCACAGAAATACGGATGCCTCCTTCATATGTCAGGTGATTCACGAATGAATCATAGGTAGAGCAAACACTTTTGGATGCAGCTGAACAATAATTGCCTCTTGATCAGTAAGTAAAGCGAGCGGCACGCATTAATCGTGGCCCACGCAAGGAAACTCAGCCAAGGCAACATACGGAATCAGCTGTCTGATCTTCCCTTTGTCCTGATGAAGACCCACATTGACAATTCTACAATATTGCAACTGGCAGGGTCGAAACGTCGACGGTTTTAACTGTCTATTCTTCAATAGGTCTCTTGGCTCTCAAATTAATTTAGATTTACTCCAGAGCTTGAGATACTTGCTATATTTTTTAAACTGGACATACCTCAACAAAAGGTCCCCCTTTTTTTGTTGTTTGTAAATATATGTTAATTTTTTATGTTTTCATTTATATGTATGAAATGGCCCATGATAAAGTAGCCTGTTGAAAATGGTTAGCTATCACCAAAGAATGGTGAAACAGTGAATGCAAGAAGAAGAAAGCAAAGTTTGTCAAAATCATGAAGTTTTCCAGGGGCATGGTCCAATAGTTAGACCGTTTCCATAGAAGTACATGAAATAAATATGGCCACTGTAAGGGAGAGAAAACGAAAAAATGGGAAAGCTAATAAATTATTTGGTTGTTGTTAATCAGAAATAGTCAAACAACATTATTTGAGTTTCCCCTTTCTCTTATCAACAACCTATTCTGAATTTTGGATTAGATTACAGTTAGGGTAACTTTAGAAATGCTCCTTGCACCACTGAATAACACAGCCTAGACCTCTTGGCATTCATTGACACTAAATTTACAAATATAAGCCATGCCATCTGTAAACATTCTGCCATGTTCCTCTTCTCCCATGACTTCACCACTTCTTAATGTCTCGCCGACCACACTTAAATAAACGAGTATAACGCAAGCACTGCAGACCGTGCAAAGGATCAAATCCTTCAAACTGCAAGTGCCCCCTTGACCAACAGAAATGTTCCTACACTACTCAAACCACCTTGCTCAATTCATGCTACCACAGATGATAGTTTACCGCCCTCTTCAAATATGTGAATGTTGCCCCTTACCTAAAGTTAAAACAAGGGCACACCCTAATAAGCTCTTTTATTACCACTCTATTTGCCAACCTTCTGTTTGCCAGTAAAATCTTGAAATGTGAGGTCACAAACCAACTCCATAACATTGTTGAAAACTGCTGCCACCCTTGCTATTGCGAATTGGACTTCAGCCTTGCCACAGAGAGAGAGAGAGAAAGAGACCCAATTGGCCAACATGGAAGAACTCCACAACTCATTGGATGAGGTTAAAGCAGCCTGCAATTACTGTTGGCCAAGACGTTCTTCAAATGTGGATATTTAAAGAAAATGGGGATTATTACACGACGTTTAGGTTGCATTGCGGTTAAAAATCACCAATCTCCATCGACTGTAAGACCCACGAGGAAAATGGATTAAAAATTCTTTTTACAAGAAATGTCACATATATCTTCAATGCCATTTAGCACTCATGAAGACATCTTGCTAGTTAGCAGGTAAAAACCATGCTCATGACTAAATTTAGGAAAACGCATGCAAACTAACAGTAGCCAAATAATTGTGATCTTGGATGCATTTCTGAAATTGTACAATGTCACGTCTAGGAGACGTTAGTAATCCAAGTGACTGAAACAAAGGCAGATGTGTGCCTTGGAAATAAATTATGAAAGACTGGAATTGCTGTGCAGACCTTGCTCAAACCTCAAGTTTTCTTGAAAAAAGCGCAAGTGAAGACAAATGCCATTCCTGGCAAAAAAAGTGTTCGTAGATTAGTAATAATGCAGATGAGAGTTCATGTGATGAAGACAATACACTATTTAACTCAAGACTTCGAGCAGGCACAGAGGCAGCTTGATGCCTCCTGAGCCTACACAGCGAAATTAAAACTGCATAAATCAAAAATGAAAGAACACTCCAATAAGCCTATTGTTGATATTGTAGAGGCCGCCCTCGAGGGCCGGCGCCATAACAGACGCCAGGGCCCTGCAAGGAGCCGGTTCCAGCCGCCTGGAAGCGCCCCAAAGCAGAAGGGGCGCTTCCCTCGTGGCAAACTCATGCCAGAGAGGCGCCCAGTCACCTGGCCAATGGGGAGCCAGGTTATGTTTGAAATCCCCCCCAATCACTATGCGACCCCAGTATGGGGGGAAAATCGTAGGGGGAGAGATAAGGGGCACCGCTCCCCACACTATAGCTCACTACCACATCGCAGAGCTGGGGAGCGGCGCAAAAGGTTTTCTAGCAGCGGCAGAGGAATTTGGGGGCGTCATTGTCGCGTCCGGAGGCAGCGTTCGACGTAGTTTAAGGGAAGTTTGGCCCCACACCAGCCCGCCCCGTCTGCCCCCCCACCACTATTTGGGGGACCGAGGTTGCTGCCTCCGGCCGAGTACGACTCGCGCTCCTCCTCCCGCCCCCTCCCCCAGGCAGCCTTTCAGTTGGGTATGCCACTGGCCGGGCTTCCGGCCCCGATAGACTCGGTCCAAGGTTGGTGACGCCAAAACTGCGGTCACTGCCAGTGCTCACTAAAGTGATAGTGTGATGCAGGGCTTTAAGTGGGCCGGGTCTGAGCACCGGCAGTTATTTTCAGGGGCCTCGAAACGGGTCTCTATCGGGCTCTATTTTCGGGCCTCGCAGAGGTAGTCCGTTTTCTTTTTTTCTTTCTTGCACCAAACTTATTTTGCTCTAGCTGGAATTGCCAGGCTAGATCCTGAGGCCGCTGACCTTTGTGGACGCTGTAGATCCTTTCATGCAGATTTTTATCATATGATGCGGGACTGTGGGGAAGTATCACAGTTTAGGACAGAAAGTCCTCTCTTTAATTAATGACTTTTCAGGCGCCTATCTCCAAGTCATTCTGAGTAAAGCTTTGTTTGTTGGGTAAGTTACCTAGAACTAAGGATAATAAAAAAAACTTGTAATTTCATAGATTTAGCGCCTTATTTTTGGTAAGCGTAAGATTGCGATCCTGCAACCAGCCTCCAAACACACACAGCCGCACCCGAGTACTTCACAGGTCTATAAAAGACCATTTGCTTGTTAATGAGGCTTTGTTGGTTTTCACCCCTTTGTAGAGCCCCTGCAGCTCCACTCTGCCTATTGCTTGAAGAATTAGCCCCACCCCCCCTCGAAATTTGGCTCTACTTGCGCCTCTGGGTAGGGTGTATGGCGTTTTCCATACATATCTTTATTTAGACCATGCCCCTACTTGGATAGGCCACACCCCTTTAAGAGGTTTGCCCCGTCCCTTTTAGAGCACCCCCAGTTTTTTTTTTCCCACTTAAAGCCCTGGTGTGATGGCATGGCAGATAAAGCTATACAGGCATTATGGGCAGTCTGGTGCGTGCAGTGCGCGATTCAGACACTTAAGTTATGTGGCATTTTCCAATCAGCCTCCTTGCCTTGAGAAGAGAGTGGATGCGACCTGACATACTTAGATATGCCCACGTTGCTCTTGTCACGACGAGGACAGAGCTGTTAGTGGCAGCAGTAGCAGGGGTAAGGTGGATGTACTGCCCTCCGAGGGAGCTGCGTCCCCCATGAGGTAGGTTGCGCTTGCTGGCAATTGAGACTTGGACCCCCCTCCCCCCACAGTCAAGCGCTTTGGAGTATTTTTGGCCAGGCCTCCGTCTAGGAGAGAATAAGCTGGAGCGCCCTTTTGTGCCAGGGACAGATGAGAGGCTGCAAGGCGCTTTGGACTAAAGGTGCACGCTTGCAATCTGGACTTGAAAGCTTGTGCACAGGCAGCACAACATCTGAAAATAAGCTGTGTGAGATCGCTAGACACGCTACCAGTGAGAGCAGGGGGCCAGGGTTATTCCGATGACTATTAACAAGAAAAGGCATGTTCCTATGGCAATGCGGGCTGACCGACACGTCCCCGCAGGGGACCCTCATAAGAGGGCGGCCCCTTTAGTGCCACAGGATGGCAAACTGGACAGCCTAGTGTCCGGTGACCCCTTCGGGGTCCCGTGCGTCACTTCCGGCCGAGGTGAGGGGAGGGGTATATATGCCTCCTCCGCCCACCTGGCGGCCTCTTTGTCCCTCACCCTGACGCCGTTTGTCGTGCCGTCTGTGTCCATTATCTGGCGTCGGTTCTTTTGCTGTCGAGTCCTCGTGGCAGCATTGCTCGATGAGTGTAGGGGTATTGTGACCCCCTCCCACACAAGTCTTTCCCCTTCAGGTGTAGGGCTGTGCGGGGGGACAGTCGAGCGGCGTGGTTGGTGACCTGAGGCCCCGTGTGTAGTAGGGGTCGGGTTTTTGGGATGTGAGGGCTTCCGTGGTCTGCCCATGTGGGTTCCTTGTCAGCGAGGTCACAGCAGAGCACGGACCTAGATTTAATGCTTTCGGGGGTCGGAGCCTTGGCCGCACGGGTTGAGCTGGGCAGGGGCAGAAGTTGCGGGCCATGGGCTGCGGCCACCGGAGGTGTCTTTGTCTCGGTTGGGGGATATATGGGCTCGCGGCCGGGTTGTGCGGTGTCGCTGGACCCCATTAGTTGGTCACGGGGAGGATGCCACGGGAAGGGGTGGGCCCTCCTTGTCACGGCAGGATCCATGGTGCCCCGCCTCAGCAATTAGCTCGCTGGGGCGGCAACAGACGAATGCGCGAGCACCGGTTGCAGGCGCTAGGCGCGGGGAAGGTGCCACGAGTGCACGCCGCCCCCCAATGGCAGCAGCCAGGCCGCGCCGCCCTAGCAAACCAAATATTGAAATGCGCGGCGAGTCCCGGGGTCTTGTGTGTAGCGTGTGTCAGGGCGCGGTGGGGCAAGTTCCGCCAGGAGTGCCTGCCATATTGTAGTCACAAAGTTGACTAGGAGGATCGTGCTGAGGGCGCGCAACATGCATGCTGATCTGACGTTGCATTTATTTTCCTGCGAAACCGACGCCCCTCCTCTTGTAGGGGCACGGGACATTTCAGCTGGCTTTGAGGCACGCCCGGCGTATGTGGTATGGGGGATCACAGAGCGGCGTCCAGGTAGTAGAATCGGCTGTAAAGATCCCGGTCCCGCCCTGGTCACCACTTTAAACTGTGCAGCTTGAAGGAGCTTGGCGCACTACGCGGCGCTGCTGCCGAGGGTGTTGTACAGTGGTGTTGAGGGAGTCCAAGTGGCTCGACGGGTGCGTGAGACAAAACCCCAGGCAGACCCTGCCCGCCTCGCGCCGATTGCTCAGCTTGTACCGCTATATGTTAGGGTGATCTCGCCCTTGGTGGGCTCACGCGAATCAGGCGGGATACAGCAGCCAATGGTGTGAACTGAGAACGGGCTCTTAAGATCATGTCTCACTAGGGCAGTACTCGCTTTTCCGATGGAGGGTCCCATGGGTATGGCAGGACTGCTGGCGGGTGGAGCGAATTTCTAGTTGGCCCGGTCTGCGACAGGGCCCATTTCTGTGAGATTGAGTTGAGGTTTTGCAAACTGGGGCAGGGAGCGTGAATTTCACCCAGGGCCCAGTTCGTTGGGATTAGATGGAGTTCACTTTTTAACTGGGATATATATATACAGCTGATTTGAGCAATGTAAACCGCTGCTCTGCTACTGCTCGTTTGTTTGGCTAGGGCGGCAGACTCTAATGCTGGGGAGCTGGAGAACCGGGTTCGAGTCTGGGGGGAGGCTTGCACTTCTTGTATATCTCCCCGTTCCTAAAACAACAGGCGGTCATGTAAAGCGCGGTATAAAACCGCCAAAAGGCGTGGTCACCGATAATGCAGGCCTAAGCAGTAGACATACTTTTCGAACGGGATAATGGAAATGTTTGTAAGAGGCCAAAAAGTGTTCTCGCAACATAGTCTGATATGCAAATAACAGAGTATACGTGGGGGCAAGCCCATCAGGAGGGTTTGTGTACTTTTGTTGTTGGGTTGCTAGTTCATTTGATCAGCTATCGGGGGCAGGGGAACTTTCAGGGCAAAAGTGTTACCCTAGGGGGCCAACGGTTTAATTGGATGCCAGTTCCTTAAGGGTCACAGCTGCTAACCGGGAGCCAGGCTCCAGTCTCTCCCTCGGATGAACATCCTGTGATGCTGGACGAATAAACTGTTCTCAACAAAAAATATATATATATTAAATGCAACAAAAAAAAATGCACCAAATCTCACAGGAGGAATAGGTGGCCCACGGGCCCAACTGCCCCTTATAGAATGAGGGACCAGGTTCGAGTCCCAGCGCCAGATCGCGACTCGTTTATCGTGGGCACTTAAATTAATAGGTCCCTAGGCCGAGTCTGTAATTATATATTTTAGAGTTCAATGTCCCTCCCGATGGAGTTTGAGTCCTGTAGATGGACACTGGTTTGTCATCGAAAGTCAGAGCAACACAAGTTTTCTTTTTATGTTGCAGCGGTCAAGCGAGGTAAATTGGGTTCATTAACTTCACTGTGCCAGCCACAAGGTTACAGCAGTGGATGAAGAAAATGTGGTTAGGCTGATTTCTGTCTGAATGTGGCTAGGGTAAGAATGGGTCTGTTGACCCCTCCAATGTGGGGTCAATTAAAAGCAGGTCACTGCACTATGCGGAATGTAAAATGATTTCATTGATACTTACATCTACCGGTGCAAACATGACCTAGATTCATACAACATATAACAATACATTCCAAGGATTATGTAGGCATTGAGTTATATAATTATTGATGTCTGACTTGGCAGGGAGCACCTCTCTCCAGGGCAGAAGAGGTAGAGCAGTGTACTTGGCAGGTCTTAAAATCCCCCGGGAATAAATAAAAAAATCACAAAAAAAAATCAGCAAAAATAATAAAAAATCCCCAATGCCTCGAAAGGTTATCTTTTCGAGACATTCCACTGCCGGATGTCCAGGGTAAGAACAGAGTGGCAGCAACCAGACCCGAGGGAAGCCTTGCTACTGCTACTGTCGAGTAATGAGCCAGATAGGGTGCTGTGACCACTTAGCCCACGATCCGGTAAATGCCGCAACACAATTGCGTTTGGCTGGCTACGCCTGGATCAGGGAGCGTGGCGCATTTCCACTAATGGCAATGCATTTCACCCAGGCAGTACAGGCCACGTTGGTTTACATGGCTGGTGAACTCCGAGGATGGCGCGGTCATTGAGAACCCATTTATTATACTGAAGTGCAATGGTGACAGGCAACGCCACGAAGGAGAATGCAGTGGCATACAATTTGCCATGCCCTCGGGCGTTGTAATTATACTTTACGTTGGTATGCGGAACTGTGTTACCAGTGCCACCGCAGCACCGTGAAGGCCATACGAGGAACGGGCGGGCAAAAACAGAGATAACGAGGGGCCGGAGTGCTCCCCGGGGATGTCCCACCTAGCATGGAGTAGGCAAAAAAAAAAAAAAAATGTGAAGGTGCAGCTGAATCTAGGGAAACTGCTTTTGCAGTTAGCAAATGACTCCTCTGCAATTCGTTCCCACTTCCAGCTTCACAAAAAGTTAATGCAAGGCAGAAGAGCTTCTGTTTCAAGAGCTCATGAGTCTGGGCGATTCCAAGTCATTACACTGGGCTCATCTCTCAAATGCACATGGCCTAGGAAAGCATATGGTGAGATTTCTTGGAATTTCCGGCAGAGGTCACCTGCACGGGTGTAGGGCAGATCGAGTGAAACCAATATATGAATCGGGAACAGTTTTACAAAGCGATACTGTATGGATTCTGTATGTTCGATTTCGTTGACCGGGCTTTCATGGCACTAATCTCACTTATCAACAATACGCAAGTGGGGCTCTCCTTTCCTCACGACCAGAGCCCCATCACCTCACCAGTGTTGGGATGAAGGCAGTATTTCAGCACAGACATAAAAAATAAATAACCTTCACTTGTACCTTCAAGCTGCCAGTTGATGGGGTAACGAGGATGGTTTCTGTCACCCAGGGGGAATGGACTAGATCAAACAGTTGTTCTGACTAGGGTGAAAGCGGGCTGCCACACAATGGGTTTAATCAAGTGCATCCAATCCATCCCGTTGTCAGCGGGCTGGGGCCCTAGCAAAGCTGTTGAATTGGTGGTGGTCAATCAGACGAGTTTGGGAACAGGGTGCTGCACCACTCCTTTTAAAAACAAGCATTGGCATAGCCAATAGGTCTCAGCTTTTGGGCCCTTATAAGTGTTTAGGCAGAGCTATTGACTTTGCCAATGTGTTTGATTGCTGCAAAAGTAAAGAAATAGAAAAACATCTATTTCTTTACTTTTGTATCATGCACCAGCGCTTTACTTTTAACATGGTTAAAGGTAAACGCCGGTGCCGCGATTAGGCCCAGCTCAGAAAAATGGTGCAATATGATTTTGCCTTAGATAGATAGACATTTCTGAAGTTTTAGTTAAAGGACCCCGTGAGTGGCTGCATATGTGAGGCAAATTCTAAAAAAACATTTTGGGCCTAACTCACAAACGGCCTCTTCAGTCACTGCGGAGGCCTTGCAGTCGCGGCGGGGGTCCCGCACTCATGGCGGGACCTCCGCAATGGAAAACTGCTGTAAGGAGGTCCTGTCACGAGTGCAGGGCCCCCGCCGCGGCTGGGCGGTCTCTGCTGCGACTGAGAAGAAAAAGAGACAGTGATCTGGGCAGGAAGAGATGCATGCAACATCTTAAAGCAACACAGTGCGACCAACTAAGCGTTAACAAAATATCCAAATATCATAGTGTCTGTAAGACAAACATTTAAAAAATGTCAATGTCCAGTATTTTGGTTTACAAATTGAGTCACCCGACAAGGAGGGGAGCGAAGACACCGACAACGGAAGTGGTGAAACGGGAAGATCAATGGAAAGGGATATATAAGAGGTACACAGCTGAGAAGGATAAAGGTGACAGAACAGGCACACCAAAAGACTGCAAAATGGAGGGGTAGAGTAATGACATTAAGTGGTTAAAATAATACAGGAGCTAGATTTGGGGATAGAAGAAGCTGAGAGGGGAGAGAAAAAAAGACAAGCATTTGAAGGCACGAGCGGGGAGGAGGGGGGGCAACGCGAGTGGTGCGCGCGTGCGCGCCACAGCGAGACATCTGGTTTAATTATCGCGCCCGTGTCAGGGCACGATAATTGAAACCACATGGCGCCCGTGCGGGTAACCGCAGGGAAAAGGCCATGACGCACGAGCGTCTGGTCAGCTTTTTCAAACCCCCTACATAAAGTCTTCGCCAGAAGCAGCGCTTGCGCGCTACTCTAGGCTCGACCTAAAAAGTAAGAGAAAAGTATGACTGTCTTCTTTTTCTTTCATGTATGACATTGACGAAGGTAAGCTGAAAATCCAGGCACATGTTCACACTCCGACGAGAAGGGTAAGGAATTCCCATGTATGCGTATGGCAAATATTCAGCAGTGGCTCAGAGGGTTGAAGGGCCTGATGTGTAATTCACAGGCACGACCTTAGCATACCACAAGGAGCCAGCAATTGGCGGGAAAGGCATGCACGCAAACTACAGGGTTGAGGTTGGAAGTTTAGGGCCTTCCCCAGTCTCTAATCATCCGAAGGTTACGGCAAAGTTTTATTATTGGGGTAAGCCCCCCTCCATTCAGCGGTAATTTTCTATTCCGAGCGGCATCAGGGATTACAATGGTACTACTGGAGGGTAGCTGCTATGGTACTGGAGGGTAGCTGCGATGATTGTCAGTCTACAGTTAAGGCCTTGTAGGGGAGCACTCACTTACCAGTAGGACTCAGCGTAGGAGAACCAACAACAAAAACAAGTGTATCGAGGTCGCCACATGCTTAAGGAGGCCGACTACCAAGGGACACCTCCTCCCTCTAGTCGGGAGTAGGACACGGGGAATCAAAGCAGATCTAGCACATCACTCAGGTTTCGGGGGGGGAGTTGGAGCAACCAGGACCGTGGTCCAGTACAGTGTCAAAAGAGAAGGCCAACGGTCCGTAAACCACCAGCAGCATGGCAACCTGCGGGGGCACAATGGTTTTAGCAGGCTGCGCCGAACAACAGACAAAAATGAGGAGCTATCAGCACAGGGGGGAGCCGCAGGAAGACGTGAGCCTCCCTGGCGGCGTGGCGGAGAAGAGGGGTACATTTGGTTGGTTATGGAGGCACACCGACAGGGCGGTGTGTACAACGAGGGCTGCTCACTTTGGGATGCCTTACGGCAGGGTGAGTAGGCCTGACAAAAGGGGGTAGCGAATGGAGACTGCGCTCTCAGCCCAGACCCTGCCAGATGGCAGGGCACAAAAAGGAGACTAGCAAGGTAGCGAGTTGGGGCCTAACTCCGGGGAGAGGCTACCCCCCACACGCAAAGGGGCGTGGAAACCAACAGAACAAGGTTGGACACCAAAAGTGGCAAGGAAGGAGATACGCCTGCAAAACAGCAGAATATCGAACTGTCAGGGTGATTTATAACTCTATGATATGCAAATGAGTTATGACAAACAAGTGATTTATGACCAACACATGATTTATGGCAAATGATTTATGACCGATAATGGAGAATGATTTATGACCACCCTTTTTTCACTATTCGTGACACAAATGATTTACGGTCCACAAATGAGTTATGACACATGATTTGTGATGAGCACCAACATGATTTATGACACCCGATTTATGATGTAATGATTTATGACCCTAGCCATAAAAGCATGTCCAGTAGATTCCGAAAGGAGGATGTCTAGAAGGGTAATAAAAACTGCGGCCAACAACGACCACAAAAAACTACAACGACTGTTGGCTGTACTTTGGTAACACATCTATAACAATGTTTGCATGACATCCTGGAATGGGCACAGTGCGAGTGTTATTGCAGAGGCCGCCCCCGAAGGGGGCCTCGAGGGCCGGCGCTATAACAGACGCCAGGGCCCTGCAAGGAGCCGGTTCCAGCCGCCTGGAAGCACCCCAAAGCAGAAGGGGCGCTTCCCTTGTGGCAAACTCGCGCCAGAGAGGCGCCCAGTCACCTGGCCAATGGGGAGGCCAGGTGATGTTTGAAACCCCCCCAATCACTATGCAACCCCAGTATCGGGGGGAAAATCATAGGGGGGGAGATAAGGCACTTCTCCCCACACTATAGCTCATTACCACAATGCAGAGCTGGGGAGCAGCGCAAAAGGTTTTCTAGACCCACCCACCCACACCTACGCAACAGCAATGTTGCAGTGCTGGCGGAGAAGAGGGGTACATTTGGTTGGTTATGGAGGCACACCAACAGGGCGTGTGTACAAGGAGGGCCGCTCACTTTGGGATGCCTTACGGCAGGGTGAGTAGGCCTGACAAAAGGGGGTAGCAAACGGAGACGGCGCTCGCAGCCCAGACCCCGCCAGACGCAGGGCACAGAAAGGAGACTAGCAAGGTAGCGAGTTAGGGCTTAACTCCGGGGAGAGGCTACCTCCCACATGCAAAGGGGCGTGGAAACCAACAGGACAAGGTTGGACACCAAAAATGGCAAGGAAGGAGATACGCCTGCAAAACAGCAGAATAACGAACTGTCAAGGTGATTTATGACTCTATGATATGCAAATGAGTTATGACAAACAAGTGAATTATGACCAACAAATGATTTATTGCAAATGATTTATGACCTATAATGGAGAATGATTTATGACCAGCCTTTTTCCACTACGCGTGACACAAATGATTTACGATCCACAAATGAGTTATGACACATGATTTGTGACGAGCACCAACATGATTTATGACGCCTCATTTATGATGTAATGATTTATGACCCTGGCCATAAAAGTATGTCCAGGAGATTCCGAAAGGAGGATGTCTAGAAGGGTAATAAAAACTGCGGCCATCAACGACCACAAAAAACTACAACGACTGTTGGCTGTACTTTGGTAATACATCTATAACAATGTTTGCATGACATCCTGGAATGGGCACATTGCGAGTGTTATACAACAGGCACATCACTGAGTATTTACAAAAAATATATTTCTAATAGTAAAAAAAAACAATATTAATTTCAACTTCCAAATGAGTGCCAATAGAAATAGAAAGGCTTCCACCGCAACAAATGCATTATATTTACTTTAAAGATTGCATTTCACATCATATTTCAGTGCATTCTGCACATAAATTACCTCGACTTAACACTAAGAAATGATTGCCTAATGCCTTTTCCTGCCAAACTCCTGTGATCTGACTTCCACCTGCACAATTAGGAGCCGACTCCCCTCCTCTTCCTCTATCATCTGGAGCATCAGAACTGGGTGATGGTACTGGATATGACAGCAAAGCTGTAGAGCGATAGAGTGATGGTAGTGGTCCCCACTGTGTAAGAGCTGGAAGTAGCGCCCACCTGGTCCTCCCTGCCCTTCAGGGACTTCTAGGGGTTCCCTCACAACATTTCATGATCATGCTACAGGTCACAAGGGTACACTTCAGAGTCCCTAAAACTTAGGCAGGAAGACAAGAGTCCTACTCACCATTAGATTTAGGGACATGGTTAATATACCTGGGGGAATCCTCAGGGTTCACACATGACCAGGATGTGTGCATGCATCTTGTTGGAAAATGGCCCTCTCTGAAGGATCACTCCAAACATTTCGCCTTCCTCCTCCTCTTTTTCTGACCTTTTTGTTGGCTTTAGGACTCTTAGCACATTACCACTGCTAACCAGTGCTAAAGTGCTTGTGCTCTCTTCTCTAAACATGGTAAAACAGTTTTACACCTGTTTGGCATATTTAATTTACATGTAAGTCCCTTGTATAGTGGTATACATATACACAGGGCCTGTAAATCAAACCTTCCAGTGGGACTGCAGCACTGATGTGTTACTCACACAAGTAGCCTTTCAAACCTTTCTCAGGCCTGCCATTGTAGGACCTGTGTGTACAGTTTACTGCCACTTCAACCTGACATTTAAAACTACTTGCCAAGCCTTAAACTCCCCTTTTATTACACATAAGTCACCCCTACGTTAGGCCCTAGGTAGCCCATGGGGTAGGGTGCTGTGTAAGTAAAAGGTAGGACATGTACTGTTAAGTTGTGCATGTCCTGGTAGTGCCAAGCACCCAAATTCGTTTTTCACTACTGTGAGGAATACTCCTCTCATAGGTTAACATTGGGAATCCCTAATACACTTTTAAACTGTAATCTCTGATTAGAAAGGAGTGGCTGCCGCATGTTTCATATCTTTGAAATGGTAATGATAAATCCTCTTTAATGGTAAAGTTGGATTTAACATTATTATTTTAAAAATGCCTCTTTTAGAAAGTGGACATTTCTCTGCTCTGTGTGCCTTGCAGCCTGTCTCCTATGCACGTCTGGGATGGGTGACAGCTACACTTTGTGCATTCCCCCTAGACAGCTACAAACACAAGAAGGGTGGATGTGAAAGAGAACTCATCTGCATTCATCTGCATTCTGATATCTCTTCCAGGGCAGGAAGAGAGAGGGAGCCGGCATTTATACCTGAATAGGCAGTGTCCTGTTTCCCACACAAAGGGCTGATTACCCCCTACTGATAGTCTAGAGCCAGGGCTGGGAAGAAAGGTCCTGTGTGCACTTCAAAGACCCTTCTTTGAAGTCACCCCCACTTCAAAGACACAACTGGGTATAAATACTGGGGCTCTGACCCTACTAATAAAGTACACTACTGGACCTGTGAAGAACTCTGCCAGGAGTAAAGACTGCTGTTATACAAGGATTGCCACTCAGCTTGACTGCTGCTCTGGAAGAATTGCTCTTCTGCTCTGCTGTGCTGCCCTGCTGCCTGCTGATCTCTGCCCTGCTAAGGACAAGGATTAGATCCATCTCTTTTGAAACCCGAGTGACACCAAGGGCTTGCTGGCTTGCCTCCTGTGCTGAAATCTCAGGGCCATGAAAGACTTCCTTCAACACTGCAACAGCACCTGGACTTTGCCATCTGTGAGTCCTGCCTGCCAATGGATGCAAATCTAGTCCTGAGCCCTTGAAAGGTGACTTCTGTTGAACAGAACGATCAAAATCGACTCAGCGACGACTTTGCACTGATCGGAACCGATGCATTGCCCTTCAACGCCGATGCAGGAGCCAATCGACGACATTGCCTCTACGGACTGCGTGGCTCGATGACAACGGACAGAGCAGTTTGACGATGACTCATCGCCTGCATCGTGAAGGGATTCTTTGATGAAGCCTTCATTGCCTGCGCGGATCAGAACCTATGCATTGAGTCTTTGACATCAACACTTGTTCCATCCAAGGTACTTTTTTGTCGGGTCCTGCATGAGTCTTGTAGCTGGCCTGCCCTACATCGTGGTCGGCCTGAACTTTGGATTTACCCTGGTCCAGCGTGACCTCAAGTAACCCCTAAGCGCTATTTGCTTCTAAGCACTACTTTTTGATTTATTCTTTAAAAATTCAAAATTTTGGTTCTACTTATTGGATTTTTCTCGTTTTGGTCTTGTTTTACGTATAAAAATATAATCTATTATTCTAACTCTGTGTTGAGTATATTTCGGGTGTTTTCATTTTGTTACTGTGTGTGTGTGTGTGTGTGTGTATGTTGCACAAATACTTTACACATTGCCTCTTTAGATACGCTTGCCAGCTCGGTGCCAAGCTACCAGAGAGTGAGCACAGGTTATCATTTAGTGTGTATTTAGCTTAACCTCACTAGAGTGGTTGTTCCTGCTTGTACTGGGTGCATATTCTGACAACCAGAAAGCCAAGTTCTAACACATCCATATTCGGAAGACCTCCAGAATTCTAGAAATTATTTTCATCACACTGCCGCTCACACAAACAACATAGCTCTGGAGAATTCATAGGTATTCTCCAAGCCTCAGGTGCTTTTTCATTGGGAGAACTGAGCATCAACAAGTACAAAGTTTCTTGATATAAGCATATTTATTAGAGATAATTAAGCAAAGAGAGACAGGCAGATAGCAGTCTGCTGAAATGCATTATCCATGTCTTAAGTGCTGATCCCAAGTTTCGAGCAGTCACCTTTGTCCCTTTTAGTCTTTGATCTTAAGAATAGCTCACTAATTTTCATGGTTATGTAACATAAGAGCCAACCAGCTGTCCATTGAGGGCAGGAGTTGGTTTATCCACTCCAAAGCTATACACAATCTGGCAATGACTATTGCTAAAAATACAATAGGTGGCGTCTGATAAGGCACAAATAGTTAAATACCCAACATTATACTGCACCCAGTGGGCTCAACATCAGTATTAAGTCTACTGGACAGGTATCTAGCAATTGCAGTCCAGTAATCAGAAAACAGAGGACATCTAGCACTCATATGCACCATAGAAGCATTCTCAAGCCCACATCTAGTACATCTGGAAATTTCTCTAAAATTCTGTTTAAATAGCTTGTCGGACATAATGTAACATAGGAACAGTTCTGAATTTCTATGATTTCAATTTGGCAGAAACAAACTCCTGATGGGACCTAGTAAAGGCTTGTTCAGTTTCATTTGGGAGAATAGTCATCACAGTTTTAAGGGTCCATATATTAGCTAGGACATTCACATCTTCTCAAATGGAATAGAACGGAAATTCTATTTTTGCCTGCATACATTAATTCGAGCAAGTCCGGTCCACCCAAACATATATTTAGGTTTTTTTCTTTGGCTGAAGTAATGACATATCTGTAAGTATTTTTTTTAAAACTATGTTGCAGCAAGTACAAGCTGCTTTTCAAGATCAGAAATGTGTGAAACGCATCATCTTGAAAGAGCTGACCAGTAGTCATTAGCACATTTCTAAACCATATACAAGAACCAGAGTCATGAAAATCAGTAGGGAAAGAAGAGTGACTCCAAAAGGGAAGTATATGGATTCATATTAGAGATTTTGTACTATTTACCCCCAATGTCAAATTTGACTAGCATCTCGAATTGTGTTAAATCTCAGCCATTCGTAATATTTGGGGGCAGTGTGTCTAGAGAAGCTGCCATTAGTTACTGAGCCAAAGACCAACTGATACACATGCAATACTCTTAACAGTTTTTTTCATTAAGAGGCAGCAAATATGTTGTTCCATAGCTGCCCAATTGTACAATTTAAGGTCCGGTAAAGCTCAACCTCTCGTTTGTGAGGTAATTTAATTAATTGAATAGATCTTCTCACTCTTTGTTATACCCATATATAACTGCTGATGGCTGAATCTAGCCATTTAAAGAAAGAATTGGGGACAAAGAGATGAATTGCTCAAAGAAGATTTAGGGCCTGATTACAAGCCGAACCCGTGGTGGAGGTGAGCGGGTGGTCGAGTACCACCGCACCAGTGGTCCAACCACTGCATTACCAGTACAGCGGTCAGACCGTGAGTGGACCATTGCAGCCGCCAGGGATCTGCGATCCCTGGCGCGGCAGTTTTGAGGCAGCAATATGCTCAGGGTGCCACTGCGGCACTGCCAAGCATATTGCAAGTTTCCTCACTGCGCCCCTAACCACAGCGGTGAGACCACATTTGTTAGGGTGGCAGTGAGGAAACAAAGGTGGCCCTACAGGATCCCTTGGAGCCTCATGGCCCATTGGATTCATGCAGGGGGCACATGTTGTGCCCCCCCGATGTGCATGCACCCCCTTTCCTGAACGGCATGAACTTCACAGGTCATTCCGTGCAGGAACAGGCTTTGACGCTCCCATTGCAGTGCCTTTTTGAAAGACACCACAGTGAGAAGGCCAAAGGACTGCCCGCCAGACCAGGAGAAAACTCCTAATCTGGGTGGCGACCAGTGGTCGAGTTTGGTGGTGCGGGAGGGGGGTGGTGGCGTGCCACCTCACTCCCGCACCGCCAAACTCGTAATCAGGCCCATAGAAACTTTGGGGGAATACAAATTTTAACAACAATACATCGCCCAACAAAAACGAATTTGGATAAACATTGTTTAACAGATCCTCATAGTTTAATTTCCATATGGACAACATGCTAGATCCAGACACCATGAATCTACTAGATCAGATGGCCAGCGCTGGCCTAACACAAATTGTCCAGGGCTCCTCACACACAGCTGGTCACTTGCCTGCTTGACGGCATCTTTTCGGATAATCCACAGCTCCATTGGGTATCCTCTCTCCCTTTGGCATGGTCCGACCATAAGGCAATTATGTTTGAGATAAATGGCCCACTCAAAGCAAAAAAAACCTCCCCACATAACACGGATATCACTCGTCGCCTATGGAACAATATAGATGCAAGTCAACTCAATGTATCTCTTATGGAATCAATCCCACCGGTTTTCCCTAACTTAGACACTGCTGCTCGCAATTACCATCAATGGCTAGATGCACCACTAACCCAGCTAGCTCCAGCAAAAAACTTCAACAGTCATAAGACTAACCCCTCTGAGCCCTGGTTCAGTGAGGATCTTAGACAGAAAAGGCAGGAATGTAGGAGATCAGAGCGTAAATGGAGACTCGACCACAAACCAGAAGACAAAGAGGTATATGGAGTTAACTTACAGACCTATTAAAGAATGATTTTAATGGGGAAGAAGAATTACTTTGTGAAAAAATTGAAGGAGCTATGAATTCCTCTAAGGAATTATTTGCTACAGTTAACAAATTTTCAAAACAACCAGACCCTAAGAACCCCAATATTAATCAACAATTTTGCAACAAACTAGCAACTCATTTCCAAGACAAAGTCAAATTGGTCTATGATTCCTTTCTAGACATTACTCCAAGTGTCGATCTAAATGACAGACTGCTGAAGAGCACACATAACGTCAGTACTTTATCCCATTTTGGACCTCTGACGGTGGATCAGACCCAAAGGATACTGATGCAGATTAAATCAGACTCTCCGGAAGACCCATGTCCAGCCAGAATAGTTCATCTAGCCCCAGAAGTGATAGCCACATACCTCACGACCCTGTTCAACAACTTATTTGCTGCAGGATATTTTCCCATAGACTGGAAGAAAGGGTCCATTCTTCCACTGTTAAAAAAAATCAATCTGGATGCAGCTGACCCTAACAATTATCGTCCAATAACACGACTACCATTTCTCGCCAAACTGGTCGAAAAAATTGTCAATCAAGAAATAACTACTTTTTTAGACAACACAAAGTGAAGCTACAGAAGAAATTAGGCAGACGATAGATGGCAGCGGAAATGCGGCTCTGATCCTTTTAGATCTTTCAGCCGCATTTGATATGGTTAATCACACTGTCCTAATCGATTGTCTGGAATCAATTGGGATCAAGGATAATGCACTGCAATTTATCACCTCTTTCTTAACTGATCATATCCAGACGGTCTCTCTTGGTGAATTTACCTCACCAACCTTTTCTCTGCCTTGTGGGGTCCCTTAGGGCTCGTCACTGAGCCCCACGCTATTTAATCTTTATGTTACCCCACTTGCGTGTCTGATTGGATCATTTGGCTTTTCTTTGGTCTCATACGCGGATGCCACGCAGATTGTTGTATCTGTCACTGGCAATCCCAAAGCCACGGCAGCCTAGTTTCATGACTGTATGGCTCACATTGGGAAGTGGATGAGCAGTAACTGCCTAAAACTAAACTCCTCGAAGACCGAGGCCTTGCTGTTTGGCAACAATCCTTTTTTTTGGTCAGTAAACTGGTGGTCCCAGGAATTGGGGAACCTACCTATCCCCAGTGTTAGAGTATAAAACCTGGGAGTAATCATTGACACTAAACTATCCATTGAAGGACAAATAAACTATATCACCTCAGCATGTTTCTTTATTTTAAGAGCTCTAACGAAAGTGCTGTCTTTCATTCCATCTAGTCTACAGAAGACGGTAGTTACTACTCTCATTTCATCTAAAGTAGACTACTGTAATGCACTTTTCATCAATATTCGAAAACAGTTTTTACATAAACTACAAACACTACAGAACGCCGCAGCACGGCTATTGCTGGGCATCCCAAAACATAAACCCACTTTTCAAGCACTGATCCAATTACACTGGCTCCCAATACATTTCAGTGCAAAGCACTCTGTATTGCCTTCAGAGCACAACAAGGCACAGGCCCTGATTATCTGATACAACGTTTTCAGCGCTACACCCCGGCTCACTCCCTGCGCTCATCCACTAGTGGAAATCTTGTAATCCCTAGATTTAAGAAAACCAATTGGGGAGGAAGAGGATTAATTCTTTGTACATCAAGGCTGTGGAACTCGCTTCCAATAGAACTAAAATCTAACACTAACCTATTGGAATTCAGGAAGAACCTGAAGACTTGTCTCTTCAATAAGTAATCGTAGGCATTTTCCAGAGCCCTCATGCTGTCCGTTTCTGCTCAGGGCCTAGATACCTCTGGGTGATTGTCTCGCTTTAGAAATTCTATTTCATTCATTCATTCATTCAAAATATGTGACCCAAGCGGCTGGATATTATCTCCTAAAGAGGTTGCAGTATCAGTTGTCCAATTGTCCATCTTCTCTGACTTGTAATTCAGAATAATCTCAGTTTTGTTAGTCAGTCTATACCATGATGCTTCTCCAAAGCATAATGCAACTGCTTCAATATAGATAATGGTGTGAATAGGGTCTGGGGAATACATAGCCACATCATCGGCATAAGCTGTGATTTTGACCTCTAGTTGATCTCTGATGTTTGTTATTTTTTAATTGCTGTAGATAGAGATCTAAATAGATTGCGAACAGTGGTAGGGATGCTGCAGCCCTCACTAGTGCCACACTTCATTTGAAATGTATCAGATTTGGTGACTATGTACAACTCTGTCAACATGTTTTTACACAGCTTCTGGACCTCATCAAGCAATATTTCAGTGAACCCCATGATCCTCATAGTGGGCCAAATAAAAGTCCACGATGCTCTATTAAATGCCTTCTGTGTATCAAGGAGGATCATAACGGTCTATTTGTGCAGGGTATTGGTAGGGTCAAGTGAATTTGCAGTATTTGTGTACATAGTGGTGTCGCGTCCAGGTATAAAGCCATGTTACTGTGTAAATACATATGTTTTAATGACAAATGAAAGGGTTTTGGCATCGGTGTTAATTAGTGATATGGGTTGATTTAGTCCTCCCTCATCTTCAAGGTTCCCTTTAAAAAAAATAAAGTTTTATAGAATTCAAGATGAATAGCATCATCTGCTGCTGCTTTAACAGATTTTAGGGATAATATGGCTTGTATGACTTCCTCTAAAGCAATATCAAATTCTAAATGATCTGCCTTTTTTCAGCCATACTTAACAATAATCTTATACTCAACACAATGCAAAATTGCAAAGTCCTTTAGTCAGTCAATGTTGCCAGTCTCATTTATATATTTATTATTTGAGGGGCCATCTCTACTCTTTTTCCATTGTTTCAAAATGTCTGCAGCTTCTGCTTCTGAGGAGTAGAAGAGGGGGTGACCATATTTAAAAATCGGTGTTTTGGACAAAATATCAAATAAAAAATGTAATGATAGAAAAATATTGTGTCAAGAATATCAGGATGTTAAAAATATCGTCGACAGGAATACTGAGGGAAAGAATACTGTTTTAAGTGTTGCTTTTAATATTGTGGTAAAAAATGTTGTTAGAGAAAATATAATTGTAGATAACATCATTTTTATGTGTTATCTTATATGGATTTTATTGTAGTGTGTTTTATTTTAGTTGTTGGGTAATTATTCTGCTAGTGTGCTTTGTAAATAGTTTTATTTATTTATGTGAAATTAGATTTTTTAAAATTTTTGTAATGTGTTTAATTTATGTTGTTATTATGTTATAGGAGCAGGATGTTGGGTATTTAGGGAACAAGGGTGGGGAGAGTTTTAAAATGTGAAAATTTTAATTTGATATACATTTTTATAAATATACATTTTTTTATCTTATAATTTGTAAATGATGGTATTTGTGTTAATATAAGTAAATAATTAAAATTCAATTACTACAAAATTCTATTTTTTTGAAGATTTGCTAAATTGATGAAAAAATAAATGTTTATTTGTGTGTCTTAATGTAAATTTTATAAACGTTTTATTGTTAATTTTAAAAATATTTGGAAAGAATTAGTTTTGAAATTAAAACATTGTTTTTGTGATTATTTAATGTAAATATTTATATACATTTTTTCTGGTTCATTATTTAAGAAAATATTATTGACACAATATTATTTTTTAATAATTAAGTACAATATATATGTTTTGTTTTTACTTTAGAGATGTGGATTATTTTAGTATTATTATCTATACGTTATGTATAAAAATTGTTATATATATTTTAAATGTTAATATTTGAATACATTTATAAATAATACTTTATATGTCAATTTTCTTTTAATACATTGTAATAAACATGGATAGAAGTTAATGTATTTATATAAAATTATATTCATATTTTATATGTATTATAATTTGCAAATAAACAACTGTTTTTATTAATAATAAAACATTTATTATGTATTTATTTGTTATAAAATAGTTAATTGGGAATACAATTTATATATTTTTTTGTTTCCGACTGAATATATATTTTATAATTATTTACAATTCTAATCATTTATTTTTATGTAAATTGTTAAAATATTTTATGATTTTATTATTTTTGTTTGTGTATATAATTTTTAGATTCTAATCAAAAATGTGATATATTATTCAATATAATGTAAAATGTATTGCACTTTTTTAAATAATAAAAAAATGATTCAATAGGATGATGTTTAAAGTTAAATACATAGAATATTTTTTATTTGGTAACAGTGTGCTATGAGCATTTTTTATTTATTTTAAAAATATATTTTTATGCTTGACTATAGAGTATGTATAGTGTCATACACCTTTAGTGTCCACCACCTTCTCCAATATAGTTTTGATTGAAGTGGGAACAGCAAATGTAACCCCTTTGGTATCCAACACCTTCCCCAAAATGGTTTAGATTGTATTGGTAATAGTAAATCTAACCCTCCTAGTGCTCAACACCTTCACCAAAATGGTTTAGTGGTAATTGTAAATGTAACCCTTTTAGGGCCTAATTATGAGTTTGGCGGTCTGAGGACCGGCAAACTCACGGTGGTGCAGCGATGGCGGTCCTGCCACCGCTGCACCGGCGGTCCGACCACGGGATTACAACTTGGGCGGTCGGACCGCCGTGGCACCGCCGCAACCGCCATGGATCAGAGAGGGCCGCAATATGCTTGGGAAGCATATCACAACTTTCCTCAATGCCAGAGGTCTAATGGAGGTTCTTACTCCATGAAACTGTTGCCGGTGAGGGAAGGAAGGGGGCCCTTTAGGCCCCCCTTTTAGCCCTGTGCACAGGGTGCATGCAGGTGGGCACATGTGGTGCCCCCTGTGTGCATGCACCCTATTCCTGCATGGCATGGACTGCACAGTCCATGCCGTACAGGAACGTGCACTGTTGGTCCAGCGGCATTGCAGTTTAAGGCTCAAATATGAGCCTTTAAATTACACTGCCATGAGACCGCCACGCAGCCCGCCCGCCAGACCACAATAATACTTGTAATCTGGTGGGTGGCGCCCTATTTAGCGGTGTGGGAGCAGGGAGGTGGCATGCCAGCCCTGTTCCCACACTGCCAAATGTAATCGGGCCCTTAGTGTCCAACATCTACACCAAAATGGTTTAGATTGGAGTGAGAATAATAAATCTAACCCTTCTAGTATCCAATACCTTTGTTAAAATGGTTTTGTATGAGGTAGGAGTAGTTAATGTAATTTAATTAGTATCCAAGATTCTCTGAAAAAATTTCCACATAGGAGTTGGTTATGCAATTTTTATATGCAGTATTAATTACATATTCGATCATAATAAAGGTACATAAAAGTTTGCAATTTTCATTTATATTTTTTCTTATATTTTGAATGTATATATTGAAATTTTGTAACATATATATTTGTATTTATACAAAAACATTTCAGTGATATATAAATAATATTTGTATGCAAATGTTAATATCAAATTAAACATATTAATTATATTTAAACAGACTTCTATGTTTCACATTTCCTGTAATTATTTCCATTGTGCTACATTTATTTTTAAACATTAATGCATTTGTTTCTAGCACCTTTTTTCACACTATTATTTAATTTATACTTAACATTTTTTAACAGATTTTTACAACACTTTATTACATGCTTTACATTATTGTAACATTTTTACACTTTTTAAAACTTTTTTTGAACATGTTTATATTAAATTCCCATTGTTTTCATAGGAAGATAGTGTCATTTTATTTTCATTTAGTGGCCTTTTTTATAATCACAAACTTCCATTTTGTAGTCTATTTGTCTCATTTTTTTGTCCATTTTCCCGGAAGTCAGTTGTGGGAAGGTGCTGCTGTTCTTCGGAACAAGAAAGGCCTTTTTAGGTTAACAGGGTTTTAGGGGCACTTGTACCTTATAGTTAAAGTCTTGTGTTGGGGTTTTTGTGAGGTTTTATCATATTTTTTGTAGCTTTATTCACTAGTGCTTTGGGCTAGGTTTATGTAGTGTTTGTTAGGAATGTATTGTTAGATGATGTTATATTGTGTTATATTATTTGGTTTGTGTTGATTAAGGGCCTGATTTCGATGTCGGGCGGAATTCCTTCTGGCTGACACTGACTCGGTCCTGGGACTGACCGACACCCGGTCGGCGGTCCAGACCGCCTCATTAGGATGCGACCGAACAGTGTTCGGTCGCATCCTAATGAGGCGGTCGGTCCTCAGACCGCCAGACTCGGAATCGGGTCTTTAGTGCACTTGGTTGGAGGTGTCTCCATATGCTTTGATTAAAATGGTAGTAACAGCCATGTATGGTAAAATGGTTTGAATCATGGCTTGATCAAAATCTATTATCATTTTATGTGGGCAGTAGCTATTTGTATTAAGTTGAATGTGGTTTAGTAGTTCGTACTACGATCTACTTTATTTGGTAGTAGGGTACATATGAATGGTATATTTGTGCTTTGATATTCAAGTAAGTATGCCTGAGTGAATGGTTTGGGGCATATTTTGAAGGCCCTATCCATCATTCTTGTTTGACACTGGCTTAATTTGAATAAATTATCTGCTGTAGAAAATATTAGAATTCGTTTTTCATTGTTCAGGTTATCATATAAGAGGAATGGGTTCCTAATTATGTGTGGTTGTTAAGTGTTCAGGTATTTGGATATCATGGTGCCTTCTAGTGGCAGGAGGGGTATAAGTGGTGGCTTTTCTAGTTTGTGCAATTAATCGTTTTAAGGTGGGTATAGCTGGTAGCTGGCCTGTGATGTGTTTGGGAACTTTAGGAAGTATTTTTATAGCATTTTGTTTGTGGACTCTTGGGAGCTAGTGTTTGCCTCTCCTATATCTTGCAAAACATGCCTTACTTCTTTACAGGAAGGGGTGGGAGCACACTGCTTCACCTCCCAGCACAGTTCGCCCCTTAGCATTATGGTAAATGCAGTTCGTAATACATGCTTACTTGAGATTTTACTGGAGTGTTCCATCAAAGTTGGTGCAGGTTAGTGCTGTACATCTCTAGAGACGTGTTTCTGGATTTCATCTGTCATCAGTAGAGATAAAAACGAATTTCATATGGGGTTGCTGAGCAGGCTGCCACAATCCTTACAGGTCTCAGTACCTCTCAGAGGCGCACAGGTGCATCTCCACAAGCTCGTCAGCTCAATGGCTCAAGGGAACCTTTTCAAAACAGTAAGGGGTGGGAGCACACTGCTTCACCTCCCAGCACAGTTAGCCCCTAAGCATTATGGTAAATGCAGTTCGTAATACATGATTACTTGAGATTTTACTGGAGTGTTCCACCAAAATCGGTGCAGGTTAGTGCTGTACATCTCTAGAGACGTGTTTCTGGATTTCATCTGTCATCAGTAGAGATAAAAACGAATTTTATATGGGGTTGCTGAGCAGGCTGTCACAATCCATACAGGTCTCAGTACCTCTCACAGGCGCACAGGTGCATCTCCTCAAGCTCGCCAGCTCAATGGCTCAAGGAGCCTTTTCAAAACAGGAAGGGTGGGAGCACACTGCTTCACCTCCCAGCACAGTTCGCCCCTTAGCATTATGGTCAATGCAGTTCGTAATACATGCTTACTTGAGATTTTACTGGAGTGTTCCACCAAAGTTGGTGCAGGTTAGTGCTTTGCATCTCTAGACACGTGTTTCTGGATTTCATCCGTCATCAGTAGAGATAAAAACACATTTTATATGGGGTAGCTGAGCAGGCTGCCACATCTTACAGGTCTCAGTACCTCTCACAGGCACACAGGTGCATCTCCACAAGCTCGCCAGCTCAATGGCTCAAGCGTGAGCCTTTCAAAACAGGAGGGTGGGAGCACACTGCTTCCACCCAGCACAGTTAGCCCCTTAGCATTATGGCAAATGCAGTTCGTAATACATGCTTACTTGAGATTTTACTGAGTGTTCCACTAAAGTTGGTGCAGGCTAGTGCTGTACATCTCTAGACACTGTTTCTGATTTCATCCGTCATCAGTAGAGATAAAACTAATATTATATGGGTTGCTGAGCAGGCTGCACAATCCTCACAGGTCTCAGTACCTTCACATTCGCAGGTGCATCTCCACAAGCTCGACATCTCAATGGCTCAGCGGAGCTTTTCAAAACAGGAAGGGGTGGAGCACACTGCCTCACCTCCCAGCACAGTTCGCCTCTTAGCATTATGGTAAATGCAGCCCGTAATACATGCTTACTTGAGATCTTTACTGGAGTGTTCCACCAAAGTTGGTGCAGGTTAGTGCTGTACATCTCTAGACACATGTTTCTGGATTTCATCCGTCATCAGTAGAGATAAAAACTTATTTTATATGGGGTTGCTGAGCAGGCTGCCATAATTCTTACAGGTCTCAGTACCTCTCACAGGCACACAGGTCCATCTCCACAAGCTCAGCCAGCTCAATGGCTCAGGCGGAGCCTTTCAAAACAGGAAGGGGTGGGAGCATACTGTTCACCTCCCAGCTATCAGTTTGCCCCTTAGCTTTATAGGTAAATGCAGTCCGTAATACATGCTTACTTGAGATTTTACTGGAGTGTTCCACCAAAGTTGGTGCAGGTTAGTGCTGTACATCTCTAGACACGTGTTTCTGATTTCATCCGTCATCAGTAGAGATAAAAACACATTTTATATGAGGTTGCTGAGCAGGCTGCCACAATCCTACAGGTCTCAGTACCTCTCACAGGCACACAGGTGCATCTCCACAAGCTGCGTCAGCTCAATCGGCTCAAGCGAGCCTTTCAAAACAGGAGGGTGGGAGCACACTGCTCACCTCCCAACACAGTTCGCCCCTTAGCATTATGGTAAATGCAGTTCGTGAATACATGCTTACTTGAGATTTTACTGGAGTGTTCCACCAACGTTGGTGCAGGTTAGTGCTGTACATCTCTAGACACGTGGGGCCTGATTCACAGAACTAACTTACGTCAAAAACGTAAAGTTAGTACTTTTTGGTATTCACAGAATACACTTACTCATTTTGGTATTCACAGAAGTTAGTAGTCCTAACTTTAGGACTCCTAAATGACTTCTGTGAATACCGAAAGTCTTAAAGTTAGGATTTTTCTCAGTTTAGGAGTAGTAAAGTTAGGAGTCCTAACTTTACTACTCCTAAACTGAGAAAACCCTAACTTTAAGATTCTTCGGTATTCACAGAAGGCATTTAGGAGTCCTAAAGTTAGGACTACTAACTTCTGTGAATACCAAAATGAGTAAGTGTATTCTGTGAATACCAAAAAGTACTAACTTTACGTTTTTGACGTAAGTTAGTTCTGTGAATCAGGCCCGTGGTTCTGGATTTCATCCATCATCAGTAGAGATAAAAACGAATTTTATATGGGGTTGCAGAGCAGGCTGCCACAATCCTTACAGGTCCCAGTGCCTCTCATAGGCGCACAGGTGCATCTCCACAAGCTCGTCAGCTCACTGGCTCAAGGGAGCCTTTTCAAAACAGGAAGGGGTGGGAGCTCACTGCTTCACCTCCCAGCACAGTTCGCCCCTTAGCATTATGGTGCTAAGCAGTGTGCTCCCACCCCTTTTTTGTTTGAAAAGGCTCTCTTGAGCCATTGAGCTGACGAGCTTGTGGAGATGCACCTGTGCGCCTGTGAGAGGTACTGAGACCTGAAAGGATTGTGGCAGCCTACTCAGCAACCCCAGATCAAATTCGTTTTTATCTCTACCGATGACGGATGATATCCAGAAAGACGTGTCTAGAGATTTACAGCACTAACCTGCACCTACTTTGGTGGAATACTCCAGTAAAATTTCAAGTAAGCATGTACCATGAACTGCATTTACCATAATGCTAAGGGGAGAACTGTGCTGGGAGGTGAAGCAGTGTGCTCCCACCCCTTTTTTGTTTGAAAAGGCTCCCTTGAACCATTGAGCTGACGAGCTTGTGGAGATGCACCTGTGCGCCTGTGAGAGGTACTGAGACCTGAAAGGATTGTGGCAGCCTGCTCAGCAACCCCAGATTAAATTCGTTTTTATCTCTACTGATGACGGATGATTTCCAGAAACACCTGTCTAGAAATTTACAGCACTAACCTGCACCAACTTTGGTGGAATACTCCAGTAAAATTTCAAGTAAGCATGTACCATGAACTGCATTTACCATAATGCTAAGGGGCGAACTGTGCTGGGAGGTGAAGCAGTGTACTCCCACCCCTTTTTTTGTTTGAAAAGGCTCCCTTGAGCCATTGAGCTGAAGAGCTTGTGGAGATGCACCTGTGCACCTGTGAGAGGTACTGAGACCTGAAAGGATTGTGGCAGCCTGCTCAGCAACCCCAGATCAAATTCGTTTTTATCTCTAATGATGACTGATGATATCCAGAAACACTTGTCTAGAGATTTACAGCACTAACCTGCACCAACTTTGGTGGAATACTCCAGTAAAAGTTCAAGTAAGCATGTACCATGAACTGCATTTACCATAATGCTAAGGGGCGAACTGTGCTGGGAGGTGAAGCAGTGTGCTCCCACCCCTCTTTTGTTTGAAAAGGCTCTCTTGAGCCATTGAGCTGACGAGCTTGTGGAGATGCACCTGTGCGCCTGTGAGAGGTACTGAGACCTGAAAGGATTGTGGCAGCCTGCTCAGCAACCCCAGATCAAATTCGTTTTTATTTCTACCGATGACGGATGATATCCAGAAACACGTGTCTAGAGATTTACAGCACTAACCTGCACCAACTTTGGTGGAATACTCCAGTAAAATTTCAAGTAAGCATGTACCATGAACAGCATTTACCATAATGCTAAGGGGCGAACTGTGCTGGGAGGTGAAGCAGTGTGCTCCCACCCCTTTTTTGAAAAGGCTCCCTTGAGCCATTGAGCTGACGAGCTTGTGGAGATGCACCTGTGCGCCTGTGAGAGGTACTGAGACCTAAAAGGATTGTGGCAGCCTGCTCAGCAACCCCAGATCAACTTCGTTTTTATCTCTACTGATGACGGATGATATCCAGAAACACGTGTCTAGAGATTTACAGCACTAACCTGCACCAACTTTGGTGGAATACTCCAGTAAAAGTTCAAGTAAGCCTGTAACATGAACTGCATTTACTATAATGCTAAGGGGCGAACTGTGCTGGGAGGTGAAGCAGTGTGCTCCCACCCCTTTTTTGTTTGAAAAGGCTCCCTTGAGCCATTTAGCTGACGAGCTTGTGGAGATGCACCTGTGCGCCTGTGAGAGGTACTGAGACCTGAAAGGATTGTGGCAGCCTGCTCAGCAACCCCAGATTAAATTCGTTTTTATCTCTACTGATGACGGATGATTTCCAGAAACACGTGTCTAGAAATTTACAGCACTAACCTGCACCAACTTTGGTGGAATACTCCAGTAAAATTTTAAGTAAGCATGTACCATGAACTGCATTTACCATAATGCTAAGGGGCGAACTGTGCTGGGAGGTGAAGCAGTGTGCTACCACGCCTTTTTTGTTTGAAAAGGCTCCCTTGAGCCATTGAGCTGACGAGCTTGTGGAGATGCACCTGTGCGCCTGTGAGAGGTACTGAGACCTGAAAGGATTGTGGCAGCCTGCTCAGCAACCCCAGATCAAATTTGTTTTTATCTCTACTGATGACTGATTATATCCAGAAACACGTGTCTAGAGATTTACAGCACTAACCTGCACCAACTTTGGTGGAATACTCCAGTAAAATTTCAAGTAAGCATGTACTATGAACTGCATTTACCATAATGCTAAGGGGCGAACTGTGCAGGGAGGTGAAGCAGTGTGCTCCCACCCCTTTTTTGTTTGAAAAGGCTCCCTTGAGCCATTGAGCTGACGAGATTGTTGAGATGCACCTGTGCACCTGTGAGAGGTACTGAGACCTGAAAGGATTGTGGCAGCCTGCTCAGCAACCTCAGATCAAATTCGTTTTTATCTCTACTGATGACTGATGATATCCAGAAACACGTGTCTAGAGATTTACAGCACTAACCTGCACCAACTTTGGTGGAATACTCCAGTAAAACTTCAAGTAAGCATGTACCATGAACTGCATTTACCATAATGCTAAGGGGCAAACTCTGCTGGGAGGTGAAGCAGTGTGCTCCCACCCCTTTTTTGTTTGAAAAGGCTCCCTTGAGCCATTGAGCTGACGAGCTTGTGGAAATGCACCTGTGCGCCTGTGAGAGGTACTGAGACCTGAAAGGATTGGCGCAGCCTGCTCAGCAACACCAGATCAAATTTGTTTTTATCTCTACTGATGATGGATGATATCCAGAAACACGTGTCTAGAGATTTACAGCACTAACCTGCACCAACTTTGGTGGAATACTCCAGTAAAATTTCAAGTAAGAATGTACCATGAACTCCATTTACCATAATGCTAAGGGGCGAACTGTGCTGGGAGGTGAAACAGTGTGCTCCCACCCCTTTTCTATGCCTTACTGCTTTTTCAGTCACTTTTTTTTGGGGGGGGAGGTTTGTGTTTCCATACATTTGCTCTGTCAGCTTTTGTGGTGGCCCTCCCATAGCAAGCATTAGAGTAATATTTAGTAGATTATCAGTTGATATTTCTGTGCTTGTTCTTTTTGCCTGTAAGTGCGGCCCTTTGAGGTAATAATTGCTTTCCTTTCTGTGATGTGATGTGATGTAGCTTGCTCTTCCTGTCACTATGTCTAAAAATAGTGTAATTAAATAAAGAATTACATTTTTAAACTGTTTAATATGCTTGTTATTGATATACAAATATACGTTACTCGTCTTCTGTTTATACCTACATGTTTGTTCTTGCTGGATATTGCACTTTTTATTTGCAGTTCTTCCATTGAGGGTGTTGCAATTTGGAACATGTGGTTTCTTTTGTGTTTTGTTGAAAAAAGTGCACTTGTTTGATTTTGATATATATATATATATATATATATATATATATTGTTTATTAGTTAATTAAAACCATAAACATAGCACAATACACAATACCAAACAATATGAAGAAAACATACAAAGGCATCATAGATCTACTTCAGCCATAAAACCTCATATTTATGGGCCTTTACATTTTCCTTCAGCCCTTCCTATCTATTGAAATAAAAGTGCCCAATACAGGAAATAAAAAGTCTCACAATGACTTGATCAAGCCACAACAAATTTGTACTACTGCCGATTAACGCTTTCCTAAAAACACCACTATAGGTATTAAAGTGCTTAAGTGCAAATTCAAGCAGCGGTAGTAGATGCTATGCTAAGTGGACAATGGTTTTAAGTCAAATATGGTACCCAAATACAAGACTGTGGGGTCGATTCCGATCTCGGCCGGAAGCGCACCTAACAGTATTTGTCTGGAAAAAAACCAAGCCGAACGCGCGTTTCCCGACCGATTCGGACAGTCGTCCGAACGAACAAGTACGATGCGCATAACAGCCCAGATTCCGAGCGAGCCGTACTCACCCATTTCAGCTCCTGGTCCCCGCCCGAGCCGGATCCGTAAACGTCCAATCGAGTCGCACGGAACCAAATACACAGCACCTTCCGGCCGGACTAGTACTATGCGCATTCCGTACGCGCCGAACCCGTCGCTACGTCCGGCACGCCAGAGCATCCGGGAGAGCTGTACATAAGCTCCGATTCGCTCCACAAGACGATCCACGGCTACGAGACGAACAAGCCAGCGACGAGTAGCGAGTCGAAGCCACGAGAAACCCGAACGAGACGAACAAACCATGAATCCCATCGCGCAGGTCCTACCAATACTCTACATCTATTACCGGGACCGGTACGGACGCGTACGGCGAAGACGGTAAGTCAAACACCCACTACACAAACAAACCACACGTACCCAACATATGTCACACACACATAGGGATGCAGAAATGACGTACACCAGCAACAGCAGAACCATAGGGGCGGGATGGCTACCACCAATGCCATACACACCCATAGGGGGATGGATGCCTACCACTACCACCACCCCTACACAGGGGGTCCTTGTTTCCTACCACTAACACCACCCCTACTCAGGGGGGGCTGGATGCCTGTCACTACTACCATCCCCACTAATAGGGGGATGGATGCCTACCACTACCACCACCCCTACTCAGGGGGGGCTGGATGCCTGCCACTACTACCAACCCCACTCATAGGGGGATGGATTCCTACCACTACCACCACCCCTACTCAGGGGGCCTGGATGCCTACCACTACCACCACCCCTACTCAGGGGGCCTGGATGCCTACCACCACCACCACCCCTACTCAGGGGGCCTGGATGCCTGTCACTACTACCATCCCCACTCATAGGGGATGGATGCCTACCACTACCACCACCCCTACTCAGGGGGCTGGATGCCTGTCACTACTACCAACCCCACTCATAGGGGATGGATGCCTACCACTACCACCACCCCTACTCAGGGGGCTGGATGCCTGTCACTACTACCAACCCCACTCATAGGGGGATGGATGCCTACCACTACCACCACCCCTACTCAGGGGGCCTGGATGCCTACCACCACCACCACCCCTACTCAGGGGGCCTGGATGCTTGTCACTACTACCATCCCCACTAATAGGGGGATGGATGCCTACCACTACCACCACCCCTACTCAGGGGGCCTGGATGCCTACCACCACCACCACCTCTACTCAGGGGGGCCTGGATGCCTACCACTACCACCATCCCCACTCATAGGGGGATGAATGCCTACCACCCACACCACCCCTAAACATAGGACGGGAAATGCATGACACAACCAGCATACACCAACATAAGGAATGTCTGAAAATACATCCCACCAACACCATGACAAGCGTGTATAGTCTGTGTCAAATGCCTACAACACTGAACATGTCATTGAGCATACAATGTGACCCCTTATCACATGTGTCACACATAAATGTGTGTGGCATCCACAATGCAAATGCAAAAACAACAGTAGATGGACAGAATGCAGAACAATGTCATACATTCACCCCAGTACAGAGATCTGGGCCTAAATCCATCGTTTTTTTGCTCACCATGCCATTCCAGTTTGAACCCAGCCATATGCAAATCAGTCTTGACCCTGTGCCTCATGGGAACAGTCCAGCCCGAACTGCCAAGCCAGGTCCTCCCTGGACTGGAAACAAGCATCCTAGGACCGGTTTCGGGGTTTCACCCCTCTTCAGCCAGAATAGCTTGATTCCAGTGGCATGGAGAGCACGGGACCCACGTCTGGGCATACCCGTCCCACTCGGGGTGACAAATGCAAAAACAACAGTTGATGGACAGAATGCAGAACAATGCAAGCAGACCATGACCACTGTGGCAATGGGGTATAACACCCCATCATCACAGTGACCAAAAGGTAAGTCTGGGGTCCATAGCTGAAGCCCAATTGAACAGTGTGGCAATGGGGTCTAAACACCCATCACCACAGTGACTAAAAGGGAAGTGTGGGGTCCATAGCTGAAGCACATTTTGAACATTGTGGCATTGGGGTCTAAACACCCATCACCACAGTGACCAAAAGGGAAGTGTGGGGTCCATAGCTGAAGCATATTTTGAACATTGTGGCAATGGGGTCTAAACACCCATCACCACAGTGCCCAAAAGGTAAGTATAGTAATGGTAAAAGCTGCAAATGCCAAACAGCATGGATGATTCCTGGTCACAGAACAACAAACACATCTGTGGCATAGTAGTGCTTGTGTCCCATAGCAACATACATTGGGTGAGGCAAATAGTGCAGTGCAAATAAGATATACCTTTGGCCATGTGCAGACAAACATCACCCATGGGGGCTGACATTGTCAACATTCCTCAATAACACAATGACAGAAGTGACCATCATAATGCAGACCCACATATCTGCACCAATGGACACACAAATGTAGATATCCTTTGGAGACTGTAGATGTCAGGTGAACAAATACCATACCATGGCAGCAATGGGACATACAAACCATGATCATTGTGCTGACTGATGACCTAGGAGTCCCAGGGACAGCAGGGGAAAGCCAACAAACAACATACAGCCAATGGCACACTAAAGATATGCCAATGCAGTGGTGCAGATGCACAAACACAAACAGGCAGCCTCACACTGCAGATCAAACACAACAGGTGATGGGGGTGTGCCAGTGTCCCCAGGCAACCACACAACACATGAGGAGGCCTGAATCACAATTACACAGATGTGTATACAGTGCCACACAAAAGTAACTCATGGATCGGATTCCCCTATGTGGGCAAACAGGCATTGTTAGATGAGAGGGAGCCCAAATTACACATGTCACACAAGCTTGTAGGAACAGCAAATAACACAGCAAGAGACAGACCCACCACAGCCCTACCCCCAGGGACCCCACATCGTGGTGACCCTGGCCTGCATGATAATCCCACTGTGATGACAAAGCTAGATGTCGTTCACACTGTGAACCACAGTCATGTGTCCTGAGCAACAAACTACCATCACACCTACACAAGCACAAATCAATCAGCACGGCCTGTCAGCCAAGGCCAACATGGAGGTAGGGGTCTAGCCGTGCAACAACTCTCATTTGCACACACTCAACACCACACACCTTGATCTCCACCAATGTGCAGCAGTGAAGCTCACATGGACTGGTGACATTGCACATGCACCCATGACAATCCCAGGGGTGGTGGTGGGAAGTAAGGTGCAGAAACCCATCACACATGGCCAGTCAACAAGACTTCGTGAATGTCTGACACACTGCACAGTACGCTGTACATGGGCATGACGTCGAAATCCACACACAATCAATGTGATCCCGGCCACAGTCACACACCAATGAAGAAGTCAAGGTCACCCACAAAGAACACACATAGACAACTTCCAACATTGCAGCTCTGACCCAGAGGAGTGGCAGCAGTCACACACACAACGTGTCACAATCACTGAAAGCTAACACAAACTGTAAATTACATGACTTGTGTAACCAACAAGTGCCAAGGGGAATCCTGACTGTGTCTCATCTGCGTTTGCCCACAAACTCAGCCCTGACAGCAAACACACCTATGGATGACACCCTGATGACCAGTAATGTGCCATGCACCCACATCCCAGAGAACCCAGTGCGAAGATTTGGGGAGAACATAGGTCAACTCAGCAAGCATCACAAACTTGAACATCACTAGGGATCCCAGCCTGTGTTGCAAAATGGAAGTGAACACACACAGACATGCTCACACAACACACACCTTGGGCTCAGGCAATGTCACGGAATTACACACTGCCATGAGGGCACTCCACTCCTGTGTAAGGAAAGCTGTGCCATACGTTGTCTCTGCAGGGCTCTATCATGTCAGCAGTACACTTGGTCACTCAGTCAACAATTAGCACAAAATGAAGGCTCTCGTCACATCAGCCTGGTCATGGGAGTGTCACCGACACCATCTGCACAGATCCAACACACATGTATAGCAAGTTGCACTGATCACACAGATGAGTCCTTCCCCATTGATGCCCAAACTTGCATGTCCAGTGGAGATGGTCACACGGTCAGGGAAACAGACAAATTTAACAATGGCAAGCACAACTGATGTGCAGGGGTGTAAGCCACAGACGTGATATTGCAAATAAATGTAGGAAATCCCATTGGCAAATATTGAAAACATGACATCCTCATATTGCTGCAAAGGATGACATGGCTACACACCAGGATAGGACACATTCCCCCTGGACCACATGGGGTCCTGCACAGTAACACTTCATTTTCATGATATCAAATATCACCATCACTGCAGCAAGGGCATGGTTAGCATCATCAACATCATGTACATCTGAAGCTAAACCACCAGAGAACAGAAAGGAGCTTTATTCAGCATATGTGTCTGAAAAATGAAAGTCCAGCAAAAATACAAAGGCCAATGGCCAGTCCAACAGTTCAGTCCGAACAGGGTGACAGTGGCAGATGTCACCCTCTGCTTGCCTGCACTGATATGGAGCAGGGACATTCCCCTCGGAGGGGCATACGGGGGGGCAGGCCAGGCACCGCAGGGACAGGATCAGGGCTCACCAGAAGGAGGCAGGGAAGGGGTGGCTGGTGCTGGAGAGTCACTGACAACTGCAGTGGAGGTGTCTGACATGGTGTGTGCCGGCACAACTGGGGGCATGAGTCAGATGGTGTGGGTGCCGGCACGACTGCAGTGGTCCGGCCAGATGGAGTGGACAGGTTCCCCACTGCAGTGCCCAAGTCAGACGGGGTGGTAGTGGACTCCACTGCAGTGCCTATCTCCAGGGGAGTAGAATGGGGTTCAGGTAAGGTGGGCAGGACAGAGGGGAGGACACGGTCTCCACACCAGTGGCACAAACATGTGCAGCGGGGGTGTGAGGCTGGAAGAGCAAGTGGTAGGTGGAGAAGGCCGGATCATCTTGGGGATGGTGTATCTGTGGGTGGGGGAACCTGGGGCAGGGTGTGGTGGGGGAACCAGTGTTGTGGGGGCCTGAGGGATGGAGGAAGGAGACTGTCTGGTTGAGCTGCAGGGCGGTGGCGGGGTCTTGCTCTTCCGGGACCGGGGGGACTTGCGTGTGGGGGCCTTAGTCTGTCCGTGCCTGGGGGAGGGTGTCCGGGGGTGAGGGGCACTCCCCTCTGTGTGGGTGGACTTCCTCTTCCCCCTGTATGCTGGATCAGCTGGATCGGAGGGGAAGAGGCCGAGGTCACAGAGGAAGAGCTGCTGTGTAGGTGGGGTTGCAGGTGAGGCAAGGGAAGGGGTCTTGGAGGGAGAGGATTTGGAGGACTGCGGCGTGACTGTGGATGCCTGTGTGTGTGTCTGTTCCCCATCCCCTGTGGGTGTGGTATCAGTCCCCTGAGAATGCTTGCGTGCACGTTTTGCCTTTGTATTGGGTGTTCCTGTGCTGCTCGTGTCTGTGTGTTTGGGTGATTGTGCAGGTGTGCATGTGCTTGGGACAGGTAGGGTGCCAGGAAGTGTGGATGGGGCAGAGGTAGGAGGGGTGAGGGGCTGTTGGAGGAGGGACACTGCTGCCGTCAGGGAGGAGTCCATGGACTTATTGCTCCTCTGTAGGGCAGACATGCCAGATGAGATGCCCTCCATGAACGACACCAGCTGTGTCAACAGAGTGGTGTGTGCATGGAGGACACTCAGCATAGCTGTCTGCCCTACATGGAGCTGGCGAAGTAGGTACACAGACTCCTCACTCAGGGCAGCAGGGGACACAGGGGCAGGGGGTGCGGTGCCTGGCACGAAGGAGACACGCTCCCGAACACGGGAGCCTCCACGGACCTCTGGAATGGGAGCCAATGGGAGGGCGGTGGTGGCGGTGGTGGTGGTGGCGGGGCCAGCCATACTAGCTGGGGTGTGGTGGCTGCTGACACCCGCCTCCACAAGGGAGTCATCCTCCGAGCTGCTGTGGTCCTCAGCTGAGGTGGATGGTGCTGAGGACTCCTCGGTGTGGCTCCCCTCGCCCTCCGTGCCACTGGGTCCCTCCGACCACTCATCGGCTGCTGACCCAGCCTGGCTCTGCAGTTCCTCCTGGTCCGTGGAGCTGTCCCCTCCTGTGGCCGTGGATGTATCTGCAAACAATTAGGGAAACAGACAAACATCAGTCACCTGCACTGACCGCACACACCACAGTAAGTACAGCACATTACAGAGCAAGCCCTGGAATCCTTAGTTGAACATTGCCAAAAGTGCTCACACAGATTAGGAGAAGCCAATTGTCAGTCTGATGGTCAACCATGGCACTCACACCCCTCCTGGCCTTTGTAGTAGGGTTCTGTTCTACCATATAACACAGACCTATGTACCTTTCTGCTCTGCCCATGAAACATGGCACACCCATATAGGCCCCACCACTCAGGCCCTGATAGATGACCTAAGCTGTCCATTATTCTTGTAGCCTTTTAGTACCTGTCACAGTGGTCCACACCCCCTAAGACACATACACTTATGCCCAAACCCACCTCCTTAGATGCACACACACATGTAGGCCCAAGAGGCCACTGCCTCATGCTATCATTTTTCTAATACAACAAATCTGGTAGGCCTTTCTGACCTGACAGCAGGGACCTGTGCCATCCACGGCGGCACCAGCCCCCCTTGTAAATGTCCACAGTCACAAGAATAAGGTTAGCCCACACGTATGTGACACTCTGCTGGTACATCTTGCTCTTTCACAAGCAATGTTTGCAAACTTTTAACTTATGAAACTTTCAACGCTTGCTCCACTGAAACTGAAAATGCGGCTCCGTGACAGAGAAATAATATATAACAATCTCAAATTCTGAGCATCTTACGGTAAAAGTTAACTTTTCTTATGTTTGCGGTCAAGTGCACCGACCACCTGCTAAAAGCCCCTGTCTTCACCATGATACCACTTCTCTGTTCTTCAAATAACTTTCCACAGTTACTGTAAGCGTGTGGTCAAGGACCCACGTCAGGGACCACGTCAACTGTGGGTAGGAGTTCTGCATCAAGCCATTTAAAAGCTTTGCACCCATGTCCACGCCCTGAACTCTTCATACCAGTGCATTGCATGGGGAGGGTTCACGGTCGGCCGTTCTCCTGATCCTGGGCCTAGAAATTCTACTATCAAGTAGGTAATGCTCTTTTCTGATTGCTAGCCTTTTGCCTTTGTCAGCCTCTCCAATTTAGCTCATCCACACCCAATTCATTGCATTCATCCTAGCTTAAACTGTGTAGCCTTGGATGGTTCATGCTCTCTTATAGAAGATTTGCCTTCTAGGCGCTTGCCTATTCATGATCCCTCTTTTAAGACTTGCCCCATAGGCTGTAGCTCACAGATAGATAGTTACATAGATCTTTGTGCTTCACTTAAAATATGATTTGTAATATTGTTGATGCTTTCATTTTCATCCTGCTCATGTGTAGACGAGTAGCATCAAATGAACAGTGCTCGGTGTTACAGAATTGCTTAACAAAGTGCCACTGTATTTCACACCGTTGTTCCTTCTTTTCAAGTGAACGAGCAGAGTGCGGGTCGTGCTCTCATGAGCCGGTAAGCAGAAGGGTGTGACCACCCATTTACCCTCAAACAGCTTGCACCCATCTGTCTGGTGCCTGCCGGATGGTAATACCCCAGTGTGGACACATGCACCACCTACCCAGTTGTTGGACATTGCAGGGAACACAGTGAAGTATGTGAACATGCACACATCACATCTCTTGCCCCTGAGTCAGTACAGGTGTCCGGATGAAGGGATGGCCAGAGTCTAATTTGAAATGCATGTGATGCATACCAGCACCAGACACCATGATGCACCCATGTCCTCATAGTCAATGCCACAATGGGGTGCATGTTGCACATGTCACTCCCCTGCAGGATCACTCTTAGGAAGTTTAATGCCATGGCACATGCATGCCTGCAAAGTCATTCATCACTGTCTCCAGTCACATGGGCAGGGCAGCCAACCAACAACAGTCTGCACTGTGTCACAATCCTAGGTCATGGGGAATGCAAGTTCTGTAGCTGACAAGTGCACATGTCCATCCCCCACCCACCACATCATCTGAACTCGTATTTGTCCACGTCATACCAATTGGACATATGGGAGACATGAAACACAACTCTCTGAACCTGAGCACCTCACAGTCTGCTGTGAATGAAAAACAGCTGCCTGAACTTCTCATTCGCATGCACCAGTCTGCACAGTCAAGTGATCAAACACCTATATGTCACCCAAGTATTGTCTCTCATGGTCACATCTCAGATGGCATGCTGAGCCATAACCGATAAACAGCCCAGTAGTCCTGACCACGAAGCCACAGCACAATGACACAGAGGCAGACACCTGAGGGAACATGTCACTGAGCACAACGTGTCAGCTGATACACGGGAGTGGGAGTACAGAGTGCATTGTATGCCCTGGAGTAGGCATGACTGTCCTGCCCCACGTGAAAGAGGGATGAGCCCTGGACAGTAGGCATGTGGCTAAGCATGTGTGACACACTTGATATACATACTCCTGAGGCCCAAACATTGTTCCCACCCGCAGCATGGGGGTGTGCCAAATACCCCAGGCACATGTGGTGAGTCAGATCAGCAATTGGCACACATATCAAAGTTACACGCAGATTACATGTCAGAACTCAGGCATTGAGTAAGCAATTGACCCACCCATGAAGCCCACCACAAAGGTACGGTAACAAATGCTGGCCCCCACCCTGAGCTAAGCAAAATGCAAGGATACAGTACCCAAGTGACACAATTTCAAGACTGTGAGGGCCACACCTGGGTATAAGATGAGGAGTGGGCATGTCACAATTGAGGGACATGGGTCCTGGACCACAAGACTGATGTACTGTGGAGGTTTGACCAGGCCAGAGGAGGGCACATAGCATGTCAGACAAAGTTCACAGTGCAGTCATGGACTCACCCCCTCCTTGCTGCTGTCTGGCCTTCAGCTGCCCATCCAGGTCAGGGAAGACCACCGCCAGGATCCGGAGCATGTGGGGGGTCAGGGTCCGGTGTCCGCCCCTCCTGCGAGGAGGCGACAGCTTCAGCTGGACCCTTGCGATCCTCCGGGTCCAGCCCCGAAGGTCCTGCCACCTCTTCTGGCAGTTGCGGATCCGGCGCTTGTAGTCCCCACGGATCTTACTGCCCGGACGATGGTCAGCCAGATCTCCTGCTTCTGGTGGGCATCAACCTGTGAGGATGACAAAGTGAAAGAGGCCATTACTACACATGCAACATATCCGTGCATCACACAGTTGGATATACATGTCTCAATCACAGGGGCACATGATGTACACAGGCAGTGCAACTATGGCTATGAACAGTTCACCAGCAGTTACTAAATGGTATCATTGCCTGGGAAGTAAAACCTTGTTGGAATGCACAGTTACTGCACTATACCTGTGCAGTGCATGTAACTACACACTTTGGGGGTGAGAACTACTCAGTGAGCATGCTAGCCAGTGGTGTGCACACTGTAAGTCTTGCTAGTCAGACAACATGCACAATTAGTAAGGCAGTGGACAGCACACTCACCTGCTCCCCTGGTTTCCCATACAGCTTGCTGTACTGTGGAAGGAGGCTGTCCAGCAGGGCCTGGTTCTCCTCAGTGCTGAAGGCTGGGGCTCTCTCCACAGTACGTGCCATTGCAGTAGCCAGAGGATGCAGAGACAGCAGCAGTGTTGGTGGCAGATGTCGTCCTGGAGCATGTAGTGCAGGCAAGTGAGCTCTCAGGGGAACAGCCAGCATTATATGTGTGCTGCAGAGGCAGATACTGTCCCATGTGTCCAAAGTGATAGGTCCAAGTCGTTTGCATCTTCTGAATCTGGCCAATCCATGGAATTGCACCACTTATACACGCCCACAGCATCCTTCAAAAGTTAAACTTCATGACACCCATGAATTTGCAACATTGTTGTGGCTGGCCAACTGAATTCACTGCATCAGACTCGTTACAGATTCGAAAACGCGCCCGTTGCAATGCCAGGCCCTAGCCAATGCTTGCGCACTGATCGGTCCATTGCTGTACAACGCGTATTCCGGGAAACAACGCGTACCCGCTCACATCACATGCTATGGCCAATGCGTGCGCACCGATCGGTCCATTGCTGTACAACGCGTACCCGCTCACATCATATGCAATGGCCAATGCGTGCGCACCGATCGGTCCATTGCTGTACAACGCGTACCCGCTCACATCATATGCAATGGCCAATGCGTGCGCACCGATCGGTCCATTGCTGTACAACGCGTACCCGCTCACATCATATGCAATGGCCAATGCGTGCGCACCGATCGGTCCATTGCTGTACAACGCGTACCCGCTCACATCATATGCAATGGCCAATGCGTGCACACCGATCGGTCCATTGCTGTACAACGCGTATTCGGGGAAGCACGCGTACCCGCTCACATCACATGCTATGGCCAATGCGTGCGCACCGATCGATCCATTGCTGTACAACGCGTACCCACTCACATCATATGCAATGGCCAATGCGTGCACACCGATCGGTCCATTGCTGTACAACGCGTATTCCGGGAAACAACGCATACCCGCTCACATCATATGCAATGGCCAATGCGTGCGCACCGATCGGTCCATTGCTGTACGACGCGTCCCTGTACAGGTCACTCGCATATGTCACCATGCTTGTCACTGGTGAACGTATGCCAGCCACATATACTTGCCAGGGACTCAGGGGCACACCTACAACACCACAGCCTGTCCACACTGTATCCTAAGGCATGTGATGCAGCATTACCTTTTCTGTGTATGGGGGTCAACATGTGGTTTTTGGGGTGGCACTTGGGGGCAGCCACTCCCAGGCTGTGCACGTGTTGATGGGGACAGGATCCTTTGTGTGTTGTGCACATGACCACTGTGATGTGCAACAGTTCAGTTCAGAGCATGTGGCATGGTCACATTTCCAGGTTGTGTATGTGTATGTCATGTCACATACCCCCAGAGTGCCATGTGGGAAGGTATGTACGTCACTGGGTGACCCATTGCCACAATAGTGATGGCCCTCCACAGTCTGTGTGCATGTTGTGTTTCCGAGGTCTCTGATTCCATGTGCACAATGGGAGACAGTCTCCACATCCACGTTGTTTGTGCATGGACTTTGATGTTGTCCGTGTGTGTGTCACAGACGTCCATGTCTGTCCTGCAGAGGCAACAGGGGCCACTACCTGTGGGAGTCATGGTTGTTTTTCTGGCGTGTACATGATGCGCCATGTCATGCCAGTGTCCATGTGGCAATACAGGGTCCCTGGGAATCGACCTGTCAATGAGCTGTGATGCCTGTGGCGCATCTGTCCAGACATGTCACTGTGGTGTGTGTTTGGGACGTGACAGCAGTAAATGGGTACTGTGACACAGCCTAATGATTTGCCATTGCCCAACCTGGAACTTGTTGTCAACACATGTTGAACTGTGATGTTAGATGTTGGCCATGTAGATGCCATTTCTGTCCATACAGAACGGCACACACATCAGGTTCTTGTGTCTCGTAATGATGTATCATGTGATATTGAGTATGGTCAATCCAACATATGTGGGGTGACTGACAATCTTTCTTTCTTCACCTATGCACTGCAGGGCACCAGCTGTCCATAGACCATTCCCTGACCTTGCAACGATGGTGGAACGTGACTGCATCCGACGGTACCGCTTCACCAGGCAGCTGATTGAGGATTTGGCAGTGCGCTTGGCCCCACATTTGCAACCTGGCCGGCCGTACCCTACAGCGCTGACCCCCAAGGTGAAGGTGATGGCAGCCCTACACTTCTTTGCCACCGGTACCTTTCAACACACTGTGGCGTCTGCTGGTGGGATGTCACAGACTATGTTCAGCCGTGTGCTACGCGATATTTTGGAGGCAATGTTGAGATGCCTGAACCAGTACATCTATTTCCCTAAACGTCAACAACTCACTGACGTCAAGAGTGACTTCTATGCCCTGGGGAGGATGCCACATGTCATTGGCTCCATTGATGGGACACATGTGGCTTTGGTACCACCACAGGCACATGAGCAGGCATACAGGAACCGGAAACATTATCACTCGATCAATGCTCTGGTGGTATGTCTTGCAGATATGAGCATCTCACATGTGTGTGCACGTTTCCCTGGTTCGGCACACGATGCCTTCGTGATGAGGAGTAGTCGCATCCCGAGGATGATGTCACAGATGCGGAACCAGCGTGCCTGGCTTGTCGGTGTGTACTGACTTTGTACCATTGTGTGTGTTCTGCTATGTTGTATTCCGCACTCTTTTCCAACTCAGCTAATGTGCAATTGTCTGTCTGTAGGTGACTCCGGATACCCCAACATGCCGTGGTTGCTGACACCCCTCAGGAACCCTGTGACACCAGCCCAGATGCGCTACAATGAGGCACATGGTCGGACCAGGAGAGTGATCGAGCGGACATTTGGTCTCCTGAAGAGCCGCTTCCGCTGCCTGGACAAGACAGGAGGGGCCCTCCCATATGCCCCAGCAAAGGTGTGCAAGATTGTCATCGTCTGCTGCATGCTACACAACCTGGCAGTGCGGAAGGAGTTGCCTCTCATCCTGGATGACGATGACCAACATCCGCCACCTGTGGAGGATCCTGGCCTGGGCCACGATGCCAGTGATGATGATGATGATGATGGTGATGTCCGCACACAGCTCATCACCAACTTCTTCAGCTGAATGTGAGTATCCAGAGAGTTGTCATGTCAATGATGTGAGTTTGCATGATATGTGTGGGTGTTGCTCTGGTGCTGTTTGAGTGTGGCCATGTGCTACTTGACTGGATGCGTGCAGCGATGTGTCCTTACAGGTGGTCTGTACTCCCCAACAGTGTTGACATGCTAACTTGGTTTTGTGTAGGTATCTTGTGACATGTATTGGGCATGAGTATTGCAGTTCTGTCCTGTTCTTCAGTGCTTTTGACTGTGTGTCATGTCTGTCCTTCACAGGGTGCTTACAGAGTTGTTTGGTCAACTTGGATCCCCCGACACCATGATTCAGCTTTCAGGGTGGCAGCAGTCGTTTCCCTACAGGTGATGTGCCACACACCCCTGGACTTTATATCTTCTGCACTTTCTGACTGTGTGGCCACTGCCACGTGGGATTACCTTGCATTTGTAGTGGAAACAACATGTTACAAATGAGTAATAAACCTGTGCTTCACTTTGGGATGTGCGTTGTCTGTGGTCACACATCTGACTGACATTTGCTTACTGCACCTGTGGGCTAGTTAACACAGACTCTGAATAGGTGTGGTGTCTGTGCATTCCACAATATTTCCTGGCAACATCAGTGTAGGCGATGAGTCCGATGGCCCTGGTGTCTATGTGTTGTGTAGCCCTAGTGGTGTGTCTCCCTCATATGTGTCACGTCGCCATGACTCACATGACGGTGTTGAACTTGCTGTGGCAGTTAGCATGCACGGTGTCATTTAGCAGATCATCATCTCCGTGACAATAACAACGTTGGAATCACAACAGAGGCAAGTATGGTGTATTAGTGAGTTTATTACATACATGTGTGAGGTTAGTGCACAGGATGGTGGGTCCTGTACATTGGGATTGTGATCCAAAGTTCCCAGGTGAGTTGGAAGTCTTGGTAGCAGAAATGTCCAGAGTAAAGTCAACAGTGATCTGATACATTGGTCCAACTTGAACTCCCCATGTCATGTGGGAGAGTTGTGTTGCATTCGACAGGGTGAACAGTTTGCACACAAAGGAGAATTTCCAGAACAGGTGTTGGCTTCCTGGGGGATGTACATGGCCATCGACCTCTCAGTTTTCCTTCCTCGGACGACCCCTCTTCTTTGGGGGGGACCCTCACGTGCAGGCTGCTGCGGTGCAGGGGACTCTCCGCCAGAGTCCTCCTCCCTCCCTGTGGCAGTTGCAGTTGTTGCAGCACCAGATGTTGTGGGCACACAGGGAGGTGTGGCCATGTTGGTGCTAATCTGGCGGAGGCCTGTCAATATGTCCCTATGCACCGCTGTCAGTTCTTGCAATGTGTCCCACTTGGACTCCATGCGAGACATGTGTGTCTCCACACGGGACATGTGTGAGTCCAAGCGGGCATGATGGGCAGCCTGCTGCTGTTGAATGTCCTTGAGGATCCCCACTACCTGGGTGACCTCTCCGGTGCTATTCTGGTACGCATCAGCAATGCGTACCAGTTGTGGGTCATCATGCAGTCCAGACCCCTCTGCAAACAGCGACCTATGTCTACCACCCCTCCCACCACCCCTGGCGACACGTGCGGGACCTGCGGTGGCACGCACAGGTGACCCTAGGCCCCCTTGGGGGTTGTTACTGGGGTCGTTGTCCGTAGCTCGACGTTGGGCCAGGGTCCCTGTGCTGTTGTCATTGGTGGTCCTTGGTCTGTCCGTGTCGGCGGGGGTGGTCTGTGTGTTGGCAGTTGTTGGAGGAGTGGGTGCAGGGGGTGCAGATGTTGGTCCTGCTGGTGCTGCATGATGACTCACGCCGGAGGGGCCAGGTAGGTCTTCGCCATCCGAGGAGGGCAGAGGCTGTTCCACACCAGTGCGCTCAGTGTCCCCCGGAGCCTGGGACTGGGACTCCTCATCGTCTGCTGCTGTGTCCCCATCATCACCTGTTTTTGGAAGAGACACACAATGTATGTTATGTTTCTACAGGCATCAATGGTTCACACACCTGACAGTTGTGACTGTACCTCTGGATGCGGCCCTGTACATTGCATTGACCTAAGTTGTCACAGTAAGAGGTTGATATTGGTGTAGCACATTGTCCTGCAAACCTGAGGCATTTAAATGTGAATGTTGAGGTGTGTGCATGGCCAGCATTGGTTGTATTTGGTGGACATCCGGCCCTCCTTCTCCACCCAGCCCAGTTATCCCACCATGAAGCATGCCACCCTTGCAGTGGGTTCAGGTTGACTCTCAGGATGTCAGTCAGTGGTGTCCTGCTGTTGGTTGGTGCCCAGGTCCCAGCAGGGCCTGGTACTCCCCACAACAGAGCACCATTGTCAGCCATCTTGTCAGTTGTTTTCCACTCCCTGTGATGTGAGCATGGTTCAGAGTGGTGTTGATGGGCCAATTGTGAGGGTGACCAATATCTGTGACTACAACTCCCATCATGCTATTGCCTACACCCCCTTCCCAGCATGCCCATACTTCCTTCCTTTTGACTCTGCTTCCCTGTGGGGTAGTGTGCCTGTGCTGCCAGGATGGCTGACAGTGTTGTCCTGGCGTTTGTTTGGCTACAAGTCCCAAAAGTGTCCCTGTGCTTCACACAGCATAACCCAGTGTGGTGGTTCTTTGTGGGATATTTAATTGAAGTGTGAGGCATTGCATTCTCCCAGGTGAGTTGTGTGGAGTTTGTGTTAAGGGGGTCTGTGGGAAGAGCTGCTTGTAACTATGGTCAGAGCTGTCAGTCCTCCTTCCCACCCAGCCAGATATCCCACCATGGAACGTGCTTCCATTGCAGGGAGTGCAATTTGGCTTTCAGGATGTCAGTCAGTGGTGTCCTGCTGTTGGTTGGTGCCCAGGTCCCAGCAGGGCCTGGTACTCCCCACAACAGAGCACCATTGTCAGCCATCTTGTCAGTTGTTTTCCACTCCCTGTGATGTGAGCATGGTTCAGAGTGGTGTTGATGGGCCAATTGTGAGGGTGACCAATGTCTGTGACTACAACTCCCATCATGCTATTGCCTACACCCCCTTCCCAGCATGCCCATACTTCCTTCCTTTTGAGTGGACTTCACTGTGTGTGAGTGTGACAGCAATGGTAAGATGGCTGACAGTGTGGTCCTGTTGTTTGTTGGTGCACAGTTCCCAGCATGGCCTTGGGCTCCCCACAGCTGAGGCCAGTGTCAAACATCTTTGAAGTGGCTTTTCGCTCCCTGTGAGGTGTGCATGCTTCAGTGCTAGCTTGCTGGGCCATGTGGGTGGGGGATGTTGAGTTGTGACTACCACTCCCATCATGCTATTGCCTACAACCCCCTTCCCAGCATGCCCATACTTCCTTCCTTTTGAGTGGACTTCACTGTGTGTGAGTGTGACAGCAATGGCAAGATGGCTGACAGTGTGGTCCTGTTGTTTGTTGGTGCCCAGTTCCCAGCAGGGCCTTGTGCTCCCCACAGCAGTACCCAGTTTCAGCCATCTTGTCAGTTGTTTTCCACTCCCTGTGATGTGAGCATGGTTCATAGTGGTGTTGATGGGCCAATTGTGAGGGTGACCAATGTCTGTGACTACAACTCCCATCATGCTATTGCCTACACCCTCCTTCCCAGCATGCCCATACTTCCTTCCTTTTGAGTGGACTTCACTGTGTGTGAGTGTGACAGCAATGGCAAGATGGCTGACAGTGTGGTCCTGTTGTTTGTTGGTGTACAGTTCCCAGCATGGCCTTGGGCTCCCCACAGCTGAGGCCAGTGTCAGACATCTTTGAAGTGGCTTTTCACTCCCTGTGAGGTGTGCATGCTTCAGTGCTAGCTTGCTGGGCCATGTGGGTGGGGGATGTTGAGCTGTGACTACCACTCCCATCATGCTATTGCCTACAACCCCCTTCCCAGCATGCCCATACTTCCTTCCTTTTGACTCTGCTTCCCTGTGGGGTAGTGTGCCTGTGCTGCCAGGATGGCTGACAGTGTTGTCCTGGCGTTTGTTTGGCTACAAGTCCCAAAAGTGTCCCTGTGCTTCACACAGCATAACCCAGTGTGGTGGTTCTTTGTGGGATATTAAATTAAAGTGTGAGGCATTGCATTCTCCCAGGTGAGTTGTGTGGAGTTTGTGTTAAGGGGGTGTGTGGGAAAAGCTGCTTGTAACTATGGTCAGAGCTGTCAGTCCTCCTTCCCACCCAGCCAGATATCCCACCATGGAACGTGCTTCCATTGCAGGGAGTGCAATTTGGCTTTCAGGATGTCAGTCTTTGGTGTCCTGCTGTTGGTTGGTGCACAGTTCCCAGCAGGGCCTTGTGCTCCCCACAGCAGTCCCCAGTGTCCGCCATCTTGTCAGTTGTTTTCCACTCCCTGTGATGTGAGCATGGTTCAGAGTGGTGTTGATGGGCCAATTGTGAGGGTGACCAATATCTGTGACTACAACTCCCATCATGCTATTGCCTACACCCCCTTCCCAGCATGCCCATACTTCCTTCCTTTTGAGTGGACTTCACTGTGTGTGAGTGTGACAGCAATGGCAAGATGGCTGACAGTGTGGTCCTGTTGTTTGTTGGTGCCCAGTTCCCAGCAGGGCCTTGGGCTCCCCACAGCAGTACCCAGTGTCAGCCATCTTGTCAGTCCTTTTCAACTCCCTGTGATGTGAGCATGGTTGAGAGTGGTGTTGATGGGCCAATTGTGAGGCTGACCAATATCTGTGACTACAACTCCCATCATGCTATTGCCTACACTGACTTCACCAGCATACCCAGAATTCCTTCCTTTCAGTGAGCTTCCCTGTGAGGTCGTGTTCTGGTGGTGGCAACATATGTGACTGTTTGTTTGTTATATTTGTGCCACTGGCTTGCTCTATTTATTGTTAGGTTTGTACCTGTCATGACACTGTTACATATCACTATGAGATAGCAGGTGTTGTGTTTCTCTGACTAACATAGTCATCTTGGTATGATTATCTTTTGGTTGCTGTGGATTTGCTAAGGGTGCATGGTTTGACTATCCCCTTGACAGTGATGTGTGTGTATTGCCACACAATATTGGGTATATTAGTTGTGTACTCACCAGGCTCTGGGATGTTTGTTAGTCCATATACGCTCACTGGTGGTAGGATGGCCCGCACCTTCTCCTCCCAGGGCCTGAGGTATAGTGGTTTGGCAGGAGGGCCACTGCTGGTGCGCTGACTCACGATGTAATCCTTCTTTGGTAGATCCCTGACCCTCCTGCGCACATCATACCACCTGTTCTGGATGTCTTCCTTTGTGCGCAAACATGGTGATTGTGCGTTGACCCTGTCGACGATCCTCTCCCACATCTTGGTTTTCTGCGACATGGGGGTCTGTTGGACCAATGTACCAAACAACTGTGGCTCTACCCTGAGGATCTCATCTACCAGGACTTCCAATTCACTGTCTAGGAACTTATGATTCTTCTTTGGGGGCATGGTGATGGGTGGTGGTGGTGATTGATGTGTGTGTGTGTGCAAGTGAGGGTGTGTGTGTGTAGGTTTTGCTGGGTGTATGTGAGGGTGCTATTTGTTGAGGTGCTAATGGTGTGTGGCTTGTGTGATGGATGAGCTGTGAGTGTGTCTGTGGTTGCTGTGTGATGGTGTTCTGTGCTGGCAGGTCAGTTGAATTTGCAAAGGATCATGGTAGGGATTTGTGGCCTTTATATAGGTGGAGTTGGGGGTGTGTCCTTGTTCCCTGTTTTTTTCCCCCTGTATTTATTGACTTTGTCATTGCTTGTTTGGCCCTTTTTTTTGTATTTTTCCCTTTGTATTTTTTGTGCATGTAGGAGACGTTCTTCTGACCGAGTAGGACGCTGCAGTTGTCTCGTGCCAGCTTCTCCGAGTCGTTCACGCTGTGTTTCTGCTAGGTTTATTGTGCGGCGTACGCGTCGGTCACGGTGTATTGGGTTGCTTTGGCTGGGTTTTGTATGCGTGTCAGTCGTGCGGCTTGGGCTCCGTGCGACTCGGTCTGGTTTTCCACGCATTGCATCGTACTGCGCGGCTCGGAGTTCGCGGCTACGTTTCGTTCGGGTTCATTCCTGGTGCGTGTCGGTCGGTTCGATTCGCGTGGTTTCCCGGCCGGATAGCTGGTTTGCGTCCGGTTCGGTCGTTCGGCTTGTGTTCCGTACGAGTCGGTCGTGATTCACATGCATTTCATCGTACTACCCAGGTCGGGCAGCGCAGGTACGTGTCGGTCGGACTTTATTCCCGTACCGAGTCGGTTGGTATGTTTTCCGGCCCGAATCGGAATCGGCCCCACAGTTTTGATAAAAGCCAATGTGCAAGACGAAAGTGCCAAGTTAAATAACATTATTGCCTTAACAAGACGAGGTAGGGAGCAGCCACTATAGGGGACCCTAGCAGCAACAAATTTGAAGCACTGCATTTTATCGTTCTCATAACAACACTACTATGGGTGTTAAAGTGCTTGTGTGCAAATTCAAGCAGCGAGAATAGGTACTATGCTAAGTGGACAATGGTTTTCAGTCAAATATGATACCTATATACAAGACTATGCTTTAATACTGAGCCAATATGCAAGACAAAGGTGCCAAGTTGAGTAAATTATTACCTTAACATGATGGGATAGGGACTAAAGGGGACCCTAGCAGCCCAACCTTGCAGTTTACCAGCTCGTATATCTTTGCCTAAAAAATTCCAGAATTAACACGGCCTAGAATCAAGTGGCAGGACCCTCTCTCCCCAAGTTCACTCCCTACACTATATTAATCAGTTACAAGATTTTTAAAAATAGCCAAAAACTGCACTAGTCTAATGTTCAACCTTGTTTAATTGGGTCCATTGACTCCACAAGTGCAGTCCTACAGGATCTGATTCCCCGGTCAAGAAATTCACGCCTTAATAGACTTCTACGTTGGTCAATCAACATTGGGCAGATGCATATAATGTGGAATAAAGTCTCTATTTACTGATGGCACAAACGACAAGTCTGGACTTCGGAAGGACCACCCATCCTCCATTTTGGGATAAGGTCTAGCGTGGGAATCTCTCCAAATCTGAGGGCCAGAAATTACTGTTTGACCTTTCGATCGTAAGATGCTGCCAGCAGGAGGGATTCTCTTTGAGATGAATAAAATTTCAACACCAGCCACCCGTGACGACGTTTGGACAGCATTTCCTTATCTGCAGTCCAGCTTTGCAGCCTGATCGAATTATTTACTGCTTTCTTAAAGGTTTCACCAGTGATCTTGGAGTTCCAAAGGTCGCCCAACTCCAGTGACCTGATGCTGTTGTCAAGATGTCTTTTTATGGGAGCCGTTTCCCCGTTGTAGATTAATCTCGGACCAGACTAGATTTGCCAAGGTGTTATCAGTCGCTGCATGCAATTTATGACAAAGCTTTACAAATGCCGCTGGCCTGGCAAATTACTGTTTTGTAAGTAAAAATTCCAAGAGTTGAGCAGGCGAGGCCGACGTAGGTAGCCTGAAGATTTGTTTATAGGCTCTAATTACCAATTTATCAAGCAGAGGAGCCTCATCACCTAGCATTATCTCCAATCTATATACAAGGGTTGGCAACAATTTGGCTTTCATAACTGCTCCCATAGATTTAAATTCATGGCCTTTTATGGATCTAGCCAGTGTTGAAAATCCATAATTGTTGGCCTGGGCTTTTGCCCGAATTGCCGCCTTCTGAGTTGCGAAGGTACCATTTGCATCTATTTTGACCCCCAAATAAACAGAGGTGGCGACTTCCTCAATTTTATTTCCATTAAGATGCCATTTTTTACTTTTGTTGGGGCCCCGATTACAAGCCATCACGCTAGTTTTGTTATAGTTTACTTCCAGGCCATTCTTGTCTGCATAAGTGCCAAGGGAATTAAGCAGCCTTTGGAGGCCTATTCGAGTATTGCTAAACAGCAGAAGATCATCCGCATATAAAATGTGCGACATTGGTCGTCCTCCAATGCTATCTGCCCGTCCAGTTCAGCTGAAAGATCCGCCAGGTACAAGTTAAAAAGAAGGGGGGAAAGCACGCAGCCCTGTTTTACTCCAGATGTTGTTTGCACTTTCTTTGATAAGTGCATGCCATCACCAATTTTTATCTTGACCCATGTACCCGAATAAACCAGCCTGATTGCGTGAAGGATGTTGGGAGGAATGGTCCATCGCTGAAGTTTGACCCATAACCTGTTCCGGGGCACACAGTCAAAAGCTGCCTTAAAATCTACAAAACACATGTAGAGAGGTGTCCCTGTAGCCTTTGCTCTATTTGTGATGAGGCTCAGGGCCATGAGGTTGGTTAAAGTGCCTTGACCCCTTAAGAAGCCTGTTTGATTTAAGGAGAGTATTCCATTTTCATAGGACCAGAATTCCAAATCATGAAGTAGTAGCATGGAGAAGTATTTCAATTCCACGTCCATCAGAGCGATTAATCGGTAGTGACTAGGTGAACTTGCCTGAACCTCTTTAAAAATGGGGTGAAGTATTGAACCCCCCCCCCAGCTGTCTGGGATAACATCATTTTCCAGAATGTAGTTGAACATTGACGCCAGGAAACCAGCCCAGTGTTATATAAAGAGCTTAAACAGTGCTTGGGGAAGACCATTTGGGCTGGGGGCACAGTCAGCCACAGATTTTTGAATGACACTCTCAACCTCCGCCGATGTCGTTTTCAGCGAGGCAGCTTTATCTTTTTCGAGGCTAAGAGGACAAGTTGTAACCACTGAATCTTCCTTGAAATGTAATTTCAGGTATTGTACCCATTCCATCTTGCTGATGTTCGCATTATTTGCTACAGCAGGGACTTTCTCGCTCTTATTGATAATTTGCCAGAATCTTTTCGAATCATTTATTTTGGTGGCGTAGAGCAGCTGGCCCCCTAATGTTTCTTGCTTAGCTTGTTTAGGTGCCCAGATCTTGTGTTTTTAGGCGCTGTCTCTCGTTGCAGAATTGTTGCAGTAGTTCGAAATCTCCTTGGTTTTGACGTGATTGTCTGAAGAGGTTACCTTCTTTCCTTCTTATTTTTCGAACATGGACTGCATAGTTATTGTTTTACAGTAGGCAAATCGAGATACTTTATTGTAGCTGTTCTCTTTCTGGCTTTTGGTCATATTGTCGGAGAATATTTCCCACACTGCGAGTGGATTTGTGCCTGTTAGGGCTAGGTCCTGCAAGCTTGCGACCGCCTTCTCAGCTATGCGGTTTACGGAGCATGAGGTCCATTTCAGTCGTTTAAGATTTTCTGTACGAGTCTCCACCTGCAACATACGAACTGCATTGTGATTACCCATAGTTGCATGCACGATGTTAACCTGAGGATAATGGTCACTCTCAATGCGATGAACTATGGTATAGTTACAGACCATATTGTTTAATGACATTAAGACTAGTGTGTAGTCTAAAATTGAGGCCGCGTTGCCCCTGACTCTTGTCCGGACAGGGGGGTATCTGCCGGTTTCCGACCATTCAAAGCCAGCAGACCCACTAGCTCACAGGCTTTTATAAGTTCTTCTCCAAGTGTATCTTTCCGGATTTTCAATGGCATTGCCTGCTCAGGGAGGGGACCCACTGCCGCAATGTGTTCCTCTGATGGCTAGTGGAATAAATTAAGATTGAAATCTCCTGTGACTAGCCAGTGCAAGGAGTGATGGCTTTCTTTCAGATGGAGTAACTGGGCGGCCATTCCTCTAGATGAAATAGCTCTTTTCTTTGGATTAATGTATACGTTTGTAAGAAGTACGGATTGATTATTAGCCCGACTTTCCATTTTCAATACCAGCATATTTGTTTGTAGCTAGTGGGGGCTGAGAAAGTTATGTTTTATTTTTTAATCGTTTTAGGGTGAGTTCCTATTTACTAATATTTTAGATTTACTTATCTATTGTGTGTATTTTTCAAGGTATACAACTGGTCTTGTTTCTTGGTAGATTAGCAGTTTGTCGATGTTGCAGTAATTTGTTTTTAGTAACATAGGTGCATATTAATCAATACTGACACAAAGCTGCATTGCACAGCGTTGCCACATAAATTTCTGCACTGTGTTGCGGCATTTCACTGCACCATGGATGTGCAGTATTAATGGGATGGTGCATCATGGCGCAAGATCCTGAGGTGCATCATGAATTTTGAAGCAACACTTTAGAGAATGGAGCAAAGTGCCGCAACTAAAGTGCTACCTACATGCCGCAAAGTTGATTTGCGTATCATAAAGCACCTCTACATGCCGCAAATCAGCATTGCATCACACAAGACTGCTTTGCGTTGTGGGATTGTTTGAAAAAGCAATGCAATATACACTACCAAGACTCCTCATACAGATAACCATGGAAGAAGCCTTACGGAGCCAGGAGGTAACAACCCCCCTCCCCTGAAGATTAGCCATCACCCCAAGGGAAAAGGAAGAGGAAGTGCAACTTTAATGATGAGAAGAACCAGATGCTAATAAGTGAGGTGACAAAGAATGAACACCTCTTATTTGTCACCTCAAAATTGCCATTAGCAAGGAAGGATACCATTTGGCAATCCATAGTGGACAAGATAAACTGCTTTGCACAAACAAAAAGGACAGTACTGGAGTGTAAGAAGAGGTTGCATGACTACAAACGCAGGACCAAAGAAAATGTCAGTCATGAGGACCGAAGGAGGACCAGATGCCCAGGAGGAGCTGGATCCATTGGAGGAGAAGGTGGCATCCCTCATTCCAACAGAGTTGGGAGTTACAGTGGAAGGTCAGGACAGTGCTGATGTAGAGGACCAGAAAGTTTCAATGCAGGGCCCCTTGCACCATGACATAAATGTGCTTGTTTTGGGGCTAGGCAGTCAAAGGAGTACTGTAATGTAAATTTAGCTAATGTGGATTTGTAGAGGGTCACCTTGTCAGCAGAGAGGGTATCCAGGTGCTGAGTAGGTGCATGCTCTGCAGGTAGGATCTCTTGAACAGCCTGTCTTGCTCAATGGATATGGGGTGTGTGGGTGAGTGTAAGTGTTGCAGAGCAGAGGTTCATGATTGGTTGGTGGAAGTTTAGATGGTGTGCGAGCTAGGTGGGTTCCTGGTAGTGTAGTGCCTTGCAGGTGAGCATCTTGAACTGGCAGTGGGTCTGAATGGGGACCAGGTGTCTTTGTCTGAGCTGAGGTGTGATGTGTGTGCCGCAAGGTAGGTTGAGTAATAGTCTGGCAGTGGTGTGTTGGATAGTTTGCCTCTTGTGTAGCAGGTGTGCAGAGATGTTAAAGTAGAGGGCATTGGTGTAGTACAGTTTACATGTGATAAGGGCCTGGAGGAACATCTTACAGGTGTCAGGATTGAGCCATATGAAGACATTTCTGAGCATGCAAAATATGTGAAAGCAGGTGGAATTGATAGTGATATTTGAAGTCAATTGGTGAGGTTGGTCCAGGATGATAGGCAGGTTTCTGGGGTGGTTGGAGGGTGAGGGGTTTGGGCCTAGTTATGTAGGCAAACAGGGTGAGTTCATGGAGCAGAATATCATTACTTCGATCTTGTTAGACTGAGAATGAGCTACTTATCTCACATAAAGTTAGCCATGTTGGTCAATGGCATTAATTATCAACTTTTGGTGGTGTTGGTGTCTCCTGAGAGGTATGGTATGATCTGGGTGTTATCAGTGTAGGGGATTATATAGAGTTCCTGGGTCTGCATGATGCATGCTAAAGGAGTCATGTATAAGTTTAAGAGAGTGGGGCTGAGTGAAGAGATTTGTGGGACTCTGCAGATGAGCTCCTTGGGTTCTGAGGGAATGGAGTGAGCTTTAGCTGTTGCATACTTCCACTTATGAAGGAGACTATCCACTTAGGAGATGTTCCTTAGTTTCTTTCTGCCACACAAGGATGCACAAGGCCAACCTTGAATGACAGTAACCAAGACATGCAAGGTCACCTTGCCTGGCCCTGTGTAGTCTGATAAGTGTGGAGTAATGCAACACAGGCCAAAATAGCTGACTTTGTTACTCTGCCCCAGAGAGGCGTCATGTTTTGAGTCTGAGTACATCCACACATCAACACATTAAATCATTTGCACATACAATGTGGCATAAGTGGCAGACCAGAGAACCTGTAACAATGCAACACCTCCCCAGGGGAGGTCAAATCAGAAGATATATGGCCAAAACGTCTTGTACTGTCTCCTTTCTACATGAGCTGCATGACGTGGCACACTTAACAAGAAGTAAATGGAAATGATGAATGATTTTGTCCAGGCATGTGTGACTTCCTGCACAAAAATAAACCAGCCAACAATGCAGACCCCCTTGCTCTATGGCGCAAGGGTGTCTGCATCAGTGCTAGCCAGCAATTTGTGTCCCACCACAGGCAGAGAGCAGCAATCTGTAGCATCATGTCAAATCCAACACTTACCTACCCTTTCCCTTTCACACAGGGTGCTACAGTAAAGAGACTACCTGTGTTGTGCTGTGTGTAAAACCAAATACTGAGTCCCACTTACAGTCTCTAAAGTTTGGAGATGGGTCCGTACATAACTCTAATGTGAGGAAGACCTACAGTAGTCCAGAGGACTCGGGCAATGCTACATATTAATACAATGTACTCAGGATAAATGTTAGCACCAACTCATGACAAATAAATAATATCTAACTAGAGAACATTGATAAATTCATTGAAAAGAAAAAAACTAGGGGATATATTTACAAGCCCCTATTGCCACAGGAACATCACTTTTTCTGACGTTCCTGTGGCAATAGGGGCTTCGCCTCATTCACAAGTCAGCGTTCAGCTGCTTAACGTGGCTTAACGCCGCCTTGTGAATAAGGCCCCCTTTCATGCTACACTTAGCATGAAAGGGGTGGGCAATGGGTGTTGCGGTGGGCGTTCCGCCACAACATCCAATGATTTTGATGCTGCCCCATGATTACAAGGGTGGCGTAAATATGGGGCAGTGCCAAAATTAAGACCAGGGAAAACCTGGTCTTAACATGGCAAAACGAGGAGAAATGCTCTATTTCTCGTAGTTATTGCTGTTTCTAAGTGTGCTGCATTGTGCCATGAATGATTGTTTATGAGCAGGAAAATGACGAGCTGCAACTTCTATGTGTGCGGCATTCTGAAGCACACATAGAAGTTAAAGATCGCCAATACTGATTGTTTATGTGCAGGAAGGGACACCTTTCTGCACATAAACAATCTTTCCCTGCAACGCAGGCACCCTTGCACAATGGTGCAAGCCTGCCTGTGTTGGCGCTAGGCAGCTACATTTAGTGCCAGCGCTAAGGGAAAGGCAGGGGTGCACCGTATTCTTGTGCATACTACGCATCCCTGCGTTTGGAAACTGTAGGAGCGTGGTGTTAGCCTTCTTGGCTTAATGTCATGCTCCAACAGTTTCCTAGTAAATATGCCCCATAATATCTAAAACCACTACGTAACTCTAACTAACCTACACTATCATTAACACTAGCCTATATTACCTAATCTAAATATTAGCCTATCTTAACCACTATTGACTCATGTCAAGTTAAACATCATTCCTACCCTTTAAAACACATAGGTCAGTACAATACAAACATCAACTACATCCTTTTTTTGTTTGTTTTTATTATTTTCTTTTAAACACAAAACATTAACCCCACACCCATACCATAATAAAAACGTAATTAAAAAAACTACTGCATTAAAACTTACCTAAACTGTTCCTAAACCTACACTAAACACTAACTATAACTATGACCAATAAAAACAATATAAAATTTATAAAAAACAGGGAAGGGGATGTCCAAAAGTAGAGTCTATATCTGGGTGGCAATTCGCTCCAGTGCCTCCTGGCACTTCAACAAATTGTCTGCCTGCCGCTTCTGCTCCTTTTTGATTCGGCCCATCAGCTGGTCCATTTTGATGCATCCTCCTCATAAGCAGAAAATGAAAATCATACCTTGCTTCACCTCCAATTTTTGTGTGTCCAGTGGCTTGCAGCTGCTGTGCTCCTGAGGGTCCAGGGATGGGGTGTGATGTGCCTGCCTGGTGAGTGGCACGTTGAGATGCAGTAGCAGCAGAGGTCTTCTGTGCCTGTGACACTGTATGTCATTCCCAAATGCCAGCAAACTTGACCTTATAATATGTGCAGCTCACTATCCTGAAGTCATTCTATGGCTATATTCTGGATGCAGTCTTACCGTGCCAGTCTCAAACCAAATGTTTTATCCATGTCTGGTGTCATGTGAGCTAGTGCCTAATATTCGAGCAAGTATAAAATGTACATCACATATCTATTAATCAATCAGGAGTTGTACAGCGTGGCTGATCACCTGTGACGGTATCCAGCTGCTGGGATCCCGCTGTGATCTGTCAATGAGCCATGTCTTGAGTCCCTTTCTGAATTCCGTGATAGAGGGTGCTGTTCAGAGGTGGATGGGATGGTCGTTCCAAGACTTGAGGTGAGGTAGGAGAAGGAGCGGTCTCCGCTGTGGCTTGTACAGATGCAGGGAGTGTGCATGAGGGTGATGGTGGCAGGTATCTGAAAGGTTGGTGGTAGTTCAGACGGTGGTTGATGTATGCTGGTCCTTGGTCATAGAGGGTCTTGTAGGCGTGTGTCAGCATCTTGAATTGGCATCTTTTCTGGACAGGGAGCCAGTGGAGGTTCCTGAGGTGGGGGGTGGTGTGGGTCCTTTTGGGGAGTTTGAGGATGAGTCTAGCCACTGAGTTCCGAATGGTCTGGAGTATTTTCAGGAGTTGATTGGAGATTCCTGCATAAAGTGTGTTGCTGTAGTCGAAACAGCTGGTGACTAAGGCTTGGGTGACAGCTTTCTTGGTGGTGATGGGGAGCCATCAGAAGATCTTTCGGCGATGTGAAGGGTGTGGAAACAGGAGGAGGCAACTGCGCTGATCTGGCATTTCATGGTGAGTTTGCTGTTCAGGATGATGCCGTGGTTAAGGTCATGGTCTGTCAGTGAGGTCTTAGTTCGGCAGGCCACCAGGTGTCATTCTACAGGGAGGTGTCTTCTGAGAGTGAGAGGATGAGCTGGGTGTTGTCTGTGTAGGAAACTATATTGATGTTATGGGTTCTGACAATGTTGGCCTGGGGCGTCATGTAGGTGTTGAACAGGGTGGGTCTGAGGGATGAACCTTGCGGCACACCGCAGATGATGCTCTTGGGTTCTGACGTGAAGGGAGGTAGGCGGATACCCTGGGTAAATCCTGTGAGGAAGGATGTGATCCTGCTGAAGGCGTCTCCCTGGATCCTGATTTGGTGGAGCGTCTTGATAAGGGTGTGGAGGGATACTGTGTTGAACGGTGCTGAGCGGTCAAGGAGGATTAGGGCCACTGTGTCACCTAGTCGAGGAGGGTTCTGATGTCATCTGTGGTGGCAATCAGGGTGGTCTTGGTGCTGTGGTTGGCACACAAACCGGTCTGGGAGATGTCCAGCAGGCTGTTATTCTCCAGGTGTTCGGTGAGTTGTTGGTTGATGGCCTTCTCGAGGACTTTGGCGGGGAAGGAGAGCAGAGAGATGGGTCAGTAGTTCTTGAGTTTGAGGAGCGGTTTGACCTCTGCGTGTTTCCATTGATCGGGGAATGCGGCCGTGGTGATGGATGAGTTGTGGACAGAGGTGAGTTCCATGCTGATTTCATTGCTCCCGAGGTTGAAGAAGTGGTAGGGGCAGCAGTCCCAGGGTGCTTCCGAGTGGATGGAGTTCATGATGGCTGTGGTGCCTTCTGTGGTGATCTGTTCCCAAGTGGTGAGCGGTGGGTTGTCGTTGACGTCCTTTGGTGTGAGGAAGCTGTAGAGATCAGTGAGTTGGGGTATGAAGTTGCTGTAGATGGTGGATATCTTGTTGTGGAAGTAGTCCGCCAAGGTGTTGCAGAGTTCATGGGATGAGGGGATTGTGTTTTAAGTGGCTGACGGACCAGAGAAATCTGATGATGTTGAAGAGTTCCTAGTGGTTGCAGCTGGTTTCGATGCTATCTGCCAGGGAGCGTTTTTTCATGTTTTTCAGGAGTTGATGGTATTTGTTGAGGGCTGATTTGGAGGTGGCTCGATCTCTGGGATCTTTTCTGGTGCGCCATCGTCTCTCTAGATGTTTGCAGTTGTGTTTCGTGTTGCTGAGTTCTGGTGTGTAGCACCTGGCTTGTTTGGTGGATCTGATGGTCTTGGAGGGTGTGATCGGGCTAATCTGGCAGCTCATTTGATCATTCAGGAGAAGAGGTTTTTGATGGCCTGTTCGAGGTTGGTTGCGAGGTTGGGACGGGTTGTGTTGAGAGCATCCGTCCATTCAGTTTCTGTCACTTTGGTCCAGCTGTGGTGGGAGGAGCTAAGAGTCTTGGTGGTGGTGAGTGATGCACCTGCGATGGTAAAGTGGACAATGGCGTGGTCAGTCCAGCTGAGTTTGGTGACATGACTATAATTGACTATCGCTGATAGTGCAGATAGGGTCCAGCGTGTGTCCTGCACTGTGTGTGGGGTCGTAACCAGTTGGGCGAGGCCGATATTGCTCATGCTGTCCAGGAGGTTGGTGGTGTTGGTGTCTTGGAGGTCATCAAGGTGGAAGTTGAGATCGCTGAGAAAGATTAAGTGTTTGGGGTCTATGGCAAGCTGGGCGATGAATTTGGGAATGGTGTTGAAGAAGCCAGGGCGTGGGCCTGGGGGTCTGTATGCGAGGGTGCTTCTGATCGTTGTTCTGCCATTGGTTTGGAGTTGGAAGTTGAGGTGCTCCATGATTGGTGTAGTGTCATTTTCGGTGGTGGTACAGCGCATGGTGTCCCTGTGGGTGATGGCGATGCCGCCTCGGTGCTTGTTGGTGCGATCAAGGTGTATCATCTTGTATCCATTGGGTGTTGCAGTGGCAATTTCTGGGCAGTGGAGGGGTTAAGATAGGTCACTCTAATGAATGCAACGTCAGGGGTGAGTGTGGTGAGGGTGTCCCAGATCTCGGTGGCATGTTTGTAGAGTGATCGGGCATTGGGCAGAAGCCAGTAGAGTGGTTCATTGGTGGTCACGGTCGGCGATGTGGGTTTGGTGAGTTTCCATTCGGGCAGGCGGTGCTGAGTTGCAGGTGAAGAGGCAGTGGTGCAGGGGAAAGGTCCCACTGTTGATCGAGGGGATGCAAAGCAGCAGTTGTTGTTGTGGCATCCGGGGTCCAGGGCTCTGAGTTCTCTGGGGAGTATCTGTGGGTGGTCAGAGGGTCAGGGTTCAATATAGAACCGTGCATTTCACTCATACCAATTATCCCCACTCATCCGGATGTGTCAAAGGTAAATAATATCCATGGGCCGGATATGTGCACTTTTGCTGTTGGTCTTGCATCATGCAAGGGAAGGGCAAAGTCAAGGCAAAACCTAAAGGTAAGCATTGGCAGATTGTGTGACCCTGCATGTCTTAAGTAATCTTGAGTTACGCAAGGAAGCCCACATTGCTGACTTGCTGTACTCTGCGGCAGGGAGCCATTCCATAGATGGAGGGTGGGAGTCTCACTGCGGCAATGCCCTTATTTTAATGGCTTCACAGACTTAGCATCAGTGCTAAACCTGGAAACGTGTCATAATGCATCAACTTCACAGGTGAACCTAAACCAGGAGGAAGAATCTAATTTCACATTTCTCTTACCTCATTCTCCCTGTGCTGCATTCTGAAGCACACAAAGAAAGAGCAAAAAGCTTCTGAGAAGCAGGCGCGGTCAGTGGTAGGAGTGCCGGTCGGGCGGTGACGTGGAGCGGGGGAGGGACAGGGTGGGGGGAGTAAACTACAGATTAAGGCCCAATACAGGTAAGTAAACATTTAAATAAATAAAACGAATTTCGTTGTGAGCACTGCATCGCCAAATGCGATGCAGTGCGCGCAACGAAATTCGTTTTATTTATTTAAATGTTTACTTACCTGTATTGGGCCTTAATCCGTAGTTTACTACCCCCCACCCTGCCCCGCCCCACGTCACCGCCCGACCGGCACTCCTACCTCCGACCGCGCCTGCTGAGAAGTGTGTTTATGCAGTCAGTTGTCCTTACCTGCCCAAGAACTATGTTGCCAACAATGCAGATCCGCTTGCACCATGATGCAAGGGTGCCTGTGTTGATGCTAGGCAGGCAAAAGTATGCCACCTGTGGGAAAGGACAGCAATGCACTGTATCATGGAATCACTGTGCATTCCTGTCCTCTCCCTTTCACACAGTGCGGCAAGGTGGCTTGCCGCGTTGCACTGCATTGAAAGCTTGCCATAAATGCCACATAGGTTAGATACTGCCCATGAAGCTGGCATTGATATGCCAATATATGGTAACTCTAGTGCACATGTCCTGTTGGCCAAACTTAGGCCAATTACTTTGTATCCATGCATTGAGGCCTACAGGGCTCCATAGGTTTACAACAATGATATTGCCACTCTGTGCTCAACAGATACATATATAACTGAGATATGCAGGCTGCCATCCACATTACAAGTGCTAGGCCACCACACAAGTTCCCTGCCATGTGGCCATCTACCCTCACAATGTGCATTAGACAGGCTGAGAGCTATTGTTTTGTAGCAAACCTTGGATCGATACATTAGCTGTCCTACATCCATGCAGCCTCCAGGGCATCAGTGTAATGCGGCCACTGTCACTCTATTCTACATAGGTCTGACATGGACACCTCTGATGGAGGATCAGTCACAGCAATACCTCAGGTAAGTGGTAATATTGAGTGAATGTTTAGATGCCATACAAAGGACTCACACCCCTGCTTCCTCAGCAATCACAGCATCGAAAATGCCCTGATCGCAGCCACCGACTACATCCGAACCCTCCTTGACCGAGGAGAAACAGCAGCTTTGATCCTCCTCAACCTCTCAGCAGCCTTCAACACCGTATCCCACCACACACTCATTGAAAGACTCCACCACATCGGCATCCAAGGGGACACGTTCAGATGGATCACCTCCTTCCTCACCGGAAGAACCCAGAGGATCCCAAGGAGATCACCTGCGATGTCCCCCAGGGCTCAACCCTCAGCCCCATGCTCTTCAATGCATATATGACTCCACTGGCCAACATCGTCAGATCCCAGGGTCTCAACATATTTTCCTATGCAGACAAAACCCAACTAATCCTCTCACTCACCAACGACGCCACCACCACCAGAACCAACTTCCACAGATGCATGACAAACATCGCCGACTGGATGAAGAAGAACTGCCTGCAGCTGAATACAGACAAGACGAAAGTACTCATCTTTGGCAACAGCAGCAGCACATGGAACGACTCATGGTTTCCATCTGACCTAGGACCCGCACCCACTCCCTTGAACCACGCCAAAAACCTCTTAATCATCATTGACAACACGCTCACTATGAAATCACAGATCAATACTGTCTCCTCCGTCTGCGTCCTCACTCTGCACATGCTACGTAAGATCTTCAAGTGTCTACCCCTACACACAAGACTCACTGTGACACAAGCCCTCATCACCAGCCGACTGCACTACGGCAATGTCCAGTGCATAGGAATCGCTGCACACCTTCTACAGGGACTTCAGACCATACAGAACGTCACAGCCAGCCTCATCCTCCGCCTTCCCCGATGAACCCTCATCACAAATCACATCAGGAAACTTCACTGGCTGAATGTACAGAAGAGATGCCAATTCAAGCTGCTGACCCATGCACACAAGGCTCTACACAACCAAGGACTCGTCTACATTAACCACCGCCTGAACTTCAACCAACCATCAAGAAGTCTATGCTCTGCCTCCCTTTCACTTGCCCATACTCCCCACATCTACCAGAGCAGAAGTGGAGGACGCGCCTTCTCCCACATCACAGCAAAGACCTGGAACAGCCTCCCCATGCACCTCAGGACCTCACTTCCGGAATTCTGGATGGCCCTCAAGACCTGGCTGTTCAAATTAGCCTCCGAGGCCTGCAAGCACCTACATACCTATTGGGTGATTAGCCACGCTTTATAAGTCCTGATTGATTGATTGATTGATTGACATGTGTGCTTTTTGTGGATCCCCAAACATGCATGATTGCTAAATTAACAAATTAAATTTTGACATGGCCATGACAGATGTCTCCCATGATCTGTGATGGCATCTGCTGTAACATTTGTCCCAGCAAAATGCGGCCACTCTGCATGCTAATACATAACTGCAACACACATCCATTTGAAGATTGCCTCAGGGAGTGACTTATTGGGAGAATAGTGAACCATCAAACATTGAGGGCCACAATTAACACACTTTCATGAAGCAGAACACAGTAAGACAGCTTTCTGTGCTGCACTGCACTGCTTAAAAGAGGGAGGACAGGAATGCCCCATATCTATTTAGATCTGGGGCAATATTGCCATCTCCCTTTCATGCAGTGCACTGCATCACATTGGCTTGCTGCGTTGATTTGTTCTTAGTTTCAGATATGCCCCCATGTCAGAAAACAAGATTCATTCATTTTGAGGCCTACATCTACTTGAGAAGATATGAGTAACAATATATGTACCTTGACATTCACACAAACACCACACAATGGATGAGTTAAAAAAAAATGATTTATTGGACGATAGGTTTACATATTTTATGTCATTATTACCATCATTTTCTTTAATTAGGAAAAAGAATTGCCACTATTTGATCTTGTCTCACATGACCTGCCATTGTGTGCTCAATATCTGCTTCCGGTTCATCATCATGCACACTCATAGTCCCATGGCATATTTGTCTTCAGACAGATGTTGTGCAATATTGCACAGACTAAAGTTATCTTACACACTATAGGAGGCAAGTACAGTAGTCTTCCACCTGATTTGCCCAAGCAACGGAAACAGGACTTTAGGACCCCTAACATTCTCTCAACAACATTCCTGGTTTTCCTCAGAGCGGAGTTGTACTTTTTCTTCCCATCTGTCTGGGGATTTTGATATGAGTGTAGCACACAAGAGGATAGCTGTTCCTACAGAAGAAACAAAGTACAGGAAGGAAATTACAACTTGATACTTGGGGGGAAAGCGTCCTTATTAGGAAGTGATGCCCTCACACACCTGCAAAGGTGTCATGCTTCATCATTGGGCGGTTTTGCTCCTTATCGGGTCGGCGCTGCAATACCCCACAGGCCCCACAAGGGGGCTCTATAGTGGAGATATTTTAAAGCAAAATGCCGTAGAGGTGAGTGCAAGAGTGTGGAACAAGTGAAACGGTGGGTTAAAAATACCAGGGAGGCACCCTGAGGGTGAGTTTTATTCCTGGGTCCCCCTGGCAGTGGTGGCTGCTTTCTCTGGGAGGAGCGGCTACACCCTTGCAATTTTCATCCTTTTGTGGATGGTAATTGCTAATAGTAATTACCATCCATGTTGTTTTTAAATTAATGGGTCTACAAGTAGGAAGCATTCTGGCAACACTAAATACTTTTGTTGTCCTCTTGTCACGGCATACTCTCTGACCCTCTCGTATGCGAGGGCAGGCAGCCATGCTCATGTATCAGACACATGCGCCAGTGCACATGTACCTGTCAATTCCTATAATTTGATTTAGGCCTAAGGGCTTACCTTACACCAGCCCTGGCCTTCTGTTTGAGGGCCTTGCAGAACCACCCCATATGACGTTGCAGCAGCGTCAGTTTTTAAGGCTACACTGGGCGCATAGGGCATCAGCCCTGTACTTTCTGGGCTGGGCATTACACGAGTCACCAACTCCACCCTTTCTCAAGACGTCACAGGCTGGACTGGGATGTGCAAACATCACTGACCCCACCCCAGCCTGTGGCAGCCTGTGGCAGCTTGGGAAAGGGTGGGGTTATAGTGTGATAATGACATGACCACAGGGAGCATCCAGATGCCAGAGTGCTCCTGTAGGCCTGACATCATGTTTCCCAAGTTAGAGAGCTGGCCCCAGGGGCTTTGAAAATAGGAGTGGGCCAGGCAGCACAGAGAACAGCAGGCTGGCAAAGGGAGGGGCTGGAGTCCATCCTCAGCACAGGTACGAGCATTTGCCTAGAGAAAGAAGGGAATTGGGGTGGCTGTGTGGATTATACTGGGAAATGAGTGCTGCATTTATGACCATTTCTTCAATAATGTGATGCCTTGCCATGGTTATATGGAAGCACTCAGTAAAATTTTGTATTCCGTTTATTACAATTAATGATTACATTCTGTCCCATTATTAACCCCACTGGCCTCTGACAGAGCCAGTCCAATCAAACGTGTCTCTGGAGTCCTGGCTTCTCTATTGAAAAGGCTGCAACCTGCACATAAATCTATAGCCCTTCCCCCTCTCTTTAAAATTTGTCACACGGTTCCTTCGGGGCTGTTCAATTAAAAAGCTGAAAGGAAGTTGTTTATTCTCCACAATCTATTTTCTGATAATTATGTTTCATGCAGGATTTCGTTTAAAATGCTCAACGTCTTATTTACGGTGCTACCACTCGCTAGCTGAACTTTAAGGGGAAAGATTTATCTGAATCTCAATCTAGCACATTTCACAATGAAAACTTGGGTGAAAGTGTGATTTCAACACATTAAGGCTGTGAGTGCATAATTCGTTGAGTGGCATTCCTTAGCTGGGGCTTTTCTTCCATTTACTACAAATAATGATTGATTCATTGTGTGTGCACCGTTTTTCATCTAAAGGGTCTGTAATTGGCAGTACTTAATTTGTTCTGTGGTTGCAGGTGGTGGGCACTGGCACTCGTTTTTTGGGACAGGGGCTAATTATACAACACATTATGGCCCAGAGCTAAATAGAGAAAGGTAGACAAGGGATTTTTATTTATTTTATTTTATTTAATGAGTTTTATATAGCGCTGGCTAGACCTGTAGGTATCAGAGCGCTTTACATAAGGTTCAACAATGTTACAACAATGATAACAATTACACGTTACATCAAATATATGCGACACATTAAAGAGCGAGAAGGAGAGACAAATAGAGCGGAAAGGGGGAGTGAGAAGGGAGAGGAAGAGGGGGTAGACGGTATGAGAGACGAAGGGAAAGTCTGCCCAATGACCGACTGGGTAGGTGACGGCCGAGGAGGGAATCCACAGCCAGTCTCCCCTATAGCTCTCAAGGTAGCTCCATCGGGCATCAGTCAGATAGCTAGGTCTCAACAGTCGAGGGAGGGTTCCCAGAGTAAATGTCCTGGTGGGAGGGCAGGAACAGGCTTGGGTGATGGCTGAACGGAATCAGGATGATGACCAATTATTATAGTCCAGGCGAGATAGAACAGCGAGGAGGGTCCCACTGAGGTGGCCATCTTGAGGTCAGGCAAAGGGGGATGAGGTCTTGAAGTTCGAATTCCAACGGTCCCCAAAAATCTCTATAACCCAGAGGGCAGGGGGTGTAAGCTAAGCAGTGGCTCAGCATGAGGATAGAGCCATGGACCGCCAGTCTTCAAAGGGGGCGTGTGATGTCAAGAAATAACCGCCAGCGGGAGAGACAGCCGCCATTGGCAGGTCGGGCTGGCGCCTCTGGTGTCAATCTCCCTTGATCAGAGTGTTAATCAGGTTGTCCCTCAAGGTCAGAACAGTAGTTGTGGATCCAGCTCGATTTTGCGGCCTTTACGCTGTAGCTGGAAACGGGGGGACACCCTTGGGAGTTGTTTTGGCTCCTCCCGACGATCGAGTGCGGGCGCCATTTTGGAGTCAGGCGCGATACATAAGAGGCACTCGAGTAAATATATTTTGTCCAAAAGGTCTTAAAGAGGACATGGACAGGAGCCCCAGCCTCCCGGGCTCACCGTCTGGACTCCACTGCTCCCGGTGATGTTAATGATGCCCCAGCAGACCGTCTTCCCTCTCGCGGTGGGTGATACAAAATGGCGAGCGGGATCCTCAGGGGATCGGTGTGGTCTCCACTCCACGTTGTGAGCGTCCCCCAACCTACCGGAAGGATTCCCACAGTGCCTCCGCTGTGTAGATCCTGGGTGGGCCGCAGCTCACTTAAGAGCGAAGGTGCTGCGCTCCGGTTGCTCGGCTATCTCGGGACAAACGAGTCCAGGAGAAGTCGACATGTCATCAGTACGGTTATCTCCGTGATGGTAGATCGGAGAAGGACAGCGTTCATCTCCGGGGGATCAGCCTGCTTTCCGGTTACAGAGTCGATGGTTTAGTTATCAGAGTGAGGCGGCTGAGCGCTGTTCTAGAGGATAAAAAGAAGGTTCACTGCGGAGCAACAGCTCCGTGCAGCCATGATGGATTGGAGGCGTGGAGATAGGAGGACCCGAAATATAGGAAGACAGTGTCAAGGGGAGATAGCAGGAATAGAAAATGAAATAACAAGTGTGAGATATTGAGACTGGAAGGGTAGGATGCTGGATGAAAGCCTTGTTATTGTGCAACCTCAGCATTCAGCAACACTTGAAGTGGGCTGCAAATAAAAACGTTGCTAACCTGCAGTTATACTTTTTTATAACTCTAGCACTGAACTCAGCCAATGAACAACTGGCTACAGAGTTCTGTAGACATATATGTGCATCACAAAATTAAATGCAGGTAAGATAAGTCAGATGGTTAATATTCGTGCTGCAGTAATCTGCGTGCAAGCTGCAGGTCAAAGTTCACATACTAATTAACTAGCTCAGCAGGGTAGTGGGCCATCCCCAGAGATCCGCTGAAACTTGAATGTCGTAGCTTAGACTCCAAGCAGCATTGCTCAAGAGAATTAGTTAACCTGCTGCACATTTGTACATGTAGTTTGCAACAATGAGTAAACTGCCATAGCAATGTATGTTGTTTTGGGCAATGTGGTAATTCATAGGCTTGTCAAGGCAATATCTGTAATTAGTGCAATAAATATGACCTGAATCTTTAGGACTGACCTAAAAGTATTTTTTTCCTCTCACCTTGCTTGCACATTAGGCAGCTCTGGCCTCTTTGTGCAAGTCACCAATGGATTGAGCAGCCCTGGCCTTTCTGACCAGCTCCCCTTATCCTCACATGCCAATTAATCTGCATGCACATGGAGGTAAGAGAACACATTTTTACAAATGTTTTATAAGGTAGATCCCAAGTCATTTTTCCTGGTAACTGCATCACCGGACAAGCAAACTAGGAATTAGGAACTAGGAGTGTTGCTGCTTTTAGGTCATTTAATTAAAGAAACTATGCCAAAAAGGCACCATTGTGTGCCATTTTATATATATTTTTTTTCTCGGGGGAGACACCCCCAGCACTACCCTGGGAAGAGATATGCTCAGTCACTGCACTCTCTCAAGCAAATTAATGGTTTTGCCCACCACTTTGAAATGTCACGAGCCGCCACTGTCCCCTGCTAAGGTTAAAAGCAAAAACTAAACTGTTAATTCCCAACAATGAGGAAACACAATTTAGTTGAGAGTGCAAGTGGTGTGGGTCGACATGTTTCACGCCCTAAATGTCCAGGAGAGATTCATGGCGTTTCATCAGGACCGGGTGGTGGTTTCGTAATAATGATAATCTATCCCTATTCAGATTAAAGGATGGGAGAATAGGGATTCAGGTATCAATAGATTACTGACCTGTACACTCGTAATAGTGAGAACAATAGAAATGGTAGAGGATAAACCTTTTGGGGTTGTTTTCCTAAAAAAAAATTCCAACCCTCCTATTGTAAGGCAAGCAGGTGAAGGGGTAGGTGACTACACCTTACACTGCACAGAGAAATATTTCATGCCGCGAGCTAGACGCAGGCGACTTCTCCGACCTTGGGGGCACAATCCTTACAATAGGAGGGTTGGATTATCCTCTACCATTTCTATCGTTCTCACTATTACAAGTGCTTTTAACCTTACCAGGGGGACCCAGGAATAAAACTCACTCTCAGGTCACCTCTGTGGTATTTGTAACCCACCGTTTCACTTGTTCCACACACTTGCACTCACCTTTACAGCGTTTTACTTTAAAAGATCTCTGCTAAAGAGCCCTCTTGAGGGGCCTGTGGGGTACTGCAGCACCGACTCCATGAGGAGCAAAACACCCAATGATGAAGCATGACACCTTTGCAGGTGTGTGAGGGCATCACTTCCTAATAAGGAAACTTTCCCCCCTAAGTATCAAGTTGTAATTTCCTTCCTGTTTTTTGTTACTTCTTTAGGAACAGCTACCCTCTTGTGTGCTACATGTTTGTTCTTGGGAGTTCTTGGGGTACTGGACCTCTTTCGGGCTCCCCGTCCCCCTCTTTAGTGGTTTGTGATTTTGATATGGGGTTATAATCCATGACTGCAAACCATACCCTTGGCCACCTGAAAAGTGGAAAAAAAACATTCAATGATTTGACATGTGTTACCTAGAGCGGAGTTGTACTTTTTCTGCCCATCTGTCTGGGGATTTTGATATGGGGTCATAATCCATTACTGTAAGCCATGCCCTTGGCCACCTGAAAAGTGGAAAAAGCAAACATTCAATGAGTTGGTATATTGTTACTTAGACATAATTATGTGTGTTATGTATGCAGGAAAAATCATACACATTTCGTTAACTTTTTTTTTTTTTTTAGTTTTATATAGCGCAAACTTGACCCGAGGGTATCAGAGTTCTTTACATAATATGCAGAGCAGCATTGACTGATAATATACAGGAAAATAATAAAAATAATGGGCATACATGATAAAAATATGTAAACGCTCAGGTTTTTGTTGACTGTAATCCCTAAAGATTTGACAGAGTTGAAGAGGGAAAGTTTGCAGTTTAGTGCAGTGAAGTTGTCAATCCAGTTGTGTATGGGATAGGACTATCCTTTTGTTTGGATGAGGAGGAGTTCAGTTTATTGGGGGTTGGAGGAGTTCAGTTTATTGAGCGTTGAGCTTGAGATGGTTGTTGGTCAGCTAGAATTGTACCATGGCAAGAGTGTTGTTGTTTAGGTGCTGGATGTCTTTGGATGACAAGATTTTAATATATAGTTGGGTGTCATCTGCATAGAGATGGTTGGCAATATTGGCTTGTTTCAAGCTGACTGCGAGTGGTTCAATATAGAGGTTGAACAAGGCAGGGGACAGAATTGATTCTTTGCGAACTCCTTGTGGGACTGGCACTGCTGGTGAGATGCATTTGTTCAGTTTGATTAGTTGATATCATTGGTTCAGGTATGAGGTAAATCACTAAAGAACTGTACCATTGATGCCTGCACCCTGTGATAGGGTGTTTAGGAGAATGTTGTGGTTAACGGTATTGAAGGCCGCTGAGAGGTCAAAAAGGATTAGGAGGTAGTCCTGACCATCCTTGAGAGATCTTTGTAAGTCATCAATGATATTCACGATTGCAGTTTCTGTACTGCAGCCTTTCCTGAACCCAGATTGGAAGTTGTCGTGTAAGTCGAATTTTTAAATGTGGCTCTTGAGTTGTGAGAGCACACATTTCTTTATAGTTTTGGCAAGGAGAGGGAGTTTAGTTATGGGTCTGTATGGTCATTCTTGGTCAGCGTCTGGCTTTTTGATGAGGGGGAGTGACTTGGCCATGTTTGAGTGAGGCCAACATCGAACCACTGCATAGAGAGGAGTTAATGATTTTAGACCATGCTGGAAAGATGACATGTCTGAGGTTTTTGACTAGGCATGAGGGAAGGGGGTCAGTACTGTGTGATGTCAGCTTCAAGGATGTGACTTCTTCTTCAGAGATATTTTCGAACATGTTCCATGTTGCATTGTTTTTCATTTGTATGGGATTTTGTGGTTGGTGTTCTGGCAAAATGAGGGGGTGGGTTTAGGGAGGTTGCAATTGGTTGGAGGTGTAGCAGTGGTGGGACTGCTATTGGTAGAGGGGGCATCATTGGTAACGGGTGAGAAGATTGGGGTATCCAGTGAGAGTTTCAATGTTTGTTATTTTTTGCAGTTTATCATTTAGTGATCATTGTGTGTATTTGCAAATGTCTTGCACTCCTCTGTGTTAAGCCTATGGCTGCTCAACCAAACTACCCCCTAGCAGAGCACTTTGGGATTGCGTAGCAAGCCCTGTCCAATCATAAGGACACCCTGGACTCTTTACACTGTGTATCAGATTTTTGTTATATCACATAAAGAGTCAGCTTTCTACAGTTACCAATTCTTCTAAGTATGCGTCAAATAGGCTTTCTCTCACCTCATGCTATCAGCTGGCAAGGTATCCTTGTGCCTACCAGGAATTGTTTCCATAGAATGCATGAGAGTCTATTCAGCATCTTAAAAATATACTCAACTAGGCTGTTTGTCACATTCTGTTGCTTTTCTCCTACATACGTTTGACACAGAAAGCAATAGTTGTTGCTGCTTTTTCCCAGCATTGGCACAGCCGGTTGGTCAGACTTTAATGTGAAAAAAACATTTTTGCAAAGTATGTGTGCAAACGGAATTTGAGAATGTTAATGCTTACATTTCTTGGTACATTAAAGCCAGACCTCTTGCCTTCGCCAATGCCTGTTAAGAATATTATTCCTGAATCAGCAAATGAACTTGACAATACTTTTCTGGTTGGATCAATGGCACTTTAATAGAGCATCGCATAATAGACTTTAGTGCAGGGTTCAAAGACTGTCATTATAATGATTTAGAACATTCTTTTCATCATTGAGTGTGTAATCATGAACTTTTTCTTTATCATTTGGCTAAAGTTTTTCATGCAAGCAGAGATGAAAAGACAAATTGTAACCACTCCTGCATGTTAAATGGACTTGTACCCTTTCATTATAACCTTTGATGTTTCCTTACACTGAATAGGGTTCAGCCACTGACGTTATAAAGCAGTATACTAGCATCCAATATCTCATCTCTATAATTACATTTTCATACCAAAGACTGCACATAGTGGGATTCTTAGGGTGTGATCTTGACAATCCTAAAATGATAAGTGTAGAGGTATGAGGAAAACTAAGAAGTGGTTTTCATAAGAATACAATTATACAACATTCAGCAGTCTTTCCTCCTTTCCCATTGATACCCAAATGTACACACCAAACATAATTTCTCCATGCTACTAAGATTGTATCTCCTGTGATTGCCTCTGTTTTAGATGACAATCTAATGCATTTGATAATTTAAGTTTACATCACAACAGGATGCAACCAATGCCTGACCTTGATTTACAGCCATCTACAAACCACTAACCCAATTTCACTTTCTTTTTCACTAAAGTTCTTGAGTAACTGTTGTTCAACTGGATCACAAGCTACCCATCACAACATTGTGGCAAAATGAGAAATTATTGCGGGGAATCAGATGTAAAATTATCTATTGCTCCCATAAATCCACTTGCAATCCCCTTGGTAACTTCACCAATGAGTTATAGGTAATCCTCTATTGGCAACTGAGTGGGTGCAGAGTTACTGAGAGGACTCATAGACCACTCCTAATGACAGCTGAACCGAATATAATGATGAATCAGTGAAGCCACAAATGGAAGCAGAAAACTCTTCAAGATGCTCAAAGCACTGTCTCAACCCCCTGCCTGACCCTTCTTTTCCGGACTCGACAAACAAGTGCAGAGCCATCAACCACTTTTTCAGTGAACAAATGCAAACGATGTGACAGCACATCGACAACACCAAGCCTACTTACACGCACCCTTCTAGCTGAAAACCTAAGTCTCCTCTGCTGCAGACAGCCAACACATCAAACACTGCTTGCACCTGATCCAAACCTAGATGCCCCACACCTTCCTGAAGCTCAACCCCACTAAGACAGAATTCCTGTTATATTCAAGACGAACAAGCAAAAAATAGCACAAACATGGCATGAAACTTGACAGCTTCAAACCCCATCTTTTCGGGAATGCCAGGTCACTTGGATTCACCCTGGACACCAACCTCACCCTCAAGGACACATTGTAAAAAACAAACGCATCCTGTTACCAATTCTCTGTTTTAAACAAACTGAAGCAGTTTCTTCCAGATAGAGACTTCAGATTTGCTATTCAAGCCCTTGTACTCGCATATAATAATGGTGGTGATGCCCTGCTCCAATACCTCCAGGACTCCATATTGGCACACCTTAAGGACATCCTACATGCTGCAGCACATCTCATCCAGGGCTAGCCGAAATATAATCACACCACCCCCACCCTGATGGAACTCCATTCAGTGGCATAACACAAAATGATGGGGTCCCTGAGTCACCCATATTTCACAGATATTGATTGGCCTTGGTCTTATTGGCATCCCTTTGAACGTTGGGAGGCCACTGAAAGGTTGGGGTGCCCCACTGGTTGCAAGGCCCTGTGTTATGCGCATGCCCATGACAGGTTACAGGCAGCTGTGAAGAGAACCCCCCAGCCTCTCTCCTTGAGCATGCTAGACCGAGCGGCTGAAGTCATGCATCCTTTTAAAATGTGCTTTGCAACCTAAGCCCCAGTGATCAGTGAGTGCCCACCCTCTCTCGCCCCCCACATCAGGGTCTGCAGGGTGTTAGTTACATCCATTCTTCATCTGTCTCTTGCTCTCTCTGTGACAGTGAGAGCCACCTTTGTGCAGGCCCCCTCTTAACTTGAACCATTCAATCAACAATGTTCCAAGTTTGTAACTTTCTGCTTGGGAAAACACTGTGCTGTTTCTAGAGTATTTTACGGTAACTGCAAGCATTCTGCAGACAAGGCTTGAGGGGCCACTTCTGGAAGAGGTAACCTGGCCACCCCGCACTTCAGGGGCTGAGCGGACTGTGTTACTCCCCTGACTCCATTGACTCTCCTTGCTGGCCGACATCATCTTAAACTCCAGTTCCATCATTTCAAAAGCATGCATGCTTATATTTTAGTCAAGCTCACCATCTCTGCTTGCTCTCGGCTTACCCCAACCTAGACACCAACAGACTAGAGACTAAAAAAACAAGCATTTGCAAGGCAATCGGTCTCGCATTTGTGAAGGTTAGAGCTATTGGTGTTGTAAATGGCTACGTTTTTTACTTATGTTTTATGTTTGCAAGCATTTAACACTGCTGTGTAATATATGTGTGCTCTGATGACCTTCTTGCACAGATAAGCACTTTCCCTGACCACTTCTGCAGACTAAGAAAAAAGCTTACATCAGCACAACTTTTATTCAGAGAGTTTTATTTACTGACTTCATCCTTGTCAGTTCAGGTGAGAATTGTGCATTTCTATGTATTTTAAGTTACATACTGCTTAGCATAAAATGCATTCCTCTTCAAAGCGCATTTAAAGTGCAATTCAGCAGCATGTAGGCACTATAGAAAAACTCAACTGAAAGTTGCAGTAGCAGGAATAATTGCAGGATGGTGGTCCGGTGCGGAGACTCAAACCTGGTTAACAAGGATAAAAATATGTCAGCATTACTCTTAATGCCACACCCACTTACATTCACTTCCCATGCACCTTGATTGCCGGTGGCGCAGCGCTGCTCTATTAAGCAGCCAAAAGCCCTTTGTGCTTTGGGATCTGTGAGTATGTAAGTCATGACTTGTGTTAGTGCACACTACAATTCCCCTAAAAGTGTGTATACTGTGCTGTACTAGAAACATTTTGCACCAAAACATGCAAATACTACTTTACAACGAATATGATCTACAGTGGTGAAAGCCGGCAGGCAAGATGGCACAAAGGAAGCGGTCATGGGCAGCCAGCTGGGCATTGCTATTGAGCCCCCAGCTCCTTGAGGCGCCCAACAGTCCTAGGTAGCCGCAATAAAGCTACAAGCCCCATGCACAGCTCTCCGCCCCATCACAAGTTCCAACAACGCAAAATGATGACAGGAGGGTGGGGGTGGGCGGTGATAGAAAGGAAGGAGGTGGATTTTGCTTTCTTCCAATAATGAATGTTGAAGTGGGGGCAACACAGCTAAATTTTCTTGGGACACAAATCCTGTAACAAATATTGCAGAACAAAATCCCTCACAAAACCCCCCCATAAGGAGGTCTTTCCGGGAGGGGAGGGGTAGTAACATCCCCAACACCCACAGGTCATGAAAGGCAGAAATGGGGGGGGACTTTGGAATCTGTCATTTAAGAGCAGCCCCTCACTGAAGCAAGAGAGCTTTTCCCTGGAGGTGAACACGGGTGCATCAACAGTGAATACAGCGTGAGAATAAAAAACAAAAGAAGCCATTTACTAAAACCGGATTAAGGTTGGATTGAGCACAAAGACTGAGGCTGCACTAAACTCATAGATAATGGAGTCTCTATGGACAAGAAATGAGGCCTGAGGCACTTCTGGGCCCTAATATCTTTGCAATCTTCGCCATACTAATGGCAAGAAGTAGAAACATAGCTGCATGTGGCCTCATATCACACAAATCTCTTTCAGACAGTCCTGAAACTTTGCATACCATGATACTCTGCATCCATGGAACTATATGCCCATACCTCCACATGCGAAAGCAAAACTACATGTCCCAGAAAGCAAAACATGTCTGGCTTAAAACCGGGAATGGCTGCGCGAGTGTGTCACACATGGCATGAGGATGCCTGGCAGCTGCATTGGAGAAGCCAGTGGTAAACATGAATTGATTAGTTTGTTCAGCATGTAAAAGAGGGCTTTGTCCATAACTGTTTGAGACAGGTAGATAAATGTTATGGGAAAATCTGGGTTTTTTTAGTGCTAAAAAAAGTTAGACCAGAGAATCCGCGGGGTCCAGGGTCGAGCAGAGAGCTGACCCATCTTACCAGTGATGGAGCGTTCTTCACATGTGGCAGATAACATCAGTGACGTGTCTTTTACGGCGCTGCAGAATTTTCTCCTGTTAAGTAAAGTCAGATTCACACATTGGATTACATGGTGTTTGCTGGCAAAACTGCCCACTCTCCCCCGTAGCCTCCTATGTGTGCTCTCTGCTGCCCAGGCGAGAGTGAGTTCTACAGGCAAACAAAAAAGAAAATAGTGCCACAAACAAACATAAATTTAAAAAAAGGAAGAACACATGTAACAGGGGAAGTCTGCTGGGAGGGTCCGAAACACAAAAGGTGGGATGAATTAACCATATTCACCAATTAGAAGCAACCATTTACAAAGAGCATTAACAGGAGCCACTAGAAAACATGGGAGGTGCTTCAAGCCCATGTTCTAGATACAGCATGTCTCAAAGAGACAGCGCATGCATTGAGCGTATGCGCTGCCTAGGCGAGACCTAAAAAAGCCTGCAGGTCTTTTCAATCTATACACTCAACACTGCTCCGATTTAGGAAAGAATTAACGAAGCACCTCTTTAAAGTACACGACATTCCAATACAGTAACAGTCCAACTCTGCTCCCATAATACAGACACTTCTCCTATTACTCTTTGACTGTATGCTTTCATTTGGCCCTGCCCAGCACTCTACTGCTTATCCGCCATGTTCGTTTGATACATATACCACATATATATATGTCGGGAGGATCCCGGGGAGCAGGACTTGGGGACTCTCGCTGACACCGATATCCTGCTGGTACAGGTACGAGGCGAGGACGGTCCCTTTAACTTTCCCTGGAGGCGGCAAGGGGAGGAGGTCGGAGGCGTGACGTCGGCCTCGGAGAACCTATCAGACGAACCCGGCGTGCAGAAAGAGGAAGTGACCGGTACAACAAGCGGAGAAGCGAAGGAGTCAAAGGAAGTATTCGGAGAGGAGAAGACGACGTGGACGAAGCTCGCTGAAGACAGCCTGCCTGCCAGTGAACCGGAGGTCGCACCGAAGGTCCCTGAACACAGAGAGACGACCAGAGGACAACGGCACCGCGCTGTGCCCCGCCACACTCCAGGAGGAGGGTGGCTGGAACAGGTGCGTTATCGCATACAGGGGTTCACACAGTCACGGGGAGGGAACGGGTAGTTCTGTGGGGTGGTCACCGCTCATCACTGCCTTCTCTGGGTTCCACATTTTGGCTACGCTCGGTGATCCCTCACGTTCCCCTCCCTTGACTCAGAGTATCGGATATCGTCCACTGACCCGTGGCTTGTTTCTTTTCTTTCTTTGAGTTTTATCCTACCCACCTCTTCCTGGACGTCTCCGGACTACCGACTGGGACTCCCCACCCCTCCTGACCTTCCTGGAACCGGTGAAACTCAGGAGCACCTCCCGAAAACCGGACTCCTTTCTTTGTGTACTTTGTTTAGAAAAACAAGCCTTAACCAATAAATAGAATTTGTCCACATCCAAGAGAGTGCGAACACTTACTTCGGGGACAGCTAGCCCTGTGGGATACGACAAAGTGGTGGAGAATGCGGGCACAACTCATCTGAAACAAGATGGAACAAGTTATAGCCCAGATGAGAGAGGCCCAGAGTAAACTGGAGTGGGCCATGGAAAAGAACGCTAACCAAGCCGAGATGGATCAGGCAGTGTTTACCTCGGCTATACAAACACAATCAGAGAACGTCACGAAGCTGGCGGAAGGACAGACACAACTCCTGCAGGCCTTGGGACAAGGCAGAGCTCCTGCCCTGCCAGGAACGGTGATACCACTGCAGAAATACATCCCTGGAGACGACCCTATTTCCTTTTTCCTGAACTTCGAACGGACTGCATGGGCCAGTGCCTGGCCTGCAGACCGTTGGCCTTTCTACCTGGCACCCCTGCTCACGGGTGAAGCCCAGGCGGCTTATCAAATAGCCAATCGGGATGGTACCGCCGTTTATGGGCACGTAAAACAATTTATACTCGACCGATTGGGGGTCGATGATGAAGCTCACCGCCTTCGCTTCAGGCAAGAAAGGGGCATGACAGGTGACACCCCAAAGACTCTCTTTTATAAAATAAAGGATGCCGCAGACCGTTGGCTTAAACCTCTGGACTCAACTCGAGAAGAAATTATGGATAAAATCTACCTCGAGCAATACCTAGAGGCACTACCCTATGGGACACAGAGGTGGGTGCGCCAGCATGCTGGTCTGACTCTTGAGCATGCGGTGGAAATGGCCACGTCCTACACCAGGGCACAGAACAGAGGTTTTGTGAAAGAGCCTGAGAAAAACCCGAGACCCCTACAAGGTGGAAGAAACGAAAAGAAACCAACCAGGTCTCCTTTTGAGCCCCCAAAACCACGCTCAGGACGATCAGAAGCAGTTCCTTCCACTGGTCCCCAATGTTTTTAATGTGGAGAGTGGGGTCATATTGCTAAATTCTGCAGGAAGAGAAGAGAAAAAGCAGAAGACGAACCCATGGACGTCAGTTACCTGCCACAGTCCATAATGTACGCGCAGGAGACTGGTCCAGTGTACTACGTGAGTTTGTGCTTGAATAATCACCCCATAACCGCCCTTCTGGACTCCGGTTGTAGACACTCTGTTATACGGCATGAGCTTGTTCCCCCCTCCTCTTTCTTACCTGGGAAATGTGTCAGCATTAGATGTGTACACGGTGACGTTAAGAACTACACCCTAGCCAGAATAAGACTCCAAACAGAGCAGGGTCTAGAAATCACAGCTGACGTGGGGGCCTTAACATACCTCCCTGAGCCTCTTATCATAGGTGTAGACAACCCATGGTTTCCTGGTCTGCTGTATGAAAATCTTAAGAACAGCTCAGCCACACAAAAGCCCCAGAACAGCCTTTTGACCTCCGAACCGTGGGCCATAGACACTCACTTCAGGACTGCCCAGCTCAACGACAGCAGTCTCAGCAACGCCTGGCAAAGCGCCAAAGACGCCCTTTTGTCCCCAAAAAGGGTATATCCATGCTTTGTTGAGAGGAAAGGCCTTCTATACTGGGTAGGCAAGGAAGGTGAAGAACCCCAGTTGCTAGTGCCCACAGGTTTCAGGGACCAGATCCTGTTCTTTGCGCATTCTCACCTCCTTGCAGGGCATTGTGGAGCTGAAAAGACCTCGCAATCCATACTCCATAGTTTTTTTTTGGCCCGGGGTTCACGCCCAGGTACGGAAGTACTGTCAGGAGTGTATAATTTGTCAAAAGAAAAATCCTTACATCCCTCCAAAGGCACCCTTAAACCCTCTCCCTATTATAGGCAAACCTTTTGACAGAGTAAGCATGGACTTATAGGACCCCTCCCCAAGTCCACCAGGGGTTATCAATATGTCCTCGTGATAGTTGACTACTCAACCAGGTATCCCTAAGCCCCAGGGCACAAGTCCTAAAAAAAGAAGTGGGGGGACGCTCCATGTTAGGTGGTGTCACTGGAAGTGACGTCACGGCAGGAAGTGACGTCACGGCAGGAAGTGACGTCACGAAAGATAGTCCCCTCTCATTACAGGTCTTTTCACTATGGCTCCTGTAACGAGCCTTATCTCGCTCATGCTGGAGAGCCGAAGGTACCACATATTTGCCGGCTGTGGTAAGACTATCTCGGAAGGGTCAATGTGTAGAAGTAGACATGTCACAGCTTTCTCCGCTCACCTTGACACTGCCCCCTCTGTCCACGCCCCGAGGCACGCCTCCTGAGCTGCCCTTGCAGCGTCACTCCACCCCTCTGTTCATAGCCTGACTCCTGCCTCTTGGTTCTCCGCTGGCACATTCTCCCTTCTCGAACGTTCTTCTGTTCTGTTCTTCTCTCGTGTGTGTCCTCTTTCCTCGTTCATCTGCTTCTCCCCTCTCGGTGCCATCTTCCTCTTCTCACTCAATCATCCCTTGCTTTCATCCTGCCTCCGCCACTACTAATTGAAAGTCCAGCTTTTGGGCAGGGGGGACGGCGTCCACCCGGTAAAAACCCGGTAAAATAAGTGGGGGGACGCCGTCCACCCGCGTGGTACCCCGACTCGAGCCCTGCTAAGCCCTCCCCTTACACTCTGCCAACACCACCACCATAGCCCAGATACTCATAGAGGTATTTTCCAGGATGGGGTTTCCCCGGGACATAATCACAGACCAGGGAACCCCCTTCATTTCAAGACTAATGAAACAGGTCTGTAAGCAGCTAAACATCAGACACATAAAAACATATGTGTACCATCCCCAGACCGATGGTCTGGTGGAGTGGTACAACGGCAATCTCAAACTAACCCTTAAGAAGCTCCTTACCGGAGACGGGAAGAACTGGGACCAGCTCCTTCCTTTGGCCCTGTTCGTTATCAGAAGCCAAGTTCAGAGCAGCTTAGGGGTGTCCCCCTTCGAACTTCTCTTTGGGAGGAAGCCCCGTACCCTCCTGGAAATCACTAAAGAAAGCTGGGAGAAAGACAGTGCTCATGAAGCACAGACTTTGTTCGAGTACGCGAACCAAGTCAAAGCCCGACTTTACAAGTTGAGAACCCTTGCCCATGAATCTCTGGAGAAGGCCCAAGTAAAGCAGAAACAGTCCTATGACAAGGGTAAATGCCTGAGAGAACTGAAGATAGGTGATTGGGCATTGGTACTGCTTCCCTTGTCCACCCACAAACTAAAAAAGGAGTGGCAAGGCCCTTTTCCTGTGATACGGAAAGTAGGCAAAACCACTTACATATTAAGTCTTTCAGCAAACAAGACCCAGATGTACCACATAAATCTTCTTAAGAAGTGGCTAGGGCCTCCCCCAAAGAAGACCCACACGGTCTCCACGGTGGAAGCCCGGTCGCACACCTTCGAGTCCACCATAGTCAATGACGAATTGACCAGGGACCACAAAAAGGGGATTCATGCCCTGCTCAATTCCTTTCAAGATATTTTTTCTGACCAACCCGGAAGAACACATCTGGCAATGCACTCCATCCTCACCCCAGAAGGCGTCACAGTGAAACTGCGACCCTACCGGGTCCCCGAGGCCCGGCGCCTGGCCCTTCAGAAGGAGGTGAAACAGATGTTAGAGTCCAGGATTATAGTTCCCTCCCATAGTAACTGGTGCTCCCCGATTGTGCTGGTACCGAAACCGGATGGCAGCATCCGGTTCTGTATCGACTTCAGAGCAGTGAATCGTATTTCCCAACAGGATGGCTATCTCCTTCCCAGGGTGGATGAACTGATAGAGCGCCTTGGTGAGGCTCAGTACATCTCTACTATAGGCCTCACCAAGGGCTATTGGCAGATCCCCCTTGACCCCAAGGATCAGGAGAAAACAGCTTTCTCCACACCTGACGGTCTATTTCACTTCACTGTTCTGCCTTTCGGACTACACGGGGCGCCAGCCAGTTTCCAGAGACTAATGGACACCCTCCTAGCTCGACATCTGGCCTACTCCTCGGCCTACCTAGATGACATAGTGGTGTACAGTAAGACCTGGGAGGAACACGAGTCATCTAAAGGCTATTTTTTCAGAACTCAGAGCCGCCCATTTGCATATCAATGCAAAGAAGTCCCGTTTTGCCATCCAGAAGGCGAAGTACCTTGGGTATGTGCTGGGGAAAGGCTTGATAGAACCCCAGACAGAAAAAGTGAAAGCCATACAAGAAACCCCTTTCCCCGCCACCAAACGTGACCTCCGAGCCTTTTTGGGGTTCGTGGGATATTACAGGCGTTTCATTCCCCAGTTTGCAGACATAGCTGCTCCTCTCACAGACCTTTTAAAAAAATCAGCCACCACCTCACAGATCCGCTCTCCCACGGCCCCTGAGCAAGCAGCCTTCCAAACCCTAAAAACAGCCCTGACCACCTCACCGGTATTGCTAACACCTGATTTCCAAAAACCTTTCGTTCTCCAAACCGATGCCTCCGGGGTGGGTATAGGAGCTGTTCTGTCCCAGCATGACAACGAGGGCTTAGAAAGACCTATTCTATACATCAGCCGGAAGCTCTTTCCTAGAGAACGTGTCTATCCAACCATAGAGAAGGAGTGCTTGGCAGTGAAATGGGGTATAGAGAAGCTAAGGTATTACCTTGAAGGCAGGCCCTTTGTGTTATACACTGACCATGTCCCGCTGACTTGGCTGCAAAGAAACAAGGGCTGCAACGATAGGGTGCTCCGGTGGTTTTTGGCACTGCAGCCGTTTCAATTCGAGGTTCGTCACCGTAAGGGCTCCGAACAAGGCAATGCTGATTTCCTGTCCCGTTTTCCTATTTCCCCTGATCGGGGAAATCCTGGGGGAAGGGTGTGTCAGGAGGATCCCGGGGAGCAGGACTTGGGGACTCTCGCTGACACCGATATCCTGCTGGTACAGGTACGAGGCGAGGACGGTCCCTTTAACTTTCCCTGGAGGCGGCAAGGGGAGGAGGTCGGAGGCGTGACGTCGGCCTCGGAGAACCTAGCAGAAGAACCTGGCATGCAGAAAGAGGAAGTGACCGGTATAACAAGCGGAGAAGCGAAGGAGTCGAAGGAAGTATTCGGAGAGGAGAAGACGACGTGGACGAAGCTCGCTGAAGACAGCCCACCTGCCAGTGAACCGGAGGTCGCACCGAAGGTCCCTGAACACGGAGAGACGACCAGAGGACAACGGCACTGCGCTGCGCCCTGCCACACTCCAGGAGGAGGGTGGCTGGAACAGGTGCGTTATCGCATACAGGTGTTCACACAGTCACGGGGAGGGAACGGGTAGTTCTGTGGGGTGGTCACCGCTCATCACTGCCTTCTCTGGGTTCCACATTTTGGCTACGCTCGGTGATCCCTCACGTTCCCCTCCCTCGACTCAGAGTATCGGATATCGTCCACTGACCCGTGGCTTGTTTCTTTTCTTTCTTTGAGTTTTATCCTACCCACCTCTTCCTGGACGTCTCCGGACTACCGACTGGGACTCCCTGCCCCTCCTGACCTTCCTGGAACCGGTGAAACTCAGGAGCACCTCCCGAAAACCGGACTCCTTTCTTTGTGTACTTTGTTTAGAAAAACAAGTCTTAACCAATAAATAGAATTTGTCCACATCCAAGAGAGTGCGAACACTTACTTCGGGGACAGCTAGCCCTGTGGGATACGACAATATACAAACAAATATCGCAAATAATGAAGGCCCTGTATATATATTTACAAATTTGATGGAAAATGTTCACAAAAGTTTGTTTTAGTGCAACAATGGCTCCTGTTTGAAAACGTTAGATTAGAAACAAACATACAATATTATTTTAACACGTATAAACGCATAAGGTGTGCTTTCACAAATGCACAGGCCACCTTGGGGTTTCCAATCGGATTCAATTAATATTTGCTTTGCCCATTTCCGTGAATCTCGCCAGATAATGGGTGTGTTCAGACTGAACGTCAGTTTCATTACCTGATATTGCACACCCATGCCACACATGTCCGATTCTATACTGTTCCCATATGTTCATTCGAAGTGTCCTGCATATTCTTAATTCGGAGTATCTTGCTGGCACATTTCAAAGAGTTGAAGAAAAATATTTCATTTGTTTCAGAATTTCCGAGGATGAATACTTTACGTGTCATCTCAGATTTTTATGATATAGGCCGCACATATTCTCCTGCTAATCATCCTCCCTGCATGAGTTGAATGCCCTCTCAGTGGGCCGTGTGCATGGGTGGTCAGGGGGGACTCTCTTTCCTGAATCATTGACATGCACATGTTACGAGATTGTACCTAATATTTGCTGCCCAAACTTGAACAAATATTATTGAATATGCCCAGAGTTCAAGCCAAGTTCTTTGCAGGGAGTGAGTGATGTGGTCTCAAGTTAGGGTCACCTGCTCCAGAGTCCCCCATTCTAGCAGGGACTCTCAGGTTCTTTGATGTAGCAATGGCCATGACAGTGTATAATTATGTCCGGAGTTGTTACACAGAGCAATTAATTATGTGCAGAGAGCACTTCTTCTAATGCAGTGGTCTTTACCTACACCGTCTGAAGCAGTCATATTTTATTTGATGGGTTATCACAAAGAGCTTGCCGTCCTCTTTCGCAAGGGTGCTTAATGCAAAAAACCCTAACTTTGAGAAAAGCCCTTCCCATGTAAGCATGGCAAAAGCAAATGGATATTTTTTTAATGTACTTTTATGTATTTGGCCAGCGAGTGCAGCATGAAAGTCCTCATCAATAAGCTTCATAGCTCACAGCAGCCTAAATATACACAGGAAGTGTCTCAAACAATCAGGTACTTTTAAGATAAAAACGCCATTTCAAACTAACCGTTGCCTGCATCCGAATCAAAAGTTAGTCACCCATCTGCCTCCTCAAATACTTTAACATGTTGAAATAGAATAACATTGTGCTATAATGGGTTCAGGAAAAGCATATTGAAGGTCACTTCCTTTAAGAAGGCAATACATTATGATCTTCTTTTCCTGCTGCAACTAATTACATCATACTGTTTAAGATATATTCTCCCTTCAGGCATGCTGGGAAATAACCCATTTACTGTAAATTCTGAGGCCGTTTAAACAAGCATTGGAAATGCAATAGGTCTTGCATTTGTATGAGTTAGACCTATTGGCATTGTAAATGGCAATGTCTTTTACCTATGTGTCATGGGGTGTATGTATGTGGTGTGTAGTGGAATTATATGGATTGGATTAGTTGGTTGTGGAATTGTGTGGTGTGGAATTGTGTAGTGGAATTATGTTGTATGGTGTGGTGTGGAATTATGTGCTAGTGAGTATAGTAGTAGTGAGTATAGTGGAGTTATGTGGAGTGGAATTGTGTGTTATGGGGTGTAATTATGTGGAATGGTATTTTGTTTTGTGGAGTGGTATAGAGGCTATTAATTATGTGGTGCACTGTTGAATTTTGTGGCATGATGAGGATTTTTGTGGATTGGATGTATGTGATGTGTACTGTAATTGCTTTGTTGAGTTGATTTAGGTGGTTTGCTGTTGATTTATGTGGTGTGGATTGAAAATGTGTGGATTTTAATTGTGTGGTGTAGAACTGTGTGGACAGCTTTTCATTTTTGGTGAATTAAAAAACAAATAGGTAGGAGCTTTGCTTTAGATCTGTCCTTTAGAAAGCTGATGTCTAGACATTAGTGAAACTCTGAAGCGCAACGTTAAAAACAAGCATGCAAATATGAGATGATGGTGATGTAACAGATTCACTGGTAGAAACACAGCTGTTGCTTTGATGATTGGAATGATTTAATGAACACTATATATTTGTAAGGGGTCTGCACAATTGAGTTAGTGAACATTAAAGTAATTTGTAGAGCAATATAGGAACACCGGAGCTGTTCAGATATAAATAAACACTACTTTCCCTAAATAAATTTCAGGACTTGTTACTGTCAACATCCTGCTTGTGTGTTTTACTGATATTATTTTAAATATTGCGTTGATTATGCGCTTTGGAGCACACACGCTGTTAAAAGTTCCTAACTAACATTGGAAAGAGTGTGTATCTTTACATTTAATTTACGTAATTCAATAAAATCAATAGAAAGCCACGGAACCTTCCCAATGCTAGCTAAGCACTTTTAACAGCGTACAAACATACAAAAGAATGTCTGCTTTTGATCGCGCTCCAAAGCATTTAAATAGCGCAATGTTTTAAAAAAAGCAAAGCATTAGTAAAACGCAAAAGTGCAATGTTAAAAACAAGCCTGCGAGTTGTGAGATAATGGTGGTATAACAGATGTGTTTTGTACTTGTTAGTAGTGAATCGTTAACTTTTCTAAGCATTTGTAAACACAATATTTCCCAAACATAATCTTAAAAATACATCATAGAGGGTATCCTTGAATCACAGGCCCAGTTAAAGCCACCGATTGTATTATTTGTAAGCCTGCCATTTTAGGATTGGCAACAGGCGGGTATATTTGCATTGGTTATATAACAATATCGTCAGATAACACTACAAAAACAAAAGATGAGATTGGACTTTTGAACCACTAAACAATACACTTCTGGCAAACATAGCAGCGCCAGAAAAATACAAAGCTTGGGCCTTGCTAAGGGCTGTCTTCACGGATAATTAAAAACGTATACTATGACTGTTTTTTTTTTTTTGTAAAAAAATTCGGAAAAAAGTGATTACAACATCCTATCACCATTATCAAAGATTACAAAAAGTAAAGGATTACTACCAACTACAAAATTACGGCACAGCTGGAAGGGAGTTTAAATTTTTAAGCATATCTGTCAACATGTTAAAACGTGTCCCTTTGTAAAGTGTTTCCACTCCAAGCAACGTCTGGCCTGTCACTGAACAGAAATTGTGGCTTTTCTGAAAAAGTCGCGTTGGCAGAAAGTGAAAAGCAGTTGTTCACGAAACACCTTCGGTTTTACGGAGATGGTCAATACTCCTTGGGCTGAGCTGACTGCGCTCACACAGGAGCATAAACACATACAGTCCATAGCATCGGACCAGCTCCTTGGCAATAAATGTACTGTGTAAATAGAGACCTCCCCCCTCCAAAAGTGCTACACCCAAGGCTCGCTCCTAAGCTGTTAAAGTAGTTTAGAGACTTATGGCCAAGGCGGCATGGATCTGAAAATAAAATTAAATCCAGCATTCTTAGGGTGATGTTCATGCTTACTTCTTGGCTGATCAATGGGTTCTTTGTTTTCGTGTAATTTATGGATGATTTTAAAAGGGGAAAAATTGAAAGGTTCTGAAGCAACCACCTCTTTGCTAGCCTGCCACCTTGACTGAGAGAGCACATGCATATCTAGCATAGCCTGAAGTGGTACATGGTGTGAGGCCTCCAATTTTGCTAAGTTTGGCCTGGGGGCAAGATTTGCCTTCTGGATTTCATCTCTAGGCTCTGTCACAGTTTATACTCTAGGCATGTGTTGTTTGGTATTAGCTGGTTGGGTCTTGGAAGCCTTCTGCATCTAAGTTTACATTGTGACCGGTACTGGGTTTTTATAGCAGTTGATATTTAGTACAGAATGCTTTATCCTATCACTATAACTTTCAATGTTATATGTGCATGTAATCAATTCATTGTGCCCAAGGTCCTTTACATTCATTCGCCTGCTGAGTCTTCACTGAATTTCATTGTGACTAAGGCTCCCTGTTTTCCGTTTTTACTGATTTTTACAGAAAAATACAGACAGAAAAACATTTATTTCCCTGTCTGTATTTTTTTTTATGTTGTAATTCTTTATTAAAACTTTTGCATAAGATTTCATCATGAAAACAATGACTTCAGTCGTGTTTAACAATAAATAAATAAATAGATTAGTAAGAAATAAATGCGTCTTAAGTCTCTTAATGGTTGACAAAATATATAAATAAGTAAATAGGTACTGAGCCCAAAAAGGAAGGAAGGGAAGAGAAAAGGGAAAAAGGGGAGTGAAACAAGAAAGTCTGAGAACTAATAAATATACATATATCAATAACAATAACATCAGGACTGACCTACAGTAGAGAGTTAAAACGATAATTTATAATTGGGAAACATACCTAATGGAAAATATTTCTAATAAATCACTTTAGAACACTGAAATATGAAAACACTATAAGCTAAATATGAATAAGAAAGTAGGGACTAAATGTGTCTTATGCGTGTTAATATTTCACAATGAGTTAAAGCTGTGCATACTTTTAATGCTATTTATGGAACAGATACAGTAACTAATAATTCTGGGTGAATACTTACCATTCTCCAGAATGTATGAACTAGCCTAAAGGGAAGGGGGGGGGTTAGGCCTCGTAGGAAAGAAAAGTAAAGTATGATCAATCTCTTTCTGTGACATTATTACCCTTTCTCTATGTAAGGTATGAAGTAGAAACAATACTAAATATTACGATCCCATTGGTATGATGTTGCGGAATCAGGGGGGAGAAGGGTACTAGGAAAGATTAGTAGGAGAAGGATAATGATATAGAAATAGATAGTAATATATATATAGAAAGTACAGGATAAATGGTTCAAAACACTGCCAGCCTAACCATGTGGAAGTAGGAAAGGATAAAGGTGGATCCATACATATACACACCGATGCCTATATGCATATACAAATACATATATACCTATAAATACGTGAATACATACAAGTGTTAATATGAAAAAATGAAAATAATCTCTGAAAGCGAAGGATAATAGTTATTAGATATGTTATATGTTAGGAGGCATCCACTGGTGTTCAATATTATCACTGATTAATTTGGGTTATTCACTGCAAGAATGAATAATTATCATTTCCTGGGCCTAGGAAGGGTGACCATACTTGAAGAAACAAATCAATCTGGTCTTGGAGACTGTATATGACACGTTCATAGGAAGCTGTATGAATCATGGCTACCATCCATGCTTCCTGTGATGGTGGATTAGGTGATTTCCACTGCCTCAAAATACAAAGTTTTGCTGTGGCTAAAGCTGTGTGTAAAAGTCGACGCTGAGGTTTAGAGAGTGTTTTTGATTGACGTGTATCGTGTAAAAGAATAGTGGCAGAGGTAAGTGGGAGTTGCAACGGCATCGTAGTATGTAAAGTTTTACCCACATAGTCCCAGAAAGATTGTATCAACGGACATTCACAAATGATATGGGATATGTCACAAGCAGTGTTATCACATCTCCAGCAGTTAGCATGAGAAAGCAAACCAGCTCTATGTAGCTGTGTTGGTGACCAATGCCAATCATGAAGGATTTTGAACAAACAAAATTTCAATCTTGCTTCATGTGTGCCTTTATTTAAATCATCAAGGAGCTCTGTCCACTCATCATCCTTATATGAAATTGATAATTTGGTTTGCCATTTAATACGCAACTCCTGTGATAGAGGTTGTGAAAAAAGATGGGATGTGAGTACTTCATATAAACCGGACGTAACCCCTTTATGCTTTCCCCAGGTATGGAGATATGTTACTACTGGTGAAGCCTGTAGCAGCCAAGGTTGCGGTCCTAAGCTTCTCCGCAAGCATTGTCGAAGCTGCGTATATTTCCCAAATTGTAGGGTAGACAGGCCAAATTTCTCTTGTAGTTGTGCAAATGTCTTGAGGTCACCATCAGAGAGGAGTTGATCCAGGGTATGAATACCTGCTGCCTTCCAGAGGGGCCAAGATATTATTTGTCTATTAATGCGTATGCTCGCATTGTCCCATAAAGGGGCTTTTCTATGGATTCGGGGGTGTGAACCCAGTAATCGGTGTGCTCGTTGCCAAGACCCACGCATAGCTGATATGATCGGATTTGTGGAGTCATTATGATAAGTCCGTGTCCCATATAAAACAGAAAGGCCTGTTTCTGTTGATGAAAGATGCCTTTCTATATGTACCCATTGCGGCACGTCGGAAGCTTTTGATATCATGTAAGTCATTTGGGATAACTGTAATGCAAGGGCATAGTGTTCCACTGATGGTAAGCTCATTCCTCCATAGGAACGATGAGCCTTTAATTTCAGTGCTGCTAGACGAGGTCTAGCTGAGTTCCATATAAAGGATTTTATCTTAGAATCTATTGAGCGTAGTATGGTTAGAGGAATCTGAACGGGGAGCATACCAAGAACGTATATAAAACGTGGGAGAGTAACCATTTTTATGGCTTGTACTCTACCCCACATTGAGAGTCCTAGTACTTTCCATTTTTCAAAGTCGCGTTGCATCTGGGTAATGAGGGGGTTTAAGTTATCTATAATCATCACTTCCAGGCCTTTGTTCACTAATATACCAAAATATTTGAGGTGCGATGGTTGCCAATGAAAAGGAAACCCATGTATAGCCGCTTTTGTGGTCCCATCTGAAATGGGTAGTGCTTCACTTTTGTCCCAATTAATTTTGTAACCAGAAAAGGAGGAGAAATTATCTATAATTTGGCGTATGGACGGTAAAGAATTGGACAAATCTGTGAGTGTAAGTAGGATGTCATCCGCGTACAAATAGAGTTTCGATTCTCCCATCGGAAGGCGTATGCCTGTAACATTGGTAGCTTGGCGTATTGTGGCTGCCAAAGGCTCCATAGCTAGAAGGAAGAGGAGTGGAGAGAGGGGGCAGCCCTGACGAGTGCCTCTACGGATTGGAAATGGTTCTGACACAAAGCCCCCGCAATTTACCTGTGCAGTAGGGTTATCGTATAATAGACGTATTTTGGCAATTAATTGGTCACCCAATCCGCATTTTTGAAACACTTTATAAAGATAGCCCCATTTAATACGGTCAAACGCCTTTTCTGCATCAAGTGACAAGCCTAGTGCATCATTTTGAAGGCGTTTGGCAGACCACAGCGTGTGGGCTAAAGTGCGAAGGTGGTTCCTAGAAGAGCGTCCTGGAACTAATTCGACTTGTGTATGATGGATCAAAGAGGGTAAAACTTTACGTAAGCGAGAGGCTAGGACGCTAGCCAAATTTTGATATCACAATTTTATAGTGATATGGGACGATAACTGCCACAGAGTAAAGGGTCTCTCTCAGGTTTGGGTAATACAGCAATTATAGCTTTATTAGATAAGAGACCCAAGGAGGCCTCATGTTCTGCTTCCTGAAACGCAGACTGAAGAGAATTAATCACCTCCGTTCCCGCTCATCAATAGAATTCTGCAGGGAAACCATCTTTACCTAGGGCCTTATGGTAAGGTAAGTTGGCTATTGCATGTGAGATCTCTTCCTTGGTAATCTCTCCCTCTAATAATTCTCTGCCTTCATCCGATAGACAGGGTAGTTTGCCTGTGTAAGGAAGGTATCTAATTTATCATCTTCAGCTTGAATCTCAGAAGTGTAGAGAGATTTATAAAACAGAGCAAATTTGTTAACAATGTCTTGAGGTCTAGTTAGTGTAGTACCTCCAGCTGTTTTTATAGCCGGTATGGCCATGGCTGCTTCTCTTTGTCGTAACTGTGCTGCCAATAGCCTCCCTGCTTTTTCCCCCTGTTCATAATGTCTCCCTTTCATTCTTTGCAGAGCATATTCTGCTTTAGAGGTAAAAAGATTATTTAGGGCCATGCAAGCTTGTTCCAAGGATTTACGATGCAGAAGTATAGGATTATTTGTGTATAGGCGAGTATAGGACGCAATATCTTGTTCCAATTTTTTTTGTCGGGCAGCATTTTGTCTATTAGCTTGTGCTGCATCTCACATGACCTGGCCGTGTATAGTAGCTTTTGCTGCTGCCCATAAGGTTCTACCCGAATTAACGGATCCTTGGTTGACGGAGATGTAATCTTGAAGATGAGATTGCAATAGAACTTTGCCCTTAGGGGTTCTATAACGCTGGATATTCATATGCCAGGGCTTGCGTCCCGGTCTGGCTAATCCAATTTCCAGTGAAAGAAGGACTGGAGAGTGGTCAGAAAGTGCTGCCTCTAAAATATGGGATTCCTGTGTCAACTGCACCACATTTTGAGAGACCAAAAAGTACTCAAGACGAGAAAGTGTACCATGAGTAGGTGAAGTAAAGGTGTATTCTATATCTGCCGGATGAGAAAGATGCCAGTGATCTACCAAACCGTTGTCTGCCAATATATCGTTCATCAAAGCGCTATCTGCTGCGTTAGTCTTATCTAAAGGGCCTGTTTTGTCCAGAACTGGGTCTCGCACCAAATTCCAATCTCCACCAATAAGGAATTGTAAAGCGCCTATCTCCATTAGAAGGCGGTTCAACTGGAGAAGGAATGACTTTTTCGCTCCAGTCGGAGCGTAAATTGAACCAACGCAAATATGAGTTTCACCAATTCATAGCTTGGTAAAGACGTATCGCCTGTCTGGATCTGTCCAAGTTTTTAACACTGTCACCGGAAGAGATTTACGAATAAGAATCGCAACTCCACATTTACGAGGAGGTTTCGCTTCTGGGTCTTCTCCCCCTCTTAAACTGCTATGGATCACCTTTCCCACCCAATCTCTACGCAATTTTTCATATTCTTTAGTGTCGAGGTGGGTTTCTTGAAGTAGAGCTATATCCACCTGTTTTGAGTGTAAATAAGAGAGTACTTTTTTCCTTTTGATGTAGTGTGTTAATCCATGAACATTCCATGTTACTACACGAAGGGCATGTGAGATAACCATATCGGACAGAGAAAGAAAAACAGTCAGTAGTAAGTGGTTACTATAAATGTCAGAGTATGTCAAAATATGTCAAAAGGATTCGTGAGGTTTTGTTAGATGTGTGAAAAGAAAAAAGAGAGATAAGGGAAAGAAAAGAGAGAGAAGGAGTGAGGAGAGAGGGAGGGGGGGGGAGTGAATAATAGGAGGGGAGACCCTGATCCGCAACAGGAGTTATATGATCAATGGGTTGACCAAAGAGGGTAATGATAAGTGTTAACTGAGAAGAGTGTAGGTGTGTGGAGCTGGGTTTGTGCCAGATAGGAGGATGTTACGTAATGCAAGTTGTTAAAGGGAGAAAGGTAAAGGATGAGAATAAAGGAGAAGGATAAGGAAGGGTAATAGGGAAGAGGGAATGCCAATTATTAAATGGCACAGGGGATCTCGAACTTTTAACCACGGGTCCAGACACTCTGGAGCATCGCTATGAGGAGGGGCTCCATCAGGAGGGTGGGACAATGATTAACAGATATAAAACCAAAAGGGCAATTACAATGTGTAGATCAGAGTGTGTATTATTATTGACAAGAATGTAGCATTATGTTGTAATATCAAAACATATTATTGAACCACTGAGTTAAAAGAATTTGCATATATGTAAGTAATACAGTCAAGATGAGAAGAAACTAAATTGTCAGCAATAACATTAATTACTTCATATAAATCTGTGGCAACAACAATCATAAGATTCATAAATATGAAGGACATCTAACATGTGAGTTGCTGTTAAGATAAACGAAATGGTAAACCTGTTTGTCAAGGTTAATACAATTAATATAATAAATATAATAAGAACAGAGCAATATATATAATACTCAGCTATCCGATGACTGGGCATCTTCGTTCTTCTCAATATTTTGAGTTCATTAAGTTTTTTCATTTGCCTAGGAGGAAATAAATGTGAACATAACTATGACTGTGATCAAGATTGTAAATGAGTTCCAATTCATCCACAGTCTGCATCCGAAGTAGATTTTAAGGGGGAGCAAGATTTATCCCTATGTTGCTCTTGAGTGAAGGTAGATACAGTTTGAAGAGCTGAAGCCTTGTCCTCATGATTTCGAATAGTCCTTTCGAGATCTCTGCCTCGCTGTCGAGGATTGTTAATATTCCGTCATGCATTGCCCAATGCTTGTATGGAGGAGCTGGGTTGTGTTAATTCTGGGATAGAATACTGTGTTTCCAAATCTTGCGGCTTCCATCGGTCTATAAATAGAAGGAGGTCTTTATGATCATAAAAATCTTTGGAGATTCCATCATTGGTGATGCGGAAGCAGGCAGGGTCGAAGAGACCATACTTGATGTCCATTTGGCGTAGTTGAGGTCTCATTGAAAGGAATGCCTTGCGGCGATCATTAGTTTCTCTGGAAAAGTCGGCTGCCATACAAATTTCATGTCCATCATATGTGAATGGACAATGAGTGCGTGCAGATAGTAATAGTTGCCTTGTCTGCTCATGTCTTAAGAAGCAGACGATAAGAGGTCGTGGATGTGATGCAGATTCTTTGTGCTTTGCATCGATTCTAGACGTTCTTCCACAACTGTCAGCCTATGGTCAAGCCCTTCTGCTTTTGCATGAAATCCTGCAATGTCTACTGGTATTGATTTAGCTTCTGCTGCTAAGGAGGATATATTTGAATCCATTCCTTCTAGTGGTCGACTAACAGCAGAAATTTCTTGCAATATGCGGTCCATAGTTTATCCTTGTGTGGTTGGGTTAATCTGTGGTGAGCCTTCTGCTGTAGAAGGGGTACTTTTTGTAGACATATTTCGTGACTGTTTGAGTACATCCTCAAAAAGGGGTTGTTTAGAAGGTTTACTTCCGTGCTTGGTAGTAGACATTCGACTTTTTTTTAAAGAAGTCACAAGACAGTGTACTGGATCAATAAGTCAATGCAGAGACACGAAACGGTGACAGAATCTGCGAAATGATCCAATTAGAAATCTATGTTGAATGTTTTAGTTGTTAGTGAGGTTTTCTGGCATAAATGTTATACTCTTGTACGATCTTTTTCTCTGACAGAATATCTTTGTGGGGATTTGAGTGTTGAGCAGCTTCAGTGTTTTATCTCACACCTTCTGTTTCAGATATTGGAGATTTCCACCCTGCTATTTACGTGAGGAAGGTTTGATTTGTACTCGCCACATGTAATTTATCGCTTTAAGGTATCAATCTCTCAATATTTCAGTTCTACTTTCAATATCTTCCTTTTGATCCACTTGTCAGGTTTCAGGTTATGATTCTGACATTTTTTAGAGGCGACGACAGGCGCTTGTGACGGTTGTCTTTGAAGATTCTTGAAGACGACTCTAATGTCTCCTAGACTGAAGCGGCCGCTCAAACAATAACTGTGTGTGTAAACCCAAACTTCTCCTGAGCACTTCAATAGGTTGGTTGAATTTGAGAGCTAAAGTGTAAAATAATGTGGTAGCCGCATATTTCAACCATGTCACAACGTCCGTCGTTCACTCATTCCAACCGGGGCTATGAGCTTTGCCAACAAAAGTAAAGCTTTAATATATTCACTTCACCGAAGGCTTAAGCCCATCTGTGTGGAAGAGGACGGGGATTTTTGGGTGTTAGTCAGAGAGCACAATGAAAGCGTGCTATTTAAGTCTGCTAATGCTGAGACTGTAAATATGTAACGTCTCTTCAGAGGCGGTATCCCGCTTTGACCGCCGAAGGTTTACACAGCGGTCATAACACTCACCCGCTTCAAAGCTGCTAACGCTGGCGACGCTGACGCCTCCGTGATATGCAGCCTTCACGAAACCGTCCAGAGCAGCACTGTCGTCTATCAATGGCATCCAGTGCACAGGTCTAACTGCGTCACAGAGAAGCCGGGGACTCAACTAGAGACAATGGAACGCTGAGGGCGGGAACCTCCGGCACTCCAGAGTCGGGGCTGCAGGCATATCCCCAGGCCCAGTGCCTCTCACAATACGCAGCTCCCGCTGCTCACAAAACGCGCTGCCGTCGTTCCGAAAATTCAGTCCATCTGTTTCCCAGGTTCATCACAACACCTGAGACGTCGATATCATGCCTCGAGCCATGCATAGATAGCCGCTGTCTCCGTTTGAAGCCCCCCTCACAGCAGAGCTCGCAAGTCAGGCGGCCATCTTTGTCCGCGGCCAGACCACGCCCCGTCTGTATTTATTTTTAAACGTAGATAAAAATGGAAATTGCTTTTTGAGTGATTCTAAATACTCTCTGCCATGACTGCAAGGCCAATAGCTGTATGGATTGATAGGTAAGGGGGGGTTAAAAAAGAAATGAATTTAATAAAGAGGCTTAAACAGCAGTAGATATGCACAAGGTTGATAATGAAATGTGCATATTCTCAAATCTGTGCATTGATTTATCTTCTGCGGGTGTTTATATCTCTGAAACCCAGCAGGCATTCAGGCAGGAGTGCTTATTTATTGGTTAAATAAATGTGGAAATATACTAGTTTCAGTTTAATTTTTTTCACAAAACCCAAAATAAATATGGATAAATACAGATAAAATTAGCAAAATATAAATAAATACAGACAGAAATGTCAAAAAATAAAATACCATAAAACAGGGAGCCCTAATTATGACACACTACACAGTTATGATTTGCTTGGTTGTATGCTATTTCTCAAACCTTGCATGTTTTTTCCAAAGTTAATGGCATTTTATTGTTTTTTTCCACCATAAGCTGAGAGCTGGAAGGCTATAACCAGGGGAACTGGAATTATGCGGCAAGGGAGGAGAAACTTATGCGGCAGGGTCTACCAAATTATGCAGCAAGAAAATGCAAATTAGGCTGCATAATTTGGCACATTTTGTGATACTATCAATTCATTCTTTTGTCATTTGTACACGTTAAAACAGTCTGGACCAAGGTTTCACCCTATTAGTAATAGTTTACCACAAAAATACAGCAATATGCAACTGTAGGGTGAAGAGTCAACCTTTGCAAACTGCCTTCTGCTTCAAAACAATATGCGTTGCTGCATTTTTTGGTAACTATTGATCCGTTTGAGCTCAAAACTATTTTTTTAGTTAAAATCTGCGAATTATGCTGCAGATGATGGATTATGTGGCAAATGTGGTAAATCCATAAATATACAAAACATGCTGTGGCCCCAGAATCGCATAATTCCAGTGTCCCTGGATACTACAGTGCCTATTGTGCAAGCTCTTTAATCAAGTAGAAGCAGTTTATAAGGCAGCTGTCTGACTTCGTAAGCAGTTTAGGAAGACCAGCCACACCTGCATTGCAACACCAGCAATGCACATGATAACGCCGATTCTTATCTAATTATCTATAAGAACCTTCTGGTCGCCAAGATCTTTTTACCTGTTGAATAGTGTAAAGGAGAGAATCTCATCTGGTTATATAACAGCATTCATTTTGTCTGAAAGGACCACTGACTCCGAATTCAAGTTTAAGAATTTATTATCGCCAAAAATAACTGGACATGCAAGCACCTCAACACGAGGTTAAAGAAATAGATGGGCACTAATACAAATAATAACCTACGCAGGAGTCTCATCCGACTCAGAATAAAGAGAATAGATAGTTCTAGAAGGATCAACCAAGCTATGATTGCTCCAATTTCTACGTTGCTCTTCATTTATCTAAGCAAGCTTTAAACCAATTGCTGTCCCTACACTAACACTTAGTGACATCCCTACATAACGATCTTCTCAGGCAAGAGTAAATAAAAGGTGTCAGCTGTGAAGACTTCCTCAGAAGTGCAATCACATAATACCTAAGCTCAGATTCTTTTATGCTCCTTCCTCAGGACACTCTCTGTCCTTCTCTCTGGTCTCCCCTACCTCTTCTCTGGCCTCCTCCCTCGGGGCACTATCCCTAATGCAAAATCCCAATACAATTGTACACGCCTTTGTCACGCCTCCTTGGCCAGGTCTTCCTTCTCGTACTTTTCCATCGAAACGGTTACTTCATCCTGGACGGTTGCGATGACCTTGAGTCCCAGGCACCTTCTCCGCTGAAAGTATCATCCCTAAATTCCATTGCACTCCCCGTACCATGCCCCCCATCTCTCTAACTTTTGCAAAAAAAAAAGAGTTAGTCTTTACTAACGAGACATGTGTCCTTGCACCTGCAACAAAAGATACGTTCAACAGAAACCTTCTACTGTGCTAATTAAATCTACCGTTTGTGCCCAGAGAGCCTTACCAAGAGAATCTTTTCTCTTCCTACAAAATAAGCTAACATAAGAATAAACCAGGCCTTCCCTAAGCATATATGTAGTCAGGCCTTTACATATAACTTTTAAACACACACTTTACTTTTCCCTATAAGCATTTTCATTACAATACATATGCAAAATGAATTACATGTGCAACTTTAATATGGTGCACGTTTAAACTACTCAATTGAATTACACACGAACTAATTTCTCTATGCATTATTTTTCACACAATTCAATAAACATTACATTGCATAATTATCATAACACTATTATATTGCGTAGTTCACTTAATATTAGTGAACTATTCACTCTTACTAAACATGCATGGATATACAACTGAATATATACGAATATATGTCTTAGTACATGCGGGTGCGGACTACCAGTGATTATGATGCACCCCTACAATTCACAAGAACATTTCGCTCTATCAGTTCCCCCCTTTGATGACTCCTGTCATCACAATTCATTCAATTCCCTTGGAGAAAGAACCGACCTAAACAGAACTCGTTGCCATTTTCCCTGATCTTAGTTTCTCCATGCTCTTGAGCCTTTGATACTGACTGTCCTGCAGTCTTGCCAATCTCATCTCATTTTCCCTCAAAGCTCTCTGGACTCGGCCTGCTCGATACCACTTGTAGGCCTTGATAAAAATCCACAAACAAACCACACAAACCACCACGATAAGGAGAGGTCTCAGAAAATACCCAAAGAATCCTTTTCCCAGATTTGCAACCCAACTTCCCACTTGACCAAAACCTTTGCCGACTTTTTCCCAGGCCCCCTCTTCGGTCAAATCCGCTATTTTTGTGTGGATTGTAGTGATGTTACTTATATATTTCTCCAGATCCTTGCTACGGTCTGGTATATAAGTGCAGCACTCTTGAACCTTCAACAATTTACAGACTCCGCCCTCTTTTGCCAACAAGACATCCAACGCAAGGCGATTCTGCAAAACCATTGCCCTTATCGACAACATCTCTCCTTCCACCAGCAACAACGACTTTGCTGTATTCATCGAAAATTCATCCACCACAGTCGCTAACCTCCGGATTTTCACATCATTCAAGACTACTCCCAGACTGGGTATCATAGCTCCAAAGATATCCCCCACAACGATTCCTGCACTTGCAGCCCTTCTCGCTCTTGAATGCTCCCCACCTTCTAGAAGTTCCAAATCCTCTGTATGGTAAATCTTTGGAAATATTATTGCCAAATAACATGTTCCATACCAATTTGCAGGCAACCTCACGTAAGCATTCTTCCCACACACATAATACACCGTTGGTATCACTTGTACAGGACCTTGGAGAAAATCTTTTGCCACATCTGCCATGGTGAAAACGTGATCACAAGTGCTTTGTCCCACTGCAACCTTTTCATAGTAAGTCTGATAACGCCTTATACACAACTTACCCCTCTGCTCTTTGTCTAACGCTATAGGACCATAGCTTCCCTTTGTCTTATGCAACTTTTCTTCATCTGTCCAATCAAGCCTGTGATGCCCCATGTCTCGTGACTGGGTCAGCTTTCTATACCTGTCCTCTACCTGATCTACAAACTTTTTCTCTACATCTGACATCGAGCAGGTCAGATTGTGTCTGTGAGCGAATGCTGTATCCAATTCCAAACTCGGTATGAAGAACTTCCTGAGTCTATCCTCTGTCTTATAATAGTCATACTTATTCAAATGCTTGTAAGCTGGGACTTCAGGAAGCACTGCGTCGAAATTGGAAAAGAAATACTCAAACTGATCTCTCTCATAAAATAAACTAAGCAAAAGACTACATGAAATTCCATAAGTCAGTGGAAGATGGTGATACCTAATACCCTCGTCCACTGAAGCAGGCAACTGCATACACACATAACAATCTTTCGCATCCATCACATCAACATACTCATATAGCAGCTTAGCATATGCATTAAGCTTAAAATCACTCCTAGACAAATCTATATGTAACCTACGACTTTCTTCTAATAACAAAGCTCTGTCAGCTCCCATGTTTACCCCCTTTTTGCTAGGTGTAGTAGGTGTAGGTGTCCCTGGCACCCCCTTCACTTCTAGCTCATGCGAACCAGTATATGAAACTATGATTACTATGATTATAGAAACTATCACACTACTTATAAGTACGCCTACGATCCACTTAGATCTACGATGGGGATCTCCCGGCTCCATGGTTTCGAAAGTTCTCAAAAGTTCTTGGTTAGAGCAATGAACCCCAAAAGTCTCTGTGTCCTTTACTCGTGACTTGCTTAACCAACTCGAGCAACCATGAAATCTCCGGATTTTCCCTTCTCGATCACAATCTTATTTACACAGTCCAGAAAAAGACTTCCCTAGTTTTCGTTCCTCTTCTGTGGAAAGTCCCTAAGTTTATTCTTCTTCCACTCGGACCTAGGTTATCTTCTTCTTTTAGACCTTTATTTACAGTTTATAGTTGATCCACAATAAGATCTTCATTGAGCAGTTCCAGAACGTGATACAAAAGTTCAAGACGCAAAATTACCATTTCATGTGAAGACGGCTCAAACCCAAAAGACGGGAATTCGAGTCGATGCAGAACCAAGTTTCGAACTTCACTCAGAAGCGGGGGATTTGGAACTGTGAGGGTCAGTGTTCCTTCTATTTCGAGCCCTGGCAACTGCAGCACCACCTTCACCACCACATTCGGGCTCCGACGGACCACCAGCACTGACCTCAGCCTTCCCGTACTCACCACCCCCTGCATCAAACACTGTGTAAGTCCACTCAGGGGTAGAGTATCTGCAACAAGGTACTCTGGTTCTTTTCGACCTTCGCCGACTATCTTGAGCCTGGTCTTCGTCACTTGCCACTGTTTCGGATGCTTCAGACACTGGGGCAAGGTCTCTTTCAGGTACTAACTTCAGGTTCCGTCGCCTCTGTCTTTCAGGCCAACTTTCCTCACTTCTGTTCGTTCGTCTGCCTTCCCCTGCTATACCCAGTGCACTACTTCCTCTTTCTGCTGAATCTGACTCTTCTCCGCCCACTGCACCGTTTCTGTCTTCGGTGTCTGAGTCAGGGTTCGAACTGTGGAAACCCCCTTCAGCTTGCTCTAGTGCACCACCAGCTGTGTCAGCGACCCTTACAGCTTGACTTGTCCTCTCATGTGACCCTGCCACATCAGCTGGATTTTCATTTACGAGAGGAGCTGTTTCTTCCAAGGGTGCTGAAACTCTGGGGGTATGGGAGGCATGCACCCAGTTCGGCAATCCTCCACACTTTACTGCTGTGTTCATGATTAGTATCACCTGATACGGGCCACGCCAGCGGGCATCCAAGCAACTCTTCCTCACGTGCTTCCGGACGAGCACCCAATCTCCGGGACACAAGTCGTGGCACAGATCACTCGAGGCTGGGACCACTGCTGCTTGCACCTGCTGGGATACAGAACGGACCACATCAGAGAGTCCTTTACAATAATCGAGAATCAAGTCATCAGTGATGCTTATCAAAGCTGTAGCTGGTACTGCCGGCAACCTCATTGCCCTTCCCATTAGTATTTCGTGGGGGACAACCCGGTTTTCCTGTCTGGGACACTTCGCATGCTCATCAACACGAGCGGCAAAGCGTCGGGCCATTTCAGGGATGTTGAAGAACACATTTTTGCCATCCGGGCCTTCAAAGTTCCATTAACTTGTTCCACCATCCCAGACGCCTCTGGTCTGTAACTACAGTGGAGTCTCTGGTCAATATTCAATGCAGCACAAAGTAACTTCATGATTTCACTGTGGAAGTGCCTTCCTCTATCAGATTCCAAAGAGGTTGGGATCCCGAACCTAGGGATGAGCTCCCTCAACAATAACTTAGCCACTGTGAGGGTGTCGCACCTGCGTGTTGGGTAAGCCTCCACCCACCGTGAGAATACACATACCAGCACTAAAATGTACCTCAACCCATTACACTTAGGCATTTCCACGAAGTCTAGCTGTATCCTATTGAAAGGCCCACCTGACCTCCCAATGTGACTCAATGTGACTACAGTTTTCTTTCCAGCATTCATCTGTTGACACGTAACACACCTTTGACACACTGTTTCAGCCATTGCCCGAAATCGTGGGTTGTACCATGTCTGTCTAAACACCCTCATCATTGCATCTCTACCAAGGTGTGCCTGTCCATGTATCAGCCTTGCCATCGGACTCAACAGCTCTTCTGGTAATACGGCTCTCCCATCGCTGGATACCCACACATCCACATCTCCTCTCTCACAACCAGCTTTGATCCATCCCTCTCTCTCCTGGTCTGAAACTTCGTCCTGCAATCGCTTAAGCTCTTCCCAAGTGTCTGCCATGGCCAACATTATGTTGAGCTTGGTTCTCTCTTGGCTCTCCCCTGCGTATCTATCTGTGAATATGCATCCTTGTTCTGCACAGAACCGGGCAACCTCGTCCGCATAATTATTGACCAATGACACAAAGTCCTCCCCCTTCCCATGGGCTGAACATTTTACAACAGCAATTTCCTTCGGATGCTGTAATGCATCCAACAGTTGTCTTACATATTCTCCATTCCGAATGGGTGAGCCAGATGATGTCAAAAATCCCCTCTGAGACCATAACTGCCCGAAGTCGTGCACCACACCAAACCCATATTGGCTGTCAGTGTAAATCGTGATTCGAATTTGATCAGCGGCCAAACAGGCACGGGTCAAGGCAATGATCTCAGCTACCTGCGCGGAGCGTACTCCTTCTAGGCAAGCAGCCTCGACCACTCCCGAAATGGTACACACAGCAAACGCTGCTCTCAATTGCCCCACACTGTCTCTTAAGCATGAACCATCGACAAAGAAAATTTCATCTGGGTCAGCCAGTGGTTCATCGACAATGTCAGGTCTTGGTTTGGTGCAAAGTTCGGTCACATCGAGACAATCATGGTCCGCACAATCTTCATCATCTGCGTTCGGTGTAGGCATTAATGTCGCAGGGTTCAAGACAGAGCACCTTTTCAGAGTCACATTCTCTGCGGCAAGTATGACTTGCTCGTACCTCGTTAACCTATTGTTCGTTAGGTGCTGAGTCTTGGTCCTGGTCATCAATAACTCAACCGAGTGTGGCACATGTACAGTCAATGGATGTCCCATTACAATGCTTTCACATCTTTCAATGCTGACACCGGTTGCAGCAACGGATCTTAGACATCCGGGCAACGCAGAAGCTACTGGATCTAGAGTAGCTGAGAAATAGGCAACTGGTCTACGGACACCTCCATGGTTCTGAGCTAAGACTGCTAATGCACATCCTTTCCTCTCATAACAGAACAATGAAAAGGCCTTGTTATAATCAGGCATCCCTAGTGCCGGAGCACTGCACAATTCCTCTCTCAGTTTCAGGAATGACATCAAGCACTCCTCGTCCCATGGTACCGGATCACTCACATCCTTGTGCGTAAGCCTCTGCAAAGGCTTTGCTCTCAAGGAGAAACTAGGAATCCACTGTCGACAGTAGCCAACCATTCCCAGAAACATCCTAACTTCTCTCTGTGTAGTGGGTACTGACATACTCATTATTGCCTCGATTCGGTCTGGTGACACCTTCCTCTTGCCTTTTTCTAATCTGTGTCCCAAGTACTGTACTTCATTCAAACAGTACTGCAGCTTGTTCGGGGACACCTTATGTCCATTCTCTGCTAAGTGGTTCAACAGGGCTACAGTGTCAATTCTGCAGGCATCTTCTGTTTCTGAGGCAATGAGTAAATCGTCTATGTATTGCACGAGGACTGAGTTCTGCGGCAACACAAGACTCTCAAGATTCTTTTTCAGGATCTGGTTAAAAATCGATGGACTTTCCGTATACCCTTGAGGGATACGGCACCATGTTAACACGCGATTTTCCAGCCTGAACGCAAAAAGAAATTGGCTTTCCTCGTGGAGCGGTATCGAAAAGAAGGCTTGACAAAAGTCGATGACCGTAAACCACTCGGCTTCGCATGGGATCTGGAACAGTATTACTGAAGGATTCGGTACCACTGGACAACAGGGGACAACTATCGTGTTGACCTTTCGCAGGTCTTGCACGATCCTGTATTTCCCGCTCGGTTTCTGTAGTCCCATTATAGGTGAATTACAGGGGCTACCTCTGATCTCTTTTAGAATGCCCTTCTCAATGAAAGTCTCGATCACAGGTTTTATCCCTGCAATCGTTTCAGGCGACAAGTTGTATTGAGGTGTCCTAGGGAAATCGACATTTTTCTTCACCTCAATCCGCACTGGTTCAACCCCTCTGATTAGACCTATTTCATCGCCTGCGAAATCCCACACCACAGATGACACTGCGTCTCTCAAATCAGGTGGAAGTTCTTCCACAGTCACCATTGGGTACAGATCTATACATAGATGCTGATTTGTAACCTTAAAGTCAGCATCGTCATCCCTCGTCTGGACCTCCACTCCCTGAGGCGTACAATAAATCGTGCAGTTCAACTTGCACAACAGATCTCTTCCCAGAAGGCAAACTGGACTCGTATCACACACTACAAACTGATGTCTAGTTTGGAAGGAACCTATCTTTACTAAGATCGGTTCTGTCAATGGGCTGCTTATTCTCTTGTTCGCTACTCCAACAACCTGGATTGATTGTCCCGAGAGGGGTAGGTTAGGGACCACTGCTGATCTTACAGTAGACCGGGTAGCACCAGTATCAACCAAAAGTGTGGCAGGATGACCCTCAATATCTGCCTCCACAAAAGGTCCTCTCTGGTCTACCTCCAAGACCGCTCCAAGCGTGCAGTCTTCCTCCCCCTCAGGCACCGTCAGGATAAAGGGTCTGAGCTACTCTCGTCATAGTCTTCGAACAGGGGCATCTGTTGGTACGTTCGTATTCCTTGTGTAATCCTTGGAGCCTGGGGAACCTGGGCGTGAGAGCTGTATACCCCCCTTTCATCGTCCTAGGCCTCGTCACTGTGTTAACTACCTCTTGCGCGGGTGCCTGAGCCCCTCTTCCTCTTCCTGCAACTGATTAACTGGGTTCAAAGGACACTCGCGTTTCCAATGTCCGACCTGGCGACAAAGATGACACGCAGTGGTCTTCTTCAGTGTGGCCACGTCCACTCCCGTCTTGGGGTCTACTGGTTTTCCCTTTCCCTGGCCTTGCCCATTCTGGTTCCCCTGGAAATTTCCTTGTTTTCTTCCTAAGGTCCTTCCATTAGACTGACCCTGTGCTGTCTGCATCTGGACAAGCATCAATTTGTCTTTTAGCTTCCGATGTTTCGATTCCACCTCATCACTACAGTATCTCGCATATCTCAAAATTTCATCTACCGGCTTGTTCTGCCAGCAGATCAAATGGTGCTGTATCATGAGACTGACTTCTGTTCTCAGACCCAGTACAAACTTTGAGACAAACTGTCCCATATCCTTGGGGTCTAACGTATCTAATCCACTATACTGTTTAAAAGCTTGCAGAAGTCTTTCGTAATATTCATGCACCGTTTCTTTGGGTTCCTGTACAGTCCGATCTATCTTAACCCAATCTATATCTTGAGGTGAAATCTTCAGTTTTAGCCATGTAATCACCTGCTCATACTTTTTCATTACTAGGGGTGATGGACCATTTGTAACCGCCTCCCTTTCAGGTTCCGAAGTCGGCCACTCGACAGCGACTTTACAAGCTGTCCACAAATCTCCCGGTACCACTATGTCAAACAAGGTGTTCAAATCAATCCATAGTACTTTTGAGATTTTAACAAACCGTTCAACCTGCTTGTACCACTCTACTGGTTTCTCCCTCAGCTGAGGAAAATCATTTGTAAATGCAGCCAAATCACCTCTATTCCACGGCACATGCACATACCCTCCATTCTGTACTTCCCGTAAAGGAAAATTTCCAACACCCGTCGCCCCCCCTCCTGGAGGCGGCGTTTCCCCTTCAGCTTTCTTTGCTAGTTTCTTCTTGGACCACCTCTCTTCCCATTTGTCCAACAAAATCCATATTCTCATTCCTACAATCAGGTCTCTGGTGTGTGTCCTTAATCCTGTGATTCTTTTCTCCTCCAGTTCCTGGTCACTGTATTGTAATCTATGCGGTCCTTGCAACGTTTTAGTTTTGTTCAGGTCTACCTCATATCTTTTGGCCAACGCCGTTAATTTTTCATGTGCTATTCTAGCTTTTCGAGTCACATCTTTTGCTACGAACAGCAGCTCATCTGATCCATAAATTTCTATCCTTTCCAGAGGCAGACCCCCGCTAATCATCTCGTCTACCTCTGCTTTCAACCTTACTACGTCTAGCAACCTTGCCTGTACTGCACTCCTCAGTACTTCTCGACAAGTTGAACCGTCCCGCTCATCACAGTCACTATTCTGTCCTTGTGACCTATTCCCTTCCATCATATTCCTGGAACTTGGTCTGTCTTCCGAGATGTTTTGTGCCCTATCTCCTGGCATCCTATCACTTTGGTTTGTTACTGTTGGTGTCCACATCCTCAAAGCTGACTTGGATTCATGCAAAGACCTCGGTCTGACTGGTCTCTCATCCTCCTGTCTAAAGGAAGAGTCTGCAGTAGCCGGTAACGGCGTACTTGTCTCCAATGGTCTTGGGAAATGAACCACTCGTACTCCGAACCCATTCCCACTCTCACTGGTTATTTCTTCCCTTCCCATCCGTACGGAGCTCCCTTCTCTCACTCGGTCTGAGTCATATACCGGTACTATAGGGCCAATGGTAACCGGTACTGTCAAGGAGTCCGGTAATCTTGTGTTTCCAACAGGAGGCTGTGTTATCATAGACGTCGTTGCCCCTTCCGTTCCGGTGGAAATCCTTCCCACTACTCTCATGCTTGTCTGATTCTGGCTCTCATCAATTGTTACTGCTGGAGTCGGCTTTCCCTCTTCTGAGTCTGGATTAAATGGTGGTGGCCTCTCTGCCAACAACCTATCTAACAGGCTGTCGTCTGTGTCACTGTCGTCCTCGTCGATTCTTATAATCTTTCCGTTCTGTATTAGCAGTGGGTATAATTTATCTCCCTCAATCGTTTCCACTCTCCACCTTTTCTCCAGTGCATCCCACCTTGCATCTTGAAATGCCCTGACCGATTTCTTCACCCTTTCCTGGCTCTTGTCTTTCCTCCTATCGTACGCTGCTCTAATCCACGCATGTAGCGCCTCAAACTGTGTTGGTCTAGGTAGTGGTCGTAAAGAAGCCATTATACTTTTTAGCTGGTACAACACCTCTAATCTGAAAGTACCATAGCATGGGAAAGACAATTCTCCTTCTCCTTCTGTCATTTTATGCCAATTCTCAAGCTATATTATAGTATGCAATCCTACATTCTTTGCCATATAATGTGCTGGCGTATCCTCGGGAGGAGCTTCCTCTCCTTCCCGAGTGACCACATGTCTATCACCTCTACAAAGTTCCCGTAAAACTTTAAAACATTTCATGATGAATCAACTTTTTCTTTGCACTCTCAATGTCAGCTTTTACTTCCTGGTTTCAATCCACCAATGCCAGCGCGGCTCACACCAACCGACCTATCGCAGCGCGGCACTTGTCTGAAGTCACTTTTCCTCCGCTCGCAGCAGTTCTCCTCCTCCCTAATTCACTCGTTCTCGCTCGCACCTGTCCCAATCATACTCTGAAATAATGTCCGTCCTACCGAACAATTACCTCTCTGACTGTCAGTCTTACCAATGACCGATCAGCCTCTTGAGCTTGTTGACCTCAATCTGGCAACCGTCTGTCCGCAAAACGACTGGACAATCGCCTCTAACGCACTCGATAGGATTCAATCACTCGATGTTCTGCACACAATAACCTACGACCTGCGTTGGTTATTCACACACTCACACATGTGTTCCCTATCTTCAGTGGGTCTGTCAATGACGTCTCGTGACCCCCACAACCTCTGGTCAACGCTCTCAACTCTGGGTGTGTTCTACACCACAATAAATCTCCCGGTCCCCCGCGCGCTCACGGTCCGGTTCTCAATCACACAACTCTCTTTCCAACTCCGCAAGACATCACACAACAATAAAACACCGCAATCTACCAAACGCCACTCTTTTCATACTCACTCTACCACGAACTGCTACTTCCGCCGCACCGTCACTGTCCGTCAGTTTTCAACGACCTCCGACATCTTTCTCCCGCGGTCCTCTGGATCTGCGTCACTCGGGCTCTATGGGGCAACTTAATCTCCTATCTTGCTCTAGATCTCCCCTTACCATCAAAGGTAACCATCCTACTCTGCTACCAACTGATAACGCTGATTCTTATCTAATTATCTATAAGAAACTTCTGGTCGCCAAGATCTTTTTACCTGTTGAATAGTGTAAAGGAGAGAATCTCATCTGGTTATATAACAGCATTCATTTTGTCTGAAAGGACCACTGACTCCGAATTCAAGTTTAAGAATTTATTATCGCCAAAAATAACTGGACATGCAAGCACCTCAACACGAGGTTAAAGAAATAGATGGGCACTAATACAAATAATAACCTACGCAGGAGTCTCATCCGACTCAGAATAAAGAGAATAGATAGTTCTAGAAGGATCAACCAAGCTATGATTGCTCCAATTTCTACGTTGCTCTTCATTTATCTAAGCAAGCTTTAAACCAATTGCTGTCCCTACACTAACACTTAGTGACATCCCTACATAACGATCTTCTCAGGCAAGAGTAAATAAAAGGTGTCAGCTGTGAAGACTTCCTCAGAAGTGCAATCACATAATACCTAAGCTCAGATTCTTTTATGCTCCTTCCTCAGGACACTCTCTGTCCTTCTCTCTGGTCTCCCCTACCTCTTGTCTGGCCTCCTCCCTCGGGGCACTATCCCTAATGCAAAATCCCAATACAATTGTACACGCCTTTGTCACGCCTCCTTGGCCAGGTCTTCCTTCTCGTACTTTTCCATCGAAACGGTTACTTCATCCTGGACGGTTGCGATGACCTTGAGTCCCAGGCACCTTCTCCGCTGAAAGTATCATCCCTAAATTCCATTGCACTCCCCGTACCATGCCTCCCAACTCTCTAACTTTTGAAAACAAAGAGTTAGTCTTTACTAACGAGACATGTGTCCTTGCACCTGCAACAAAAGATACGTTCAACAGAAACCTTCTACTGTGCTAATTAAATCTACCGTTTGTGCCCAGAGAGCCTTACCAAGAGAATCTTTTCTCTTCCTACAAAATAAGCTAACATAAGAATAAACCAGGCCTTCCCTAAGCATATATGTAGTCAGGCCTTTACATATAACTTTTAAACACACACTTTACTTTTCCCTATAAGCATTTTCATTACAATACATATGCAAAATGAATTACATGTGCAACTTTAATATGGTGCACGTTTAAACTACTGCAATTGAATTACACACGAACTAATTTCTCTATGCATTATTTTTCACACAATTCAATAAACATTACATTGCATAATTATCATAACACTATTATATTGCGTAGTTCACTTAATATTAGTGAACTATTCACTCTTACTAAACATGCATGGATATACAACTGAATATATACGAATATATGTCTTAGTACATGCGGGTGCGGACTACCAGTGATTATGATGCACCCCTACAATTCACAAGAACATTTCGCTCTATCACACATGTTGCACATCATCGATCATATCACCTTTATCGCATTGGAATTTGTCTACTTGTGTCTCCTTCCCATCTCGCCATCTGTTCAAGATTCAACCCCTAATGTCGCGCTCTCCTGAGGCCGACCAATTTCCATGGCAAACAGCAAAAACCAGAAACTCTGTTGTCTGTATGACAGATTAACAACTTTTCTTTCTTGAAATAAAGAAAAATGTTTGATTTTCGCATACTAAATCTATTTGCTTACATCTTTTGGCCCTCATTACAAGTTGCACAGTTTTAGGGTGCAAACTTGAACACAAAAATAATGTTATGACTTAATTCCCGTAGAATGAGGCATAAGTGTGCAGACCCAGTTTGCCTGGCAGAATTCTGCACGGTTTTGCCTGCTTTGGCAGGATACATGCTCACATTTGCCATCTGCTCCGAGAAGGTATTAAATATGAGCTCTAGGCAGGTGCTGGGTGGGAGTGGAAGGAGGGCAGAAGGACAAAGGAGGAAAAGGGTGCCCTGCTAAATAAAATGCTTGGGAATGGATGGGGGCATAGGTTTGTAAATCGGGCGTGGCAAAATGATGTCTCTTTTTTTGTCAAAATTGGCTTTTACATGGTTATTTAAAACTATAAGTGCCTTTATTCTTTCAAATGTGTTCTCTTCATTTTCTGCAAGGTTTGCAAAGATACCTTTTCACTTTACCTCTCCTTTCCTTCCCACATCCCTTCAATGTGTGATATTACACTAGATTAAAAAAAATGCTGTTTCAGTGGGTGAAGGAAGATAACCTGAACTCTTGTTTTCTGAAGTTTGTGCATCCAAAGATTCTTTCCAGCCCTCTGCCCCATTTTTTTGTTTTTGAGGGGAGCCACTACACCCTTCTTCACTCATTTTTAAAAATTAGTGTATTTCCTCCTCCTCCATTCTACTGCAAGTAGCACTAGGAGAAGTGAAAAAGCGCTCTTTCATGGGGACAACAGACTCTGTGCATGGGCTTATGGGTAGACCATCCCTTTCGCAGCCCCAGCAAGTAGCCCGAGCATGATGGCCACATTCCAGAGCTCCCTACAGCGTCTCAGGTGCTCTACTGCTGATTTAGCAGCAGGGGTGCCCTACGTGATCGGCAAAACCAAAAGAAATTAAAGTGGGCGCCATGCTCACACATAAAGCACGGCACCCGTGCACATACAAGTTATGCGCATGGCAGACCCGTGAAGCGGCCGCCATGGTATATAAAAAAAAACCATGACAGCGGGTGCCATGCTCAAACATAAAGCAGTGCGCCCACCTTGTAAATATGAAAGTGGCCCCAAAATGGAGCCTGGAAAGCGCGGTGTGACACGCTAGAAGTGCTTGCGCGATATGAAAACAAAAACAAATAATGAAAAATGGAGGGCATGGGGAATGGGAGAGGAGAAGAAGAAATAGTACCTTATAAAAGCGGACACCCACTAATCAATGGGAAATAATGTGTAGTTGAGTGGTGCTCCTTACCAAGAAAACAGGAGTGATGTTTTGGGTTAGGAACCAATTAGCAGGCTGCAAAGAAGAGTGATGCTACAATCAATAGGGTATGCAGCAGGCGGGATTACAGTCCTGTATTGAATACAACAGGTCTTGCACACAGCGCATGCACGCTGACGCTCGACCTAAAAGCGAGAAGTGTCACACAGTCAAGTCACAAAACAAACTTTCAACGTGTTCTTAGGCTAATACATTTTATTTTGAACAGATTGAAATTAAAGAGGCCAGACACAATAAGGAAAACAGCCGCCATATCATTTCAATGACGTTTGTTAGAGACCCCAACATTTGTCACACGCAGAAATGGTTCACTAAAAAGGCTGTGCATTAAAAAGCACTTTAAAATAATGATAGCTTTAAGAATGCAACTCGCGAGTTGCAAACACTAGGTAAACTATGACTACATGCCGTTTTGAAATCATCAATTCTACTACAAGAATGCGAGGGTACCTTTTTCGGGAGATTGTGCAGATGGGCAATGATGTCAGGTGAAAGTGACTCATTACAGAGTTACCACAGGAGAAACATGGGGTGAATATTCTCACGTAAAAACTGCTGACAGATAAAACAATCAAAAAAATCATTATCACTGCACCCAGGGCTTTAAGTGAGTTGCAAAAAGTGAAAGGAGGGGGTTCTCTTATAGGCGTGTGGTCTACATAATTAAGGGCGTGGCTTACACACGGTAACTACATTTTTGTGAGCCCTATAGTTTGCCTCCTGCCTTCTATTTTGGTGCAAAATTAAGTAAACCCATGTCAGATATAAACAGGAACAATATTACTAACAAGAAATACCTTAACGTTTTTTACATTAATTGTTCAAAAATGTATCAGTGTTATTTGCCAATAGGGTTAAGGACTTGAATAAAGTGCCCAATAGGGTCCGTTTCAATGTTCGTTTTTATTTACCAGTGGGTCTCAGATACGGAAGGACCTGGCCCAGTTTTCGCCCTGACTGCATCTTGCATTTACAGTTTGAGAAAAGGCCCCAGCAGTCTAGGAAACATAAAAGCAGCCATGCAGGTGAGATGAGGTTGGCAGCACCGTCAGGAGGAGGCTACTGCATCTCTCCTTACTGGACTCATATTAACACCTCAGAAAGGCAAGCAGCAGCAGTAGTACAACAGCCTCTTTGACCTGCCACATCTACCTGCGGCAAGTATCAAAACCTACATAATTTCCCTGCCATAAACACAAGCTACAACACAGGTGCCACTCCTCCCCATATAATCCTGGCCCCCTGATGTAACTCCATAAAAAATTTGTTGTCCAGAGATTTTCATTTTTGATTTGTGTTTTGGGATCATTAGAGAAGTAATTTAGCTTAGGTAGATGTTGCTGATCCGGGCCGAAATTTTCTGGACGACATTTTTAACAAGCATTTGCAATGCAATCGTTCTTGCATTTGTGAAAGTTGAAGCTATTAGCGTTGTAAATTATATTGTTTTTTACTTATGTTTTTTGTTTGTAGTGGAGTGGATGTATGTTGTTTGTTATTTGTAGAGGTACTGTATAGTCATGCATGGAGTATTGTGCGGACATGCTGTGTCGGGATGTGGGAGGAGTCTGCTTTGGAGGAAGCTAACAAACAACCCTCCAAGCACACAAGCCCAAAGTGAAAGTGGTGCCGTTAATAAATAAATAAAGCTGCGTGGCCGTGCTGTGTTAGGACATGGGAGGGGTCTGCTTTGGAGGAAAGCCAACAAACAACCTTCCAAGCATACGAGCCCAAAGTGAAAGCGACACCGTTAATAAATAAATAAAGGAGGACGGCCATGCTGTGTCGGGACATGGGAGGGGTCTGCTTTAGAGGAAAACCAACAAAATACCTTCCAAGCACATGAGCCGGGGCAATGTAAAAAACGAGGGGTGGGAGGTGTTGTTGTGGGAATGGCACGGAAGATTAAGTGAACTGGGACAGCAGTGAAGAAAGAGCGGAAAGATAAAGTAGTGCACTGAAGCAAAACATATGGCCCATAGTGAAAGGACCCATGTAGCAGGGGCAGTTTCCAGGTCGGAACAAAACAGCCCAAAGGCGGGACAAATGTATGTAATTGGCCAACGAAAACAAAGGAATTTGTAAAAGCAGATGAAAAAAACCAATGGAAAGTGCTGAGCGTGTTTAAATCCCATAGACTGAATACCACATGTGTCGAAACTGCGCATGCACTGCCTAGGCGGATGTGTTGCAGTGATGATGTAATATTTCAGGAACCATGAGACATATATACTTCATTTTTGTGTCAACGCTTAGGTTTTGAGGGCCTAGTAATCTTATAGAGACAGAAAATAACTCCGCAGAGCAACCCTTCTGCCATTTTCCAAAACTGCAGATCTATAATAATGTGTTTTAGCCATCATATTGGTAATTAATTTTAATATTGTTTTTGTTTTGGTTTTCCGTTGACTCAAATTTGTAAACATGAGTGAAGTAGGTGGTAGCAGAGGATCTATACCTCCTGATAGAGTATTGCTAACTACAAAATCTGAGGACTCCTTCAACACAGAAAAATGTGTCATATGCCAAACTAATCCGAAAGAAAAGCTAACATCTGCTGCGGCTGGACAGAAAAGTGTTTGAGATGCTACAGAAATACAGCAAGACAAAGTTCACAAAACAGTGAAACTGATGGGTGAAGAGGATCAAATATTTTATAATTGTAACAACACAAGTGCTACAAGTTGTATACAATGGAAAAAAGCCTGGAACAAATTGTCAAAAGATAGCAGAAACCACAACAACAATACGAGTCTTCTGAGAAAGCGACAACAACCAAACCCAATGCCCATCCACTTAGAAGATCGATGGCTACCACTCGTCCACCTTCAGCAACTGATCAGAAAGCAGAGGATCTTTAGTGTGTTTTCTGTGGTTTAGCCACAACAAGGGCCAAAGGGATTGACAAAAAAACAAAGTACAGCGTGTGTGAGTCCCAAAGGGCAAGCATGTTTTTATCTGCAGCTAGTTTCTTCCAAGATGAAGCTTTCAGCTGAGTAGCTGATCCAAACAGCAAGGTGAATGTATTTGCACCGCATTTGTATGCCCGCCCAAACTGCATGCATGCATAAATTCTAAAATATGAATGTACAATGAGTTTCCGGTAGCAACGTAACCGCCATCCTTCAGTTAAGTTTGCATTCTTTGAAAAAGCAAATGAAGTTTTAAAGTCACTCTTAAGTGCTGACTATTGGTTCATACCCAGTGAGATCAGAGAAATAATGTTCAACATTGATGAAAATGTATTGATCCATAACAATGAAATTAAGATTTTTCTAGTGCGACTGTACAATGACAGAATTTGTTATTGTCACTCTGACAAAAAGAATGAGCCACTTATATTGTTCTCAGCTGATCTGACTCCTGAAGTTCTTGCTGTCAAAATAAAATCACAGGATGTACTTAAATCAGCAGGAACCATTTTAAGAAACATCCTGAAAGATTTAGATTTTAGAATTAATGACAAATTGTGTGACGCCCCAGAGCTCCACAAATCATGGCAGTCAACAGTAGTGCCTGATGTCATCTTAACATGTTTTACATCATTGTTTAATATCAGCAAAGCAAACTGTTACAAACTAAAGTTCTTGAGTTCGGAACAGAAGTGGACAACATTGATGATGGCTTTGAAGATATAAGTGAAGAAGTGGAAGACAATCCCATGAACCAACAGGCTTATGCTGTGCAAATGTACTTTCTTTTCCAAATCATGTTTTATGAATTACATCACGGCAAAAAGGAAACTCCGCTACACTTGATGACTGCCCTGCAATCTATGACAAGTGCAAAAGTAAAGATCTAATCACTTCAATGAATAGGATTGGTGTATCAACAAGTTATAATGACATAGTACAGAGCAGGAACTTGTTAGCAGCTAATGCTATAAAATCTTGTGAATCAGACAGGACACCACTGCCAAGTCACTTTACCAGGAAAGGATTTACAATTGCTGCTCTTGAAAATTTTGATTATGAAGACAGCTCTTCTTTGTCTGGAACATCCAGCACACATGATACTACCATGGCACTTTTTCAAGACTGTACCAATTAAGTAGCTGCTGGAAAACAAGCTGTGTCAGCTGTAGGCATAAACAAACAAAGCTGCAAACTTATAACCAGTCGCGGTCCGTGTAGGAGTGCCGGCCGGGCGGTGACGTGGGGCGGGGAGGGGCAGGGTGGGGGTAGCAAAGTACGGATTACGGACCAATACAGGTAAGTAAACATTTAAATCAATAAAACGAATTTCGTTGTGAGCGCTGCATCGCCAAATGCGATGCAGTGCGCGCAACGAAATTCGTTTCATTGATTTAAATGTTTACTTACCTGTATTGGTCCGTAATCCGTACTTTGCTACCCCCCACCCTAACCCTCCCCCGCCCCACGTCACCGCCCGGCCGGCACTCCTACACGGACCGCGACTGCTTATAACCCAACTGCTTTGCCAACGTGTGCAAAATCACTACAAGCCATCAACACGTCCCAGTCTACCAGAAAGTTTCAAAGTGGCTGGGGTAATGGATCTTACTCTACCTGATGCTGCGGTCCACAAAGCTGATTTAACTGAATTTATACTATCTCTTATTCGGTGCGGACTGAAGGATGAAGAAAAGTCAGTTCCTCTGTGGGCAGGAATTCATGCTCTGATCTCTCAGAATACGTACCCCTGAAGAAGGTTGGGTTTTTGCCAGTAATACCATCTCCGGTCACAAACTACACAACTCTAAAAAATTTCCAAAATGTGTGTGCTCAGCTTGAAGAACAGCCTATCCTGCCAATTTTCTGCAATGAAGGTGTTTTCCGTATTGTAGCTGACATTTTTATGTGCAATCCAGTAGAATTTGATTATCTTTATCCAATAATGGGCATTTTCCACAAGACAAAAGTTGCATTGCGGTATGCAGGAAGTTATCTCAGTGGATGTGGCATAGTGGATGCACTTATTGAGGGTGAAATCTTTGGAAGCAAAACTGTCCAGTCAGTATTGAGCGGAACTCATTATATTTGCTCATTACAAGGTATGCTCATCATATCTGAGGTTATAGAACCATTGCGCTGGAATGCTTTGTGGAACAAAAATAACTAATTAGGTTTTTCATATCTTATCTCAGAAGTGAACAAGGCACAGGGTGCACTTAATTCAAAAGACATAATGCAAAGCCAGGCAATGTTCAATTTTCTCAGTTCAAAATCAGAAAACCTGAAAATCAAGTTCATAGAGTTTGTCAAAGAATGTGAAGAAAACTTTGCAAGTAGTAGAGAAATGTTTTACACATGGTAGCTCTAGTGAAAAACTTGGTACATGCTGATCCGGAAGGTGATTGGGAGCTGCACGTGAAGACTGTGGAGTCACTGATTACTGTGTTTACGAATTTGATTGCATAAACTCCCTGAGATATGGGTCCTGGTATTTGGAAAGAGTGAAGAAGCTAGAGGTGGAAAAACCATACATCTACAGAAAATTAATCCAAAGACATTTTGTGGTGAAAGACAGCGAGGGAAGGTGGCTCCAGATATGAAACTGGAACAGACGATCCAGAGATTTCAGAAAAGCTCCAAGGGAATTGTTGGTCAGACACGTAAAAGTGAATATGTTGCTCAATGGCAGCTAGTTTACCATGAAGTCCTTTCCATTTGCAATGCTTTCAGAGAGATGATAAATTTGAAATGAATAGACCATCATAAAAATGTTCCTCACCATGAACTTATGGGAAAGAGAGGGGAACATTTTAATAAACATGTTGACAGCTCAATAATGTCTCACTGCTGAAGTAGCAGTGCATTACAAAAACCCAGCAGGAGATAAATTGTTACTTGTTAGAAATTTTGAGATGATTCAGTGTGTAAATGCTGGATAGCTCATGTGAAATATCAAAGCTCTGCAAATGTCTAAGTGCTGGGACATCAGTGCTTGTATGGTTTAAACCATGGAGGGGCATTTTGAATGCTCTGTGAATTTCTCACTACAATGGAGAACATATCAATGTCTTCAAATTGGATATCTATGAATGTTCCTGGTCACTACACATTACTAAAATATTTGAATGTGTTTAAACTGGAGACAAGATTGAGGACAATAAATCGCTGATTAAACAATGGTCGGAGTTTTCAATTCCATTAGTCTGCATGTCCTTCCAATTTTTTCCTGTTCACTTTATCTCATGCCTAGTGTGAAACTGGAAAGAAAGATGGAGACTACCTTTGCAACTGCATTTTTGAGCATATCAAGAGATTTAGGGCTACATGCATCAAAATTATAAATTGCGAATACCTAATTGGGAATTCCTGAGAATCGCAATTAGGTAATCGCAATTCACAATGTATGAAACTCATTTCAGAAAGCGATTCCTAGGGGTTCGCAAATCCAGTGGCGGCTCCTCAAGGGAGTGCTGTGGGGCGGTGGGGCGGGGCAGGGGAGGGGCAGGGTGGGGGTAGTAAACTCCGGAATACGGCCGAACGGAGTTAAGTAAATAAATAAATAAATAAAACAATTTACATTGCGCGCGCTGCAAAGCCAACTCGGAGATGCAGCGCGTGCAATGTCAATTGTTTTATTCATTTATTTATTTACTTAACTCCGCTCGGCCGTATTCCGGAGTTTACTACCCCCCACCCTGCCCCTCCCCGCCCCGCCCCACAGCACTCCCTCGAGGAGCCGGAACTGCGCAAATCGCTCTACCTCATTATTATTAATGCGGTAGATCACAATGTGCGACCCCCTAGGAATCGCAAAAATCATGGGGATGATGGCCTGCTCAGGTCAGGAGACCTCCATATCCATGATTGCTTTTAAATAAAGCAATCAGGGGCGTGGCCAAGATGGCGACCGAGTAGGACGTGCCTGCTCATCGCTCCATCCCGCTGCAGGCCTGGAAGCCTAAATGCAGCAGTAGTGAGCCCGGAAGCGGCCCCGGATCCTCCTAATAACCCCGAGGCACTAGAACCGCTGCTGGGTGGTCTTCCGAGGCCGGGCATTGGCCGAATCTGCAGCCGCGAACGGCCCGGTCTTCCTCCCGGCCTCTGGATCAAGTGACGCGGTCACGCAATGCACGAGAGGCCCAGGCGGAGGGACCTGCGGAGAACCGCCTGGCGCCGCGGCAGATACCTGAGGTCCGGAGGGGGGAACAGCAGCTCAGCACCTCAACCTCCCATTGGAGAAGCAAGCTGGGCTCCCGTCTCGAAGACGAGCCAACAAAGAGACCTCGCCGAATCAGGCTGATTCCTCTTGCTGGGGCCGCGCTGGACCCTAGCCTCCTCCTGGCCTCTGGGTGAGGCGAGGCGACCCTGCAGGCTACGCGAAGCCCGGACGCAAGCCTGCAGCGGCCTATCCAGACATTGATGAGCACTCCGAGAACCCGCTCGAGACAGAAGTAGCAAGGAGAGAGCCGCAGGAGATCGGAGACCCGCTCTGAGCCCCCGCCAGGAAGAGGGCCCTAACGCCGAGAATCCAGCGGCACCGGTCGTCCATTCCCCGCTACGGGGGAGCCACACAAGAGGTCAGTGGGGCTTTCCGCGGGAGCGGTTGCAGTCCTGGCGTCTGGCTGGAGCGGGAGACGGACCGCTAAGCGCCAGTCGACCCTCTGGGGGAACGTAAAGCAGGCAGAGAGGAACAGGGCCCCCAACAGCAACCAGAGTGCGTGGGAAGCGTAGGGAGAGGCCGCAGACACGGGGGAACTAGACTGTAAACCAATGCTAAAGAGGAGAACACTACCTTGGGGTTTGGTTTGAGGAGAATCTTACTTTCACGACCCAGATCAAGAAGCTAGCTGGAAACTGTTTCGGGCTACTTAAAAGCCTTTGGAAATTCCTTCCACTTCTTCCTAGAGCCGCTAAAGAAACAGCCACCCGAGCCCTGATTTGATCCCGGTTGGATTATGCCAATGCCCTGTATGTTGGCATCCCGGGATATCTGCTTAACAAACTGCAGGTTGTTCAGAATGCGGCAGCCAGGCTTCTTCTCAACGTCCCCGTCAGAAGCAGCGTGAGACAACATCTGCGCACCCTTCACTGGCTGCCCGTAGCCGAACGGGTTAAATTCAAGTCTTTAGTTATAGCTCACCACGCTCTTCATGCCTCAGGCCCTATCTACCTACGAAAGCGCTTCTCTTTCTATACGCCTGCGAGACATTTGCGCTCTACCACACAACTCTTGGCTCATGTTCCTCGTTTCCGGCTGCAAAGGATGGGTGGCAGTTCCCTTGCCCTGAAAGCTGCTTTAGCCTGGAACTCATTGTCGTTTGCTCTCCGGAGCATTCAGGACCCCATTCTGTTTAAAAAAAAACCTGAAAACATTTCTCTTTGTTTAAATTTGATCTCCGCATTCCTCAAGGCTCGCACCGGGACACTCCTCGGAGTATCCGTGTGCGCTACAAATATAAATAACATAACATATAACGGGCAGGGGTCGGCTAACCCCATGCAACTGCAGAGTCAAGGCCAAAAGCGAGTTCCCCAACTCCAGGGTGGGGAAGGAAGAGATAGACACTGACTGGAATTAGCAGAATAGCCCGGTTGGGCATCCGAGTAACTGACATCTCCCCCACCTGATATAGCTGCTGCCTCACCTGTGCCCACCACAGCTCCCCAGAACTCAAGGCAGCCCTGCCAGCTACACAGAGACGCCCATCTACACGGGGGAGAGAACACAGGTTCTCAAAATGGCGTCGGGGAAAACAAAGAAGGAGCGCTCCGTGGAGGAACTCCTACTCAAAACTACCCCGGCCAGCAGCGACACCCAGAATGCGCAGCCGGGCCCATCGGCAGACGGGGGTGTGGATGACTCTGAAGCCCCGGTCACACGCTCCTTCTTGCAAACACTGTTCACCTCACTAAAAGACAGCCTACAGATGATGAAGAAGGAACTGACCCAAGAACTCAGAGAAGGGCGCAAGGACCTGGGCGCGTTGGGAGATAGGGTTAACTCCATGGAGACACAAAATTCCTCCAGGGATGAAGAGATAGAACAATTAAAGCAGGAGGTCCTCTGTCTGAGAGATCAACACTTAGACCTGCAGTCATACGCAGAAGACTTGGAAAATTGTTTCCGCCGGAAAAACATACGAATCCGGGGGTCCCACATGGGGCGGAGGGCCGGGACATCGCTTTGTTCATGGAGGAGATGTTCCGCACCATCCTAGATGCACCCCCTAGACCAAAAAATCAACTCGACCGGACACACCGAGCGGGACCGAGAAGACCACCCCCAGCAGACATACTCACGTGAGTTCACGACTTCCAATTTAAAGAAAGGATACTGCGAAAAGCCAGAGACACCGACCCTGTTGAATTTAATGGTCACAAACCTCTGCTTTATCAAGATCTCGCTGCATCCACGCAACAAAAGCGGAGGGAGTTCCGCCTAATTTTCAAATGGGAAGGGAAAACGCATCACATCCGATCGCTCCGGGAGGCCCGACAGCTACTGAACTTGGAGGAAAACACAAGCAGCGCGGACTCACAGTCCAACTATGGGACTGGTTCCCCAAGGAACCGTAAGTGGAGGACAGTAAACCGATCTCCAAAACGCCTAGCGCCAGACCTTGAAACGATCACTAAAGAGAGGAAGGCAGTTCTGGCCACCCTGGCGGAGGACTCGGGCCGACTTGAATGACCAGCACAAACGCAACTCTAGGCATTGCTCGCGAAGGGGGATCCGGGATCCGTAAACCCAACCTTCTAGCACCCTCACCATCATTGGAGAAGAATCCTTCTGACATCTCACGCCCAAATCCATGGGTCTAACCACATGGGACATTCTACTCGTTCATCATTTATTGTTTTTTGTTGACTATTTTGTTCTTAAAGGGTATGTTTCCTTTCTCTGTCCAGACAAACATACTATGCACCACACAACACACCATAAGGTAACATGGTTAGCTTACTCCCTCACAGGAGCTCACCCAAGAGCCCTCCACTCCCCTCAAAGCGACAAGCAACAGTTCCACAGCACTTACTGCAACCCGCATAAATGACCCACTTACTTAACATAATCTCACTAAACGTGAAAGGCCTCAACAATCCAATTAAAAGGCGAGTTATCATATCGTACCTTGAAAACTCAGAGGCCCACATATGTTTCCTCCAAGAGACGCACTTACTCCCTGGGGACACACCTAGACTCTGATCCAAGGCATTCCCACTACAACTCTTCTCTCACACAACAAAAACTGTGGGAGTGGCCATTCTGATTTCTTCTAAATTCTCTGGGAAGGTCGGCCCCAAACTAGTGGAGATCAAGGGCAGATTACTGGTCCAATCGTTCCAGATGGGCCCCCACGTATTCACCATAGGCACTGTCTACGCGCCCAACGAGGGACAGGAGGGGTTCTTACGCAAATCAATAGCAGAAATTTCTAGATCCCAGGACAGAATGATAATAATTGGGGACGACCTCAATATAGTGTTCGACAACGTGGTAGATAGATCAGCCCAGAGACAGGGACAGTCAGGAGCCCTCACCGAAAACGGGAAACAAATGATTACAGACGCAGGGCTGACTGATGTTTGTCGAAACTGTCACCCCACAGACAGAGAATATGCCTTCTACTCTCACGCCCACAAAACCTACGCTAGTTTAGATTATTTCTTGGCCACGATACCCATTCTGCCTCAAGTACAGCAGATAACTATATTACCTCGCGCGCTGCCTGATCACTCGGCAGTGAGCCTGACATTAGCCCTCCACAGTACCTACACCCTTCCGCGAACCTGGAGACTCCGAGAAACGATGCTCTAACACCCAGAAGTAGTAAAGCAAATCACAAACACAATAACAGACTATCTAGACACGAATGATAATCCCGACAAACCAATTGCAACCTTATGGGACGTCCTGAAGGCCATGGTGAGAGGGGAATTTATTGCCAAAGCCGCATCTGACAACAAGATTCGTAAAGAAAAGAGGGACGCACTTACACAAAAAGTCAGAGAGCTAGAGCGCATGCACCAGAGGACAGGTGCCCCGAGGATCTGTAGACAATTAGAGTCGGCCCGCGCCCAATTGGCAGGTCTAGACCTAGACAGAGCTGAATATGCAGCATTGAGGCTGAGGCACAATTTCTATACCGGGGGAGACAGGTGCGGGAGATTGTTGGCCAACAAAGTTACAATCCAGAGACAGGCCTCAGGGGTCCAATCGGTGATTGACCCAAAAGGGCAGGAACAGACCGCCGTCCAGGACATCACCGAAACCTTTCGCCAATACTACACGAAGGTTTATGAAGCGCAGCACCTCTCTAGGGACGCCTTGTCCCAATACTTGACAGGGGTTAACATAACAAAGCTGCCGATGGCCCAAGCAGATACATTAGAGGCTCCGATCAGAATAGAGGAGGTCATGACAGCGATCTCCAGGTTGAAGACGCTTAAATCCCCGGGCCCAGATGGCTTTTCCTCTCTTTTTTACAAAACCTTTTGCTCTTCGCTGACTCCAGTGCTAGTGAGGGTTTTCAACTCTGTAGGGACCTCATCTACCCTGCCATGCTTGATGCTGGAGGCATCGGTGGTGGTTATACCTAAACCTGGCAAGGATAAAACAGGCTGCAAGTCCTATAGGCCGATTTCCCTCCTTAAAGTTGACCTTAAACTCCTCACGGGAATCCTAGCGCAGCACCTCTCCCCCCTCTTACCGGGGCTGATAGACCCGGACCAGGCAGGTTTCGTGCCTAGTCGCCAGTGCGCCGACACCACCAAGAGACTTCTGCATGTTGTGGATAATGCTCAACATTTGGATGGTGAGCGCATGATCCTGTCCATCGATGCAGAAAAAGCCTTTGACAGAGTGCACTGGCCATACCTAGAGGATACCCTGAGGCTCTTTGGCATCGCGGAGAGATTCCTGCACTTGATCCTAAGCAGTTACTCCACCCCGACTGCAACAGTCCGGGGAAATGGTGTGTCATCAGCCCCCTTCTCAATTCAGCAGGGCACGAGGCAGGGGTGTCCCCTCTCACCACTCCTCTTTGCTCTCTATGGAGCCAATGGCCCAAAGGGTACGAGATAACCCGCTGGTGTCGGGGGTGAAGTTCGGTGGGGAGGATCATAAAATCAGCCTGTATGCGGACGACATAGTAGCCACCCTGGAGAACCCCCACATATCCCTGCCTGCCTTTTTGGCAGAGCTTGAATCCTTTTCACAGGCGGCAGGTTTCAAGATGAATGTCCACAAATCCCAGGCACTTAGCCTATCACTATCTGCACCTACACTAACAGCCCTGAAACACAAATATAAACTACAGTGGGCCACGGAGGCAATACCATATTTGGGCATACAATTGGCTACTAATACGCAACACACTACCTCACTCAATTATACAAAACTCCTTCAGCAGACTAGAGAGCACTTGCGTAGGTGGAGGCCATTTTCCTTAACGTGGCTAGGCCACATTGTGGCGGTCAAAATGACAATCCTGCCGAAGATTCTGTTTATCTTCCAGGCTCTCCCACTTGAACCCCCATCAGGAGTTCTGCGTTCTTTGCAGAGGGACTTGGAACACTTTATATGGCGCGATAAAACGCCAAGACTTAGCAGGGACCTGGGCTGCCGCTCCCCAAGGGAGGGGGGGGTTGGCCATTCCGAACCTGCAGGAATATTACTGGGCAGTACAATTAAGAACATTCGTGGAGTGGTCACGCCCCGAATCTGAGAAGCACTGGCTTTTCATGGATAAGGCAGTAGCGGGGAGGCCCCTGTGGGGGATTCCATTCCTCAATAGAGAACACCGCCCTCGCAGTATTTACCTGTCAGAGGTCACACGGGCCCCTATGCGAGTTTGGGACAGGGTCTCCACCGCCCGGGGACTTACGACTTTCCCTTCACCATTTACCCCTATCGTGGGAAACGCGGCCTTCACACCGGGTCAAGCGACAAAGTCCTACAACCAGTGGTCCGAAGAGGGGCGCCGTTCTATTGGCCATTTCTGTGACATAGAGGGCCTATTAACTTTTGACGATTTCCGTTCACAGCACAACTTCCCCGAAACCGAACGCTTCCAGTACCAACAGATTAGGCATTGGGTAATGCAACCCGAGGTGCAGGAAAAGGCCCAAAGGCACCTCACTTCGTTCGAAAAATGGTTGGTAACCAAACTTACAGACTCCTGCCTCATCACGGCGTTATACAGCCTGCTAAAAGAGACTCCCATTGACGCTAAATCCCCAGGGCAACAACGGTGGGAGAGGAAAATAGGGAGAAGTCTCACACAGAAAGAATGGACTGACATGTATCACAAAGCTCGATATACTGCCCGCAACGCCGCTAGTATGGAAACAGCAATTAAAATAACTACCTACTGGTACCTTACCCCCCAAAAATTGCATAGAGGCAACCCAGCCAGAGATCCAAAGTGTTGGAGAGCCTGTGGGGCAGTAGGCACATTGACCCACTTATTATGGGTCTGCCCTCAACTTACCTGGTACTTACATGGTAACTGCCCTATCTACTTGAAACACAGATTGCGTGGTTACCAACAATCCAGAACCTTGAGATCCAATTCCCAAAATCTACTATGTATTCCTTGTTTTAAAAAGGGACGTATGGGTGGTAGATCCTTTACGCTCGGGGCTGCTAAACTGTGGAACTCTCTGCCGAGCAATCTCCGCACTATTGATTCGGAGCCCCTTTTTAGGAAAATGGTGAAAACTTGGCTTTTTAAGAAAGACTGAGGGCCTATGACTTGGCCCTTGAGCGGTCCAGTGCTGTACTATTTTCCGCTTAGCGCCGGGACACCTCTGTTTGAGGTAGCTGTCGCGCTTTACAAGTGTTTGTATTATTATTATTACCTCATACTGGACACAAGTGCTGGATGACATCGATCAGCACTTCGATACACAAATTCCTCGCTTCCCAGTCTTTGTCCTACTGGGCCTGCCAAATGCCATCACCTTTCTGCTCAAGGCGCGCTGGGGCCGTCAAATAGCCTTGGCTCTTGGGGCAGCCCACCAGAACATTTTAGCACACTGGGGGACAACTAAACTCCCTACACACGTGGGATGGTTACACCACCTGTGGAGAATCCTGGGTATGGAAAGAATATCCTTCACTCTAGCTAACCAGAAAACCTCCTTTCAAGATATTTGGGAACCATTCTTGGCCATACTAACCTCCGAATTTAGGGAACTCACCTGCCCCAAGTACCTATGCTTATTACGACTCGCGGAGCCTGCACGGCCTGCAGTAGATGCGACACCTAACCTGCCATGACTGACCGAGGTGCACACAAAGAGCCATTCATTGAAACGATCAGGAAGGGGACCCTTTTCTTTCTTTTTCTTGTGCTATACTTCTTGTTCTACTCTTCTGGGGGAGGTGGGAGGTGGGAGGCGGGGGAATTGCAATGCTGCCAATAACTCGCCCTGTGTTCAGGGTCAACAGACGTATTGATATTGCTATTGATTCTTCATGTTTCAAAATAATAAAGAAATTTAAACATAAATAAAGCAATCTTTTTTTTTGTAAAGCAGCCCGTTTTCCTTAAAGGAAAACGAGATGCTTTACAAAAAGTAAAATAAAAAGTTTTCTTTTCATTTTTTAAGAGTAGGCAGTGGTCCGTGGGACCACTACCTGCTCTCAAAAAACGCTGTAACAAACATTCACAAAGGGGAAGGGGTACCTTGGGGACCCCTTCCTATTTGCGAATGGGTAACCACCTACTTAAAGTAGGTGGTAAAATGCGAATGTTTTGCGACCGCATTTCGGTCACAGAACATTCCTACATACCAATGCAATTTGGTATTAGGAAGGGACACCCTAAACACACCCCTTCCTAATAGCGAATCGCAAACCCATTTTGTGATTCAGTAACAGGTTACCGAATCGCAAAATAGGGTTTGCTGCATCTGAAAAGCATTTTTTGCTTTCGCAAACGGGCCGAATCGGCCCATTTGCAAAGGCAAAAATGCTTTATGCATGGGCCCCATAGTGTCCTTTGTCAGACTCCAAAGCCATTTCTTGAACCTTAATGTACTACCACTACCGTTTCTCCCTCACAAGATTTTTTTGCAAAAGGCTAGCAAGTTTCTTCTCTCTAGCCATTAAGAACATGTATAAGAATGTAAATAGCTGGCACCCCACTCACCAGCACTTCTCAAACAGATGGTACTCTTTATTTTTCACAATCTTGGGCAAACGTTTTCCCCACTAACCACCAAGAAGTTCATCTGTCTTAAGGCAAATTGAATCAGGATCTACTAAATATCCTTGTCCGTTCTCTTTCCTCCAGTCCTGCTCACAGGCTACTGCTCCATCTTTGACACACATCATCAATTTGCTCTTTAATCACCACAATACCTCCAGAATGGAAGTCAGGAGTTGTTAATTCATAAAAACGGCTCTTGTATGGGGCTGTGACCAAAAATAGCTGCACTATTACATTACTTTCAGCCTCAGGAAAATTCCTCATAACCGAGTATATTGTAGCTAAGCAATCAGTTTGCTAGTGTGACGAAATCAACTATATTGATCAGTGGCAGCTAAGCTTTCACACTTGTCAGGGTATGGCGACTGCAATCGAACCCTCAGTTGCTGAATTGCAGACCACATTAGATCACGGTGACTCTGCCACTCTTACCCTGCTTGATCTCCTGGCAGCCTGCGATACAATGGGCCATGATGTACTACTTAACCACCTGACACAAATTGGTATTGAATGATCTGTCTTAGCCTGGTTTTCCTCCTTCCTTAAAGGATGGACTAAGGCAGTGGCTTTTCCACCATTTCATTCTTCTTCGAGGGATGTCTCCTGCAAAGTTCCACAGGGCTTGTCTCTCTCCCCAATGTTGTTTAACATCTATGTGTAGTCATTAGACTAACTGATTAGATAATTAAGTTGCCCAGCAATCTCATATGCTGATGACACAATAGATAATGTGTCCAAATCACCAGGCTCCCATTTCCACAGCCTGATTGGCCACCTGTCTGCTTGAAGATCTGCTATGAATGTCACAATGCTTCCACAAGATCAATGCTAAAAAGACTGAGAGCCTGCTAGTTTGTAACATCATGGAGTGATGGCAAAACACCTTCTGGTCAATGAATGTGGGAGATCCCTCCGTTCCAGCCATGTAAAACAAAACCTAGATCTCCAGGATGCTTATCTACACTTACCGATTTGGCGACCTCACCAGAAGTATCTCTGATTTGCCATGTGAGACAAGCATTATCAGCACTAGTCTTGCTTTTGGCTTCAAGGTGGCACTCAGAGTTTGGACCAAATAACTGGCTCCTCTGGTGGAGCTTTTCCTTTGGGAGGATTTATGCCCACATTTACTTGAATGACTGATTGATTCGTGCTCTGCTCCACCTAGCATATAATTATGTGAATTTGTACTCTATCCATGATCCCATGGCTTACTGATCAGTGTTAGCGATCCCAATTACTGCAATTCATTAGGGTGGAGTTTTGAACAGTTGTGGGCAAGATTTTTCTTCCAGTTTTCATGATACAGGCACTTCAGAAAATGCATGTCTCTTTTGGAGACAGGTGCAGCTTCAGCAATGGATGGATTCAAAATTCATAGCACAAGACAAAAAGTCTTCCTGGTTCCCTGGGTGAGATATCATATGAAACACATACTGCATCATATCTGTGGTTTAGGTGTGCAGATATATGGGACATCACCAGGGTGCTGCCAATACCACAGACACTACATTGCTCTCTAATGGTGGCTTCATCCCTCCCATCTTAGGAAGGGGTGGATCTTCTTCCACTTATTCCATTCATTCTCATGACAGATGCCAGTGTTTTAGGTTGCATATGGCTGGGTTCAAACTGGAATGTCATGGTGAGCAAAAAAACGATGGATTTAGGCCCATATCTCTGTACTGGGGTGAATGTATGACATTGTTCTGCATTCTGTCCAACAACTGTTGTTTTTGCATTTGTCACCGCGAGTGGGACGGGTATGCCCAGACGTGGGTCCCGTGCTCTCCATGCCACTGGAATCAAGCTATCCTGGCTGAAGAGGGGTGAAACCCCGAAACCGGTCCTAGGATGCTTGTTTCCAGTCCAGGGAGGACCTGGCTTGGCAGTTCGGGCTGGACTGTTCCCATGAGGCACAGGGTCAAGACTGATTTGCATATGGCTGGGTTCAACTGGAATGTCATGGTGAGCAAAAAAACAATGGATTTAGGCCCAGATCTCTGTACTGGGGTGAATGTATGACATTGTTCTGCATTCTGTCCATCAACTGTTGTTTTTGCATTTGTCACCCCGAGTGGGACGGGTATGCCCTGACGTGGGTCCCGTGCTCTCCATGCCACTGGAATCAAGCTATCCTGGCTGAAGAGGGTGAAACCCGAAACCGGTCCTAGGATGCTTGTTTCCAGTCCAGGGAGGACCTGGCTTGGCAGTTCGGGCTGGACTGTTCCCATGAGGCACAGGGTCAAGACTAATTTGCATATGGCTGGGTTCAAACTGGAATGTCATGGTGAGCAAAAACGATGGATTTAGGCCCAGATCTCTGTACTGGGGTGAATGTATGACATTGTTCTGCATTCTGTCCATCAACTGTTGTTTTTGCATTTGTCACCCCGAGTGGGACGGGTATGCTCAGACGTGGGTCCCGTGCTCTCCATGCCACTGGAATCAAGCTATCCTGGCTGAAGAGGGGTGAAACCCCGAAACCGGTCCTAGGATGCTTGTTTCCAGTCCAGGGAGGACCTGGCTTGGCAGTTCGGGCTGGACTGTTCCCATGAGGCACAGGGTCAAGACTGATTTGCATATGGCTGGGTTCAAACTGGAATGTCATGGTGAGCAAAAAAACGATGGATTTAGGCCCAGATCTCTGTACTGGGGTGAATGTATGACATTGTTCTGCATTCTGTCCATCAACTGTTGTTTTTGCAAGTGTTTTAGGTTGGGGCACCACATGCCAGGGGAGGACGGTACAGGGCAAATTGACAGTGGCAGTGGATATTGGCCTTTGATTCAATGTGTCAGCAATTACCAGCCTTAGTGGGAATAGACAATATTGTGGCCAAACCAGCGGCTAGAGGAGTACTAAGGATTAGAGTCTTGCTTGTCTGGCATGTCTGATTATGCTCTGGACCAAGAGGATAGTGGTTTCCATTATGGTTGTGCACCTTTGTGGACTGGACAGTGGGCAGGCCATATTTACTTTGGGCACTGTGCCTTACACAAGTGGGTTTGAAAGCTCTATGAAATAGATTCTGCCATACAGTTCTGTGCTTGCTTGCCTCACTATGGGACAAATTGGTGCCTCAATCTTTCTCTCTCTTTCAGGATTCTTGGGTGGGAGGCTGGATGCCTTCATGGGGTTTTCTTGTACACTTTCCATCCTTTAACCCTGATTCCCAAAATCCTTCTCAAGATCATGTAAGTAAGGGCTTTGGTTCTAATGGCTCCATTTTAGTGGATGTGCTGGGCTTGATTTCTTATGCTTCACTTATTGTTAGGATGGGGACAGTGGCCCCAACTAGGTTGTTGTCCCTGATTTAAAGTCCTGTGGTATATACGGTGGTATCTCTCCTCTTTTTATCCTGCACGAGGTTGGAGGTGAAAGCTGAAAGGCTGCAATTAGTGCCCTTGGGCTTTTCAGGGAATTCAACAGACGCTGTTTGTTGGACTTGGCCCTTTTTGCAGGGTCATCCCTGAACTTTTTGCCTTCCTCCTGTACTTTTTCTGACCTGTGTTTGTTGGTTTTATGACTTTGGGCACTTTAACACTGCTGATCAGTGCTAAAGTGCATATGCTCTCTGTTATAAATTGATGTATGGATTAGTGACTCCATGATTGGCTGGATTGGTTTATTTGTCAGACCCTAGTACAGTGCACTGAGTGTGCCCAGGGCTTGTAATTCAAATGCTGCTGGTGGGCTTGCAGCACTGGTTGTGCCACCCACAGAAGCAGCCTGTAAAAGTGTGTCTCAGGCCTGCCATTGCAAAGCCTGTGTGCAGTCTGGTACTGCCATGTTGACTGGGCAAGTGCACCCACTTGCCAGTCCCTAAACCTTCCCTTTTCTGCATATTAGTCACCCCTATGGTAGGCCCAAGGGCAGGGTGCATTGTAAGTATAAGGTAGGACATACCCTGGTGTGTGTGGCATGTTCTAATAGTGAATTACAGCCATTTTCGTTTTTCACTATTGCAAGGCTACCTGTCCTCCATAGGCCAGAATGGGCAGTTTGATTATTACATCTTATAATCCTAACTGACCCAGGGAACATGGTAGAAAAACGAATTTAGTATGCCTGAACTCAGAATGATAAAATACATCTTTTAGTGAAGTTGGTTTTAACATTCTGTGGGGCAGATTTACAAGCCCCTTGCGCCACTTTTGCGTCATTTTTAACATGGGGAAAGTGACGCGAAAGTGGCGCAAGGGCCTTGTAAATCTGCCCCTGTGTTTGAAAATACCACTTTTAGAAAGTAGGTATTTTCTTGCCTAACTATCCAAGCCTGCTTCTGCTAGGTTGTGTATTCCTTGTCTGGTTTGTGAGTGACAGGGGCTGGGGGATTCCAGGAGACTGGGTGAGTCAGCCCAGGGCTGAATAGAGAGATCTGCATGTAGATGGGTGGGAGGAGTTGCACCTGGGACCTGAATAGGGCTGTGCCTTCCCTCCACAATGCTGGCTCCACCTCCTGTGGTGCGTCTGATGTCCCTGGCCTACACTGTTAAAGGAAAGAAGGAGTCTTGTCAACAAAGTGCTCCAGGACTGACCAGAACTGGTTTGGACTAGGCAAAGGCCTCACTGCCTTCAGAGGCAAAGGATTTTGGTGTATAAATACTGGGGCCCTGACCCCAAGATTTTAGATCACTTTGGGGAAACAAGAAAAACCTTTGCTGAGGAGAGGAACCAGAGAAACTGAGGAAGATACTGTCCCTAAGCTGAGTGCTGTTTGGGGGATTGGCCTGCAGTGGTTGCCTGACTGCCAAAGAAAGGAGAGAGGAACTTTGTGTGTACTTTCATCAACTTGTGAAGGATCTCCAAGGGCTTGAGATAGAGCTTGCCTCCTGCTGAAGTCTCAGGGACAACAGACTTCACCAACCAGCTCCCCAAGAGTCTTTCTGGAAAGTGCCTGCTGCTGTGCTGGACTTTCTGAGGGACTGCGTGTCGCAAGGAGCTGGAAGCGCGACTCACGAAGAAGAAGCGTCGCTGCCGCAGCCGAAGCGCCTCGCATCACCGAAGAAAAGGATCGATGTCGCATCAGACGACGCCGCATCAACGGAGAAGAGTGTCGCCGCCGCTGCCGCATCATTGCCGAAGCGCCTCGCACCGCTGGAGAAGAGGATCGACGTCGCATTAGACGCCGCCGCATCACCGGGTAGCGTGTCGCAGGGCCTATCGCGGCTCAGAAGAATCGTTGAGTCACTGCACGGCCGTCGCATCGTTGCCGAAGCGCCTCGCATTGCCGGAGAAGAGGATCGATGTCGCATCAGACGCCGCCGCATCACCGGGAAGCGTGTCGCAGGGCCTGTCACGGCTGAGAAGAATCGCTGAGTCACCACACGGCCATCGCATCATTGCCGAAGCGCCTCGCATTGCCGGAGAAGAGGATCGATGTCGCATCAGACGCCGCCGCATCACCGGAAAGCGTGTCGCAGGGCCTGTCGCGGCTCAGAAGAATCGTTGAGTCGCCGCACGGCCGTCGGGCGTGCACGCATCGTGTCACATCAAGAAGAAGACGCCATCTTTGTTTCATTGCACCGGATCTTCATCGCATCACGGCGCTGCTGGTCGCATCGCCACGAAAGCGCAGTAAGAAACCGACGCATCACCTCCCCACGCGGAGAAGAACCGACGCATCCCCAACGCAGCAGTAGGGACCCGACGCATCACCGTTCTTGCGTGTAAGGAACCGATGCATCACCTTCCCTGCAACACTTTCGTTGTATAGCGTTACGCATCCAAAGGTACATTGAACTCAAAGTGTCGCATTGACCATCTAAAAGAGAACTAAGCTAATTCTACCATTTTTGAAGTACAGTATTGTGGATTTTAGTCGTTTGTGGTCTTGTGTTAAATCTATATAAAAGATACTTATTTTTAATATACAACCTGTGTGGTGTCCATCTGTAGTGTTGTCACTTGATTACTGTATGTGTTCACAAATGCTTTACACACTGCCTCTGAGATAAGCCTGTCTGCTCGTGCCAAGCTACCAAGGGGGTGAGCAGGGGTTATTTTAGGAGTGTACCCCCTTACCCTGACTAGACGCAAGGGTCCCTATTTGGTCAAAGGTACCTACCTCTGCCAACTAGAGACCCCCAAATCTAACACTGTTCAACAGTCCAGTCACCTTTCCAAAAGGAAGACATATACACTTCACTTGATTTCCTTTCCGTCATGGTGTTTATCTAAAAGGGTTCTGTTCTTGTCTTGTCCTTCTATCAGACTCTCTGACCTCCTTTTGAATGCTTTCTGTATGGATTTGGTGGTAGCTACCCTTAAGGTGTAGTCTGCAGCAGTGAAGACAACACATTCTCTGTAGGGTGCTTTGCATGTCCTGGATTCTTTGCTCTATAGGTTACTGAAAGAGATTATTGGTCCTCAGTCTTCTTCAGATGGTGTTGCACACACCAGAGCATGTACCTTTAGTTTTGGGGTCCTGAAGTGTCCACATTTTAAGCCACTCGAAAGCATCCATATGGACTTCCTGTTTGACATAGTGTTTTTTATAGTAGCCATCTCTTCTTTGAAACGTTTGAGGGATTTGGATTCACTGTTTTTCTCCCTTCCTTATCTGCTTATTCTTTCAAATGCCTTGCTGCTGCTGTGCCTGGTTGGTCAATCTTTCCTTCCTGAGATTCTGTCTTCTCATGTGAACCTGGACATTGTGCTCCCTGCCTTGGTGTTTGGGGGCTGGTCTTCTTTGAGTGGTCTGGATGTGTACAGGGCTTCTTGTTCTACAAAGAATAAATGACATTGTTCCATCCTTGTGAGACTTTATAAATGTTGTCCTTATGAAGAGTGGGCTGAAGCCTTCTAATGCTATGCTGAGCGATAGTGTTTATTCCCTCATTGCCAAGTCTTACAAATCGGAAGTGGTTCGGGGCAGTCCACTAGTGGCAGCTACCTGGGCCCCCACTTTCATGTTCATTACTAGATGCAGATTGTGAATGTGGAGGCTGCTGCTGTTAGTTCTGTCTCCCTCTGCTACTTGAGTTTTTTTCAATATCGTTTGATATGCTTTTTGCATATTTGTAATGTAGGTGTGTTTTGGAGGGTTTACTGCCCCAACTAGTGGTGACTTATTAGGTATAACCTAATTGCATTATGAAGGAAATGAGAATAAGCAAGACGTGAGCAATGCTTGCAGTAAATAGGATAATTCTTACTTCACCTATTCTTCTCACTCTTGTTCTATTCATAACTTACCTGCTGCCTGCCCTCCGGGCAGTCCCAGCCTGTATTTCTTGATTTCTACCAGTAGAGCTCAGCCCTCCGTGTAAGGTTTTAGTGGGGTTAAGGCGAAGAGTCAGGGAATCCCTGAAGGGGAAAGAAGACAAAGAAGTAGGATTTCTTAAGTGAACCCACGATCTTCAAGTGCCTCTAATGAAGGCAACATGGCTCATTGTGTTATAAATAGAGGCAGAGAGACCTAGGCATAATGAGGATTACACTCTGTAAAGACTCGCCACAAACAGACGTGTCTAGAATAACAGCTTCTAATGTTTAAGAACCAGTTGATAGAGCAGAGGTTTTTCCTCTCACTAATTTACAACATTAACACAGAAATGATTTGTGACACATCTTTACGTGGAAATGACACAACTTGTGATAACCTCCCCATTTCAAGAAAATGACAAAACGTAGTTTTGATTTAGATACTGCATTGTAAAAGCATGCAGAATGTTAGAAACAAGTTTATATTACATTTAATATTAATGAACAGATGTGAATTTTAACACTTTCATGATATGCGATCTAGTGATTAGATAATGTGCTAATAACAATAACATAGAAACTCATATGTCAGAATTAAACACTTCACGTGTTAAGGATTAATAGTACATTAGAATGTGTAACGTGTGCACTGAAAATGACAAAAGAAAAGTGCTACACAAGTTTAGCTGAAATTTGCATTTGTGAATCTTTTTCTTGATGCGCCTTTAAACATGTGTGCTTTAATAACATATCATGTGCAATAGAAACTTATACATTTGTATGTGATAGTGACATTTTCGAATTTTTAAGAGTACCCTAAACTTACATGAATTTACTACAAGATGATTGAAGTGTTATCAATACGCTTAATCGAAAGGTTAATACATTATGCTATGCAATGCAAGATCCATATTTTAGCACAATTTCATCGTTCATGAGCTGCATTTCATGAAGGCCTCAACTTTGCTTCTTTTTCTAATATGAACTTATGAACTGAGTAGTCAGAAGCCTATGGGAACTTTTCGTGAAGTTACCACTTGTGTTCTAACTTTCTTTTTTTTTTTTTACTTTATTTATCATTTTAGCATGAAAATGCAATACAAGCAAATGTGCTCACTGTCAATGACACAGCCAAAGATTTACATTAAGTGTGTTCGACCATTTCAACGTCACAATGTCAAATATTAACAATGAAAACGTACATTGGCTAATGGGTGCATATGTCTCCATTATTGTTGGTATATCAGTATTTGTCGGTTCTTCGTATACATCATGATTGTCACTTTATCAAATGTATTAAGTCACTTTTGAAATTGTGTTGCCTTAAGTCTTTACATTGTATGTCTCCATTATGTCCTGATGCGATTGTTAAAGATTGCCCCCAGTAGTCCCATGCCCCCCGTTTTGTAAATCGGGTCGTGCACCGTCATAAGTATACAATCAATGAGATACATCATACTGAGAATTGCGATCAGCATTGCGGAACAACCATTGTGGTACCACTGGTGTCTATCCGACCCCGACTGGGACTATTCCGTGTTCTAGTTGTGTGGCAGCGGCATGGCGGGTGGTCTCTGTGTATGCCCTGAGTGGTCCCCAGATGTCTTTGGGGCGTGATGTACGGGGTAATGTAGTAGAGTATGCATCACTGTTTGTGCTGCAGTACGCTAAGCTGTGCAGCCAACTTTGTAAAGTAGGGACTGATTTCCGGCCCCAGTGTAATGCGATTTCTCGTTTGGCCAATAAAAAGCTAATGGCAGCGAACCTACGGATTTTCTTGGGGAAATTGACCACATATCCCAATAATGCAATCTCTGGAATGGGAGCAAGGGTCAGGCCAGTCATGTCTCCTAGCGTCGTGTGAACTAACTCCCAGTAAGACTGTAGTTTGAGGCATGTCCACGTGAGGTGAGCGAAATCTGCATGAGGGGCGAGGCATTTGCGACAGGTGTGGGGCCTGGAGGGATCAAGTCTGTGGGATCTAGCTGGGGTGATGTATACCCGTCGCAGAAATTTAAAATGGAGTAGTCTGTGGCGACTATTGAGGGAGACCTCCTTTGTCATTATACAACATGCGGCCCATTGGTCGTCCGTGATGGGATACCCTAAGTCGTCCTCCCAAGCTTTACGAATATTGCCATCCGGTACTAGAATAAGATCGGAACAGGCCTTGTATAGTTTGGATATGAGATGTAACCCGTTTTCTGATTCAATGATTAAGGACAGCGGCAGGAACGAATCTGGTTCAACAGGAAAGCTGGGCAGAGAGGCCCGTAGTGCTGAGCTGATGCGCTTAAGAATAAAGCGATCCATGAATGTGGCATCGCGAAAACAGTCTTCGTCTGCCGCTGCGAAGACATGGCCGCCAGGAAACAGGTAACCCATTTTAGTGATGTCAAATTATGTTAACGTGCGTTGCACCATTTTTTCTCCCTTGATTGGGAGCCAGAGGGCGTTCGGGAGAGGGAGTGCAGAGGAGTAAAGCGTGGGCGTGTTCGTTGACCGCTTCAGTCTGTCCCAGGCCCAGCTGGTGGTTGAGACTGTTTATATATCGTTGGGATCTCTCGGGACACCTTTGGGCAATACTGTGGATAATTTCTCGGGCAGCACGAAATCTGACTCTGGGCGAAGGTAGGGTATTCTGGCGTCCGGGTGGTACCAAGCAAAGGCGTAGCAGGATTGGGCCACTAAGTAGTACAATTTGAAGTCAGGGACTCCGAACCCCCCTCTTTCATACGGGAGGGTCATTACTTGCCAGCGAACCTGGGGTTGTTTGTCGCCCCATACCAGCCGTATGAGATGGGATCGCAACGTTAAAAAGAAACTATTTGTGAGTGGGATAGGAATGTTATTGAAGAGATATAAGAATTTTGGGAGAACTACCATCTTTATTATGGCAACTCTGCCAGCGATGGACAGTGGGAGTCGCAACCAGCGCTCTACTTGTGCTTCCAGGGCGGTGATCGCCCAACCGTAATTCAGACGGAGGATGTGAGCCGTGTCCAGGTGAATATGAATACCCAGATATTTGACCGAGTCGGAGCACCATTCCAGGGGGAATTCACAGTCCCATTGTTTATGCCTAAGCCAGAGCGTTGTCCAAATCGTGTTATTTCTCTTATGAGGGGCTCCAAATTGGAGCCCGGTTCCCTAACATAAAGAATAGTGTCGTCCGCGTATAGAGAGACTAATAGTGGGCCAGTTTTAAATTGGAGGCCCTTGTGTAGGTGTTTCTCCTGGAAGTGTGTGATTAGCGGGTCCATTGCGAGAATAAATAAGAGCGGGGACAGGGGGCAGCCCTGCCTGGTGCCACGGGACAGTGAAAACGGCCGAGACAGTGTACCGTTCAGACGAAGTCGCGCTGTGGGGTGACTGTAGAGCAATCTGGTGGTAGCGATAAATCCCATCGGCATGCCCATTCGGTGCATGATGGATATAAAGAAGGGCCATTCTAAAGTATCGAACGCTTTCTCAGTGTCCAATAAAATAGCAGCGGCCTGTGCAGGGTCGAGAAAAGCGTCCGGAGATTGAGGGAGGTGGAACGATGGGGAACAAAGCCTGATTGAGCAGGGGAAATGATGAATTCCATCAATAGAGATAGACGCATTGCGAGAATTTTGGCCAAAACTTTGTAGTCCAGAGTTAATAAAGACAGGGGGCGGTATGAACCACACAGTGTCAGGTCTCTGCCGGGTTTGGGTAATAGTATGACTACTGCCTCGCGGAAGGTGGGGGGTAGCGTTTGCCTCTCGAGGGCTTCAGCGTACACCTCTATGAGCTGGGGGGCCAGGATGTCTTTAAACGTTTTATAAAAGACCCCAGTGAAGCCGTCTAGGCCGGGAGCGGTAGACCCGCGAAGGGCCATGATGGCATTTGTGATGTCGTCTACAGAGATCGGCACAGCCAGAAAGTCCTGCATGTGCTTTTCCAGGTATACCAGACCAATCTCGGACAGGTATGCCTCCTGCGCAGTGGGGCCACTCCCTACTTTGGATGAATATAAGGAGGTGTAGTAGTCTAGAAACTCGTCCCGTATCTGTGAGGTGTTCGTGAGTGGGAAGCCAGTGGAGGATTTGAGTTCAGTGATGTATGCCTTGTTGTATCGGGGGCGAAGCATCTGCGCCAGCACACGGCCAGGGCGCTCTCCCTCGCGCTAGCAGCGAGCGGAGTGATATTTCCCCAAAAACAATATCTCTCGGTCCGCTGTGTCCCTATATTCGGTGAGGAGGGAGAGTCGGTGCATGGCAGCTTCAGGAGTGAGTGTGGTTACTGTGGCATTGTCAATGTCTCTTAAGTCGCATTCCAGTCGAGAGAGCGTGGTACGCATAGCTTTTAGTACCCCGGCGTGTTTGGCTATGCACACCCCCCTGATGTAGGCCTTGAACGCCTCCCAGAGGACAGCCCATGAATCAACAGAGCCAGTGTTAATGACAAAATATTCTTCTATGGCTTTGTGAAGCTCAGACTGGAATAGGTCGTCATCCAGGGCGCGAGCGGGAAAGCGCCATTGTCGTTCGTAGCCCTCGGGTCTAGGCACACTCAGGAGGAGTTTAACTGGAGAGTGGTCTGAGTATGTCCTCGGTAAAGTTGTAAGGAATTGGTACCAACAAGCCACTCCAGGGGTAATAAGCCAATAGTCTAGTCTGGTCCAGGTGTTATGGTGGCCAGCATAATGCGTGTAGTCAGTAGTGTGGGGGTTGCGCTTGCGCCAAATGTCGTGGAGGGATAGTTGTTGACAGAGGTCTAGAAAAGCCCTGCGTGCTCACGGCTTGGTGTAGGGAGAGGAAGCAGTGCTGTCTCAGGTCGGGTCCAAGAGTAAATTCAGGTCACCCCCCAGCAGCAGAAATCCGGAGTCTAATTGTGCGAGCTGAGCATGTAGGGAGTGAAAGAATTCCGGGGAGTCGGTGTTAGGTGCATAGACGCAAACCAGGGCAACGCTATATCCCATTAATGAGCCAGTAACAATCAGATATCTACCCTCGCTGTCACCAATGGCAGAATGCAGACTAAAGGGGACCCGTTTGTGTATCAGGATAGCCGTGCCCCGGGAATAGCTGCTGAAGTTGGAGAAATACCTATGCGTGCCCCAGCTGGAGGCAAATCGTGCGGGGTCGGATTTGGGCAGGTGTGTCTCCTGTAAGAACGCAACATCGATGTTGTGGCGTATCAAATAGTGAACTACATTCCTTTTCTTACGATTATCGTTAAGGCCTCTGACATTCCAGGACAATAGGGACAAATCGGAAAAGCCACTGATATTACCTAGTTGTGTTATCTAACGGTCATAACATTTCTGGTTAAATTAAACAATTTTAGAAGAGCAACAAAATAGACAGTGAGCAAACTAACAGTTACTATAGAACGTCTGTGTGAAAGCAATTGTCCCCCCCCCACCCTCCACCCAACCTCGCCCAAAAAAAGGCTAGGCAAACCCCACATTGCACAACAAAAGATGATGCACCAAACTAGTACCATCTTGAAGGAGAAAACCCTGAAGTGGCGCATCAACATCCCCAAGAACAAATCAAGGGTGTACACCACGAGGGGTGGCAACGCACCGGCAGTCGGCCAGCCCATTTAAGCATATCGTGATGTGGAGTGATCAATATCCCTAATTAGCTAGAGTATCATAGTAACAATACGCCATTTGTGAAAAATAAAAAAATAAAAGGTTCAGCCAGTGCCCGAGCTTGAAAAGAGTTCCATACTTGCGTTGGAGCCGCTGCCTTGGGAGGATGGGCCGGCCCCGTCCGCCACTGCGTGGTTGTTGTTGTGTTTGTAGGAGCGGCAGAATTCCTGCACCGCAGTGGGGGAGTCAAAAATCTGGGCCCTACCGTCCATGTCGACCCGCAGGCGAGCCGGGTATAGCATGCCATACTTCAGTCCCAGATTTGTGGCCTTCACGCCAGTATATTTCCGGCGGGCTTCTTGTACCATAAGTGTAAAGTCAGGGTAGAGCGCCAGTTTGGAGCCCTGCCATGTGGTGTCGCTGCGCTCCCTGGCGAGGCGCAAGGCAGTGTCACGGTCTCGGAAGTTCATAATGCGGGCAATTATGGGACGTGGGGGCAAGCCCGGGTTGGGACGGGGGCCCACGGTGTGGTGTGCACGCTCCACCACGAACCCAGGGGTGAAGGATTCCCTACCGAACAGGTCTGCGAGTAGCGTTTCAACAAAATGGTCCAGACGGCCGGTAGCTGAGGTTTCGGGGACCCCCAAAATGCGGATGTTGTTGCGCCGAATGCGCGCTTCAAGATCTTCATTTTTGATCACCACCTCCTTGAAGACGTGTTCTACGCGTTCCAGCCTCTTGAGCGGCTGCGCGGTGCCGTCTTCAATGTCCGAGATGCGTGTCTCCGCTACATATAGGCGCTGGTCGTGTGCCTGAATCTTGGCACCCATGTTGTCTAGGCGTTTGTCTAGGGTATCGAAGCGTCCATCTAACGCCTGGAAGCCCACTCTCATCTCTTGGAGCAACGAGGAGGGCAGCGCCGCTGGATCTTCCTCCCGTCCCCGGCCCTGGGCGTCGTCCGCCATGTTGGATCCTTCGTCCTGTTCGTTCCCCGTCACTTTCTCGAAGGGCAAGGTCCGTTGTTTGGGATCTTTGCGGCCCATGCCTTAAAGCGACCTCCCGGGGGACACCGCCAGCAGCCCAGGGCACAGATCACGGGGGTCAGGGAGCCGGCAAGAGGGGCGACCGGTGATTGAGGGAGTAGGCCAGGTAGCAGGTGCGGGCGTGGACAGCGAGCAGAGGTTGAGGCAAATGCCGCGCAGTGGAGCCAAAGGGCGTCTAGCGGGGTCCTCTTGATGGGTGAGCTTCTCAGCGGGGGCCCCCACCGCTGCCCTGGTGTGGGGTACTGGAGTGACCTGAGGTATGCCGATATGCTGGGCAGGCGAGAGTTAACATGCAGGCTGTCCCTTGAAGGCCCAAACTGGAGGTATGGCTGGCTGAGGCGCCGCTATGCAGAGAAGGCCAGTGGACGGCCGATGGGCCCGCTGGCGGGCGTGCAGGGCCAGATGGGGGAGGGCCAATCCGGGATGCAGCAGTGGAGGGGGAGGCAGCCGGGCGCCGGGATCTATGGGGCGGCCCACGTCCCCCCCCGACCGGACCCACCGACGTGCGCCGCGTGCCGCTGAGGCCCGACACAGGCCCCGTCCCCGTGCGGCCGTCGAGAGATGGGAAGAGCAGGCAGTATAGGCCAGGCGCCGCCAAACGTGGCCGCGCCCCGGCTGGATTGGGTGGGCAGGCCGGGAGGGGAACAACAACAGACTTGCGCCCGGAGCACTCACCCCACAATCACCTCCTGGTCCAAGTTGTTAACGGCTGCAGTCCGGAGCTCCGCAGCTGCGGCGGCTCCTGGTAGAGGAGGCGGGCCCGGGCCCCGGCACGCCACGCAGCTGGGTCTACGATCCCCCGGCGTGCGGCCCCACAGCCTCAATCCAAGATCTGAGGGGCTTGGAGCATGCCCCGCTGACCGTGCTCTTTATCGGTGGTATTCTGTGGGAGAATGGCGTCACATTTCAGAGGGATATTTGCGGCTGGGCTGGAGCGGCTGTCGGAGCTTCAAGACCGCGCGGCCATCTTGGTCGGCGGCTTGGCCACGCCCCCCCTTGTGTTCTAACTTTCAATCGCTTCCTTTGACATTTGTAGCATAGTTTGATTCGATTTGCAGCAAAAACTGTTATATGCTGGAGCAGATGCTTGAGAACTAACAGACAAGGGATGAGAGCATAAATTTGTCTATTTTCTGAGTGCCACATTGTTCATATGACTAAAACTATAATAATTCTAAGGAAATCGCGAGTTATGGATTGCTTATTTCTTCCGGATTTTCATGCTTTTTTACCTATTACATCATCTCATCCTATCGAAGCGACCAATGGGATAGTGTGGCCTGACAAATTTGATGATGTCAAGGGGTGTAAACCTGGAGCTGATGGAGTATAATTGCTCAGATTTTGGAACTGAGTGAGGCTTGCTTACCCATCTTGCAGCACAGACACTGACAATTTGGACATCCAGGAACAATACAAACTGTGATGTAATACTGCGATCTGCTGCCAGCTGGTGTGCTAGCATAGTGGAACCTTTTCGGCTGAAAGGGTTTACATCATACAGCTGTGGCATTAATGCTGCAATGATGGACAGGAACAGATATTCTGTCTTAAAGAACGAGAACTGGTCATTTGGAACTCACTGAACTCTCCTAAGGATTTGTATGAAGCGGAACTGACTTTCCTGTTAATCCAAATTTGCTTGAATAACTAATCTCCCTCGGCTGTGAAAGATCAACCCCTACATATTTGGATCTCACAGGGTTTGCTAATGCTTTATTAAAACTTGATTTAATTAAATTCAGAATTATAAGCCATTCATTTGAAGTTCCTATACAATACTTAATTTGAGATTTAAACTAATTCTGCTGATTCAGACTTATTATTTACTCGTGGGCGAATTCATTTTAACTAGTGTTTCTATCAGGATTAATATGTGGGACTCTAAGTGATACATTCATAAAATCATATGATATCAATTATCTTAAGCAAAATGAAACCTCTGATTATTTTGTCTGTGGCCCACTAAATTACATTACTGGTTAGCCAGTAAATACGGCTCACATGCTGAAAAAGAGGCTACTAAAGTAATAATCCACAGTGCGAATTTACCAGTCTTGACTCAACATCTACTTAATTTACAAATATATTGTCAATGTAGTTAAATGAGTATGTAAGCATTCTAAATCTTCTCTATATATACTTACCTGACAATATCCTAGTAGTCGATATTCTTCAGTTGATATTCTTGGAGGTCAATATATTTGACCTTGATATTCTGACATACAACCAAAAATGAACTCAGAATTGAGAAACGTTTTGTGGCAACATCTTGCAATGTAAACTACACACCCAGAACTACACCACATACTTCTGATTAACGATAGAAGGAAATATATCTCCCAGCATCTTCCCTTTGCACCACTTGCCGGCTAGCCTGAAAAAAGGGATTTTTGGGGCTGAGTAACAAAAAGTGAACACCGGCGGTACAATTTTAAGACTGGTCTCTGCTAAAGGTTTGGCGTGAGTGGTGTCTTAAATAGTTAATAAACACACAAGTTTGGCAGTGTACCCCGTAAAGACCCAGCACCTGACCCACTATCCCTAGTTAGCGTTAATAGGATTTCTCCAATGATAGTGTGTGCACACCGTTAACACACCCACCGCCACGGTGCAATCCAGAACAGGATTATAACAAGTAAACTAAAAAGCAAAGGTGCACCACTTAGTAACAAGAAACAATGGACACACAAAAGATCAAGTCCGTGTCCATAGTATTTTCCATATATTTTCTTCTTTTATTTTTCTAAGTATTCTTGATATAAAAAAACCACAGCCGACGCGTTTCGTCCAATGATGGACTTCTTCAGGACGTTAGAATCAAAAAAGGCGGGACTCCTGGGCATAGGTCAACACCGGAGTTCCAACCTCTGGATATATGTTACGCTGACATTGCCCAAAGCTCTTATCCTCTGTGTAATAATAAAATCAAGATAGTTTTCCTTAGTTGGGAAAGGCAGGATTCATTCATGGGACTAGTACCTTCCACAGGAATTCTTCCGAAGGACGCCTCACCATGATACAGTGGGCCAACAATAAAAACAGGCAATCTCCCAATACAGCCATAATATGGCTAAGACAAGCGGCGATCTCGAACAACCTCCCGTGATGCGAAGGCGATATGTTAAATAGCTTAAGAGCATCAACAGTGCTATTGTAACAACTTAGTTGGTGGTAAATGATGCTTGCCATGGCAACTTTTAAGGCATGTGCTGCTTTTGGCTGAAAATGTAGAAGCAGTTGTTGACATTTATAAAGTAAATAACAAACTACAACAATAATAACATAATACAAAGGAACATAACACTATTAAAATATAACAGGACCCAACAAACAGTAATAAGAGAAAGTGCCACAACAACAACCACAGTGCAACACAACAATATCACATTGCAATAATGCAACCAAAACACAGCAGCACAAAAAGCAAAACAATAGATCACAACAATATGAAACAGCAAATAAGCACAAACATACTTTTCACACATTAACACTTTCAGAAATCTGCTTTCATAATATGGTGATAAAAGGTGTCAACAAGCACTCCCTTACTAACCACCAAAGGCATGAAATAACCCCAATCATAAATACTTTGTGATATGCCTCTCATGTCATTTCCAGAGCCAACTAAAAGTGCCACATCCTAGGCCCTCATTACGAATTGGCCAGAATTTGGTGCCGTGAAACCAGGTGGCTGGAATCTACAATTCCAGCTGCTGCCCGCCAATCAAATTCCTGAGATTATGAGTGTTTTTTCCCCCAAATGTGGAATAACTGCTTGGACCGGGACATACCGAGTGCTTTATCTGGAAGTCTGGAGAAATAAACAGTGTCATTTTCCACTTGCTTTGAGCTGGAAGAAAGTGTCAGTGGGATGTCCTGGGGGGGCGGTGAGTTGGTCTTGGTGGCTTGGGAGCAGGAAGACTTCTGTTTGCCTGTGAGGAGCATTGACTGCTCTCCGGTACTGCTGCAGGGACAAGCGGGGGCTGGGTTGTGAGCTACCCGCGGCCCCAGCTGCTGCAACAGCAAAGTCATGTCCAGTGTCTCCAGGCTCCAAATCATAAGAGCTGAAGTTTGCGGACTGGGTAATTCCGGGGCTAGAGTGACTAATTCCAAGTTGCGGAAATCCACTGGGAGTTAACATTCCGAGTGAAATCTCCTACCTCGTAATGAGAGCCTTAAGGATTAGTAGGGGAACATGGGTTGTATACAGCAGAAATTTCGACATTCATAAACCAAGCCTATCTTTTGAATGACAACCTCATTTAAAATAGACTTTGGACCTAAAAATGAGTTGCTTGGTACTGGCAGGGTGTAAACTCCTGAAATGAAATTAACATTACCGTGAGGTAACACCCTGACAGTCCCCTACATTTACAAGTTAATCTCCAAGGATTGGAGAACATCTGTGCGTACCTGGTTTTAGTGGGCAGAATTGCGCATGTTATTCCCTATTCCATGGTATTCACCTTTTCTGAGCAGGTGGTAAATGTGAGCTGGAGACAGGTGCAAGGTGGGATGGATGGAGTGGGTTTGGTAAGGTAGAGAAGAGATGGGGGAAGACCACTGGCCGAGGGGTGGGGGGCATTGGATGCTCCTCCCTTGCTATATTGAAAAGGGTTGGGTGGGATGGGATAGAGGCACAGGCTTGGCTGCTGTTGCAGCCAAAGCCTCAAATTACTTTTTAAGGTGTTTTCCCAGCCCACAAATCAGGCCCTGTGTTCCCACCCCTGGGAAAACTAGATGCAGAACACTGTGCTAGTCGTGATCTGGTGGAGCAGAATTCCATACGGTAATTTCACTCTGCTTGAATCATAGTTATGGCCTTTGTGGAGAATCTCGAAAATTAGACAGTGGTCACAGTCTGGGAATATCTTTCACTGCACTTCATTGTTTCTTAATCGCAAGCAGGTGTGCAAAACTAGTTTCAGTTGTTCTATTTTTGGTAAACATAGTTATATCTGTATAACAAATCCGAAAGAAAGTTAGAAAGCATAAGGTTAGGTAGCAACATGTTATTTAAGCATTAGTTTTACTTTAAACAATACTACTTAAAGCATTGCTATGCCTCGGACAACTTTTGCAGTGTTGCATATAGCATACAAGCATTTGAAGATTGTCAAATGCTGTAAGAAAGTTTCAGAAGGCCTGTATGATGTGAATATACGCAGTACTGTGTATGAGATGGAGCTCTGCATAGAAATCCTTTTCGAATTGGTCTGTGTAGGGGGCATGGGAAATTGTGTAGATTCATTTGCTGGCAGGGGTTTGAGTGCATGAACGTGGATGTGGTCAGTGAAGGAGGGCAATGAGACGGACACATTTTAAAACTGGGAAAACTGTTATCAGTTATGCGTATTCTAGTGCTCACAAAAAGTAAGGACAGCATTAAAATCACTTAAAATCCCTTAGGATTGTATCAGAGGTGATCTGACGTCTAATTCTCAGCACGAAAAATACTCTTGTTGTGCTGTTCGCAAGGACATAGTATTGAGTTCTGAACAAAGGAACAGAACTTCAAAATGTATGACTTAGTGTACTGGTTGTAACCGCCAATAAAGTTATAACAAGTCACAGTATAGTTTATATAGCCTGTTAAAATACTTGGAAACCCATTTAAACATGTATATCACTGGGTTTTTTTTCCCAGTACAATTGTGGTCACAGTACCTTGATTAAGGAGTATCTTTAAAATTTCAATCCCTGGAGACTTCCTGTAATTGCATTACTCTGTGTCCTGCACCTCACTTTCCCTACTTAAGGGATTAAGGCAGCCTTGCACCAGACAACCAATCATTGCAAAGCAAACTGTTAAATAAATAGCCCCAACTCCCTCTACTCCTCCTGTTCTATTTTGTCTTACCACAAATCATTGTAGAAATGTCTGTGTGTAGAGAAGTGGGCACGGAGAGAATTAATTATACAGGAAGATTTCAAGGTTGCGGGCAGGGTATTGGGGAGCAGTCTCAATGCAGACTACCAACTAGCAGGGAGCACCGCATTAGGGGCAGTGAGGTGGCTCCTGCAACGCTCCTCTCAGCCTGGCTGTGACTGTGTCGGAACGGGCCAGAGAGGCAGGGACTGAGCTTCCAGGTTCAGATGGAGCTTTGCAAGACAGCTTGCTTGAAGAAGTTTGCATCAATGAAGGTAAGTAAGTCGCCCATCAGAGGGTCACAATCTTTCTTTCATTCTTTGCGTTTTCAATGATTTGCATTCCATCTGTGTTATTGGGTTGTTTGGGGGTTGAAAGTCATTATTCCTCATTTTTGTCCCTGTCCTGGGAATTGGTCAACCTTGCAGCTGGGGGTATTCTTTTTTAAGGGAGTTCCTGTGACCTATGAGGATGTGCGAGTTCGCTATGACGAGGAAGACAAAGTCTAAGAGGAGAGTCATTTCTTCCTCCTCGTCCCATGAAGAGGGTGTTTTGCATCCCCTCCTCTACCAGCAGATAAGCCTGCGCTGATGACGATTGAGGAGGCTCAAAAGATGATAGAGGCAGATGTCTTTAAGGATCTTAAGGGGAGAAAAAGTAAGCCTAAGAGATCTAAGAATCACAAAAGAACAGTGGTTTCCTCTGAGGAAATTTTAAGTCTATGCTCTCCAGGTGAGAAACAGTACAACCTTTGATACCGAATTATCAGTCATTTAATTACTGTCACATTGGTCACATATACAAAGCTAACAAAATCAAAGACGTAGATGCTCCAGTAAATGGCAAAGTGATAGTGATTAATGACAAGAGTGAATAAAAGTGCTCAGGTGTTTGAAACAATAAAAAGGCAATGTTGACTGAATAGTAGTTTGATTTGTAAACTACAGACCAAACTTAAGTTCAGGTTTGGGAACTAGATGGTGTATTGATTTCAGTCAACAGTAGTTCGACGTTTGACCCCCAATAAAATGATGCTCAACAGGTCCTTCATCAGGACACAAAAAAACAGCAGCAACCTATCATTGAAAAAATATTTCATGGGCAGTGGTGGAAATGTCTCATCAAAATTGCTTCAAAAGCAGGAGCAAATCCATGCAAATCTGCTTTCAAGATAGTGAATGATCTAATTCTCAGTTTGCTTCCTGAAGTAAGCTCTGAGACGCTGTCAACTCCATAGCAGTTCTGAAACACTGACGAACACATATTTTTGACTGAAATCAATGCAAAATCTAGTTTCCAAACCAGAAACTTAAATTTGATTCTATGGTTTACAAATCAACCCACTATTCATTCAATAATGTCTTTTTATTGTTTCAAACACTAACTTCTAACTAAAGGCAACTGACTACAGAAGACAAAATCATCAGGTGATACAACAGCACAAACCGGTCAACGGGTGAATGCTGTGCTATACAGAAAACACGTAATATACAGTTTTAGAAACATGGAGAGATATGCCCTGATTAAGAGTTGGGTGGTAGTGGAGAATGCTCATATTTCTTCAGAAAATGCCTTCCTCCACTATAAAAGTATACAAAAAGTGACGGATGGAATGCTCTTTAGGTATATCACAATGAAAATCCAGTCAGTAGAGTCTCCTCAGATCTAGTATTTCCTCAGGTAATTAGAGGACTTTTCTCGACACCTTTTCTCCAAATCAGGCTCTTAGTCTCCAATCTACAGAAACTATAAACCATGAATCTTACAATGTGACTCATTTGTGTCCTCAGTAACATAAACAAATTGCAATTCACTGAGGCCAAAATATGTAATGTACTGCAGGGTCCGGCTGCCACCATTTACAAGCTATAAGAGTTGAGTAGTGTAAATCTTTTATGCATAGTTAATTAAAACCTTTGCATGCAATATACGCTACAGTGCAACATCTATAGTTAATTAACAAAACATGATTTTTATAACTAATCATAGACAGCCCCACTTTGCTTCATGCTAGTGACTGTTGTGCGCAAGCATGTGTCTGTGAGCTCTGTGTATGTGTATAGAAAGTGCTCACCCCTAAATACATTATTAACAAGCATTGGAAATGCAATAGGTCTCGCATTTTTTTAAGTTAGAGCTATTGGCATTGTAAATGGCAATGTCTGTTACCTACTAAGGGAGGATGGAGGGAGCAGTTGGTGTCGGAGTGCCAAAATGCTCTGTTGGAGAGTGACTGGCCAAAAGTAAACCAAACAAGCAGCGACTTTTAAAATAAGTGTTTAGCCAGAGAGATTGACTTTACCTATGTCTTTAAGCTGTGCTGCACAGAAGTCTGCAGCATGCTGAAAAGTTATAATAAAGAAGTGTCAGAAGCATTTTTGTTACCTTAGATATGACCAAAAAAGCATTATGTACAACTGAACGACCATATTAAAAAAGTATTAAAAATAATGTCTTGAGTTTTTTTTGTCCTTTCAATGCTGGCAACTTGTATCTGCCTGTCCCAATGGTTGCTTGTTGTGGTTTTTTTTGTTATGGGGGGGCATAAATAACAGGAGGGTGAAGGTCAGTCAGTCAGTTAGTTAGTGAGAGTGAGTGAGAGAGAGAGTCAGTCAGTGAGAGAGTGAGAGAGAGAGTCAGTCAGTCAGTGAGAGAGTGAGTGAGAGTCAGCCAGTCAGTGAGAGAGTGAGAGTCAGTCAGTCAGTGAGAGAGTGAGAGTCAGCCAGTCAGTGAGAGAGTGAGAGTCAGCCAGTCAGTGAGAGAGTGAGAGTCAGCCAGTCAGTGAGAGATTCAGTCAGTGAGAGTGAGAGAGTCAGTCAGTGAGAGTGAGAGAGTCAGACAGTGAGAGTGAGTCAGTGAGTGACAGTGAATGAGAGTGAGAGTGTCAGTTAGTCAGTGAGTGAGAGAGTGAGTCAGTGAGATAGTCAGTGAGTGAGAGAGTGAGTCAGTGAGATAGTCAGTGAGTGAGAGAGTGAGTCAGTGAGATAGTCAGCCAGTGAGAGTGAGTCAGTCAGTGAGAGTCACTCAGTGTTTTAGCGAGAGTCAGTCAGAGAGAGAGAGTCAGTCAGTGAGAGAGGGTCTGTGAGAGTGAGAGAGTCAGTCAGTGAGAGAGGGTCTGTGAGAGTGAGAGAGTCTGTCAGTGAGAGTCTGTCAGTGAGAGTCTGTCAGTGAGAGTCTGTCAGTGAGAGTGAGCCAGTGAGAGTGAGCCAGTGAGAGTGAGCCAGTGAGAGTGAGCCAGTGAGTCTGTCAGTGAGAGTGAGTCAGTGAGAGTGAGTCAGTGAGAGTGAGTCAGTGAGAGTGAGTCAGTGAGAGTGAGTCAGTCAGTGAGAGTTAGTGAGAGCGAGAGAGTCAGTGAGAGAGTCAGTGAGAGTGAGAGTCAGTGTGAGAGTGAGAGTCAGTGTGAGAGTGAGAGTCAGTGTGAGAGTGAGAGTGAGAGTCAGTGTGAGAGTGAGTCAGTGTGAGAGTGAGAGTCAGTGTGAGAGTGAGAGTCAGTGTGAGAGTGAGAGTGAAAGTGTGAGAGTGTCTGTGAGAGTGTCTGTGAGAGTGTCTGTGTCTGTGAGTGTCTGTGAGTGTGTCTGTGAGTGTGTCTGTGAGTGTGTCTGTGAGTGTCTGTGAGTGTCTGCGAGAGCGTCTGCGAGTGCGTCTGCGAGTGTGTCTGCGAGTGCGTCTGCGAGTGTGTCTGCGAGTGCGTCTGCGAGTGCGTCTGCGAGTGCGTCTGCGAGTGTGTCTGCGAGTGTGCCTGTGAGTGTGTCAGAGTGTGTCTGTGAGATACAGTGAGAGGGTCAGTGAGAGGGTCAGCCATTAATGCAAGGCATTTGCAGTTAGGGTGAGTACTGTAAAGCTCAACTTTCATTACATGTTTGCACAGTTTAACGATTTGTGGCTATTCGTAATGATCTGAGGATACTACATTATTAAATGCAAATATGATTTTAGCGCCGAGCGTACCGGCAGACACGGCTTAATTTGAGGCCCCTGAAGGCGATAACATTATGCCACTGGTTTGAGCAAGCGTTTAACAAAGTGTGTGAAGATACGGGCATATTGGAAGGAGTCGCGGGGGAGGAGGCAAAGGAGAAATTATGAGAAGAGAAGTGGAGGCTGGGAGCGAGGAAGACGAAAAGGGAGAGAAATGGAGTGGGTGATGGAAAAGGAAAGACGGGTACAAGGTACCATTTTAAAAAAAGCAATAGCAAAGCAAATGGCTTTAACTTAATCAAAGGCGAGACCTATTGCATTTTCAACTTTTGTGTCTCTGTCCCTTGGAGTGTGAGACTCATCAGCAACCACCCACTGGCTGCTCTGAGCAGAGACAACTGAGTGGGGACTGGGGAGGAGGGCACAGAAACACGTGACCACATCTAGGAGGTCCCAGGACCATGACATTCTTTCTACCTCAGAAAATCAGATGTCACTCAGACAAGGCCTCTATGTCATTTCTTTTTCCCTTTTTCTCCATAACGTGATCTTTTTGTTTAATATACAATTAAAATAACACTTTGTGGTGAATTTCCCCTGCCATTCACCTTATATTTTACTCAAAATCAAGGCACAAGCAAAGGCTGTGCATATACAGTATTTTATTTTCGTCGTGAAATATCCACATGGGCTCTAAGCAAGAAGACAGACATTTTGTATGGCCGGATTCACAAAGGCCTCCTTTATAAAAGTGAATCATCTACTCCCACCAGTTTCTTCGCGCCTTAGGGTGTCTTCTTGCTTTCTAGGGATCCACAGGCATCTACAGAAGTCAGGGAAATCTCCAAATTTACAGGAGGATTCCAGCTGACCAATAGTAACTCTCTATTCCACAAGGTGTGATTCAACTAAGTGGAAAATCACCACCAGTAAGGCAGGCAGAAATTTGATTTGGACCTTAAACTAGTTTGTTTTCTGTTATAGGCAGAACAGAAGCTGAAAAAGTGGGGGTGTCTGAGAAGCATTCTCACAGAATTAAACGTGACCCTGCAACCAGGCATTCTCGTCCATTTGCGCAGGGCGGCAGAAGTTAAGGGGCTGAAACCCTGTTATTACAGTCTGTTGTCAACCCCACACCCCTTAACACACCAAGCCACTAACGCTTCATAAAAACATACGAGCAGTGAATTGTATTTACTCTGTGGGAGTGTGAATACTCATTTACATGGGCGACCTAAGGTATTCTTTTTAGTTTTTCAATATTTCACTTTGAGGAATTACCGAACCCAGTTTTGCCTCATTCGTGAAAGGGGTAGATAGGATTTACAGTAGGAGAAAGTAACTCTGGAGCCAATGATAAATTTATTGCATTTTAGTGAGTAAGTTGATGTAAGGACTTTGGTGTACATCGCCAATGGAAATGTTTGAGAATGTCCACAACGGTCCCAGATTGTGGGTGTTAGAAACATTTTTAAGGGCGACCGCTTTGCCCCTCTTCCTGACAGCATTCATGTTCCCACCTTGGGACTTAATTAGCAGCAGTAGAAAATCTCCATTAATGGTGCAATGTCCACCCCCTGAGCACACTTTACAAGTTAGAAACTCCCCTTCAGCTCATTTTGAGAATCAGAATGTTGAATTTTAAAAGGAAAATGGCTTTTCTGCACAGCGAAATTACACGCAGGTGTGCTGAACAAGTAGGGATCAGGCCTGTTGCCTTTAGGCAGTGTTTGTGAAACTTTAGCCAGATGTGACGTTTCCTCATGCACCTCATTGGGGGCTTTGCAATGCACATATGATCATGTTGATTCTGTACACAGGGCTTAGCTACTTACTACTTTCACACCCTATTATTTTACAGCCTTGCAAACTGTGTGCAGTGCGTCCTGCATGTCTCAAAAACAAACAGGCCTGCAGGCCCAACTTAGCAAGTAGGAAAATCACGAAAAAACGCATTCATCATCTGGTAGTACAGTACTGAGGACAATTGTTAATAATACATTGTTCCTGTGAAGGACTTCCGTACAATGCCTTTCCTGTTAGAGGCAGCCATGACAGGGCAGCTGAACAACAATACTGCTGCAGAGTTCAAAGGTCAAAGTCGACAATAAAATTGAATCCTCTCAGGAGAATAGTATTGCTTAAGGCGTGCAATATTTTAAATTAGAAGGGAAGAGGAAATTGAAAACTTAAAATCATGATGGACAAAAAAAGAGAAGTAACTTAGGACAGAACCACACTACCCGAGGAGGCGTCTTTTAACCTTTAACCCCTAAATTAAAATACGACCAAACGATGAACCACACATTCGGTGGGGCCGCTGCGAGGAACTACAACTGCCCCTACTCTGCAGGTGCTCAGGAAAACAGAAAAACACGGCTTTTCAGTAACACATCCACGTACACTCTGACTCGAAGGCCAATCCCCGGAGATGCAGTGTTATAAACGTATCTATCGCTTCTCTGTATAGCAGTACTGTTATCAGGTGTCTGTGTGACCCGTGCAGCGCATTGATGCCTGGCGGCAACAGGGCGCTATATATAAAATTAATGATTCCATAAATAGATTAGGAAAGGGGCGGGTGTTTCAGGCAGGAAGTTGGACGTCGATAAGGCTATACAGAATAAAAGACTGCCTGTAGATACTTAAGACAGCCTGTGCAGAGATTGCTTCCAGGTCAAGAAGGCTCTTCCTCGAGGCACTGATTGTCTCGGGAATCTCATCTAGACAGGGTTATCGAGCTAGAAACAACCTTGTAACGTGCAGCTCGAGCCCACCCCATCCTGTGAACTCCTGCGACTGTCAACACAATAAAAACAGTGGTGCGCAGCGCACCACAGAGGAGGAGCGGGGGAGCGCGGCAGCCTGCTCAGCTGACCAGACGCTCGTGCGTCATGGCCTTTTCCCGGCATGTGTTTCCAATTATCGCGCCCGCGTCTGGGCACGATAATGGGAAACACATGTCTGCGGCGCGCATGTAACCGCCCGAAAAGGCCACGACGCACGAGCGTCTGGTCAGCTTTCGAAACCCCTTACTTAAAGTCTCGCCAGAGCAGCGCTTGCGCGCTACTCGAGGCTCGACCTAAAAATGGGTCCAATACTGCATATTAAAGCAGTTTTTCTAATATAGTAGCTAAGCATTTTAGGGGCTGGATCACAACAAGTCATCCAGCTCTAAAAGCAGCCCCAGACCCTACAGTCTGCCAGGGAAACTTCAGTGTGCCCAAATGGCCAGGCCAGCCAGGCCCTAAACTAACCACCTGTAAGTTGTTTGTGGCCTCATCAGGAGTAGGAAGCACAGTACAAATACTGCAACACAAAGTAACCTAAAAATATACATTAAAAAAGGACCAGTGGAAAAGGCGTTTTGTGAGCAAGATATTGAATTTCGCCTTTACCAAATCAACAACGTGCCTTTGTTCACTGAAACCACATGTCTGAACTGTTTTTACGTGTTTTCTGTCTCTATAAGCATTTCTTCGTAAAATATGACAACATGTAGCTATGCTAATTTGTGGGCAGAACTCTGTTCAGTCTTAAAAGAGTAATGGAATAAGAATCTTACTTGTTGATGCGAATCAAACCTACATGTTTCTGTGCTCACGCCGTTTTATTAATATCCCGGGTTTAGACAAAAACGCAAATAACATTACACAGACACAGAACATGTTTACAGTGTACTAAATAGGCTGTATAGTATTTTCCACAGTTCTTGTAGCATCTGTTGAAAAGCGAGTTTCATGCTGCGACTTTAGCCTTGTAGAAGACATTATGGTAACAAAACAGCAGTAGAAGCCCTAAAGCTACGAACATCTCTAATGAGGTTATTTAGAACCAGGAAGAAAATCCGGTCACAAAAAAAACACTTCAGAATATATAATTTGCATCGGGTGTTTTCTTGTGCCCATTTGTGTCCACTACTTGTGCTTGAACTGTTACGACCAGGTAAATGACCAGGTAAATGCTAAAGGTATGTAATGGACCAAAAAGAGAGATTTCAGTTTGTGCAATTTATTTCTAGCGCCTGGGTCTAAATGACTCCCTAAGTACACTGCTTGCTGTAAAATATTATTTTTGCCAAGTTTCAGTTCAAAATGAAAATGTATTTTATTAATTCTATTTATTGCTTTACAAATCGTAAGCCCTGCCTAGTTCAGTGTAACCAATTCAAAAGGTTGACTTATTTTTTATTGGTAGTATGTGGTTTATTTATATTTTTGTTTAATAAATGTCCATTTTAATTGTCTAAATTAGTGTTTGGGAAGACATTGCTTACAGTCAGAAAAATACTGGGATTGTGTTCCTTGGTTGTCAAATCATTAACTTCTTGGTAAGTGTATGCTTGCTAAAAAAATTAATAATGCAAAAATACAACAGTCATTATTTGAAATGGTTGAACAGCTTAATTCTTCAAACGCATTTTTGTCCATGTCCAAAGTAATGTGTTTTGGGAACTGATGCAAGCAAGAACAATGTGAGTATTGCAGGAGTTTGGGCCCACTTAAACATTTATCTCCAATCCAATGGTCGCGGTAGCAGCTTGAGAGGTAAGGGGGAGAAAACAATCACATTCGGATCTCAATACCAATTTGGTCACACAATAATCCACTTGAAAAACTAAATCTGAGTTTGTAAGATCTAATTATAAATTTAGAATCAAATCAATATAGACCAGCTTCAAAATTATCATACAGAAATACAAAATGAGCCCAAATCTCCTGAAGAGATTTACCGTATATGACACAAAGCAGACAACTAACTCTATAATGACAATGCAAATAATCAGGAAAAATAATTGAATATTTAACTACATCAAATGACTCTCCAAGGTAAACATGAGCAGGCTATCTCTCCCTACACTGCCTTAAAGGGGCTCCCATAAACTGAGATGCTTTATTAAAGGTGAAATTAAAAAGGTGTCAGCTGTTTGAGTCTTCACTAGAAGGCACTCCAACCAAGGGTCACGTAGCATAAAGCCATTCAAGCAGATGCATAGATGTGCTCCCCATGAAGCCCTAAGATGCCTCTCCTCTCCCTCACTAAGTTACAGCATAAATTATGAATTGTATTCAAGGTAGACAATCACACATGACTTTTGCTAGTACTTTTCCATGATTCAGGCACAACTGAATACTTGCACCACCTTTCCCACATCGATAAGTTGCAACTTCATTCATACTTTGTCATTCTATTCCTCCTCCATGACAACTCGCCTCCTTGCTCGTTACCGTGTATCTACTTGCCAACCTTTGTCTTCTCATACCTTGCTAGGTAATGAAAACAAAACTCATCTATGCTAACTAATGAGGCCTTGTCCACATGCAGTGGAATCAAAAATACAAGCAAATACATTCTACGCTGAAGGTTAACTATGAATTACATTTAATTAGACTTTAAACGTGAGCTTGAACTTAATGGTTTCTCAAGGCCCACTCTTATGTCAACTTAGCAGTACACAGGGTTACAGAATACATGCACATTTTACACATATAATAAATGCAGTTTCTTAATACATGAATAAATTGTAAAGAATTACGAAAATGTCATTTCAAGTACACCTGTATGGAAAAGTTCTTGTTACACTTATAAATGTTAAACATTAGTCTACACATACACATTCTATTTTATTAACCTCACAATGGGACACCTTTTAAACGTTAACTTCTTCTTAATAGTGAAATGTTACATAGACCTTTATTAGTCATGTTCTATGCACACAATTATAATGTCTCATTGATCTTCATGTGGAGTACCTTAAATATGCAATACTCCATTTTCCTTAGTAACTTTAATAACAAAGAGTATATTCGAGTGCTGACTGTGCATGATTATGATGCACTCCTACAGTATCTCAGAGTTAGATCAAAATTACACTGCTCCATTATTTAGGCGTTATCATTGATGAAAAGCTTACGTGGACACAGCCCATTCTCGCAAAGAAACAAAAATCAGGCATTTCCCGAATTTATGACGGAAGAGCGATAGGACAGCCAACCAATGTATTAAATGCAAACCTCACTCCTTCGATCCCCGATACATCACCAGGAGTCTGCAACAAGATAATAACAACCCTGAATATAGTCCCTATGCAAACAATTAGATCTTTGCTTAGCCTACATTCTGCAGTGCCTCGCTGCAAACTACGTCTTGAATTAAACCTGAAATCATTGTCCATCCATCACACAGCAGTAACAATAAATTTCATCTGTGAATGCAGCACAGGAAATACTAACACACAAACGTGTTTAATATTGAAAGAACTGAAGACAAAGCAATGTATTAAAATTGACTTAGATATTACCAGTAGCGGCTGGCACGGATCAGGGGTCGTAGGTTGAGCGGGGGGGTAGTAATTTTCCTTAATTAAACTTACCTCCTTGCCGCTGCGTCTCTTCTCATCGCTCCTCCTGTCCTCGCTCTGCTCCAGCCGGAAGCAGGAAGCACAAATGCTCCCCTGAGCCAATTACAACACTGCAGTGCAGTGTTATGATTGGTGTGAGCGGCGTGGCTCAGCACCTAGCCAGGTACTGGGAGCCTGTAATGCAGCCTGCAAAGAGAACATGCAAAGTGCGCATGACGGTTTGGCCAGCCTGAGACGGCCCGGACAAACGGTCATGTGCACTGATAACAGTGCATACCACTCCTGTGGGTGCCTGTTATCCCCCTGGCCCCGCCCCCAAGACTCCGTGACGGTGACACAAAATAAAACGACAATAAACCATGGTTTATTATTGTTTTTTTCTTTTTTTTTCTTTTGGCTGCTGGAAGGGGGTGCGACGGCTCCTCCGCCATAGCAGAAGAGCCGTCGCTGGATATTACAGCACTTAACAAAGAGATTCAAGCAAAAAATTTACCAAAACAAATTAATCTCACTGGAATGACCTGAAACACAATTAAGAAACGAATAAAGAAAAGATTATTCTAAATTGCCATGAGAAAGACTTATTATCAACTGTGAAATATAAACATACAGAACTGGTTTTAGATTCTTATTTTGCACCAAGGCGACTATAAATTCATGCAGGTCTGGAGGCTGCAGTAAAAAACAAAATTCCTACTATTTAGACGAATGCACATACAATTACCCCAGTTTGATGGATCTTGGAATATCCGACTTCCTGATATGAAGGGATGCAGATTTAGGGTTACAAAGGTAAAGACATTTATAGAGACTGTAAAATGTTGGTTTAAATACACAATCCAACTCTTATATTAGCAAACTTATGAAGTTCTTTGATCATGCTGACTATTATCTTAACGAAACCAGTCAGGATGCCTAACCTTTTACTCAATCCAGTTTTACATAACGTAATTGAACAATTTCAGCATGCAAATGTATTTATATGCACTATATTGACTTTGTTGATTGTGTCTACGGAGTTTTAGGCCTATCTCAACCCTTTACCTCACCTGTGCCTATCTCACCTCTCTCAATATACCCCCTCTCTACCTCTGTCAGAACCATGCATATCTCTACACTACTCTAGGAGCATCCTTACCATCTCTAGACCTCAACTCTCTATCTCAAACGTCTCTTGGTACCTTACTGCACCTTTTTATACCTCTCTGAAACCTCTCTACCTCACCTATCTCTCTACATCAAATCTCTCTCACTACCATATTTCTTTCTACCACCTCTCATACTCTACCTAACCTCTCGAATTACCTCATCATTCATTCACCCCTCACCTCTCCACCCCCTCCCTCTCTTTCTACCCTCGTTCCCCCTACCTCACCTAACTAACTTGCTTATTTCTCACTACCTCTTTTTTCTGTACTTCTTTAGGCCTCATTAGGTCTGATTACTACTCTGCTTTTCAATATACATCTTATCTGTATGTCTACCCTTCACCCATCTCTCTACCATTCTGTGTGCCTTACTACTCTCTAGCCGTGTCCTTTCTTTCTTTTCCCCTTCTTATGTTGCCCTCCCTCTATCTCACTGCTCTCTCTATACTTCTCTACTACCTCACCTCTCTCTACCTGCCTACCTCTCCCTCTGTCTGTCTACCACCTCGCCTTTCTACTTGTCTACCTCTAATTCTTTCTGCCTTGCCTCTCCCTCTCTCTCTACCTCACTCCACAGTGTATCCCATCCTTCTGCCCCTAGATACACTTTGCCCCTTCTACCTCTAGCTTTCTCTATACCTTATCTATTGCTCTACCTCCCTTTCTAGCTAGCTTTTCCTCTTTCCACCACTCTGTATCTTTCATTCTGGATACCGCATCTTTCTCTCTTTACCTGATAATGGCATCTCTCACTACTTCACATATCGCTCTACGTCATCTCTAACCCCCATTCTTTCTCTACTTCACTTCTCTTGTCATACTGTCTTTTTTATCTCTCTGTTCCTCCCCTGGCTCACACCCCACACCATTTCCCTTTCTCAGCAGAGTCAGAGGTCACTGTGTAGCCATAGAAATGTACACAGGAAGAACAGAGGAGGAACAGTGCAGGGGAAGAGAACTAAGAAGAACATCCCATCTCTCACCCCCACCTCTGGCATACTCCATGGTAGACAACATGTGTATCTATTTACCAAGAAATGTGTGTGCCTCTTTTCACCAGATCAGAAATGTATTGAGGATGCTACAGGAGAGTTCATTCCGAACAGGGATGTCCAGCATAAGTTCAGGAGGAACGCATGCTTGTCAGATTTTCAGATTAAATAGGAAGTAAATGTGCACCATTTAGATCTATAGAACGCACATTTAACTCATGAGGTTATTCTGAAATTCTAGTATGGTTATGTCCATTCAGGCCCTTTTGGGCACCCCTGATATAGGACTGCATATTGAGGGTAGCTGCTGCCACTGGTATAAGGTATTGAGACATGTAAGAAGATAGAAAAACCTAGAAAGATGCAATATCTGGAACACTCAGGGAGACGCTCTTTAGTTCTGCATGCAGCATGTGTGGATAAGGATGTCTGAAGCATGGGTGTGTCCAGTGTAGGTCGAGTCGGGCCGGTTTCATGCCGTATTTTCATGATGCTCACATTAGTTAAATGTACTCTTTTACATATGCAGTGTTTGTCCTGACATTTTGTAACATAAATTGGGCACTCTTGCAAAGGGGATAGGATTGCAGTCTAGGCAACCAAATTAGGCAACCCAAGATGTTCTCCTAATTGTGGCGTCGACAGGAAAGACAGCTAGATAGTCATCTGAAAAAGTTTTCCTCGGGCTTTCAGATATGATTTGAAGAAACTAGATGAACATGAGTAAAATGTAATTTTAGAGGAGGCATATAGGCGGGTAATGCTTCACCCTGGATTTTTTCAAAGAAGGTCCCAATTTCCTTTTTTGAAATGATCCTGACGCAATCAAACCTTAAACTGGCCAATCCCAGACATGTACAACATCTTGGTTGCAGGCATGTCCTCCACTCACTCCATGTATTGGGAAATAAATGTATGTTTTTCCAATAGACATTCTATTGGGAGTGTGAGCCCAATTAGACATACCCGCATTTAAATTGATATATAGCTCTGCTGCTCCCCGATAGACCCCCCATTTCCCCTCTAAGATCAGATCTCTTGGTGCAAGGCCATCAAGGATGGTGAACCATGTTAGTTCATTTGATGTCAGACCTTCTTAGAGACTGTTCTGTTCATCCGGTCTCCTACAAAGAAAGAGAACGGTCAGGGGTGTAGCTACCAGTGGTGCAGCAGGTGTAATGCACCGGGGAAGGGGCCCAACTACAACAGCGCCTTTTTGAATCTTTAGCGGGCATCTAAATAATCATGCTGGAGTTATGAGGTTGAACCAGCATTTAAATGACTTTAAATTGTATTTTTATTTTGTCACATTTGCTGTGCGTTCAAAGGCAGAGGTCAAATGTCAGTCTAGTCTTCTGACAAATTGCTGCTTATTCTTTAAACATGGAGACTGTTATTTTTCGTTTTGGAAAGTGTGAGCATTTTGTAGAGTGAACTATGTCAAAGTATTGCTGGTGTGAAAGAAATGGCTGTCGGATGTTCTCGCACAACACATTTTAAATACCTATAAATGAACTGTACAAATATTTAAAAATAAATAAACAGGGATGCATAAATGAAGCACTTTTTTCTAATTATAAATTGTGATGGAAACAAAGATTTTAACAGGGTCAAAAAAATCAAGACATTACTTGGTGATGTGCACATGGCAAATATCGTTTGTGCGCTATCTAATTTTATAAGTAAAAGTGTATGTCTGTTCACATTTAGTGGTCATTTAAGTGGAAAATGTGCTGTCTGTAAATGAAAGTCACTGCCACATCATGCTTTAGTAACATAGTTTTGACAGTCTGCTCCTAAATGCAACACCAGCAACATGCTGCATACACCCTTCCCCCTCGCCTGCTGAATGATTGTGGCTCATTTGCAGCACTTGCTCTTCAGGTGATGCTTACATTTTTCAGAATCCCTTTAGTTCAGTGATGTAACATTGATGGCAGTGCCACCAATCTGAAAATTGTTCCATGTCCACTGCCTACTAGGACCACAGGAGCTCTTACAGTACAGGGGGCTTGCTGTTAACTCTGTCTGGTACCCTCAGCTGCAGAAGTCATAGTCTGAGCAGCTGAATCTACTGAAGCACCTGCAGGGACACTGCTGAGGCCTCATTGTGAGTGCACTTAATGGCTGAGAAGCGTGCATTCTCTTCTTTGCAGAATGTGCCATTTGGCGAGGGATGCCTGACGCCAGCAGAGGTCAAAGAAGTAGGGCGGACAATGGCAGTTAGCAAAAGAACATAGACTTACTTGGGACAGAGTGCTAGAACTGGGAGAATTATTGATATTTAAATTGTTTGTTTCATTTTATGCTAACATATTGCATCAGAAACTTCAAACAACTTCTTGGGGTCACTATTGCTCAATTCTTCCTTATTAAAACCAGACATAGGAATAGCAATCCTTCTGAGACCCATGGAAAGCAGCCAGAATATTGGAAAATAAGATGTTGCTTCTCAGAGTGCGATACTGAGAGAGAGGGAACTTGAGGTACACACAGTACTGTATTAGAGGTGGGCGAGCCAGCAAAATTACAAGGAGAACTGACTTAAAGGTCTGTCCTGGCTCTAAGAGCCTGTCTTGGCTCAAAGAGCCCAGGCACAAGCAGAGCCATTGGAACATTTGTCATGGAACTCAAAATTCAAAAAGTATATTTCTTTAGTAAGCGTTTCACCTTAGTACATCAGATTATAACACTGCATTAAGAGGCTTTATTAAAAGTGATATTTTTTAAACATGAACTTAGAAACTTAGAAACATTCATGCTGTCCACTCTGACAACAATATCATTAGGGGAACTAAGAGGCAAGTCAGTTGTCATGTGCACCCCATTTGTGGACTATATTTTAATTACACACGGAGCAACATTAGTCCATTAAGTCAAACACAAGAGAGATTTTTGAACAGCAGCATCCTCAGAAATTTCATGATTTTCTCATATGCAGTAATGAAAAATAGCAGGCATGATATAGTAAAATAAATGCCTAGGATCACACAATTTGGTCAAGTGGCTAAGGCAGGATTGATCCCAGGTTTTCTGGTCTCACATTCTGTAATCCAGCAATTAGAATGGTATCCCTTTTTCACTCCTGTTTGACATCAAAGTTTAATGCTTTGTCTTTCATTCTTAGTGCACGAGATTAGAGCGTGGGAACCCGGCAGAAGCCACAAGAAAGCTCAGCCCATTTTGGGCTCGAGGGCTGAAGAGGATCTCAAGCTAAACCGAAGACTAGCATCTGGCTTGAGCCTTCAGTGGCTTACCCACCTCTATACTTTACTTTGGGTATTCTGTGCCTGAAATAAGCTTAGGTGCTGCTGCCAGTGTGATACCTGTTTTATATGTGAGCATATTTTAAATTTTACTGCTGATGATCATCTTGTACTTGTGCTGTTTGTGAGGGGAACTTACACTGCTGCAAAATGCTTCACATTACGTGTGTGTGTTTACATGAAGGCATGGACTGCTGCTGCAGGTGCTGCCCATGTTCTGTGCATGCGAGGGAATCATGCATTGTTTCTGAGCAGATCAGTATGTGTTCTATCAGTGGGAGGGAAGTGTGTACTCCTGGCTGGTGCTGAAACTGTTTTTCGTGTGAGGAAATATTGCTATGCATGTGAGTCAAGCTTGCACTCCTACAACCCAGTACTGCTCCTTACACTTGTATGAAATCCAAAATGCTGCTTGTTCATTGTATCTAAGGGAGGTGTTAAATGGTTCTGCCCAGTGCCATACTTGCTCCATGTCTTTGAAGGCAGTTTGGCCTGGCTGGCCCTGCAGTACTTGTTCTACATCTTTGAAGAAAGCTTTCACTGGCCCTGCAGTACCACATCTGTTCCATGCCTTTGAAAGTAGCTTGCACTGACAAGCCCTGCAGTAGCATATCGGTTCCATGTCTTTGAAGGAAGTTTGCATTGGCTAGCACTGCAGTACCACACTTATCCCATGTCTTTAAAAGGAAGATTGTGATGCTCCTGACCAATGATGTATATCTTATGTGTGTGAGCTAAGGGCCCCCTTCACTCCAGCTCCCTGTGCCCTATCCATTTCTGTGTGTTTTAGGTCTGGCCAAAGACTGTTTTAGCTGTCTCACTAGCCTCATGTCTTCTCAAAAAGAATACATAATCTTGCTTAGAGAAAGTATTCTTAGGTAAGCCCTTCAGAAAAGCATACATACTATTGATCAGCCCCCTACAGCCATTGGCTTTGTTGCCAATTTTTGGCTCTGCCTAGTAGATAACCACTGGTCTTTAGGATGACAGGTAGTCTGAGTAACCGTATTTTTGCCTGCTTTGTCTGTGTTGCTATTCATACGGAGAAGTACGACCTCGGGAAATATTTCCTTTAGTTCATCCCCCAGCAGCTCACCTGCAAATGCAGACAAGTGCTAATTGGGTAATGAGTACAAACAGCTCCGCTACCATTGCTACTTGATCACAATTTTCTTATGCAGAATCCCAGGAATCACTGCTGCAAGCATTTTTTACTGTTGCAATATGGCAGACCAGTTCAAAGCTTTACTTTTCCTTTTTTTACTGAAGCACATGTTCTCCACATTTAAATGGCATATTTTTTCTTTGTATTTCTATATTTATTTCACCATATTCTTTCAGTACAAAGAAAACCATAACCTTGTTTTTTGAAGGCAAGGGGCCTTTTTTTTTATGCCAAGACTCTTCCTTGCAAACGTCCACAAAGATCAGGCTCACATAGTCTGCAGTGCTGGTCCTAGTGTGGCTTATTATATAGAGATTAGATAACCTCAGTGGACATTCAAGCTTCAGTGTAGCTTATTTCAAGAGCTTTGAATTATACTAGTGGATTGATGCACCAGATAATCAACCTGCGTCTCCTATGCCACCATCTGTCCAAACTCTGCTCCTTCCTAGTGAGAGGGGTATCTGTGTGTGAGCAGTGTGAATGTGTGAAGGCAGGAATGCCACCATGTTTTGTGAGTGCATTGTGAGGGAAGTGTCTGTATGAATGTAGGACTAGCATTGCCTTTTGTGATTGAAGGATAAGTGGTATACATTTTGAAAGTTGTGCCTGTGTGAGCGCAGAGTGAGACATATGCCTGTGTGAGTGCAGCGTGAGGGATGTGCCTATGTGAAGACAGCAGTGTGTGTGGGGGGGTCCCTGCATCTTACTTCTTTGTGTGCATGCACTTTACCAGGGCCAAACCTATTGGCTTTGGTAATACTTTTTAGGGGTATGACTTTGACTTGCAGAAATGCAGTGCAAGGAGTGGAAATACAATACTGTTTGTATGAGAATGGTAGTGAGATTTCAAATGGCAGATGCAGGCTCTGTTGAAGGAGTTTGAGGAGTGTCAGGGTTAGCTGATAGACTGAGATGTCACTCTAATGAGGGAAGTCTAGTCACTTTGCTTATGCTAAGGCCCATGGCAATCAGCTACGTCACTGAGAATGATGTCTAGTTAAAACTGGGTGATGATGTTCTGAGCAGCTGAGTTCAGAAATGTTGTGGCCATCTCTGCAGAATGAAACCATGGTGAGGAGAGGCTATTTCTCCTCTTTGCCTCCATATAAAGTTTTAGTGCACCTGTTTATGCAAGACTGGTTGACTTCTTTTATTTCTTTTCTGCCATATTCGCTGACTGGTGAGTGAAGTTGAAGGAAAAGTGTGGGTTTAGGCTAAGAAGGTTCCTCCTTGCAATCATTTCCCCCCTCCTTGTGGTGTCAAAGAATGCAGCATGCACATTTAGTTCTGCTCATGTGACCTAGTTGTGGACAGCTGCCAAACTTGCAAGTTTCTGAATACTATTTCTTACTTTGATACTCTGTAAAGTCATAAGCCTAAATTTCCTATTTCCTTTTAGCTCCCCTAGCTAAAGAAATTCATCAGGCAGCGAGGTAATGTCCGTTTCACTGAAAACCTTAAATCGATTGTCCATTCTATATTTTCGCTACTCATGTTGCATGATGCAGACATGCACAGCCAGCCTTTGCTAAGATTGCGCCCTGGGCGTGGGCGGAGAGAATTCTGGCACCCTTGCTGTTGGTAGTGAATTAAACGAGGCAGCAGGGGGTCCCTTTTGTGTTCATTGGTCAGTATCTGGATGAGCGGGGACTGGCCTCTGAACACAAACATCCCCGGACCCCCCTCAACTCACCTAAAGCACCAATAGCTTAGCTGCCTCACACAGATTTTGTTGATCTGTGCCAGCAGGGGACAGAGGGTGAAGGGAGGGCAAGGAAGGGGGCTAAAAACATTGGTTGCCGTATGATAGTAAAAGACTAAAACCACTTTACACTGGCAGATCATACAGAAACGAACAGGCAGGGACAAGGAAAAGGCTTGAGCTAGATGAGAAGTGTGCTGCTGTTGGCATAACCTCAATGCACACAGCTCCATGCGCCCCTCAGAAAATTGGCGCCCTGGGCCCAGCTCACCCATTGTAAAGGCCGGCCCTGTAGACATGCATTGTCTTGTGGCTATTCAATGGGTTTCCAATACTTGCTATGTGGTGCATATATGGCAATATATGCAAAGGCCCCGTAACAAACAAAAGGAGTATGCAGTTCCTAAGGGGGGTGAACAAACATGGGGCGAGATCCAATAGTGTGCCACCCTAGCCCTCACCGAAAACTTCTTTGAGTACAACAACAGACTCTTCCATCAAACACAGGGCACATCCATGGGAAGCATGTTCGCTCCCAGTGTGGCCTGTCTCTACGTGGCAGCTTTTGAGACAAGATCCATTTTCAATCCATCCAATCCATATTCAGCCAACCTGATTATGTGGAAGAGGTACATTGATGATATTTTGATCTTCTGGAAGGGAGATAGAAGGAGTTGTGATGAATTTTGCTTATGGATTAACACCTTGAATCCATATCTCAAGTTCACACATACCATCTCCAACTCCACAGTTTCATTCCTGGACCTAAATATCAACCTGAGAACAGGCTCATTGAACACAACACTATACAAAAAGCCTACTGACTGCAATAGTCTTTTGCTCTTCAGTAGTCACCACCCCAGGGCTCTCAAAACTAACTTACCATTTGGCCAATTAGGAGGAATTAGGAGGAATTGTAACTCAATTGAGGATTACAAGATGAAAGCTACCAAACTGGCATCAGACCTAAGAAAACGAGAATACCCACAGCAGACAGTACCATTGGCCATGAAGAGAGCCAGGAACAACAACAGAGAGGCTCTGTTGGAGAAAACCCACAAAGAGCCAACTGAGGCCATCACATGCGTTACTTCCTACACACCTGACTCCAGCAGGATCAGGAGCATTATACGCAAACACTGGGACATCCTCAATACGGGCGAACTATCACTGCCAGTACCCAGATTTGCGTTTAAACGCACCAACAATTTGAAAGATCTACTTATACACACCAGACCCAAAACCACAACAGCGCCGACTCAAAGACGCTTATGGGACCTACCACCTGTCATCGGCCACTATCCTTGTGGATCGTGTGCAGCCTGTCCCCAAACCAAACTAACCAAAGAAATAACCTTTGTTAACAACTTCACCTGGAAGATAACGAAACACACTAACTGCAATATTACCAATTGCATTTATCTTCTTTCCTGCCCTTGCAATCTCAAATATGTAGGGATGACTACAAGAACAGCCAAAACTCGCATTATAGAGCATAAGAGCAATATCAGGTGTCACAAGACGACCACAAGACTGTACACGCACTTCCTAACAAGTAATCACCCATGTGACACCCTCAGATGGGTGATTCTGGAAGCACATACATCCATCACCCCTGAGGCACTGTTCAAGATTGAGCAGAGATGGGTCCATCGCTTGGCCTCGGACAAGTAGGGTCTCAATGAGGATATCCCTTGGAGCACCCTTAACAGCTCCCAATTGTAGGCCAACACACAACCTGCCCTCGCCACACCAACTTGTATTATGCTCTATTACAGGACTTTACATGCCTCATGCAAGCCCGGACAATATTTACGAAACATGGTCCCCTATTGTGCCCGACCTTCGGTAGCATGCATCTCACCATGCGACACACGATGAGCTAACTGTATCCCCTAGCACAAGCCGCCGTATAACACTACACTTTTAGGTGGTAAGGTTGACGGTCACTCACGACTTGTTCCCGTTAAAACCTCTTCCAAGATGGCGCCCATTATTTGCCGGCCAGAAATCTAACATGGCCGCCGCCATAGCCCCACAGGAAGGCGGGACGTCCATGTTCTAGTGCCTCACGCCCAACGTAGACGCTCCGAAATGCGCGCCCTTTCCATTGGTTTATCTGCAACCAGAACCGGGCTTGCAGTCACCTCCTGAATCCGGCACCGTAGGGTAGGTCCTCCGCCGAGTGGGCGCGAGACAACATGAGTAATTGATACCCCCGCTCTCTCCTCAATACAGGTAATACCCACCAACGCTTTGGCTGCACAAGGCGAGCACCCCGAGGCATCAAGCTCTGATACCAACCCGCAGGTACCAGCAGGACACTGCCACAAGGCACGTACACCACGAGTCTCTCTGAGTGTGGACGACGGTTCGGCATGAGAGCTGAGGGTCCGGACTGGGTGTTCTATGCCCAGGGGTATGCACGTGGTTGGCCCTTGGACCCATGCAGTCCTGACGCCACCTAGACCGTGGTGCACAGTCCTTGGGGTGTAGCGCTGAATTATTAGCTTATCCCGGGTGGGACTCCGCACTTGCTACAACAAACGCTGGGTCTACCACCACAAATGCTTACACAACAGCCACTTCTCCACTGTTATTTTTAACTTGTCACCACCTTTGGCCCCTTCCTCTAGGACAATCGTTACTTTAACGTGTCCATTCCCTGCCGGAAATCCGATGGGGCCAGTCTTGACTAGATTTTAGGTGAGTTCTTTTAGGGTCTCACCGCGCCGTACTCATACCTATGACTCTCTCTTTACTGCTGCTACAGTACTTTTTTAACGGTTTTAATTGCACCTTACCTACTGCACTGAACTGTATTGTTGCATAACCTATGTTTGACTAAATATGATGTAGATAAATTCGACACGTTCAACACAAGGGGTGGTGCTCAAGTAGATTGGTGGTGTGATCCTCTTATAACGTCATGATCGAGATGACTGTTTCATTTGTCATTTTAGATTGGCTACTGCACCTACGGACACCACACGCCTCTGGTGCAACTAAACTGGTAAAACTAGGTCAATACACCATATTACCAAATAATTGAGTGTAGATTTATCTTCTTAGTTAGGTCCTGAAGAATTGCCGCCAGATCTCTCCGACTATATAGGCAAGAAACATGTTGACCGAGTAAATCCTAATGCAACTGCCTGCAACACCACTGTAGACAGTCGCCATACTGATTTTAATCAGGGTGGGAGGCAGGATCATTAAAACTAGTTTCCCTGATCCTCCTATTTCCCGGTTTTAATTCACATGGTCTACTAGAACCCACATCACAGCACATCTACACTTTAGGGCCCCTTACACACACCGCACCAAACGGCAAGGATTAAAAGATCTACGCCAAAGAACCCCCACTGAGGGTGCCCGTCGGGTATTGCAGCGCCGACCCGACGAGGAGCATGCCCGATGATGAAGCATGACACCCAGCGGGCTGGGTGTGTGAGGGCCCTCATTCCGAAAGGAAGGATTCCCCATCCTCCCTCTCGTTAGCCACTATTGGATCTCGCCCCATGTTTGTTCACCCCCCTTAGGAACTGCATACTCCTTTTGTTTGTTACTTGTACTAGGGCCCGTATGCTGGACCTTCAAAGCCCTTTCTCGTCCCTCTTCTTTGATAGCATTACTGGCACGGTTGCATGACCGTGGGACTTTAGGCTACCAGGATCGACACTTTCGTTTCCTGGCCCATAATCACTCTTTTAGTTCACCCCATAGCTACTCCCTACCTTCCTCCCCACATCCCTTCGAGATGGCGGAAACCCAGGGACTTAGTTTTGGTGAAGATGTGGCAGCAGAGATTTTAAAGACACCCTCTATCCTAGGCACAGAAGGCAGCTCAGCCACGGGTAGCCAATCTGAGGATTGGGTATTCCTAACTTCTTTGAAAAAAGAATTGCTCAAAACTACACTCCACGGAGCCATGATGACGGAATATTTACGGGCAAATATTGCCCCAAATGTCCTAATTGTTAACAACTTCCCCCGCCTCTTCCTAGACGATCCTGTCTTCAAAAAAGAATGGTCCCTGGTGTCTTGGAAGTGCACTAGGGACTTACTTATACTGATCATCACTACTGCAAAAAGGATAGCAGACGCTCTCCTAGTACGAATACAAATAGCTGAAGGTAATCTGAAGACAACTATTCAAACCACAATATTCAAGTGCAAACTCACTGAGATCAACCACGAAATCAGTGAGAGTAGTGAGTTTCTGATGAAACAAAAAATCAGCAAACTACAAAAGGACATTCAAAGGTTCAACAAGGAAAAAGTCTACCCGTACTTAAGGGCTGACTTTACCTCCACGAAAACTAGCTATTCTTCGGATGAAAGCACAGCTGATACAAGGAGAGGCTCTTCTTCTAACAGCGATTCAAGCATAGGAAGCTGGGGCAGCAATAACTCAAAACGTTCGGCACGTCCGTCCTACCCCTACTACCACATGCCACCCTACCAAGGTCCTTCTATGTGGCATTATCCAGGGTTCCCACCGGGACCCCCAGGATACCCCCATGGACCTCAGTCATTCTTCCATGGTAACAACCCACCTTTTTTAGGCAGAGGTTGGGGCAGAGGAAGAGGGCGGCGAAGAGGAAATGCCAAGCAAGTACATTGGCAAGAACAAACCCAGAACTCCGTGGAGACGAGGAGTATGATGAGGGGGAATAGAAATTAGTAGTCAATCTCTCCCACAGAAACCTCACGGAGACTGAACTACGGGTTCTTCACAAAGATTTAGGCTACGTTCCCAGCCCAAAGACTGATAGGTTCAGAGACCAATGTGAGATTCACCGTCTTTTCCGAAAAGTCAGACTAAACGCCTTCTTCAAAGATAGACCCAAACCAAACAACAACGATACAGGTCTACACAACCCATCAACCTTCACACCCAACAGCAGCATGGTGCCACATGAAATCCTGACCTTTGAGCAGGCTGTGGTTAAGGACCTCAAGGATATCACACCCAATGCCCCCTTCAATAACCTCTCCAAGGCAGAATGGTCTGCTGTAAGATCCCTGGCTGATGACCCCTCTATAACTATCAAACAGGCTGACAAAGGGGGCGCAACTGTCATCATGTCGACCTGCGACTATGACACTGAATGTCTCCGTCAACTCAATAACGACAGGTACTACACCCCCATCAGCGAAAACCCTACTAAAAGACTTTCTACCTTGATCTCAACAATGGCGTTCACAGCTGAAACAGAAGGATGGATCACTAAAAAGAAAGCGGACTTCCTGGTGACCAAAGACCCTAAAACACCGTATTTTTACATTTTACCGAAAATACATAAGGGCAGCAACCCAGTCCAAGGGAGACAAATAGTCTCCGTTATTGGTTCATTGCTGGAACCACTATCCAAGTTTTGCAATCACTTTCTCCAGCCATTAGTGAAGCAAGCACCCGCATTTCTTCTTGATACCACATCTGTACTACGCCTCATTGATGACTTCCCACGCAAGAGCGAGATCAACCTTCTGGTTACCCTAGATGTGGAGGCATTGTATACTAATATACCCCAACGTGCCACCCTGGAGGTAATTGAGGATGTCCTTGGCTCTTCAGAATGGGCTTCACCAACCCCAATATCTTTCGTCATGGAGTGTGCCACCCTAGCCCTCACCGAAAACGTCTTTGAGTACAACAACAGACTCTTCCATCAAACACAGGGCACATCCATGGGAAGCACGTTCACTCCCAGTGTGGCCTGTCTCTACGTGGCAGCTTTTGAGACAAGATCCATTTTCAATCCATCCAATCCATATTCAGCCAACCTGATTATGTGGAAGAGGTACATTGACGATATTTTGATCTTCTGGAAGGGAGATAGAAGGAGTTGTGATGAATTTTGCTTATGGATTAACACCTTGAATCCATATCTCAAGTTCACACATACCATCTCCAACGCCACAGTTTCATTCCTGGACCTAAATATCAACCTGAGAACAGGCTCCTTGAACACAACACTATACAAAAAGCCTACTGACTGCAATACTCTTTTGCTCTTCAGTAGTCACCACCCCAGGGCTCTCAAAACTAACTTACCATTTGGCCAATTACTCCGAATTAGGAGGAATTGTAACTCAATTGAGGATTACAAGATGGAAGCTACCAAACTGGCATCAGACCTAAGAAAACGAGAATACCCACAGCAGACAGTATCATTGGCCATGAAGAGAGCCAAGAACAACAACAGAGAGGCTCTGTTGGAGAAAACCCACAAAGAGCCAACTGAGGCCATCACATGCGTTACTTCCTACACACCTGACTCCAGCAGGATCAGGAGCATTATACGCAAACACTGGGACATCCTCAATACGGGCGAACTATCACTGCCACTACCCAGATTTGCGTTTAAACGCACCAACAATTTGAAAGATCTACTTATACACACCAGACCCAAAACCAGAACAGCGCCGACTCAAAGACGCTTATGGGACCTACCACCTGTCATCGGCCACTATCCTTGTGGATCGTGTGCAGCCTGTCCCCAAACCAAACTAACCAAAGAAATAACCTTTGTTAACAACTTCAACTGGAAGATAACGAAACACATTAACTGCAATACTACCAATTGCATTTGTCTTCTTTCCTGCCCTTGCAATCTCCTATACGTAGGGATGACTACAAGAACAGCCAAAACTCGCATTATAGAGCATAAGAGCAATATCGGGTGTCACAAGACGACCACAAGACTGTACACGCACTTCCTAACAAGTAATCACCCATGTGACTCCCTCAGATGGGTGATTCTGGAAGCACATACATCCATCACCCCTGAGGCACTGTTCAGGATTGAGCAGAGATGGATCCATCGCTTGGCCTCGGACAAGTATGGTCTCAACGAGGATATCCCTTGGAGCACCCTTAACAGCTCCCAATTGTAGGCCAACACACAACCTGCCCTCGCCACACCAACTTGTATTATGCTCTATTACAGGACTTTACATGCCTCATGCAAGCCCTGACAATATTTACGAAACATGGTCCCCTATTGTGCCCGACCTTCGGTAGCATGCATCTCACCATGCGACACACGATGAGCTAACTGTATCCCCTAGCACAAGCCGCCGTATAACACTACACTTTTAGGTGGTAAGTTTCACGGTCACTCACGTCTTGTTCCCGTTAAAACCTCTTCCAAGATGGCGCCCATTATTTGCCGGCCAGAAATATAACATGGCCGCCGCCATAGCCCCACAGGAAGGCGGGAGGTCCATGTTCTAGTGCCTCACGCCCAACGTAGACGCTCCAAAATGCGCGCCCTTTCCATTGGTTTATCTGCAACCAGAACCGGGCTTGCAGTCACCTCCCAGATCCGGCACCGCAGGGTAGGTCCTCCGCCGAGTGGGCGCGAGACAACGTGAGTAATTGGTACCCCCGCTCCCTCCTCAATACAGGTAATACCCACCAACGCTTTGGTTGCACAAGGCGAGCACCCCGAGGCATCAAGCTCTGATACCAACCCGCAGGTACCAGCAGGACACTGCCACAAGGCACTTACACCACGAGTCTCTCTGAGTGTGGACGACGGTTCGGCATGAGAGCCGAGGGTCCGGACTGGGTGTTCTACCCCCAGGGGTATGCACGTGGTCGGCCCTTGGATCCATGCAGTCCTGACGCCACCTAGACTGTGGTGCACAGTCCTTGGGGTGTAGCGCTGAATTATTAGCTTATCCCGGGTGGGACTCCGCACTTGCTACAACAAACGCTGGGTCTACCACCACGAATGCTTACACAACAGCCGCTTCTCCGCTGTTATTTTTAACTTGTCACCACCTTTGGCCCCTTCCTCTAGGACAATCGTTACTTTAACGTGTCCATTCCCTGCTGGAAATCCGATGGGGCCAGTCTTGACTAGATTTTAGGTGAGTTCTTTTAGGGTCTCACCGCACCGTACTCATACCTATGACTCTCTCTTTACTGCTGCTACAGTATTTTTTTAACGGTTTTAATTTAATTGCACCTTACCTACTGCACTGAACTGTATTGTTGCATAACCTATGTTTGACTAAATATGATGTATATAAATTCGACACGTTCAACACAAGGGGTGGTGCTCATATTGATTGGTGGCGTGCTCCTCTTATAACGTCATGATTGAGATGACTGTTTCATTTGCCATTTTAGATTGGCTACTGCACCTATGGACACCACACGCCTCTGGTGCAACTAAACTGGTAAAACTAGGTCAATACACCATATTACCAATGAATTGAGTGTAGATTTATCTTCTTAGTTAGGTCCTGAAGAATTGCCGCCAGATCTCTCCGACTATAAAGGCTAGAAACATGTTGACCGAGTAAATCCTAATGCAACTGCCTGCAACACCACTGTAGACAGTCGCCACACTGATTTTAATCAGGGTGGGAGGCAGGATCATTAAAATTAGTTTCCCTGATCCTCCTATTTCCCTGTTTTAATTCACATGGTCTACTAGAACCCACATCACAGCACATCTACACTTTAGGGCCCCTTACACACACCGCACCAAACGGCAAGGAATAAAAGATCTACGTCAAAGAACCCCCACTGAGGGTGTCCGTCGGGTATTGCAGCGCCGACCCGACGAGGAGCATGCACGATGATGAAGCATGACACCCAGCGGGCTGGGTGTGTGAGGGCCCTCATTCCGAAAGGAAGGATTCCCCATCCTCCCTCTCGTTAGCCACTATTGGATCTCGCCCCATGTTTGTTCACCCCCTTAGGAACTGCATACTCCTTTTGTTTGTTACTTGTACTAGGGCCCGTATGCTGGACCTTCAAAGCCCTTTCTCGTCCCTCTTCTTTGATAGCATTACTGGCATGGTTGCATGACAGTGGGACTTTAGGCTACCAGGATCGACACTTTCGTTTCCTGGCCCATAATCCCTCTTTTAGTTCACCCCATAGCTACTCCCTACCTTCCTCCCCACATCCCTTCGAAATGGAGGAAACCCAGGGACTTTGTTTTGGTGAAGATGTGGCAGCAGAGATTTTAAAGACACCCTCTATCCTATGCACAGAAGGCAGCTCAGCCACGGGTAGCCAATCTGAGGATTGGGTATTCCTAACTTCTTTGAAAAAAGAATGGCTCAAAACTCCACTCCACGGAGCCATGATGACGTAATATTTACGGGCAAATATTGCCCCAAATGGCCTAATTGTTAACAACTTCCCCCGCCTCTTCCTAGACGATCCTGTCTTCAAAAAAGAATGGTCCCTGGTGTCTTGGAAGTGCACTATGGACTTACTTATACTGCTCATCAATACTGCAAAAAGGATAGCAGATGCTCTCCTAGTACGAATACAAATAGCTGAAGGTAATCTGAAGACAACTATTCAAACCACAATATTCAAGTGCAAACTCACTGAGATCAACCACGAAATCAGTGAGAGTAGAGAGTTTCTGATAAAACAAAAAATCAGAAAACTACAAAAGGACATTCAAAGGTTCAACAAGGAAAAAGTCTACCCGTACTTAAGGGCTGACTTTACCTCCACGAAAACTAGCTATTCTTCGGATGAAAGCACAGCTGATACAAGGAGAGGCTCTTCTTCTAACAGCGATTCAAGCATAGGAAGCTGGGGCAGCAATAACTCAAAGCGTACGGCACGTCCGTCCTACCCCAACTACCACATGCCACCCTACCAAGGTCCTCCTATGTGGCATTATCCAGGGTTCCCACCGGGACCCCCAGGATACCCCCATGGACCTCAGTCATTCTTCCATGGTAACAACCCACCTTTTTTAGGCAGAGGTTGGGACAGAGGAAGAGGGCGGCGAAGAGGAAATGCCAACCAAGTACATTGGCAAGAACAAACCCAGAACTCCGTGGAGACGAGGAGTATGACGAGGGGGAAAAGAAATTAGTAGTCAATCTCTCCCACAGAAACCTCACGGAGACCAAACTACGGGTTCTCCACAAAGGTTTAAGCTACGTTCCCACCCCACAGACTGATAGGTTCAAAGACCAATGTGAGATTCACAGACTTTTCCGAAAAGTCAGACTAAACGCCTTTTTCAAAGATAGACCCAAACCAAACAACAACGATACAGGTCTACACAACCCATCAACCTTCACACCCAACAGCAGCATGGTGCCACATGAAATCCTGACCTTTGAGCAGGCTGTGCTTAAGGACCTCAAGGATATCACACCCAATGCCCCCTTCAATAACCTCTCCAAGGCAGAATGGTCTGCTGTAAGATCCCTGGCTGATGACCCCTCTATAACTATCAAACAGGCTGACAAAGGGGGCGGAACTGTCATTATGTCGACCTGCGACTATCACACTGAATGTCTCTGTCAACTCAATAACGACAGGTACTACACCCCCATCAGCGAAAACCCTACTAAAAGACTTTCTACCTTGATCTCAACAATGGCGTTCACAGCTGAAACAGAAGGATGGATCACTAAAAATGAAGCGGACTTCCTGGTGACCAAAGACCCTAAAACACCGTATTTTTACATTTTACCGAATATACATAAGGGCATCAACCCAGTCCCAGGGAGACCAATAGTCTCCTGTATTGGTTCATTGCTGGAACCACTATCCAAGTTTTGCAATCACTTTCTCCAGCCATTAGTGAAGCAAACATCCGCATTTCTTCTTGATACCACATCTGTACTACGCCTCATTGATGACTTCCCACGCAAGAACGCGATCAACCTTCTGGTTACCCTAGACGTGGAGGCATTGTATACTAATATACCCCAACGTGCCACCCTGGAGGTAATTGAGGATGTCCTTGGCTCTTCAGAATGAGCTTCACCAACCCCAATATGCAGGGCAAGAAACAGAAGGTCAGGGCACTAAAGGCCTGCACCAGTCAGTCTAGTTTTCGATAGTTTTTTACAGAAGTGTGGTGCAGAGAGCCAGGAACGTGACCTCCTTACGTCCCTATTAATTGGGAAAGCCAAAAACACAAGAGACAAAATGGCTCAGCACACAACTATAATTAAATACAGTGTAGAAGTCAGCAAAAGTGTATAGCAGTAGTAAATGGTAGTCAATATATGGAAAACAGCACAATGTCTCCCAAATGAATCAAATAAGACTTCGGTTTCTTAGTAATGTATCCTTCCTTTATTCTGTGATTCTTTTTCCAAATTTCTTTTGTTAAAAGCACAACACAGAATTCATAGCCGACGCGGCGGGTTTCGTCCCAACGGGACTTCTTCGAGGCTATAAAAACACATATAGGACAAACATTAATATTTACAATTAAAATATGTGCAACATGTGATTTAGACTAAACTATCAGTCTAATCATCACAAGATTCTTTACACAACAACGATTGAAACACAGAGTATATACAGTTTTTTCATGGGGAGACATATCTTAAATTAATTTTATACAGGGAGAATATTGCAGCAAAAGGAGATAATACACAGCAATTGTTCGAATTATACATATCATAGTTTTATCGTATTATGAGCAATGTCATGTATCAATACAAACGAGAGGCAAAAAACACCATGATTAAGGTCTGAGAACAAGGGCGACTTTTGCAACATCCTAATCCTATCTCAATTGTCATCTACTCCAATGCATATCATTCCATGGACAGTTATGTATTATCACTGATTGGCATATATAATGAAATGAAACAAATGCAAAGAGGAAGCAAGCCTATATATTCAATACAGTAGCCATCATTGTAGTCCATGATTAAGTAGATCACTGGTATGTTTCTTATCTTATTGAAAAAACCATCAACTTGAATGCATGTCATGCCAAGTATGGTTGTGCAATATCCCTGAAAACCCTAATCTTTGGAATGGACAGAAGTAAAAAAATAATAACTTATAAATAAAATATGTATTCAATTCTGGCATACCTGTTGCGTTTGTGAGTATTCTAGATGAAAAATACACAACACTTCATGTCGAAAAGAAGTACCTTGACGAATGGTTTCTGTAAAGAAATTTCGAATTTTTTGAATTATTTTTAATTTATGTATTACAATGAGTTATTATTTCAATATTTTAAAGCGTGGTCAGGACATGGTCATCACATTATCCTAAGCGTATGCCAAGAAATATCTAACATACCTCAATGAAGAAGAAACGCACAACTACTGTATGTAGTAGAAATTGATGTGTAGAAGGGTAGTCGGTAACCCAGAATCTATGAAAAAAGTGAAATTCATTTAAGCTTCCAATTCATTCTATGTGCTTATACATATTGAATAAATACTCTAATACCAGCTTCTATCGTCAAAGAAGAAGATATTTTATGATGCTATACATTGAACCAACTCATTTCTGGTTCCACATCTAGCGCTCAGAAGTTAGCACAGCCTCACAAAAGAGATAGGTCCTGACAACGTGCAATTTCAAAGAACAACATCGTTTAGGCAGAGTAAGGGGGAGAGCCAATTGAATAGCATGGTAGACGGAAACATATGTACAATCTATATTCATTTGTAGTCCAATTAAAACCGCATCGTGGTGCAAAAATGTGCGAAGGACATTTCTCCAAAGAAGTTTGGTCAAGCGTGCTCGTGATTTAAGTTTAAGAATCATTCACGTAGCAGTATGTACAATCTATATTCATTTGTGGTCCATTAAAGCCACATCGTGATACAGAAATATGCGAAGGACATTTTAGACAAGCGTGCTCGTAATTTAAATTTGGAAATCATTCACGTAGCGATGTTTTACACAAACAGACGCCATGTTGGAGAGTGCATCTAGGTATATTATACTACCAATTTCATTATCTCAAAGATATTTATGATGCTATAACCCTTCAACAACGCGATAAAGATTAAAACCAACTGTTAAAAATAATTAAATTTGGCAAAGGACAGAAATGGTTCAAGCGACCAGGCTACGCCAAAAATGCAGAGCATTGGTCTATAGTAACTTACAAATGCGATGTCGCGTGACGGGGTGGTCCGAAGTCAGAAAGTGAAGAATTTCGTCAGAACCGAACCTCATGAGTGGTTCGTATATATACACAGACTAAAGCACACACACCTGTATGCTGCCAATGTGCTGTCGACAGAGACAAAGGTTAGATGTTAAACCGCCCGGTCGATAGTATGAAAAGGAGTCAGCCATTTTGAAATAGATTTCGTACATCTAGAATTATCAAAAAATAGGCCAAAATGCCAGAAGCAAGTACACCACCATAATGTGAAATTGATATTATCAAATTAAGAGCCATATTCGGTCCGTGGCAACCAACAGAAGTAGATAGACGGTTTGGTACAATGGAGGTTTAAAATTGTGAAAACTACAGACGTGCGATTAGAGCACCTCACAGGCTAACATTATGAAAGATAGGTTCAAAAAGACCGGCCATTTTGTAATGTATCTGAGGACCCAATGATAGTCCAAAATGAACGATGGTACACAGTAAAAAATAATAACAAACCCGTTCGGCATTGTCATACTGTTGGATTTATATCGCCATGTAAAACTCAATAATTCTACCGTGGTACCAGTCAGAGATGTGATACAAAGACGCAATTGTCAATGTCGGATATTGACCAATTGTAAATAAGACCACTAAAGTTCGTGCTAGCATAAGTGCTATTTATTAGTGATTACACCAAGGAATCTGAATTGCGAAATGCCTTACTGTATAAAGGAGACCACGACAGATGGAAGTAAAGACAGTCAATGGGTTCAGAAAGGACTAGATTTCCTTATGATATAGCTATGTAATCTAAATGTCCCCAAAGGACCATAGGACTATATAATAAAGCTCATTGAATAAAACCACGTCTAGTTTGAAAATATATCTCTTAACACAATGTGTGCGAGTGCTTCCATGTTAGGAAAACAATCATCAAGTAGTGCCTAGAGCTGATCACTTAAATTACGCATTGGATGGTAGTTTGTTATCTAAAGTGATTTACTTTAAACAGAGTGTGAATACTAACCATTCTAAAGCTTATTTGAACTGTCACATGATTATGGTACTTTACAAAAAATGATGAAATTCATTATTAATGTTCAAACCAAACATTACAGTTTTCAAGCGACAAATCCAGCGGGCTTCAACTTGCCTAAGATAACTTGTCTTATCTCCACCTCTCTCATTGCCGATCACATGATCTATAGCATGAAAGGTTACTCTCGTATTTTCTGGATGCATTTCATGTATATGAACAGATACAGGATATCTCTCATCTTTATTTTTTATAGCCCATACATGTTCTTGTATACGTGCTTTCAAACTGCGTACACTGCTGCCAACATATGCTTTATTACAGGCACACTTGAGCAGATAAACAGTATGTGTGGTGTTACAATTGATATAGGATTTGATTTTAAATTCCTTTGAGTTGTTATACTGAAAGGTTGATGTTTTGTTTTCACCTAAGCTGCATATGCAGCAATTGCCACAGATGAAAAAACCACAAGGTTTTTCTGGTAACCAAGTTTTGACAGATGGCCTGGACTGTTTTACATAACTAGGGCATATCATGTCTTTTATGGTTCTTCCTTTTCTATATATTACCTTAGGTTTCGAAGGAACCATGTCTGAGGGTAGAACATTCGATGTGAGAAGGTGGCAATTTTTTCTAAGTATGTTAAAAATATGGCCACTGTAGATGTTATATTCAGTTATGAATGCCATATCTGTATGGCATGCACTCTCTTTATTACGGCTTGTTTTGGAAAGGGTTGATTTTCTGTCCATTCGAGTGATTCTTTTCTCAGCTTTCTGTAAGCAATCTTGGTCATAACCTCTTTGGCTGAAATTTCTCTTAATTTTTTTAACTTGAGACGTAAAATTATGTTCCTCACTGCAATTGCGGCGAGCTCTTGCCATCTCCCCAAAGGGGATCGCTGAGATGGTAGTTTTGTGGTGGCAGCTAGTAGCGTGAAGAACGCTGTTACAGGCCGTGGACTTTCTGAAGATGTCACTGTGTATGACATATCCTTTCACATACAGTCTGAGGTCTAAAAACTCAATCTCCTGTTTGGAGCTTTTTATAGTGAGTTTAACATTAAACCTGTTGTTGTTCAAGTAAGTATAGTATTGCTCAAGCTCTTCACTACTACCCTTCCAGATTAGGAAGATATCATCGATGTATCTACCAAAAAATGAGATGTTGTCTATCCATTTGCCTGCACCTGAGCCCCAGGCATGCTCCATCTCATACAACCCCATAAAGAGGTTCGCATAAGATGGAGCAAACCTGGAGCCCATCGCGGTTCCCTGTTTTTGCAAGAACCACTCCCATTGTGCAAAAAAGCATTCTGTGTCAGGATCAACTCTGACATCTGCAACAACATGTGTGTATGTTGTAAGTGCTTTGCATTGCATTTGTACAGATAAAATCTTAGCGCTCTTAGTCCACAATCTCCCTGAATACAGGTATAGAGACCTTCCACATCCATAGTAACGAATGTGAAGATGTCCTGTTCCCATTTTAAGTCTTCCAATTTGCAGATTAAATCCCTACTGTCTCTCAGGTAGGAAGGTAGATTTAAGACAAAGGGCTGGAGAAAGGTGTCTACATATTCTGCAATTCTTTCTGTGGGGCCCCCATTGCCAGATATTATTGGCCGACCTGTTGGGAAAGGGCCCCCTTTATGTATTTTTGGAAGGACATAAATACAGGGTTATCTGGAATTTTGTGCCAGGAGATATCTATATTCTAAGTCAGTGATGAGACATGACTCACGCCAGTCCGTCAGCTGTGCATTGATTTTCTTTTCGATCATTGTGGCAGGATTAAATTTGAGTTTTTCATAACAGTCGCTTTGGCTTAGTTGTTTATCAATTTCAGCCAAATAATCAACACGATCCATTAGCACAATATTGCCCCCTTTATCTGCTTCGCGAACCACTATATTAACGTCATCTCTGATCGATTGCAAGAATTCTTTATCTTGCTTAGTCAGGTTAAAGGGGTGTATGCATTTGTTATTCATAGCATGATTGTCCTCAAGTCTGTATAATAGATGTGGAACCAGAAATGAGTTGGTTCAATGTATAGCATCATAAAATATCTTCTTCTTTGACGATAGAAGCTGGTATTAGAGTATTTATTCAATATGTATAAGCACATAGAATGAATTGGAAGCTTAAATGAATTTCACTTTTTTCATAGATTCTGGGTTACGAATACCCTTCTACACATCAATTTCTACTACATACAGTAGTCGTGCGTTTCTTCTTCATTGAGGTATGTTAGATATTTCTTGGCATACGCTTAGGATAATGTGATGACCATGTCCTGACCACGCTTTAAAATATTGAAATAATAACTCATTGTAATACATAAATTAAAAATAATTCAAAAAATTCGAAATTTCTTTACAGAAACCATTCGTCAAGGTACTTCTTTTCGACATGAAGTGTTGTGTATTTTTCATCTAGACTACTCACAAACGCAACAGGTATGCCAGAATTGAATACATATTTTATTTATAAGTTATTATTTTTTGACCTCTGTCCATTCCAAAGATTAGGGTTTTCAGGGATATTGCACAACCATACTTGGCATGACATGCATTCAAGTTGATGGTTTTTTCAATAAGATAAGAAACATACCAGTGATCTACTTAATCATGGACTACAATGATGGCTACTGTATTGAATATATAGGCTTGCTTCCTCTTTGCATTTGTTTCATTTAATTATATATGCCAATCAGTGATAATACATAACTGTCCATGGAATGATATGCATTGGAGTAGATGACAATTGAGATAGGATTAGGATGTTGCAAAAGTCGCCCTTGTTCTCAGACCTTAATCATGGTGTTTTTTGCCTCTCGTTTGTATTGATACATGACATTGCTCATAATACGATAAAACTATGATATGTATAATTCGCAACAATTGCTGTGTATTATCTCCTTTTGCTGCAATATTCTCCCTGTATAAAATTAATTTAAGATATGTCTCCCCATGAAAAAACTGTATATACTCTGTGTTTCAATCGTTGTTGTGTAAAGAATCTTGTGATGATTAGACTGATAGTTTAGTCTAAATCACATGTTGCACATATTTTAATTGTAAATATTAATGTTTGTCCTATATGTGTTTTTATAGGCTTGAAGTAGTCCCTTTGGGACGAAACTCGCCATGTCGGCTATGAATTCTGTGTTGTGCTTTTAACAAAAGAAATTTGGAAAAAGAATAACAGAATAAAGGAAGGATACATTACTAAGAAACCGAAGTCTTATTTGATTCATTTGGGAGACATTGTGCTGTTTTCCATATATTGACTACCATTTACTACTGCTATACACTTTTGCTGACTTCTACACTGTATTTAATTATAGTTGTGTGCTGAGCCATTTTGTCTCTTGTTTTTTTGGCTTTCCCAATTAATAGGGACGTAAGGAGGTCACGTTCCTGGCTCTCTGCACCACACTTCTGTAAAAAACTATCGAAAACTAGACTGACTGGTGCAGGCCTTTAGTGCCCTGACCTTCTGTTTCTTGCCCTGTAATTGGGGTTGGTGAAGCCCATTCTGAAGAGCCAAGGACATCCTCAATTACCTCCAGGGTGGCACGTTGGGGTATATTAGTATACAATGCCTCCACGTCTAGGGTAACCAGAAGGTTGATCTCGCTCTTGCGTGGGAAGTCATCAATGAGGTGTAGTACAGATGTGGTATCAAGAAGAAATGCGGGTGTTTGCTTCACTAATGGCTGGAGAAAGTGATTGCAAAACTTGGATAGTGGTTCCAGCAATGAACCAATACCGGAGACTATTGGTCTCCCTGGGACTGGGTTGATGCCCTTATGTATTTTCGGTAAAATATAAAAATACGGTGTTTTAGGGTCATTGGTCACCAGGAAGTCCGCTTCCTTTTTAGTGATCCATCCTTCAGTTTCAGCTGTGAACGCCATTGTTGAGATCAAGGTAGAAAGTCTTTTAGTAGGGTTTTTGCTGATGGGGGTGTAGTACCTGTCGTTATTGAGTTGACGGAGACATTCAGTGTCATAGTCGCAGGTCGACATGATGACAGTTGCGCCCCCTTTGTCAGCCTGTTTGATAGTTATAGAGGGGTCATCAGCCAGGGATCTTACAGCAGACCATTCTGCCTTGGAGAGGTTATTGAAGGGGGCATTGGGTGTGATATCCTTGAGGTCCTTAAGCACAGCCTGCTCAAAGGTCAGGATTTCATGTGGCACCATGCTGCTGTTGGGTGGGAAGGTTGATGGGTTGTGTAGACCTGTATCGTTGTTGTTTGGTTTGGGTCTATCTTTGAAGAAGGCGTTTAGTCTGACTTTTCGGAAAAGACTGTGAATCTCACATTGGTCTCTGAACCTATCAGTCTTTGGGGTAGGAACGTAGCCTAAACCTTTGTGGAGAACCCGTAGTTCGGTCTCCGTGAGGTTTCTGTGGGAGAGATTGACTTCTAATTTCTTTTCACCCTCGTCATACTCCTCGTCTCCATGGAGTTCTGGGTTTGTTCTTGCCAATGTACTTGCTTGGCATTTCCTCTTCGCCGCCCTCTTCCTCTGCCCCAACCTCTGCCTATAAAAGGTGGGTTGTTACCATGGAAGAATGACTGAGGTCCATGGGGGTATCCTGGGGGTCCCGGTGGGAACCCTGGATAATGCCACATAGGAGGACCTTGGTAGGGTGGCATGTGGTAGTTGGGGTAGGACGGACGTGCCGTACGTTTTGAGTTATTGCTGCCCCAGCTTCCTATGCTTGAATCGCTGTTAGAAGAAGAGCCTCTCCTTGTATCAGCTGTGCTTTTATCCGAAGAATAGCTAGTTTTCGTGGAGGTAAAGTCAGCCCTTAAGTACGGGTAGACTTTTTCCTTGTTGAACCTTTGAATGTCCTTCTGTAGTTTTCTGATTTTTTGTTTTATCAGAAACTCTCTACTCTCACTGATTTCGTGGTTGATCTCAGTGAGTTTGCACTTGAATATTGTGGTTTGAATAGTTGTCTTCAGATTACCTTCAGCTATTTGTATTCGTACTAGGAGAGCGTCTGCTATCCTTTTTGCAGTATTGATGATCAGTATAAGTAAGTCCCTAGTGCACTTCCAAGACACCATGGACCATTCTTTTTTTAAGACAGGATCGTCTAGGAAGAGGCGGGGGAAGTTGTTAACAATTAGGCCATTTGGGGCAATATTTGCCCGTAAATATTACGTCATCATGGCTCCGTGGAGTGGAGTTTTGAGCCATTCTTTTTTCAAAGAAGTTAGGAATACCCAATCCTCAGATTGGCTACCTGTGGCTGAGCTGCCTTCTGTGCCTAGGATAGTGGGTGTCTTTAAAATCTCTGCTGCCACATCTTCACCAAAACTAAGTTTTATAGTTGTGTGCTGAGCCATTTTGTCACCAACCCCAATATCTTTCGTCATGGAGTGTGCCACCCTAGCCCTCACCGAAAACTTCTTTGAGTACAACAACAGACTCTTCCATCAAACACACGGCACATCCATGGGAAGCACGTTCGCTCCCAGTGTGGCCTGTCTCTACGTGGCAGCTTTTGAGACAAGATCCATTTTCAATCCATCCAATCCATATTTAGCCAACCTGATTATGTGGAAGAGGTACATTGACGATATTTTGATCTTCTGGAAGGGAGATAGAAGGAGTTGTGATGAATTTTGCTTATGGATTAACATCTTGAATCCATATCTCAAGTTCACACATACCATCTCCAACTCCACAGTTTCATTCCTGGACCTAAATATCAATCTGAGAACAGGCTCCTTGAACACAACACTATACAAAAAGCCTACTGACTGCAGTAGTCTTTTGCTCTTCAGTAGTCACCACCCCAGGGCTCTCAAAACTAACTTACCATTTGGCCAATTAGGAGGAATTAGGAGGAATTGTAACTCAATTGAGGATTACAAGATGGAAGCTACCAAACTGGCATCAGACCTAAGAAAAAGAGAATACCCACAGCAGACAGTATCATTGGCCATGAAGAGAGCCAGGAACAACAACAGAGAGGCTCTGTTGGAGAAAACCCACAAAGAGCCAACTGAGGCCATCACATGCGTTACTTCCTACACACCTGACTCCAGCAGGATCAGGAGCATTATACGCAAACACTGGGACATTCTCAATACGGGCGAACTATCACTCCCAGTACCCAGATTTGCGTTTAAACGCACCAACAATTTGAAAGATCTACTTATACACACCAGACCCAAAACCAGAACAGCGCTGACTCAAAGACGCTTATGGGACCTACCACCTGTCATCGGCCACTATCCTTGTGGATCGTGTGCAGCCTGTCCCCAAACCAAACTAACCAAAGAAATAACCTTTGTTAACAACTTCACCTGGAAGATAACGAAACACACTAACTGCAATACTACCAATCGCATTTATCTTCTTTCCTGCTCTTGCAATCTCCTATACGTAGGGATGACTACAAGAACAGCCAAAACTCGCATTATAGAGCATAAGAGCAATATCAGGTGTCACAAGACGACCACAAGACTGTACACGCACTTCCTAACAAGTAATCACCCTCAGATGGGTGATTCTGGAAGCACATACATCCATCACCCCTGAGGCACTGTTCAGGATTGAGCAGAGATGGGTCCATCGCTTGGCCTCGGGCAAGTATGGTCTCAACGAGGATATCCCTTGGAGCACCCTTAACAGCTCCCAATTGTAGGCCAACACACAACCTGCCCTCGCCACACCAACTTGTATTATGCTCTATTACAGGACTTTACATGCCTCATGCAAGCCCTGACAATATTTACGAAACATGGTCCCCTATTGTGCCCGACCTTCGGTAGCATGCATCTCACCATGCGACACACGATGAGCTAACTGCATCCCCTAGCACAAGCCGCCGTATAACACTACACTTTTAGGTGGTAATGTTGACGGTCACTCACGACTTGTTCCCGTTAAAACCTCTTCCAAGATGGCGCCCATTATTTGCCAGCCAGAAATCTAACATGGCCGCCGCCATAGCCCCACAGGAAGGCGGGAGGTCCATGTTCTAGTGCCACACGCCCAACATAGACGCTCCGAAATGCGCGCCCTTTCCATTGGTTTATCTGCAACCAGAACCGGGCTTGCAGTCACCTCCCGGATCAGGCACCGCAGGGTAGGTCCTCCGCTGAGTGGGCGCGAGACAACATGAGTAATTGGTACCCCCGCTCTCTCCTCAATACAGGTAATACCCACCAACGCTTTGGCTTCACAAGGCGAGCACCCCGAGGCATCAAGCTCTGATACCAACCCGCAGGTACCAGCAGGACACTGCCACAAGGCACGTACACCACGAGTCTCTCTGAGTGTGGACGACGGTTCGGCATGAGAGCCGAGGGTCCGGACTGGGTGTTCTACCCCCTGGGGTATGCACGTGGTCGGCCCTTGGACCCATGCAGTCCTGACGCCACCTAGACCGTGGTGCACAGTCCTTGGGGTGTAGCGCTGAATTATTAGCTTATCCCGGGTGGGACTCCGCACTTGCTACAACAAACGCTGGGTCTACCACCACAAATGCTTACACAACAGCCGCTTCTGCGCTGTTATTTTTAACTTGTCACCACCTTTGGCCCCTTCCTCTAGGACAATCGTTACTTTAACGTGTCCATTCCCTGCCGGAAATCCGATGGGGCCAGTCTTGACTAGATTTTAGGTGAGTTCTTTTAGGGTCTCACCGCGCCTTACTCATACCTATGACTCTCTCTTTACTGCTGCTACAGTACTTTTTTAACGGTTTTAATTGCACCTTACCTACTGCACTGAACTGTATTGTTGCATAACCTATGTTTGACTAAATATGATGTATATAAATTCGATACGTTCCACACAAGGTGTGGTGCTCATATAGATTGGTGGCGTGATCCTCTTATAACGTCATGATCGAGTTGATTGTTTCATTTGTCATTTTAGATTGGCTACTGCACCTACGGACACCACACGCCTCTGGTGCAACTAAACTGGTAAAACTAGGTCAATACACCATATTACCAATGAATTGAGTGTAGATTTATCTTCTTAGTTAGGTCCTGAAGAATTGCCGCCAGATCTCTCCGAATATATAGGCAAGAAACATGTTGACCGAGTAAATCCTAATGCAACTGCCTGTAACACCACTGTAGACAGTTGCCACACTGATTTTAATCAGGGTGGGAGGCAGGATCATTAAAATTAGTTTTCCTGTGCCTCCTATTTCCCTGTTTTAATTCACATGGTCTACTAGAACCCACATCACAGCACATCTACACTTTAGGACCCCTTACACACACCGCACCAAACGGCAAGGAATAAAGGATCTCAGCCAAAGAGCCCCCACTGAGGGTGCCCGTCGGGTATTGCAGCGCCGACCCGACGAGGAGCATGCCCGATGATGAAGCATGACACCCAGCGGGCTGGGTGTGTGAGGGCCCACATTCCGAAAGGAAGGATTCCCCATCCTCCCTCTCGTTAGCCACTATTGGATATCGCCCAATGTTTGTTCACCCCCCTTAGGAACTGCATACTCCTTTTGTTTGTTACTTGTACTAGGGCCCGTATGCTGGACCTTCAAAGCCCTTTCTCGTCCCTCTTCTTTGATAGCAATATATGCAAAGGCAAAAGTCTACAGTGCAACCCAGTTCAAAGACTATTTATCGACTCCTCTCATGGGGTTATTGCGTAACAGTGTATTTTTTGCTGACAGTATTACATCATTACAACAACAGCATACTGCGTATGGTGTCTCATCCTGGGACTTCGGGGACTGCCATTTTAGAGTCACTTGCAAGAACTGGTTCTTATCTTTCCAGTGTTTTAGAAATGAAGATGAGAGCAGCAGGTCAGCGGATTTAAGAGTTTGTGCTGGCAGTGGAAAATTGTGGGTAGGGAGATAGGGTGGTCACAAGAGCAGTTGTAAAAGAATGGAGGAGGCAAGCCAAACTGGAATTAAAGATTAGCTATGAGTGGTATGCGGTTCAATATCAATGAGCTGAAGGTTATGACAATCTATGGGCCAAAGGAGTTGCAAGGCCCACTCTGAGAATGCTGAGAACAGCGGTGGTTCGTCCACTATGGCAGAGGAGCGTTGCAGCCCCTACCAGCCTCAAAACTTTAAAATTAAAAAGATAATAAAAGTGTTTATTATTGTTTTATTTGTCTTTCAATAGCCGAGTCTTGGAGGCGGGCCTAATTGGGGCCGTCGTGGAGGGGGAGTGGTGGGCAGGGCACTGTTGTCAGTGCGCATGTGGTTTTGGCCAGCTGTCTCAGGAAGGCCAAACCCACATGCGCACTGAAGCTGTCTCCAACCCAAGCTGCGCTGCCAGGTTGGATACAGCAAGCACAGGCTCCCAGTCTTACTGGGAGCGCAAATCATCGGCGCTCAGGCCAGTCCTGACACTGCTTTCATGCTGCCAGCAGCATGAGAGCAGTGCCTGGATTGGCCGCAGGGGGTTCTGGGAGCCTGTGCTAGTGAGGACGGAGCAGAAGAGTGGAGATGCGGCGATGCTGCAGGTAAGTTATTTTTTTTTTGTGCCTCCTTTGTTGTTTGTCGTCCATCGCCTTCACCACTCTGCTGGAACACGAGCCGCTACTGTCCGAGAATGAACTGATGCAACACTGTGAGGGTTTCCACAGTTCTGTAGACGTAGAGCTGCTGTTTCTGGTTGTGTGCTAATCCTGATCCAAGTCTAGAACCCAACCATTTGCCTTTTCGATCTTTCAGATCAACATCAACTGGACCTTTACTTTGGAATATGTCTCAGACTGGATCAGACGGTCCTTAAAGCCACCATGGCCGCCATATTTACTCTGCTCTTTACATCTACATTTTTCTCGACTCTACCTACTAGAGAAATAAAACAGATGAATAAGGGACCGTATTCCATCAAATTTATATCAAAGTTTTCTACAAATTCAAATTTTTATGTGGCTACCAATGTGCAGAGACCTGCTCTGCTCCCCCACGCTCCGTCGCGCAGATGTTTCCATTTTTTTCAATCCTATCATTAAAATGTGTTTAGGACAACAGACCTGCTAAGCAAATAAATGCTGACTTAAGCAATTAAGAATGCGATTATAGACTTTGAATTTTGTACCTAAATAGAGTCTTCTGAGGAGACATCTAAATGTAAAATCAAACTTCACAACTGCACTTTTTTCAAGGAATGTGCAAACCCTTGAAGACTTTATTATATACACTGTGCGTGGATAAGTGACTTACCATTCACCAGACGTTTCACACGGGTTCAGAAATTAAATAGATTCTTATTTCGACCAAAGAGAGAAAAAAGGGAGAAAATAATAAAGTCCTAGAAATGAAAACATTGTATAAATAAAAGTGTGGCTAGACATGGCGCCTATTCCTGTTGCATGAATCAAATATTAGGCCCTTAATGCCCAAGAATTCTCTTTCAGGCTGGCGCAGTCCATGTGTTTACAATCCAACCAAATGCCTGGGGTGGAAGTTCAGAAATCAACTTGTTTGACGTTTTTTTTTTCCTGCTGAACATGTTTACTTCTTGAATGAGTGAGTTGCCTGTAGTGAAAACTGCGAAAATCCCAACTTGTTTTTGTTTATTGCCATGGTTTACTTGTAAATACTTTTGCCTGGAAAAAATGTGAGTCCATAAATCTGTTCCTTCTGCTTATTTAATACATCTATGGCCCTTGAGTTTGATCTCGAAATTTAGATGTGGAATATTTTTCATGAATCCCATTTTAAGAATCGAAAGGAGGTTTATTTCTCGGAGCTGCAGAAAGCCCCACGCTTCCTTCAGAGAACATCTGCCATTTAGTGGTACAAGAAAGGTTGCAGTTTGAATCAGTTACTTCGCAGGCTTCACTGCCTAGGCTTTTTGCAGGCCAGGTAAGGCTACATTCATCAAGATTCACATGGTTACCCACACTATTCCTTCATTTTATTGCACCAATAACCCTTTCTTTATAACCAATGGTTACTATTAATTTACCCAATCTCCCTCTGCTTTCAAAGTGTTGAGAAACTGACATCTCTTCTTTGGTGACTGCTTATTCTGCAAAACTACTCACCATATTCACAAGACCGTTCACGCATGAGTACTCAAGTAGCTTACCAAAACATTATCCTTACGCAGCGAATGGGAAGTGAAGGTAAAGAGGTTTACTAGTGGTCAAATCATCCTCAGACCTCCATGCCAATGTCAAACAAATGGATCCTTCCCGTGCTCTGCCTCTAAGATCTGGAATTATCGCCATTTAACTCTTTCACAAGAGTCTGAATTGTCATTCTTAGTATCACAGACTTAGCTTTGGGAAAGTGGGGTGTTGGGGTGGGACAACCCCCAAATAATTTCTTAGTTAGGGCTTGGCCTAGGAGTAACAGTTGGATCGACTGTCTGGAGCAAAAGTGACATCGCATACCCTTAGACTCTGCCAGGACTGTCACCGATCAGTCTCTTCGGTGTGCCATTGGGTCACAGGGCCAATATTTGTGGTGGTTTCAGTTCTAGTCTGAGAATGGGAGCACAATGAGGTAGACTTTACTGACAATTCATTAGAATCCTAATGATTATTTCTTATAGTGCTTTATGTTGTCACTCTGAGCACTATAACATTTTAACGTTCTGATAAATCAAGGCACATGGTTAACACAATTGCTGGAGTCACAGTTTCATGTGTGACCTTAGAGCTGGAATCTACATGTCAACAACATGTTATATATCAGTCTGAGATGGCTCACTGCTATTCTTTCTGTTATGAGTTTTCCTTACAGCCAGCAGTGGCTAAGTCACAGTATCATATCAGAGACATCACGTTTGTCATTGTAGAATCTTACATTACTGGGGTATGACTCCTAAGTGCACATAACACAACCCCCATTCACTGTGCAGTGTCAAGAATCTTGGAGAGATTTTGTAAAAATGCTTCTCCATCTCAGAGATTTCATGAGCCTCATTGCACAGCAGTATAGATGCACATTCAAACTCACTTGCCCATTTTCACAGCTCAGCCTTTGCACAAGGGGGCAGGCTCTAAACGTAGAAGCATCAATGTCATTTGCACATATCCATACAAATATGCATCCATCTGGACACAAGTGCATGCTCACTCATAAGACCCATCCATGCCCACACTACAGTTATCCACATATATCACATACACAAAGTGACCTTTAATCTACCCATGCACACAAAATAACTATTAAACATTCTTGCAATCAATCCACAGACAGTTTTGTTTCACATGCTTTCTCCATTCACATTAGTCATTCATCTTCTCATCCATCTGCCCACACAAATTCAGCATTCATCAAAACATAAATTCACAAGTCACCCAACCTCCCACTCACCCACTTATCCACCAACTGACACCACCATCCACTTCACCATTTACTCATGTATTAATACAACTTTTCACACCCTCCTCACAAAGCATAACAGGGCATGAAATGAAATAGCAGGTTTTGTTTTGTTTGAAAGTACATGTTCACCAGTGGAAGCATCTTGGCCCTGAAATAACTGATGTTTATACTTGCTCAAACATCCATGCACTTACCAAGTCACACAACCATACTGAAACACGCATATTAAAAAGGCAAGAGTGCTTGCCCTGCTGCAGACTGTGCTGTACCTGTTATTTGAGAGAGGAAGCTTCGCTGATACTTCCTGAGTTTTACCCCTTCTGGGACAGTTGGAAGCTTATACTTATTTATTTATTTTATTTGTTGAGTTTTATATAGCACTGGCTAGACCCAGAGGTATCAGAGCGCTTTACATGAGGTTACACATTTTTAAAAAGTTACATCAGTTACAAGTTACACATTGTTACAAAAAGTTACATCCGTTACAAGTTACATCTGTTGGTTAATGGCGTGTAGAATGGTAAAGGGGGCAATGTAAAAGGGTAACAAGGAGGGAGATACGGCGGAGAGGCGAAGGAAAGCCTGTCCAATGTCCGGCTGGGTAGGTGACGGCCGAGGGGGAAAGCCACAACCCATCTCCTCTATACCTATCAAGGTAGCTCCACCGGGCATCGGCCAGAATGCTAGGTCTCCACTGTCGGTGGCAAGATTCACAGATTCAGTGTCATGATGGGTGAGCCGGATAGGGGTGATAATGAGTTGTACTCAGCAGTACTCCGAGTCCCCTCTTTCAAAACAGTGAAATATGTGAAATACTAAACAAGCCAAAACAACTATCTTGTAAGTCAGGAAGACATGGATAGAAATATCTGTTTTCCATGCCACTGAATATCAAGTGTATTATTGAAATAAATTATTGTAGGGTTATTTGGGTAGAAGTAACACACAATAAGTTAGAGATAGGATTAGCATTTGTTCTTAGACGTTCTGATGAAGACCAGTGCTTCAGAATTTAGGCCGCAACTTCTTTATCCTTAGCATATATTGATTTAATATTGTTATTTTAGTCATTCCTAAATGGAGGACTTGGGTAAGGATGCAATATCTCTATTGAACACGGCAGTGATAAGTATGAAATGTGTGATTGTGCTGTACCCCTTATGCAAAGGAATTTTAGCCCTATGCCACCTCTAGTCGTTTTAACTATACAGCGAAGGCCGAGCAATAACAGGGACACAAATTAACCCCTCCACCATATGTGGACACATACAACGACGGCCAAGACTGCATGCTTGCCAGAACAAAGGCTGTCACATTAAGATATAACATATGGGCACTTCCTATGGAGTATTATTTGGTTGTAATTGAATGAACAAAACTCTATTTGCACTTTCTAAAAATGTAAGAAATATACTACCACAATATGTAAAACGCCTCTTGGCAGTTTACATAAACCTTGCATTTGTATAAAATATAGCAAATTCTCTTTCACATAGTTTTTGCCTATGTGTGATAAAGATTAGGACAAACAGATCTGGATGTAAACCATAACCCATGCTGCCAGCTATAGTATATTGGCAAGTTTATTTTCTGCTAGCCATGTCTTCTCCTTCGAGCAGCCTTAGAAAATGTGCCATATTTAAATTTCATACCAGGATGGCAGAGTTCTCCCACAAAGTGGTTGTCTCTGTTAAAAGTGGAGACACTTTAATGGGAGATCCTATTGTGGAAAAACTGCTGGATGCTTATGTTGGCTGGTTGAATTCCAGCCACCAAAATGAGAGGTTGGAAATGTAACCCTTGGTTTTGATGAATTGTTAGTGCCTATATGTTTGGTACCCCTAAAATACTGGGGGGTCCAGTCATGTCAGGGATTATAGTTAAATGTAACACCAAGTATTCCACAACTTTTTCCATGGTGGTATTGCACGGATATAACCCCACCAGACATGGTGGAAATCTGACCATTATAAATCGGTAAAACTCCAACCTTTTCTGGTACAATTATATATGAATAACATGGCCGCCCAAGGAAAATCTACACCAATAAGATGTTCACTATTTCCTTAACGGGGAATCGGGAAGATATGTCGCAGGAGACAGAAAATGCTAATTTTCCTGTTTCACAGCACATTTTATGTTAACATTGCCCTCTAAACCAGACCTATAATTATTGCAAACAATATATGACATAGTTTGATTAAAAAGCATTTTAAGTGTGTAATGTAGTGTTTAACACATGAAAACAACTCCTGAATAGTCTTTGCTAAAAATCAAATGAAACTGATTTTGCAAAACGCATTCTGCATCCATAACAGAAAACTAAGCATATCAACTTTGTTTAAACTTTCTAATTTTAAAGTTGGAGAAAATGTTTCTGTTTCTCTCTATTTTACATGAAAGCATCAAAAATTAAGTAAATGTAGTTTGATCCTTTTGGTGAGACCTGGTGCCAAAAACGGCTTTGCTCTACACTCTTATAAAGGTACCAAAAACAGTGCAAAAAGAACAATGTCCGCCATTTGTAATCGTGCAAATAGTATTTAAGCTGGCGCTAGGATTTTGCTGCTTCTTAAGAGATACAAGACACACAGCTCTACAAACAGATAACCTTTATGTCGACCCCTTTTGACACTACTGGGCTAACTGTGGGAAAGTGTGTGCTTAGCCTCCCAGTTAGGTACAGACAGGGATGTAAAGCTCAGCCCTGGGCCACCAACCTTGTGCAGGGCTTCCCCTCCAGGTGTGTGTGCTTATGCCATTAAGGGTACAATTTGTTTTATAGTGTTTGTCTCAGACAGTATTTCGTCGATAACTAATAAGAGTTGAAAAGTATCTGCTTGTGTTTGTGTCTATGCTTTGTGTGACTGTTCTAAGAATATTGCTTGCACTGATAAAAAATTAAGCACATTTGTGCGGCAAAGGCTTCGCAAATTCAAATAACCCTCGTATCACGATTGTTCTTCTTCAAGCAGGAGATAGCTGTCTAGGAATAAAAATTATTTAGTTCTATGGTGTCCAACATTGGTCCACAAAGGCCAACTCCCTGCCATATATTTATCATGTTTGAATGCAATGAAGCTAAATGGAGTCTGCAACCATTGATTGCAGCCCAGAACTCATTCTGAAGGACAAAAATTAAGCTGGCGGCTGACTTGCTATTATTTTCTGAAAGCAAATTTAAAACAAGCATTTGCAATGCAATCGGTCTCGCCTTTGGGACCTTATACGTATTTAGCTATGCAGCACATAAGCCTGAGTGCTGAAACATCTACTGTTCTTTAACATGGAGGGAAAGTAAGTGGGACAACACTGAAGCTTTCGCAACCACCAACAAAACATGGGTTTTGCGAATAAAAGGAGTTTGGGAGCGGCAAACCGTGCTCTTCTGAGGAGCTGGAAGAGGAGGGTATTCGAGTCTGGGAGAACTTCTTACAAATCAAAATGAATATGAAACAAAGAATGTATTTGCCTTTAGGGAAGTCTTTAAGAAACTTAAGGGGCAGCTTTAGGGGGAGCCAGATACATTTTGCAAAGATGCATGCAGTATTTGGAATCACATTTTTTAAATATTTAAAATATATACGTTTATATAGTTCCACATAAACCGAATTAAACTGCTAATAAACAAACATTATTAATATTACATTTGCAAAACTCAATTCCGGACCAGACCATAATATGAGAATTGAGCTTAAAAATCTTGGATGTACCAATAAGATCGATGCAGAATAATTACTGGACCGGACCCCGAGCCAATGATGAGGTCAAAGAGGTCAGAGCTAGCGCCAACGTCAGAGGCCGGGGCTAGCTAGCGCCAACGTTAAAGAGGCTTAGCGCCAACGTTAAAGAGGCCAGGCTTAGCGCCAACTTCAAAGAGGCCAGGCTTAGCGCCAACGTCAAAGAGGCCAGGCTTAGCGCCAACGTCAAAGAGGCCAGGCTTGGCGCCAACTTCAAAGAGGCTGCAGTTCATGTAAATTAGGCTTTACCAGAATGGGACAGAAGGGCTAATGAAAAAGTGAAGAAACAGGTAAGCGTTGATATAATGCAGGTTAATAATGCCGGTGGCACACCTGGCCTTGTCTACCGGAGGGGAGAACTTTATGCAAAAATCTCAAACAGAAGCTCCAAGAGGTGAGTGAATGTGGCTTGTTAGTAATGGAGCTAGACGGACACGACAAGGATTCTGTTTTGGAACACTCTTCTGAAGTACAATATTCAAAACACACAGCAGAGGGTCGGCTTCTGACCATGGAGACTCCCCCCACCCCCGGGTTAGAAGTCGATGGCCTCCTGCCTGCATCTTGCCTTGAAAGCTAGAAGTAAAACAAGCATTGCAAAGCCAATTGGTGAGGCTTGGAGGGAGAGTTTGGTAGTAGTTGGGCGTCAGGGTCAACCCCAGCTGCCTGAGACAAAATATCCCTCAGTGATACAACCTCTCGAGTTCCCTCAGTATAGAGGCTGAGCCCTTCACCTGAGCTGACTGCAACAGAGGAGCCAAGAGGTCTGCTCAAAGAGTGTTATGAAAAGGACACAGAAGAACAAGTTTGTGCTGCACCTAAATGCCATGCAGATCAAAGCCCTGCATCCTAGATGCTTCGGTCAACGCCCAGCATTGTTGTTGAAGCTTTAAGAAAGTTTATGTCAGGAAAAAACCCTGTGGATTAAAACAGCAGAGTAAAACAAATATGCACGCCCAATTAGTGAACAGCACTGCACCTCTATGGCAGTAGACACTTGCTAAACAGAAAGCCACTAACCAGAATTAGCCTACTCCGGGCATCTCTTCCTGCTCAGTGCTTCCTCTGGACACAACCGGTGCCCGCTACCTTCACCTCCCCTTTTCCCTTAAGTTCTGCTGAGGCATTTATTCCCAGTGTCCCGATGTGGCACCCTGCACCTGCCTGTGCCACAGCGAGCAGCGGGGACGCCGGGTCCCATAGAGGGCAGTAGTACCCGCACACACCAGCCTTACCTCGCTCTGGGATCGCCGCAGCCTGGCGGCTGGGGGAAGAGGCGCCGTGTGGTGGTCCGGCCCGTCCGTGGGGCTGGAGAGGGGCTCCCGAGACGAGAGCCGAGGGCGAGAGCGGAGGAGACACGTGGACCGCGGGAGTGCTTCCTCCCGACCGACCCCTGCAGGCCTTTGTATTCCTGGGAGTGGAGCTCCGCTGAAGAGGAGAAAAGAAAACAGCAGCAACGCCAAGAAACAAGCATTGTGTAGTCAGGCGGGTGATCTGTGGGTGGGGAGGATGGAGGGGAACCCGGCCGCGCTACACCTCGTCCTGCTTCGCTGCTTGTGCTGTCTCTGCCTCCCTTTGTCTCGCATGCGTACGATGTAAGGCATCGCGCGCATGCGAGACAAAGAGTGCGAATTCACCCACCAATCACACGAGACAAACAAGCATTGAAAATGCAATAGGACTCGTATTTACCGAGACCTATTGCATTTTAAAACGAAGTGCGGGCATCAAAGAAGGCACGAATGGGAGGGGGTGGGGTGGTGGTTGTGGTCCAAGAAGTTACGGACTGCGGGAGGGAACGGGGAGAGTCAGGGAAACAAAACGGTTTTTGAAGTAAAGGGGCTGATAGCCTCGGAAGAACAAAAATGACGACATGGCCGACAGGGGGCGGGACTAAGAAGCCAAAAACCAATCAAAATGCAGAATTTATCATTGAAGCCAATCAAAATTATGGCCGGAAAGTGGGCGGAGCTTCCCCCTGCTATAGTGTATACTGCTTGCCTCGCAAAGCGAGCAGCGCGTTGCGCTGCAACGCTATGCGAGACCTAAAAAGAGCTTTTCTGACATTGAGACCTCAGGGGACATACATTCCATTTCCAGCACCATAGTAATTTTCCCTTTGGGCAACCTATGTTTTCTGGAGGACGTCTATTGTGTACAATTTGATACTTTCTTAAATTGGTGATTGGCGATGGAGAACTTGTTCTAAGTCCCTTCATCATAAGTGCTTAATACCTTGGTTTCGATGAGCAGTACTGAAGATGCTGATTGTTTTGTTATTCAGAACTGGACAAATAATATCCCATAACATCTATGTTGAAAAAATGGATCCACGTGGCTTCCTGCTGTACACTTTGAAGTGATATCCCATGCGTGTACACAGGAATCCAAGGATGTTCTCTTTAATGTTTTAATGATACAAGATGCTGATTTGGCAGAGACGATCTAGCCTAGTCATAAGCCTAGAAGTCACCGGCCTATCAGAGACTCTGGAGGAGGACGGCTAGTAGACCATCGTTTTCCTGTACAAGTTGGAGAAGGTTCTTGTAGAAAACTTTCGATAGCTTGTCGGTTGCTGTACACTCCATGCTCCTGTACAAGCCGCGAGGTAGGTCAGTGGTGCCCCTAATCAGTCTGTCGGTGGTCTGTATCACTGGCATTTACAGGTCTGGATAGCGAAGACAGTGCGGATGTGCCCATTCCTGGTCCGGAACACGTGCGTCTCATACTCGTCGGGTACACAGCCGTGAGTCTCTCACTCTGCCCAGACCAGGCAGTGGTCTTTGTTCCTGGTGTCCCTGAGCAGGCAGTGGTTTCCTGCGGAACAGCTCCCCAGGCATCGGCCAACATCAATTTCCTTCAGCCTCTCCTCCTTCTGTCCAGCGGGGCTGTAGGCCGTCTCATAGTAAAACTGCAGGTGCGCTACGCGGTAGCAGGACTGTCTCATGTCGCAGCTTTCCACGGTCTGCATAAGCTCATACTGCTGCTGTACTGTCAGTGAGGGAAGCATCCACTGCTGTTATTATGCTGCACCTGTTCTATAAATGAGAACATCTTTCACTTCTGCCCAAACCTCTGTTTCATAAGGAAAATAAGCCTGCACTGCTGGTGCCCAGCTGTACCTGTTGTGTGAGGGCTGCTGTGGTTTACTTCTTTATAGTGAAGTACATAGTGTATTTGTTCTGCAATAGACGGAAACCTACACTGCTGATTCCTGTCTGTGTCTGTTCATTAAGAGACACTTGCACTGCTAATGATGGCCTTTACTTATTCTGTGAGGGAGGGAAGCTGGTACACTCAAGTCAAGTCAAAACAGCTTTATTCGGTGCAGAGTATACAACCATAAAGGCATTCTAATCAGAAGGAACAGTTCATCAATACTATTTTAAAATGTAACATAATCAAGTTAAAAACATATATAAATCCATACGGGTTAAAAACAACATATTTCACAATCACTCAATACATCATAATAAAGTGCGCATTTATATGTTGCTTAATGTGCAAAATAGCCATGTCATAAAAATATATAAAGTGCAAAGTGTTGACATGTATCAGGGTCGGAAATAAATGACGCAACTAAGTACATTCATCGGGTTTTTCATATATTAGGGCATCCAAATGTGAATAATCCTTTCTTCTCCTGATTGCCAATTGTATAAAAAGAATGACAGCATTCATTGTTTTTTCATTTTCCAGGCTACATATAAAATTAAAAGCATGTTTATAATAAAAAATGGTATTGGATAAAAAAAGTGGTTTTAGGACAAATTTCCGAATATCCCTATAAAAACTACAGAAAAGTATAAAATGCAACGTGGACTGGGGGGACTTTCCATCACACTGACAATTCGGGAGATTATGACACCACTTTTCCATTTTGGGAAATGCTATTATATGGTGTAGTGTACCAAGCCTGAGCCTACACTCATGGTGCAGAAGCATTAATAACTCCTACTTTGTGACCCTGTCTGTCAGTGCCATGTGGTAAAATTGCCTGTGGATTCTAACCATGGTTGTGACCATCCAGTCGGTGCCCCTGTCTTCTTTGAATATCTGCAAGAAAGGTTACCACCTTTCTCTGAGAAGAATCCTTCAAATTTCCATGAATTCTCAGGCTATAGAAGGGCCTGGAGATGGCACCTCAATAGCAGTCTGTGTAAAACTCAGCATTCATTTGCTTAACTTAGCAATTCTGCCTCTGTTTGCATTAAAATAATTTTTCATAGCCTAGACAGGCTAAAATACATTTGCCATATTTAATCTTGTAGTTGCTGCTTTACATTGATGTTTCAAAAGGGAAAATACTGAATCAGGATGATTTTCATGTTTTATTATATGACTTGGCATGAAAATACTCGCCAAACCAATGTTCACAGTTGCAATCCTCTTAAAATATCTCGGATTTTTAATGCACCTGAACCAGTACTTTGCATGTAATGTTAAATCTCACATTTGTAGTCTAAGAAAGATTAGTAAATAAATGCTTTTGTTAGAGATATCCTTGTGTACATTTTGCCCCGTTCCTTATTCATCTACTGTGAGGATTTGGGGGTATTATATGGTATGGTTGTGCAGCCTTATCGGGCAATACACTGGCAAAAACTGTCTTGAGTCCAGTCGGGCTCATTTGAACAACCTTACGCTGTACCCTGGGAAGCTATGGCTTCGAAGTGCAAGTTTTGAATAAAGGAACTTAGTGTAAAGCATTTAATAGTACCAAACAACAAAATAAAAAATCCACCAGAGGGTTCCAAAGATACATATTTTTAAAGGGTTTGTCACTTTTTAATTCAACTGCAAACCCTTTTTAATTCAACTGCAAAATCCACCAGAGGGTTCCCGAGATACAATTTTTAGAGGTTTTATCACTTTTTAATTGCACTGCAAACAAGCATTGGTCAATCAAAAAATTAAAAGTTTGTGAAAGTTAGTTTTGCTTGGATGACCAAATCCAAAAGGGAGAAGGTCTGGGGGGCTAATGGGGTGGAGTTGGATAGTTTCCTGGCCACCAGAACATTTTCCAGTTCAGTTCCAAACTTTACAGAGCAACAGCCTTAGACTATAACGGAGTGGTCCTGATGCTGAGGCTACAGGATCAAAAGATGCTCGAGGATGCTCCGATTACAGTACCGTCAACGGGGGCCTTTGTGGTGATTCCTCTGTCCACAGCTCATGTGGGGCAACTTTGGCCACTGAGGCCAGCGTCCCTCGAAGTCCTCTTTGAGACCATGGAAAGCCATTTGCAGCAGGACTACCGGTCTCCGTACACTGCCGTCCTTGTGAATTCCTTTAGTGGAGGATAATGTCCCTCTTGGGTGACCAATCTGGATGTTGATGACACTCCCGGGTCCAGCAGACTTGAGTGCAACTTTTGGCCATCACGGATCTGTCTCTTGGAGCACCCAATGGCAGCTAGCAGCAAATCTTCTGTGGTGGCTAGCAACTCATCAATGTGGGCTACTTGAGTTGTGCCGACCCCGGTGTGGATTCCAGGGGATCAGTTCACGGTTTCTTTGAGTCACTCTTTTGGTGTCGGGCATGACTTTTCCCCGAGCCAGGAGCCACAGGCACAGTCCTGTTTTCGCTAGCTGAAGGTGCAGCAGGTGCAGTTCAACAGACAGCGCAGCCTCTCTTTATGCAGTCCAGGGGGCAGCAGAGCAGTCCTTCTTTGGTTCTTGTTCTAGTTCTGATGTGTTCTGATATTGGGGGTGACAGGGGTGCCATATTTATTCCCAGAAAGTGTCCTGGAGAAATGATGTGGGCACTAGCCAATAGACTACCAGGTCACCTCCCTCTTGGTGCTGACTTTACGGCTATGTGTGGCATCTAGCAATCCCATAGTGCACTATTTTGTCCCCTCTAATGATGTCGGGACCCTTTATCAGATGTCAGGAGCTTGGTAGCCCACTCTAGAGGTGTGGCTAACTGAGCACTACACGCCCATGGGACAACATGTTTGGGCACTAGGTTTCCCTCTCTGTCCCTGTATTTAGCCTGTCTACCTGAGCAAAGGGCAGCCCCTCAGGAGTGTGAACGCCATCTGCCCACCAAAGGCAGCTTCGCCTTTTGGGCCAACACCCTGAGTGGCTTCCAGTCAAGGGGATGTAACACCTTGCCATGTAGCAGCTTGCTATTGTTCCTAGGCACGGGAATCATTCATACTACTCACTAAGTGGGCAAAGGGCTATCTGTTGGCCAGTGCCTAGTGTGAGGCCACTGGACAACTGGGTCACAAAGTGGCAGCTTTCTAAAAGTTGAATTTCTCCAATAGTGGCGTTAAATTTGTCCTGGCTATCAGTTCGGGTTTAATGCCATGATTAATTTTGTGCCTTTCAGTACCCAGCTAGGTAGTCCCATTTATAAATTAGCCATGATGTGGGGTCAGCCGGTAACCCTCCTGTGTTAGTCAATGGGGCTACTAGCATATCCACAGCAAAACAAAAATTGAGAAGTGTTGCAGCTAAAACATATATAAAAATACATATACTGCTTAATAATAAACAGCTCTCTGCCATAGGGCTCTATAGGCCTTTCTTAGGGGAGATTTGTACATATTGTTGAGAAAAGTGGAGGCTTTGCAATTGGTTTAAATGGCAGTGTTACCACTGCCCTTCCAGGCTGCAGTGGCAGACTGGGAGCCATTTTGTGCTTACTCACACACAGGCCGGCACAAACAATGCTGAAGCTTTGGGTCGACACTCTGTCTTACTAGTGACATAAGTAAGTACAACATTGCCAATTGGGGATTGAGAGTTTTAAATATACTTTGCAATGGGTTAGAACACTAGCTCTGAGGTCTGGTTAGCAGGCCTCAGTGCACTCTCAGAGTCAATAAACCAGCAGCATCATTCCAAAATTGTGGGGGTGAACATGCAAAAAGAGGTATTTCCTTACATGAACCCCTCCAGACGAAAGATGGTGAGTAGATAACTCTTTTCTTGGTGGTTCTCATCAGCTAAGTTGAAGAATCTAGAAAGGCCATCTGCACTGGCATGGTCATTCCCAGGTATGTGTTCCACTATAAAGCCCATACTGTGTAGGGAGATGGACCACCTCAACAGTTAAGGGTTCTCTCTTCTCATCTGCATTAGCCATCTGAGAGACCTCCGGTCAGTTTGAACTGTGACGTGAGTCGCAAAAAGGTAGTGTCTTAGCTTTTTCAGAGACCAAACCACAGCAGAGGTTTCCCTCTCAATGGCACTCTAACGCCGCTCTCTGGGAAGCAGTGGCCTGCTGATAAATGCAACTGGTTGATGTTGACCCTGGTCATTCAACTATGCCAGTACTGCCCCAATCCCACGTTCTGAAGCATCAGTTCAGACAACAAACTCCTTGCTAAAGTCAGGTGCTTTCAGGACAGGTGCTGAGCACATAGCTTCCTTAAGGGTGTCAAATGCCTTTTGATATTGATCAGTCTATATAACTCACCTTGGCTGATTTTTGGAAGTTAGCTTTGTTAAGGGTGCCACTATGGTACCATACTCTTTCACAAACCTCTTGTAATACCCAGTCAGGCCAAGAAATGCCCTGTATTGGGTTTGTGCCTTAGGAGCATCCCAGCCTGGATTTTGGGTTGGCGAGGTTGCACATGGCCTCCACCCACGTGGTGGCCCACGTACACTACAGACCCTTGCCCTATCTGGCTATTACTTGCCTTGATAGTCAGCCCTGCCTGTTGAAGGGCTTGAAGCACTTCCTTGAGGTGGACCAGGTGATCCTCTCAGGTAGAACTAAAGACAGCTATATCATCCAGATATGCTGCACTAAAGCTTTCCAAACCTGAATGTACTCTGTTCACCAACCTCTGGAAGGTGTCAGGGGCATTTTTTTATCCAAAGGGCATCACCTTAAACTGAAAGTGACCTTCAGGGGTTGAAAAAGCATACTTCTCCGTGGCTCCTGGTGTGAGGGCTATCTGCTAATAACCTGAAGTCAGGTCAAAGGTGTTGAGATATTTTGCAGCCGCTAACTTATATATGAGCTCATCTGCTCTTGGAATGAGGTGGGCATCAGTCTTGGTGACTGGATTAAAGCCTCTGTAGTCCACACAGAATATCATTTTTGGCTTTCCTCCCTTGGGATTTGGTTTAGGCACCAGAACTACTGGGCCAGCTCATTCACTACTAGGGGGCTTAATCACCCCCAACTCTAGTATCTTTGCAACTTCAGCTTTGATGCTTGCTTTGACCTGATCTGAAAGCCTGTACATTTTGCTTTTGACAGACAAGCTATCACTGGTGTCCACATCATGGGTGCACCATGTTGTCAAATCTGGGGTCACGGAAAAGAGTTTAGCAAACTGACTGAACAAATTGTAGCAGTCTTTTTGCGGTGGCTGGGTTAAGGTGGAAGAGAGGACTTCTTCTTCCATTGACCCATCTTTGACATCGGTAGGCAGTAAGTCAGTGAGAGGTTCACTCTCCTCCTCTTCTCCTCCTTCAGTCACCATGAGCATAGTGATATCTGCTCTGTCATGATGAAGCCTGAGTCTATTCACATGGATCACTCTATGGGGGTGCCTGGGGTTCCTAAATTCACCTGATATGTGACTTCCCCCTTCTTCTCTAAGATGGGATAAGGCTAAGTCCACTTGTCTTGGAGGGCTCTGGGTGCTACAGGCTCTAGGACCCATACCAGGTGTCCAGCTTGGTGCTCAATCATAGAGGACGTCTGTTCATACCAGGGCTTGACAAGCTCCTGTCTGGCCTCCAAGTTTCTGTTTGCTTTTTTCATCTATTCAGCCATTCTGGAGCAAAGGTCTAATACATAGTCCAAAATATCTAGTTTGGTCTCTTTGAGCAGCCTCTCCCAGCCTTAGCTCTCCAAACTTAAAGGACCCCTTAAAGTGTAGCTAAAGATTAATTTAAAGAGACTGAAACCTACTCCCTTCTGAGGAACCTCCCTGTATGCAAACAGTGGGTATGGTATGGGAATATCCCATCTCCTTCTGAGTTTCGCTGGGAAACCCATAATCATGCCTTTCATGGTCTTGTTAAGCCTTTCTACAAGACTGTTTCCTTCGGGATGGTAGAGGGTAGTGAACTTATAAGTCAGTCTACATTCATCCCACATTGCTTTCAGATAGGCAGACATAAAGATAGTGCCTCTATCTGAGATAACCTCCACAGGGAATCCAACCCTGGTAAAAAAAACACCAAGTAGGGCTCTAGCTACGGTAGGAGCAGTAACTGTCCCAAAGAAATTGTGTCTGGGTATCTGGTGGCATGGTCTAATACCACCAAGATAAACCTACAAGACCAACAATGCCAACCCCAACCTTCTCAAAGGAAGTCCCAACACAGTGGACTGAGGGGAGCCTTTGGCTTGCTACCTGCCTTGCCACTGGCCTGGCAGGTATCGCAGGATAAACAAAACTACTTGACTGTTTCTGACTTCTGGGGTCAGTAGAAATGATTGACCAACCTGCACCGGGTCTTGGTCTGCTCCAGGTGCCTAGTTAAAGGGATTGCATGGGCTAGGTTAAGAAGAAATTATCTGTACTGTTGGGGAACCACTTTCCTGGTTGCCCCTGGTTTGGTGTCCCTTGACTCACTGTATAGGATTCCCTACTCCCAATATATCTTATGGGTTCTAGTGACATCTTCTTCTTCCTGTTTGACAGCCGACTGTCCCAGGCCTTGAAGAGTGGGGCAATTCTTTTGCCCCTGGCTCAAGTCCTACATGGAGGGACCACCTGCTCCATGCAGTTCTGCTAGCTCAGGCAGACCGCTCAAAGAAGCACCCTCCTGTCCAGACATCAGGCCCTACCCCTGAGGATCGGGCTCCTCTTGGTTCTGTGGACTTTGGGAAATGGCCTTGCCAGTCTTCCTACCCTTTCTGTATGTACTAGGGCTTTGGGCCTTTTTTTCAGCCTCCAAAGTCTCTTGACTTTCCTTTAAGGCCTTTGTGTTCTAGTGGAGACAAATACCCACTCAGGGAAACCCAGCATTGCTGCATAAGTCTTTCTCTCCACCTCTGCCCACACAAAAGTTTCAAGGTCATTGCCCAGCAGACACTCCACTGGAACGGCAGGGGACACAGCTCCCCACTCAAAGTCTACCACTGTTGTGGGAGGAGACTTTGTGGCATTTGCATCTCATCAGGAGTTATCTGACCTGGGGAAACCACCTTAGCCATAACCATGATGATGCTGAACCTCTATCCCTCGGGGCCTGGTCTTCAGTCCCATTGATTCTTGGCCGCTACTTGTATTTTACCATCCAGGCAGTCCAGTGGGCCAAGGGTTCAATTTCCCCCAACCCATGGAAACTAGAGTGGCATCAGTATAACCCCTGCAATTTCCTGGGGCAATTTCCACCTCCATGACTATACTGGCAATGCCCTTGAGATGGTCACCAGTGAGTGACTTTTTGATGCATGTAGAATCTCCCCTCTTGTGCCCTGGCTGTTTACAGTCACTGCACACTCCAGCCTTTGTTGGGTCATACATTTTTTCCAGGTACCCCCTCCCTCTTGACTGGGATGTGGCTCTGGGCTCCCCTCTTGGGCATCTTTTTAAAATGTGTGGCTTCTGTGTGTGTGTGTGTGTGTATGTTCATTGAAAAATCCAAGGTTACAGGGACGTTATAACTAGGCTCACATTTCACTTATACAAAACCAGTGAAATTTAGCAGTTATAGTTAGCTGAGCTAACTATATTACACCCTCGCAATGCACTGCTTATGACCTCACACATTCATGACATGGTCAGTGACATCACTGATGATATCAATGATGACATCTCAAACTTTTAGAAAGTTACCTTTTCCCTTCCTGAAGTTCATGGAGGCTAATTTGCATTTGGCTCTTCTGCTTCTCCCAGCCAGCGATTAACCTCTAATAGGTGTGTGATGCCTTCCAGGAGCAAACAATAAGCTGTCCGGTTCTCATACAAAGCTTGTGGTACACTTGAAAGGGGAGTGAAAAGTATGCCAAGACAATTCTTGTGGATTGCCTGTCTGGTTCCTGAAGGTCTCTGCCTACCAGAACTCTGTGTCTGGATTTATTGAGGGTACAGTGGCAACCTCAAACTATAGTTTAGTGTTAGATGTGTGAGTATACTAGGATTATCATAGGACACTCCAAATTCATGCCAGTAGTCTCTCAACCCATGAACAAAGTCTTTCACCATCTTAAAAGAAATGCCAAAGTAGGTAGGTTGGCAACAGGAATTTTTACCCCATTGGGTGTGTGCCCAGGAGTCATTTCCACCTATCAGCTAGTATCAGGCATAAATATAGCCTCTTCAGACCATATCCTTAGCCTGAAGAAGATCGGAAGAGGACTGGCCCTGTTGTCTGGGACCTGAGAGGAGCCCTGAAGGACTGGACATGCTCCCTCTTGTACCCAGGCCAAAGAGGTGGGCTCCAAGGGCCATAAGGCTGACCTGTTCAAGCTACAGGGATACAATAAGCTACAAGAAGCCTTTCCTTTTAAGTACCAGCTGACTAGTGGCAACTGCACCTGGACTGAACACTGATGCTTGCCACTGCCTGTCTGACACTCTGTGAGTCTCCACTCCAAGTGTGAGCTTTAGAAATGCAATCCTGTGGTGAATTGGGACTTGGCGGACTAAGTCTGAGGTCAATTATTTGCCCAGGATGAACCTTGTTAGTGTATCTGACCCACACTCCATTGTGGCCAACCACATATTGCATGCATTGCACTTTTGGGCACTATTTTAACTTAAACCTTTTTTTAAAAAAAATCATTGTATCAGTTCCACTTATTAAATTTTTGTTATCTTTGTGTATTTAATTTTGCTCTTTTGTTTCTAATTGGGTTTGGGATGTTTATTGTTTTGCAGTTTTACTTTATTACTGTTTTGGTACTGCATAAATACTTTACACAGTTCCCTAGGTTTACCCTGCCGGCTCGGTTCCATAGCTACCAATGGACTGAGCTCAGGTTTAGTGACTCTGAGGGCTCACCTTCACAAGGGTTGTGATTAATCTTTGAGATGGGTACTCACCGACCCCAAATAATAATCCAATTTCTTACACTATCTTACATGCACAGGACAAGTATCACATTGGAATCCAAAGTGAAAGCGTTGTTTTTACACACACACACACACACACGCACACACACACGCGCGCACACACACCCCCCCCCCCCAACAGTGCAGGCTTTAAACAAATAACAACTGGTGACAAAGGGTTAGTGGAAGCTTTCTTGCATATGGAGAACAGTTGCAGCACAGGCAGCAGCAGTTCTCAAAATGGATGACCTTACCGTGGGCACCATATGGTAAGATCATGGGGATAGCAAGCATAATGGTGTGCTGTAGATCTGATCTAGGGGTGTGCGAAATTCACTTGATTTGCTTTCACATATTTATGCAAAATTTTGGGAAAATTACACGAAATTCTGTGTAAGCCCATGAAAAGTAAATGCGTTGTTTAGCGCTGAGATTTAGTGGGAAATGCATCCAATCTTTGATGTTAGGATGCAGTTCACACTAAAAATAGCATGAAAATCACAAGTTGTGCAAAAAACAGCTGCTCGTGTTCTGGATTTTTGTATTGTTCCCACGCTCCCACACTATCATTTTGCCATGAATGGCAGCATAATTACATTTGGTGGCATAATGCTGTAATTTGGGAAATTTTGCACAACACGCGCAATATCAAATTCCCGAAAGTACACCAATTACACTGGTGTGATATACATTTTACCAGGGCCTAATGTAATCTGTGGAAAAGAAACGTTGTCTTACCACTGTACCATTTAGATATCTTGGCAAATTTTTATTTCGAGTTCCGGATATAGGAGGTACAGGCTAGTCCAGGTGATGCTTGGACTATTGGATTGATTAGCGGTATGTAGTAAGAGTCCCTTTCAAGCTTTAATAATATATTCTATATAGAAGGTGCATACCATTAGTTCTTTCCCCTAAACATTACTTACTGTTTGTTGTTTCCTTGCCTTCTTTTTTCCTCCATCCTATTGGTTCCTAAATTTTTTACTTTTGTGGACCCACACTGAATCGTTACTGGAATTTAGGGACCCCCACTGAGTCAGTTCTGGAATTCGGAGAACCCAGCCTAAGCAATTTCTATTATTTAAACCTCAAAAACAATACACAAAAATGCAGAAACAAGTATACACCAAACAAACACTCAAATGAAATATTTAATTTAATTTAATTCACAAACGTAGAACATTCCACATTTTCATTTTAGTGTGAAAGTTGGAGATTTTAATTCTAAAAGATAAAGTGATTTGTAAGGCTGTAACATATCACTCTGTCTTTTTTCAACCAAATGTATGCTCTCTTTTTATTGGTGAGTCAATTGAGGCCACCCATTACCCATACTATATTCTGACAAATCGAGCTTTAATTTTAAATTCCTTCACAATTACAGAATGTATAAAATTTAATTTTTTCATTTTGTTTCTTTTTTCACATATATTTTATTAATTTGCTAGTATTATTTCAAACTCTAAACAGTCACAGACCCCTGGGGCACACAAACTACTCAATTATTCTAGCAATAGACAAACAGTTTCAGGGAGGTTTTTGTTTATGAAATAAACTCTTTAGCGGTCCTTGTGCTCTGTTTCTTTACAACACTGATAAAATAATGTATGAAAAATGTTTTCAAATATCTTCATTCAGGGCGTGGCCAAAATGGCAGGCAGGTAGGAGGCCTTTCTCCTGCCCATTGCTGGCCAAAATGTGTTACACCAGGGCCGAATAGTCCTCAAAATAGAGATCCATGAAACTGAGGGCAAGGTCACATGCCTGTTGGAAACAAAGTACTCCCCCCCGGTACTCAATATGGCAGGCTCTGGTATGACAGATCCTGCCATCAGAGGCCCATGCGAGGGAAACTGAAGCAACTGTAGTGAAGGAGCACAGGACACCTGCCACCCCATAAAGAAACCCAAACACTTGAGGTTTGTTGCAGCCCAGGACAACTTAACCTGAAGAGGTGGTGTCTCGGTTGGACTCTCCAGGGTTAAAGTTAGATCAGTGGCTGTGCAGAACACCAGTCCATCGAAGGCCTGATTCAATAGTGCTCAAGGAGATATGTTCGCGATGATCTGGGGACATCGTCAAGCCCATGGGCAGAGCAAAGGAAGAATGGAGCAGAACCCCGTGTCCCAGGCTTCAGCCATGAGAAGAGACAATGCTTGGATCTAGGGGGGAACTGAACCACCCCCACTTCAGAGGTGCAAACAAGAGGAAAGACTGCAGACAGGAAGAGGGAACACAGAGCAGTCTACGCCCTCCCAAGAATATGCAAATAACCCGGGCGAGCTGTAGTCCTGGGACAATGGACTAGAAAGATGGGCATCGCAGCTGGTCTCCCAGGTGGCGAGGAGAGACTTATGGCCTGTGGCCTGCAGCCTGTGACATCAGTGCTCAGTGAGGTAGGCCCAGGCTGTGGTGGGAACGCAGGACAGCCCTCGAGTGTAGCAGGGACTATGGGCACCCATAAGGCCTCAAATCCAATCAGATTATAGGGGCTGGGCCCCCTGGCCACAGACTCTTGATCCTGAGAAATAATATTTTTACAAACTGGAGGAGATAAGGCGAGCTCACCTGTGCCCAATAACAAACATAAGCTGTTAGAAAGAAATTCCATGATTGATGGTTGTATTGGGACCTCCAGGTGCAGTGGGATCATAGAGATACCACACTAACCTCATGGTTAGCGTGGTATCTCTAATGGTTGCATACTGTTAGAGGCCACAAGAAAAAGCTAGATGAAGGCTAAGACTTCGCAGAAACATAAAAGCTGAGAACTAGCAGTCACCTCAAGGCAAAAAAGATGCTGCTCACACAATTAACTTAGAGACTTGAAATAAGAAGGGGAATAGCATTGAGGGAAGGGCAAGGAGTACACCAATTTCAGAGTTATGCTGACCACATCTGCACAACCAAAGTCAGATACTGTCTCCAAAGATGGGTCCCAGCTGAACACGCAGAGCAAAATGCACCCTTCACAATCCTTGGGGGACAAGGAAACCCTTATAAAAGCTTTCATGGAATCTATGTTTGCAGCACTCAGGGAAGACCTTCATCTGGTGAAACAAGACCTCGCAAAAGAGCTTAGAGAAGTCAAACAAAATCTCACAGACCTAGATGCCAGGGTCTTGGCCCTGGAGAGCACTGGAGTGGCGTGTGCAGAAGAAGTTGAAATGATAAAGCAAAAGATACTACTCCTTAAATACCAATACAGGGGTGTTCAAGCACATGCTGAGGACCTGGGATACCACTCAAGAAGGCAAAACATAAAAATAAGAGGGATACCAAACAATGTGGAGGGCCCATTCTACAATACATGAAAAAGGTTTTTCAATATATCCTAAATATGCCAACGAGATCGAGATTGACAGGGTGCACATAGTTGAGCGTGTTATAGCGGCCAGTGTCAGAGCGCTGGACATCCTAGCACGTGTACACCATTTCACTGCAAAAGAAGACGTCCTCTGGACAGCACAAGAAAATGGTCCCATCAAATTCCTAGATCACAAGATTTTCCTCTTTGAAATCCTCTCAATGATCATTCTCCAAAGGCGTTGATTCTTTAAACCCCTCATGGACTTCCTAAAAGCGCAGGATGTCAAATATGGATGTGAGCCTCCTGTTCACATTATTTTCAAGTGGCAAGATCGCCTATACTAATTGTGCTCACCCTCCAAAGAACATCAAATCTTGGGACTCCCTGCAACAGTCACACACATGAGGAGGGTCCCCGTGCAGACAGCGCTACAAGTGGCAAAATGTGAAAATCTCACTGAAAAGCATGAAACCAGATCTCACTGCTATGGCCCAAGAGAGGAAGGCTGTCCTTTAAAGAGACATGATCCCCTATAGAACCTTGAAGGACTACATGATTAGAGATGAGAAATCAAGACATGATTCTGTTGTTGGAGTGCCACCTGGAATGGACAGCAGTTGAGCAATTGGCACGGGGGGGGACAGAGTCCTCAGACAAAAGATCAACAGAGCTCTCAACATCTTCCTCTGGGACATCACTTTTTCCAAGATATCTTCAACATTTGGTGGCACTGGACTTCATGTCAAAACTGGTTTGACATTTGTTTTCTTATTCAGGTTTTATAGTTCGAGCTATGTTGGGTGGGATGGGAATTAATACTCAGGAATGAACTTTCACACATTGCTCAAATGGGACTCTTGGTCGCATATGGCCGTGTACTCTGGCTGTGAGACACTATACGGCTAGAGGACATTCACAAAAAGCAATTGTGGTTCAACACACATGGTGCAGATTACAATAATCAGTTTTAAAGCCAGAGAGCTAAATAACCCTGGGAAGTGAGTAGCAGAGCTTTCTATGCTTCGCTAGACCAACTGTGAAATACACTTACTACACGAGACAGATATATTGTCTAGGGACTGTTACAGATTCACATATAAATAGTTTCTGTTGGACCTGATATCCTTGGTGTGTCTTTCCCCCAACTTTTCACCCTTCATCCTCTTGTTTTTGCTGACATTGTTTTTTTCATGGCCTTAGGACCACTGCTAACCAGTGTTAAAGTGCTTATGCTCTCTCCCTCAAAGATGGTAAAATTGGCTTACACCCTATTGGCACATTCAATTTACTGTAAAACCTATTAAAGTGGTACTACATGTACCCAGGGCCTGTAAAATAAATGCTACTAGCGGACTGGAGCAATGATTGTGCCACCCAGTTGAGTAGCGCTTTTTAAACATGCTTCAGACCAGCCATTGCAGCCTGCGTGTACAGTTTTAAACTGCCATTTTGACCTGGCAAAATCAACCTTTTGCCAGGCCTAAACAATCCTTTTTAATACATGCAATTCTTCCCTAGGGTAGGGCCTACACAGCCCAGAGGGCAGGGTGCAGTGTATTTAAAAATTGGACATGTATTTTAAACTGGGGTTTAAAACGCGTCGACTATCGAACATTGGGGTTTCCGTGTACATTTCACATCAATATGGATGATGATTAGGACTTTTCACAAAGCAATGTCTTTTTTGAGTTCCATATTAGATGTTTTTGGTACCCCAACACACGTACCAAGAGTGTTTATAACATGGTCCGCACTGGCTCTTCAAATTTAGGACTAGTTGAACACTGAATGTCACACATGATTTTTTATCTTTGTGCATGCTTTAACACTAGTATTGTGATTCTTATATTTAGCACAATGTTTTGAACAAATTTGAAAGTGGTATCATTCTCTTTGCCAAAATGGCAATTAATGCTGAAACGTGATGTAGTCATGTGCTTAAATAGAACCTGAGGTCATGCTTATTAAGTTGAAATGATCTTTACAAAAAAGTAAAACATACTTAAAACACGCAGCCACCAATTGTTTTTTGTCTGAATGACTTTTAGAAAGTTGGTATTTTCTTGTCCTAACCATTTTGTGTCTGCAGCCTGTATCCTGTGTCACATGACTAGGTGTAGCTGGCAGTTGGTGTTTGTGTATTATTCCGAGACAGTGAGACAGATGGGAAATATGTGTTGGCAGGATGAGCCATTTCCGTTAGGATGAGGGGGAGGAGCTGTCACCTATCACACTTACACATCACAAAGGTTCTGCGTCAGCACACTCACAAAGGGTTTCACACTAGTCTATTTTGCCCCCAGACAAGCTGGGCCAGGGTAGGGAGGCAGGAAATTTCAGACACCTCTCTAGGGGAGGGCTCTAGAAGCTTTTCTCACTCCAAAGTTGGCACCAGGTATAAGTAGTGGTCTCCAGGGGCTAGTTGGCTGGCTTCCTGATCAGAGCCTCAGAGACAGAAAATGCTCCAACTATCTTGAACCCTGCACCTGGACTCTGTCTGCTGCGAGTCCTAACACCCCGAATGGTTACCCCTCCAGTCCGAGACCCTTGGAAGTGGGGCTAATGGTTCTCTGGTATCCCAGCTATGGTCTCTTCAGTACTGATGCAACACAGCGCAAATGCAAATCCAATGCAGCTCTTTGCAGTACCTCATCGGAACAACCACAGCACAACACAGCCTCGATGCAAGCCTACATCTCACCCTGCACAGCTCATTGGAAACACCACCGCATAACACATCCTTAACACGGACCTCGCAGCTTTTCATCCGAATCGAAACAGCATCAATACAATTCTGCTTCTCATCCCTCGCAGCTCATTGGAACCACCGCGGCGCAGCGCATCTTCGACACAGACTTCGCATCACTTCACGGGCCGCCGCTGTATGACGCAACTCTCTGCAACCAGGATTTAAAGTGCATTTCTTAGGGAGATTAGCTTGGTCCCTGTATTCGATCAGCGCTCCCTTGCAGTCGGCCTGAACTTGTGACTCTGTCCCGGTCTGTCGCAACCATACAACCACAGTTGGTGCTTTTAAGCACTATTTTTTATCTACATCTTTAAAATTGCATTGCTTCATTTCTACTGATTGGATTTTTATAGTTTTGGTGTCAAAGAATTTATTAAAAGTTACTCTATTTTCCTAAATTGGTGTGAGATTTTTAATGTGTTGTGTGTGCTGCATAAATACTTTACACATTGCCTCTAAGTTAAGCCTGACTGCTTTTGTGCCAAGCTACCAGAGGGTTAAACACAGGTTAATTTGGGGTTTGCTTGTGTTTCACCCTGGCAAGAATTGTGGTTGCTGCTTGAGTGCGCCCCCCCCCTTCAACCAGTAGCCCAGTTTCTTACAGTCCCCTAGATAATATTGCTCAGCATGGCTTGCGAAAAAGGAGAGGATAGACAGTTTGAGCTCCAACAGTTTTGATGGGGAGGTGGGAACAAAAGCACTTGAACTTTGGAGAAGCATCCTGGCCCTCAGACTTAGAGTAGGAGGTGAGAGTTTCACAGTGGCCAGCATTTTCGCTTCCAATACAGGTCAAGATGCTTTCATAACCTAAGCAATCACAGATATCTTACAGGCACTAGACAGAAAGCTTCTGTTCAGGGAAACTTCAATGTAGTGTTGAACAATGAACATGACAGATTGGGTCAATGATTTGGGACCTCGGTTGCCCTCACAGCAGGAGGGATAAGATGGCTGAAGGAGGTTGGGGTGACGATACATGGTGAAGAGTGCATCCCACTTGCACAGACTACATCTATTATTCAGCATCCCACAAAGATATGCCTAAATCGATCATTTTCATTGGACGTTGGCACTATTAGAGGGAAAGCTGGTAATGGAAATACACCCCATAACAATGTCAGATTATGCACTGATTTCTGTAGTCCTACACTTCCTAGTAACCAAAAAGGTCCTCTGTTCCTTGGAGGCTTAGACATACTATAATATGAAATGACCAACACAAGGCAGCTATCCAAGCAGCAATCATTTACTTTATGATGGAGAATAACAGAATTGAGGTTTGTAGCATCACACTTTGGGACACACAAGGCTGTATCCAGAGGGCATCTGATCACCATTGCCACCATTGAAAATAAGATAAATGAGGGATAAATAATAAAAACTAGAACAAAAAGTCAAAGAATTTAGAACAAGCACCTAAACATATGGTAGCCCCTACAATTTGGTGATCCTTGATTGTTGCCTGAGCGCAAATACGCCTGCTATATCAGGGCAGAGCGGAGTACGCCTTGATCTGGCTGAAACAATTATTACGTGGGGGTAAAGAAAACAGGAAGGCTCTTAGCACAAAAACTTAGAGGGAAGATTAACAAAGAAGAGTGGACCACTTAAAAGATAAGAAGGACCACACTATCTCAGGAGGCAACTCCATACAGCAGAATTCAGAGAATTCTATACTACTCTGCACAAGAAGACATGACAAATGAACAAAGATGCCCCTACCTCACTAAAGCAAATCTACCCAAATAAACAGTCTCCCAGGCAAAATCTTAGATGCATCCAGCATCCAGACCCACACCCTTTATGTAAAGTCAAATTGGCCCAGATCAATCAGGCTTTATGCAAAAAGATGCTCAGACAACTCCATAAGAATTCTACACCTAATAGACAAGGTTTACAGATGCATAACCACGATTCTATTATTGACCATTGACACGAAAAAGGCATTTGATAGGGTTTATTGGCCCTACCTTATGGCAACTCTTTAGGAGTTCGGTTTTGCTGACAGGTTTTAATGATGGGTGTAGTGCAGGTACTTCTCCCCTGAGACACAAATACTAGTGAATGGAGTTCTTTCTGCCCCCTTCACTATTCATGGATGGCTCGTTCGGGGTGCCCTTTATCCCCGCTCCTATTCGCCTTACATATGGAGCCAGTAGCACAAAGGATTAGGGTGCAGAATTCTATAAAAGGCATCCCATTCAGAAAGTAGATTTATAAGATTAGCCAATGATGTGATTCCCACTTAAGAAGTGCACGATCGCTCCCTTTAAACAGTGGTAGATGAGATGCGGACCTTTGGTGATATTTCTACAATGAAGTTAAACCTACAGAAATCTTATATACTCAACTTTTTGGTCCCAGCCCAACTACAAGAAACACTACGCCACTTTTATCCAATTCCATAAGCCCCCAACCATATTATGTACCTGGGGATACAATTGATTAGCACTTTACAAGTCACAGTGAAGAATAACTACCAAGAACTTTTCCGAACAGTCAGAGAAGACCTAGGGGCATGGGCGATTCTGGGACTCTCCTTGACGCCCTCCCACGGATATTGTTTAGGTTCGAAACACTTCAACTGTAGCCCTTCCTAATATGCAACAGGAAACAAATACCTTTCTTTGGACAGGCAGAAATTATTGCATGCCACTTGCATTATCATATTGGTATCCGCTTGAGGGAGACCTAGATGCCCCCAACATTGCACAGTACTACCGGGCAGCTCACCTTAACCCCATGGTGGTATGATCCAGAGAATAAACAGAGAAGCTTTATGCTTTATGGATCAGCAAGTCGTGGTTATCCAAAATGGAAATTCCTGTTGCTGCACAGACGTCACAGGCTATGGGGTCTTTATTCTTCACAGATTACTAGGTCGACAAGGCAGGTGTGGGGACATGGTGCCCATGAAGCATGGCCTCACAACTTTTCCTTCCCTGCTTACACCAATAATCAACAATCCGGAGTTCACCAGTAGGCGGGTGCAAACACATAGGAGACCTGGTGGACGGGCAGGGTATGATCACTTTTGAGCAACACAAACCAGACTGGGAACTCTACGGAAATGAAGTGCTTACACTACACGCAAACCTGACATTGGTTATCCAACAAGGAGGTGAGTAAGGCAGAAAGCAGGCCTCTAGTAACAAATTAAAGAGGGCATTTAGCTAAGACTAATGACAAGTATACTTTCAGAGCTATACTCTCTTTTAACAGTGGCCTCTCCAAAGCTTAAAGCCTCAAGTCAAAAACGATCGGAGGTGGAGCAAGGACGCACAATGTCATAGATAGTATCAGATTGGTATTATACCCCTGACAGTACACATAAATGGTCCCCCAGAAGAAAGGATGTCTTGAAGGAACTGTGGTAATACAGGAATGCTCATTCACTTGCTTTGGCACTGCCCCAAATTGACACTATAATGATGCAAAGTATTTGATGACTTAGATGAAATCACATGCTTAGAAATGCTGTGATTCCCAGTGATGGAGTAGGATTTCACGCAAAGAAACCTGCTCGGATTAACACCCCCATAATACGTACTAATAGTAAGTAGTAATAGAAAACTAACATGCACCTTACATAAACACAAGGGAAAACTGCTTTGCGCATGCATGCACTAACGTGAGATAACGCATGAAAAACTAAAATCATATTTACATTATACTTTGAAAGAAACGAGAAATAATGCATGACTAGGCCGCATGTGCAATTCGTAGACTGCATGTTGCATTTTTTTGTTTTGAAATAATAAAATAATGTTGCTTTTGCTTAAAGCTATGCTAGGAAAAAACATAAATGAGGGATAGTGCTAAGGTGGGAGGCATAACAGTGAAAAGTGCTTTTCTGTATAATTAATGAATGTCTATATTCCATTTGTCATAGTGAACCAAATAAACCACCATATTTCTTAAGTTGGCTGGATAGAGGAGGGGTTGGAGAAAAGAGTGAAACTGGCCTGCCAGTTCAGACAGAAGCGCTGAGCACAGCAGATGAGGCCTGGAAGGTCAAGGCCGATGCACTGAAAGAAAATATTGAGTGCCTGCCAAAGGGATGTGACTGACCGTGGGACCTAAACCTTTTCTGCGGACATAGCCGAAAGACTTTATAAAAATGTAGTTTAAACTGCTACATGTAATGAATGTATGAATGAGTCAGAACTGAGGTAATGGGAAGAGAAGTAAAACAATAGCCTATGGTAGTCTTGAATGGGAACCTGGTGGTGTGACAAGACCACCTCCCAAACTGGCCAATCAACTGTTGAGTTTCGTGAAATGTTTCAACTGATGTGGGTTGGACATGTAGGTTTTAGGGTATAACTGGGGTGCCTTTAGGGGTGTGGTTAGCGCACTTGATTCTAGCTTATCGAGAGGGGTGATGCGTCGCTGATCGTCGGTTTGCAGAGAGGCCTAGCTGTCCTGTCCCTGTCCTGCTTCTGGGTCCTGAATCTTTGTTCCCTGATCCTATTTCAGGGGACCCCCACCGTCCCCTCGGCCAAAGGGGTGGTATTTCACAGATCCTTTGGGTTTGTATTATTCTGACTCGTTCTTTGCATAATCATTTGCAATTATATTTTTGTCTCTGAAACTTATGTCTCTTCATCTATCCACTCCGATATATGTATATTGTTTCACAATATTTTGCTGAAACTGATGTCTCTTAATCTATCCACTCCTCATTGTGCATTATGATTATTGTGATGAGAATGAATCTATTTGCATTTTACTGATATTTCACTCTCCTTTTGTGGATTTCATTGTTTGCATTTGTGACCGTATGCATTTGAGCATTTAATATGAGATAAAGTTTTATTAATCTTATCGAGAGTCTGTGATTATTTAGCTGACATGATAGTTAGTTAGACAGTATTTATCATTACCATCAACTCTTCAACTAATTGGTCCTTCGACCAAGAAGAAAGAAAGTTGATGTATAGGTTTAGTTATGTGCTCAGAGATGTCAAACATGGATTTGTGAAGGAAACAAATTTAACGTCATTAAAACTTGAACCCCAGCGCATCAGGGATTTGGGTGAATGTGTATGGGCCATTATGTTGTGATGTATTGAGTATTGATCCCTGATTAGTCATTGGCTGGCGCTGGATCAGTTTTCTGGTAGCAGAGGACGGTTTCATTATTGATTAGTTTGGTAATGATTATCGATTATTGATTATATGTTTTAACACGAAAAAGTTAGTGTCCTGTTCTATGTCGTCTAGAAGTACAGGTTCGGAGCTACCTGTGGAATCCCAGGAAAGGAATTTGGCCTGAAATAGGCAGAAGAAAAGTGTGGATAGAGAAATCCCACTGCAGAAGTACTTTGTCTGTTGTAATAATACCGAAGCTACGGAGGACTGTAGGTGTTATATTTAGGGACAATTTCGTATGTAAGTAGAGTGCCTGAAATAGCGAAGGGTCCACTTCCGAAACTCTAGCCTTATCCCCAGGAGACTACCAAGACCTCTTTTCACACCAAAAAGTCCTCATGCGAAACTTTGGCCTTATCCCTAGAGGAGTAATAGGTCCACCCGGAGCTTGTTTGAAGGGTAAAATTAGCGCTGGTCGTTATTATTACCCGTAGAAAAGAAAACCTCTCGGAAAAGTGAAGACTATCTCTTTATTAGAGGAACAGACAAGGTAGCATTGTTTTGTGTTGTTACTAATCGAATTTTTTTTTATTAAGAGTACTTAGAAATACATTGCCATATTATTTTGTAAAGGGAGGGTCAGTAGAAGGAGTAATACTGACGTCAGAAAAAGCCGCGCTGGCATTGGTCAGGCAGCGGGCGTGTATTGAGCTGTGATTGGTTAGTTAGGGTGAGCCGCGCTAGTATTGGTTGAGATTTTGCTTACGTAGTGGTGCTCTGATTGGACAGTTGGTGTGTGTCGCGCTGGTATAGGACGAGAACTGACAAATAGAATAAGTAGAATTACGGAAAGGTTTCCTTGTTTATTTTGTTGAGATACATTAGCGTAAAGAGTCAGGAAAATGAAGCTGCTTAAGAAAATAAAGAATTTCTTTAAAAAGGATAAACCAATTGTGACTAGAGAGGGAATTCCTATTCCACCTCCAAGAACGCCTGCTTCTTATATGATGTTGTAGAGAGGATATCATACGTGTATGTGGTTAGAGAACTGGGTGGAATATACGAAGGGTGGTGGTGTTATAGCTTTTCCACAGTATGGTACGTTTAATGTAAGGATTTTGCAGAATTTGAGAAATCGCATGAATTCACTAGAGCCGAATCCCAGATTGAGACAGTACGAAGCCTTAGAGGAATGGGAAGTTGAGGTGTTTGAAAGAGAGAAATATAGAGGTAACAGAAGATACAGAAATTCGATGTTTGGATATCCTTTTGAGAATAGGGAGAATAAGTTGAAAAGATGGAGGAGAGCTGTGATAACGGAAGGATTGTATCCAGTTTTAGTCGCTGATGATCAGACAGGAGGTAAATGTAAAGAGAAATAGAAAGATTTAGAGACTTCAAGTTTAAGGGATGATCCAAACAACTCTGATGACGATGAGATATTAGAAGACATTGGGCCATATGTAGGTGGGCTAATACCGGTCGGTAACGGCCGAAAATCGGTAAATTTCCCGTTACCGACCGGTATTTAGCCCTTTGCGATGTAGGAGGCCGGATTTAAGGAGTCGGTAATTTACCGATTCGTTATTTTAAGGATTCGGTAAATTACCGATTCCTTAAATCCTATGTAGGGAGCACTCAAGTGAGTGCATTTTTGGTTTAAGGATTCGTTATTTACCACCAACTACAAGTTGGTGGTAAATACCGAATACCTTTTAAAAAGCAATTTTGTGCTTTTTTAAAGTGCCATGTGGCAGACATACATGCCCTAGGGCATGTATGTGCGCCACATGTGCACACATGCACGATTCAGGGTGCAACAGGGTGTCAATTTGACACCCTGCCACCCTTGAATATGCTCCCCTATTACCGATTCGGTATTTACCGAATCTGTAATAGTGAATGGCTTCCCATTCATTCCTTTGGGCCTCCAGGCCCATAGGAATGAATGGGAAGGTATTCCTTATTACCGATTCGGTAAATACCGAATCGGTAATAACGAATATTACCGAATCGGTAAACTTTACCGAATGTTTACCTACATTCTATTTACCGATTCTTAAATACCCAATCGGTAAAATTCGGTATTTAGGAATCTAAATAGAAATTACCTACATATGGCCCATTATGACCAAATGACCTCCGCTGTATGAAGAAAATTCAGGGGAGGTGACTCCAAGTGCCCCACAATTGGGAACCCCATTAACTCCACAAGTCACTGAAATAGCTAGGGTAGTGCGAGAAAATGAAGTGAATTTGTTGAATAAGGCAAGACTAGAGCAGGTCCAGAAAATGAATCAGTTAAGTCTGACTGCAGAAGCATTAATGGTACCAGTAACAATTGGTCCCGTTGTCCCATTATACGGAGAAAAACATATGACAAAAGCACATACGTTATCAGTTCCAAGCATCAGGAGTGGAATGGTGATGGTAGCAGATGAGGGAGAACAGACTGACACGAATAATACTTTGTTAGATCTTCCGGTTTGTAAGATGATAACAGAAACCCCTAGAAGAAATGTACAAATAGAACCAAGAAGAATAGGGCCGAACGCCACTCCAATGGCAGGGAGTTCAGCAGGTCCTTCACCAGAAGAATTGAATAATTGGATAAAAGAAATGGTGAAGCCGAAACCGCAACCACAGAGTATAAATGTGAGTCAATTGAAGGCAGATTTGGAAGAGATGATTATTGATACAATAAGTCCAGACAGATTTGGGACTTACCGAGATGATGAACTATTGTTCTTGTGTAAAAGCATTACTTGGAGAGCAAGGAATCTTCATGAGAAAAAATCTGAGGCTGCTAGTGAGTATGGAATAGACATAGAAAAGTCAAAGGTGTTGCAGAAATCATATAGATTGGCCTTTACGGATAAGGATCTGGAGAGTTTGAATGCATCTGGAAAAAGGTTACAGATAAAAGAATTGATGAATATTTTGAAGAAATGGGGAGATGTAGATCAATGGAAAAATAGATGGACGAAAAAGAAAGAAGAAGCAGCTAGAAAAGGAGCGTCTATGTTTCCGCTTAAGGAGACAGAACAAGTTGAAAGAGCGTGTCCAATGAGAGAAGTTCCAGGTGGTGGATATGTTCATGTTCCATGGTCAAGGCAGGATATATTATCTTTTACAAATGATTTTTCCAGATTAAGAGAGAAACCAGTTGAATGGTATAAACAGGTAGAAAGGTTTGTGAAAGTTTCCAAGGTTCTATTGAAGGATCTAGATGGTTTGTTTGAGATTGTCGTTCCAGCAGATTTGTGGACAGAATGTAAGATCACTGACGATTGGCCAAAAGAAGAATATCCTAGAGAACCTAAAACAGGTGCACCATCCGATGAGGTGATGAAAAAGTATAATCAGGTAATCTCTTTCTTGAAAGGGAAGATTTCTCCGGAAGAAACAGATTGGGTTAAGATTGACAGGACGACCCAAGAACCAAAGGAGTCAGTGCATGCCTACTATGAAAGGTTGTTGCAGGTATTTAAACAGTACAGTGGGTTTGAGAATATTGGAGACAAGGATATGGGACATTTTGTGTATCGTTTTGTGTTTGGATTTAAACCGGATATTAGTAATATGATTCAGCAACACTTGATTTGTTGGCAAAGCAAAACAATTGATGAAATTTTGAGGTATGCAAAGTATTGAAGTGATGACATTGAATCAAGACATAAAAAGTTAAAAGAGAAAATGATGTGGGCGCAAGTGAAAGTAGCAGAGCAGCAAGAAGCAAATAATAGTCCTCAAGCAGGTTACCAGATGAATGGTCAAAATCAAAATAGTCAAATACCCAGTGGGGGTAAAGAAAGAGGTAAAATGAGTAGAGAGGAAGCTATGAAGAAATTTCCTTGTCATGTGTGCGAAAAGCATGGACATTGGAAGAACGAGTGTACATCTGCTAAAAAGAATAATGGGGTAAATCAAAATTTAATTCCACAGATGCAGAATGAGGTGGGTGTAAATCAACAGCAGCAGGTAGTTACACCAGAGTTGCAGGTGCCACAAGCTCCCATGCCAAATAATGTGAATGCTCAGGTGCAGAGGTGCAGTGCGAACACTGGATTTCACGGAGGTGATCAATTCGGTAAGAATCAAAGTGTGCAAATGGTTCCGCAATATTGGTTGCAGTGCAATGGGAGTGATTCAGACTCATCTCAATGACGGTGCCTGAGGGGGGAGGAATAGTGCGTACTTGGCGCATCTTTGGGGGTAGATCAGTCAGGACCATTTGTTGATGGAAAGGTGGAAGGGAATGACATAACATTCTTGGTGGACACTGGTGCTACCCGTTCTACTGTGAGAGCAGCAGAAATTCCAAACCTACCCCTCTCGGGAGAAACTATTCAAGTTGTAGGAGTCTCGAATAAACATATTAGAACACCAGTCACAAATCCAATAGAAGTTCATATTGGAAACTTCAGAGACATGCATCGGTTTGTGGTATGTGACTCGAGTCCAGTAAATCTCTTAGGTAGAGATTTATTGTGTAAAATGAATTGTACCATCTATTGTACGCCAGATGGTATTGCATTTCAGACACCTGATGAGGACGTCGAATTTAAGATGATGCTAGCAAAGCAAGGGACAGAAGTGGATGAGTTGTTTTCACTTCTCACAGAAGAGAATGTGCCTGAAGAATTAAAGAGTGCAGTAATATCGGATGTATGGGATTTTACAGGAAAAGAGATTGGTGTAATGACAAATGTAGACCAGATTCAGGTTACAGTAAAAGAGGGTGCTGTATATCCAAACACACCTCAGTACAAAATGAGTCCAGAAGTAATTGCAGGAGTCACACCTGTGATCGACCAAATGATTGAACAAGGAATACTAAGAGAAATACTGAGCAGTCCCTGTAATTCGCCTATTATAGGTATCAAAAAGCCCAGTGGGAAATACAGAATAGTGCAGGATTTAAGGAAAATTAATAAAATTGTAGTACCCTGTTGTCCAGTGGTGCCAAATCCAGCAGTGATCCTTTACCAAATTCCCTGTGATGCTGAATGGTACACAGTGATTGATTTGTGCCAAGCATTTTTCTCGATTCCGTTACATCCGGAAAGCCAATATTTGTTTGCATTCCGGTTCGGAGACCGTGTTTTAGCATGGTGCCGAGTTCCGCAAGGGTACACAGAGAATCCTTCAATGTTTAATCAGATCTTGAAGAAATGCCTGGAGACTTTAGTCATGCCAGGAAATTCAGTTTTGGTTCAATACATTGATGACCTGTTGGTGGCATCAAAGACACGAGAGGCATGTGTGACAGATACAGTTGCCTTATTGAACCATTTAGCAGAAGGAGGACACAAAGTGTCAGCAGCAAAATTACAATTTTGTAAACAAGAGGTCCAGTACCTAGGACACAAAATAGAAAAGGGAGTCAGAAAAGTGAAACCAGAAAGAATTAACATGATCAAACAAATGAGTCCGCCTAAAACTCAAAAAGAAGTACGAATGTTTTTGGGAATGGTTGGGTACTGTAGGCAATGGATCAGTGGTTTCTCACTGATTGCAAAACCTCTACAGAGGTTGACACGGAAAGATGTGAAAGATCCGATTGTGCTGGATGATGAAAGTATGGAGGCTTTTACAAAATTGAGAAACAGTCTTTGTCGAGCACCTGCATTGGGAATGCCAGATTATGCAAAGGATTTTGCGTTGTACTGCTGTGAAAGGGATGGATGTGCACTTTCAGTCTTAACTCAAAAACATGGAATGGCACGATGTCCAGTAGCATATTTTTCTGCTACTTTGGATTCAGTGGCCGCAGCATTACCAGGCTGTTTGAAAGCAGTAGCTGCCACTTGTGTAAGTCTGGAACAGAGTGAAGCGATTGTGATGGGATATCCAGTCAAGGTGCACGTGCCACATTCAGTTGAGATCCTTTTAACCCGCACCAGGACACAGTACATGACCTCTAGTCAGCTGACTAAGTACGAAAGTGTGATCTTGGGTGCTGAAAATGTGACTATGGTGAGGTGCACAACTATAAATCAAGCAACTTTATTGCCGAATTCCTATTGTGAGGAGGTGAGAGAGGAAGCGGATCATGATTGTCTGGATGTGACCGAACTGTGCACCAAACCTAGGCCAGACATAGAAGACGTCCCACTAGAAGAATCAGATTGTGAAATGTTTGTTGATGGGTCTTGTCTAAGAAATGAGACGGGTGAATTACGCACTGCCTGTGCTGTTTGCACCATAGCGGGAGTTCTAGAAGCATCCTGTCTAAAAGGGGTAAATTCTGCCCAAATTTCTGAATTGATAGCTCTGTTTAGAGCGTGCAAAATTGCCAAAAGCCTGAGGGTAACCATATTTACTGATAGTCAGTATGGGTTCGGGGTTGTCCATGATTTTTGACAGCTATGGATGCATAGGGGATTTCTGACTTCTTCAGGTTCCCCCATTAGAAACAGCAAAACAGTAAAAGAATTATTTGATGCTTTACAAATGCCCAAAAGAATTGCAGTGGTCAAATGTGCCGCACATAAATCAGGAGATGATTATGTGACAAAAGGCAACAGATACGCCGATCAAGTAGCGCGTTTCTGTGCACAAAATTTAATGGCTTTAAACAGAGGGATTGAAAAGGAAAATACCAATTGCCATCTTATGTTCACATCTACATATGAAACCTGGGATGAGATCAGACAGCTGCAGGAAGAAGCAAGTGATGAGGAAAAGGAAATTTGGAAAAATTCAGGCTGCAGAAAGAGAGCAGAGGATGAAGTGTGGGTCTATATAGACGAAAGACCAGTCATGCCAGACAGTTTACTATCCCATATGGCCAGGGTGTACCATGGAATTGCGCATGTTGGAAGAGATGCAATGATCAGACTTTTCAAGCAGTCATGGTATAACCCAAAGTTCAGGGTCATTGCAGAGAGCCTTTGCCAGAGGTGTGTCATCTGTCAGCAGCAGAATCCAGGCAGAAAGGCAGTTGTTAGTTGGGGTCAAATTGGGAAACCAGCCGGTCCATTCACCCGACTTCAGTTGGACTTTATAGAGTTACTCCCTTGCAACGGGCTGAAATATGTGTTGGTTGTTGTCTGCTTGTTTTCTCGCTGGGTGGAAGCCTATCCAACGAGAAGGAATGACAGCCTTAAAGTAGCAAAGTTGCTCCTAAGAGAATTGATCCCTAGGTTTGGATTTCCAGTCACTTTAGAAACAGATAGAGGAACTCACTTTAACAATGAGATAATTTGGATGATTTGTGCAGCATTGCAAATTGAACAGAAGCTGCATTGTGCCTACCTACCCAAAGCATCTGGAGTGGTTGAGCAGATTAATGGCACAATAAAATCTAGGTAAGGAAAGGTGTGTGCATCCACAACAGTGAAATGGCCTGATGCTTTACCCCTTGTACTGATGAGTCTTAGAAGCATTCCTGACACAAAGACGGGTTTGAGTACTCACGAAGTCCTAATGGGAAGAGCAATGAGACAAGCATACATACCAGCGAACAAACTGATGAATATATCTAATGATCTAGTGCTTGATTATTGCAGAGGATTGGCTGATCTGGTGCGTTCTATGTCTCACCAGGTTGGAGGAGATGCCACAACAACACAGCCGAATCAAGCTCATGATCTGAGTCCTGGTGAGTGGGTTCTCATCAAGAAACATGTGGGGAAATCGTTTTTAGAACCCAGGTGGAATGGTCCTTACCAAATAATTCTGGTGACCTCGACGGCAGTGAAGTGTGGTGGTCTGCCAAACTGGATTCACGCAAGCCATACCAGATGAGTCTCAAGTCCACTTGAAAGACAAGAAGAGCAGCAAATTGGTAAACCAAAGTCAAAAACCAAAGGTTGAAGTGTGTGAAGCTGAAGAATCTAGAGGGACAGATTCTGAAGGACAAACTGAGGATGAACAGCCAAGCACAAGTCAAGTAGAGTGGGCACCAGCTACTGGGTCTCGTGAAACTGCTGTTGAACCAGAAGAAGGTGAGACTATTGTTGAACCAGAAGAAAGTGAGTTCGTGGTTAAACCAGGAGAAAGTGAAATTACTGTTGAATCAGCAGAAACAGACGTTACTGAAAATCCAGAAGAAAAAGAACAAATAGAAGAAAGGCCAAATAAAAGAACCTGTGAACCAGATGAAGAAGGTGAAAGGGTAGTTCAAACTAAGAAACCAAGAAAAGGTGACAATTGGCCAGGTGGAGTGAGAAGACTAAAATACACTCTGGTAAGGAGAAAGTCAAAGAGAAGACCAGAGCAAAGTAATGAGGTCTCAAGTCAGACAGAACAAGAAGAGTCAAGAGAACAATTAGTACGAAAAACAAGAAGAGTAAGAATTCCAAGCAGAAAATACACAGCACCAGAATGGACTTACGTTATCTTGGAAGAAATTGAAAGCTCAGATCCAAGTGAAGAAAAAGACAATTCTGACACTGAGCATGTTGATGAAAGCAAATTGAAACCACCTTAAAAGAACTGTGACAAAAACTAAGGTGCAACATTGTCAGTTGAAAGAAGAAGTAAAGAAATTCTGAAGACCTAAAGAAAAAAAAGAAATAAATAAAAGAAAGAAAGGGGTAAAGGAGAAAGCCTGAAGTGTAGGATTACACTATTTTCCAGGATTTTTTAATAATATTACTGTTTATAGATTTAGATAGATTTTTTATATATTTTTTAGTAGAATACAAAATGGCCGAAGAAAAGGTGACTGAACATCCAAAATCTAGTCTAAAACGTAGATGTATTAAAGCTTGCTTATGTAGTGTCTTGTTATTAACATTTATGTGGATATTACTAACTGTCCTTGTACCTATTCTAATGGTAACTAATAACGGAAATAATATCAATAATGTAACAAGTGAAAGAGTGAATAATGTTACTAAAGGAACACCTAATCCTAATATAGAACTAATGGATGGAAGCATTCTCCATCATGATAAATCAATTAGTGATTTCTCGTTAAATGTGTTTACTAAATTGTTGTATGAATACATTGACACAATGAATGTGAGTGATTGTTATGTGTGCATGCAATTACCTTCGTCTGTCTCAGAGGGGGTGACATATCATCACCTACCTTTAACATATGGTGTGTCTTGTAGTGTCCTAACGAGCCTCTTCTATGTAACGGGGAAACTAGAGTATCATTATTCCAATATAGATTTAGTGTTTTCAGAAATACCTGTTATAAAGGAGTTGAATAAGGTTCTAAGTAGTAAAAATGCACATTATATGGGAGAGTTCTTTCATATTACCAAAACTCTAGATATAGAATATGCTTATAAAAACAATTTAACATGTAGTTTACAGGCTGAAGAAAAGGTATTTTTAGAAATGGTAGAAAGTAGAAGGGAAAGTTTTCAAAGAAAAGCTGCTGAACAGAAGTCACAGGTACCACCATGGTCTTTTAGAGAAGGAAATTATGAGAAAGGCGAGACATACGCTGCAATGTCCCTGGACTGGCATCAAAAGGGAAAAATATGTTTGCTTAGAATGAAAACTAACTATAACAATTATTTCATTGGTACTAGTGAATGTGAGCATACCTTGCAAATTACTGGAGGTTGGGGATTGAGAGGTGGAACTGATCCTGTCTTTCCAGGAATCTATAATGTGTGTGGTAAGAAAGCCTATTACAGGTTGCCTGCACATTGGTATGGTAGTTGTTATTTTGCAATCGTCTTTCCAAAGGTCTACCATGTAGACAGAAAAAGCAATAGTATCCATGAAATAAAACAAGGACTAACACGTAATAAAAGAGCGAGTTTCTCAGAAATAGTAGGTGATATTTTTGGTGCACTGATACCCTCAGTTGGAGTCGTTCTGAATTCACACAAAATTCGGAAGTTATCCACAGTGGTTGATCGTCTATCAACAGATACTGCTGGTGGGTTCTTGATGATTGACACAGAAATGGTTGCAATCCGATCAATGGTTTTACAAAATCGGCTTGCCCTTGATATTCTATTGGCAAAAGAGGGTGGAGTGTGTGGCATGTTGAAAATCCAACACTGCTGTACATATATCCCTGACAAAAGTAAAGGAATTGAGGGATATATAAAGAATATTACGAAATTACATGAAGATTTGACCCAACTGGAGGTTGACGGTGTTTGGGAAAGACTTGGTAAGAATTTCTCCTCTGTAGGTAAATGGTTTTCGACTTTTGAAAGTAGCTTATTAGGAAATATAATAATGCCAATTATTTCAATAGCTGTAGTAGCCTTAGTGATAATTACAACATATAAATGTTGTAAATGTAAGAGTGGAAGGAAGGAAGTGACAGTATCAGAGAATAAACGAAGAGCGAGAAAAAGAAAAAGAGAGGAAATAGAACTAGAAGAATACTATAATACGATGAAAGATATAAATGAAAGTGCCATAAAAAGAGAGAAGAATACAGAATTTTAGATAAAAAAAGATGGCACTTGGTATGGTAAGTATTTTATGATGGCTCCTGAAAGCCATCAGAGGGGGATTGATGGAGCAGGATTTCATGCAAAGAAACCTGCTCGGATTAACACCCCCATAATACGTACTAATAGTAAGTAGTAATAGAAAACTAACATGCACCTTACATAAACACAAGGGAAAACTGCTTTGCGCATGCATGCACTAACGTGAGATAACGCATGAAAAACTAAAATTGTATTTACATTATACTTTGAAAGAAACGAGAAATAATGTATGACTAGGCTGCATGTGCAATTCGTAGACTGCATGTTGCATTTTTTGTTTTGAAATAATAAAATAATGTTGCTTTTGCTTAAAGCTATGCTAGGAAAAAACATAAATGAGGGATAGTGCTAAGGTGGGAGGCATAACAGTGAAAAGTGAATTTCTGTATAATTAATGAATGTCTATATTCCATTTGTCGTAGTGAACCAAATAAACTGCCATATTTCTTAAGTTGGCTGGATAGAGGAGGGGTTGGAGAAAAGAGTGAAAGTGGCCTGTCAGTACAGACAGAAGCGCTGAGCACAGCAGATGAGGCCTGGAAGGTCAAGGCCGATGCGCTGAAAGAAAATATTGAGTGCCTGCCAAAGGGATGTGACTGACCGTGGGACCTAAACCTTTTCTGCGGACATAGCCGAAAGACTTTATAAAAATGCCGTTTAAACTGCTACATGTAATGAATGTATGAACGAGTCAGAACTGAGATAATGGGAAGAGAAGTAAAACAATAGCCTATGGTAGTCTTGAATGGGAACCTGGTGGTGTGACAAGACCACCTCCCAAACTAGCCAATCAACTGTTGAGTTTCATGAAATGTTTCAACTGATGTGGGTTGGACATGTAGGTTTTAGGGTATAACTGGGGTGCCTTTAGGGATGTAGTTAGCGCACTTGATTCTAGCTTATCGAGAGGGGTAAAGCGTCGCTGATCGTCGGTTTGCAGAGAGGCCTAGCTGTCCTGTCCCTGTCCTGCTTCTTGGTCCTGAATCTTTGTTCCCTGATCCTATTTCAGGGGACCCCCACCGTCCCCTCGGCCAAAGAGGTGGTATTTCACAGATCCTTTGGGTTTGTATCATTCTGACTCGTTCTTTGTATAATCATTTGCAATTATATTTTTGTCTCTGAAACTTATGTCTCTTCATCTATCCACTCCGATATATGTATATTGTTTCACAATATTTTGCTGAAACTGATGTCTCTTAATCTATCCACTCCTCATTGTGCATTATGATTATTGTGATGAGAATGAATCTATTTGCATTTTACTGATATTTCACTCTCCTTTTGTGGATTTCATTGTTTGCATTTGTGACCGTATGCATTTGAGCATTTAATATGAGATAAAGCTTTATTAATCTTATCGAGAGTCTGTGATTATTTAGCTGACATGATAGTTAGTTAGACAGTGTTTATCATTACCATCAACTCTTCAACTAATTGGTCCATCGACCAAGAAGAAAGAAAGTTGATGTATAGGTTTAGTTATGTGCTCGGAGATGTCAAACATGGATTTGTGAAGGAAACAAATTTAACGTCATTAAAACTTGAACCCCAGCGCATCAGGGATTTGGGTGAATGTGTATGGGCCATTATGTTGTGATGTATTGAGTATTGATCCCTGATGAGGCATTGGCTGGCGCTGGATCACCAGCATACATTATATTGAGTCTCCCTAACAGGCAGACCTGCCAGCTGACTCGCTTAGAGGTCGGCAGATGACTCTGGAATTATGTGCAGCACATCAAACGATCCTAGCACAATGGAGTTCCGACAACATGCCATAGCACAGAAAATGGCTCCACCATCTTTGGGAACTGATGGGCATAGAGAAGATGACAATGCCACAGGTGCATGAAGACGAGAGATTCTTAGAGATCTGCTCTCGCTTCCTCATGTTCCTTACCACGAATATCTTGCACCCACTGTCAGCAAACACCCTCCGGCAAACACCCCAAATTGACTCTATCAATGGCTGACCCTGACACTAGATATTGACAACTGCTGACTTGGGGTTTCTACAAACTATGCATTCTCCTGAAACTTTCCTTATAAGTGATTTGAGGGGGCGGTGGGAATAGGAATTTTGTTGAAGATTAATTTCATAAGGAGGCCTCTGGGTTGTAGGGTCCAAAATCTGTATTTGCTATATTTTTTTTTAGAAATGCAAAATAAATATAATTGATCAATGAAATATCTGCATTCTCATTTGTGTACTGCCTAAAGCTTTCTAGAGGAGTTATTGTGATGCAGCATAAATGATTTTTGGGATAGATGAATGTTTGTATGGTTAAATCCCTGTGGATTATTGTTGCTGGTAGAATAATCTTGAGGGAAGGGTTTTTAGATATTTTGATGCTTTATTCGGCTTCTCTTTGTATGGCAATTCATTTTGATTCCAGAAGCCATCTTGTTGGGGGTCAAGGCACGGGGGAACCTTTGCATTTGTAACTAAACAAGTATTTTGCCATAAACGTACGTTTATGGTAAATAAAATACCTCGTTTACACCTGCAGAATTCAGTAAGAGATTCCTGCCACATATAAATGACTTTCGTACTGTGGATTTCTCTGTCATGAGTTCATTGAAATTCAAAGTCATAAATCCCGCTCAACGGTAGGAAGGGGGCTCCCCAAGGAGTGGTAAGCCTTGGAAGTTTGGAAATCGCTGTAAACAAGTAAATTTTTGTGCATACTCAAACTTCTATGTAACCCCCTTCACCCTAGAAAAATGTTCAGATATTTACTCCAGCAGAGGGATGGACTTACTCCCCTTCCAGTATTCAAACAGAAAATGATCACCTCCAGGTTGAAGAAGATGTTGGGGAAGAGATTTCTCCACAGGGAAGATGTTTTCTCCATGGAGAAAAAAAAACCATGCATTTACAAAAGGGATTTCCATTTATAATTTATAATTAGGGACATTGAGAATAGAAGCCGGCAGAAATTGTCACATGACATTACCAGCTGTGAGCCTGAAAACAACTTTTGCAACTTTCCAGGTTTATTACTGGGAATGTTGGTGAATTAAAGAAAAAGGAGAGAAATGTAAATCTAAATCTCTGACCACACTTTTACATGTTTTAAGTGAATCTGGCCTTATTCTCTGTTGAAGTTCTGTCGTTCATGCACCTACTATTTTGGTTCTGTAACAGTTGTGGTGAGGCTTCGTGCTCTCTTCTTTCGGAGATCTGTTTTGTTTGTCAAAAACCACTTGTGCCTGGTACCTTTCTCTGTATATTTTTACTTCAGTCCTCTAGTTACCAGCATTTTTAGGGGAAGGTATCTCTTTTATGTGTCGGCCTTTCATCATTCTGAATGGCCTCCACTGCTAGTTATTTCATTGTTTATATTATTTCTGCTTTGTTCTGGCCGAGCCTTTCACTTCTACGGCCATTTGTGGCGGGCGCTTTTTGATGTTCTTTGTTTAGTTAAGGCAGTGCTTAGTGCTAATACCTTTTACCACGGTATTATGAAAGCGTTTCTGGAGGTGGTAAGGTGTGACAAGAACGTTGTAACACATTTGTTGTGGTGTTGATGTGTTTTTTTGTTTATTTATGCTGCAGTGTTTTGTGCTGTATTATTCCAATGTAAGCTTGTGTTGTACTGTGGTTCTGCTCTGACTGTTTTGTTGTGTTGTGCCCTGCTATGTTTTAATTTTATTATGCTTCTTTGTGTATATTATTGTTCTATGTTCTGTTGTTTACTTTAGATATGTCAGCAAATGTTGCTATATTTCATGCAATAAACAGCAGATACCTGTAAAGTTCCTGCAACAAGGAACCCTTTAACACTGTCTAACGTGGTAAAATAGTGCTGCTCCAGCCCTTCAACTATTCAAGATAGGAGTCAACCAAAAACTGTGACAGGGGTGTTTCTAAACTTAGCACTTTCACTGCTCACTTTATATGACAGGGCCCTCCTCTCTTTGCACTCCTCTGGATGCTTTTCCTGCTGCCGCTGTAAAGGGGCAACATCTAAACCTGTGTTAAGCTGGCTGTAAAATGCGGCACTATAGATGAGCAAGCGCTATTTGTGCACAAGTCGCTGGGGGCCAATTGTGTGAAATCACTTACAGCAACAGTGCGTGCCCAATTGTACACTTTGCAGTAACTGAGACTTAAACATTCCACTTCACTTACTGTAAATGCCTGCAAATTGAAAAGAGGGACTGTTGCACATTTTGGAATGTTATATTTTTAATACTGTAAAAGTAAAAGTAAAAAATGTGAATAGTAGCTGTTTACTTACACCTCAGTGTGTGTCCTCTCTAAAATATCAAGAGGGATCGTTCTGGAGAGGAATGCTTGCCCAGATGTGAACTATCAGTCTTATCTTTGCAGGAGCCCCGGGCTATTAGCTGAAACATTTTCTGCACACGTTATTAGTGGGTGGTTGACTTTCCTCAGGAACAATGATTTATGCTTGTTGAACATTTTTGTGTTTCTGCTGCATTTTACTGTGCTTGTTTTTCCCCGTTGATTTGCTTGCTATATCATTTAGATAGCAAGATAAACGTACTTGAGAGGTATTTCCTACAAGAATAAGTGTTTGGAACTGTTTTAAAATCTGCAGCAAAAAATTATAAAAGGGAAGTGCAGACGTGTTCACTATTAAAAATGTCAACAGGGGCGTACTACATACAGTTTCCCGGTGGGGCAACTGGCGTGTGCGCCGCTTTCTGCTTCCAGGGGGCACTGTAGTATAATAGAAGAGGAGCTATCTTAATGGGGCTTTCCATCATTTTCAAGGGGGCGTGTCTCCATGTAAATGAGTGTAATACTTTACCTCTGCGTCCTGCCCTTTATTATTTTATCATGGGTGCAGAGGCAAAGAGGCTGTCAGGAGTGCACCATAAGGAGGTGTCTTACAGTCTGTGTGCACTCTGATGGTGCCCTCCAAAAGTGAGGCCCCCTAGACACCACCCTGCAGGCGGATGAAGTGAGATGTACGTGCCCTCTTTAAGGTGCAGGCTGCATGCCGCCTGCAAGTGAAAGACAGGGGGCTGCTTCAAGCAGCCACTGCATCCTTTACTAACACTCTGCTCTTTATTACATTTACCTGGGTGCAGTGTCCCTGTGTGTGCCCGGTGCACCTCATTACAGTTGCCCCGCAGTGCTCTAAGTATAATCCAGCACCAGATGTGGCTGCATGGGTCAAACGTAATATGCTCAAGAAGTTAGATTATGCTCCTAGTTATATTCATTTGAACACAACACGTGTGTGTTTTTTGGCATTCGTACCTGTGTAGTTAAGGCTGACAACATTACATGACAACAGCGGTTTTGCATCGCTAATGCCTTTTCTACCTCTTGACTAATCTGCACCAAACTCTGAAAAAAAAACTACAGTGAAACATACAGAGGGAAGAAAAGCTTTCCACTGTATGGGAAAGGGACACCATCTTCTTCCCGGTTATAGAATTCATTGTAGGTTATCTGCCTCATTGTGAGGAATCGGCGTCATGTACGTAAAATCTGCAACAAGGAAGATTAGGGCTTGGAGTAATGAAGATTACCAGTGCAGACATATAGAACTATCAGCTATCAAAATGAATATTGACAGAGGAATAGTGCAGAAGGCAGAACTCAGTGTCACACCACTGCCAGCACAACACCAGTGGAGGAGCAGGACAGGATACCGACCAATGAGCAAGTTCATGGTTCTAAATGTTAAGAGAAGTAACCAAGACAGGAACTGTGTTAACATTAACAGTCTCATGCTAACCATACTGACACAGAACACATTGATGTTATTAGCAAAGTGGGATACTCATATTATTCCAATGCTATTCTTTCCCTCATAAACACTTTATGCGTCTCTCAGACTCCTTGCCCCCTTCCCATCAGGTGCCCGCGACCGCCTCTGTGCTGCACCCTTAATGTACCATAAAAGCATGTAGAAACTATCCTAAAGAAGAGGTTTCCATGACAGGGTTGACTCATCTTGCAAAGGCATCTTCTAAACAGACTGCAACTTGCATTGTTATTGCTACAGCTTCCTGGGGTCCATCTATGCCATCCATGAAAAACAAGAGATGTCCATACCTTAGGGGAATTCTTTTTTAGAGTTATTAAAAATAGCGAAGACAATCCCTTTTAAACAGTCCTTGGAATACATTTGAAAACTTTAATTAATGAATCATATCAGCACGCCTCAAAGGGTCGTACAGTGCATGTAGCACAGCACCTAGAGGAGGCTAAGTCTGAGATAAGGCACTCACTCATGCTCATTTTTGGCTTTCATTAAGATCTTAACAATGAAATAACAATCAATCCTATGCCAAACACACAGATGCTGCAAGTATTTTCAGTCAGCAAGCAATGAAATATTAACTTTCAATGAGTGCTAGTATCTGCAGTTAAACCTTAGAACATAGAAACCTATGCTTGTAAACTGATTAAATTCTCAAGCTGTCCTAGAGTAATGGGTCAAGGAGTGTGGGAAAATATCCTTTTTTCATACGCGACTGGAATTTTCCCACATCTTGAAAAATTTTGCTTTTAGGCAGCACCTCATTTAGATAAGGCTAGGACCGCCGAGAAAAATATTATATCATAGTCAACTCAGGGTTCACAATAGCATTCACGGTGTCAAGTTTAGTTTATTTTTCCTCAATTTGGGGATTGACATTCCTTTACATTTATCAAGCTTTCTGTCACTCACTACATTTAATTTGAAAAAAGTTCACTTAATAACATTTTTCGTGAACACAAAAATGCTTTGGCTACTTTGTGATATGTAGTTATAAATCAGGCCATTGGTTTAGTGGATAATAAACACTGTAGAAACATGAATTAAACCTCTATTTCATTCGAAGGTGGAAGAGTTGGTTAAGACTGTTAGGAACAGGCACCTAGCTAGCTAACAAAGCAAATATTATTGTTGCGTTTTTTGGCACTGATTTTGATATCAGCAACAACAAAATAAAAATAATATAAATAAGCAGTTGAAATCCAGAATTAAAGCCAACCCAGATGCTGCTCCTACCTCCTCTTTTTTTTAACAGTGCTTCTTTCTTTGTTGTTGTTTTAGTAACAGCCTCATTGAGTGATTGGCACTGTTGAAAGCGTGTGCAGCCATTTTGCCCCTTTTTAGGTCTCGCCTAGCGACGCAGCGCATGCGCTGCTCGCCTTGGCGAGACCTATTGTCGTCGGTTTTGTGTCCGAAGGGAGACAGGAGATGTGCGCGCCCGGACAGCAGATTGTGCACGCGCACAGCGTCTCTTTTGCTCGTGGCGTTCGCTTGCGAGATCTTTGTTTCTTCCACTTATTATTAAACGAGGCTTGGAACACATCGTGCTCCAAGCCTCGCTTTCAGCCCTGAGACCCGCCCTCTGCAAAGTCTCTAAGTAATTTGGTATCTCAGCTTGTTTCCCTTCCTGTTTCTGAGTGAAGCCAGGCACAGACAATATTCTGTTGTGTTTTTCCCCGTCCCTCCACAATTCCGTCAGTCTTTCTTGAGATTCCCTTTTGCGATTGGCCACATTGTTTAAAGGTCATTCAACAAAGTTTGCTGCCGAGCACAGAAACGCAGCGGCTATATTACAATATGTATTTATAACTACAATGGGTCAGTAGTAATAGAGTAATGCATACATATTTAGAATACTTAGCTTAAATTCCCCTTGTTTATGCTTCAGATGTTTATTATGTGTATTCTCTGTATAAAATATAAAACGGACTCCTGATACAACAGCAATGTTTATTTTTTTTAATTTTGTGCATTGGAAATGTTAGCATAAAACATTTCTTAAAATCTGGAAGCGCCTTGATCTTCCTTTTATTCATAACATTTCCCTTGCCGATGGACGTGCTCTAGAAGTGTGCAGATTCATCTGGGATCCCAGCATAAGGTAGGCATTTCTTCCCAGGAAGCAAACATCTGCTTTAGCAATAAGGGATTTTCACACATGACACCGATCAAACTACAGGTAGGCAAGTTGCCGTTACGCATGGTAAATGAAACGTTATTTTATCCAATTAGACGGAGACCCTCTTCTAGCTGAGGGATACCTTTATGGTTATTCTGCCACAAAAACTGCCTTCATTAGGAAAAGAAGGCAACGGGTGATGAGTTACATTTATATGCCATAAATAACTGCCTTCAGTAGAAAAAGAAGGCAGAGTAATTAGTTACATGTATAGCTAAAAAATATGTAGTTTTGTATAATTCACAGTAGACGCAGCTTGTAAGCAAGTTTGCACTGGACTTTCTTTGCCATGCATATATCATAGCCTTACTATCTCATGACACGATGTTGCCGGAACCAACCATTGAAGGAATAGTAATAACTCAGTGGCTATAACTGATGGAAAACATTCGATTGATAATGAATTAAAATGCACAATTGTTTCTACTGCCGGCTTCAATATTCAGATTAATACAAGTCCAATTAGGGAGAGTTTCCCTAAAGTGTGCACCATGCCCTTAGGGTTCGTGGTGCATGTGTAACCCTCTTTCCATGGTGTGCATTGAACAAACCTACTATTTACCATATAAAATATCCACTTTGATTGTTTAAAAGTGGATTCACTTTTGTAAACGGTTAAATTAAAAAGACAAACTTTTGTGCAAAGGCAAAAATGGGAGATTACTAAAAAAGTATTTTCCTTGCATTTCCATGTATCTATTGATTGAATATTTCAAGCGATGGCTTACAGCTGCATGAATATGTAATGACCTACTTTTCATCAAACTGCACAGACTATAATTCCCTTTCAGCCAATTTTAATTAAAATGTTAATTTTGATTGTTAAATCTTTCCAGTTTATATATCAGCAGGTTCGCAAGAGCTTCAACGTTAAGAATGAGAATATGTCCACATTTAATTTAATCTACGCATGCTGCCCCGCAGAGATTACTACATGCTTACAGCTGTTATATAAGTGTGCCCTTCTGTTTAGGTGCGCTGTGCAGGCAAAATCTATTGTATTTAATCCTGGGGTTTTCCTTCATGTTTATTACCTTCCAAACCTGCAGGAACATTGCGGTAAGCTTTGCTCTGCACCTTCTTTCAGTGCCTTTCTACCACTCGAACATCTAGAAAAACAAAACTGTATTTTTGCTACAATTCCTCCTGTTTAAGCGATTTCAAGTTATCACATGTCTGGTGCAGTAGCCGAAGTGCATTAAATAAAGTATGGGGACTGTGATGCGCATGGAAATGGGGGCAGGGTGAGTGACCGTGAGGGCCGGGTCAAAGGCGCAGCAATTCTCATTCTGCACTCAACACACATCCATCACTGTGCATTCAAGAACTTTCACCATGCACTCAGACACTTACCAACCTTCATTCATGCACAACTTACCCTGCACAGAGAACACTCATTCTCCATGCACTCATACAAATACTCCCACACCTCTTATTATTAATCCCATAGTTGAAACCTAATGCATTTACCAATGCTTGTTTTCCTATATGTATTAGGAGCTATGGACTTCCCCTTGTAAGCCACTGCTGATTTTGTTTCACTTGTTTATCAGTTCAGCAACAAGAACACCAAAAGTGAGAGTCATAGTGAAGGTCTTACAATGAAGTCACTTGAACTGCAAAGGTGTCACTTATTGAAAAAATTGAGTGCCTTACTAATACCGTCAAATGTCGTACCCATACTTTTTTATCCAGGACAAAGTGCCTTTAGTGACAAAACCTGGAACAAGCTAAAAGATTAGTTGTGTAAATTGGTTGCATTGTACGTAAGTTATCAATCTTGGCAGATGAAGTTATGGCTTCTGTGCCATCCTCGTAAAGATTTGAGGAATGCCTAAAAAATTAAAGTCTAAGCCAAGTGGCAGGGTTGTTAGTTTATGTTCTGTGTATTTGTAAAGTGTGCTATTACCCAAGAGGGACTGAAGGTTAATATAGCAAAGTCAGAATCATGACTCCGAGCAGGACAGGAAAGGACTGGGAGGAACTCAAGGGGAGTCCTCCTTTCTGACACACCCGTTTCTTACTATCGTGCCCAAGGAATAATGAAGCAGGTCACATTAAATTATCTGTGGTAAACATACCGGCACTCCTGGAACAAAGAGGGGCATGAGGGAGTGGACGTATATATATGTTCCATGCTTTGCGAGAAGAGTTTATTTTTTTAAATTATTTTTTATTAAACTTGCAGATGCATTATAGACATCACAGAGCAATATTCACAATTTTGAATTTACAGAGTTCAAAGGACAGTTCCGTCGCCCGTTACACTTTATCTTTTGTTTCTTCCCATTCAGTATAAATTTGGGTAGGTAATTCACTCCAGGCAGGCCCCGGTACCCCCATCTTATTTCTGCATATCCAGCCTCAATCGCCTCAATGTCACATTTCAGATTCCTCTATATTCATCTACTTGCTTTGGGAGAATAGTTACCTTAAAGATGGACATGGCTCCTAGGCTTTTCCACCTATTTCAAGCTCTCTCCATTAGATTCAGTGCAACATATTTGAAGGCATTACAGGCAGAAATTACCAAATTCCACTGGCAGGGCAAAGAGCGGAGTAAGCTAAAACACTAAAAGCACCCAAACACAGAGGGGACTTATCACTTTCAGACAAATAACTAAACCATAAAGTTTCACAGTTACAACTAAGGAGGATTGGTCCCCGAGGCATTCAATTCGTTGTATACATATTTAATTTGGCTCCTACTCCTGGAAACCTGACTTCATTTAACCTTTCCATGGTGCAACCTAAGCCGTGTTATGTCAGTATATGGCAATGTCTAATCAAAATCTTTTCTACGCTTTGAATGTTACTGACTGCATCTGTTGGGTTCAGTATGAAAAGAAATGTTTCCCTGAACATCCCAACACTCTTTCTCCACTTCCTTTTAATGGACTTGGAACAATTTCCTATTTTGCTATTTCCCCAAATGGAGAGTAGGTTAAATCTACATTGATTGACATCATACAGGAAATAACACCTACCCAGGCAGCCCTTGGAGTTAAGGCCATCTTTTGTTAATGGAAATCCAACTTGACTGGTAGGACACCTTTCAGGATTACCTCAGTGAATGACCTTTATTATGAAACAGTCGCTCATCTCTTATTTTCCCAACCCTCTCCACACACTGGAAGTGGTCAAAGGATACGTTGATGTTATAGGTTTATAGGTAATTATTAACATTATTCTTCTATAGTCATGATTAAGAAAATTATTCTGTAGTACTATTCCACACTAAATTATTCATTTCAAGGTACCACTATGTTGTTGACTTAACTACATATATTTGAAAAAAATCAAATACAGAAATGTCCTTCAAAAAATAATATATGCATATAATAACAAGGCGGAGACAATTCATAATAGGATACACTTTTCCAACACATCAGTCCTTCAATGCTGTCAATCAATAAGCCTCAGCCATCGCGCCCATATCTTCTCAAATTTATTTGGGCAGCCTATGGCCACATTTATGATTTTTTCAGCTAACAAGCACCAGTTCATATTAGAGTGCAAGTTCTCTATTCTTGGCTGTACACCCCAAGAGTTTTGCCATGTTTCCAAGTGCCCCTACTACGCCTAAGTCACATAGAATCTTAGTGCATGAGGTGATGGCAGCTCCCACTGTATGCCGAAGAGCATGAGATTTTGCTCCAAATGGATCAATACCAATAAGAACCCTTCCACACTGCTTCGCAGGTCTCCAGAAATGTTATTTTATCGGACATGACCAGATAATGAGGGAAAATGTGCCCAACTGATAGCATCCACTGAGGCACAGATCAGAACAGCTATGTCCATATGTAATAATATCTGTGCTAAATTTCGTATTATACCAATTTGAAGACTGATCTTATTGAAAAATCTCTAGGGTGTCACAAAGCGTTTTGCAGTTAGGATCATCTATGAGACGTAAGCCACTCTTACATCAAAATATACATCTTGACACAGAAAAGGAAGGTGATCTATACGGTAATAAATGGATTGTATGTGACACCTGAAAAGCTGAGGGAACAATCCTGGGAGCTTTGTGGGGGTGAAAAAAGGCTCAGCAGTTCTTCACATATGGAGGTCTTGACTCAAATCTCTAAGAATCTGTAAAGTAATACTATCAGCCATAAAAAAATATAAATATAGAAACAATATAGTATTATGTATGTTCAGAATATGGTCCACACTGTTCATTAATTATCTAATATTGTGACAAACTAAATCCAAGTAAAGCATTTACAAAAATGCCAAAGTCACCTCTGTACACGTTAGTCAGCACTACTGAGTTTATCAGTAGCTAAGGTGTAAACAGCATTTATTACATACCGTAATATCCTGAATAATCTGTTGAATAAGAAGAGCGTTTGATGTCATGTGGACTTTTAGCTGTCCTTGTTGTAGCAGCAGACTGAGCATCTTAGAGATGGCAGGTAACTCTTCCAGAAGTAATTTGCTCACTTGAAAGCTCTGCAACACCAGCCGCAGCACACAAGGGAGGGCAGCAAAGAATGAGATACTGGTTCCCAAACTTTTCACTCCTGAGGACCCCCACTGAGTCACTATTGGAAGCCGGGGACCCCAAGGCAATTTGTATGATTTAAATGTCAAACATTAAAACTGTAATTCGAAAAATAAACACACAAGTGTGCACATCAAACAAAGACTAGACTTGAATTACTAAAGATTTTAGTATTTTTATTTTAAAAATATTTGCAAAAATCGAAAAATCCCAATGGTAAGGTTGGTGCTGCATCTAGCGATTAACTTTTCATTGTTTGGTTTTATTTCGCAGCCCAAAGCTCCTGCTTCTGCCAAGCCTGGACTGGAAACCTAAAGTTGCTCTGGCAAATGTTGTCAGACCAGTCCCCATTCAGTGCACACCAAGTGCAGCAAGTGAGCCTGACCATTACAAAGGAGGCTTTGGCAGGCTCTCCCCCAAGAAAATTTGGGGGGAAAAGGTGCATTTTACAACACATTTGTCATTATATATTGAATTGTATTAGCTTTTAAAGCATAGTAAATAATGACCTTACTATGCACCAGAATACAACAATCTTTTGTCAATCTTCAATGATTCCCTCACTACTGCCCTCCAACAGTGCCTCTCATCTCTCCATAGCCCCGTCACACATATTTAATTTGTTTTATAGCACCTCTCATACCACTGTAGGGTGTCAGAGCACTTTACATCACACACATACAGAGGCAATGAATCATACGTGTGCAAATCAGTGAATAGAAAATGTTACATAAAGCAAAGGGGACTACAATTTGTAGGATTCACATGTTATCCATACTGGTAGGCATTTTTTAAGAGTGCTTAGTCTGGAGAAGCACAAACTCAGGATTCAGAACATAACACAGGGGTTAGCGTTGACTTTAATAATAAGGATTTATTTCTACCCAAACAAACCTTTTTAGCAGCATCCGGATAATGAAAGACTGGGAAAAAGCATAACTTACTAACTTGTACCATGCAGTTTGCATGCAGCTCATTGATGGCAGGTCATAGCTCACTGTGCTTGATTACATTTGAAACTTGTGAACTGCACAATACCAAAAGAATCTCTGTGGCAAAAGCAGGATCCCACTGAGCTATCCACAAAAAAAAAATACTGTTTTTTTTTTTTAAGTGCGTGATAGACATTCTTTGCAGCAGACATATTAACCATCTGGGCTTCCTAAGATGAGTTAAAGCTGCCACTGGACAAAACCCCCATCTCTCTCCAGCAGGTACATTAATCACTAGAGTTATCTTGACACTTTTTTGCTGCCCATAAACTGCTGATTATACAAGGAACTTTGCAGTGCTTTTAAAACTGCTTCCTGCGGACCCCTGGGAATGTGTCACGGACCCCTGGGGGTCCGCAGACCCCAGTTTGGGAACCACTGAATTACATGATCGCCACAGCCTTTCCCTATAAAGAAATGTTATAATGAAGTTGTATAATATGAAAAGGTATTTACACTTAACTGTCCTGATTTTTTCTCAATTGAACTGAGCATATAATCAATTACAGCAATCAACTTTCAACAGACCAGACAATAAGCATTTGGCATTCATGGAAAGGAATGTGTTTATAGCGGAATACATAAAGCTGCAAATTCTCAGCTCAATGGCATGCCTTGCAATAAAACTAGAAAACAAATTGCTATAAAGTTAAACTCGGCTCATAAGCACACAAATGTAGGCTTTTCTTGTACACTCCCATAACTATCATCTTCATGGCTTGACAGAACTTCTCAATCAGTTATTCAGTTGCACTCCTGAAAAGTGATTTGTTAATGTCAGACACGCAGAAAACAGCTTGTATGGATTGTGAAACAAGCATTTGCAATGCAATATGTCTCACATTTGCGAGAGTTTGAGCTACTGACATTGTAAATGACAATGCCTTTTATTTATGTGTTTTGAAAACCTACAAGCAGTGCGTAAACACGGATTTGTACCGATAGTCGCTGCTTATGAGAAGCATGCAGGCAGTAACTGCGCCTCTTTTACTGCCAGCCTTGCTTCTCATAAGCAAGGACTATAAGTACAGAGGGGCAGATTTACAAGAAAGTGACGCATCTGTACAGATGCGTCCCTTTCCCTGCGCCACCCTTAGAAACCCTTGCACCACCATAGATGCGCCGTATTTACAGTACGGCGCACTATGGCGTAAGGATTGACAGATGCGTCAGAAATTCTGACGCATCTGTTGGCGAAGAAGTCACGCATTGCTGGAGTCGTGTCGCAAGCACGACGCAACTCCAGCAATGCGTGTGGAGATCTATTCCCACTACACTGCGTCACTACTTACGCCTGCTTCAAGCAGGCGTAAGGTTATGACGCAGTGGCGTCCTAAAAGTGGCACAGTGAAATCTTGTAGATTTCACTGAGTCACTCTACGAGGCCTTCCTGCGTGGAAACGCCCACCCTGCATACATTATACCTGACGCAGGTATAATGTGACGCAGAGACTTTACAACGTGACTCATCTCCCTAGATGCGTCACGTTGTAAATAGGCCGCATTGTTTGCGCCGCTGTTGCGTCAAAAAAGTGACGCAACTGCAGCACAAAAGTCACGCAAGGGGCTTGTAAATCTGCCCCAAAGTGCGTGTTTACGCACCGCTTGCAGGTTTTCAAAACACATAAATAAAAGGCATTGTCATTTACAATGCCAGTAGCTCAAACTCTCGCAAATGCGAGACCTATTGCATTGCAAATGCTTGTTTTTGTTTGTGAGCTGTGTGATGAGTGTAACTAGCATGTGGGTGCAGTTTGTGCTCGCTCCTACCACTAGGTTTTAGTGACTGTAGCAAGTGCTAAACCTATGCATGTAAGCTGGTGCTAAACCCAGATACGCTTGTTATCCAACCTTGTTATCCAACGTGTTTTAGTTCTGGTCGGTAAATCACGTGCAAAAGAAACAAGCATTTGCAATGCAATAGGTCTCTCATTACTGAATGTTTGAGCTATTAGCGTTGCTAATAATAATGCAACGCCAATAGCTCAAACTTTCAGTAATGTGAGAGCAATTGCATTGCAAATCAATCGTGGCATCCACGCTTTTGCTTTAAACATTTTAAAGTCAAGCGTGGGTGCTGCAATTGATTGAAAAGTAAAAAAATAGGAAAAAAAAAGTGGGGCCGCATTTTTTTTTCTATTTGTTTACTTTTGAAGCAATCGCGCCACCCGCCCATTTCATATTTTCTATTAAGAAGCGGGGGGGACGGGGGATCAGAGAATTATCTTACAGTGAAAACCTGTAAAAGAGGCAAAGGAAATAAAAAAACAGAAAGTGCACACTTTTTTCACCATAAAGTATATTCATTCTTCTCCGACCTTCTAAAAGCAAATGTATATCTACACACACTTGAGATTTTGCAATAGACAACTAAGGGGCATATTCTCAAGGAGTCATCGCCGATTTATCGGCACTTTAGCGCCGCAAAAGTGGCGATAGACTTATCGCCCTATTCACAAGCTGGTGCAAACTGCCGACATCGCCAGTTTTCCTGCGATAGCTGCCGCAAAACACATCGCCACAGATGAGAGCGACAACTAACGCTAATGATATGCAGAGTAGGCGTTCCCGTGCAAAAACACACGAAAACACCACTTCGCGATATTCTCAACAACCAGCCAGATCAGCGATGCGATCCGAAAACAGGCGATAAGGCGCGTTAGCAGCAGGGATTCAACACCTGCCTTTTACTGGTGTTAAGCAGGACAACCTGCAGTATGAAAGGGAGCCCAGCCTAGAGCCACATCTGAAGACCAACAGATGCCATGGAGACAATGATCATGCAGCCTGGAGACCCAAGAGGGCGACAACACCCACCGCAACCACCCCCCGGACCCTCCCCCAGTTGTCATGAAGTCCAGTAGTCAACGGTAGTGGAAAAACAGAACTTTATTACAATACATAAACAACAAGACGAAAAGCTCAGCCAACGCATTCCATTCCCAACGAGAACTTCACCAGGGCAACGTGTGGATCCAACAAACTGCAAATGCTGCGGGAACTCCCCAATACCATTCCATATCCCGATATCAGTAGTCAGAAACCTGTTGGAGAAATGGTGACAATGGTCAAGCGTCCTCATAGTCACAAACGTAATCTGGTACAGTGTTTTGCACTTGGACAAACCGGAATGCATACAGGTATGATGAATCCAGTCCAAATATACTGTAACAGAAGTCTGTGTGCTCGTAACCTCCGCAGGTTGTATCATCTTGATACCCCTGCACCTTCACTTCCCCCACGCTGTGCATGAACAGCTGGAGACCATGCAAGGGAATTACGCCATAGCTGCCTTACCGCACGTGTCGGGAGCAATTGACTGTACACATGTACCACTTGTGTCCCCTGCTGACCCTGCACACAATTACCGCTACAGAAAGCACACGCATTCCATCAATGTGCAGGCAATAGTGGACCACCGGGGACAGTTCACCAATGTCGTCGCCAACTTTACAGGCAGTGTGCATGATACATACATCTTCCGACAGTCCATCATCAACCAGCGCTTCCAGGATGGCACCTATGGCAATGCACTGCTCATTGGTAAGTACTAACTGAACACACCACACACCTCAACTCCACAATCACACAACTCACAACTGTGGGAGAGCACACATAACAAAATCACATACAACATGCCAACCAACATGCCCAACTACTGGACACGACAACACAAGTGACCGTGGTAACAGGGCCAGACATGTAGACAAACCATCCACAAAGGCAGAGCCCCTCTGCCACACAATTGCAGAATGTGGGGAGAGGTGGGAACCAAGAATGTGCGAAGGAGGCAAGTGACCCAGCAATAAGAAAGGACACAATGCCAAGTGTGGTGGAGATGTGCTGGACAGACTGCAGTATGCAGAGCACAGACATGTCCATGTGGACATCTACTGCTGGTGTTTGCAGTGTAGTGGACAGTGGACGCAAACAGGTTACCCCAGGCAGTGTGGAAGACCTTGGACATGTAGCCATGTGGTCCCCCCCTGTAAGCCTGAGCGGAGCGGCCTTGGCCGGCGTATGTCACGAATGAATAGCCCGGGGCCCTGGGCCTGGTCCAGTTCCGGGATGGCCACCACAGTAACTACTGCATGTGTCTCTGTGTCCGCCATATCGTGACCATAGGCCTACACATACGTGCCCGACCACATTCAACGGCCGTATTCACACTGGAGATGAGGTGACTACGTCCCAAGCCAACCCGCCCACATCTCGTCAGCGCATGCAGGGTCGTGTCTGCCAGGGCGGCACCCCCACCCAGCCACGAGGCCGCCACCGTGACCGGTGGTGCCTGCGCGATCCTGTGCGCCTGCTGCACCCCAGCCCTGGTCCCCAGACCGGTCCGACACCCAGCGATGACTGCCCGCCCCTGCGCACCCAGGCCTCAATGCTCACCTGCCGCCACCGGCGTGTCTCCAAGAGGGCCCTCCACGTGCCGGTGCAACCTCCTCAGCCGATCGCTGGATTCCGTGCCACAGGCCCCCAGCGCACCCTGCGGCACCGCACCGCAGAGTCATGTGTGTGCTGACTGCTGCCTGCGCGTACACTGCGGTCCAGAAGGGCTCACAATTCAAATCGAGTCTTGATTTGCTGGACGCCGTATCGAGGCCAACGCATCATCGCAGGCTGCACACCCGCTCAGCTCTTCAGGTGAGCCTAACTCTGTGCACCGCAAGTCATCGCCACATGGCGGTAGGCTCGTGCCGGACGCAGGCCATCGGGTGCCACTAAATCAGTGCAACGCAAGTCATCGCCATGTGGCGGTAGGCCCGTGCCAGACGCAGGCCATCGGGTGCCACTAACTCAGTGCAAGAAAAACAACAATACCCGCGCCAAGAAAGCCAGATGGTTTACCACCGAACTTCGAGAGTCCAGACGCACATGCCACCGCCTCGAAAAGGCCTGGAGGAACACCAAATCCACAGAAGCCCACAACAACTTCAGAGCCGCCACCAACGCCCACCATCAACTCATCAGAGAAACGAGGAAAAAGCGATTGAAGACAGAATCTCCACCCACGCGCACAACAGCAAGGAACTCTTCAGCATCATCAAGGAGTTCGCCCAACCCACCAGCGAGTCTACCGACATCCCTCCCTCACAAGACCTCTGCAACAAACTCAGCACCTTTTTCCACCACAAAATCAAGAGCATCTACGACAACTTCGACAAAGACAACCAACACACTGAACCCTCACCAACCACCCCCGACACCCGGAAACCAGCGATTGACGACTGGACAGCCCTCACCACCGAAGACACACTGAAGACAATGAATTCAATCCACTCAGGGGCCCCCACAGACCCCTGCCCCCACCACATCTTCAACAGAGCCGCCGACACCATCACACCCATGCTCCGCCACACCATAAACCGCTCCCTGGCGACCACCTCGTTCCCCGATGACTGGAAACACGCCGAGGTCAACCCCCTCCTAAAGAAACCCTCAGCGGACCCCACAGACCTCAAAAACTACAGACCCATCTCCCTGCTCCCGTTCCCAGCGAAAGTCATCGAGAAAGCCATCAACAGCCAACTCGCCACATTCATTGAAGAACACAACATCCTCGACTCCTCCCAATCCGGCTTCAGACAAAAACCACAGTACGGAAACCGCCCTCCTCGCCGCAACAGACGACATCCGCACCCTACTGGACAAAAGAGAAACAGTAGCCCTCATCCTCCTCGACCTATCAGCGGCGTTCGACACAGTCTCCCACCGCACCCTAATACACAGACTCTACGACGCAGGAATCCAGGACAAGGCCCTCGACTGGATCCGCTCCTTCCTCTCCGGCAGGACACAGCGGGTCAGACTCCCCCTTTCCTCTCGGACCCCACACCTACCACCTGCGGAGTCCCCCAGGGCTCCTCCCTCAGCCCGACGCTCTTCAACGTCTACATGGCTCCACTCGCCCCCATCGTCAGAACCTACGGACTCAACATCGTGTCATACGCAGACGACACCCAGCTCATCCTCTCCCTATCCAACGAGCCCAACACCGCCAGACGCAACTTTCGAGAAGGCATGGAAGCCGTCGCCAAATGGATGAAAAACAGCTGCCTACAACTAAACACCAACAAAACAGAAGTACTCATCATGGGCCCAAACCCCGACGCCTGGAGCGACACCTGGTGGCCCCCCGCCCTCAAAAACCCGCCAACCCCCACGGACCACGCACGCAACCTGGGAATCATCCTGGACTCCGAGCTCAAAATGGACCGCCAGATCAACTCTCTCTTGTCTTCCTGCTTCCACACCCTCCGCCTCCTTCATAAGACCTTCAAATGGATCCCCCTCGAACACCGAAAGACCGTCACTCACGCCCTGGTCACCAGCAGACTCGACTACGGCAACGCACTCTACGCCGGAATAAACAAAAACCTCACCCGCAAGCTACAGAACATCCAGAACGCCGCCGCAAGACTGGTCCTCAACCTGCCAAAACACTGCCACAACTCCCAGCACCTGCGCACACTCCACTGGCTCCCCGTCGAGGCGAGAATCACCTTCAAGATGCTCATCCACGCACACAAGGCCCTCCACGGCACCGGACCAGCATACCTGAACAGCCGACTCAAATTCCACGCACCCCAAAGGACCCTAAGATCAGCCCAGCTCTCCTACGCCGTGGTCCCACGCACCAGAAAGACCAGATCGGGAGGCCGTTCCTTCTCCTTCCTCGCGGCCAAAGCATGGAACGCCCTTCCGCTCCACCTCAGACAGACAACATCGCTCCCCATCTTCGCAAGAAACCTCAAAACCTGGCTCTTCGCAAGACCCCCCTCCTTGATGGAATGGAACCTGCACCCCCCCACCTCTAGCGCCTTGAGACCCTTACGGGTGAGTAGTCGCACTTTAACAAACCCCTGATTGATTGATTGATTGAATTCAACGCAAGTCACGGACCCTTTATGATTGAGCTCCGTGGATGCGGACGCCATCATGTCACCTCCGGCAGTGGGGGATGTGCTGTGGTGGGCCCCTTTTATTGGCAGGGTCACATGTCCCTAATGGACTCTGGCCCGGATAGGGGTGAAAGGCCGAGCATTGAAATGGCTACAATCATATCTTACAGAGAGACAGCAGATGGTCTCGATGTTGCCATATGCCTCTCCCAAATCCCAGGTCTGCCATGGGGTGCCACAAGGTTCGGCAATTAGCCCCATCCTCTTCAACATATATCTGCGCCCACTGATTGCCCTAATAAAATCATTTGGGATCGACCTGGTTAACTATGCTGATGACACTCAACTAGTTTTCTCCATAGAAGGGAAAGATGCAGTGACTATGGACATCTTCCAAGAATGTATGTGCCAAACTTCTAGCTGGCTTAAGGAAAATTCCTTGCAATTTAATAAGGAAAAAACTGAAGTGGTATACTGTGGTGGGGCCAAACTGACACACCAGATACCAATGGAAATTAAATTTTCACCTGGGGATGCATCTTTGTCCACAGTCAAAACGGTCCGAAATTTAGGTGTCCTAATTGATGACAACCTCCAGATGGCATCACAGGTCAACAAAACAACTAATGTCTGCTTTGCCCTTTTAAAGGCATTGCGGAAGATCCTCCCCCTACTGCCAGTGGAAACTAGACCCTTGGTAGTAAGAAGTACCATTTTATGCAGACTGGATTACTGCAACTCCCTATACTTAGGAGCCCCGCAATATATCCTGCAGGGGTTGCAGAGAGTCCAGTCTATGGCAGCCAAGTTGGCGTTAGGAAGACAACGTAGGGCTTCTACTACGCTGGCTCTAAGAGAATTACACTGGCTGCCAGTTAAGGAAAGAGTGAGTTTTAAATCCCTATGCATAGTGTATAGAGCGGCACATGGCCTGGGCCCCCTTCCTATGCAGGATAGATTCACGTGGTATAAACCAACCAGATCCCTTCGATCCTCTGGTGCCTATTTAGTTAATACCAACAGATTTAAAAAATCTAGGATGGGAGGAAGAGCTTTTAGTAATACGGCCTCTCGCCTGTGGAACGAACTCCCACAAGAGATCAGACAAGCCGACACTCTGCTATGTTTCAGAAGGAATCTGAAAACATGGCTTTTCCCCAGGAATGCCAATATCATTCCCTAAATGTGTGATGCTCTGTAGACTGATGAATTCCTCTGTTATGTGACAGCGCCTGGATACCCGTAGGGTGACAGTTGCGCTATATAAATATGCAATACAATACAATACAATACAATGCAATACAATACGCCTGTGCTGAATGGGTGTGGTGTGGGTGTAAACCAGCCCTCCGGGAGTGGCTGTGGCATGCTGACAACTAGACCAGTGACCAGCAGATCACTACAGGGAAGACCTGGGACATGTAGCTGTGTCGTCACCCCCTGTGAGCGTAAGCGGAGTGGGCTGGCGTATGCCAGTCCAGCGTAGGGGTGTGAACAATGAGCCCGGGGCTCTGGGCGTGGTTCAGTTCTGGCCTGGACAAGGAAGTAACAAATGCGTGTGTCTCCGTTGTAGTGTCTGCGCCACCCGGACCGCAATCGGCAATGTTGCACCCTGTGACCCAAGCCCCACAACATGTGCAAAATGGACGTGAGGGGGAATCAGTGACCCTACATTCATCCATAGTGTCATACTTGAAGGATCATAGACATGACACATCTGTGTGAATTTGAATGTTTTATTCACATTCAGTGGAGTGTTGCAGCTGGAGCAGTACAGGGCCATGCACACCCCACTTGACATTGTTGCCCCGTGGAGGGCCAGCCAGAGTCCATTAGGGAAGGACAAATTCATCGGAAGAGGAAGAGTTCAGTCCGCAGTCTGATTGCTGTGTCATTGGTAACCAAACAGAATATGGCAGTCCATGTCGAGGTCCAAGGTGAGTGTCGCAGAGTGTATCGGGGGACAGTGGAAGGTGATGATGTAAAGGGCCGAACCAAGCTGAAACAGGCCATATGGCGGAGATGAATGCTACCGCTTCCTCATTAACACAACGGCAGTCTCATCCACATCATCGTCCTCTGATGTGTGATGTGCATGGGTGGTGGTGTTTCGGCTGCAGCACTGTGTGGCACTGACACATCAGGGGCCGGAGGTGGATTGTCGCCGCACTGTGAGGCACTGACACATCAGGGGGCGGAGATGTGGATGGTGTAGGAGCAGCAGCATTCATCCGTGCCAGGCCTTGTGGCAGCAATGCCATGATGAGGATCTGCAGGGCATGGAAGATCCCAGCTACTTCTCGCTGATGTGCAGCCGTGGCAGCCATCCTTTCCGCCTCCATCCGCACCATGTCCTCCATGAGCCTCCGCATGTGTCCCAACTCCCGGCTGAGATCGCTGGAGCCACTCTGACTAGACAGGTGTTCTTGTCTCCGAGTCATGACTCCAGCGATCTCAGCCATGGCTCGTTGGAGACCATGGAGTGGACTGTGGGTGTCCGTTAGGGACTGTAAGTGGTCCCTGATGGGACGTAGACACCCATGGATGGCATCTAGTTTGGCTGCCATGAGTTCGAACCCCACCCGCACCTGCTCAGCCATCTCCTTCTGGCCCTCCAACACTGCGTTGAAATGCCATGTGTTGGTCGTGGGGATCCTGGGAGACAGCCGGGGTGGTGGGTGCTTCCTGCTGTGTGGTCTGTGCAGGGGGTGGGGTCTCCTCGATGCAGCTGGGCTGCCCTGCTCCTGGGGGTGGGGTGCGGAAGCTGTCCATGAGCTCTTGGAGGGGGTCAGTGTCGAAGGTGGGGAGGTCCTCCTCGTCATCAGTGAGGAGGTGTTCGGTCTGCTTTGCAGGAGGTGATGATTCTCCCTCTGCAATGTAAAGGGGAGATGCAGTTTAACAGTGTGTTCCATGTATGTTCACGCATTGGCCAAGTTTCCAAACAGACTGCATGACAATGTACATTGTGACTGTTTAGGAGGAGCTGCCTATTTGAAGCGGGACAGTGGACATTTGTGCACCATCAGGGATGTGGGGTTGTACTTGTCCATTATCATGTCACAGTTTCCTGCTATGCCAAATGTGATTGGCCAGTTTCTACACACAAGTGGCAGCAGTTGTGTCCTCTGTTCTGTTGTGAATGTGTTGCAGTTTGTACCACATTGTTGTCAATGTTGATGTGCTCTGATTCCTGTGTGTGTGCTGCATTGTGGGAGAGTCGCCCTGCAGCTCAGACTTTGCTTGGCCTTCTCCCTTTCAGGCGGTGTGCCTTTGACTTCTGTGCTTATGCAGTGCTGAGATGTTGCATACTTGGGTAAATTGGGCTCTTGGTGGGAGTTGGGACTCTTGGGCATGGTTTGTCCGCAGATGTCTTGTTGCCGTCAGGGGTTGTTTGTGCACGTGGATGTGTCAGTGTGTGACCTGCTCCTTTCCGGATGTGGACCACACTCAGCCACCTCGGTGTCGTGGCGTGCAACATGTCATGATGAGTGGCCTGCAGAGATGCTCATCGTCATGCAGTGTCACTTGCATTGTCATTGGGGCTCACTGATCCGCAGCTTTGCTGGGTTCAGCACATGTGCATGGGTTTGCTGTGAGAATGGTGATGTGTGGGGAGGGCCCCCTCTGGGCACATTGTGGACGGGGGACTACTTGCTGTTTCTATGTGTGCTGCAGTATTGCAAGGAGATCAGGGACATGATCCAGAGTCATTGTGGTTGTGCAGTGTGCTATACTTCATTGTGCATGTGTGCCATTGTGCCCATCTCCCCCCGTCCCCCCAGTCCCTGGTGGTTACTCACCCTGTTGCTGTTGTGTCAGGTCATGTTGAGCAGTGTCCGGTCCCCCGACTCCTGCCACCGTCTCCACACTGATGACTGTGGACACCATTTCCTCCATCTCATCCAGCTCCTCCTGTGGCGCAGGACTCCCACCCCCAGTCTGCATTGCTGCTTTGCGGTTGTTTGCGAGTTTCAGCTTGGTTTTGCGCTTCACATCATTCCAGCGCCTCTTGACCTCGTCCATTGTCCTCCTCAGCACTCCGACTGCATTCACCTTGTCCACGATGGACTGCCATGTTCCATTTTTTGTTGCCAATGACACAGTGGAGGTGACGAACAGTTGTTGATGGTGTTCTACCACCTCCGTTATCAGGATCCTGTTTTCCTGCGGACTGAACCGCGTCTTCCTCTTCTTCTTCTCCTTGCCCTTCCCTGACCCCGAGGTCCCAGGCTGGTCCTCCATGGGGCTTGTGGGGTTCGGGTTGTCCTCTGTACTTTCTCCGGCTACCTCCATTGTGCTTCGCAGTTGTTATGGTTTTTTTTGTGTGTTTTTTTTTAAAGCTTTTATGGTGATTTGTCCTGCCTGACGTGGGAATTGCAAGCCTGGTGCTGCTTGTCACCGATTTTTCTATCGCGGTTGGGCCCATCGCAACTTTTTTCACGTTCGGGTTTCCTTTTTTATCGCCGTCGCGGTAGTTGTATCGCGGACATTTGAGGCGTTATCGGGAAACTATCGCATGTTACCGCCGTGTTGAGAATACGACGTTGACACAGTTATTTTCCCGCAATAGACAGCGATATGAAAAATTGCGTTAGCCTATTTTGGCGAAGTTTATTGCACGTTCTTGAGAATATCCCCCAAAATCTTTTAGTACAACTATAGGTGTCTGTAGCCAGACCTAACAATTACTGGCAAAGCCAGTAGGTAGAACCTTTATAATGAGAGTGCCAAGCTGTTGGCTTCACCAATGCTCATTTGTAAAGCACTGTTAAAAAAAAATGTAATTTCTTTTTTCACAAATGAATGCGCCCCAAAACAGTGTGTTTACTTCAATATTTTCAATCTTAATAAATGGTACATTAGCTTTCGATGATCACTGACAAGAGACAACGACACCCAGTGACATAGAACTCATTCATCAGACAGCTGAAAGAAGCTCGCTGTGGTTTTCTCTCATGGAGAGAAGATACTGATTGTGAATAACTGGTCAACAAAGAATCTCTTGACACTGGTTACATTCCTGACACTCTTAGCACACACCACTCTACAGCATCCAATCTCAACTCATAAATATCAGGTCTTCAGACAGATGTATCACTGCATTGGGCGACAGTGATTTGAGTAAGTCAAAGAGGGATGTAGTGTGGTCACTGCTGATGCCTGCTAGGAAGTGCGCATCTCAGAACGAGTGATCATAAGAGTAGGGCCAGCTTGGAGGAGCAAAGATAAAACACATGCACTACTGTTGTATTCCGCTTTGGGTGTCCGTATATAGGTTTTCCTGATACATGTCCTTATATATGCACAATTCGCATTGCCCTTATATAGGCATAAGATCCCAGTCCTTATTTAGGCATTAGCCATGCTATCCAAATACAGGCATGGTCACTTACATCCGTCCACCCTAACGTCACAACGAGTTCTTAGAAACCAGACCCTTAAGCTCTTGGGAGTTCCCCTAGCACAGGATTATTGATTTCTCCAAGAACTCATTTATTATGCATGAACCGCTATTCCTTAAGGGTTCATTCCTGACGTCTTCCTCTGCCCGACTTTACGTCAATACTAACATTCCAAGGCACCTACCATTTATAAATATACCTTCCCTTGCCCAAGCAGGTAGGAGGAGACCTCGACTTTAGAGGAGCCCGTGTCCCGGCCTGACGCACTGACAAGAGACGCTGTCATCCCTGCTCGCAGAGAATCCAGCTTCCAGTGTTTTGACTCCCTTCGCGGGGTGTTAGAGTTCGAGACCCGGAAAGAGATTCCCACCTCTTTCATTCTCAAGGTATGGAGCTGACTAGAACCTAGAGGGACTCATTGCATACCAGACTTGGCATACCAGACTTGGTATACAGACTTGGCATACTATAGCATACCATACTATAGAATACATCACCTACTTCTTACCTTGCACTACACTTAGGTTAGGTACACTGGGGTAGAACTAGTTAGAGAAGCATCTTATGAGTACTCGCATTTTTAGCTTATGTTATTTATGTATATGAATATATGTGTCATAGCTAAAAGATAATGCTAGCGCAGTATTATTTCTTTCTACTGCTTACGCTGTACATAATATATCTCGCATACTGTCTTATGATTGTAACAACTCATATCTCTTACACGAGAAACAAGACTGTTCAATAAATCCTTTTATTGAAACGCCCGTCTATTCTTTCTGTGTAACTCTGAAGAAACTAAGCAGGCACGATTAGCTGAGTGAAACTGTTATCTGTTGTTTCCACGATTCTGAGAGTGTTCCGATTCTAAAGGGAAACAAAGTTGTCATGTTTATGCGGTTGCCAGAAACTACTCCCTTCTTGTTTACAAGGAGTTTCTAGTGGCCTCTGAGTTAGCTGGCACAAAGTAATTAAGTTTAATATACTCGATAGGGGCATACTGACCTCAGTCATATGTCAAACCTATAGGGTATATTATTCCAATGCGCAGAGCCTATTAGGGAAATAGGAACTAGACTACACTACTAAGCTCCTGGACACCTGAAATACTACAACCTTTGGCACCAATTGTGTTACCAGTAAACAGTTATAAATAGCATTATCAGTAGCGGCCCGTGGTGGGAGTGCTGCTGGGTGGTGACGCGGGGCGGGGGGTAGTAAACTACGGAATAGGGCCGCACAGAGGTAAGTAAACAAACAAATAAATAAAACGAATTTCATTGCGCGCGCTGCATTGCCAAATGCGATGCAGCGCGCAACGAAATTAGTTTTATTTATTTGTTTGTTTACTTACCTCTGTGCGGCTGTATTCCGTAGTTTACTACCCCCACCCTGCCCCTCCCCCGCCCCGCGTCACCGCCCGGCAGCACTCCCACCACGGTCCGCTACTGAGCATTATGTATTTAGCCTTCTACGTCTTAGCTGTGGTCAGCGAACTGATAACAATGAGTAAATGAAAACCTAAGATAAGACGGTTGGTAAACTTACACACTAGACACTAGAGCTCTTTCGTGCACAATAGAAACAGTTATCTAATTCTATTGTAACCACTTAGTCAAACTTTTCCAGTTTAGAAATAAACACTTTTTTTAAATGAACCACCTGCCTTGATCTTAAAAGTAGTCGAATTCCCTCTAGGATCCACTTGTCAGACAAGCTGTGTTTACAGAACAAAATCTTACTGCCTTTTTTAACGTAAAAAGTCACGACTGCAAGAAACGTCTTTAAGTGAAGAAAATGAACAGTTGCACAGAGCTTTAGAAAGGCAAACAATGCTTGTTTCAGGGCGAAACAAAACGCCAATGAAATGTGAAGGAAGTGAGCAGGGCTTTGCATGGTGCAGTTTTTAAGTTCTGAGACCGAGCACCCCTACCCAGTGCCTTGCTCAGGGAAACAAAACACTGCAATCGTTTACTCATGTGACCAGGTGACAGTAGCAACGCCGCTTTCAAATGAAAACCTGTTCTCTAGAAGCGTAGCATACAATACATGTAATATAAGTTTAGATCACTTACCGATAAGTAGCCGACCCGTGTGTCTGGCTACAGCCCACTTGCACCCCAGTGTTTTGAGTGCCGTCTGCCCCCTTCCTGGATCCTGGGCCCTTCGCTGAGGCAGTGTGCATCTAGTCTGAGTGTTTCCTGGTGCGTCAGGAGCTGAGGCCGGCCTCCAGGCAGAGGCCAGCAGAGGTCACAGCAGCACCGCAGGGCAGCAGACAGCAGTACAAACTGCCAACTAATAGTACAAGGTTGGCAGGAGAGTTATGCTTATTAAAAAAAATAAAACCACGAGGGCACCGTATTTATTAAAGAAAACACGTGTTTATTAAAGAAAGCACGCCCGTGCCTCCTAATGTGGGCTGAGATGGGATAGGGAAGGGAGGCCCGGCAGGAGAGCTGGCGGGGGCCGTGTTCATTAAAGAAAAGACGCGCACGCCTCCTGAAGCGCCGGCATGTTAAAGAAAAAAAACAAGTAGTCCCCCAGGCCACATATCAACAGTATAAGCGTAAGAAAACTGTAGTTGAGCAGTGCTCCAGAAGGAAAAACGGAAGTGATGTATCGGAAGCACCAACTAATGAAGAGCCAGCAAAGAAGAGCAAAGCAGGAGTGAACCAATGGGAAGCAGCAGGTGGGATTACACATGTATAGTGATTACAGCAGGTCTCCCATACAGCGCATGCACGCTGCCTAGGCTCGATCTAAAAACTATTGCTAATGCTAATGCTATTTGTGCCAGGGAATTTTTTGCTAATTTCGCAATGAGCTAATTTCCGGTTCAAGAGCATGTCATGAGAATTACGAATAGTGGAATAATTACCTCATCCTCCAATTTTCCCATGACAGACTTTGCCAGTGACAATCTAGGGAAATTTATCAAGGGCAAATATCCAGAAAAAAAGCAACACATGTAGAATTTGGTTAACTAAGAACTAACTCTGCATGTTTTGCCTCATTTCATTGTGAACATTTTGGAACAGAAATTATGGGATGGAGAAAGGTCCTCTGTTCAGCTCTGGAGAACGTGTGTCGCGCCTTGAGTTCATTGCATCAAGATGTAGCTTTATTGACTCCTCACCTCAGCACACATAAGCATCAGAGGTGTGGACTAGGGTCATTTCTGTTACACAGATTAAGGCCCAGAGCAGGACTCTGTGGTGCAGAGAGGTACAACATGTGCACTCTCATTCCCAAGCATGATTGCTCTCAGCTTGCCAGGCTGTAGAAAACTGGCAGTGGTGGCAGGAATAGCATTTTTAGACACAAAATGGGTCTTTTTTTTTTTTGTGGAAAATCTGTTTTTATTTTCAATAACAAACCAAAGTCAGCATTACATAGTCAGTATCATACTGTCATTAGAAAGTACATATGATCAAGCGACGTTCATTTTTCGGTGTGCATACTCCACTATCGCACTTAGACAGAACCCCCCCCTCCCGCCCTCCACCCTTCATTCATTCGACCCCTAGGCCCCTATAATCCACCCACTGCTGCCAGACTTTATTCCATTTTGTGGGGCATCCCCGCCCCTCATAGACTGTCCTTTCTGCCATACAACACCAGTCCATGTCCCTCTTCCACTGAGAGACTAGTGGTGGTTGCGCCACCCCCCACGCCCTTGCCACATTCCGTTTAGCCACCATTGCCGCTACCCATAGCCATATCGTGGAGTATTTAGACCAGACTAGTTCCCCAGACACACACAAAAAGTGCCATCTGGCATCCACTGGGACCTGTTGCTCAGTTACTTCAGAAAGGATTTGTGCTATTCTGGCCCAGTACCGCTGTATACTAGGGCATTCCCACAGGGTGTGGAAAAAAGTCCCTTTCTGGCCACACCCTCTCTGACACTCTTCCGTCGTTATCCTGCCCATTCGGCACAACGATACCCTGGTGTAGTAGGATCTGTGCAGGATCCGTAATTGTACCAGTCGGAACCTGGCCCTGATCGCTACTTCCCTCGGACTTTGTATCGCTTCGGCCCAATCGTCATCCTCCAGCAACTCCACGTCCGATTCCCATGCCTCTCTGATCTTGAGCAACAAGTCTGTGGCGTTATTCATTATTTTCTTGTACGTGGCAGAAAGCGATTTTTCCGGGATGGGGTCCAATATTAATCTATCCTCTAACGGACTATATTCTGGAAGCTGTTCCCTTCTTTAATGTGCCTACCTATTGCATGTTTCAGTTGAAGGTATCTATAGTGTTCCCTGGATGTAAGTTGGTATTCTCGCTGTAGGTCAGCAAATGAGAGCATTGCCTGCTGCTTTCTCACGTCTCCCAATCGCATAATGTCTATCAGTTTCCAACTCGCGAAACCTTGCAGGTGCCCAACCTCCCTGAGCATTACACTGGACCATAGGGGAGTCTGTTCTGTCAACCGTCCCGCCCAGCCCAAAAACTTGGTTGCTTTTACCCACGCCGCCTGCACTATCTTTGTATGCATGGATAGGTCATCCTGCTTCTCCGGCCCATACAAGACTTTCAGATAGCCCTCACCTCCCATTGCCCAGTGGTCGACCCTATAGGCTGGATCATTACGATCTGCAAAGGCCCAATCATTTATTACCAAAAGGTGGGATGCCCAGTAATATTTTTGAATATTGGGGACCGCCAGACCCCCCTCATAGACTCCTTTCTGTAGTTTTTCAAGCGCTATTCACGCGCTCCCACCGTCCCAGAGCAGTGTTCTAAGTTGGCTATCGACTTCACTAAAGAATTTCTCCGGTATGGGACAGGGCGTATTTTGAAGTACATATAGCAGATGAGGCAAGGTCATCATCTTGAATAGTACAGCACGTCCCATTAAAGAGATCGGCAAATTTCTCCATTGCGCCACGTCTCCTTTTAGACGATCTAACAGTGGGTTAAGGTTCGCACTTAGAAAAGCGCTATCTGTCTTTTCGATCTGCACCCCTAGGTATTTGAAGCTGGTCTTAATCTGGAGTCGGGAGTCCACACCCAGGTCCGGCGGCGGCCCATCCGTCAACATAAACAGGAGGGACTTGTCCCAATTAATCTGATACCCCGAATATCCTTCAAATAATAAAAAAATTTGTAACAACCTGTTAATTGTGAATCGCGCCCGCGTTGCATACAGGAGACCGCCATCCGCGTAAAGGGATATTCTCTCTTCCCATTGATCGCCACCCCTTATTCCCGCGATTACCGGATCACCCCTAATCCACAACGCCAGCGGTTCTAGCGCCAAGGCAAACAAAAGTGGGGAGATGGGGCACCCCTGCCTGGTACCCTTCCGCAAAACAAAGGGACGAGACACCGAGCCGTTGACTCTGACTCTAGCCATGGGTTGCGTATACAAAAGTTGGATCCATGTGATAAAAGTTGGCCCAAAGCCGAACCGCCGCAATACTGCAAACAAATAGTTCCACTCAATACTACCGAACGCCATACGGGCGTCGAGTGATAGTAGCGCAGCCTCTGTTTCGGGATCACGCCTGACTAAGTATTGTACCCCATATAGACGGCGCAGGTTAAGTCGAGTACTTCGACTGGGCATAAAACCTGATTGGTCCGGGTGAATCAGCGTCAGTATGGGCACCAATAGTCTGTTCACCAGGACCTTCGCCAGAATTTTTACCTCTATATTGAGCAGGGAGATCGGTCGGTATGACCCGCATTTCTCTGCCGGCTTGCCTGCCTTGGGGATCACGACGATCGTTGCCGTGCGCTGATCTAATGGTAATGAACCTTGTTCCCTCGCTTCATTAAACATGGCCAGGAGGTGTGGAGCCACCGTGGAGGCAGTGCATTTATAAAGCTCTACCGGTAGGCCGTTAGGTCCCAGCGCTTTACCCGCCTGTAAGTCCTGTATGGCACCCATGATCTCTTCTACTGTGAGGTCCCCATCTATTGAGTCTCTATCCTCCACCCCTAGGGTTGGGAGTTGCATTTCGGCTAGAAGCTCAAAACAATCCATCGCTGTCCGCACTGGGCTTGAGTCATAAATTGACTCATAGTAATCCGCAAACGCCCCTGCGATCGCTTCCCCTGTTGTGTGCACGTTCCCTGCGTCATCATGGATTACCGTTACCCAGCTTCTCTCCCTATCTCTCTTCTCGAGCCAGGCAATCATTTTGTTCGCCTTGTCTCCGAGATCATAAATCCTCCGCTGCGTGGCCAGGGCCACAGATCTGGCGGTTGCCATCGCCATATCTTGCAGTTCTCAGTTCCGCAGGTCTAGTGAGTGCGCCAATTCCTCATCTCTCCTCCCCCCTCCCAGATATTGTGTCTCCAGGTGTATCACCGTCGTTTCCAACTGGTCCCAGCTTAGTTTCTTCTCCTTTTTGTCGACCCCTATGCAGTCTTGGACATATCCCTTATCACTGGTTTGTACGCTTCCCATAGGGTGCTACGATCTTCGACTGTGCCCTCATTTTCTTGGAAATATAGCTTCGTTCGCTCCTTAACTTTCTGTGCGTTGTCTTTATTCTGAAAAAACCATACGTTCAGCCTCGGTGGCAGAACGGATTGACGTGGTGTACCCTTCAGCGACATCTCAACCGGAGAGTGATCCGATATGCCTCGGGCCCTATTTTGGTATTGGAGAACCATCCCACACTCCCCTTAAGTGTCAGTAAATAATCCAGCTGGGAATAGCTGTTGTGTGCTGCGGAGTAAAATGTGTACTGTCTGGGCCCTACGTTGTGGAACCTCCAGAAGTCCACCAGCCCCAGCGCCTCCGTGAATGTTAGTAGCGGCTCGGCTTCCCTCGCACGGGCTACTCTAGAGTCCCTGTCAAGTCCCGGGTCCATAACTGAGTTCATATCTCCCCTAATACCAACACCCCGGGGGAGAGCTACAAGAAAGGCCCCCAAGTCCTTAAATGCGTCTACACGTGTCGCTGGCGGTATGTAACAGGAGACCATATTAAGCACCTGTCCCTCCCAGCAACCTGTCAGAGCCACAAATCGCCCCAGCGGGTCGTGTGTCACGTTTTTATCACCAACGGGGTTGCCCTTTTAACCAGGATTCCCACCCCTCGGGCGCCCGAGGTGTACCCTGCATGCGCCACCAGTTTATAACCATAGTGATCTAGTGCTCGGTAACTCTGGCCCTTAAGATGTGTCTCTTGAAGCAGTACAACACTGGGGGAGTGTCGGTGTAAGTACTGAAGTACTATACTACGTTTAATCCGGCTCCCCAACCCATTGACATTCCAGGATAATATTCGCAGGGCACCAGAGCCCTGTGCACCCACCTGTGACCCACTCTGCAATTCTGGAGGGAGTTCTGCACTAGTTGGTTGTTCACTCTGTGCCATTGTTCCAGTGTGTGTGCCGCTGGAAGCCCACCGGCCTGAACGTCGCTACTATCTCCACTGACCCTGTGAATCTGCTGACCTTACAACAACAAAACATACACAACTTCAACAAGCCCCCCCTAAGTCCCCCCCACCCCCTCCCTGCTACCCTGCTGGAGAGCATAACCACTCTTCCCACCCCAACTCGCAGAGTGCCTGTCACCCAAAACATTCTAACAACTGTGGGGGGTGTAGGCGCCCAACGCCTGAGGTGCCCGCCCCCAGGTCTCCTTACACGTTACCTTCCCATTAGCCTCATTCATATAAGGACCACTAATACAATGCAATTATAGGACTGTAATAGTCTTGGCGCCCCTTGCGCAGCCCATCGTCCCCATGCGGTCCCGCATTGCGTGCTGGTGCCCAGCACCGAGGTACTTGCGTGAGAGCGGGTCTTCCTCACTGTGAACTAGTCCGACTCCTCTCCTGGCCGTCTCTGCCGCTCTCGCCAGGTTCCCGTCTTATTGTTGGTGCCAACAGTGCGCCACCCTTCCAGCCAGGCCGTTGCGGATTCCGGAGTTGCAAAAAACCATGCCTTCCCCTCCGCCTCCACCCTCAACTTGGCCGGATACATCATGGAGTATTTTATTGCCTTGGCCCGTAGCTCCTTTTTGACTGCATCAAAGGTACGCCTCTGGCGCTGCACGTTGAGCGTGAAGTCCGGGAAAAAACAGATCACCGCATTCTCGTGGAGCAAGTCCCCGGACTGCCGCGCCGCCTGCAGGATAGCGTCTCTATCTCGGTAGTTCAGGATTCGTGCTATAATTGTACGCGGTGGTGCCCCCGGTCGAGGTTTAGGAATGGGAGCACGGTGCGCTCGTTCCACTGTAAAGTGGACTGACAGGCGTTTCGGTTTCAGGTGGTTCAAGATGATGTCCTCAAGAAACAGGTCCATACTTGGCCCTTCCATTCCCTCCGGTACTCCCACCACGCGAATATTATTCCTCCTGGCCCTCCCTTCCTGGTCTTCCAGCTTGGCCGCCATAAGTTCCTGCTGTTTAGTGAGGGTCTGCACCCTTTCCTCCAGACTCTGCGTGCTGTTTTCCAGGTGTGTGACCCTAGTTTCAGTGGCCGCCATTTTGTCTGACATCTTACAAAAATCGGTGCGGAGCAGATTGACATCCACTGTGACTGCGTCAATTTTAGGATCGATTGTCCCTTTCAGATTCGCTATGGCCGCCAAGACGGCCGTCAGAGATGGTTCGCTCTGTTCTTCAGCCTGATCGATTTGGGCTGGGGCCATCGCCAGCGGCAGGGCGTATTTGTCCATTTTGTTGGTCTGTGTCGAGGCCGGGCCCTTGGGCTTCATACTAGCAATCTTCCGCGCCCCTAGGGACCCACCTCTTGCCTTCCCTACTATCTTGTCCAGGCCCACCCGGCGCTGCCACCACGGTGTGGGCGCCGTCGCCTCTTCGCCGGGTCTGGGCCGAGTCCCCGACTTTGCCCACTGTTCCACGGTCCCCTCTCCGGCCCCGCAGCTGCCGTCTCCGTAGGCTCACCTACCGCGCTGTCTCGTTGGTGCAGATGTTATGCTAGGTCGTTGATCTCAGTTTCTGCAGCTCTCCGCCGCGCCCGCCCTCTCTTGGTTCAGGGGCAGCGGCCACCTCGGTCCCCGTCTCGCCCACCTGCTGGGTGCAATTGACCTCGTTGTTTCACTGGGGGGGATGCTTACTCCGTATGGCGCTCCACGCACCTGTCGCATATGCTTTCACCACCCGGTGTGCACCGCTGCTCTCCCGATGGTGCCCTCCACCCCTCCTCCTTAGCGGCCAGCTAGCGCTGCTACGTATCCTGGCAGGCTACCTGGGCGCTCGAAGACTGTCTCTGTGCGCGTCTCTTTGCATTTGCAGAGAAGTGTCCCAGAGCAGTTCACCGCCGCCTCTCAGTATTTCTGGCGCTATATCGGTTCATTAGGCGCAAGACACTCGTTTCTCCACCTAGTCGCCACCAGCAGCAGTCTTAGTCTCCATCGCGCCCGCCGACCCCACAGGCTGATCCTTACTTCCTTGTGCGGGGTAGGTAGTCGCTTCGCTTAGTGGGCTATGCTGTTTGCCCCCGTCTCTGCCCCTGTCCACTCAGGCCGCTCTGGAAACTCCCCTGCTCACCCACTGGCCCTCTCAGCACAGGCCGCCGCTCCTCTCACACTGGTCCGAGGGTCGCGCCACTATTTATTTGCATAGGGCGCCGGGGGCCCAAAAACTGTCCAAAGGTACAGCTCTCAGAGTCCTAGAGAGCCGCGAGTGGCACGAACTGCCCAGGGCCGGTCACCACCGCCAGCCTCCACTGTCCCCGCCAGCTCCTCCCCCAGGCCGCTCCTTCCAGTCCTGGGCCACGACCCCTTTCACCGCTCGGGACGCCAATTACGCCTGATCCGCACCGGGCGACTCCCGTTAATCCAACGCTGTCTCCGGCGTCGCTACCTCACCTTCCACCGTGCGGCGCAGTCCTTCTCGCAGTTCCGCACACCACCTACTTAGGCCTGCCTGGGCTCCTGCTTTACCCTACTAGGCCGTGCAGCCGACTCCGTCCTCCGCTGCGTCACGCCCTTCAGCCGCCTCACCGACTGCCGGAGAGCCGATTTCCTGCCCACAGACCGATGGTGGGTGTGCTCCGCCATTGTACTCAGGTGTTTTTGTAGCTCAGGGCCGGCTGGAATGTGCGGATATTAAGCTCGTTAGAGACCACAGGGACGGAGCTCGCTCAGCAAGCCGCCATTTCCCTCGGCGCCGAAACCACGCCCCTCAAAATGGGTCTTTTTGACTTTTTTTGCCCAAGAGAGTCACCTACAAGCCTACCCCACCTTTTTTAATTTGTCTGCCAGTCTTTTACAACTAGGTCCGTCCTCATCCATGTGGGACATAGATATTGCATGTTTACGTGTGCAGAAAAAGTGTGTGCAGTGATATTATACATGTAGCCATAGCCACACTGGAATCCATTTTGTATTTGTTGCATCCAAGTGGTACCTAAGAACGAAGGTTGTAGATGGTCCAGACAACAGCTGTAAATTGCAGGACATTCTAGGGATCCTTTGTGGTAGGCTCTTTTGAACCTAGAGACTTTCCCTCTGCCCTTTCCTGGCCCATTGTTATCTGTACAGGCTATGCCCAGCAAGGTAACAGGTATCTAAGTGGGACAGCCTTCCTTTATTTTAACGCCCCTGTTTTGGGTTTCTTCTGTCTTGAGAGTCCCAGCACCACCTCACCTTTTTGCTATCCCTGTGACAAATACCTTTGCTGGACTCGCCTCAGAGCTGAATGTTGGAATACATATTTAATGTCTGGGGTTCGAGTATGAGGATGAGAAATAATCTTCCAGCTAGTCTACCAAGATTTTTGTACAAGAAACTTGGTGTTTCCACACCAGTGCTGGCCGAGAACTCTGTCCTCCAGGGTTTGGGTATTCACAGCCAACACCCTTGTCCAGGTTTGGGATGGGAAACCTGAGATATTAGACTAAGAAAGACTGCCTGGAGAAGTTGCTTGGACCCAGTGCTTACCAACTTCTCTGGATGGGCACCAGAGATTTCCTTTGATTGAGTGTTTTTCAAATGCAAATTAATGCAATTAACGTATAGGCCTAAAACGAAAAGTCAAATTTTTTAGAAGGCAAATGGAAGCACTAGGCTTCCATATCTGCCCATGTTGAGTTAGAAATGCTTATGAACGTAGTTTTTTCTTTTTTCATTCTTACTGACCTTAGGTCAACATTCTTAGTAATGTGAGGACTGTTAGAAATGGGGGTCTCTAGTTGGCAATGGCTGGCCACTGTCCAAGTAGGGACCCTTCTTCCTAAGTCAGAGTGAGAGGGTTCCACCCTTTGATAACCCCTGCTCAACCCTGTGGTAACGTAGCACGAGCAGTTAGGCTTATCTCAGAGGCAGTGTGTGAAGCATTTATGACCATACACAGTAACACAGTGAAGAACACTACAAAGGGACACCACACAAGTAGTTATCAAAAATAAGTATCTTTATATATAGACTTAACACAAGACCAATAACGATAAAAAGCCACAATACTGTAAAATAGGATTACTCTTGGAATGCTGCAAAAAATAGTTCAAGTGCGCAAAGAGGAGTTCAGTTCAAAGCAGTGGTCTCTGCGACCCTTTTACCTACAAAGTACCTGGATTTCGGAGCAAAATCAACAAATTGTCGCAAAGAAGCTGTAGCGATGAATTTCTGCACGCGAGGCCGGCGATGCGTTAAATCCTTGCCGCGAGGGAGGATGATGCGCCGATCTGCTGATGCGTGTAGAGACGATGCGACAAACTTCTGCACGCTAGACCGTTGATGCGATGACTCGCTGCCGCAAGGGAGGAGGCGAGGCGACGATCTTGTTGCGTGTGCGATCGGGTTGCGATGCGAAGAAATGGTGCTCCGCGAGGGAGCGACGATCCTGATGCGATGCGATGAAAATGGCGGACGTTCGATGTCCGCGCTGCGATGTCGTGAAGCGATGATCTCGGTGCGATGACTCGATCTTTGGTTGCGAGCACTCGGCGGCAGCAGCGCGGTGATTTTTCGGGCGCTCTCGGCTGCGGCGGCTCGCAAACGTGCGTTAGCGACGATTTCAGCACTCTCTTCTCTGTAGTAGAACTAGAGGCCCTGGAACTCACTGGAGCCTCACCTGCAGATAGAAATCCTCGCTGGGAGGAATCAGGAGGCTGGTGGTGAAGTCTGATGTGCCTGAGACTTCAACAGGAGGCTAGCTCTCTCCTAGCCCTTGGGTGATTGCTTTAGCAAGATTAATAAAAGTTCTCTCAAAAGTCCTTTTCCCTCTTCTTCCAAGTCCAATGGTAACCACTGCAGGCCAATCCAAGAAACAGCACACAAGCACAAGGATAGTCACCTCCTGCAGATTCCTTCAGTTACACGGACAGAGGTTCGTCTTGACATCCAGGAGCAATACACCTTGTAGGGGTTTCAGCACAGATATTTATACCCCAAAAGTCTTTGTTCTCAAAAGCTACAAGTCACTGAGCCTAGCCAGAACCAGTTCTGGTCAGTCCTGGAGCACTTTGTTTACCAGGCTGCATCCTTCCTTTCAGAAAGAGGGGGTCTGCTATCAGACACACAGTAGGTGGTGGAGCCAGCATTCACCTTGCCAGGCACAGCCCTATTCAGGCCAAGGAGCCACCCCTCCCCATACTCTAAATGCAGATCTCTCTATTCAACCCAGGTCTGACTCAGCCTGCCCTGTCCCTCCAAAACCAGACAGCCAATACACATAACAGCAGAGCACACTGTAAGGCTTAGGCAAGAAAATACCTACTTTCTAAAAGGGGTATTTTCAAACACAGAATATAAAAATAAACTTCACTAAAAGATGTATTTTAATATTCTGAGCTCAGGCATACTAAATTCGTTTTTCTACCATGTTCCTGGGGTCAGTTAGGACTATAGAATGTAATAGTCAAACTGCCCATTCTAGCCTATGGGAAACAGGTAGCCTTACAGTAGTGAAAAACGAAATTGGGTGTAATTCACTACCAGGACATGCTACACACACCAAGGCATGTCCTACCTTACACACACAATGCACCCTACCATAGGGGTGACTTACATGATGCCAAGGGAAGGTTCAGGGGCTGGGAAGTGGGTGCACTTCACAGCCAAGATGGCAGTTCTGGACTGCACACAGACTCTGCAGTGGCAGGTCTGAGACACACTTTACAAGCTGCTTCTGTGGGTGGCGCAAACCAGCGCTGCAGGCCCACCAGCAGCATTTGGTTTACCAGCCCTGGGCACACACAGGCCACGCTACTTGGGACTAACAGGTAAACCAAATAAGCCAATCATGGATATACCAATTCACATGTCATATTTACACAGGGAGCATTCGCGCTGTGGCACTGAAGGGCAGTGGCACAGCGCCCAGAGCATCTAACACCAGAAAAAACAGAGGAGACAACAGCGAAAAATGGAAGGGAGACCCACGCCAATGGTGCCAGGTCTAACACGTGTCCCCTCCAGCTGAAATGTGGGGAGAACTACCCATCCCCTTGGAAGTTCTCATCACTAAGGCGGAAAAATCTGGACAGACCATCAGCATTGGCGTGTTCTGTACCAGGGCGGTGTTCCACCGTGAAGTCCATACCCTGTAGGGAAATGGACCACCTCAACAACTTGGGATTCTCACCCCTCATCTGCATCAACCATCTGAGGGGCCTGTGGTCTGTCTGAACCCGGAAGTGAGTCCCAAACAGGTATGGTCTCAGCTTCTTCAGTGCCCAGACCACAGCAAATGCCTCACGCTCAATTGCACTCCACCTCTGTTCCCGTGGAAGTAACCTCCTACTGATGAAGGCTACAGGTTGGTCTAGTCCCTCCTCATTTATCTGTGACAGAACGGCCCCCACCCCATGCTCTGAAGCGTCTGTCTGGACAACAAATTCCTTAGCAAAATTGGGCGCCTTGAGTACGGGTGCTGTACACATGGCAGTTTTGAGGGCATCAAAGGCTTTCTGACAGGTGTCAGTCCAGTTCACAATCTTTGGCCGCTTCTTGGAAGTCAGCTCAGTCAAGGGTGCAACAATGTTGCCATAGCCCTTGACAAACCTCCTGTAGTAACCTGTGAGTCCTAAGAAGGCCCTCACCTGGGTCTGGGTCCTTGGGGGCTCCCAAGCCAGGATGGTTTCAATCTTGGGCTGCAGGGGTGCCACCTGGCCACTCCCCACCTGGTGTCCCAAGTACACCACAGAACCCTGCCCAATCTGGCACTTACTGGCCTTGATTGTGAGGCCTGCTCTGCGCAGCGCCATCAACACTTCCCAGAGGTGGCGCAAGTGGTCCTCCCAGGAGGAACTGAACACTGCAATGTCATCCAGGTAGGCGGCACTGAAATCCTCCAGCCCAACCAACACCTGGTTGACCAACCTCTGAAAGGTGGCAGGGGCATTCTTCATCCCAAAGGGCATCACCCGGAACTGGTAGTGCCCATCTGGTGTGGAGAATGCTGACCTCTCCTTTGCCCCATCAGTTAAGGCGATCTGCCAGTACCCAGACGTCAGATCAAACGTGCTGAGGTACCGGGCAGCCCCCAACCGATCTATGAGCTCATCAGCTCTGGGGATGGGGTGCGCGTCGGTCTTCGTGACCGAATTGAGACCTCGGTAGTCCACACAGAACCTAAGTTCAGGAGTGGCACCAGGCGTCGCAGCTTTTGGTACCAAGACCACGGGGCTGGACCAGGGGCTGCTAGAGGACTCAATCACCCCTAGGGCAAACATTTTGGAGACCTCCTCCTTAATGCAAGCCCTGACCCTGTCAGTCACTCTGTAAGCCTTGTGCTTGACAGGAGGACTGTCCCCGGTATCCACCTCATGGACGCACCAATCAGTGACACCAGGCACCAGGGAGAACAAATCAGAAAATTGCCCCAACAGTTGGTGACAATCTCTCTGCTGCTCAGGGGTCAGTGTGGTGGAGAGGATCACACCCTCCACTGACCCATCCTTCTCTCCTGCACACAGGAGGTCAGGAAGAGGCTCACTCTCCTCCTCCATCCCATCATCTGTGGCAAGAAGCATGCCCACTTCAGACCTCTCAAAGTGGGGCTTCAGGCGGTTCACATGCAGGACCCGCAAGGGGTTCCTGGGAGACTGAAAGTCCACCAAGTAGGTAACTGGACTTTTGCGCTCCACCACCTCAAATGGACCGGTCCACTTATCTTGGAGCGCACAAGGCTCCACTGGGGCCAGTACCCAAACCTTCTGACCAGGTTGAAATTCGACCAGAGTGGCATTCTGGTCGTGCCAACGTTTCATTTCCTCCTGGCTGGCTTCCAGATTTGCCTCAGCAATCTTTCTGAAACGCCGAGTCTGGTTCCTGAAGGCCAACATGTAGCTAAATACATCTTGGGGAGGTTTCCTGGGAGATTGCTCCCAGCCTTCCTTGACCAGACTCAGAGGCCCTCTTACCGGATGGCCATAGAGGAGTTCAAAGGGACTGAACCCTAAGGACTTCTGTTGCACCTCACGGTAGGCAAACAACAGGCATGGCAAGAGGACGTCCCACTTACGCCTCAGGGGCTCTTCTAGGCCCATGATCATGCCCTTCAAGGTCCGGTTGAACCTTTCAACCAGACCATTACCTTGGGGGTGGTAAGGAGTGGTGAACTTATAAGTTACCCCACACTCCTTCCACAGAGACTTCATGTACTGGGAGATGAAGTTGGTCCCCCTGTCAGACACCACCTCTCTGGGGAACCCCACATGGGAGAAAATCCCCATCAGTGCACGTCCCACCACCGGGGCCGTCACTGTCCTGAGCGGGATGGCTTCAGGGTACCGGGTGGCATGGTCCACCAAGACCAGGATGAACCTGTTGCCCATGGCTGTCTTGGGGTCCAGAGGCCCCACAATGTCAATGCCCACTCGCTCGAATGGGGTACTAACAACTGGAAAGGGCTGGAGTGGGGCCTTGATCTTCCCCCACTCTTCCCACTTGCCTGGCAAGTCTCACATGTCCTGCAATGAGTGTCTGAACTCTTGCGCATCTGGGGCCAATAAAAGTGGGTGGCCAGCCTTTCAAAGGTCTTGGTCTGCCCCAGATGTCCTGCCAATGGAATGTCGTGAGCCAACCCCAGTAGGAAGGCTCTGAAGCACTCGGGTACCACCAGCACACGGGCTGACCCCGGCTCAGCAGCCTTAGGCTCGCTATACAGGAGACTGTTCTCCCAATAAATCAGATGTGAACCAGACATGTCACCTTCTGCCTGGGCTGCAGCCTGTCGCCGCATACCCTCAAGAGAGGGGCAAACTCTCTGCTGCTCACAAAATTCCTCCCTGGTGGGTCCCCCTTCCTGCTGCCAATGGGTCAGCTCAGGCAGGTCCCCCAGTTCGGCGATCTGCTCCCCGGTAGGCTCCAGGGCATCCCCCTCAGGGTCTGCTCCCTCCTGGGCCGTGGGAACCAAGGGGCCGGCTCCCCGCGCCCCTGCCCCTTCTCTCTAAGGCAGGGATCTGGGCCATACTCTCAGGCTCCAGGTCCTTCTCAACACCCTCCTTGGCTGCCATGGACCAAGCGGTAGCACACGCCCACTCAGGCAGACCCAACATTTCCAAGTGAGATTTCCTCTCCACCGTAGCCCATGGGGAGTTCTCTAAATCGTTGCCCAACAGACAGTCTACAGGCATGGCGGGCCTCACAGCCACCTGAAGAGTTCCTGAGACCCCCCCACTCAAAGGGAACCTGAGCCACCTCACATTGGCTCTCTGAGTTGTCTGCGGACACTACTGGGTAGAATGCATGGGGGACAACCTGCTCTTTGGACACCAACCGGGAGCGGACAGCAGTTACACTGGCTCCTGTGTCTCTTAGAGCCTCCACTCTATGGCCATTGATGGTCACCCACTGCCTGTACTTTTTAGTGTTATCAGGCAGTGCAGGCTTAGGGACCATCTCAAAGTCTCCTAATGAGACAAGGGTCAACTCTACGGGATCCCACCCCTCTTGGGCACCCATCTCCTCCCCCCCAGGGCTACACTTGCAAGCTGGCGGGGTGGTGCACGGGGTGGTGCACTAGTATCCCTCTGAGGACACTGGGGATCATAGTATCTGTGGCCCACTTGACCACACTTATAACAAGTAAGGGGCCCCCTCTGAACAGGCCTACCTGTCGGGGGCACTGGCTTCTTTTCTTGGGGAGGCTGGGACACCACTGCTTGGTTCCCTTGGGAATTACTTTGGGGCCCTCTTTGGAACTCACTCGGTTTACCCCTGTCCCCCCACTTCTCTGCTGGGGACCCTGCCCACCTTTGGCGAAGTCTCCCACTGGACCCTTGCGAACCCGGGTGCTCACCCAGTGGTCCGCCTCCTCAGCAAGCTTCCTAGGGTTAGTCAGCTTGCAATCAATCAGGTGCTGGCGTAGCTCAGGAAAACAGTTACTAGATAAATGCTCCCATGCAATCAAATCATAAAGTTGCTCAAAAGTTTCTACTTTGCTACCTTTTACCCAGCGTTCCATTGCTCTGCAAAAAAAAGACACATATTCAACCCACGTAGTACCCTCTAGCTTCTTGCAGGTCCTAAACCTCTGCCTATACATCTTAGGGGTCAAACCATAGCGGGTCATCAACGCTTCCTTCATGTGGGCATAAACCATCCTACTTTCTGGGGGCAGGTCCAACAAGGTATCCCTCCCCTCACTCACAAAGCGTCCCCACAACCCCGCTCCCCAATCCTTCTCAGGGACCCGGTGGGACACCATGGCTAATTCATAAGCGGCAAACCATTGCCCAATATCTTCACTTTTGTGGAAATCCTTAATAACCTCCTTGGGTATATACACTCTATGCTCAGTATGCACTACAGGTATGCTGCCACCAGAGGGGAGATCTCTACACTCTTTGCTTTAATCTCCAACTCCCTCAATATTCTCTCATGCTCAAGTTTCATTTTCATAATCTCAAATTCTAACTTCTTGTTCTCTAGGTCCCTGTGACCATCCATTTTAAGCTTAGCCATCTCCATATTATGCCGCCTATCTCTCTCCCTGTCCTCCATCTCTTCTGGGGACAGACCCTTATCGGACACACTAGTGCCCGGGCTGGAAATTGCATTATCTCCTACTAAGTCTACTACTTCGCCCTGCTGCTCTTCTGTATTCTCTTCCCCCTCCACAAGCTCTCCCATATTCTTAGGGGCATCCCTGGCTTCTAGCCAGGCCTTCAGCGCCTTGTAATACTCCTCCCTTCTTGTGAGACCTGTGATAGGGACTGTGAATTGTTTGCAAAAATATTTGAGCTGCTTGGCATTGTAGGTTTCTAATTTCTCTTCTTCCCAGGAGAGATCCTCCGAGGCATTGGATCTGGGCTTGCCCATTGTAGTAATAACTGGCAATATAAATCAAAAATAGAATCAAAAAACCTCAAAACGTATGTGGTTGCGTTATGGTCTGCACTCACTAGTAGTGTACACTATAATTACTGTATGCGATCATAAATGCAAGTCCAGATCCTCACCGCTGACCACCAATGTTAGAAATGGGGGTCTCTAGTTGGCAATGGCTGGCCACTGTCCAAGTAGGGACCCTTCTTCCTAAGTCAGAGTGAGAGGGTTCCACCCTTTGATAACCCCTGCTCAACCCTGTGGTAACGTAGCACGAGCAGTTAGGCTTATCTCAGAGGCAGTGTGTGAAGCATTTATGACCATACACAGTAACACAGTGAGGAACACTACAAAGGGACACCACACAAGTAGTTATCAAAAATAAGTATCTTTATATATAGACTTAACACAAGACCAATAACGATAAAAAGCCACAATACTGTAAAATAGGATTACTCTTGGAATGCTGCAAAAATAGTTCAAGTGCGCAAAGAGGAGTTCAGTTCAAAGCAGTGGTCTCTGCGACCCTTTTACCTACAAAGTACCTGGATTTCGTAGCAAAATCAACAAATTGTCGCAAAGAAGCTGTAGCGATGAATTTCTGCACGCGAGGCCGGCGATGCGTTAAATCCTTGCCGCGAGGGAGGATGATGCGCCGATCTGCTGATGCGTGTAGAGACGATGCGACAAACTTCTGCACGCTTGACCGTTGATGCGATGACTCCCTGCCGCAAGGGAGGAGGCGAGGCGACGATCTTGTTGCGTGTGCGATCGGGTTGCGATGCGAAGAAATGGCGCTCCGCGAGGGAGCGACGATCCTGATGCGATGCGATGAAAATGGCGGACGCTCGACGTCCGCGCTGCGATGTCGTGAAGCGATGATCTCGGTGCGATGACTCGATCTTTGGTTGCGAGCACTCGGCGGCAGCAGCGCGATGATTTTTCGGGCGCTCTCGGCTGCGGCGGCTCGCAAACGTGCGTTAGCGGCGATTTCAGCACTCTCTTCTCTGTAGTAGAACTAGAGGCCCTGGAACTCACAGGAGCCTCACCTGCAGATAGAAATCCTCGCTGGGAGGAATCAGGAGGCTGGTGGTGAAGTCTGATGTGCCTGAGACTTCAACAGGAGGCTAGCTCTCTCCTAGCCCTTGGGTGATTGCTTTAGCAAGATTAATAAAAGTTCTCTCAAAAGTCCTTTTCCCTCTTCTTCCAAGTCCAATGGTAACCACTGCAGGCCAATGCAAGAAACAGCACACAAGCACAAGGATAGTCACCTCCTGCAGATTCCTTCAGTTACACGGACAGAGGTTCGTCTTGACATCCAGGAGCAATACACCTTGTAGGGGTTTCAGCACAGATATTTATACCCCAAAAGTCTTTGTTCTCAAAAGCTACAAGTCACTGAGCCTAGCCAGAACCAGTTCTGGTCAGTCCTGGAGCACTTTGTTTACCAGGCTGCATCCTTCCTTTCAGAAAGAGGGGGTCTGCTATCAGACACACAGTAGGAGGTGGAGCCAGCATTCACCTTGCCAGGCACAGCCCTATTCAGGTCAAGGAGCCACCCCTCCCCATATTCTAAATGCAGATCTCTCTATTCAACCCAGGTCTGACTCAGCCTGCCCTGTCCCTCCAAAACCAGACAGCCAATACACATAACAGCAGAGCACACTGGAAGGCTTAGGCAAGAAAATACCTACTTTCTAAAAGGGGTATTTTCAAACACAGAATATAAAAATAAACTTCACTAAAAGATGTATTTTAATATTCTGAGCTCAGGCATACTAAATTCGTTTTTCTACCATGTTCCTGGGGTCAGTTAGGACTATAGAATGTAATAGTCAAACTGCCCATTGTAGCCTATGGGGAACAGGTAGCCTTACAGTAGTGAAAAACGAAATTGGGTGTAATTCACTACCAGGACATGCTACACACACCAAGGCATGTCCTACCTTACACACACAATGCACCCTACCATAGGGGTGACTTGCATGATGCCAAGGGAAGGTTCAGGGGCTGGGAAGTGGGTGCACTTCACAGCCAAGATGGCAGTTCTGGACTGCACACAGACTCTGCAGTGGCAGGTCTGAGACACATTTTACAAGCTGCTTCTCTGGGTGGCGCAAACCAGCGCTGCAGGCCCACCAGCAGTATTTGGTTTACCAGCCCTGGGCACACACAGGCCACGCTACTTGGGACTAACAGGTAAACCAAATAAGCCAATCATGGATATACCAATTCACATGTCATATTTACACAGGGAGCATTCGCGCTGTGGCACTGAAGGGCAGTTGATTGGCTCAAGAGTTGGACTGCTGCAACATTTTAATAAAACCCTTTAAACTCATACCAAATTCTCATCATTTACTCCCGATAAATGATGATTTATTTGTGATGCATAATTTGAATGTGGATTTGAAGCTTCTAATTCATTTATTACCTACGGCAAAGATCCAGAGTCCAAGGGCCCCAGTAAGAGGGGGGATTTTTTCTTCAGGCATGTTGAGACACAAATTCTGAATCGTAAACCAAATATTTATTAAGGTCCCATGCGCCACCAAAGCTGATAGCAGAGCACAGTTTTCGTAGTGAGAAAGAGTAGCTGCAAAATTTAAAAAGTGCCCATAGTAGATAAAAGCCCAATGCCCATATGCTCAAAGCCCGAGTTTGAAGACTGACGGAGTGAGGTTTTCTGAGACGGTTGCATGTGTTGAATTGAAGGTGTGAGTATTAATAGGGTTGTGCATTGCATTTTGTGTTGGTTATTGTAATTTGTGATTTGTATAAGCATTGATATGTAAATGGATTAAGGAACTTGTAATTTGTTGAGATTTATGTGCTTTTGTCGAAGAAGATAAAGAGGTTTTTGGACTAAGAAGTAGTCTAAGATTCCAGGATAGAGAATTAAAAACAAAGAGTTGATTTTTGTAATCTTGTCTTCCAATGATTTGAAGTGCAAGTAGTGAGACATCTTCGACTGCACAATTGAGATAGGGACAGCAGGAACATTGTTGTGATTGAACTGATATTGATCAGTGTTAGTGAAACCTGATGTGCAAAGGTGACACTGTATTGGTTAGGTGATTTCTAACCCTGGGTGGTTAGCTTCGCTCCGCTCGTGGAGTTTGCAGAGTTTTCCTCACTCGCGTTTCGCGGAGTTCCTACACGGAGAGAAGTTTTTTTCCACGCTCGTCAACGTCAAGTTGGCGAGCGCAAGCGTGGAAAATCATCCTCCCGGCGAGATTTCTGAACGCGGGCGGTCGGATTTCTCATTGCGAGTGTTCGCGTATGCTCGTGACCGCTCGCGTTGAGAAACTGTCCGTTCGCGTTGAGAAAGCTGCCGCTCGATTAAAAAATCTACTCGAGCGGCAGAAAGTAAGCAGCGCCTGCTTGCGCTGTGTATGGTGCCGTTTGCGATGATTGCACAGTACGGACAAACACCCGTCGCTGAAAATCACTGCGAACAGCATTTATCTAACGCACTCCACCGATTACACTTCACGGAGTTCCACATATCGGAACTCCGTGACCTCCGCCCAGGCTTAGTGATTTCCCACCGTTAGAGATTCCATTTGTGTACATGGAATCCTTTTGATTGAGAATAGTCGAAAAGTACAAAAACCTGAATTTTTCAGTTGTTGAATTGTTTTATTGATTTCTTTAGAAGAAGCAGACAAAGACTGTTATTTTATGTCGCATAAGAATTGGAGAATTTTAACTTTATGTGTGTATGAAGAAATTGTAAGGGAGGGTGAGTAGCTGCAAGGAGCAGGTTGCTACGTCATATTGTGCCCTGCTGGTATTGGTCAGTTGGTTTGAAACGTCGCACAGAGATTGGTTGAAGCTGTGTGAAGTGTTGCGCTGCTATTGGTTGGTCAAAAAACAGAGCCGCGCTGAGATTGGGAGAAGGACTTATTGAAATCTGAAGTATACGGACAAAGGAATAGACTCTGAACAATCAGTTCATGCCAGGGCAGTGGAAAACAGAAGCCTTTTCAAAGTTGGATCTAATCAGCCCAGTGTTGAGTCCCAGACAGCAAGAAACATCTCACATAGATATAAAGGAAGGAAGAAGGTGCTGATCTGAATGCACTGTGGCACAGTCCTCTCTTTGCTATCCCAAGGACCAGAAGATGCAGTCCAGCGGTTTGTGCAGCCTCTCTTGCCAGGTCAGCAGGGCAGTCATTCTTCGGTTCTTTTTCCAGTCCAAATGTGGTCTGAGGTCTGGGTGCCAGGGGTGCCATATTTATGCATAGAAAGTGCCCTTGGGGGATGAAGTGGTCACTAGCCCATTGGCTACCAGGTTTGCAACCGCCTTGTGACAAACTATGGCTATGTGTGACATCTAGCTGTTCCAGAGTTAACTATTCTGCCTACTCCCAAGGTGTCTGAACCCCTCTCTTGGTGTGGGGAGCATGGAAGCAAATTCTAGAGGTGTGGCTAACTGAAGGCTACATGCCCATTGAAAAACAGGCTTGGCAACTGATCTCCCCTCTCCATTCCCGCCGTCAGCCCACCTAGCTAACAAAAGTTCTTCCTGAGTGGGGTTGCCATTTGCCCATCGCAAGAGGCTGAGAGGACCTTTTAAGCTCGCCTTTTGAGCTCATACCCTGTCTAACTTCCTGCATAGGGGAGGTAACATTTCTAAAAAAGTCAGGCCTCTATTGTTCCTGTGTTTTGGAGTCATTCACACTCCTCCCCGGAAAGAGAGAAGGCTGTCTGGTGAGCAGAATCTGCGAATGGCCACAGGAGAACTTGGGCAACAGACTAGCAATGCTCTAAAAGTAGCTTTTTCTTCAAAGTGACATTAAATTCGACATGGGCATTAAGTTGGATTTAATGTCACAATTAATGTGATGCCTTGAAGTATCAGTATCAGTGATCCCATTCAGAAGTTAACATAGCTGAGTGGTCAGCATGTAACACTATACTTGCCAATGGTGTCACCGGGCTTTTCACAGTAAAAGCAACAATTTGGGGTGTTTGTTGTTAGGACATATGGAAGTACATGTCCACCTTAATAATGTACACCTCACTGCTGTTATACATGTTCCTACTTGTTAGACATGGCCCTTCTTAGGGGGATTTCTATGAAACCTTTTGCTTTTTGTCCTCCTGGGTTTGCCAACTCTCTTTTCATGAGCTTAGGACTCTGGGCACTTTTCCACTGCACTGCAATGGGAAAGTGTGCTCACCCTTTCTGCACATGCCAGGATATGGTACTAACTTGATTGGTTCATGGGACACCTCCTGGGTGTGACTGATTCTCTTATTGTGGCCTTGGGGCTCAGGGATCTCTCCCACTGTAAATGCAGTGTGAGAGTGTATGCGCCCTTCCTACACATGAAAGGAAGTGGTACTTACCCGAGGGTTCTAAACATAGGTCAAGTCTGCCATTGCAGGCCTGTGTGTGCGCACTTGCACCTATGAGGGTTAACACCTGTGGCCCGCCTGCCATTGCAGGCCAGTCTATGCTCTTGTACTACTAATTAGGGGTGGGCGGAATTTGCGGAGTTGCGTTCCGCAAAAATCCGCGAAACGGCAAGAAATCTCCGCGAGCACATGGAATTTCGCGTGCTCGCGGAGATTTTGCTGCGCCCGTTGTAATCTATGCAGGGTCACTCTCAGGGGCAGACGAGCATCGTCCCAGAATGAATCCTGCCCTGCATATTTATCCACGAAGATGCCACCGTTTTGTGCAATACCTCTTCTCAACTGGAGTACTTTCTACTGGCTAATCAGTAAGTGCTACCTCGTTGGGTAAATGTATAGTGCCTTTCCTACACTACAGCAGCGTAAAGGACCAGAAGAATTGTCCCCAGTGACCTGTGTGTCTGTAACTTTGCCACCGCGCCGAAAGCACCGGGGTCCAAGGAAAGTGCAGTAAGACGTTGAATACCGCTAGTGTATGTGGGGCGGGGCCAAGCCAAACGGGCGGGGCTTCTAGGCCAGTTCATATGCCTCTTGTTTATAAAGGGTCAGAGCAGTATCTCAGCGGCAGACGAGGAGAACCTCCTGGTCACAGGAACTACACGAGGATTGCGCTCGAGAAAATCAAGGATGCAAAGACCTCCATCAAGGATTACAGCTAACTTTTCACGTTGGAAATGGAAAGAAGGCACATCTGCTTAACCACGCTCACAAATTCTACACGAGGATTGCGCTCGAGAAAATCATGGATGCAAAGACCTCCATCAAGGATTACAGCTAACTTTTCACGTTGGAAATGGAGAGAAGGCACATCTGCTTAACCACGCTCACGAATTCTACACGAGGATTGCGCTCGAGAAAATCAAGGATGCAAAGACCTCCATCAAGGATTACAGCTAACTTTTCACGTTGGAAATGGAGAGAAGGCACATCTGCTTAACCACGCTCACGAATTCTACACGAGGATTGCGCTCGAGAAAATCAAGGATGCAAAGACCTCCATCAAGGATTACAGCTAACTTTTCACGTTGGAAATGGAGAGAAGGCACATCTGCTTAACCACGCTCACGAATTCTACACGAGGATTGCGCTCGAGAAAATCAAGGATGCAAAGACCTCCATCAAGGATTACAGCTAACTTTTCACGTTGGAAATGGAGAGAAGGCACATCTGCTTAACCACGCTCACGAATTCTACACGAGGATTGCGCTCGAGAAAATCAAGGATGCAAAGACCTCCATCAAGGATTACAGCTAACTTTTCACGTTGGAAATGGAGAGAAGGCACATCTGCTTAACCACGCTCACGAATTCTGCACACCTGCCCTGCATATTTATCCACGAAGATGCCACCGTTTTGTGCAATACCTCTACTCAACTGGAGTACTTTCTACTGGCTAATCAGTAAGTGCTACCTCGTTGGGTAAATGTATAGTGCCTTTCCTACACTACAGCAGCGTAAAGGACCAGAAGAATTGTCCCCAGTGACCTGTGTGTCTGTAACTTTGCCACCGCGCCGGAAAGGCGCCGGGGTCCTTTGAGTAAGCTGTCCATCATAGTGGGGAAAGGGCGGGAAGACGTTGCATTCCGCTAGTGTATGTGGGGCGGGGCAAAACGGGCGGGGCATCCATGCGAGTTCACATGCATCTTGTTTATAAAGGGTCAGAGCACGATCTGAGCAGCAGATGAGGAGAAAGAACCTCCTGGCCACTGGACCTACACTGGGATTGCGCTCAAGAAAATCAAGGATGCAAAGACCTCCATCAGGGATTACAGCTAATGTTTGGTGGTAGATCTGGGCAGAAAGCACTCCTGCTTAGACTCGACCTTGCTCACAAATTTTTTGTGCTGATTAATGCGTTACAGAATTTGAGCTTCAACTCGGGCACCTGCTTTATTTAAATCTGTAAGTGCGTAATGCACCCGAATTCCGTTCCGCCGCGGATCGCGGAAGTTTCGACATTTCCGTGTTCCGCGCGGAACGCGGAAATGCCGAAATTTCGCAAGTTCCGCGAGCGGAACGGAATTTGCCGCCCACCCTTACTACTAATGTTTCTAAACATAGGTTAGGCCTGCCAGTGCAGGACTGTGTGTGCGCACTTTCACCTATGGTGCTTAAACATGGGTCCCGCCTGCCATTGCGGGCCAGTGTGCTCAGTTGCACCTAGGGTGTTTTAAAACATGTGGTCGGCCTGCTATTGCAGGCCGGTGTGCACACTTGCATCAATGGTATTTCTAAGGATATGTCCAGTCTGCCATTGCAGGTCTGAGTGTGAGCAATTGCGCTTCAGCGCAGGCTGGCCTTTTTAAAACACTAGCCACCATGAGGGGACCTTTAACTGCCACTAGAGTACCCAGAGGGTACGTCTTAAGGGGTGAGCGAGTGGTAGGTGAAAGGCAGGGCAAGTACACACGCGTGTTCCCTGCCCAGGTAGTGAAGAAAACCCATGTGTGTTTCCACTACCTCTGAGGTTTGCTCTTCCTATACGCCAACCTAGGGGAAGGGATGAAATTACATCAAGCTGCAATAGTGGATTGCAGTGGAGCAGCCTGATATTGTTTCCTATCATTGGATTCGCAGTGACAAACCCTTTCCAGTGGTAAAGGTGGTAGTGTCATAATTAGCGTAGAAACGCCACTACTTGACAGTGGGCATTTCTCTGCTCTAAAACTCTTTGTGTGCTTTTGTGCTTGGCTCCAGTCCACTCTGGAGGCTGGGGGAGCACCTCTGGGCATTCCCCAGTGACAGCTATTAAACATTGGGCATGCAACTGGAATGACAAACCTCTGCCATTTGCAAGTCTGGGTGGATAGATTGGGTGAAGAGGTTTTGACACTTGCCTCTGGAGCCAGATCATGCTTTGAACCACCCACAACTTCAAAGGCACACTACAGTATAACTACTGGTGCCATACTTCAGCAGGGGAGAGATACACTTGTGGGGACATGGGACAGGAGAACCTGGAACTGCATGGTGCACACTGCCAGAGGAATCTGTTGGGCACAAGGAGGATTACTACCATTGAAAGGGACTGCGTGCCTGTCCTGAATAGTGACTGGCCTGGGCTGACTACCTGCTGCTGAGAGGCATCCTAAAGTGTGCTCTGCAAGTGCTTGTTGGCTTGCCCCCTGTTCTATCGGAGGTCTCAGGGGCATCAAAGATCTCCGACGAGGGACCCAAGCCTGTGACACCTGGAGATCGTTGTCCTCTTAGGTGCCCATATCGTCTGCTGGATCCCAACAGGTAGCGTGGCGTGAATGTGTAACTAAGAATTATGTCTGGAGACTGAAATGCCGGATGTGCAGCCCCCAAAATTGTGCCCGCACTTAAGGCGTGTGGCCCCTTCATCATGGGGACCTTGGCACGCATAATCATCTTGTTGGTGATGAGTGGATTCACTGGTTGTGGGATCCAGCGTGGCAGGCTTTATTGATCATGCCACCTCTCTCTTGTGCAACACACCGACTGCATGCTCATTGCGTGCGGTGTCCTATTCACAGGTTGCGGCCCTCGGAGTTGGGGGCGTAACCGTAGTAGTGCCTCATTCTACCACGTTAAGCATTGCTGAGTTTGCACCTGTGTATGTGACCGGAATCGCCTGATGCGACCAGTATCAATGCGCACCAGGCATTGTGCCTCATTACCAGGGAAAAGCAAAAGGAACAAATGATGAATGGAATGCTAAACAATGCAAACATGCACCCCCAGTCACATGGGTCTGGGTTGAATCCATCGCTCTTTTATTCACCACACTACTCCAGTTTGGACCCAGCCATCTGCAAATCAGTCTTGACCCTGTTCCTCATGGGAACAGTCCAGCCCGAACTGCCAAGCCAGGTCCTCCCTCGACTGGAAACAAGCATCTTGGGACCAGTTTCGGGGCATCGCCCTCAGTAGCCATGCTAGCTTGAATCCAGTGATGCAGTGAGCACGGGACCCACGTCTGGGCATACCCTTCCCACTTAGGGCGACAAAAGCAAAAGGAACAAATGATGGATGGAATGCTGAACAATGCAAACATTTACCCCCAGTCCCAAGGATCTGGGTTTAATCCATCATTCTTTTGCTCACCACGCCACCCCAGTTTGGACCCAGCCAAATGCAAATCAGTCTTGACCCTGTTCCTTATTTGGCTGGGTCCAACTGGGGTGGCATAGTGAGCAAAAGAGCAATGAATTTAACCCAGATCTCTTGACTGGGGGTGAATGTTTGATTCATTCAGCATTCCGTCCATCATTTGTTGCTGTAACACTTTTCGCCCTAGGTGGGATGAGTATGCCCAGGCATGGGTCTCTTGCTTGCTGTCCTTCTGGATTTGAGCTAACCTGGCTGATGGAGGGTGTTACCCCGAAACCGATCCTAGGATGCTTGTTTACTGTCCAGTGAGGACCCAGCTTGGCAGTTCGGGCTGGACTGTTTCAATGAGGAGCAGGGTCAAGACTGATTTGCATATGGCTGGGTACAAACTGGGGTGATGTGGTCAGCAAAGGAACAATGGATTAATCCCAGATCCCTTTAGGGATGAATGTTTGCATTGTTCAGCATTCTGTCCATCATTTGTTCCTTTTGCTTTTGTCGACCTAAGTGGGAAGGCAATGGACTAAAGAAGGATGAGGTGGATTCTGAACTACGCAGCCTTGGTATTTGGCACGGGACACATTTATTGGCACCGGACGCTGTCTTTTGAGCAGTGCTTTGGGCGCCGGAACTCATTATGTTAAAAATTAAGCACTGCACTCTGGGTGGCACAATCAATGCTGCAACCCTGGGTGGACACTTTAGCTTACATGCCCTGGGTACACTTGGGACCATCGGACTTATATGTAAATTGGGGGAAGCGAATCCAACAAACAGTTTGTAAAGGGTTAGAACACTTGCACGGAGGTCTGGTTAGCAGGCCTCAGTTCACTCTCAGTGTCTAAAAACCAGCTGCATCAATTCAAACTTTGGAAGTGATCATGCAAAAAGAGGCATATCCTTACAAGTCTTCTCCAGATAAAAGGTAATAAGCAACTAACCCTTATCTGGTAGTTTTCCTCATCTAAGAGGAAGAACCTAGAAATGCCATCTGCATTTGCATGGCCAGTCTCATGTCTGTGTTCTACTGTAAAGGCTAAACCCTGTCTGGAAATGAACCACCTCAACAGTTTGGGGTTCTTCCCTCTCATTTGCATCAGCCACCTGAAAGGCCTTTAGTCAGTTTGAACTCTGAAGTGAGTCCCAAACAGGTAGGATCTCTTCAGGGACAAAACCACAGCAAAGGCTTCCCTCTCAATGGCACTCCAATGCTGTTCTCTGGGGAGGAGTCGCCTACTGATAATGGCGATTGTTTGATCATGACCCTCATTATTTAGCTGTGACAACAGTACCCCAATCCCACGTTTAGAAGCATCTGTCTGGACAATAAACTCTTTGCTGAAATCAGGTGACTTTAGGATAACTGCTGAAGCTTCCTTTAGGGTGTGAAGGCCTTTTGACATTGGTCAGTCCATATAACTTTTCTGGACTGTTTTTTGAAGGTTAGCTCTAGCAAAGGTGCCACTATGGTACCATAACGTATGAAAAGTATTCTGTAATACCAAGTCAGGCCAAGATAGGCTCTGACCTGGGTTTGAGTCTTACAAGCTTTCCAGGCCAGTATTGTCTGGATTTTGGGCTGGAGAGGTTGTACATGGCCTTCACATACTTGGTGGCTCAGATCCACAACAGGACCTTGCCTCGATATTAACCCTGCCTGCCACAGCGCTTGAAGTACTTCCCTGAGGTGGACCAGGTGATCCTGCCAGGTGGGATTAAGCACAGCAATATCATCCAGATATACTGCACCAACGTTTTCCAAACCTGAAAGTACTCAGTTCACCAGCCTTTGGAAGGTGGGGGAGGCATTTGTCATCCCAAAAGGCCTCACTTTAATTGAAAGTGACCTTCAGGGGTAGAAAAAGCAGACCTCTCCTTGACTCCTGGGGTGAGAGCAATCTGCCAATGATCCAAAGTCACGTGAAAGGTGCTCAGATATCTTGCAGCTTCCAGCTTATCAATGTGCACATCAGCTCTTAGTATGGGATGGATATCAGTCTTGGTGGCTGCATTTTGACCTCTGTAGTCCACATAAAACCTCATCTCAGGTTTCCCTCCTTTTGAATTTGGCTTGGGTACCAGCACCACTGGGCTGGCTCAAAGACTACAAAAGGGTTCAATTAACTTTTACATTAATTGAACCCTTAAATTTTACATTTGACAGGCAAGCTGTCCTCTACGTCCACATCATGGGTACACCAAGTTGTAAAACCTAGGTACACAGAAAACAGACCAGCAAACTGTCCTACCACGTTGTAACAGTCTCTCTGCTGTTGGTCTGTTAGAGTGGAGGAGAGAACTACTCCTTCCACTGAACCATCATTGACATTGGTTGACAGGAGGTCAGGGAGATGCTTACTTTTGTCTTCTTCTTCTCCAACTCTTACATGAGCATTGTGATGTCTCCTCTGTCATGGTGGAGTTCCAGCCTATTTATATGGATAACCCTGTGAGGGTTTCTGGGACCTCTAAGTTCACCAGGTAGGTGACTTCCTCCTTCTTTTCAAAGATAGGGTAGGGCCTAGGCCATTTGTCCTGAAGTGCCCTAGGGGCCACAGGCTCTAAACCTCACACCAGCTGTCCTGCTTGGTATTGTCCAGGGAGGACTTGTAGTCATATAAGTACTTCACTAGCTCCTGGCTGGTCCCCAAAAATCTGTTTGCATTTTTCATATACTCTGCCATCCTAGAGCGGAGGCCTAGTACATTGTCCACCATGTCTTGTTTGGGTTCTTTGCGCGATGTCTCCCAAGCTTCTCTCACCAAACTCAAGGGACCTCTTACAGGGTGTCCAAAGAGTAGTTCAAAGAGACTGAAGTCTACCCCTTGTGAGAAACCTCCATGTATGCAAACAGTAGGCATGGCAGGAAAATATACCATCTCCTATTGAGTTTTTCTGGTAAACTTATTATCATGCCTGCTCATGGTCTTGTTTAACCTTTCCACAAGACCATTACCTTGGGGATGATAGGGGGAAGTGAATTTGTATGTTACACCACACTCATCCCACATTGCTTTTAGATAAGCAGACATGAAATGTGTGCTCCTATCTGAATGACCTCCTTAGGAAACCCGACTATGGTGAAGATACCAAGTAGGACTCTTGCTACTTCAGGGGCAGTAACTGTTCTAAAGGGTATGTCTTCTGGATACCAGGTGACATAATCCACTACCACAAGGATAAACCTATTTCCAGATACAGTGGGAAGGTGTAGGGGACCAACAATGTCAATCCCTACACTCTCATAGAGAGTTCCCACCACAGGTAGTGGTATAGGGAAGTTTTTGTCTTATACCCTGTCTTGTCACTGGCTTGGCTGATGACACAGGAGCGACAAAACACCTTCACCTTTTCAGACATCTGATACCAGTAGAAGTGGTTGACCAATCTTTCCTATGACTTGGTCTGCCCCAGCTATCCAGCTAAGCGGATGTCATGGGCCAGGTTAGGGAGGAATTATCTGTACTGTTGAGGGACCACAATTCTCCTGGTTGCCCCTGGCTTGGGGTCCCTTGCCTCACTGTTCAGGATTCCCTCCTAGAACACCTTATGGGTTCCAGTGACATCTCCTTCCTCCTAATTGACAGCCAACTATCTCAGGCCTTCAAAACTAGGATACGTCTTTCAGGTTCTGCCATTTCAGAGAGTTTTCTTAGGGAAGCAGCCCACTCTTCAGGCGCCAGACCTTCCTCCTTGTGAATAGGTTAGCTCTGGGCCTGGGGACTCTGTGAAGTTGCCTTGCCAGACTTCCTGCACTTACTCTTGCTACTAGGGCCTTGAGCATTTTTTCCAGGCTCCAAGATCCCTTGACATTCCCTTAAGGCCTTTTGTGCTCTAGTGGAGTCACATACCCACTCAGGGAGACCCAGCATTGCTGCATGAGTCCTTCTCTCCACCTCTGGCCACACAGACGTTTCAAGGTCATTGCACAGCAGACACTCCACTGGAATGGCATGGGACACAGATATTTTCCTAGGGCCAGTAACCCCTCCCTACTCAAAGCCTACCACTGCTATCAGATTTCATTTTGTAACATTGTCAGAGTGGACAATCTGGTGCACCTCATCAGGGAAGATCTGTCCTGGGGAAACCAGCTTAGCCATGACCGTGGTGATGCTGGTACCTCTATCCCTCAGGATCTAGACTTCAACCTCATTGATTCTTGGCCACTGCTTGTACTTTTACATACTTATAGGCCAGTGGGCCAAGGGTTCAATTTTCTCACCACCTGTAGTGACTAAGGTGGCATCATTTTACCCTTTACAATTCACAGGGACAACATCCACTCCATCTCTCCACTAGCACTTCCTTTGGGATAGTCACCAGAGGGTGACTTCGTGGTGTACATAGTATCTCCCCTCTTAAGCCCTGGCTGTTTATAGTCATAGCATACTTCAGCATTTGTAGGGTCAAAATTCTTTCCGAGATACCCCCTCCCCTTTGAATGGGATGTGACCAAGGGCTCCCTGCCCACGGGCTTTTTTTGGGATGTTTTAGGAGTTCCTTCATTTTATCCCTGCCCCCTTCTTTATCCAGAGAGGGGAGGCCTATTCTTTCTTTTGAGATCACTTCCTTGGGATGTTTTGGGCACTCTAGTGCATACCCATTCATCAGCTATCTTCCCCAGCTCTCTAAAGGTAAGTAACTTAAAATCCACCAGATGCTAGTGTAACTTTTCTGAGGTACAATTTGCAAGCATGTGCTCTTTTACCAATAAATTGTACAGCCCCTCATAAGTTTCTACCTGTTTACCTTTTATCCAGTCTTACACCAGAATTTGGAGTGGTGCACTACCCAGGTGGTCAGTTCAATAAATATGTTCACTTGTGAAGTTGTATCAAACAATTAGTTCTTTATTTTCAAAGTCATCCGACAAAACTGAGTTCCAGCCAACGCGTTTCATTCATTACACAATGAACTTCTTCAGGGCTGAAAGTTACAATACATGAAATGAATATACGTACAAAACATCTAGACATACTCAATTACATACAAAAATGCTACAGCGGACATGGGGGGCAAAGGGGCATGTGGGGAACGGAAACGAAAAAGGAAACAGGTGGAAATGAAGGTGCAAACGGGAAAGGAAACAAATGGACAAAACATGTGGGCATGTACAGTATGGCTAATCGTCCCTTTATTCTAATGTAGTTATGTTCCCTGTTGCCTGAGACTGTGGTGACATAAGTATCTGGGTGACATAATAATGGCAGTTCAGTGCGTGATCTAGGACAAATGTTCCGGCCCGACTAGGCAAGAAATAAGTTAAAGTTAATAATACTGGGGCATACCTGTTACTAATCATTTACAGGACATCAGTCGGTATATGTTAAGGCTAAACAGTCACTCTGTGCTGGTACGGTTGTGTCCCCTGTGGCCTAATGCGATGGTAAGCAGGCGCAATATATCTCGGAGACAGGACAAACCCAGTGCGATCATGGGGTGGTGATGGCAGAAAGGGGACCACATACATGAATGTGTTTGTGTTAAAAAAGTTCGAAAGAGAGAGAGAAGGGGTTAATAACGGGGGTGAAAAAGGAGCAAGGTGCAAGGGGGCTAAATCTGTACATACCGATCTTAGTTTGGTGGAACGGCAGGAGAGAAAAGTCCTTTCAAGCCGTATCCCGTGGTCGCGTAGTGCGAATCCGCTCAGTTGAGCTCGTCTGGAAAGGTTACAACCGAGCATCAGTACCGCCGATTGTCCAGGTTGTGCATACAGATGTGCAGCACAAGCGGGGTGGCGATGTTGGTAAAGCCAGCATAAGGGGTAACAAAGTCGAAACAGGACAAAATGGCAGCTGCATCTGCCTGCTTGGTGGTGGTAGAAACTGGGCACAAGTGCGAGACGGGGCGCATGTGTTAAAACAGGGAGACGATAGGGCGCATAGATTAAGCTGGGAGAGAGGGGAAGACGAATTTCAAAACGAATGATAAGGGATAGAGGCACCGGGCAGTGGTCCCGAGCAGGGAGGGACCCCATGGGTCCAGCGCGATGCCGCATAAAAGATAATACGACAAGGGAGCAGTAAGAGAGAACAGAGAAGGAAAGATTGGCGCGCGCATCGGGAAACAGTGGGGGGATGTGGGTGAAAAGGAAACCGAACGGGAGGCTGGGATGCTCCTGTGCGGCCTAGTGAGGTGTCACGTCGGAGATCAAGGGACCCCCTAGGAGCGCTAAGTGTGTGCGGCGGCACTCAGACGGGCGTGATGTATAAGGGACCATTTGCCCCATGTTTGGCGGTCCGTCGGGCACAGATAGAAGCGCACCGTCTGGTGAGGGGAGGCACAGGAGTCCTGTAGTGGCCTCCGGGAGGTAAGGGTCCTAGGAGTTGCAACCAGACGGTCGGGAAATGAGTCGCGTAGACAGGAGAGGCCAATAGGGAGCAGGGTTGCGATGGCAAGGGAACCGGGCAGTGGTCGCGGTGCCAGAGGGAAGGACAGGGTAGGAGTAAATACCTGTGGGGGCAGTACGCCTGGGTGAATTTCGATCCGGTCTGAGTCTGGCCAGGGTCGGCGTCTCTGTGTTATATACGCTGGGAAAGCGGGGGATCTGCAGGAAAAGGGACATGGTGGAAAGACTTGCAGGGCCTACGGTAGAAAGCGGAAATGGCGATGCATCCATTGTGCCACCGACAGGTCTGACCTGTGTCAGTGTCAGCACATGTCTGCAATGGTGATGGGTGAGTGGTGGGAAGTAAAGACCGGCAGGAAAATGAGTGCAGTGAAAGCAATTGGCCTGCACGCTAGAGAGGTGGCAGCATCAGCACCTGTTGTATTAAGGGCAGGACCGTGTGTGTGGGATGAGTCAAAGCCTACAAGTTGGAAAAATAGTAGCGCTCGTGCCTGTTGTAATACCAGGGACATGCAGGGGTGGTTGGGACACATGCGTGATGGTAACAAAATATATAACAAAATTGAAAGAATAAAAAGAAAAGGAGAGAAAGGGTGAGCGGAGGCGGCATGGTCAAGGGGAGAGGGGAATCCTTCCAATAAAGGGCCACAACTGTACGGAAATGGAGCGAAATGTCACAAAGCAGGTGGCATCGTCAACCAAATGGAGCCGAAAAAGAAACTAGCGGTGTGCCACATCTGACCAAGGTCATGAGCGGGTGGGCACGGCAGAAGAAAGTAAGAATTGGAAACTATTAAGTTGGTAGACGGTGTGGGGAATCCTGACGGTGCGAGGGAAGCGGGTATATGGGAAAGGGGGGTCCCCAGTATTGTGGCAACTTAGAAGTTGGTGTAAGAGATGGATGTGAAGATCACGGCAGAGTCTGCAGTGAGGTGGTGCCCCTGGAGGGCCGGAAGTCCGGTCCCCTCCCATGTCAGGAAGGCCAGATGATTAGGGGGTGATTAACTCAGGAAGTAGTGAAACTCATGGTCGGAGTTATGTCCTTTGCTGACTGCCTGAAGTCTACAGATCCATTTGGCCTCCGCCCTTCGTAGTGTCAATTCCCTATCCCCACCACGGTTATTCATGGGGATATGGTCAATGCCAAAGAATCTGAATTTGATGGGCCCTGTATGTGTTGTGCAATAATGCTCAGTCATGGGGTATCTATCATCGCCATTGATGAGGGCCCTGCGGTGTTCCTGGATTCTGGTTTTAAGACTGCGCACAGTGCTGCCTACGTAGATCTTGTGACATGGGCATTCAATGATGTAGATGACAATACTGTGTTTTGCAGTTGATGTGGTGTTTGATTGCGTGAGTGAAGTCTGAGTTATAACAGAATTCCTTGCATTTGTTGTTGCCCAAACTGCAGATATTGCAGTGGGTGCAGGTGTAGAAACCCTGGGGGGTCTGTGGCAACCACATGGTAATGGTTGCTTTAGTTGTTGTGATGTAACTCGGGCATAGGGATGTCCTCAGTGTGCGTCCTCTTCTGTAGATCAATGAGGGATTGTCGTTGATAAGTGGGCGTAGTGTGGGGATTTCCAGCAGCAGGTGCCAGTGTTTTCTGAAAGCCCTGAAAATCTTATCACTATGTGCAGTATAGTTGGTAAAAAAGGCTATTCTTTCTTTGTGATGTTTGCTGTTGTGATGTTTACCTGTCATGTCTGCTGAGCTAGTTCTAAGTGTGTCTGCTCTGGGGAGGCTCAGTGCCCTCTGTTCTGCTCTGTCGAGAATTTTGTGCTCATACCCCCTTTGTTTAAAGCATTCCTTGATGTCAATTAGGTTCTCTAGGAAGCCTTCCTCTTCACTGCATGTGCGTTGTGCTCGAACCATTTCACCGTATGGTATATTGGAAATGACTGATTTTGCATGGGCACTCCCTGCATGCAGTATGCTGTTGCAGGAAGTTGTTTTCCTATATAGTGTGCTGTGTACTACCTCATTTTTGACAAAAAAGCGGATGTCCAAGAACTCAATGTGTTCATGGTGGTGCTGCATGGTGAGTTGGACATTAAAGGGGTTGCTGTTGAGGTACGTGAGATATTCGTTCAAAGCTGCTTCTGAGTCTGACCATAGGCAAATAATGTCGTCTATGTACCTCCCCCAATAGACAATGTGTTTGGTCCAGGGGGAGGCACATCTGGCCCAGGCATGCTCCCTCTCGTACCAGCCCATGAAGAGCCCGGCGTACGAAGGAGCAAACCTGGAACCCATGGCGGTCCCCTGTAGCTGGTGGTACCATCTTTCGTTGTGTTTGAAAAAAATGTTGGTAAGTATCAGCTCGATCATGTCCATGATCATGTTGTTGTATGCGTAGTGGTCTGCCCCTTCCGTGTCAAGGTAGTGGCGGACTGCTAACATCCCAAACTTTTTAAAAATACAAGTGTAAAGTCCCACCTATCTAGGGTAACAAATCTGAGGTCATCAGACCATTGGAATCCCTCCAGTTTGACCAGGATGTCTTTGCTGTCTTTCAAGTAAGCTGGTAGGTTGGTGACATGTTTTTGTAGTGACAGGTCTACAAACTGTGACAACCGCTCAGTGGGAGACCCTACCCCCGAGATGATGGGTCTGCCTGGTGGGAATTTGCCTCCCTTGTGCACCTTGGGTAGAATGTAGATGCATGGGTAGCGCGCATTGTCCACATGTAGGTATCTGTACTCATTTTCAGTCAATAGGCCTTCCTCCCTCCACTCTGTGAGTCTCGTGTTGATAACATTTTGTAAAGCACTGGTGGGGTTATGTTGAATTGATTCGTAACATAGGGGGTCATTAAGTTGTCGTGAGATTTCGCCCATGTAGTCTTGTTTGTCCATCACTACTACATTCCCCCCTTGTCCGCTTCCCTGATTACAATGTTGGAATCATTTTGTAACCTCTGTAGTGCTTCCCTTTCTTTCCTAGACAGATTGGATGGGGAGTGTGGTGTGTATTTGCTTGAGCTTTCCAATTCTCTAAGTTCCTGTGTGATGTTATCACCAAATTTCTCAATGTTGGCATGATAGCCCCCAGGTGGAACAAATTTAGATTTGCATTTGAGACCTGTGTCCCGCTTGTAATCCTCCCTGATATCCAGGTCATTTAAGATGGTCTGTATGCCCATTGTCTCATCATTTTCTATGGATAAGAGTGTTTGGACCTCCCGTATGTCCCCTATTGTTCTATGTACAGGTGATGTGTTCAATACATTGACAACAGGTCTGGTAGGTTGCTGTGCAAAAAATTCCTTTAATTTCAAAGTACGGAGGAATTTAAACAAATCTATGTGGACGTCAATGAGGGCCCCATACTTTGTGGGACAGAAACCCAGTCCCTTTTTCAAAACATTACATTCATGTTCATCAAGGATCCTGTTTGACAAGTTGATAATCTGTAAATCTGTTTGTGACACTTGCATGGTTGTTAGACTGGTGGTACCCCCCCATGGTGGGAACCCCTATCTGCTCTGGAGGAGGAATGGTGGCTAGTTCTTTTTGGGACGAAGTAGCATCGCGTGACTGTCTGCTCTTCCTGCTTCACAAATGAACATATTTATTGAACTGACCACCTGGGTAGTGCACCACTCCAAATTCTGGTGTAGTTCTCTCTCTGCTTTGCAGTTGGCACCCAAGAACGGCAGGTGCAGGAGTTGCATGTGCACACCAACCCGAAATACTGTTTGATCCATCACACAGGGAATACAGCAGGGAAGTGCGGCTATCCCGGTCCGCCGTTGCTCGCCTCATTCCATTCTTTTATCCAGTCTTCCAGTGAGTTCACAGAAGCATCCACAAAGTCCACCCATGTCTGAGTTGACCCCTTGTGTGTGTTGCTAAACGTCTGTATGTATTCTTCAGGGGTTAAACCAAATAGTTCAATGAGTACCTCCTTCATGAGAAAATATGATTCTGCCACCTCACCTTCTAGTGTCAGAAGCCTATCCCTCCCCACTGTTGGAATTAGTTCCACAATAGGGATCCCCACTGTTGGTCACCTACCCTTCTCATCCTGAAAGCAGTGTTATAAGATTCTAGCCATTTGTCTATATCATCCCCCTCTACGTACCTGGGAACAATGCCCTTGGAGAACCGGGGATCATAGGCACCACAGTTTCTTTTTTTGTTGCTGCCACCATGTCCTTGAGGCTTTAGCCCAAGCGTAACCCTTCTCTCCTCTAGGGTCAATCTTCTTTCTTCTAGGGCCAGTCTCCTCCCTTCCAGCTCCAGGAGACTTTGTTGAGCCGCTAGATCCTTGGGCCCCCTTAATGAAGTGAAGCTTTTCTCACTCTCAGATGTGGAGGCATGCCTTGTACAAATGGTGGGGTTTACACTGTTGTTGTCCCCCTCTTTGTCAAGGATGTCTCTACTCTTCACCTCATCCTCACAGTCAGTGGTGTTTTCCTCTTCTAGTTGCCTTCTCCGGGTCCTCCTTTTCGGCAGTGACGCCCAAACTGATTTTTGTATCCTGGTAATCAGCCTCAGGTTATTGATCTTGAGTGTGGGCAGGGTTGCCAAATTGATTTCCATGTTTGGAGACTCAACACTAGAGGTGGGCAGAACTCACCTAGTCTTACTTGGCAGAATTCCGCAGAGTTACATAAAACACCATGAGATTCTGCGGAGTTCCACCCACCCCTACCCACAGGCCGAGCTTTGGCCTCTGGTGTCACTGCTTCACTGCCATGCAGTAACAGAGTTACACACAAGTAGAGTAAAAACGCTGCTGAATGCAGATGAAGTCCAAGGACGAAAAACACTCACAAGTTTGCAGAGAGGGACCTGAAAAGCAGCATGTCCTTTCTCCATGCTGTGACGCAGCGGGGGCAAGACTCAGGAAGTAAACCTGAGGTGAAATGTGCAACACTAAACAGAAGGCGCAGCCTCTTATGTGTTGTGGCAGATCTACCACCTGAGCTGTGACAAGGCTGAGGTGTGAATGGCAGTGACACAAGCTACAGTAAGGTCCCTTGGTGAGGACTGCAGCAACTTGTGGAAGATGAAGAGAGCGAATAGCTAAAGAGAAGAAGGAATGTGAGAAGCCAAACAACAAAGGGGCAGAAAGGATCGTGTTGCAGACTCCATGGTCAGAGATGAAATAATGGTGAGCAGTCAAAATATCGAAAATAAAATATCGATATACAATAATATCGAAGTTAAAATATCGAAGGGACAGAATATCGATGTGAAGAATATCGATGGACAGAATATCGACCCTAAGGTAAGTAATATCGAATTTTTAAATATCGATGTAAATAATATCGAAGTTAGTAATATCGAAATCAAATATATCGATGTTACTAATATCGATTTTACTAATATCGATATTTGTATTATTGTTATGTATTTTGTTATGTTTTTAATATGTATGTGTTATATGTGTTTTTGTTAATTGTTCTACTTGTTTAAAAATATATGTATACAATTTTTATATGTTAAAAAAAAATGTAAGTTACATTTTTTTTTTTTTGTACTGTAGCGGGTTGTGGGTTTATAGGGGAATAGGGTGGGAAGTAATTTAATTATACTAAATTAATTATTAATTTTTAGGAATTATAAATTAATTGTAATTATTTTTTGCATTTAAGTTCTGTAGCGGGTTGTGGGTTTATAGGGGAATAAGGTGGGAAGTAATTTAATTGTAATTAAGTTATAATTTATTTTAATTAATTGGTATTGATAATTATATTATTGTTAATTAATTAATAATTGGTAATTAATTTGTATTAATTGGTTATTAATTTTTATTAATTGATTATCATGTGATTTAAATGTAATTAAGTTATAATTTATTTTAATTAATTGTTATTGATAATTATATAATTGTTAATTAATAATTGGTAATTAATTTTTATTAATTGGTGATTAATTTTTATTAATTGATTAATTGATCATCATGTAATTTAAATGTAATTAACTTATAATTTATTTTAATTAATTAGTATTGATAATTATATTATTGTTAATTAATTGATAATTGATAATAAATTATTATTAATTGGTTATTAATTTTTATTAATTGATTAATTGATCATTATGTTAAGTGTATTATTTTATCATTGGAGTGTGTTGTGGGTTTATAGGGGAATACTTTTGGAAGTAATTGAAATCTAATTAAGTAATTATAAAATTTATTTTTGGGTATTGATAATTAATTTATTGGATATTAATTATTAATAGGTAATTTTTTTAAATTACAATTTTTTGGTTCTAAATATTAATTTATTGTTGTTTTATCATTAATTGGTAATTAAATATTATTAAATATTATTTATTGATAAATTTAATTAATATATTAAGGATTATTTATTAATTGATAATTAATGTTTAATTATTATTATTATTGGTATAAAAAAGCATTTAATTGTTTAATATTAGTTAATTGGTAATCAAGTTTTAATAATTTATATGTTTTTTGTTATTAAAAATATTTTATTGTTCAGTATTTATTATTTAGTAATTAATATTTATTAATTATTATTTATTGGTATTTATTATTAATTTATTGTTAATAAATTTTCTATTGGTGATTATGTTTTTAATAATTATTTATTGGTATTGGTAAATAGTTTAGAGTTATTTAATAATTCATTAATTATTTTAAAAAAATTAATTTATTTATAAGTATGTTATTTGTAACTTCTACTCTATCCAACACTTCCCCTACTGTTGCACTCTCTGGAGTTGGAATAGTAATTTTTACCCCTACGCTATCCAACACTTTCCCTACTGTTGCACTCTCTGAAGTGGGAATAGTAATTTTTACCCCTACGCTATCCAACACTTTCCTTACTGTTGCAGTCTCTGGAGTGGGAATAGTAATTTTTACCCCTACGCTATCCAACACTTTCGCTACTGTTGCACTCACTGGAGTGGGAATACTAATTTTTACCCTCACGCTATCCAACGCTTTCCCTACTGTTGCACTCCATGGAGTGGGAATAGTAATTTCTACCCCTACGCTATCCAACACTTTCCCTACTGTTGCACTCTCTGAAGTGGGAATAGTAATTTTTACCCCTACGCTATCCAACACTTTCGCTACTGTTGCACTCACTGGAGTGGGAATACTAATTTTTACCCTCACGCTATCCAACGCTTTCCCTACTGTTGCACTCCATGGAGTGGGAATAGTAATTTCTACCCCTACGCTATCCAACACTTTCCCTACTGTTGCACTCTCTGGAGTTGGAATAGTAATTTTTACCCCTACGCTATCCAACACTTTCCCTACTGTTGCACTCTCTGGAGTGGGAATAGTAATTTTTACCCCTACGCTATCCAACATTTTTCTTACTGTTGTTTTTTTGGGGGTTGTAATAGTAGTTTTATTCCCTAAGCTATTTAATATTTTTTGTATTATTTTAGTTAATATAGTATATAATTAAGTTTAAAAATATTAAAAGTAATTTTTTTTTTTTAATTTGTTATACATAATTATTTAATTTTTATTTATGTTATTGTTTTATGTGTACAGATGTATTTGTAATTTATAATATTTTTTAATAATTTATAATTTATTAAAATAATTATTCAAACTGATTATTAAGTAAGTATATATATTATATATTATACACAAAACAGCCTCCGAGCACAGGAGCCTCCAACCCTACAGGGTGGCCTCTGAACAACGGGCACGGAGCAGCCCGTCAATTTGACTTCCAAAAGAACCACAAGAGGCCCATTACCGGAGCAGGAGCATTTAATCACAGGCAAGCAGCGCAAAAAGGCATCTCCATTTTCCTTACGCGTTTCGGCGTCTTACTGCCTTGCTCACAGGTGGAGACAATAAATTGCACAGTGCATACGTGCGCGCTTATAAAACTTCAAAAGTCACATGACAGTCCTTTAAAATACAGGCCCCATGATGCATTGCACTAGTAGGTAAATCCAATCCATGGAATTTTTGCAGATATAGTTCTCTTTAAATATCACAGTTCTTTTTATAAAGTATACCATTATTTTTAGTGCACGCTTCATTTCCAGTGGGTTTATTTTCTCACTCCGTCACGTGAATATTTCAATTGCATGGTGCATTCATTCCATGTTAGCCTGTTAATAACGCCCCGCTCCGGCACGATCAGAATAAGAGGTATCCTCTCTCTGAATCCCTTCCTCCAACCACTGCATGTTTGCTAAAGTAGCATTTCCTTCGTTTGGATTGCAGTGGCGAGTGGGTCATGCCCCAGATTTGAATACACAAAACAGCCTCCGAGCACAGGAGCCTCCAACCCTACAGGGTGGCCTCTGAACAACGGGCACGGAGCAGCCCGTCAATTTGACTTCCAAAAGAACCACAAGAGGCCCATTACCGGAGCAGGAGCATTTAATCACAGGCAAGCAGCGCAAAAAGGCATCTCCATTTTCCTTACGCGTTTCGGCGTCTTACTGCCTTGCTCACAGGTGGAGACAATAAATTGCACAGTGCATACGTGCGCGCTTATAAAACTTCAAAAGTCACATGACAGTCCTTTAAAATACAGGCCCCATGATGCATTGCACTAGTAGGTAAATCCAATCCATGGAATTTTTGCAGATATAGTTCTCTTTAAATATCACAGTTCTTTTTATAAAGTATACCATTCTTTTTAGTGCACGCTTCATTTCCAGTGGGTTTATTTTCTCACTCCGTCACGTGAATATTTCAATTGCATGGTGCATTCATTCCATGTTAGCCTGTTAATAACGCCCCGCTCCGGCACGATCAGAATAAGAGGTATCCCTCTCTCTGAATCCCTTCCTCCAACCACTGCATGTTTGCTAAAGTAGCATTTCCTTCGTTTGGATTGCAGTGGCGAGTGGGTCATGCCCCAGATTTGAATACACAAAACAGCCTCCGAGCACAGGAGCCTCCAACCCTACAGGGTGGCCTCTGAACAACGGGCACGGAGCAGCCCGTCAATTTGACTTCCAAAAGAACCACAAGAGGCCCATTACCGGAGCAGGAGCATTTAATCACAGGCAAGCAGCGCAAAAAGGCATCTCCATTTTCCTTACGCGTTTCGGCGTCTTACTGCCTTGCTCACAGGTGGAGACAATAAATTGCACAGTGCATACGTGCGCGCTTATAAAACTTCAAAAGTCACATGACAGTCCTTTAAAATACAGGCCCCATGATGCATTGCACTAGTAGGTAAATCCAATCCATGGAATTTTTGCAGATATAGTTCTCTTTAAATATCACAGTTCTTTTTATAAAGTATACCATTCTTTTTAGTGCACGCTTCATTTCCAGTGGGTTTATTTTCTCACTCCGTCACGTGAATATTTCAATTGCATGGTGCATTCATTCCATGTTAGCCTGTTAATAACGCCCCCGCTCCGGCACGATCAGAATAAGAGGTATCCCTCTCTCTGAATCCCTTCCTCCAACCACTGCATGTTTGCTAAAGTAGCATTTCCTTCGTTTGGATTGCAGTGGCGAGTGGGTCATGCCCCAGATTTGAATACACAAAACAGCCTCCGAGCACAGGAGCCTCCAACCCTACAGGGTGGCCTCTGAACAACGGGCACGGAGCAGCCCGTCAATTTGACTTCCAAAAGAACCACAAGAGGCCCATTACCGGAGCAGGAGCATTTAATCACAGGCAAGCAGCGCAAAAAGGCATCTCCATTTTCCTTACGCGTTTCGGCGTCTTACTGCCTTGCTCACAGGTGGAGACAATAAATTGCACAGTGCATACGTGCGCGCTTATAAAACTTCAAAAGTCACATGACAGTCCTTTAAAATACAGGCCCCATGATGCATTGCACTAGTAGGTAAATCCAATCCATGGAATTTTGGCAGATATAGTTCTCTTTAAATATCACAGTTCTTTTTATAAAGTATACCATTCTTTTTAGTGCACGCTTCATTTCCAGTGGGTTTATTTTCTCACTCCGTCACGTGAATATTTCAATTGCATGGTGCATTCATTCCATGTTAGCCTGTTAATAACGCCCCGCTCCGGCACGATCAGAATAAGAGGTATCCTCTCTCTGAATCCCTTCCTCCAACCACTGCATGTTTGCTAAAGTAGCATTTCCTTCGTTTGGATTGCAGTGGCGAGTGGGTCATGCCCCAGATTTGAATACACAAAACAGCCTCCGAGCACAGGAGCCTCCAACCCTACAGGGTGGCCTCTGAACAACGGGCACGGAGCAGCCCGTCAATTTGACTTCCAAAAGAACCACAAGAGGCCCATTACCGGAGCAGGAGCATTTAATCACAGGCAAGCAGCGCAAAAAGGCATCTCCATTTTCCTTACGCGTTTCGGCGTCTTACTGCCTTGCTCACAGGTGGAGACAATAAATTGCACAGTGCATACGTGCGCGCTTATAAAACTTCAAAAGTCACATGACAGTCCTTTAAAATACAGGCCCCATGATGCATTGCACTAGTAGGTAAATCCAATCCATGGAATTTTTGCAGATATAGTTCTCTTTAAATATCACAGTTCTTTTTATAAAGTATACCATTCTTTTTAGTGCACACTTCATTTCCAGTGGGTTTATTTTCTCACTCCGTCACGTGAATATTTCAATTGCATGGTGCATTCATTCCATGTTAGCCTGTTAATAACGCCCCGCTCCGGCACGATCAGAATAAGAGGTATCCCTCTCTCTGAATCCCTTCCTCCAACCACTGCATGTTTGCTAAAGTAGCATTTCCTTCGTTTGGATTGCAGTGGCGAGTGGGTCATGCCCCAGATTTGAATACACAAAACAGCCTCCGAGCACAGGAGCCTCCAACCCTACAGGGTGGCCTCTGAACAACGGGCACGGAGCAGCCCGTCAATTTGACTTCCAAAAGAACCACAAGAGGCCCATTACCGGAGCAGGAGCATTTAATCACAGGCAAGCAGCGCAAAAAGGCATCTCCATTTTCCTTACGCGTTTCGGCGTCTTACTGCCTTGCTCACAGGTGGAGACAATAAATTGCACAGTGCATACGTGCGCGCTTATAAAACTTCAAAAGTCACATGACAGTCCTTTAAAATACAGGCCCCATGATGCATTGCACTAGTAGGTAAATCCAATCCATGGAATTTTTGCAGATATAGTTCTCTTTAAATATCACAGTTCTTTTTATAAAGTATACCATTCTTTTTAGTGCACGCTTCATTTCCAGTGGGTTTATTTTCTCACTCCGTCACGTGAATATTTCAATTGCATGGTGCATTCATTCCATGTTAGCCTGTTAATAACGCCCCGCTCCGGCACGATCAGAATAAGAGGTATCCCTCTCTCTGAATCCCTTCCTCCAACCACTGCATGTTTGCTAAAGTAGCATTTCCTTCGTTTGGATTGCAGTGGCGAGTGGGTCATGACCCAGATTTGAATACACAAAACAGCCTCCGAGCACAGGAGCCTCCAACCCTACAGGGTGGCCTCTGAACAACGGGCACGGAGCAGCCCGTCAATTTGACTTCCAAAAGAACCACAAGAGGCCCATTACCGGAGCAGGAGCATTTAATCACAGGCAAGCAGCGCAAAAAGGCATCTCCATTTTCCTTACGCGTTTCGACGTCTTACTGCCTTGCTCACAGGTGGAGACAATAAATTGCACAGTGCATACGTGCGCGCTTATAAAACTTCAAAAGTCACATGACAGTCCTTTAAAATACAGGCCCCATGATGCATTGCACTAGTAGGTAAATCCAATCCATGGAATTTTTGCAGATATAGTTCTCTTTAAATATCACAGTTCTTTTTATAAAGTATACCATTCTTTTTAGTGCACGCTTCATTTCCAGTGGGTTTATTTTCTCACTCCGTCACGTGAATATTTCAATTGCATGGTGCATTCATTCCATGTTAGCCTGTTAATAACGCCCCGCTCCGGCACGATCAGAATAAGAGGTATCCCTCTCTCTGAATCCCTTCCTCCAACCACTGCATGTTTGCTAAAGTAGCATTTCCTTCGTTTGGATTGCAGTGGCGAGTGGGTCATGCCCCAGATTTGAATACACAAACAGCCTCCGAGCACAGGAGCCTCCAACCCTACAGGGTGGCCTCTGAACAACGGGCACGGAGCAGCCCGTCAATTTGACTTCCAAAAGAACCACAAGAGGCCCATTACCGGAGCAGGAGCATTTAATCACAGGCAAGCAGCGCAAAAAGGCATCTCCATTTTCCTGTAATTTTTACCCTCACGCTATCCAACGCTTTCCCTACTGTTGCACTCCCTGGAGTGGGAATAGTAATTTCTACCCCTACGCTATCCAACACTTTCCCTACTGTTGCACTCTCTGGAGTTGGAATAGTAATTTTTACCCCTACGCTATCCAACACTTTCCCTACTGTTGCACTCTCTGGAGTGGGAATAGTAATTTTTACCCCTACGCTATCCAACATTTTTCTTACTGTTGTTTTTTTGGGGGTTGTAATAGTAGTTTTATTCCCTACGCTATTTAATATTTTTTGTATTATTTTAGTTAATATAGTATATAATTAAGTTTAAAAATATTAAAAGTATTTTTTTTTTTTAAATTTGTTATACGTAATTATTTAATTTTTATTTATGTTATTGTTTTATGTGTACAGATGTATTTGTAATTTATAATATTTTTTAATAATTTATAATTTATTAAAATAATTATTCAAACTGATTATTAAGGGGCCCATTACGATGGCGGGCGGAAGCACAACCGCCGCGCTGGCGGATGCAAAACCACCAGTTACCGCCGGCACGCAGCAGTCCACACGCCCGCCCAATTACGATGCGAAAAGCAGGCCAAACACCGCCGGCAAGCCAGCAACACCGTCCGCCATCAAAGTGCGCCCGCACACGTAGCGGCGCAGCACAACTGACACACACCGTCCGACGAAACACGTCCCGCCCGGCGCATAAATTACGATGCCGCAAACAAACGGCTCCCACGGCAAAGAGACACCGCACGTGAAAGAGAGGCGGAAACACGGACGCAGAGCACGGACAACGAAGAAGCGGCACCCCGGGCATGAATCCAGCACTGCAGGCCCTTCCCATGCTTCTGCTGATGCACCACCAAGGACGCAACGTACCGCGGAGACGTAGGTAGGCACACACACAACAAGTGCACGCAAACAGCGCACACAGTGCAAGGGCGGAAAAAGCGGACAACCCCCACCAGCGCGTGCACACTACACATCCACCATTGCATCCACATATGACACACAGGCCAAATCCTAACATCGCGGAACACATGTGTACACACCACCTGGGACTAGGAACCAACCACCCCGTCACGGCCCCAAAGCGCCGATGACGCCGCCACACATGCGCACAACGCAGAGGCCAACCGCAGCGCCATGCATGCGTCGCACACAGACACAGGGACACAACCAAGCAGCACACACATCAGCCCCACCCCGAACGCACATGACACGTGACAGGCCGGCCACAGACATGTCCCCAACACCCAATTCACGGACAACACCCAACGCCACACAACCGACGCACACATGTCAGTGAAGACACGCAACTGCAGGACACACCCCAGTGTAACAAACATGGCGTAGCACACAGCGGCGGCAACACCAACTAGGAGAAGCAGGGCTCCTTCGGGAAGAGGGACGCCAGTACCACACTGAAAAACCCATACCACCCTGCACATATGAACAAGACACATGAAACGGAACACCAAAGAGCCCGGGGACCGACAACAGGTGGCCCAAGAATAACATCCACACACAAGGCCCAACGCAGAGCGGAAAGGCAGGCTGCCGCCCACACAAGGGAGAGCAGACAGCACTGAATGACCTTCCATTCCAACTCCGAAACCACAGCCCTACGACAGAAGCCGGTGAATACAGCCATTGTCCAAGAATAGACCAACACAGGCATGCCGAGGAGACCGACCACAGGGCAGATAGCGCATATCACAGAAGCACACAACGGACGGGGAAGAAAGAAGAAAACACTCCCCATGTCGGCCACATGCAAGTTAATTGGAAGGAGTCACACAGCACTGACCTAGAACTGTCTGAGAAGCATGTGGGAAGAGGGCCCGTGTCCTCCAAACAAGCCAACAGAACACAAGTCCTGTCTCCCCACGACTACACAGAGCTCACAGCAACCCCGGAGCGTGCACATTGCAGACTGCACACACAGCCGGAGCACGCCACCTCAACGAACCGCTGCGAAATGGCAACCGCAACACACCTACCCAACTACGCCGAACAGCTCAAGCTGTACAAAACCAACACGATACATACATTGGGATGCGATCTCCTGTCCCTGCTGAACGTAAGTTACCGACTGACTTACCGCATCACATTGTTCAGCTGCGTCATGCCCGTCTTCTACTGTCGGAGGTGTCCCTACCAGCATCCCGTCGAGATATGCCTCTCCAACCCGGCATGTCTGAAGGCGGACCTGCTACCACTACTCCTCCCTCTGGACGCACACGACAGGGCCTGCTCTGCCTATGGGGGCATGGCGTATGTGGCCAACATCGCACCCGCACTGAAATGGAACCACTGTGCCTCCACACGACGGATCATCGAGAACAGCTACATCGAATGTCACCCAGCATGCCCCATCATGGTCCTCCAAGGGACAACCTACGAACAACACCTTGACAGCCACCATCCGCTTCATTGGCTGGCAAACATGTACACCACCAATGACATGGAAGCCCTGCTGGACGGCATCGCATACCTGACAACCTGTAAATACGTCGGACCACAACGCAGGTTCCCCGAGTGACCTATGAAGTCCAACCCCGCACCCATGCTCAGCTTCCGCACGGACTGGCCAGTCACCACCACAACAGCCATACCAAACGACCGGCAACTGTAACCACACCATCAACGACATCGCCATGACATCGGATATGACCGGGACATGCACACTGTTCCCCATCACATCCAGGAACACCGCATGCATCGTGGGAGGCAGTGGCATGGGCTCTGTGTATCGCACCCACATGGACGGAACTGCACGAACAACCAGGACACGACATGGATCCAGCGCACATGGACACACACACCGCTCAGTGGACATGAATAGGTCGCCTGGAGTCTGTGGGTGCTGCACCCCTCCCACCCCCGCCCCGGGAATCCCATACCAGGACCTTTGCATGGACGACAAGTGCATACAACAACAACACGACCCCAGTGACTGTGACATGTCCAGTAACCACCACAGTGCAACAACAAGTGGCACGCCGCTGCATGCACGCAAGCACATGCCCTGATGTCATCTCACATGCACGCGTGCATGAGGAACAACCGCAGCAAACCTGTCACATGGAACTGAGATGGACTGTGCCCATGATGCCGAGCGGTCTGGTAGGCTACATGTATACCGTCTGTGTCAAAGTCCGCAGCTCCGCAGCTATACGTAAATGTACATTAGCACAGCCTTGGCCAAGCAGATGTAACCCCACACCCTATCCCATTTGTAATCATGCTCAGTATATCCTCAACATGTATTCCGCTGCCAGTAGTGTCCACTATACTGCATCACAGAGGACAGAAGACTCAATATAATGTTTGAAACCAAAACTGTCTCCGCTGACTCATTTCACAAGTACGAATGAGAGAGGATGAGAGTATGTGAAGTACACGGCAGTCGTGACATGACCATGTAGTCCACTGGTATTGGATGTCAACGCAAATGAGTAGCACTACTGTGGAAGACACACATGTGTCGTGTGAAGTCGTATGGACGCAGTGCTCAGGTGGGTGGGTGCGACGGGTAGATGCGCACATGCCAAGTTGGAGCACGCCGTGTTGGGAGGGGTCATGAACAGTACACCACCGCTTCCCTGGGCATTGTGAGAGGACACCTGTCGGGGGGAGTGAACACGTGTGTGCACAGCAGCCGGGCACACGTACAAAGCGGTACCAGGCGCACCTCAGCCCACCCTCTGTGAACAAGCTGGATCCTGTTGTGCGCCCGCCATGCCCCTTGACAAGGCACACACAGCCCCAGTCGACCAGGTGTAACCCCAACATAGTCAATCCGCACAGGCGATACAGGGCACGGGATGGCAGTGGAGCATGGTGTGTGTGAGGTCTCCTCGCGCTCCTCCTGGTCATATCACGCAGGCAATAGAACCTCAACGTCTAGCATGGCACAAGTCAGATGGAAGTGTAGGGGGACGCACCACAGCACGAGCAGCACTGACGTCACGGGAGGTGGCTCGCACCATCCCATCCATTGCCCATCATACCAACCACGACACATGCCATTGCGACTAAGTGCAAGCGCGTGCGCCACCACCCCCGAGCCCTCCCCAGAGAGGCCAAAGAGTGAATGTGTGGGCCAACAGCCACAGACGGACGCGGCCTGGCCGCAAGGGCAGCCACAGCCACTGGGTGTCGCAGGTGGCGGATCCGGAAGGCGAAGACTGTGATGCATAGTCCATGCAGGCCGGGTCTCCATTTGGGGCACCACGCAGGTGGACGGCGTCCCGCCACACATCATACCCTGAGACAGCCCACTCGTGCAACTGGACCCACACATACACTCCTTGCCCTCTCTGGTGCGAGCTTGGGGCTGCCTGTGCAAGCGCTAGCCTCGCAGGTGAGCATGCATATTGGGGGGCGAGGGGAGGACATGAGGGCTGGGGCGAAGATGACTGTATCACTGTCAGTTAGTACAAGGGATGACCCAGATGTGGAAAGGAAGAGACGTGTCCCGTGTGTACTGCAACTAGTCGCCAATCCAACTACCCCCCATGTCCGGAATGTAAGCCCGCACCTAGGCCCGCCCATCCGCCACATCGAACATACCACCAGCACGACAACCTTCCCATTCGAAACACTGACTGGGGGTGGCGACCAGTGAACAATCATGTGTAGCCTACCCACGCGTACATGTGGGCCCTCCATGATCCATGTCACCTGCGGCAAAGACATGACATGCGCAATGAGGGAAGTGAGGAGAGCTGTCCGCCCCACGCGCAGAAGGTGCATCAGCTCCACAGACCCAGCAGCGAGTCCAGCAGGGGTCACATGTGCAGGGGCAGCTGTGCCTGGTGTGAAGGCACATGCATATAGACAGCACATCGACCAATGTGTAGTCTGCTCACATCCACAGTCCATCATCATGCGGACATAGGAATTGAACACAGGGCAACACATCTTAGTTGGTGCACCCACCGTGACCAACAATGCGCAATCATCGACGTACCCGCCCTGTGCATGGCCCCCCACCCAACGGAGGCACATCCAGTGCCACCATCCCACACACACAAGCCTTCCACGGAACATGCTGTGTCCAATGGTCAGTACAGAGTCAGCGCCCATCTGGTGGATCCTGAACAGGAGACACATGCACACACATGCCAGCTCCCACTATGTACGTCTGCCACCTGGCACGTGCAATGTAACCTCTCACCTGTGACGTGTGACTGCAAGCACACAGCCGTCTTGGCATGGGGCTGTCAATGTGGACACCAGTCAATGTTTCGGGAGCTGTGATCCGTACAGTGCTGTACATAGGGTGCAGTGCTGACACCTACTACTGTCTCATATCCCCTCGTGCCACAGGTCCCACTTGTATTGGCCGCTCAGCCCGTGCCCACATCGTCGTCGTCGTGTGCCATACTCATCCAGCCTCGGAAGCAGTTCCATGCTCAGCAGACACTCATGTTGCCGTGGCGTTGCCGCTTGACGAATATGCAGTCAGTCCCCATCAGCACGCCCCGCAAGTCATTGGGGCCTAGATCCCCATGTGCATGCACATGGCAGTGGTATGTCTCACTTGCCATTGCCATTGTTGGGAGACCTGTGTAAGTGTATTGTGGCCGTGCCGTCCCAGCTTGACAGCTGGGCTGTGGCTCATGTGCTTGCTCAGTCATGTCAGTGATGTGTATGCGAAATTGCTATGTGCCGTGTTGCTTTGACATGTGTCCTCTGCCATTTAACCCAGGCGGAGACCGAACATTGACCGCCCATACCAATTGCTGGCGGACATGGACGATACAGAGGTAATCAGGAAGTTTCGGCTGGACAGGCCAACTCTGCATCGACTGTGTGCCATGTTAGAGCCCCATCTCCGTCCCCGCAGGGTGTATCCGACTGCTGTCACCCCCACGGCTAAGGTGATGGCCGCCATGCATTTCTTCGCCACTGGGTCATTCCAGCACACAGTGGGCAGTGGAGGAGGGATGTCCCAGCCCATGTTCAGCAAGGTGCTGAGGGATGTACTGGCAGCCATGATGCTGTACCGAAACAGGTACATCAGATTCCCCAGGGCTCGTGAATTGGCGGCAGTGAAGGGTGCATTCTATGCCCTTGGCAGAATCCCACACGTCGTGGGAGCCATTGACTGCACACATGTCGGCCTTGTTCCACCACAGGCCACTGAGCACCTGTACCGCAACAGGAAGCACACGCACTCCCTGAATGTGCAAGTGGTGTGCCTTGCGGACATGGTGATCACCCACGTGTGTGCCAAGTTTCCAGGCTCGGCACATGACGCACACATAATGCGCAACAGCATCTTGCCACGACTGATGGCCAATCTGCAACAGGATCGTGGCTGTATTGTCGGTGAGTATGTGGAGTGGTGTAGCGTGCTGGTTGTGCGATGCTGTCCCCTGTCCAGTTGGAATAGCAACGGTTCTCTGTGTCCCTCACACCCAGGTGACTCTGCGTATCCGAATGGGGCATGGCTGCTCAGTCCATTGAGGAATCCTCGCACCCCAGCAGACGATCGATACAATGAGGCACATGGGAGGACCAGACGTGTGGTCGAGCGTACCTTTGGCCTCCTCAAGTCCAGGTTCAGGTGCCTGGACCGCACCGGGGTGCACTGGCGTACTCCCCACAGAAGGTGTGCCAGATAGTGGTGGCGTGCTGCATGCTGCACAATCTGGCCATTCGGAAGCAGATCCCCCTCATTGTGGATGACGGAGATCAACCAGGGCCCCAGCCCGCAGACCAGGACAGCTCGAGTGAGGTGGACAGCGGAGAGGAGGAAGCTGGGAATGTGCGCCAGCAGCTCATCGCCCGCTACTTCACTTGACGGTGAGTGTCCATGTACGACGGATGATGTGTCTGTATCTGTGCAGGTGTGTGTGTGCTGTGTCAGGGTGGCCGTATGTTCACTGCGTGCAGTGTGTCAACGCTCCGTGGCCAGGGTAGTATGCCACTGTTGGTGACTGTGGCATTGTGCCCTATTGCTCTGTGCGATGTGTGTACATTGCTTGTAGTTGTTGACATGTACTGTGTGATGGGTGTGTGACACACTCATTGAATGTGCTCCTGTTCTGTCTCCCACCCCTAGGTCCCTACAGGCCCTCCGGATTCCATTGCCATGCCACGCATCAGGTGCCTTTCCGCCCAAGGTGGCCGTTGTATTCCGTACAAATAAAACACAGGGCACAAACAGCAGTTAGTGAAAAAGGTGCATTTATTACAAACTGTGACATGTGATTGTGTGTAAGGTGATGACAAAAGTGGTGCGTGCAGTGACAATGAGCTGTCGGTCATGGCTGCGTGATGATCAGGGTGTACCCACTGGTTCTATGTCCATAGTCCAACACACACATGCCATCCAGCTGGCTGTGTGGAGTGGGATCGTAGAGCAAGTCAATGCAGTGGCTGGTCAAGGAAGGCTGGCGGAAGGCTGGCTGGCTGCCTCACTTGCGACTGGAGCGTGCGAAGTCCTCCCGGGAGATCTGTTTCCTCTTCGGACGGCCCCTTCCACGTTTGGGAGGGGGGTGTGGTGGCGACCTGCTGGTGGTGGGTGAGGTGTGCTCACTGGCTGTGGACGCAGGGGAAGTGGACACTGCTGCCCGACCCTGCGCCCTAGCAGGTGGTGGCGGAGGTGGTGTTGCTGGCCTTGCCTGTGACCCCACCGCCACCACCAGCTGGCCCATGAGGTCCACGAGTTGGTCCATACGGGACACGAATTGGCCCATATGGGCGTCCATGGACCTCAGCACCCCCAGCACCTCCCGCGTGTCAGTAGCAGACCTGGCCCATTGTCCTTGGGCCTCTTCATAGGCCCCAAGGACTCTGGCCATTTGAGGCAGGGCATGGCTCCCAGGGGAGGCTGGCGTTTCCCTGACCCTGCTCCTCCTACCAGTCCTGCTGCCACCGGCCTGCCCACTAGCCACATTGCACACCACGGTCCTCGCTGTGGCTCCCAGGGTGGATCCAGTCGGCCGGGCCACCACCTGCGCTGGGGCTGGTGCCAGCGAAGACGTGGTGGTGGTGGAGGCGGTGGTGGTCGGTGCGGCGATGGTGGCGGTTGCGGCAGTGGTAGTGGCCGCAATGACCGTGGGTGTGGCCGCAACGACAGTGGCAGCAGGGGACTGGGACTGTTCAGCATCCCTGGATGATGGGTTGGTGGGTAGGAGGGGTCCTGGGGAGCGGCTGGGCCCTGCCACGCCAGATGGGCCAGCTTGGTGGTCCGTGTCCGAAGAGGAGGACAGATCCTCCAGATCCGTGTGTCCTCGTTGGGGGCTTGTGGGCTGGCTGTGCTGGCTGCTGTCTCCATCCCCAGCATCCAGCAGTTCGTCACCTGTGGAGAGAATGAGATTTGTTATTGTGTTGCACCTGGCGAAGTATGTATTAGTCGTCTGACATTGGCAGTTCGTGCAATCTCGTACATGGGTTTCCCGGAGGCGAGTGTGTGGCTGTGGCATCTGTAGTTGTGTGTGCTAGGCAATGGGACTGTGTGCTGTGCACATGTGGCATGGGACGGATTGGCCATGCCGATGGGTGTGTTGCTGTGCCCCTACTCATTGTGACTCTGGTGTATGCGGGCTCCTGGCCCATCCTGGGTCTGGTTTGTACTTTGCTTTTGGAGTTCATATGGAACGCTTAGGAACGCATATGGCAACATGGGGGCCATGGCCCAGATTCGCATTTGGGAGGGATATGCTTTTGGGGTTCAAATGGAACGCTTAGGAACGCATATGGCAACATGGGGGCCATGCCCCAGATTCGCATTTGGGAGGGGATATGCTTTTGGGGTTCAAATGGAACGCTTAGGAACGCATATGGCAACATGGGGGCCATGCCCCAGATTCGCATTTGGGAGGGGATATGCTTTTGGGGTACATGCTGTGAGCCATGGGTGCCGAACGTGACATGTGTTGTGGCAGCATGACAGTGCATGGTCTGAGGTGTGTGCATGCCTGACATGCCCTGCATATTTGCTGTCTGTTGTGATTACTGGACATGGCATTGGACGCATCGTTATGAGTGAGTGATAGTTGTGTGCCAGCCAACGTATTGCAGTTGTCCCATCTCCTTGGTGTGCGTGCTGCCCTGTGCCATGTGCATCACTGCAGTGCTCGGGGGTGTGGCCCATGTTGTGTGTTGTTGCTCACAGTGTGTCGTGCGCTTAATTGACTTCTGGCACATGGTTGGTCATGGGCATGTGTCTTAGCGTGACTGCTGTATGTGTGGCAGCTGTGCGGATGACATGCCTTTCATGAGACTGGGGCTGACGGATGGGATGGATGGTATGTTGTATGTGCATGGTGTGTCTGTGAGTTTGATGGGTTCAGTGGTGTTCGTGTGCATTTATGTTGTTCCGCTCTGTTGCGTCTAGTGTTGTTTGTCTTACATAGGCGTAGTTGTGGGGTGTGGGGTTGACAGGCAGTGGGGGCTACATGGACAGGACTTCAATGGTGTTTCGGTTGTGTGTGATGAGTTGCACAGTGGCTGCCGTGTGGGACTATATTCAGTGTGGCTTGTGCATGCAGACGTGGCTCCTTGGGTGTTGCTATGTCTGTGATGGGTCATGTGGGGTGTGAGTCTGTTGTTCATGTCCGTGTGCACATTGTTCACTTGTTCGTGACGGTGGGCGGTGCTGCGTGTTCGTCTGCTACGTGACATGTCCCATGTGTTGGTGGTGTTATGGTCCTCATGCCTCCAGTAATCCAGCCCTGTCCAGTTTCCCACCTGCAAGTTGTTCGTGCGTGCACTGTACTGGATGCCACATGGCTCTAAGCGGGGGTGCTCCATGTTGCAGGTCTGTGGGGGTGGGGGGTGTTGTGGGTCGTGGGGTGGCTGTACACCCACTGACACCGATTGCTGTGGACCGTGATGTCTGCCTTTCGGCTGTCGTTGTGCACTGCGGTGGCTGACACGTGGCTGTGGGGTGTGGGGGATGCTCCTCCTTGCTGTGCTGTGGGACTGGGGCCTGGTGTGTGTTGTACTTGGGCTGTCCACCGTCCCACCCACTGCACTTTGTGTTCCTGCCACTTACCTGTTACTTGTCGGTTAGTGCAGCTGTGGCGGACACATGGGTGTGGTGGGTGCTCGTTGTGGCGCTTCTGGCATATTTGGGGACCTGTTGGTGGTTACGTGGCTGGCTTAGTGTACACATGTCCCCACGCATCTTACAGTTGTTCGGTTTGGGCTGTGTGTGGTAGTGTCTGTTGCATGTGTGTGTGATGTGTTGTGTATTGTGTGCTGGACATGGGGGTGTTTGTCCCTGGGAGCTGTGGCATGGTAGTTGCGCATGTGAGTACATAGCGGTGTGCTGGTATACATTAGTTTGTACTTACCAGCCTCCACTCCCCTGCTAATCCGGCGAGGATCTCCGGATGGATTACGACTCGCACCTTCTCCTCCCACGCTTTGAAGGTCTTAAAGAGCGCGGGATTCCTCCGCCAGTGACGGCAGCCAGCTCTCTGTTTTTGCCCTCCTTCTTCTTGACCAGGCTCTTTACGTCATTCCAACGTTTGTTAATCTCGACTCTGTTTCTGGGCAGGGTCCCGACTGCATTGACCTGGTCTATGATCCGGTTCCACATTCTGTTTCTGGTGGCTAGTGGTGTGTGCTGGACCATGTTCCCATAGATTTGTGGGTACACCTTGATGATCTCGTCGACCATGACCGTCAGCTCCATGGGCGTGAACTTGGGCATCCTTTGTGGTGCCATGGTGTTTGTGGTGCTGGTGCGGTGTGTGTTGTGTAATGTGCAGGGGGTTTGTGGTGCCGGTGTTTGGTGGTGGTGGTGGTGGTGGTGGTTGTGATGTGTGCGTTTCTGTGGTGTGCTGCTGTCCTTGCTGTGTCACTGTGTCCTCTCCTCTCCTCTCTGGTTTGCAATGTAGCAAGGGGTTGTAGTCTGTGGGAGTGCTGCTTTTGTACTCACCTATGTGGGTGTGTCCTCATGGTCTGTTGTTTTCAGGTGTGTTGTGTCTGGGGTTCTGGCCTTTGTATTTTTTGTTTGTCCGGGGGGTGTTTTCGGGATGTGTACTGTGCTTGTGTATTTGTGCGTGCCCTGCTGTGTGGACTTGTTGGCCATGTTGTGTGCTATTGGTTTTGTGTGCGGATGGTTTCTGTGCAGGTACGTTGGCGCCATGGCTTCTGCCGTGTCGATTCTCATCGGCGTTGTTTGCGCTGGCGGGCGGTATATTTGTGGTTTTTCCGCGCTCATGGCGGTGCGATCGTAATTTCACGTGCGGTGTGTCGACCGTGTGGGCGGGCGGTTTTGTGTTGTCGTGCGTGTTTCCGTCCGTGGCGGGCGGTTTGACTCCGACTCGGACGATGGCGGGCGGTATTTTGTGTGATTTTTCCGCCGATGGCAGTTTTCGGTTTGTGTAATCGTAATGGCGTGGTCGGTGTTCAGACGGTGTGTGCGGGCGGATTTTTGCCGCTTCCATGCCTGGCGGATTTATTTACGCCGGGTATCGTAATGGGCCCCTAAGTAAGTATATATATTATATATTATATGTATATGTTTAATTAATGTTTTATTTAATTATATATGTTACTTATTAATTTTAAAAATTATAAAATATTTTTAACTATGTTTATTTTAATTATAAGTATTATTTAGTTTATTTTACATATTATTTTTAACAAAAAAAAACGATATTTTTGATAACGATATTTTTGACATCGATATTTTTTTTTCGATATTTTTGTACTTACCATGTTGTAGATAGGATTTCGATATTATTGACATCGATATTTTTGTTGCGATATTTTTGTAGGTCGATTTTTTGACCTTCGATATTTTGTCAGTGATCCGAAATAATAGCCACACAAGAGGAGCCTTCAAGTGACGAGGTGCTAACTTTGTGTCCTGCAGAAGAGCGCAGAGAGGAATGAAAAGCAAAGTTATGGGAGGCCAGCAATAATTAGCATCATTCAATATGTGTGGGAGAATGGGTGAGGGGCACTCACCACAGCTGTGCTACCGACATGCACCAAAATGCAGCCATAGGTGAATAAAAAAATATGTGCCTGCAGTGGAATTGCTCATTTCTGAGCTTTAATAGTAAAGTTATCAGAATACATCACACAAGAGGAGGTAGCCAAAAGTTTGACATACTTGCACACACCGACAACAGCACGGCCATGTCCACTCTCATCTGGCATCTAACTTGGGTACTCTCAAAGGCAGATAAAAATATATGTACTGATAGAAGACAATCAAGGTGTGGTGTAATCTCTCAAGATGATTCCTTACTCAAAAAGCCAAAAAACACCATCACCATTGCTGAGTTTTCAAGATACATATGCCTAGAGTCATCAGCCAATGGAGAAAAATAAGGGGGAAGAGAAACAAACAAGTTAAAATTCTTAAGGGGAATGGTAAAAGTGCACGATAAAAATATATATTTAATCATAAATTTTGCAAAGCTACAATGTCCTTGAATGACAACACATCAGGCTGAGAGTCAGCTGCAAAGCTGTGTGTAACTTGTGCACCACACCACCACACAAGTCCAGATTCCACCGTCCTCTGCTCCGTAAGCAGAAAAACAATGTGCCTCAGCTGGACACATGCTTGGTTTCTTGTGCTGTGTGGTCGTAGAGCACGGTCTCAGCAGGGCAGTTCAGGGGGAGGTGTGAGTGCAGAAATAGGGCACATCAGCTTAGGAGTCAGTTGTGGTTGCCTCAACTTCCTGGTGAGATTTGGCTCATCCCCGCAGTGGTGGTTGCACTACACCTTGTTCTATTGAGCGACTGATGGACCAGGAATGGTGTTAATCCCTTTACGGATTTTGATGCTCCTTGTTGAACCTGTGTCTCAATTTAGCAATATGACAATTTCACCTTAACACGTACAACCCATTTGGTCCTACAAAAATTACAGAGAAAGAAGTCTTAGGGGCCCATTACGATACCCGGCGTAAATAAATCCGCCAGGCATGGAAGCGGCAAAAATCCGCCCGCACACACCGCCTGAACACCGACCACGCCATTACGATTTCACAAACCGAAAACCGCCATCGGCGGAAAAAGCACACAAAATACCGCCCGCCAACGTCCGAGTCGGAGTCAAACCGCCCGCCACGGACGGAAACACGCACGACAACACAAAACCGCCCGCCCTCACGGCCGACACACCGCACGTGACATTACGATCGCACCGACATGAGCGCGGAAAACCACAAATATACCGCCCGCCAGCGCAAACAACGCCGATGAGAATCGACACGGCAGAAGCCATGGCGCCAACGTACCTGCACAGAAACCATCCGCACACAAAACCAATAGCACACAACATGGCCAACAAGTCCACACAGCAAGGCACGCACAAATACACAAGCACAGTACACATCCCGAAAACACCCCCCGGACAAACAAAAAATACAAAGGCCAGAACCCCAGACACAACACACCTGAAAACAACAGACCATGAGGACACACCCACATAGGTGAGTACAAAAGCAGCACTCCCACAGACCACAACCCCTTGCTACATTGCAAACCAGAGAGGAGAGGAGAGGACACAGTGACACAGCAAGGACAGCAGCACACCACAGAAACGCACACATCACAACCACCACCACCACCACCACCACCACCAAACACCACCACCACCACCACCACCACCACCACCACCACCACCAAACACCGGCACCACAAACCCCCTGCACATTACACAACACACACCGCACCAGCACCACAAACACCATGGCACCACAAAGAATGCCCAAGTTCACGCCCATGGAGCTGACGGTCATGGTCGACGAGATCATCAAGGTGTACCCACAAATCTATGGGAACATGGTCCAGCACACACCACTAGCCACCAGAAACAGAATGTGGAACCGGATCGTAGACCAGGTCAATGCAGTCGGGACCCTGCCCAGGAACAGAGTCGAAATTAACAAACGTTGGAATGACGTAAAGAGCCTGGTCAAGAAGAAGGAGGGCAAAAACAGAGAGCTGGCTGCCGTCACTGGCGGAGGGAATCCCGCGCTCTTTAAGACCTTCAAAGCGTGGGAGGAGAAGGTGCGAGTCGTAATACATCCGGAGATCCTCGCCGGATTAGCAGGGGGAGTGGAGGCTGGTAAGTACAAACTAATGTATACCAGCACACCGCTATGTACTCACATGCGCAACTACCATGCCACAGCTCCCAGGGACAAACACCCCCATGTCCAGCACACAATACACAACACATCACACACACATGCAACAGACACTACCACACACAGCCCAAACCGAACAACTGTAAGATGCGTGGGGACATGTGTACACTAAGCCAGCCACGTAACCACCAACAGGTCCCCAAATATGCCAGAAGCGCCACAACGAGCACCCACCACACCCATGTGTCCGCCACAGCTGCACTAACCGACAAGTAACAGGTAAGTGGCAGGAACACAAAGTGCAGTGGGTGGGATGGTGGACAGCCCAAGTACAACACACACCAGGCCCCAGTCCCACAGCACAGCAAGGAGGAGCATCCCCCACACCCCACAGCCACGTGTCAGCCACCGCAGTGCACAACGACAGCCGAAAGGCAGACATCAAGGTCCACAGCAATCGGTGTCAGTGGGTGTCCAGCCACCCCCACGACCCACAACACCCCCCCACCCCCACAGACCTGCAACATGGAGCACCCCCGCTTAGAGCCATGTGGCATCCAGTACAGTGCACGCACGAACAACTTGCAGGTGGGAAACTGGACAGGGCTGGATTACTGGAGGCATGAGGACCATAACACGACCAACACATGGGACATGTCACGTAGCAGACGAACACGCAGCACCGCCCACCGTCACGAACAAGTGAACAATGTGCACACGGACATGAACAACAGACTCACACCCCACATGACCCATCACAGACATAGCAACACCCAAGGAGCCACGTCTGCATGCACAAGCCACACTGAATATAGTCCCACACGGCAGCCACTGTGCAACTCATCACACACAACCGAAACACCATTGAAGTCCTGTCCATGTAGCCCCTACTGCCTGTCAACCACACACCCCACAACTACGCCTATGTAAGACAAACAACACTAGACGCAACAGAGCGGAACAACATAAATGCACACGAACACCACTGAACCCATCAAACACACAGACACACCATGCACATACAACATACCATCCATCCCATCCGTCAGCCCCAGTCTCATGAAAGGCATGTCATCCGCACAGCTGCCACACATACAGCAGTCACGCTAAGACACATGCCCATGACCAACCATGTGCCAGAAGTCAATTAAGCGCACGACACACTGTGAGCAACAACACACAACATGGGCCACACCCCCCGAGCACTGCAGTGATGCACATGGCACAGGGCAGCACGCACACCAAGGAGATGGGACAACTGCAATACGTTGGCTGGCACACAACTATCACTCACTCATAACGATGCGTCCAATGCCATGTCCAGTAATCACAACAGACAGCAAATATGCAGGCCATGTCAAGCATGCACACACCTCAAACCATGCACTGTCATGCTGCCACAACACATGTCACGTTCGGCACCCATGGCTCACAGCATGTACCCCAAAAGCATATCCCCTCCCAAATGCGAATCTGGGGCATGGCCCCCATGTTGCCATATGCGTTCCTAAGCGTTCCATTTGAACCCCAAAAGCATATCCCCTCCCAAATGCAAATCTGGGGCATGGCCCCCATGTTGCCATATGCGTTCCTAAGCGTTCCATTTGAACCCCAAAAGCATATCCCCTCCCAAATGCGAATCTGGGGCATGGCCCCCATGTTGCTATATGCGTTCCTAAGCGTCCCATCTGAACACCAAAAGCAAAGTACAAACCAGACCCAGGATGGGCCAGGAGCCCGCATACACCAGAGTCACAATAAGTAGGGGCACAGCAACACACCCATCGGCATGGCCAATCCGTCCCATGCCACATGTGCACAGCACACAGTCCCATTGCCAAGCACACACAACTACAGATGCTACAGCCACACACACGCCTCCGGGAAACCCATGTACGAGATTGCACGAACTGTCAATGTCAGACGACAAATACATACTTCGCCAGGTGCAACACAATAACAAATCTCATTCTCTCCACAGGTGACGAACTGCTGGATGCTGGGGATGGAGCCAGCAGTCAACACAGCCAGCCTACAAGCCCCCAACGAGGACACACGGATCTGGAGGATCTGTCCTCCTCTTCGGACACGGACCACCAAGCAGGCCCATCTGGTGTGGCAGGGCCCAGCCGCTCCCCAGGACCCCTCCTACCCACCAACCCATCATCCAGGGCTGCTGAACATTCCCAGCCCCCTGCTGCCACTGTCGTTGCGGCCACACCCACGGTCATTGTGGCCACTACCACTGCCGCAACCGCCACCATCGCCGCACCGACCACCACCGCCGCCACCACCGCCACGTCTTCGCTGGCACCAGCCCCAGCGCAGGTGGTGGCCCGGACGACTGGATCCACCCTGGGAGCCACAGCGAGGACCGTGGTGAGCAATGTGGCTAGTGGGCAGGCCGGTGGCAGCAGGACTGGTAGGAGGAGCAGGGTCAGGGAAACGCCAGCCTCCCCTGGGAGCCATGCCCTGCCTCACATGGCCAGAGTCCTTGGGGCCTATGAAGAGGCCCAAGGACAATGGGTCCGGTCTGCTTCAGACACGCGTGAGGTGCTGGGGGTGCTGAGGTCCATGGACGCCCGTAACGGCCAAATCGTGGACCTCATGGGACAGCTGGTGGTGGCGGTGAGGTCACAGCCAGGGACAGCAGCTCCCCCTCCACCACCACCTGCCGGGGCGCAGGGTGGAGCAGCAGTGTCCACTTCCCCTGCGTCCACAGCCAGTGATCACACCTCAACCACCAGCATGTCGCAAGCAGGCACCCCCCTCGCAAACGTGGAAGGGGCCGTCCGAAGTGGAAACAGATCTCCCGGGAGGACTTTGCACGCTCCAAACGCAAGTGAGGCAGCCAGCCAGCCTTCCGCCAGCCTTCCTTGACCAGCCACTGCATTGACTTGGACTACGATCCCACTCCACACAGCCATCTGGATGGCATGTGTGTGTTGGACTATGGACATAGAACCAGTGGGTACACCCTGATCATCACGCAGCCATGACCGACAGCTCATTGTCACTGCACGCACCACTTTTGTCATCACCTTACACACAATCACATGTCACAGTTTGTAATAAATGCACCTTTTTCACTAACTGCTGTTTGTGCCCTGTGTCTTATTTGTACGGAATACAACGGCCACCTTGGGCGGAAAGGCACCTGATGCGTGGCATGGCAATTGAATCCGGAGGGCCTGTAGGGACATAGGGGTGGGAGACAGAACAGGAGCACATTCAATGAGTGTGTCACACACCCATCACACAGTACATGTCAACAACTACAAGCAATGTACACACATCGCACAGAGCAATAGGGCACAATGCCACAGCCACCAACAGTGGCATACTACCCTGGCCATGGAGCGTTGAGACACAGCACGCAGTGAACAAACGGCCACCCTGACACAGCACACACACACCTGCACAGATACAGCCACATCAGCCGTCGTACATGGACACTCACCGTCAAGTGAAGTAGCGGGCGATGAGCTGCTGCCGCACATTACCAGCTTCCTCCTCTCCGCTGTCCTCCTCACTCGAGCTGTCCTGGTCTGCGGGCTGGGGCCCTGGTTGATCTCTGTCATCCACGATGAGGGGGATCTGCTTCCGAATGGCAAGATTGTGCAGCATGCAGCACGCCACCACTATCCGGCACACCTTCTGTGGGGAGTACGCCAGCGCACCCCCGGTGCGGTCCAGGCACCTGAACCTGGACTTGAGGAGGCCAAAGGTACGCTCGACCACACGTCTGGTCCTCCCATGTGCCTCATTGTAGCGATCGTCTGCTGGGGTGCGAGGATTCCTCAATGGACTGAGCAGCCATGCCCCATTCGGATACGCAGAGTCACCTGGGTGTGAGGGACACAGAGAACCGTTGCTAATCCAACTGGACAGGGGACAGCATCGCACAGCCAGCACGCTACACCACTCCACATACTCACCGACAATACAGGCACGATCCTGTTGCATATTGGACATCAGTCGTGGCAAGATGCTGTTGCGCATTATGTGTGCGTCATGGGCCGAGCCTGGGAACTTTGCACACACGTGGGTGATCACCATGTCCGCAAGGCACACCACTTGCACATTCAGGGAGTGCGTGTGCTTCCTGTTGCGGTACAGGTGCTCAGTGGCCTGTGGTGGAACAAGGCCGACATGTGTGCAGTCAATGGCTCCAACGACGTGTGGGATTCTGCCAAGGGCATAGAATGCACCCTTCACTGCCGCCAATTCACGAGCCCTGGGGAAGCGGATGTACCTGTTCCGGTACAGCATCATGGCTGCCAGTACATCCCTCAGCACCTTGCTGAACATGGGCTGGGACATCCCTCCTCCAATGCCCACTGTGTGCTGGAATGACCCAGTGGCGAAGAAATGCATGGCGGCCATCACCTTAGCCGTGGGGGTGACAGCAGTCGGATACACCCTGCGGGGACGGAGATGGGGTTCTAACATGGCACACAGTCGATGCAGGGTTGGCCTGTCCAGCCGAAACTTCCTAATAACCTCTGTATCGTCCATGTCCGCCAGCAATTGGTATGGGCGGTCAATGTTCGGTCTCCGCCTAGGGACAATGGCAGAGGACACATGTCAATGCAACACGACACATAGCAATTTCGCATACACATCACTGACATGACTGAGCAAGCACATGAGCCACAGCCCAGCTGTCAAGCTGGGACGGCACGGCCACAATACACTTACACAGGTCTCCCAACAATGGCAATGGCTAGTGATACAAACCACTGCCATGTGCATGCACATGGGGATCTAGGCCCCAATGACTTGCGGGGCGTGCTGATGGGGACTGACTGCATATCCGTCAAGCGGCAACGCCACGGCAACATGAATGTCTGCTGAGCATGGAACTGCTTCCGCGGCTGGATGAGTATGGCACACGACGACAACGATGTGGGCACAGGCTGAGCGGCCAAAACAAGTGGGACCTGTGGCACGAGGGGATATGAGACAGTAGTAGGTGTCAGCACTGCACCCTATGTACAGCACTGTACGGATCACACCTCCCGAAACATTGACAGGTGTCCACATTGACAGCCCCATGCCAAGACGGCTGTGTGCTTGCAGTCACACGTCACAGGTGAGAGGTTACATTGCACGTGCCAGGTGGCAGACGTACATAGTGGGAGCTGGCATGTGTGTGCATGTGTCTCCTGTTCAGGTTCCACCAGATGGGCGCTGACTCTGTACTGACCATTGGACACAGCATGTTCCGTGGTAGGCTTGTGTGTGTGGGATGGTGGCACTGGATGTGCCTCCGTTGGGTGGGGGGCCATGCACAGGGCGGGTACGTCGATGATTGCGCATTGTTGGTCACGGTGGGTGCACCAACTAAGATGTGTTGCCCTGTGTTCAATTCCTATGTCCGCATGATGATGGACTGTAGATGTGGGCAGACTACACATTGGTCGATGTGCTGTCTATATGCATGTGCCTTCACACCAGGCACAGCTGCCCCTGCACATGTGACCCCTGCTGGACTCGCTGCTGGGTCTGTGGAGCTGATGCACCTTCTGCGCGTGGGGCGGACAGCTCTCCTCACTTCCCTCATTGCGCATGTCATGACTTTGCCGCAGGTGACATGGATCATGGAGGGCCCACATGTACGCGTGGGTAGGCTACACATGATTGTACACTGGTCGCCACCCCCAGTCAGTGTTTCGAATGGGAAGGTTGTCGTGCTGGTGGTATGTTCGATGTGGCGGATGGGCGGGCCTAGGTGCGGGCTTACATTCCGGACATGGGGGGTAGTTGGATTGGCGACTAGTTGCAGTACACACGGGACACGTCTCTTCCTTTCCACATCTGGGTCATCCCTTGTACTGACTGACAGTGATACAGTCATCTTCGCCCCAGCCCTCATGTCCTCCCCTCGCTCCCCCAATATGCATGCTCACCTGCGAGGCTAGCGCTTGCACAGGCAGCCCCAAGCTCGCACCAGAGAGGGCAAGGAGTGTATGTGTGGGTCCAGTTGCACGAGTGGGCTGTCTCAGGGTATGATGTGTTGCGGGACGCCGTCCACCTGCGTGGTGCCCCAAATGGAGACCCGGCCTGCATGGACTATGCATCACAGTCTTCGCCTTCCGGATCCGCCACCTGCGACACCCACTGGCTGTGGCTGCCCTTGCGGCCAGGCCACGTCCGTCTGTGACTGATGGCCCACACATTCACTCTTTGGCCTCTCTGGGGAGGGCTCGGGGTGGTGGCGCACGCGCTTGCACTTAGTCGTAATGGCATGTGGCGTGGTTGGTATGATGGGCAATGGATGGGATGGTGCGAGCCACCTCCCGTGACGTCAGTGCTGCTCGTGCTGTGGTGCGTCCCCCTACACTTCCATGTGACTTGTGCCATGCTAGACGTTGAGGTTCTATTGCCTGCGTGATATGACCAGGAGGAGCGCGAGGAGACCTCTCACACACCATGCTCCACTGCCATCCCGTGCCCTGTATCGCCTGTGCGGATTGACTATGTTGGGGTTACACCTGGTCGACTGGGGCTGTGTGTGCCTTGTCAAGGGGCATGGCGGGCGCACAACAGGATCCAGCTTGTCCACAGAGGGTGGGCTGAGGTGCGCCTGGTACCGCTTTGTACGTGTGCCCGGCTGCTGTGCACACACGTGTTCACTCCCCCCGACAGGTGTCCTCTCACAATGCCCAGGGAAGCGGTGGTGTACTGTTCATGACCCCTCCCAACACGGCGTGCTCCAACTTGGCATGTGCGCATCTACCCGTCGCACCCACCCACCTGAGCACTGCGTCCATACGACTTCACACGACACATGTGTGTCTTCCACAGTAGTGCTACTCATTTGCGTTGACATCCAATACCAGTGGACTACATGGTCATGTCACGACTGCCGTGTACTTCACATACTCTCATCCTCTCTCATTCGTACTTGTGAAATGAGTCAGCGGAGACAGTTTTGGTTTCAAACATTATATTGTGTCTTCTGTCCTCTGTGATGCAGTATAGTGGACACTACTGGCAGCGGAATACATGTTGAGGATATACTGAGCATGATTGCAAATGGGATAGGGTGTGGGGTTACATGTGATTGGCTGTTGCATGTGGGATGTGGGCTTCAGAGTGACATCTTCTTGGCCAAGGCTGTGCTAATGTACATTTACGTATAGCTGCGGAGCTGCGGACTTTGACACAGACGGTATACATGTAGCCTACCAGACCGCTTGGCATCATGGGCACAGTCCATCTCAGTTCCATGTGACAGGTTTGCTGCGGTTGTTCCTCATGCACGCGTGCATGTGAGATGACATCAGGGCATGTGCTTGCGTGCATGCAGCGGCGTGCCACTTGTTGTTGCACTGTGGTGGTTACTGGACATGTCACAGTCACTGGGGTCGTGTTGTTGTTGTATGCACTTGTCGTCCATGCAAAGGTCCTGGTATGGGATTCCCGGGGCGGGGTGGGAGGGGTGCAGCACCCACAGACTCCAGGCGACCTATTCATGTCCACTGAGCAGTGTGTGTGTCCATGTGCGCTGGATCCATGTCGTGTCCTGGTTGTTCGTGCAGTTCCGTCCATGTGGGTGCGATACACAGAGCCCATGCCACTGCCTCCCACGATGCATGCGGTGTTCCTGGATGTGATGGGGAACAGTGTGCATGTCCCGGTCATATCCGATGTCATGGCGATGTCGTTGATGGTGTGGTTACAGTTGCCGGTCGTTTGGTATGGCTGTTGTGGTGGTGACTGGCCAGTCCGTGCGGAAGCTAAGCATGGGTGCGGGGTTGGACATCATAGGTCACTCGGGGAACCTGCGTTGTGGTCCGACGAATTTACAGGTTGTCAGGTATGCGATGCCGTCCAGCAGGGCTTCCATGTCATTGGTGGTGTACATGTTTGCCAGCCAATGTAGCGGATGGTGGCTGTCAAGGTGTTGTTCGTAAGTTGTCCCTTGGAGGACCATGATGGGGCATGCTGGGTGACATTCGATGTAGCTGTTCTCGATGATCCGTCGTGTGGAGGCACAGTGGTCCCATTTCAGTGCGGGTGCGATGTTGGCCACATACGCCATGCCCCCATAGGCAGAGCAGGCCCTGTCGTGTGCGTCCAGAGGGAGGAGTAGTGGTAGCAGGTCCGCCTTCAGACATGCCGGGTTGGAGAGGCATATCTCGACGGGATGCTGGTAGGGACACCTCCGACAGTAGAAGACGGGCATGACGCAGCTGAACAATGTGATGCGGTAAGTCAGTCGGTAACTTACGTTCAGCAGGGACAGGAGATCGCATCCCAATGTATGTAACAGGTTGGTTTTGTACAGCTTGAGCTGTTCGGCGTAGTTGGGTAGGTGTGTTGCGGTTGCCATTTCGCAGCGGTTCGTTGAGGTGGCGTGCTCCGGCTGTGTGTGCAGTCTGCAATGTGCACGCTCCGGGGTTGCTGTGAGCTCTGTGTAGTCGTAGGGAGACAGGACTTGTGTTCTGTTGGCTTGTTTGGAGGACACGGGCCCTCTTCCCACATGCTTCTCAGACAGTTCAAGGTCAGTGATGTGTGACTCCTTCCAATTAACTTGCATGTGGCCGACATGGGGGAGTGTTTTCTTCTTTCTTCCCCGTCCGTTGTGTGCTTCTGTGGTATGCGCTATCTGCCCTGTGGTCGGTCTCCTCGGCATGCCTGTGTTGGTCTATTCTTGGACAATGGCTGTATTCACCGGCTTCTGTCGTAGGGCTGTGGTTTCGGAGTTGGAATGGAAGGTCATTCAGTGCTGTCTGCTCTCCCTTGTGTGGGCGGCAGGCTGCCTTTCCGCTCTGCGTTGGGCCTTGTGTGTGAATGTTATTCTTGGGCCACCTGTTGTCGGTCCCCGGGCTCTTTGGTGTTCCGTTTTATATGTCTTGTTCATATGTGCAGGGTGGTATGGGTGTTTCTGTGTGGTACTGGCGTTCCTCTTCCCGAAGGGGCCCTGCTTCTCCTAGTTGGTGTTGCCGCCGCTGTGTGCTACGCCATGTTTGTTACACTGGGGTGTGTCCTGCTGTTGCGTGTCTTCACTGACATGTGTGCGTCGGTTGTGTGGCGTTGGGTGTTGTCCGTGAATTGGGCGTTGGGGACATGTCTGTGGCCGGCCTCTCACGTGTCATGTGCGTTCGGGGTGGGGCTGATGTGTGTGCTGCTTGGTTGTGTCCCTGTGTCTGTGTGTGACGCATGCATGGCGCTGCGGTTGGCCTCTGCGTTGTGCGCATGTGTGGCGGCGTCATCGGCGCTTTGGGGCCGTGACGGGGTGGTTGGTTCCTAGTCCCAGGTGGTGTGTACACATGTGTTCTGCGATGTTACGATTTGGCCTGTGTGTCATATGTGGATGCGATGGTGGATGTGTAGTGTACACGCGCTGGTGGGGGTTGTCCGCTTTTTCCGCCCTTGCACTGTGTGCGCTGTTTGCGTGCACTTGTTCTGTGTGTGCCTACCTGCGTCTCCGCGGTACGTTGCGTCCTTGGTGGTGCATCAGCAGAAGCATGGGGAGTGCCTGCAGTGCTGGATTCATGCTCGGGGAGCCGCTTCTTCGTTGTCCGTGCTTGGCATCCGTGTTACCGCTTCGGTTTGTCGTACGGTATCTCTTGGCCATGGGAGCCGTTTGTTTGCGGCATCGTAATTTATGCGCCGGGCGGGACGTGTTTCGTCGGACGGTGTGTGTCAGTTGGGCTGCGCCCCTACATGTACGGGCGCACTTTGATGGCGGACGGTGTTGCTGGCTTGCCGGCGGTGTTTGGCCTACTTTTCGCATCGTAATTGGACGGGCGTGTGGACTGCTGCGTGCCGGCGGTAACTGGTGGTTTTTGCATCCGCCAGCACGGCGGTGGTGCTTCCGCCCGCCATCGTAATGTGCCCCTTAAACCTTAAACGTTTTATTTTCAGATTATGTCATACAGGAATCAATTAAAATAGTTACAATCAAATAGTCAATATATCAGAGTCCAAAGCTCAGTTAAATAACAGAAATCAAAGAACTCAGTAAAGTTCAGGTCAACAGAATGCAAAGTATAAAAGGGGACAGTGATCCGGCATGGATTCACCTCCAAAGGTCAGTAAGAAAAGACCTTAAAAAAGATAGCACACTTTTACAGGGTTTTGAACAAAGAATGTCATATATTTACTACAGTTGTACATGATTCTCACAAATTGAACTGACTAGAGGTGAGCAGAGTGAAACAGTTGCAAACAAATCCATTTGGAAATCTCTCAAAATTCTACCACATGGAAGAACTAGAACAAATATTGCTACATCATTTGCGATTCTGCTAAGACAGCTAGGTAAAACCTTCAACAGGCACAATTGCACTGATGGAACATTGCAATAATTTTGTGAAGGTCGTTGTCTTGCCTTTGAAAAGTGCATTCAAGCATTCTTCTACTGAGGCAAGATAATAAAGGTTTATCCACATGGTGCAGGACATTGGCAGCAAACATCACAAACAAGATGGAGTATGAGGACTAATATTTCTATGTTAGCCAGAGTTCTGATTAGTGCAATGCATTTAATTTCTGAAAAATAACTTTATCACTTATTCTAAATGACAAAGTTATTTGTTTGGCTTCTTTTAAATCGGATTGTGTATTGTTTATTTTTACAATTTATGTGCAGAGAGCATACAGTTGATTTTTGTTATTAATTCATTTGTGCTGGATACATTGTAGTTGGAACAAACTATATTCCCTGATTAAATCTAAAAGTAAAAGAGATGCGTTTGAGCTTTTTTGGTAAATTATTTTTAGCATGTTTTTTTAATTCACTTTGTCGTCCACTGATTCTGCGGACTACCCCTTTCTGAAAAGAGGAAAGTGTCAACAGTTTTTTAGAGAATTACATGCATGCATGCAACATTTTTGAAGATTGGCCAAGGCAACCGTTTTTATTTTTGTTGGCGAATTCTAGGAAAATTATTTAATTATTTTGAACTTTGGAGTGGCGTGTACACTGTGCCGAGGTATGCTGTCTTGGGGTGCTGTCCTGAGGTGCACTGTTCTGTGGAGAGGTGATCCAGTTTAGTATTAAGGAGTATGAGAGGCTGTTGATTTGGGAGGTTGTGGAAGTACAAGATACAGCGTCAGATAAAGAAAAGGAAGAATAGTAAAAAGCAGGATGTAACCAAAGTCAGGATGGTTCATGGAAAAGTAATAATTAAATATTTGTCTTGCCAAATTCCCTTTTACCACTAATGGCTAGATTATTTCATGATCCTATATATGTGGGAAGAGATAGGATGATCATTACTGGTTCAACCCTCACTTTAGGAACAATGCAAAAAGTCATTTTCAGAGCTACACAGTGTGTCAAGAAAATTATTTTGGAAAGAGAACTCATGTAGTCATGTGTCATCTGGCAAAAGTACAAGGTCATTTTACTAGATTACAGGATGATTTTCTGGAACTGTGACCATGTAATAATCTAAGGTACATCCAACTGGTGATGTGCATGTTTTCAAAGTGGGTTGAAGCATTCCTGACAAGGAGATGTGATGCACTGACAGTTGCAAAATTGTTGCTCAGGGAGTTGATCCGTATTTATGGAATGACATTAATGATTGAGTCAGACAAGGGTAAACACTTCAAGAATGATGTCAGGATGGTGAGATGTGAGTCACAGAACATTGATCAAAAATGTAATTGCTATCATCTGTCACAATCATCTGGAATTGCTGAGATATTTAATGGTATCTTGGACAATAAAATGGCGAAAATGTGTGCATCTACTTCTTTGAAGTGGCCAGATGCACTCCCTCTGGTAGTGCTGAGTATGCTGTGTACTTCAATCAAAGTGCCTGGTCCAAGCCGTCATGAAATTGTGATGGGCCAGCAAATTAGGATTCCTGGTATCCCATCAGCAGCCTAGCTCAGTATGACTGCTGATTTGATCCTGGACTACTGCAAGAATTTGGCTGATACTGTGCACTCTATCTCACTCAAGGTGCAGCTTGCTGCCCTCTCTGTGCCATTAGTTGTAAGCCATGATCTACAACCCGGAGAGTACATTCTAATCAAGAAGCATGTAAGAAGAGATTGTCTTCAGAAAAGTTGGAGCAGACCTCATTTGATCTGCCTTGTGAAGAACAAGGCTATGAGGCATAAAGGTCTGCCTTTTCAGATTCACGCATCACCCACTCGGAGAGTGTAGGTACCAGAAAAACTATTACCTCAAGTAGTTGAGTCAAACAGCCAGACTCAAAACTTGAATAAAGAGGGAAGGGTGACAGTAGAGGCAAGCACAAACAAAAACCAAAGACAAAAAGCAAGCAAAGGAAACAGAAGTTTGAGTGGAAGTTCACTTTCAAGAAATCAAACTCAAGAAAAGAAGTTCAAATTGAAGGTGGGGGTTTGCAAAGAAGAGTTATGCAAAGGAATCCCTACACTTGGTGGTGCAAAAGTAGCACAAGAAAGCAGAGAAAGTGATACTAAAGAGCTGTGATACTGAAGAGCTGTATGTTAGTGCTGAACGATTCTGAGAGGAAAGTACAACATGTAAGTCAATGAGACAGAGAAAGCCAAATAAGAAATACACGGCTCTTGAATGGGCATAATTGAGAAGAGTTGAATAAGAGGAAGATATTAATATGAAAAGTTTTTAATTTTTTTTTAAGATCCAAACGAACCACAGTTGAGTGAAAGAGAGACTGAGAAATCATCAAATGCTGCATAAGTTTTACAGAAATATAAGAGAACTGTTGAACATTTTTCAATAATTTAACTGATTTTTGAAGGACTTTGTTTTTGACATTCTTATGAAAGAATTTGTTTTTGAAAGACAGATTGGAAGATAAAATGTCCACATGAAGAGAGAGAGTATTTACACTGCTTCTACAGTAGTTTTATTAGTTTTAGGGCCTGTTTAGATTTCAGTGGATGGGTTACTCTGTGTTAGACTTGCCATCTTTTGGGGTGTTTCCCCTGAGTTTTTTGCTTTCTGACCTCCCGGTTTTGACTCTGTTTTTGCTGGCTTAGGGGTCGATTCCGATTCGGGCCGGAAAAAGCACCGACCGACTCGGATCCGGAAAAAATACCGACCGACACGTACCCGTGGCGCACGACACGCCAAGTACGATGCAAGGCGCGAAAAATCCGACCGACACGTACCGAAACAAAGTCGACCGACCGAGCCGCACGGAAAGCAGCAATCCGGCCGGAAAAACACGCGAATCCAACCGACCGACACGCACCCGGAACAAATCCGACCGAAACGTACACGCGAACTCCAAACCGCAAAGTACGATGCAAGGCGCGAAAACCACGAGCGAGTCGGACGGAGGACAAGCCGTACGACCGACACGCATACAAAACCGAGCCGAAGCAACACAATACACGCGACCGACGCGTACGCAGCATAGAAAACTGCACAAACACAGCGTGAACGAAACGGAGAACACCGTACGAGACCAATGCAGGGTCCGACTCGGTCACAAGAACGTTTCCAACATACACAAACAGCACAAAGGAAAAATCACCCAAAAAAAGGCCAAACAAGCAATTACCAAGCCAATAAATACTGGGGGGTGGGGACAGAGAACAAAGACACACCCACAACTCCACCTATATAAAGGACACAAATCACTACCATGAGCCTTTGCAAATGCCATTCCACTGCCAGCACCCAAGAGAAAGCAACCACACACCCACAGCTCATCCCTCACACAAGCCACACACCATCAGCACACCAACAAATACCTACCTCACATACACCCAGCAAAACACACACTCACACACCCTCACCTGCACACCAACACACACATCACCCACCATCACCACCCATCACCATGCCCCCCAAGAAGAATCCCAAGTTCCTAGATAGTGAATTGGAAGTCATGGTAGACGAGATCCTCAGGGTGGAGCCACAGCTGTTTGGCACACTGGTCCAACAGACCCCCATGTCGCAGAAAACCAAGATGTGGGAGAGGATCATCAACAGGGTGAACGCCCAATCACCATGTCGGCGCACAAAGACGGACATCCAGAACAGGTGGTATGACGTGCGCAGGAGGGTACGGGACATGCTGAAGAAAGACTACATCAACAGCCAATACACCGGCAGTGGCCCTCCTGCCAAGCCAATATACCTCAGGCCCTGGGAGGAGAAGGTGCGGGCCATCCTTCCGCCAGTGAGCGTATATGGACTAGAGGACATCCCAGAGCCTGGTGAGTACACAACAAATGTACACAATATACTGCCACAAAACACACACATCACTGTCAAGGGGAGAGTCAAACCATGCACTCATAGCAATTACACAGCAACCAGAACAGAATCATCCCAAAATGTGTATGTCAGTCAGATAAACACAACACATGCCATCAAAAAAGTCACATCCAACTGTGCCAACACATGTACAAACACAACCACAACTGCAGCTAGGCAGTGGCACAAATAGAACTAACAAACACATCCACACATGTAGCCACCACAACAACACCAACACACAGTGAAGACCACTCAAAGGAAGGAATTCTGTGTATGCTGGCCAAGTCAGTGTAGCCAATAGCATCATGGGAGTCGCAGTCACACATATTGCCCCCCCACAACTGTCCCATCAACACCACCATGAACCATGCGCACATCACAGGGAGTGGAGAAGGACTCACAAGATGGCTGACACTGGCTACTGCTGTGGGGAGCACAAGGCCCTGCTGGCAACTGTGCACCAACAAACAGCAGGACACCACTGACTGACATCCTGAGAGACAACTTACACTCCCTGCAATGCAAGCACGTTCCATGGTGGGAAATCTGGCTAGCTGGGTGGGAAGGGGGACTTGCAGCACTGACCATAGTCACAAGCACCGCCCCTCACACACCCCCCAACACAAACTCCACAGAACCCACCTGGTAGAATGCAATGCCCCCCATCCTAACACAAGATCCCACAAAGAACCACCACCCTGGGTTATGTTGTGTGAAGCACAGGGACACTCTTGGGACTCTTAGCCAAACAACTGCCAGGACAACACTCCCAGCCATCCTGTCAGCACAGCCAGCCCACCCCACAGGGAAGCAGAGTCAAAAGGAAGGAAGCATGGGCATGCTGGGAAGGGGGGTGGAGGCAATAGCATGATGGGAGTCGTAGTCACTGATATTGGTCACCCCCACAACTGTCCCATCAACACCACCCTGAACCATGCTCACATCACAGGGAGTGGAGAAGGACTCACAAGATGGCTGACACTGGCTACTGCTGTGGGGAGCACAAGGCCCTGCTGGCAACTGTGCACCAACAAACAGCAGGACACCACTGACTGACATCCTGAGAGACAACTTACACTCCCTGCAATGCAAGCACGTTCCATGGTGGGATATCTGGCTGGCTGGGTGGGAAGGGGGACTTGCAGCACTGACTATAGTCACAAGCACCTCCCCTCACACACCCCCCAACACAAACTCCACAGTACCCACCTGGTAGAATGCAATGCCCTCCATCCTAACACAAGATCCCACAAAGAACCACCACCCTGGGTTATGTTGTGTGAAGCACAGGGACACTCTTGGGACTCTTAGCCAAACAACTGCCAGGACAACACTCCCAGCCATCCTGTCAGCACAGCCAGCCCACCCCACAGGGAAGCAGAGTCAAAAGGAAGGAAGCATGGGCATGCTGGGAAGGGGGAGGAGGCAATAGCATGATGGGAGTCGTAGTCACAGCTCCACATCCCCCACCACATGGCCCAGCAAGCTCACACTCACGCATGCACATCCCACAGAGAGTGGAAAGGCCCATCAAAGATGTCTGACACTGTTGCTGTGTCGTGGGGAGCACAAGGGCATGCTGGGTACTGCACACCAACCAACAGCAGGACACCACTGTCAGCCATCTTGCCATTGCTCTCACACCCACACACACTGAACTCCACACAAAAGCAAGTAAGTATGGGAATGCTGGGAAGTGGGGTGGAGGCAATGGCATGATGGGAGTCGTAGTCACAGACATAGCTCACCCCCACAACTGTCCCATCAACACCACCCTGAACCATGCTCACATCACAGGGAGTGGAGAAGGACTCACAAGATGGCTGACACTGGCTACTGCTGTGGGGAGCACAAGGCCCTGCTGGCAAATGTGCACCAACAAACAGCAGGACACCACTGACTGACATCCTGAGAGACAACTTACACTCCCTGCAATGCAAGCACGTTCCATGGTGGGATAACTGGCTGGCTGGCTGGCTGGGTGGGAAGGAGGACTTGCAGCACTAACCATAGTCACAAGCACCTCCCCTCACACACACCCCAACACAAACTCCACAGTACCCACCTGGTAGAATGCAATGCCCCCATCCTAACACAAGATCCCACAAAGAACCACCACCCTGGGTTATGTTGTGTGAAGCACAGGGACACTCTTGGGACTCTTAGCCAAACAACTGCCAGGACAACACTCCCAGCCATCCTGTCAGCACAGCCAGCCCACCCCACAGGGAAGCAGATTCAAAAGGAAGGAAGCATGGGCATGCTGGGAAGGGGGTGGAGGCAATAGCATGATGGGAGTCGTAGTCACTGATATTGGTCACCCCCACAACTGTCCCATCAACACCACCCTGAACCATGCTCACATCACAGGGAGTGGAGAAGGACTCACAAGATGGCTGACACTGGCTACTGCTGTGGGGAGCACAAGGCCCTGCTGGCAACTGTGCACCAACAAACAGCAGGACACCACTGACTGACATCCTGAGAGACAACTTACACTCCCTGCAACGCAAGCACGTTCCATGGTGGGATAACTGGCTGGCTGGCTGGGTGGGAAGGAGGGCCGGCTGTCAACCAAACACAACCAATGCAGACCATGTTCACACCCCAGAGAATACATAGAAATGCCCAAATAATGCAGGACAATGTGCCACACCAATATCAACCCCTGACTGTGACGACTTAGGACAATGCAATGTACAGGCCCGCACCCAGAGGCACAGTCACAACTGTCATGTGTGTCAACCATTGATGCCTGCAGAAACATGACATACATTGTTTGTGTCTCCCAAAAACAGGTGATGATGGGGACACAGCAGCAGACGCTGAGGAGTCCCAGTCCCAGGCTCAAGAGGATGCCGAGCTCACTGGCGTCGTACAGCCTCTGTCCTCCTCGGACGATGAAGAACAACCTGGCACATCCGGTGCAAGTCAACATGCAGCACCAGCAGGACCACCAGCTGCAGCACCAGCAGGACCACCAGCTGCACCCTGCACCCACCCCTACAACGACTGTCACCACGAATACCATCCCTGCCGACATGGACAGAATAAGGAGCAACACCAGCACAGTGACCCTGGACCAACCTGGGGCCATGGACACCACCACCACCACCAACCCCCAAGGTGGACCAGGGTTATCTGTGCGTGCCACTGCACACACTGCACATGTCAGCAGGGGTGGTGGGAGGGGTGGGAGACAGAGGTCGCTGCTTGCAGACGTTGCTGGTGTGCATGATGACCCACAACTGGTACGCATAGCTGATGCGTACCAGTCCAGCACCGGAGAGCTCAGCCAGGTAGTGGGGCTCCTCAGAGACATTAAACAGCAGCAGGCTGCCCATCATGCCCGCTTGGACTCCCACATGTCCCACGTGGAGTCACACATGTCCCGTGTGGACTCACACATGTCCCGCGTGGAGTCCAAGTGGGATGCACTGCATGAGATGACGGCGGTGCACAGGGACATTTTACAATGCCTCCGCCAGATGAACAGCAACCAGTCCACACCTCCCTGTGTGCCAACAACATCTGGTGCCGAACAAACTGCAACTGCCACAGGGAGGGAGGAGGACTCTGGCGGAGAGTCCCCTGCACCGCAGCAGCCTGCACTTGAGGGCCCCCCCCCAAGAAGAGGGGTCGTCCGAGGAGGGAAAAGTGAGAGGCCGATGGCCAAGCGCAACTCCCAGGAAGCCTGAACCTGTTCTGGATGTTCGCCTTTGTGCACAGACTGTTCACCCTGTTGACGGCAACACTACTCCCACACATTGCATGGGGAGTACAAGTTGGACCAATGTGTCAGACAACTGTGGCCCCGATACTGGGGATCCTGTCTACCCGGACTTTCAATTCACCTAGGAACTTGGGATTGCAAGATTTATGTACAGCACAACCCATCCTATGCACTATTAACACAAATGTATCACAATAAACACACTAATACACCATACTTGCCTCTGTCGTGATTCCAACGTGGGTGCTGTTATGGGGATGATGAACTGCAAAATTACACTGTGTATGCGAACTGCAACAGCAAGGACAACACAGGCATGTGAGTACAGGCAACGTGACACACATGAGGGAGACACACCACCAGGGCTACACGACACATACACACCTAGGCCATCTGACTCATTGCCTACACTGATGTTGCCAGGGAAGACGGTGCAATGCACAGACACCACACCCATTCCCAGTTGTAGTCAAGTAGCCCACAGGTGCAGTAAGCAAATGGCAGTCAAATGTGTGACCACAGACAACGCACATCACAAAGTGAAGCACAGGTTTATTACACAGTTGCAACATGCCGTAACCACTACAGATGCAAGGTAACCCCACCTGGCAGCGGGCACACAGTCAACAACTGTAGACGGAAGGAAGTCCATGGGTGTGGCGCACATCACCTGTAGGGACACAACAGCTACCAGCCTGGATGTGCAATCACGTCGTCGGTGGACACAGTTGACCAAACGAATCTGAAAGTACCCTGTGAAGGACAGAAATGACACACAGTCAAAAGCAATGGAGTACAGGACAGAACAGCAAAACTCATGCACAATACATGTTACAAGATACCCACCCAGAACCAAGTTAGCATGTCAACACTGTTGGGGAGTACAGCCCACCTGTCACCACACATCGCAACACACATCCAGTCAAGTAGCCCATGGACACACTCCAACAGCACCAGAGCACCACCCACACATCATGCCAACTCACATCATTGACATGACACCTCAGGATACTCACATTCAGCTAAAGAAGTTGGTGATGAGCTGTGTGCGGACATCACCATCACCATCATCATCATCATCGTCACTGGCATCGTGGTCCAGGCCAGGATCCTCCACAGGTGGCGGATGTTGGTCATTGTCATCCTGGATGAGAGGCAACTCCTTCCGCACTGCCAGGTTGTGGAGCATGCAGCAGACGATGATAATCTTGCACACTTTCGCAGGGGCATATGGGAGGGACCCTCCGGTCTTGTCCAGGCAGCGGAAGCGGCTCTTCAGGAGACCAAAGGTCCGCTCAATCACTCTCCTGGTCCGACCATGTGCCTCATTGTAGCGCATCTGGGCAGGTGTCACAGGGTTCCTGAGGGGTGTCAGCAACCACGGCATGTTGGGGTATCCCGAGTCACCTACGGACAGACAAGTGCACATTAGCTGACTTGGAAAAGTGGGCGGAATACTACAGATCAGATCACACACAATGGCACAAAGTCAGTACACACCGACAAGCCAGGCACGCTGGTTCTGCATCTGTGCCATCATCCTGGGGATGCGACTACTCCTCATCACAAAGGCATCGTGTGCTGAACCAGGGAAACGGGCACACACGTGTGTGATGGTCATGTCTGCAAGACACACCACCAGTGCATTGACCGAGTGGTAGTGCTTGCGGTTCCTGTAGGCCTGCTCCTGGGCCTGTGGTGGTACCAAAGCCACATGTGTCCCATCAATGGAGCCAATTACATGCGGCATCCTCCCCAGGGCATAAAAGTCACTCTTCACGTCAGTGAGTCGTCGCAGTCTAGGGAAATAGATGTACCGGTTCAGGAAGAGCAACATTGCCGCCAAAACATCGCGGAGCACACGGCTGAACATGGTCTGTGACATCCCACCAGCAGTCGCCACAGTATGTTGGAAGGTACCAGTGGCAAAGAAGTGTAGGGCTGCCATCACCTTCACCTTGGGGGTCAGCGCTGTAGGATACGGCCGGCCAGGCTGCAAATGTGGGGACAACTGCACTGCCAAATCCTCAATCAGCTGCCTGGTGAAGCGGTACCGTCGGATGCTGTCCCGTTCCACCATCGTTGCCAGGTCTGGGAATGGCCGATGGACAGCAGGAGCCCTGCAGTGCAGAGGAGAAGTAAGCAAGATTGTCAGTCACCCCACATATGCGGCATTGAACACACTCAAGATCCCAACATACATCATTATGAGGCACAACTACATGAAGTGTGCAGTACCGGAAGGACATGTATGGTACATACATGGCCAACATCTGTCAACACGGTCCAACAGGTGGCATCAATTTGTCCCAGGTTGGCCCATTGGATATCATGAGGCCGTGTCACAGTTCCCATCTCCTGCTGCCGTGTCACAATAACCCCCCACAGTGACATGTGAGGACAGATGTGCCCCAGGCACCACAGCTCAACGACAGGTACATTCCCAGGGACCCTGTAATGCCACATGGACACTGGCATTACATGGAGTATCATGTATACACCACAGCAAAACAACCATGACACCCACAGGTAGTGGCCCCACTTGCCACGGCAGGACAGACATGGACGTCTGTGACACACACGCACAACATCAGAGTCCATGCACACACAACGTGGATGTGGAGACTGTCTCCCATTGTGCACATGAAATCAGAGACATTGTAAACACTACATGCACAAAGACTGTGGAGGACCATCACTATTGTGCCACTGGGACACCCTGGCTCAAACATACCGTCCCACATGGGACTCACGGGGTATGTGACATGACATACACATACACCACTGTGAAATGTGACCATGGCACATGCACAGATATGAACAGTTGCACATCACAGTGGTCACGTACACGTAACACCCAGGATCCTGTCCCCATGAACACGTGCACAGCCTGGGGGTGGCTGCCCACAGGTGACACCCACAGGACAACATGTACACCAACATACACACAATAGGAAATGCAGCCTTACATGCCTTATGATAAGGTTTGGACAGGCTGTCGTGATGTAGGTGTGCCCCTCACTCCCTGGGAGCTATCTGTGGCTGGCATATGTCCATCTGAGACAGGCATGCTGACATATGCCAGTCACATGTACAGTGATGCGTTGTACCGCAATGGACCGACCGGTGCCTCCGGCCGGCCCATTGCATTCAATGTGTGCGGGTACGCGTTGTACCCCTGTGCGCGTTGTACTGCAATGGACCGATCGGTGCCTCCGGCCGGCCCATTGCATTCAATGTGTGCGGGTACGCGTTGTACCCCTGTGCGCGTTGTACTGCAATGGACCGATCGGTGCCTCCGGCCGGCCCATTGCATTCAATGTGTGCGGGTACGCGTTGTACCCCTGTGCGCGTTGTACTGCAATGGACCGATCGGTGCCTCCGGCCGGCCCATTGCATTCAATGTGTGCGGGTACGCGTTGTACCCCTGTGCGCGTTGTACTGCAATGGACCGATCGGTGCCTCCGGCCGGCCCATTGCATTCAATGTGTGCGGGTACGCGTTGTACCCCTGTGCGCGTTGTACCGCAATGGACCGATCGGTGCCTCCGGCCGGCCCATTGCTTTCAATGTGTGCGGGTACGCGTTGTACCCCTGTGCGCGTTGAACTGCAATGGACCGATCGGTGCCTCCGGCCGGCCCATTGCTTTCAATGTGTGCGGGTACGCGTTGTACCCCTGTGCGCGTTGTACCGCAATGGACCGATCGGTGCCTCCGGCCGGCCCATTGCTTTCAATGTGTGCGGGTACGCGTTGTACCCCTGTACGCGTTGTACCGCAATGGACCGATCGGTGCGCACCCATTGACAATGGGCTTGCCTGGCAACGGACGCGTTTTCGAATTTCGAACGAGTCGGTTGCTGGAAAATCAGTTGGTCACCCACAACAATGTTGCAAAATCATGTATGTCATGAAGTTGAAGATTTGAAGGATGCTGTGGGCGTGTTTTGGTGCTGCTATTCCATGGATTGGCCAGATTCAGAAGATGCAAACGACTTGGACCTATCACTTTGGACACAAGGGACAGTATCTGCCTCTCCAGCACATATATATTGCTGGCTGTTCCCCTGAGAGCTCACTTGCCTGCACTACATGCTCCAGGACGACATCTGCCACTGCACTGCTGCTGTCTCTGCCCCTCTGGACCCTGCAATGGCACGTACTGTGGAGAGAGCCCCAGCCTTCAGCCTTGAAGAGAACCAGGCCCTGCTGGACAGCCTACTTCCACAGTACAGCAAGCTGTATGGGACACCAGGGGAGCAGGTGAGTGTTCTGTGCACTGCCTTTCTGAATGTGCATTTTGTGTGACTAGCAAGGCTGGAAGTCTGCACGCCACTGGCTAGCAGGCTCACTGAGTAGTTGTCACCCCCCATAGTGTGTAGTGACTTGCACTGGACAGGTATGGTGCAGTGACAGTGCATTTGAACATGGTTTTACTTCCCATGCAATGATACCATGTAGTGACGTCTGGCAAACTGTCCATGGTCAGCTTTGCACTGCCTGTGTACATCATGTGCCCCTGTGATTGAGACATGTATATACAACTGTGTCATGCACGGATATGTTGCATGTGTGGTAATGGCCTTTTCACTTTGTCATCCTGACAGGTTAATGCCCATCGGAAGCAGGAAATCTGGAAGGACATCGTCCGGGCTGTCCGGTCCGTGGGGGTCTACAAGCGCCGGATCCGCAACTGCCAGAAGAGGTGGCAGGACCTTCGGGGCTGGACCCGGAGGATTGCACGGGTCCAGCTGAAGCTGTCGCCTCCTCGCAGGAGGGGCGGAACACGGACCCTGACCCCCCACATGCTCCAGATCCTGGCGGTGGTCTTTCCAGACCTGGATGGGCAGCTGAAGGCCAGACAGCAGCAAGGAGGGGGTGAGTCAAAGACTGCACTGTGAACTCTGTATTACATGCTTTGTGCCCTCCTCTGGCCTGGTTCAACTGCCACAGTGCAGCAGTCATGTTGTCCAGGAGCCATGTCCCTCTATTGTGCACTGCCCACTGCTCATCTGATACCCAGGTGTGGCCCTTACATTCAGGGAATTGTGTCACTTGGGACTGTGTCCTTGCAGTTTGCTTCACTAAAGGTGGGGGACAGCATCTGTTTCCCTAACTCTGTTGTGGGCATCATGGGTGGGTCCATTGTTCACACAACGCCTGGGTTTGGACATGTGATCTGCGTGTTGCTTTGATATGCGGTCCACTTGCTGAGCTGAGCCACCACATGTGCCTGGGGTATGTGGCACACGCCCATGCAGCGGGTGGGAACAATGTTTGTGCCCCAGGAGTGTGCAGATTACGTGTGTCACACATACATAGCCAGCTATCCACTGTCCAGGGCACATCCCTCATTCATGTGGAGCAGGACAGTCATGCCTACTCCAGGCCATGCAATGCACTCTGTACTCCCACTCCCGTGTATCAGCTGACACATTGTGCACAGTGATTTGACCCCTCCGGTGTCTGCCTCTGTGTCAGTGTGCTGTGGATTAGTTGCCAGGACTGCTGGGGTGTTTCTTGGTAGGGGCTCAGCATGCCCCTGGAGATGTGACCATAGGAGACGATACTTGTGTGTCACATAGGTGTTTGATCAGCTGCCCGTGCAGACTGGGGTATGCGAATGTGATGTTCAGGCAGCTGTTCCCCATTCACAGCAAATTGTGAGGGGCTCAGGTTCAGAGGGTAGTGTCACAGGTCTCCCATATGTCCAATAGGTGTGACCTGGACAGATGAGGGTTGAGATGATGTGTTGTGTGGGGGATGTACATGTGCACTTGTGCAGCTCCAGGACTTGCATTCCCCATGACCTACTATTGTGACACAGTGCATAGTGTTGTTGTCTGGCTGCCAAGTCATACATCACTGAGACAGTGATGTATGACTTAGCAGTCATGCCTCTGCCATGGCATGTGTCAACTTATTTGTGGTCCTGCAGGGGAGTGACATGTGCTACATGCACACCATAGTGGCGCTGGCTATCAGGACATGGGTGCATCATGGTGTCTGTCGCTGGTATGCATCACATGCATTTCCTATTTGACTCTGGGCATCCCTTTCATCCGGAAACCTGTACTCACTCAGTGGCAAGAGCTGTGATGTGTCCACACCGTGTCCTCTGCACTGTCCAACTACTGTGTACTTGGTGCATGTGTCCACACTGGGGTGTTGCAATCCAACAGACACCAGACAGATGGGTGCAAGGCCATGTGGGATGTGAGTGCCATGCTTGGCATCAGACTGACAATTGGCTTCTCCTGTTCAGTTAGGGCACTTTTAGCAATGTACAACTAATGATGCCAGGGCTTGCTCTGTGATGTGCTGTGCTCACAGTGGTGTGTGCGTTTGGTGCAGGTGACTGATGTCTGTCTGTTTCCCCATTGTTTGCAGATACATCCACGGCCACGGAAGGGGACAGCTCCACGGACCAGGAGGAGCCAGAGAGCCAGACTGGGTCAGCAGCCGAGGAGTGGTCGGAGGGACCCAGTGGCACGGAGGGCGAGGGGAGCCACACCGAGGAATCCTCAGCACCATCCACCTCAGCTGAGGACCAGAGCAACTCGGAGGATGACTCCCTTGTGGAGGCGGGTGTCAGCAGCCACCACACCCCAGCTAGTGTTGCTGTCCCCGCCACCACCAGCACCACCACCGCCCTCCCATCGGCTCCCATTCCCAAGGTCCGTGGAGGCTCCCATGTTCGGGAGCGTGTCTCCTTTGGCCCAGGCACCGCACCCCCTGCCCCTGTGTCCCCTGCTGCCCTGAGTGAGGAGTCTGTGTACCTCCTTCGCCAGCTCCATGTAGGGCAGACAGCCATGCTGAGTGTCCTCCATGCGCACACCGCACTGTTGACTCAGCTGGTGTCGTTCATGGAGGGCATCTCATCGGGCATGTCTGACCTACAGAGGGGCAACAGGTCCATGGACTCCTCCCTGACGGCAGCAGTGTCCCTCCTCAGACAGTCCCTCACCCCTCCTGCCTCTGCTCCATCCACACTCCCCAGCACCTTGCCCGTCCCAAGCACACACACACCGGCACAGGCACACACCAGCACACACACATCCAGCACACAGACACACACGCCACAAACTAAACGCACACGCACGCACAGTCAGGGGACTGAAACCAGACTCACAGGGGATGGGGCCCTGGTACACACACACGCATCCACGGGCACTGCACAGTCCTCAGTTGCCTCTCCCTCCAAAGCACCCTCCCTTGCCTCACCTGCAACCCCAAAGACCCAGCGCCTCTTCCTCAGTGACCTCGGCCTCTTCCCCTCCGATCCAGCTGCCCCAGCATCCAGGGGGAAGAGGAAGCCCCCCACACGGAGCAGAGTGCCCCTCGCCCCCGGACACCCTCCCCCAGGCGCAGACAGACTGAGGCCCCCACCCGCAAGTCCCCCCGGAGTGGTAAGAGCAAGACCCCGCCGCCGCCCTGCAGCTCAAGCACCAGGTCACCTTCCTCCATCCCTCAGGCCCCCACTCCACAGGTGCCCCCACCACACCCTGCCCCAGGTTCCCCCACCCACAGATATACCATCCCCAAGAGGCTCCGGCCTTCTCCCCCTGCCACTTGCTCTCCCGGCACCACACCCCCGCTGCGCTTGTCTGTGCCACTGATGTGGTGAGGGTGTCCTCCCCCTCTGTCCAGCCCACCTTGCCTGTTCCCCATTCTCCTCCCCTGGTGGTAGGCACTGCAGTGGAGTCCACTACCACCCTGTCTGACTTGGGCACTGCAGTGGCGGACCTGTCCACTCCATCTGCAGGGTCCACTGCAGTCGTGCCGGCACCCACAACATCTGAGCCATGCCCCCCAGTTGTGCCGGCACACACCATGTCAGACACCTCCACTGCAGTTGTCAGTGGCTCTCCAGCACCCACCACCCCTTCCCTGCTTCCTCCTGGTGAGCCCTGATCCTGTCCCTGCGGTGCCTGGCCTACCCCCCCGGTTGCCCCTCCTAGTGGATTGTCCCTGGTTTTGTGCAGGCATGTGTAGGGTGGCATCTGCCACTGTCACCCACTTGTGACTTTGTTGATGGACTGGCCATTGGCCTTTGTTTATGTTCTACCGGACTTCTACTTTTAATGCCACATATGCTGAATAAAGCAACTTTCTGTTCTCTAGTGCTTTTGCTTCTGATGTACATGATGTTGATGATGCTAACAATGCCCTTGCTGCAGTGATGGTGATATTTGGTCTCATGATAATGAAGTGTTACTGTGCAGGAACCCATGTGGTCCAGGGGGTATGTGTCCTATCCTGTGGTGTATCCATGTCATCCATAGCAGCATCTGAGGGTGTCATGTGTTCAGTATTTGGCAATGAGATTTCCTACTTAGATTGGCAACTTCACATCTGTGGCTTCCACCCCTGCACATCTGTTGTGCCTGCCATTGTTCTATTCGTCTACTTCCCTGACCGTGTGGCCATCTCCAGTGAACATGCAGGTTTGGGCATCAATGGGGAAGGACTCATCTGTGTTGTCAGTGCAACATTGCTATACAAGTGTGTTGGATCTGTGCTGATGATTCCGTTGGCACTTCCATGACCAGGCTGATGGGACGGGAGCCCTCATTTGGTGCTAATTGTTGATTGTGTGTCCCATTGCTGCCATGGTATGGTATCTGTTCGCCTCACATCTGCAGTCTCCACAGGGTATCTGCATGTGTGTGCCCATTGGTGCAAATATGTGGGTCTGCATTCGGATGGTCACTTCTGTCATTGTGTCATTGATGATTGTTGACGGTGTCAGCCCCCATGGGTGTTGTTTGTCTGCACATGGCCAAAGTTATGTCTTATTTGCACTGCAGGATTTGGCTCCCCCAATTTATGTTGCAATGGGACACATACACTACTTTGCCACTGATGTGTTTGTTGTTCTGTGACCAGGAATCATCCATGCAGTTTGGCAGTTGCACCTCTTACTTTGTCAACACTTGCCTTTTGGTCACTGTGATGATGGGGGTTTGGACCCCATTGCCACAATGTTCAAAATGTGCTGCAGCTATGGACCCCACACTTGCCTTTTGGTCACTGTGATGATGGGGGTTTGGACCCCATTGCCACAATGTTCAAGATGTGCTGCAGCTATGGACCCCACACTTGCCTTTTGGTCACTGTGATGATGGGGGTTTGGACCCCATTGCCACAATGTTCAAAATGTGCTGCAGCTATGGACCCCACACTTGCCTTTTGGTCACTGTGATGATGGGGGTTTGGACCCCATTGCCACAATGGTCATGGCCTGCTTGCGTTGTGTGTGCCACACACATATTTGTGTGGCACATGTGCTAGGGGGTCACATTGTATGTTAGAAGTCATGTTCGGTGTTGTAGGCATTTGACACAGTCTACACACGCTTGTCATGGTGTTGGGGGATGTCTTCTTCTTGCATTCCCTAGGTTGTGGTGTGCTGGTTGTGTCATGCATTGTCCATCCTATGGGTGGGGGTGGTAGTGGTGGTAGGCATCCAGCCCCCCTGGGTGAGGGTGGTAGTAGTGGTAGGCATCCTGCCCCCCTGGGTGAGGGTGGTAGTAGTGGTAAGCATCCTGCCCCCTGGCTAAGGGTGGTAGTAGTGGTAAGCATCCTGCCCCCTGGCTAAGGGTGGTAGTAGTGGTAGGCATCCTGCCCCCCTGGGTGAGGGTGGTAGTAGTGGTAGGCATCCTGCCCCCCTGGCTGAGGGTGGTAGTAGTGGTAAGCATCCTGCCCCCTGGCTAAGGGTGGTAGTAGTGGTAGGCATCCTGCCCCCCTGGGTGAGGGTGGTAGTAGTGGTAGGCATCCTGCCCCCTGGGTGAGGGTGGTAGTAGTGGTAGGCATCCTGCCCCCCTGGGTGAGGGTGGTAGTAGTGGTAGGCATCCTGCCCCCCTGGGTGAGGGTGGTACTAGTGGTAGGCATCCTGCCCCCCTGGCTAAGGGTGGTAGTAGTGGTAGGCATCCTGCCCCCCTGGGTGAGGGTGGTAGTAGTGGTGGGCATCCTGCCCCCCTGGGTGAGGGTGGTAGTAGTGGTAGGCATCCTGCCCCCCTGGGTGAGGGTGGTAGTAGTGGTAGGCATCCTGCCCCCCTGGGTGAGGGTGGTAGTAGTGGTAGGCATCCTGCCCCCCTGGGTGAGGGTGGTACTAGTGGTAGGCATCCTGCCCCCCTGGGTGAGGGTGGTAGTAGTGGTAGGCATCCTGCCCCCCTGGGTGAGGGTGGTAGTAGTGGTAGGCATCCTGCCCCCCTGGCTGAGGGTGGTAGTAGTGGTAGGCATCCTGCCCCCCTGGCTAAGGGTGGTAGTGGTGGTAGGCATCCTGCCCCCTGGGTGAGGGTGGTAGTAGTGGTAAGCATCCTGCCCCCTGGCTAAGGGTGGTAGTAGTGGTAGGCATCCTGCCCCCCTGGCTGAGGGTGGCAGTAGTGGTAGGCATCCTGCCCCCCTGGCTAAGGGTGGTAGTAGTGGTAAGCATCCTGCCCCCCTGGCTAAGGGTGGTAGTAGTGGTAGGCATCCTGCCCCCCCTGGGTGAGGGTGGTAATAGTGGTAAGCATCCTGCCCCCTGGCTAAGGGTGGTAGTAGTGGTAAGCATCCTGCCCCCCTGGCTAAGGGTGGTAGTAGTGGTAGGCATCCTGCCCCCCTGGGTGAGGGTGGTAGTAGTGGTAGGCATCCTGCCCCCCCTGGGTGAGGGTGGTAGTAGTGGTGGGCATCCTGCCCCCCTGGGTGAGGGTGGTAGTAGTGGTAGGCATCCAGCCCCCCCTGGGTGAGGGTGGTAGTAGTGGTAGGCATCCTGCCCCCCTGGGTGAGGGTGGTAGTAGTGGTAGGCATCCTGCCCCCCTGGGTGAGGGTGGTAGTAGTGGTAGGCATCCTGCCCCCCTGGCTGAGGGTGGTAGTAGTGGTAAGCATCCTGCCCCCTGGCTAAGGGTGGTAGTAGTGGTAGGCATCCTGCCCCCCTGGGTGAGGGTGGTAGTAGTGGTAAGCATCCTGCCCCCTGGCTAAGGGTGGTAGTAGTGGTAAGCATCCTGCCCCCTGGCTAAGGGTGGTAGTAGTGGTAGGCATCCTGCCCCCCTGGGTGAGGGTGGTAGTAGTGGTAGGCATCCTGCCCCCCCTGGGTGAGGGTGGTAGTAGTGGTGGGCATCCTGCCCCCCTGGGTGAGGGTGGTAGTAGTGGTAGGCATCCAGCCCCCCCTGGGTGAGGGTGGTAGTAGTGGTAGGCATCCTGCCCCCCCTGGGTGAGGGTGGTAGTAGTGGTAGGCATCCTGCCCCCCCTGGGTGAGGGTGGTAGTAGTGGTAGGCATCCTGCCCCCCCTGGCTGAGGGTGGTAGTAGTGGTAAGCATCCTGCCCCCCTGGCTAAGGGTGGTAGTAGTGGTAGGCATCCTGCCCCCCCTGGGTGAGGGTGGTACTAGTGGTAGGCATCCTGCCCCCCCTGGGTGAGGGTGGTACTAGTGGTAGGCATCCTGCCCCCCCTGGGTGAGGGTGGTAGTAGTGGTGGGCATCCTGCCCCCCTGGGTGAGGGTGGTAGTAGTGGTAGGCATCCAGCCCCCCCTGGGTGAGGGTGGTAGTAGTGTTGGCATCCTGCCCCCCCTGGGTGAGGGTGGTAGTAGTGGTAGGCATCCTGCCCCCCCCTGGGTGAGGGTGGTACTAGTGGTAGGCATCCTGCCCCCTGGGTGAGGGTGGTAGTAGTGGTGGGCATCCTGCCCCCCTGGGTGAGGGTGGTAGTAGTGGTAGGCATCCTGCCCCCCTGGCTGAGGGTGGTAGTAGTGGTAAGCATCCTGCCCCCTGGCTAAGGGTGGTAGTAGTGGTAGGCATCCTGCCCCCCTGGGTAAGGGTGGTAGTGGTGGTAGGCATCATGCCACCCCTGGGTAGGGGTGGTGGTGCGCATTCAGGCCCCTGTGTGCATATGTGGCATTGGTGATGGGCATCCCGCCCCTATGGTGCTGCTGTTGCTGGTGTAAGTATATTCTGCATCCCTGTGTGTGTGTGTGATGTGTCGTGTACGTGTTGTATGTGTTTTGTGGTTGGTGTCTGGCTTACCTACTGCGCCGTACGCGTCCGTGCCTGTTCCGGTAGTAAATGTAGAATATTGGTATGATCGGGACGAAGGGATTCATGGTTGGTTCGTGTCGCTCGTCCTTCTCGTTGCTTCGCGTCGTCCTCGTCGCTCGCCTCGTCCTCGTCGCCTCGCCTCGTCCTCGTCGCCGCCTCGTCCTCGTCGCTCGCGTCGTCCTCGTCGCTGCCGTGTTCGTCTCGGAGCCGTGGATCATGTTGTGGCGCGAATCGGAGCTTATGTGCGCCTCTCCCGGATGCTTTGACGTGCCGTGCGTAGCGACGGGTTCGGCGCATACGGAAAGTGCATCGTACTTGTCCGGCCGGACGGGGCTGCATTTTTCCTTCCGTGCGACTCGATTCGGCGTTTCCGGATTCGCCTCGGTCGGAGAACAGGACCTGGTTTGGGTGAGTACGGCTCGGCCGGATTCTTTGCTGTTGTGCGCATCGTACTTGCTCGTTCGGTGTGCTGTACGGATCGGTCGGGAAACAGGCTTTCGCATGGCTTTTTTCCCGACCGAATGGTATTGGGTGCGCCTCCGACCGAGATCGGAATCGGCCCCTTAGTGTCTCTGTGCACTTTCTCACTGCTGTTCAGTGTTAAAGTGCAAGTGCTCCTGTTGTAAATTGTGTTATGGATTGGTGTTTCCATGATTGGCATATCTGATTTACTTGTCAGTCCCTAGTAAAGTGCACTGAGTGTGCCAGGGCTTGTAAATCAAATGCTGCTAGTGGGCTGCAGCACTGGATTGTGCCACCCACACAAGCAGCCTGTAAATGTAACTCTGGCCTGCCATTGCAGATCCTGTGTGCAGTCTGGGACTGCCATGTCGACTTGGCAAGTGTACCCACTTGCCAGGCCCTAACCTTCCCTTTTCTTACATGTCAGTCTCCCCTGAGGTAGGCCCAAGGTACCCCTGTGGGCGGGGTGCAGTGTATGTGAAAGGTAGGACATGCGCTGGTGTGTGTGGCATGTCCTGATAGTGAATTACTGCCAATTTAATTTTTCACTATTGCAGGGCTACCTGTTCCCATAGGACAGAATGGGGAGTTTGTTTATAACATCTTATAAACATAAATGGCCCTGGGAACTAGGGAGGAAAATAAAGTTTAGTATGCCTGAACTCAGAATCTAAAGATGCATCTTTTAGAAAAGGTGATTTTTACATTCTGTGTTTGAAAATACCACTTTTAGAAAGTAGGTATTTTCTTGCTCAGCCACCCAGTAGGCCTCTGCTGGGTTTGTGGATTGACTGTCTGGGTTTTGGATGACAGGGGCTGGAGAGGGGCCGTGGCTCCAGATAGTCTAGGTGGGTCAGGGAACGGCTGAATAGACTTGGGCTGCATTTAGAGTAGGGGGAGGAGATTTCCTTTCACCTGAATGGACCTGGTCTGCCTCTGACAATGCCATCTCCACCTCCTGCCAGGAAGCCACACCAGAGAGGGCAGAACTGGTTCTGACTAGGCACAGACACTCTCTGCCTGAGAGGACAAAAGATTTTGGGCTATAAAAAGTGGGGCCCAAACCCCTGAACTCTAGAACTCTTTTGGACCAAGAAGACTGCCAAGAAGAAGAGCTGGAGAAGCTGTGAGGAGGAACTACCACTTTGCTGAGTGCTTTGCTGTGTTGGCCTGCAGTGGCTGCTTCTGTCTTGGGCAGTGAAAGGACTGGACTGAACTTTCTGCAATCTATTTTTGTGAATTTCTCCAAGGGCTTGAGGTAGAGCTTGCCCCCTGTTCAAGAAGTCTCAGGAACAGCAAAGACTTCAAGTTCTTCTGCCCTCAGCACTGGGGACTGTGTGTTTTGTGCTGCAACAGAAGAAAAAGCAACCCGACGCCGTCTACGACGCCGCTGCCGACTCCGTGTCCTGAAGGCACCGCAGAGGGCACCGCATCACTTCACACCGCGACCCTGGTCTCACCGATGACGCCATCTGACGCTGCCCCCGAGCCGCTGCTCGCACTGCGACCTGAGGGCATCGCACGCCGCACCGCTACACTTCGTACCGCAGCACCTGATGCCTGCTGATGCCGCCACCGAGCCGCTGCTTGCACCGCAACCTGTGGGCACAGCACTCCGCACCGCCTCACTTCACGACGCCACCTTGGTATCCCCGACGACGACGCTCCATGCCAAAATCGATGCTGCTGCTTGCACCGTGGTTCGGGGGCACCGCTCGTAAAGCTACACGACGCACCGCCCTCATCCCGCACCGCAGCCTTGGCCTACCGATGCCGGCGCCATCGACTCCAGTTCGTCAGCCGACGACAGTGCTTCAGCAACGACGACGCTGCTGCTTGCACCGTGACCTGCCAGCACCTCGACGAGCACCGCATCACTTCACACCGCGACCCTGGTCTCACCGACGACGCCATCTGACGCCGCCACCGAGCCGCTGCTCGCACTGCGACCTAAGGGCATCGCACGCCGCACCGCTGCACTTCGCACCACAGCACCCGACGCCCGCCGACGTTAGCGCTCCTGACTTCAACCACGATGAGTTCGATCTGCAACTCGTGTGACTTCAAGGGCCCGACGACTCCTGCACCGACCTCCGGAACCGACGCCTGCAGACGCCGTGCTTTCGGAAGCTCAACGAGAGGTCACCGACGCCCTGCATTTCTAAAGGTACTGTTTTGCGGGTCTTCCCGACACCGTAGCTGGCAAGCGACGCCGCGGTCAGCCAGAACTGTTTGGATTTGTTTGTTCACGACACCGTGATAGCCCCAGAGGGAGCTATCGACTTCAAGGAACTGTTTTTCAAGGTTACTTTGATAACTGAAGATTTCTAAGTACTGTATTGTGGATTTTTTTATCGTTTTTGGTCTGGTCTTAAGTATATAAAAATATTGGATATTTTTCTAAACTGGTGTGGAGTCCTTTTGTAGTGCTTACACTGTATTACTGTTGGTTATGTGCAAATGCTTTACACACTGCCTCTAAGATAAGCCTGACTGCTCGTGCCAAGCTACCAAGGAGGTGAGCAGAGGTATTTTAGGAGTGTAACTCCCTTAACCTGACTAGAAGGAAGGGTCCCTACTTGGACAAGGTGCAAACCATTGCCAACTAGAGACCCCCATTTCTAATATTGGTTGGCAGCGGTGAGGATAGGACTTGTGTTTGCACTTGACTTACAGTGATTGGTGTGCACTACTACCATATCGCAGACCATTACGTGCCGCATACTGGTTCTTTTTATTTTTGGCTTATTTTTGATCTTGCCAGTTTGAACTTGCTACTTCCTCATGCCTGAATCAAGAGCATCATCTGTTGCATCCCTGGAAGTTGCCTTTGAGGAGGATAGGTTGGAATCCTACAATGTGAAAGAATTGAAAGTGATTTGCAAAAACCTAAAAGTCCAAGTCAGAGGCCTCACTAGGAAGGAGGAGGTACAAAAGGCGCTGAGGGCCTGGGTGGCAGCCAGACATGCCAGTGGGCAATCTGGAGATCTCAGTGGAGAGGCAGTGGTGCCTACTCCTAGGGTGGATGTAGTTTTGGGAGAAGGGGAACGCTCCAGACCAGGCAGCAGTGGCCTGTCCCCAGAGGAGCTGGAAGACAGGCGGGAAGCAAGGAAGTTCGAATTGGAGAAACTCAGGATGGAAAATGAGAGGGAAGAGAAAAGAATAGCCATGGAAGAAAGGAAGATGATCTTAGATCGTGAGAGAAGTCTTAAGGAGCTGGAACTAAGGAGTAGGCCCAGCTCAGATGGTGGCAGCAATTCATTAGTGCAGGCAGACCAAATTGTGCACATCCCCAAGAATGTAGGCAAGGAATTCAAGAAGGGATATGACATACAGAGGTGGTTCCAAGGGTACGAGTCGTCCATTCACATGAATGGGGTCCCTGAAAGGAATTGGGGGGTAGGGTTATGCCCTCTATTTCCAGAGGAAGCAAGGGATACCCTGATAGCTTTGGGTAAGGGGCAGAACCTCACCTACGCTGACATGAAGGACGCTCTCCTCACTAGGTATGGTCTCACTCCTGAAAAGTACAGGGATCAGTTTAGGTCCAGTAAGAAGACTGATGCCAACACTTGGTTGGAATGTGTAGATTCGTTTTGCAGGTCACTGGATGGCTGGGTGAAGGGCAGTAATGTAACAGATTATCAGGGGCTCTACAATTTGATTGCATGGGAGCACTTGTCTAGTCTATATTTTGCAGATCTGCGCTAGCACTTGGTTGATAGTAAGCTAACTGACCCCAGGGAGCTTGCTATGGAGGCGGACCGCTGGGTGAGTACCAGGGTCCACAAGAGAGCGTTTGGGGGAGACTCAGCCAAAGGTGGGCAGGGTCCCCAGCAAAAAAGTGGGGGGGACAAGGGTAAAGCACAGGAATTCTCTAAAGGGCCCCAAACTAACACCCAGGGTAAAGGTTCCCATCCCTCAGGAGATAAGAAAGCAGTGGTCTCTTCAGGAAAGCCTGCTGAGACCGGCCCCCACAAGTGTTTTGCATGTGACCATGTGGGTCACTTGAAGGGGGACCCCAAGTGTCCCAAGAGGGCACAGCCACCCACCGGTGGACAGTCCAAGGTGTTGGCTAGTGTAGCGCTTGGGGAGGAGGGGTGCCCACTGGAGGGTGGGGATCCTGCAGAAATGACCCTCGTCTCACTAGGGGACAGTGAGATGGTCCCAGGAAACCAGGTGCCCCCTAACACAAAGAAATACAGCACCTGGGTGACCATCAATGGGAAAAGGGAAGAGGCTCTCAGAGATACTGGAGCCAGTGTGACCTCAGTCCAGTGTCACCTGGTCTCTGAAGAGCAGGTAGTCCCAGGGACATTCCACCAAGTAGTTGCTGTAGACAACTCAGAGCGCCAGTGTATGGTGACACAGGTTCCCTTTGAATGGGGGGGGTCTCAGGTCCCTTCAGGGTGGTTGTGAGCTCTACCATGCCTGTAGATTGTCTGCTAGGTAACGACCTGGAGCAGTCCTTGTGGAAGGATGTTGAGCTCAGGTCTCACTTGGAGAAGCTTGGGTTGCCAGAGTGGGCATGCGTGTCCACTCGGTCAATGGCGGGCAGAAAGGGTGATCAGAAGGACCTGGAGCCTGAAACAGTGGCCCAGGTCCCTGCCAAAAGAAAGGGCAGGGGGCGCAGGAAACCAGCCCTTGAAGTTCCCACGGACCGGGAGGAGGCTGACCTTGAGGGGGATGCCCCAGTGCCTACAGGGGAGCAGGTAGCTGAACTGGGGGACATCTCTGAGCTGATCCATTGGCAGCAAGAAGGGGGTCCCACCAGGGAAGAATTCTGCAGGAAGCAGAAAGAATGCCCTTCTCTGGAGGGTCTGCGGTGGCAGGCTGCAGACCAGGCAGCTGGTGATCAGTCCGGATCACATTGGATCTACTGGGAGAATGGTCTCCTGTATAGTGAGCCTAAGGTCACTGAGCCTGGGTCAGCCCGTGTGCTGGTGGTACCCCAGCGCTTCAGGACCTTCCTACTGGGCCTGGCTCATGACGTGCCTTTGGCAGGACATTTGGGGCGGGACAAGACCTTTGACAGGCTTGTCACCCACTTCTTCTGGCCCCAAATGCGAAGGCAGTCAGACGGACATTGTAGGTCTTGCCAAACTTGCCAGGCAAGTGGTAAGAGTGGGAGGAAGGTCAAAGCTCCTCTCCAACCTTTTCCAGTTGTTGGAACACCCTTTGAAAGGGTAGGGGTGGACATTGTGGGGCCACTGGATCCAAAGACAGCCATGGGCAACAGGTACATCCTGGTCTTGGTGGACCATGCCACCCGGTACCCAGAGGCTATTCCTCTCAGGACAACGACGGCGCCAGTGGTGGGCCGGGCGTTAATGGGGATCTTTTCCCGCGTGGGGTTCCCCAGAGAGGTGGTTTCTGACAGGGGGACCAATTTCATATCCAAGTATATGACATCCCTGTGGAAGGAGTGTGGTGTAACCTACAAGTTCACCACTCCTTACCACTCCCAAGGTAACGGTCTGGTGGAGAGATTCAACCAGACCTTGAAGGGCATGATTAAGGGTCTAACAGAACCCATGAGGCGTAAGTGGGACGTCCCCTTGCCATGCCTTCTCTTTGCATACAGGGAGGTGCCACAGAAGTCTCTTGGGTTCAGTCCCTTTGAGCTTCTGTATGGTCACCCTGTGAGAGGACCTCTGAGTTTGGTGAAGGAAGGCTGGGAGGCAGCTCCCAGGAAAACTCCCCAGGATGTGTTTAGTTACATGCTGGCCTTCAGTAACCAAACTGCCCCCTTCAGGAAACTCACTCAGGCAAACCTAGAAGCACGCCAGGAAGAAATGAAGAAGTGGTATGACCAGAATGCCACTCTGGTCGAATTTCAACCTGGGCAAAAAGTGTGGGTCATGGCCCCAGTGGAACCTTGTGCCTTGCAGGACAGGTGGACTGGGCCGTTTGAGGTGGTGGAGCGCAAAAGTGATGTCACCTATCTGGTGGATTTGCGGACTCCAAGGAACCCTTTGAGGGTCCTGCACGTGAACCGCCTCAAGCCCCACTTCGAGAGGTCCGAAGTGAGCATGCTCTTGGCGACAGATGATGGGGTGGAAGAGGAGAGTGAACCTCTCCCTAACCTCCTGTCTACCAAGGAGCATGATGGGTCAGTGTGAAGAACCGGGCCTTTGGGCCTGGCGGCGCAGGGCACGCCTGAAATCTTCGGGTTCACCTGCCTTGTTGCACAGAGACACGGAATACTCTGTTGGCGTAGAAAACCAAGTTTATTAGCTGCAGCTAAGCACAGTTGTCCAAGAAGTACATCAAGTAGGTTCTCAGGAGACTGCCACTTGACTCCGTGGCTCACAAGCTTTTATCGTTGAAATACATCTGTACAAACATACACCCATCGCACAACTTTTTAGCCAATCAGGAGAGTTTGAAAACAAGATATTGTGTCACCAAAATGCTCTCTGCTTACATGTTGTGTGTTATCCAGCCCCCACAGTTAATCAATACTGGTACCCATAGTTCGGTGTTTGCAATGGCAGGACATATCTGTATGCTTCAAGAGGAAGGTTACAAAGTAGGAAAACACAGGGAGAGAATAGCGAAGGCCAGAAGATAAGATATGGCGAGAGGAGAATACTAAAGGCTAACAGATAGTTGATACGGGGATTAGGTAGTCCAGACAAGGATTAGTTAGGCCGGCTGGTGTTTGAGATTGCTTTAAGGACAAGGACGGAGGGGTTTTTTGACACGTTGCAGTCCAAAAGGGCAGAGACACTTCGCTCATCGAGCAGCCTGTGTAAAGGCAACACAAAAATGGCGGTGACTGTAAGATGGGGTCAAAATTAAAGAACCTCAGACCCTCCTTTTGCCATTACGCAGGCAATACACAAAGACTCACGCTAATCTGAATCAATGTCGATGGTCATAAAGTCGTCAAGTTGTTGCTGCAACATCATCTTCATCTTCATATTCTCCGTTTTCTGTGGCATGGGTCTTGGGACACACATAATAGCACAAAGACCACATATTGCGGGGCCACATTGTAAACAAAGGCAACACGAGAAGATGATGGCCAAAACTACTCCAACAAAGGTCAATACCTTCCATCCCCATGTGGACAGTAGTTCCCAAAACCATCCCATCAGAGACCAATTTCCTTCGTCCTGGTGGATGGACTCAGCAATGTGGTGCAATTTAGAGATGGCCTGGTATACTGTAGGGGCGTTATCAGGTATATAAATGCAACAACTCGATCCAATCAATGTACAGACTCCACCACGATCTGCGAGAATGATGTCTAACACCATTCTGTTCTGTAATGTCATAAGGCGATCCGCCTGAAGCTCAGCAGTGACATTACTCAGTGCTCCGACAGTTTCATTTATTGTTGCCTCAACTACTCGAATGAGATGTCTGATATTTCTACTATTGGCCATAGGGCCCCAAAATGGGAGGAATCCTTTAAGGAAGTCACCTCCTTCTTGTCCTGCTGTGTCCTCCAAAGCAATAACCCCTCTGCCGTACCTTGTCTTGTGATGTCCCGAAGGAGCTGTATATGTTGGAGGGAGGAGAAAAGCCATATAACAAGTCCCTGAGAAATCGGCTGGTAACCATGTATAGGCTCTGTCATGGCAGACGAAATATGTTCCTTGAGATGCTACCAATGGTGGAGACGTTCGGGATGTATAGATGTATGTAATATTACAAGTGCTCTTTCCCAATTGAGCCTTAGGATTTTGACCATTGGCTTGGAGACATAGGTGACCTTGGTGGGGTACAGTATATATAGGTGGGGATCCTTTCCTTTTGGCTCTGTCTGTAAGGCTAGTGACATAATGTGTCACATTCCAGTCAATGTATGCTTGTCGCTCGTCGGTGGGGAATTCACTAAATGTTTTATAATGTTTTGACATAGCCACTATTCCCTTTATTAGTGAATTATGACTAACGTCAATTCCATCCCTATACGGACCAACAGGATGTAGATGTTGGTTCTCATAGGCATTGGCAAACATAGAGGTGTAAGCCCAAGCAGATCCTTTTAGGGAGAAGGGTAGAACTAAATATGGCATTCCTTTATCTGTATTATGGGGTAAAAGTCCACAAACCCAACAATCGGTGGTATTGATTACTAATTGATGCTGGTGTAATAGCTGGATGAATGAATTGTTGAGATATTCCATTCTCCTAATTTGTTCATGCCCTGGTAGCGTATAGAATTGGTGTGGGGAAATAGTAGTGCGAAAAGGTATGGGCTGAGAGGTAGATATAGGTACAGATGCTGGCTGCAAAGTGTGAATAACCCAACCCACACAAGCTAATAAAACACATAACATAGTTAAAACACATAATACTACGCCACATCTATTAAATAGTAATTTACAATATTTTTCCTTCATTTTGTTTTTTTATCAATTTCTGATTCACCGGAAGTCATCCCCTAAAGTGTTGCTCGTGGCAATCTTCCTATCTCACTCAGTTGTGGTTATTGGCCGTCCTATGACACTGCAAGTCCTGCAGACCTAGTGCCACTACTCAGGTCACAAACCAAGTCTCCTACCACGACCCTGCAAAAATGGGATGAGTCCAGTATCACATAAGGAAGAAAATATATACAATTCAAAAATTCAAAAATGCAATCTAAGAAATAAAAAAATGCAGTTTAGGAACGAAGGGGAGAAAAATAAAAATAAATTTCAAATGTCTTTGGCCACTCTAGGCCTCAGATTGTATCTATCCTTGTTTGGCACAGTCTGGTCTTGAAAAAGTGTCTCTGGATCAGTTGTATCTATTCTGAGATGCGATGGTACAGCTTCTTGCAAAACATCATCGTCCTCTTTCTCAGTCCGAGTCCATTCTAGGTGTGCATCGCCAAAAGGTACAAACCGGGGAACTCTCTCTCCTTCACAATCACCTATACCTTCGTGGACCCACTGATCAAAAGGCAAAGGCAAGGGTACCCTTTTGCAGTGCACACCATGGATCCAGTTCTTTTTCCCAACGACTTTTACGGCTGTACGTGTCGTCAGCAGGACCTGTCTTGGCTCCCGCCAGCGAGGCTCCAAATTCCTCTTCCTCTGAAAATTCTTAAGGCACACCCAGTCGCCAGGTTGGAGGGTGTGCCCAGGATCCGAGGAAGCCTGTGGCAAGGTGTCTTGTACCTGCTGATGGAGAACACGCAATTTAGTGGTGAGGTCATGCAAATAGTCAATTAACATTGGGTATTCTATGTCAGAGTACTTCTTGGGTCTAGGGACACCCCAGACATTAGCCGGGCGTCCGAACACAATCTCATATGGGCTAAGTCCCACACGAGAATGAACAGTTGTTCGAGTTGACAAGAGGGCTAAAGGTAAAGCGTCGGGCCAGGCAAGACCTGTGCTGGCTTGTATCTTTGCAAGTTTAAGCTTGAGAGTGCCATTATAGCACTCTACCAAACCCGCTGACTGAGGGTGGTTTGCCGCGTGGAATTTTTGCTTAATCCCAAGACCTGCACATACTTTCTGCATGATTTGACCCACGAATTCACTTCCATTGTCACTCCAGACAATTCGAGGTAAACCAAACCTCGGGAAGTATTCTTTCAGAAGGACCTTAGCTGTAGACAAGGCAGTATTATCCTTTAGGGGGTAGGCCTCTATCCATCTGGAAAAGGCACATACCACCACAAGGACATACTTTAGGTTTCTGCATCTCTCCATATGAATGTAGTCTATCTGCACTACCTCAAAAGGATACGTTGGGGGAGCAAAATGGCCTGCTGGGGTTGGTGTTCCTCTTCCTGGGTTGTGCATCAAACAAACAATGCAATGCTTAACAAGATTGTCTGCACATTTAGGAATCCCTGTATTCTGCCATACCGGAGCCAAAAGCTTGCATATTCCTTTCGCACTGATGTGGGCTGGACCATGCGCCATAGTCACTACTGGAAGTACATAGGCGTCTGGTAACAGCCAACGTTGGTGTTCTGACAATTCTATCCAACATCCTGTCGCATCCAACATTCCCGTACTATCTCTCCACTTACTCAATTCTTTCTCTGTAGCCTCTTCCTGAATCATTTTCACACTTTCTATTGTGTCCTCACACATTCCTCCTTGACTGACCCATCTAGCAGGTCCAGCAACATACATATGACTCGTCACATCTCTCGCTGTCTCTTTCGCTATCTGATCCGCAAAAGCGTTTCCTTCACCCACATCATCAGTGATTCTTTTATGCGCACTACACTTCACAATTGCTATCTGAGTGGGTAAAGCAAGTGATTCCAAAAGGTCGTTCACTAACTGACCATGCTGTATTTTAGTACCATGTGAGGTAAAGAATCCTCTTTCCCTCCAAAGGCGGCCAAAACTGTGGGCCACCCCAAATGCATATTGGCTGTCGGTGAACACATTCACTCTCTTCCCTTCAGCCAATACACAAGCTCTAGTCAGAGCTATCAATTCAGCTGCTTGGGCTGAATTCTGCCTAATGCGTGCTGTCTCCACAATCGTATGCAAAGTGGTAACAGCATAGGCTGCAGTCGTTTCACCATTGGGGAGCTTAAAACACGAACCATCCACCCATAGGATCCCATCCGGGTCCAGGAGCGGCGTATCTTTTAAATCAATCCTACCTTTTGTCTCCTCCTCTGTACGGAGAAAACAATCATGTTGCTCTTGAATGTCTTTCTCTACTGGGATTGGTAACAATGTAGCTGGATTTAGGGTATTACATCGCTTGATGTGCACGTGACTAGCCAAGAGCGTCAGCTCATACCCCGATAAACGGGCGCTCGTAAGATGCTGGGTTTTTGTCCTGTTTAAAAGTGTATCCACTGCATGTGGCACCATGACAATAAGCGTATTGTCTAGCACCAATCCAGCAGATTGGCGAATAGAAACTGCTGCTGCTGCTGTAGCTTTCAGACAACTAGGTAATGCTTTAGCTACAGGGTCTAACGTAGCCGAAAAATAAGCACACGGGCGTTGTTTGTCACCAAATTGTTGTGTCAAAACTGACAACGCGCAACCTTCTCTCTCATGCACATAAAGTGTGAAAGGTTTGCTGTAATCCGGAGTACCCAACACAGGAGCAGAACACAAGGAAGTACGCAAATCAGTAAAACTTTTCTGGCATTCCTCTGTCCAAGGAAGAGGTTGGGGGGTATCTTTAAGGGTAAGTGCTAACAAAGGTTTCGCTAACAAAGAAAAATTCGGAATCCATTGTCTGCAGTAAGAGGTAATACCTAAAAAGGCACGCACCTCTCTCTGTGTGCATGGTACAGACATTTGTGCAATTGCTTGGATTCTTTCTGGGGTCAACCGCCGTCCCTCCTTCGACAAGAGATGACCTAAGTAGGTAACCTCTTGGCGACAATATTGTAATTTAGAGGGTGAAACCTTATGATGAAGGTCAGACAAGTGATGCAACAGTGAAACAGTAACTCGTTTACAAATTTCCTCAGAATCAGCAGCAACTAGCAGATCATCTACGTACTGAATAAGGGTGGCACCTGGAGGCAAAGTGAAAGCATCGAGCTGAGTTTTCAAAGCCTGACTATAAATGGAGGGACTTTCACAATAGCCTTGAGGTGCGCGCTTGAACCGGAAGCTTCGGCCTCCCAAAGAGAAGCCAAAAATATCCCTACTTTCCTCAGCAATGGGAATGCTAAAGAAAGCATTCTTAAGGTCAATGACCGAAAACCAGGCAGCTGAGGCAGGTATCACTGTCAATAAAGCAGTGATATCTGGGACGACAGGAAACTGGGGTACAACGATCTTGTTGACCTCCCGGAGATCGATTACAAAACGATAAACCGGTGGCTGGGAAGAGTCAGTACGTTTAAGGACAGGCAGAACAGGACTATTGCACACATTTCCTCTAGTCTCTTCAACCACACCTTTCTCAACCAAATCATAAATGATAGCCATCAGCGCTCTCTCACCAGCACTCGAAATTCTATACTGAGGAATGCGAGGTAACCTAACATTGGACTTGAGGGTGACAACATAGGGTGGAATCTGCAAGAGACCAACATCATTGGGGCCTGTAGCCCAAAGAGTAGTAGGCAGGGAACGTAATTCAGAAGGGAGTTGGTCTCTAGACAAATATGTCGGGGAAATTAATCTCTTGCCTAAAGTAAGATGTACACCAGAAGGAGAACAATGCAGTGTCGCATACAGTCTCTTTAACAAGTCCAACCCCAACAAATTCTCACCACAACCAGTTGTCAAAATAAGAGGAGCCTCCAAATCATAAGGGCCAATGGAGATAGGTAAAAGACAAGAAACTGGGTTACGAACCGGGGCGCCAGAAAATCCTACAGAAACATTTGTTAAGCCAGACAAAGGTGCCCCAGGGAGTTTAGAGTGGATGATAGAACTCTTCGTTGCACCAGTATCCAAGAGAAATGGTTCTGATACACCAAGCGCAACGACATCAACATAAGGCCCATTTTGGTCCACTGGAACTGAAATGACTCCCTCACTTTGTCCACGGCTGTCCTAGCTAGAGAAACCCTGATTCTCATCTTCCATATAATAATCGTCATTATAATAATGGGCAGACTGAGTATTTTGCTGATCAAAATAATTCATGGAATGTTGCGGCGGAAAGGAACGTTGATCCTGGGACATGGTACTTCGCCCCCTCCCCCTAGGTGTTAACTGGAAGCCACCTCGGCCTCGCGGCCCAGGCGTACCACCAGCACGCTGCAATAATATCGGGCAATTATTCTTGAAGTGACCTTCTTCCTTACAATAGGCACATTGATTAGGACCCAGTGGAGGCCGTGGAACAAAAGGCTCAGGTTTCTGAAACACCTTCTGAAACTGGGGAGTCGGCTGAAACTGGCGCTGAGCAGGACGAGGAGGATAAGCCTGTTGTAAAAGAGCCTTCGTCTTCAAATCTTTAGTCTTTTTATCCAATTTGTCCTTCTCCTCCTTATCCCTATTTTCGTAATATTGGGCAGTAGCCAATATCTGGGCTGAAGAAGAAACAGCCCATGAACTTTCGGAATCCTTTAATTTATTAGAGAGCTCGGAAAGCAAATTAAATACAAATTTATCAACGAACAATCGCTGTCCCCCTCTGTACTCATATCCTGACCACTGTGATCAAGAAACGTTTCTTCAAAACGAGTGAAGAAGTCAGAGACACTCTCATCCTTCTTCTGCTTACAGGCAGCTAACTTATCCCAATTAACTCGCAGAGCGGGCATCATAGTTTTCATTAAGGTAATTATTCTACCAGGAAGTTCTGCAATTAAATTATCGGGTTTAGCGCCACCCACTTGGAGCCCATCAGCAGCTAGTATAGCATTCCAATCACCTCCTAATTCTTGGGCGTGGTCCTCCTTCCGAATCCTAGCCCACAATTGTTGTGGGACAACATTTCCCATTAACATATCTATGTCAGCCAAATTCATAATACAAGCGTTAACAGTCTGAGATAATTCCTTGTAGTAACCAGCAGGGTTTTTACGGGGGTCAGGTAAAGACTGTTTAAGGGCCAGCACCTCAGATCTCTTCCAAGGTACATGTACCCATATACGTTGGAAGTGAGCTGGTATAAGCGGATTATTACCCTGGGCTGCAACCTCTTCTCTCCAGACTGGGGGAACCTCTCGCATAGGGTAGTGTTTCAGTTTGCGCCTAACAGAAGGATCAGGTTCAGACAAAGACCGGGAAAAGAACATTGATCTAAAAGTAATAAGTGTCCGTATAGCATTCTCAACCTCAGGACCCACAATAATTCCTTTATCAAAATCAGTCCTAATATCCAGCAAACCCTTGGGAGCTAAACCCAATCCCGTGGCCTCCCATTCCTGACCTAGGATTTCACACATGGCATTGAAAACGAATCTTTGTACAGGGGCATCCCACTGTTCAAAAGTATCCATGATATCTTGAACAGTATATTCAAGATCACTCAGGATCCACCTGCGAGCAAGACCCATGAACGTATCTCGTTCTTGGGAGTCAGGAAGTAAACTACGGGTCTGCCTACGGGGAAGAACAGGAGTCAGACTTACTGACCCAAAGAGAGGAGAAAAGAGACCAGAAACAGTCTCAACCATCCGCTGACGGATAGAAGGGGAAGTTGACAGAAAAACAGGAGATAATGTATGAGACGTAGCAGGAGAAGAGGCAACAGGTAGAGCGGAGGTCGAAGGCAAAGGAGACTGAGGCAAAGAAGTCGGAGGCAGAGGAGCTGGAAACAAGGGAGCTGAAGGCAAAGAAAATGGCGGGAGTGGCAGTGCCACAAAGGGCTGTGTTGGAGGTGCAGGAGCTGGAGCTGGTGGGAGAATAACAGGTTGTTGGATGGGTAACAAAAGCGGGGGTGCATTAGCGCCTAGTGCATAGGGCGGGGGCGATCGTAATAAGTGAGACATTAAAGGATCCTTCTCAGGATCAGCATCGCGATTTGGGGAAGAAGTTGGCAGCACTGGGTAACATTTGTCAATCGCCATGTGATGTTGCCTATCTAAGATCTCTATCGCATGATCTATTTCATTATCTTTAAACTGTTGGGCAGCCTGTATGACAGTGATATCTTTTTCTTTCCTATCTCTTTTTGCCTGTTTAATTTCTTTCTGTTTGGCTTCCTTGCGCCAAAGGCGAAAAGAGTCAAACATAGCCGGCCGGGCTTTTCTTTTAAACAAAGTAGCTTCTAAATTGTCTAAAATATCAGGCTCAAAACTACCATTATGTGGCCACTGTAAAACACCATCTTTCTTCGTATAGCGGACCCATATGTCATTAAAGGTGATGGGGCCCATACCATGTTTAGAGTAAAGCTCATAAGTAGGAGTTCCAGCCGGAGGAATTGGACAAGAGTCCTCCAGTCGGGAGTCCATATCGCAACAAAAACAACACCATTTTTTAAACTTACTGAAACCAGGCATCGTTACTTTCACTGGCTTCCTACAAACAACAAGGGGCTAATCAAAACAGCACAAACGTACTCACCCCTTGGCTTCGACAATTGCAATTTTCGAATCTAAGAACCCAAAAACAAACAAAAAAGGAGTGGGAGCTACCCACCAGTACTTAACAAATGTCTTCTTCACGCCAACAGAGGTCCGTCTAACGTCTCGCAATACCAGTCATCACCAAAAGAGGGACCAAGGCAGGGCAGCAGTCAGGGCAGCAGGCACCAGCAGCCGTTGGAAAGGAGAAGCCACACTTCAAAAGACCATCGGCCCACTCTTCGACATACAGGGGTCGCTGGTGTGGGGGCGCCTCCTCTGGAATTTTCCTGCGGGGCTCCTCACGATCCTTGGGCTCAACCGCTACCTCTGAAGCCGCCCCACGTTCGGGCGCCAATTGAAGAACCGGGCCTTTGGGCCTGGCGGCGCAGGGCACGCCTGAAATCTTCGGGTTCACCTGCCTTGTTGCACAGAGACACGGAATACTCTGTTGGCGTAGAAAACCAAGTTTATTAGCTGCAGCTAAGCACAGTTGTCCAAGAAGTACATCAAGTAGGTTCTCAGGAGACTGCCACTTGACTCCGTGGCTCACAAGCTTTTATCGTTGAAATACATCTGTACAAACATACACCCATCGCACAACTTTTTAGCCAATCAGGAGAGTTTGAAAACAAGATATTGTGTCACCAAAATGCTCTCTGCTTACATGTTGTGTGTTATCCAGCCCCCACAGTTAATCAATACTGGTACCCATAGTTCGGTGTTTGCAATGGCAGGACATATCTGTATGCTTCAAGAGGAAGGTTACAAAGTAGGAAAACACAGGGAGAGAATAGCGAAGGCCAGAAGATAAGATATGGCGAGAGGAGAATACTAAAGGCTAACAGATAGTTGATACGGGGATTAGGTAGTCCAGACAAGGATTAGTTAGGCCGGCTGGTGTTTGAGATTGCTTTAAGGACAAGGACGGAGGGTGTTTTTGACACGTTGCAGTCCAAAAGGGCAGAGACACTTCGCTCATCGAGCAGCCTGTGTAAAGGCAACACAAAAATGGCGGTGACTGTAAGATGGGGTCAAAATTAAAGAACCTCAAGTGGAAGGTGTGATCCTCTCCCCTACACTGTTCCCAGAGCAGCAGAGCGACTGTCACCAGTTGTTGGGACAGTTTGCCCCACTATTCTCTCTGACCCCAGGTGTTACTCACTGGTGTACCCATGACGTGGACACCGGTGACAGCCCTCCTGTGAAGCACAAGATTTACAGGTTGACTGACCGGGTCAGGGCCAGCATCAAAGAGGAGGTCTCTAAGATGTTGGCGTTAGGGGTGATCGAGCCCTCCAACAGTCCTTGGGCCAGCCCAGTGGTCTTGGTCCCAAAGGCTGCTGCACCCGGTGCCACTACAGAACTGCGGTTTTGTGTGGACTACCGCGGGCTCAATGCCGTCACCAGGACTGACGCGCACCCCATCCCCAGAGCTGATGAGCTCATTGATCGGTTTGGAGCTGCCAAGTTCCTCAGCACGTTTGATTTAACGTCTGGGTACTGGCAGATTGCCTTAACCGATGGGGTCAAGGAGAGGTCAGCATTCTCAACCCCAGAAGGACATTACCAGTTCCGGGTGATGCCCTTTGGGTTGAAGAATGCCCCTGCCACTTTTCAGAGGTTGGTCAACCAGGTGTTAGCTGGACTGGAGGATTTCAGTGCCGCCTACCTGGATGACATTGCAGTGTTCAGTTCCAGCTGGGAAGAACACTTGCAGCACCTCAGGGAAGTGTTGAGGGCTCTGCAGAGGGCGGGCCTCACGATCAAGACCAGTAAGTGCCAGATCGGGCAGGGTTCTGTGGTGTACTTGGGACACCAGGTAGGAAGCGGTCAGGTGGCGCCCCTACAGCCCAAGATTGACACCTTTCTGGCTTGGGAGCCCCCCAAGACTCAGACAGAGGTGAGAGCCTTTTTAGGTCTCACCGGGTACTACAGGAGGTTTGTTAAGGGCTATGGCACCATTGTTGCCCCTTTAACCGAGCTGACTTCCAGGAAGCAGCCCAAGAAGGTGATCTGGACTGAGTCCTTCCAGAAGGCTTTTGATGCCCTGAAGGCCACCATGTGCACGGCGCCCGTGCTCAAGGCACCCGACTTCTCCAAGGAATTTGTTGTGCAGACCAATACTTCAGAGCATGGTGTGGGAGCAGTGCTCTCACAACTGAACGAAGAGGGCCTAGACCAGCCTGTAGTCTTCCTTAGCAGGAGACTACTCCCCAGGGAACAGAGGTGGAGTGCCATAGAAAGGGAAGCTTTCGCTGTGGTCTGGACACTGAAGAAGCTGAGGCCCTACCTGTTTGGGACTCACTTCCGGGTTCAGACAGACCACAGGCCCCTCAGATGGTTGATGCAAATGAGGGGTGAGAATCCAAAACTGCTGAGGTGGTCCATCTCCCTACAGGGAATGGACTTTACGGTGGAACACCGCCCTGGCACAGAACACGCCAACGCAGATGGTCTGTCCAGGTTCTTCCGCCTTAGTGAAGAGAACTCCCAGGAGGTTGGGTAGTTCTCCCTACTTTCAGCTGGAGGGGACATGTGTTATACTTGGCATCTTTTGGCGTGTTTCCCCTGAGTTTTTTGCTTTCTGACCTCCCGGTTTTGACTCTGCTTTTGCTGGCTTAGTGTCTCTGCGCACTTTCTCACTGCTGTTCAGTGTTAAAGTGCAAGTGCTCCTGTTGTAAATTGTGTTATGGATTGGTGTTTCCATGATTGGCATATTTGATTTACTTGTCAGTCCCTAGTAAAGTGCACTGAGTGTGCCAGCGCCTGTAAATCAAATGATGCTAGTGGGCTGCAGCACTGGATTGTGCCACCCACACAACAGCCTGTAAATGTAACTCTGGCCTGCCATAGCAGAGCCTGTGTGCAGTCTGGGACTGCCATGTCGACTTGGCAAGTGTACCCACTTGCCAGGCCCTAACCTTCTCTTTTTTTACAATTCAGTCACCCCTAAGGTAGGCCCAAGGTACCCCTGTGGGCAGGGTGCAGTGTTTGTGAAAGGTAGGACATGCCCTGGTGTGTGTGGCATGTCCTGATAGTGAATTACTGCCAATTTCGTTTTTCACTATTGCAAGGCTACCTGTTCCCATAGAACAGAATAGGGAGTTTGTTTATAACATCTTATAAACATAACTGGCCCTGGGAACTAGGTAGGAAAATAAAGTTTAGTATGCCTGAACTCAGAATCTAAAGATACATCTTTTAGAAAAGGTGATTTTTACATTCTGCGTTTGAAAATACCACTTTTAGAAAGTAGGTATTTTCTTGTTCAGCCATCCAGTAGGCCTCTGCTGGGTTTGTGGATTGACTGTCTGGGTTTTGGATGACAGGGGCTGGAGAGGGGCCGTGGCTCCAGATAGTCTAGGTGGGTCAGGGAACGGCTGAATAGACCTGGGCTGCATTTAGAGTAGGGGGAGGAGATTTCCTTTCACCTGAATGGGCCTGGTCTGCCTCTGACAATGCCGTCTCCCCCTCCTGCCAGGAAGCCACACCAGAGAGGGCAGAACTGGTTCTGACTGGGCACAGACACTCTCTGCCTGAGAGGACAAAGGATTTTGGGCTATAAAAAGTGGGGCCCAAACCCCTGAACTTTAGAACTCTTTTGGACTAAGAAGACTGCCAAGAAGAAGAGCTGGAGAAGCTGTGAGGAGGAACTACCACTTTGCTGAGTGCTTTGCTGTGTTGGCCTGCAGTGGCTGCTTCTGTCTTGGGAAGTGAAAGGACTGGACTGAACTTTCTGCAATCTATTTTTGTGAGTTTCTCCAAGGGCTTGAGGTAGAGCTTGCCCCCTGTTCAAGAAGTCTCAGGAACAGCAAAGACTTCAAGTTCTTCTGCCCTCAGCACTGGGGACTGTGTGTTTTGTGCTGCAACAGAAGAAAAAGCAACCCGACGCCTTCTACGACGCCGCTGCCGACTCCGTGTCCTGAAGGTACCGCAGAGGGCACCGCCGCAATGCCGCACCGGAACCCTGGTCTCACTGACGATGCCTGCTGACGCTGCCACCGAGCTGCTGCTTGCACCGCGACCTGTGGACACCGCACTCCGCACCGCCTCGCTTCACTGCACCGCCTTGGTATCCCCGACGCCGCTGCTCCACGCCGAAATCGATGCCGCTGCTTGCACCGTGGTTCGGGGGCACCGCTCGTAAAGCTACATGACGCACCGCCCTAATCCCGCACCGCAGCCTTGTCCTACCGATGCCGGCACCATCGACACCAGTACGTCAGCCGACGACAGCGCTTCAACAACGACGACGCCGCGGCTTGCACCATGACCTGCCAGCACCGCGACGAGCACCGCATCACTTCACACCGCAACCCTGGTCTCACCGACGATGCCATCTGACACCACCACCGAGCCGCTGCTCGCACCGCGACCTGAGGGCATCGCACGCCGCACCGCTGCACTTCGCACCACATCACCCAATGCCCGCCGACGCCAGCGCTCCTGACTTCAACCGCGAGGAGTTTGATCTTCAACGCGTGTGATTTCAAGGGCCCGACGACTCCTGCACCGACCTCCGGAACCGACGCCTGCAGACGCCGTGCTTTCGGAAGCTCAACGAGAGGTCACCGACACCCTGCATTTCTAAAGGTACTGTTTTGCGGGTCTTCCCGACACCGTAGCTGGCCCGCGACGCCGCGGTCAGCCAGAACTGTTTGGATTTGTTTGTTCACAACGCCGTGATAGCCCCAGAGGGAGCTATCGAGTTCAAGGAACTGTTTTTCAAGGTTATTTTGATAACTGAAGATTTCTAAATACTGTATTGTGGATTTTTATCGTTTTTGGTCTTGTCTTAACCGCTTAACCGCGGCGGCAATTCCGCCGCAGTGCGGCGGTGTAGCGGAGTGGGCGGGGCCGCGTCGGCCAACGGACGTTCGCAGCACTACAGAGGTAGTGCTCGCGACGGCCGTTGGCCAACGGGCGCACGCAACGGGTTAAGTATATAAAAATATTGGATATTTTTCTAAACTGGTGTGGTGTCCTTTTGTGGTGCTTACACTGTATTACTGTTGGTTATGTGCAAATGCTTTACACACTGCCTCTAAGATAAGCCTGACTGCTCGTGCCAAGCTACCAAGGGGGTGAGCAGGGGTTATTTTAGGAGTGTAACTCCCTTATCCTGACTAGAAGGAAGGGTCCCTACTTGGACAAGGTGCAAACCATTGCCAACTAGAGACCCCCATTTCTAACACTATGTCACAATGGTGACGGATACTCTGTCTGCGAAAATATAGGTCCCATAATATCCTATTTGATTTATATTTCCGCAGGCGGGATATTCGTCACCATTGTGACGAAGTAACCCGTCCGCCGAAATCGTAAGCAGTTCCTTAATTTTGGATGTTGTTATTGGGATCTTAGTGTATGCATTTCATCCTGAAAAGTATCTGTCAAACATGAACAATGAAAATTATTCTAAAAAATGAATTAGTTGCTGGAAATAATGAGAATAATAATTTAAATACCGCTATAGTATTACGAAAGGAATATAAAGAAATCATGAATGTTACAAATTTCTACATTTGTACACATTTCCCACTTTTGTTTCTGAAGGTTTGCCTTATATTTAATTACCTGTTACAATTCGCTCCCTGAGCTCTCGTGCCCACCACCAGGGGGGCGCATAGTGTGACTTTCCAGTGTTCTATTAAGCTTCCAGACACTCCCCTGCATGCATATCCTGAAATCCAGCCATTTGGACACTATTAGGGAATTGAAATCCATTCCCAATCCATGCTGGGTTTTGTGGAAGCCAGTCTGCTTATGCTGGAATCTCCATTACCTCTAATCCCCTCCTTACTGCTTTGTCTCCAACCCTGCAGGCCAAAGATAGATGTAGGAATTCCGTTCGCCTGTGGCTGGCTGCTGCTAGCCTGATCACACCTGATGCACATGATTACTGTGAGCTCTTTTAAGTCCCAGCTCCCTTCAGTCCAGGGTTGGCCATTGTAGCTGTGTTTCCTGAGCTTTTGATATTCCTTTATCCCTGAGCTATAGTTATTCCTTGTTCCTGAGCTGCAGCTATTTACTGTTCCTGATTAGCATTGCTTGCAGTGCTCTCTTGATTCCTGAGCTATAGCTATCCTTGTTCCTGAACCAGCACTGCCTTCAGTGTTTTCTTTATTCCTGTTTCTGAGCTATACCTATCCTTGTTTCTGAATTAGCACTGTCTTCAGTGATACCTTGACTACTGATCCTTAGATATTCCTTGTTTCTTTGATTCCTGAACTAGCACTATTTCATGCACCATTGAATCTGCTCTCCTGCATTTCCTTTGTCCCAGTTCCTGATTTTCTTCCCATTACCTCTGTTTCAGTCCTTAGTTGCTGTCTTCCTGTTCTACTGTCTTGCTTCTTGTTTCCTTGTTTGTTTGTTACTTGCTTTCTGCCAAGTGTGTCCTTGTTTCCCTTCGTTCCTGTTAAGCACTTCTCCTTGCTAGCTCCTTGTCTATTGTGCTTGTGTTTAGTTCTACACCCTTGCTGTTACCTCGTTGCGTGTTCCTGTTTGATCACCAGGATCCGTGGACACAGCTGACAACCTAGGTGGAGTTTCTTGTCTACTGTGACCATTGTTTTTAAGTTACATTTATAACATCACCATGGGTATCAGCTCCACAGACCCTGCCTTTGCATGTATATCCTATATGTGGGTATTTGCAGTCAGTATCTGTAACAGCAATTGTGGGTGAAGAACTTACTGAGCTTCAGTCTTACAGTGTGGAGCTCCTGAGTGCTTTACCCCACATTCCTTTTATTGTTAATGTTGTTGTGTATATATATGTCTTGCACGTCCGTTCTGGGTATAGTTATTCTGAAAGCTAAATCGCCTCCTGAGTGCCTATCCTTTCTGAGTCTTAGCCATCTTGTTCCTTTGTGCAGGCTTCCCCTTTGGATCCCTTTTCTCCTCTGACTTCCTGTGTGATCCTGGGCAGTGCTGTACTTTTCTTTCTGCTTACGTTTTCTACCCAATCACCAGACCTTGCCCAAGTCCCTGACTGTGTCCGGGGTGTAGTCCAGGACAGTCCCTGACATTACCTTTGTCCTATGCTTTGTCTTGTTCAGTATATTACTCACTAATAATGAAGCTACATTTTTAGAGGAAGTTTATAAAGGTTATAGTGTTCAAATAAATGACTTCTATGGTACTGCAAACCTTTTGTTTCAGCTCCTATAATGGTTCACAGTGCCAATTTAAAAAGTGCTAACATGAAGAAAATTTATTTTCCAGAGATATGTGTGTCTGAAGTCGAGTACCATTTTAACTCAACTCACTGAAGTAGAGTATCATTTTATTCAATAACATAGTAATGGAAGCCAGAATGTTAAACCTATTGATTCTGGAGTGTTATAATTTAATTCTAGAGAGGAAGCGCGATTCAGAAGTCACAAATACATCCTAATCTTAAAATGTGGAAAGAAAGGGGGGACACCTGTGAATAACGTGATGAGAAAAATGATGAAGTCAAAGTAGGAAATAGTAAATGTACATTTAAATATGATACAAATAGCATGATTTTTATTAGGTGCTGTTACAAGAATGCTTATTTTACTCTTTCTATGTGCTGGACAGGGACTTGTTATTTAGCATTAGTGTTTCCTAAACTTTAACTATATTCACCGAATAAATCTAATGATAAAAGAGAAGTGAGAGCTTTTTTGGTAAATTATTCTCACATAACACATGCACTCTGGAAACTTTATTCATGCTTCCCTTTACAATGGACTCCTATCCTCATTAGGTCGAGCATTCGAGACCCTTGTATATACTTTAGTATATACTTATATGTGTATGCACTTTGTGGGCTCTGGAGATCAGCCCTAGGACTTGTCTGCTTCCTCTTAGGGACTTTTTTTCTGTTCAACTGCCTCTATTTAACTGTCTTGATAGAAAACGACCAGTAGAGGTCAGTAAAATACCAGAATTGCTTTCTGCTTGTTCAACTGCCTCTATTTAACTGTCTTGATAGAAAACGACCAATAGAGGTCAGTAAAATACCAGAATTGCTTTCTGCTGAGGGACTTTCTTTATTTTTCTGGCAACTGCCTCTATTTAACTTTCTTGATAGAAAACGACCAGCAGAGGTCAGTAAAATACCAGAATCACCTTAGCGTTCTCTAGATTCCTGTCCATAGAAATTGTCTTCCACGAGCACCCGCAGACAATAATATTTTTTTCAAATCTTGTATTTTCAGTGTTATGACCACCGAAGGCCCTGATTTTATATTAAAAACAGAGCTTTGGACTATACAATTTCAAGCTGAAAGGCAATAATTCTTTCCATGTGTTCCCATACCTGGCGTGTCAATCAATCAATCAATCAATCAATCAATCAATCAGGAGTTTGTTAAAGCGCGACTACTCACCCGTAAGGGTCTCAAGGTGCTAGGGGTGGGGGGGGGTGCAGGTTCCATTCCATCAAGGAGGGGGTCTGTCGAAGAGCCAGGTTTTGAGGTTTCTTGCGAAGATGGGGAGCGATGTTGTCTGACTGAGGTGGAGCGGAAGGGCGTTCCATGCTTTGGCCGCGAGGAAGGAGAAGGAGCGGCCTCCCGATCTGGTCTTTCTGGTGCGGGGGACCACGGCGTAGGAGAGCTGAGCTGATCGTAGGGTCCTTTGGGGTGCGTGGAATTTGAGTCGGCTGTTCAGGTATGCTGGTCCGGTGCCGTGGAGGGCCTTGTGTGCGGGGGTGAGCATCTTAAAGGTGATTCTCGCCTCAACGGGGAGCCAGTGGAGTGTGCGCAGGTGCTGGGAGATGTGGCAGTGTTTTGGCAGGTTGGGGACCAGTCTTGCGGCGGCGTTCTGGATGTTCTGTAGCTTGCGGATGAGGTTTTTGTTTATTCCGGCGTAGAGTGCGTTGCCGTAGTCGAGTCTGCTGGTGACCAGGGCGTGAGTGACGGTCTTTCGGTGTTCGAGGGGGATCCATTTGAAGGTTTTACGAAGGAGGCGGAGGGTGTGGAAGCAGGAAGACGAGACAGAGTTGATCTGGCGGTCCATTTTGAGCTCGGAGTCCAGGATGATTCCCAGGTTGCGTGCGTGGTCTGTGGGGGTTGGCGGGTTTCCGAGGGTGGGGGGCCACCAGGTGTCGCTCCAGGCGTCGGTGTTTGGGCCCATGATGAGTACTTCTGTTTTGTTGGTGTTTAGTTGTAGGCAGCTGTTTTTCATCCATTTGGCGACGGCTTCCATGCCTTCTCGAAAGTTGCGTCTGGCGGTGTTGGGCTCGTTGGATAGGGAGAGGATGAGCTGGGTGTCGTCTGCGTATGACACGATGTTGAGTCCGTAGGTTCTGACGATGGGGGCAAGTGGAGCCATGTAGACGTTGAAGAGCGTCGGGCTGAGGGAGGAGCCCTGGGGGACTCCGCAGGTGGTAGGTGTAGGGTCCGAGAGGAAAGGGGGGAGTCTGACCCGCTGCGTCCTGCCGGAGAGGAAGGAGCAGATCCAGTCGAGGGCCTTGTCCTGGATTCCTGCGTCGTAGAGTCTGCGTATTAGGGTGCGGTGGGAGACTGTGTCGAACGCCGCTGATAGGTCGAGGAGGATGAGGGCTACTGTTTCGCCTTTGTCCAGTAGGGTGCGGATGTCGTCTGTTGCGGCGAGGAGGGTGGTTTCCGTACTGTGGTTTTTTCTGAAGCTGGATTGGGAGGAGTCGAGGATGTTGTGTTCTTCAATGAATGTGGCGAGTTGGCTGTTGATGGCTTTCTCGATGACTTTCGCTGGGAACGGGAGCAGGGAGATGGGTCTGTAGTTTTTGAGGTCTGTGGGGTCCGCTGAGGGTTTCTTTAGGAGGGGGTTGACCTCGGCGTGTTTCCAGTCGTCGGGGAACGAGGCGGTCGCCAGGGAGCTTTTGATGGTGTGGCGGAGCATGGGTGCGATGGTGTCGGCGGCTCTGTTGAAGATGTGGTGGGGCAGGGGTCCGTGGGGGCCCCTGAGTGGATGGACTTCATTGTCTTCAGTGTGTCTTCGGTGGTGAGGGCTGTCCAGTCGTCAATCGCTGGTTTCCGGGTGTCGGGGGTGGTTGGTGAGGGTTCAGTGTGTTGGTTGTCTTCGTCGAAGTTGTCGTAGATGCTCTTGTTTTTGTGGTGGAAAAAGTTGCTGAGTTTGTCGCAGAGGTCTTGTGAGGGAGGGATGTCGGTAGACTCGCTGGTGGGTTGGGCGAACTCCTTGATGATGCTGAAGAGTTCCTTGCTGTTGTGCGCGTGGGTGGAGATTCTGTCTTCAATCGCTTTTTTCCTCGTTTCTCTGATGAGTTGATGGTGGGCGTTGGTGGCGGCTCTGAAGTTGTTGTGGGCTTCTGTGGATTTGGTGTTCCTCCAGGCCATTTCGAGGCGGCGGCATGTGCGTCTGGACTCTCGAAGTTCGGTGGTAAACCATCTGGCTTTCTTGGCGCGGGTATTGTTGTTTTTCTTGAGGGGGGCTATGGTGTTGGTGCTGTCCGAGATCCATCTATGCAGGGTTCGGGCTGCGGTGTTGGTCGTCGTCGTTTTCCGCGATGGTTGGGGTGGAGTTGTTGAGTGAGGAGGTGTCACGCAGTTTGGTGCTTACTTTCCCTCCATGTTAAAGAACAGTAGATGTTTCAGCACCCAGGCTAATGTGCTGCATAGCTAAATACATATAAGGTCCCAAAGGCGAGACCGATTGCATTGCAAATGCTTGTTTTTTCATTCTTTCCTGTTTTTCTTGCTTTTGGTCCCAGACAACAGTCTCTATGAAGAAAGGTGAAGCAAAATCAGTCCAAGTTATTGGCTACTTTGACAAACTTCCAGTAAATGTGACCTTTTGTTCATGTCTGTGCCCAGAGACGTTTTAAGGCATGGGCAAAGTGGGCTCTGGCCCAGGGCCCCAGCCTTTCAGGGGGCCCCCTGATAGAGCCAGCTATGTTCTGCAGAGAGTCTTGCCCTGATGACCTTGAATAATTTTTAAACAGATTGTTGTAAATAGCGTTTTTCTATCATTTATTTTTAATCTGTGAGAGTCTATTACAGATATTTTGCAGACAAAATGTGTTTATGTTTAATGCAACATCCATATAAAAAGTTTCTTTAAGATCAATACAGTACCACACAGAAATGGGAAGGTGTGACAGAGATTATTTGCAGTAATATTAGTGAGCTGCTGTTGTGTTACAATACTGAAAACACACATCGCTATCCCTGAATATAGCAGAGGCCGCCCCCGAGTTGGCCTCGAGGGCCGGCGCCATAACATCCGCCTGAGCCCCTAGGGAACGAATCCGGTTGGCACTGGTTTGCGCCGCCCGGCGAAATGCGCCATGGCCTGCTCCCTTCCCCCTTCCAAGGACAAAGGGAAGAGAGAAAGGGGCAAGGGGATATAAGGCGACGCTCCCCCTGGGCAGCTCACCTTTGCATCAGGGAGCTGGGGGAGCGGCGCCGGCGAATTGCGAATCCCACCCACCCACACCTACAACAGCAGCGTCGCAGGCTAACAAGAACGACAAGAGCTGACGGGACAATGGTCGGCTATGGAGATACACCGGGTGGTGTCTAGGAGTAAGGCCACTCACTTTGGGATGCCTCACACGGCTAAGTGAAGTGGGGCCACTCACTTTGGGATGCCTCACACTGCTAAGTGAAGTGGGGCCACTCACTTTGGGATGCCTTACGGCTAAGTGAAGTGGTCTAATAAGAGGGGGCAGCAAACGGAGACAGCACTCGCAGCCCGGCAGGGCACAAGGGGGTCCCGCAAGGTAGCGAGCTGTGGCCTAACTCCGGGGAAAGATGCTGCCCACACACAAAGTTAGCGCAGAGGGAGCGCAAATCCAACCTAAAAGGGCGGAAACAAAAGGTGTATTGGTTTGGTTATGGAAACACACCGACAGGGTGGTGTGTAGAAGGAGGGCCACTCACTCTGGGATGCCTTACGGCTGGGGGAGTACGCCTGACAAAAATCGGGGTAGCAAACGGAGACGGCACTCGCAGCCCAGCCCCCGCCAGATGGCAGGGCACAAAAGGAGACTAGCAAGGTAGCGAGTTGGGGCCTAACTCCGGGGAAAGGCTACCCCCACACGCAAAGGGGCGTGGAAAACAACAAAGAACAATCTACGAGCTGTCAGGGTGATTTACGACCCTAGGAGATGCAAATGAGCAAAAGACAAACCAGTGATTTATGGCCAAACGATGATTTATGGCCGATGATTTATGATGCCCATGCAGAATGATTTATGACAACAGAATGATGACAGATTGTGACAGGATGATTTATGACAGCCCGATGATTTATGACCATGATTTATGGCTGATGATTTATGATGATCAGGCAGAGTGATTTATGACAGCGAAATAATGGCCGGTTGCGGCAGAATGATTTATGACACCCGATGATTTATGACCCATGAGTTATGGTGTCCAATAACACAGAGCGATAACTAATTTGTGATCATGTATGATAATGATTTAGGACCCCGGCCACCAGAAGGTGTCCAGGGGAATGTACAAATAAGATGTATGTAGTGAGTAATAAAAACTGCGGCCAACAACCACCACAAAAATGCAATGACTGTTGGCTGTGTTCGTAATGCAGATGCACAAGTATGGTACGGTTCCCGGAATGGGCGCAGTGCGGGGGTTATCAGATGTACACACATTTAGAATTTGAACAAAGAGGGAATGAAAGAGCTGAAACTGGATCATAAAATCAAAGCTGCCCCGAACAGGGGCCCCCAAAATACATTTGGGCCAGGGCCCCCAAAATCCTTAAAACGTCCCTGTCTGTGCCCGCATTAGACTGCTGTGCTGCCTCTTGCATCACACAGAGGTAACGTGGCCAGATGTCAGGTCACACAGATGTAGCAGGGCTAGCTAGACTTGATACAATCGACTTAGCTCTCAAGTCATGCAAGTTACAGGCAACGCTTTTAGACAATGACGGTACCCTTCATGGTACACAAATTCTACATGGTGTCAGCCAGAAGTACTTTGCCTCTGGTTACACATACCTTAATTATGCCGGACAGCACTTCGAGAATCGTTTACTATGTTTCAAAACTTACACCATCTGAATCTGTCATTAAAAATATGTTGTAAAATGGAGAATTTTTTTTCATTTGTGTAAAATCACTTAGGAGGGGGAAAGCCTCCTTGCAGGGGTTGGGCTCGCTCTCTCCTTTCGTGCAGTCTGGGGCTGGTCTGATATTATTATCCAGGGGGGCTTTTGGTTAATCGTATTGCTCTGCCTCTCCGCGAGTCTCTGTTAACAGCGAGGCCCTCGGTGAGCTGACGTGAGTTTGAGTATAGCACTCACTAGGGGAAAATAAATTAAAAAACACAGACAGCACACGAACAAGACGCTGTGCAGGAAAGCGCGACTTTCTGTCCCAACACGTTGAATTTTCTGTGCTCGTCGTTCTCTCACTCTTTCTGCTTCAGTTCATCACGGTTTTCCACTTGGCAAGTGGACGTGGCCTCATTTTCAATTTCCGGACGTGCTCGCTGGACTCGTCTGCTACAATCTCCATAAAAAAGAATGTGAAACTTGCAGATTTCCTTGAGCTGAAGTACCGTCTTTTTTATCTCCCGGTTTTAATCATGTCATCTTTCACTTCAGTGATTTGACAACCATAAATAAGTCTAATAACCGCCCGGAATACCATTAAGGCTGCAGATCACCGGCTGGACGCGAAGGTTGCGCTGTGCTGGGATTCCGCGGATTCTTGGAGGATGACCGTCCGCCGCACAGCCATCCAGAGCACAATTAACAAAGAGCCAGGCTCACTTCAAACGCTGCACCTGGCCAGAATCGGCGCTGCCTGAACTAATTGCTGTCTGTGCGGACATAATGAAGACAGGGGCTGCCCCAGAATTAATGGGGTTCACAAGTCAAGACCTGTGGGGAGTGGTATCATAGCTTAATGAAGATCACGTGTATCAAAGCGAGATGTGTTCGCTCTAAACTAGTCAGGAGACACAACTTTAACAGGAGACACCACTGAGGCTAAATCTACCCTTAATTCTATCTCCCACCCTTACTTTTTAATCACTTTCAAGATGAAACATGAGGAAAAGTAGAGCAAATCAATTTTATTAGCTACCGAAGGAGTGCAAACACTATGGCCTCCTTTCGAGTTTGTCTGAATAGCGTGGGGTATTTACCACTCATTGTAAATATGATTAGTTAACTGCAGAGAGTTTTTAATACACAGAATTCTGCATGTTTTGTCTTTTTTCCAGGTTTTTTTCTCCAGACAGTGTTGACCTGCCAGAGTTAAATTCTGATCCCTGTGCATACAAGTTTGCCCAGGGATTGGAAATAAGCCCTTATCTCGCAATGAGTGCCTATGTAGGCTTATATTAGAAGTAATTGAACTCCAGAATTATGGCTCTGCAGTTCTACTAAACAACACAAATATCCCTTTTATGCTTCCCCTAGAAGACCAGAAGCTATGCAGCAAGTGTATGCTTTTCAATATGCCTGCTGAAATCAGGGCTTCACATGAGATGAGTCCCAACAATTTTAGACCTGGCCAGGGTTGGACTGGGACAAAAAAAAAGCACGCGCACCAATATTAAAGTGGCCCCCATTAGCGAACTAAATAGCTGAAAAAACGGCCCACATTTCCAAATCATGCCAGTTCTGAGCTTTATACAGACACTGTATGGGTATTTTACAAGGCATAGGAGACTGCACGCATTTGTGTTTACTGTAGCAATGTTTGTGGTAAAATCAGGGATTTCAACAGTTAAGACCGGCCTATCTGGCCATAAAACAGGCCCACAAACTGCTAGAAAACTGGCTCACACACTGATCTGTTACACCAGCCCAACAGGCACTGCCTAATTTCCCTATAGGCCATTCCGACCCTGAATCTGGCAGTAATTGAAAACTATTGGGCCCTGTATTAATGTCCTTAACTGTACAGGCAAAAATGCTGATCAATTTCTGAACAATCACTGAAAACAAAATTAAGGTAATCCATGTCAGTGATGTAAATCCTCTTTCCATTTCACATGTACTAGTTAATATTGCATACCCTAAGAGTGTTTGCTTTTTCCCGGATGCTGTGTTTCTGTGTTTTTTTCATGCACCATTATACTCGTGTAGTGTGAACGTTGAACTGAATTTTCTTTAGGTGCCTATGTGATTTCAGGTGTGGGTGGATGAATATAACAGGCCACTATTGAAAGCTCTGGAGTTTAGGCTGAAAGCGGTGTGAGTGCCTCACAGTCCCTGTCAGTGGGTCATAAGGGCATTCACAATACCTGCTCATCCAATCCTTGGCCTTTCTGCATATCACAAAGAGGCATGATCGTGTGTGTCAATTGTAATTGTGATTCTATACAAAAATGTGTGAAGGAGTAATACAACAGTTGAAATATTGAAAGTGAAAGAAAATGATATATTTACAGGTGAGTGGGTGTGTTGTCTATGTAGGGGGTGGCAAAAGGAAGATGCAAGGAAGTATATGCAGAAGAAAGTGAAAAGAGGGTGCTGAAGAGGAAAGAGTGATATTTGCAAATGGAAGATTTCAGAAAGATTGGGGGAGAAAAATGGCATAAATAGACTGCAGAATAAAGGGAGAACATGAGGGAACATGAGCTAACAAGACACTCCAAAGACCACTACACCTTCCAAAGTCCTCAGTAAGTTTTAATTCACAGTCTCATATTTTGAGAATTGGAACATTTTCAATTCTAATTATTCACAACAAAACCTATGATGTTACTCATTTATCTGATACTACTAATAAGTATTGGGAAAGCCTATAGATCTAGCTTGTTTTAGGTGCATGTCCATTACTGTGTGAAACGTCTAGAGGCAGTAACAGCAAGCTCACAAACAGGCACCAAAATACGGATTGAGTGGATCACTATGAGAAGCACAGGCTTTTTAGTTTATGTGTTTTAAACCACATCCTTAATTATATAGGCCACTCACTCCTCTAAGAAGGGATTCCTTGTTACGCTTCTTGACCCTGCTCATTTTAGAGACCCCACTGTTTTCGGCCCACTTAAAGCCCTGGCTGAAATTAACATGGGCCCCCAGCCTTATTGTAACCAAAGGATCACAGAAGGTGCTTTGTAAGCCTGCACTGCTTTCATTTTCACACAACAGGGACAGAGTTATATATACTGCAACTGCACTAGTGCAATTTTGCACCAAAACTGCGCCAACATTTATACCAGCTGACAGAACGAAATGATATTTCATTGGTTAGTTGGTGCGATTGTCATTTTTTGCACTTGTGGTGCAATAGCCATTGTAGCGCTTTTTTTTATAATATTTGTGCAGATCACTGTCTGATCTAACAAGGGGCAGCACTGCATGCAAGCTTCCAGGAGCCTGGTCACAGTCTCTCCTCTCAATATGTGGGCAGGAGACAGCGGGTCCCATAAATAAGGAGACGCAGTGAAAAACAGGCAGTGCAAGGGCTCCTGTGAGTGGGAGTGGCTGTGGGAGTTGTTTGGTGATGGCATGTGCAGCTGGTTCCCATCATTGAAGAGCAGTAAGAGGCGGGCAGTGAATGGGCCAGCATGTGCGGCCAGCTGCTATTACTGGCATGCTACTGGAGTCAGACATTGCAGGTGTGGACGTGAGTAGCCATTTCACGCCATGATGGAGAAAGTCATTCAGAGTCCTATCTTCCCTTGCGTGAGGTCACATAGGGGCAAGAAGGCCTGTAAAAGAGAAGCGAGCACTGTGAAGGCAGTACTCACTTATAATCAATCAATCAAGATTTATAAAGCACGGTAAATCACCCTTGAGGGTCTCAAGGTGCTAGAGCTGCTAGCTGCTTCGTGGTGATCTGTTCATTCCAACAGCCAGGTCTTGAGTCCTGTCCTGAATTCCTGGAGCGATGAGGTGGTCCTGAGGTGCAGGGGAAGGTCGTTCCAATCTTTGGTCATCTGGTGTGAGAAGGAGTGTTTTCCGCTGTTACCTCGGTGGATCTGGGAATGTCTGCGAGGAAGAGGGAGGCTGATCGTAGGTGTTTGGTCGGTTGGTGAAAAGTCATGCGTTTGTTGATGTATGCTGGTCCTTCATTGTGCAAGGCTTTGTATGCGTGGGTCAACATATTGAACTGGCATCTCTACTGGATAGGGAGCCGGTGTAGCTTCTTCAGGTGTGGTGTGATGTGGGTCCATCTGGGGAGGTTGAGGCTGCGTCTTGCTGCTGCGTTTTGTATTATCTGTAGTCCCTTCAGAAGGCATGCAGTGATTCCTATTTAGAGTGTGTTCCCGTAGTGCAGCCTGCTGGTGAGGAGGGCCTGCACGATGGTCCTTCTAGTGTTGACTGGGAGCCACCTGACGATCTTGCGGAACATGCGTGAGGTGTGGAAGAAGGTGGATGAGACTGCGTTTACCTGTTTTTTCATAGATAGCTTACTGTCCAGGATGATGCTGAGGTTGCTGGAGTGGTCTGTTGAGGCGGGGGAGGGGCCGAGTTCAGCAGGCCACCATGCCTCGTTCCATGGCGAGGTGTTGTCCCGAAAGATGAGGACTTCCGTTTTGTCTGAGTTGAGCTTGAGACAATTGTCCTTCATCTAGACAGCGACGCTCATCATACATCTGTGGAAGTTGGCTCTGGTGGTGGAGGGGACTTCTGACAACAAAAGGATGAGCTGGGTGTTGTCGGCGTAGGAGATGATGATGAGTCCGTCAATCTGATGGTGTTGGCTAGGGGGGGTCATGTGCGTGTTGAAGCGGGTGGGGCTGAGTGACGATCCTTGGGGGATGCCACAGGTGATCTACTTGGGTTCCGAGGTGAACGGTGGGAGACGGATTATCTGGGTTTTTCCAGTGTCGTAAGAGGCAATCCATTTGAGGGCATCTCCCTGGATTCCGATGTGGTGGAGTCTATTGATGAAGATATGATGGGAGACAGTGTCGAAGGCAGCTGGCAGGTCCAAGAGGATGAGGGCTGCAGTTTTGCCACAATCTAGGAGGGCTCTGATGTCATCCGTGGCTGCAATCAGGGCTCTCTCAGTGCTGTGGTTGGCTCAGAATCCGGATTGAGACCAGGAGGTTGTTGTGTTGCAGGTGTTCGGTGAGTTGCTAGTTGATTGCCTTTAGAGAACCTTCGCTGGAAAAGGGAGCAGGTAGATGGGCTGGTAGTTCTTCGGTTCTGCTGGGTCGGCGTTGGTTTCTTCAGGAGGGGCCTCACATCAGCGTGTTTCCATTTCTCAGGGAAGCAGGCTGAGGTGATGGAGGTGTTCAGGACTTTCTTGAGTAATAAGTTACTACAGGTGTGTGGTAACATAATATTCTTAATTACTGGTGTGGTCTGAAATCGGAATGCAACTGAAATAAGAAAATAAAGCATAAGACATTTTTGGAGCTATGTAGGATTTGTTTGAACGACTTCAAGATTAGAAATCTTTCTAATGCAATGGATAAACTTCAGACTAACACAGCTGGATCTTTACTGGTCATTGATACTGAACTTACAGCTATTATGTCTATGATTCTTCAGAACTGACTTGTTTAGAGAGCAGAGTCTGAAAGGTGGTGATGGTTCAACAATATTGCACCTTTATACCCGATAAGAGCAAAGAGATAAGAGGGTATGTGAAAAACATGATGGGACTAGAAGCTGAGTTGAAGGAATTCGAGGCAGTAGGTTCTTGGGAAGCAGTTGGAAAGGGATTTTCTGTCATAGATAGTTGGCATGGCAATATTGGTAGTGGACTTTCAGGTGCTATATTAAGGCCTATTTTGATTTTTGGCCTACGCTTGATTAGTTTATGTTCTATGATTAAGGGATTCAAATATATGAGATCAAAGAAGGTGGTGGTTGAAGGAAATGGAATTAAGAGGAAAAGGGGTGAAGTAGAATTAGAAGAGACACAGTGTAAGGTTTATGAAGGAAATGGAGAAGTCAAGATATAAGATGTTGAAGACAACAAAATATTAAATTAGAGGGGGATTGGAGCCACGTAATTTAGTGCTCCATACATTCATATGCAAATTATACTCAATGTGGTTTCAACAATATTAATCTGTGTGCATTTATTAATTAAATGTAGTTGGTAGTTATGCTTACATTCAGAAAGAACCACACATATTTTATCAAAATGCAATCAAAGCTGACTGTATTTGCTCGGTAGCCATGTTTTCTAAAATTAGTCTAATTTGAATCCTGGCCCGGGTTGCACATGTTTCACTTTACTAAATGGTAGCTAGAATAGACTTATTGTTATTGTATTGAAGCTGTTAGATAGTTGGACATTAATTGGAATTCAGCTGTGGATACAAATACCATAGTGGTGGGAGAGATCCTCCTGTACCAGGCAAACCAGACTAGACCAGTGATACAGCCAAGGTCACGCAGAAGTGTGTTACTTTGTCCAGTGCTACGGAACTAGGGAGTCTACTACTCCCAGAGAACAACAGTAGCTGATTAGACCATTTGGTGGGAAGTGATGTGGCGATGCTTCCAGAACTATCTTTCCCATATTAATTATGTGTTCAGTAGAATAGTTTAGCAGACCCTGTCCTGACTTCACTGAGAGAAGTTTCCCTTTCAATACTTATTTAGAACAGTGAAGCTTCTTTATGGAACCAGTCTAGTTAATATTCTGTCTTCTGTCATATTTTGCATATTTTTGCTCATAATATAAAAATTCAGATTGCATGATCACCTGAATATAAATGCTTATTTCATAAACTGACTAACTTGCTAATTATTGATTGAATTGTAACTTTGACTAAATTGTTAATAAACCCTTATGGTTTGGATACCATCCCCTTGGTCATTCTTGTGGAACCACATTGTCTCCACGGTATTTGGGACGTATTACTGATGTTAGCTCTTTTCTTATGCTTCAAGTTGGCAATCAAAAGTCCATACAACCAGTGGAGGAACTTTTTTAATGATTATACTAAGAGGTTGAGGTTTAAGGATCTCCGCTCCAAATACAAAGAGAAGTTTTAAAAAGTGCTGGTGTGTAGCAGTTGTTGGTGCTGAATTCTTCATTCATACTGAGTAATCACTGAACTTAACTTAATAAAATAAGCTGGAGATACAAGCAATACATAAAAAAAGTACAATGAGGTTACCACCATGATCACTTCCGAAAATTAAACATCACCAGAGACAACCATTCACTTAAGGGGATCCTTGCCATTCATAAACAGTGCTGCTGAAAAGATTACTGGGAAATCCTGTTGTACGATCTCTTATGCACAGGCCTACTGCTGTGGGAGCCGAACCCCAATGTTCCTCCTACTGCTATTCTAATCTAAAAGATTTTTTGTTTCAATGGTCTCCTTCCAATAAGCATTTCGGCCAACAGGATTCAAAGGCCTCCCCAGGACTGAGGAAGTCAAGGAAGCTGATATTCCATTATCAAGATCAAGGTATTACTTCCACCAGTTTAGCTTCATTCAATAGGAGCGAACGTGGAAAAAAACCTGGAATAGACATACGCCGAGTGAGCCAATCACATGGAGGACAAATATAACTCTTGATACGTACCCCAGGGTCAAAGTCGCCTGCAAATCAGAGCGGTAACTCATGCTCTGCAATGCCAGTGGGGCCAGTAAACCACATACATCCAACAGCTGAGTCGGATTCTATTGAGAAGAGTTGCTAATGCGCATATACGCGCTAAGCTGGTGGAAGTAATACCTTAATCTTGATAATGGGATTTCAGCTTCCTTAACTTTAAAAAAAATTTATGTAGTTTTTATTCAGACAGTTTTATAACAAAGCAGATTACTTACACGCATTGCACATTAATTGCAGATCAGGTATCGTGCAAAAGAGTTATTGCAACAATAAGCAGTACAGTTCAATCACGTTACACAGATATACATTACTGGGATATAATCCAATTCCACATAAATTAGAAAATCAGTAAAAAAAAAATGGTGGTTATGTAGACTTGATGACAATATGTATGAGCAGAGCAAGACTGGGGGGTGTCTAGGTGACCAAGTTAATAAGAGAGGAATCGTCCACATAGAGCGCAATACAGGGGGAGTCGTTATCCTGACTGGAGTGATATCGTATGCTAGGTGTTAGGCGTTGAGGCAACTATTGGGTCGTTTCCTACCGGGGCTTCAGTTATCAATGTTCCGGTGTCATCAGTGAGGTGCACATCCCTTTCTCTAAGCCAAGTCATGAAGGGTTCCCAAATATCTTTCGGACGAGACGTCATTGGCATGAGATCCCAAAATGCCGCCAGCTGCTCTTGACAATAAGCCACGTCGCGAATCCACTCAGGTATTCGACGGTGTCTGGGGGCTCCCCAGTGTATGGCCAGTCTACGCTTTGCGAGCAGCAGCAGCATAGCTGTGAGGCGGCGTGACTCAGGTGGGGTCTCCTCCACGTAGCCTAGTAGTGCAACTAATGGGGAGCATACCAGTGGCAGTCCTGTGATGGCCTGTATGGCATCATACACCTCCCCCCAGAAACTGGATACAACTGGGCATTCCCATGCAATGTGTAGAAAGGTGGCAGCTTCGCGCTTGCATTTCCAGCAACGCGAATCGGGCCGCAGCTTCAACTTGTATAACTGTAAGGGGGTGCGATAGTAACGGTGCAGATATTTAAAGTGTATAAGTCTCAGCTTGTAGTTAGGGGATAAATATCTTAACTGCGAGCAACAAAACGCCCATTGTTCATCTGTGGGCAGATCTATCAGCTCGTTTCTCCACTGTTCTAGAGCCTTTGGAGCAACCCATGGAGTGTTTGTTTGCGTGAGAGTATAGAGCCTGGTGACCAGTTTACGAGAGGTCGGTGTGGTTAATAAGTGTTCTAGCGGTTTCATAATGGCCGGAGGAGATGGAAAAGTAGGATGCATCGTTTTGCAGGTGGCTCGGAATTGGTAATATAGGAGTAAGTCCAGGATCGGTGCTTGTGTGCCATCCTGACCTGTTGGCGGGTCTAAAAACATGTCTTGTGGATACAGGTCGCCCAGTGTAGAGATGCCCATTTTATGAGCACATGCGATGGCGCCCTTGTCATGTAGGTAGGGGAAGTGTGGGTGGAACGCAAGCGGTGTGGAAGGTGCCTACAGCTGTGGAGTACCTGTCCTCTTCCTCAGGCCCTCCCAGGCCCAACGTAGGGTTTCGACTGTGTTTATTTCATTTGCGTTTCTCCGATAAGGTTGATATATAGCCACGTGCAGGGGGGTGGGATCAGCCACGTCGCTCTCCATGGCCACATGTGGCTGAAACGGGATGGGATGTACCCAATAGTGAAGAAACTGTGCTTGCACGCTCAACGCATAAAGTTCGAAATCAGGAGCTCCCAGCCCACCCTTTGGGCGTGTAAGCAGTTCCCAGCTCACCCGGGGTTCGCCACCGGCCCAGACCAGAGCGATCATGACGGACTGCAAAGATTTAAAAAAGGCCTTGGTTAAGGGTATGGGAATATTAACAAATAGGTATAAAAATTTAGGGAGAACTATCATTTTAACTATGGCAATTCTGCCAGCTAGTGTTAGATGCAAGGCGGCACAGAATTTCGACTTTCCCTCCAGCCAGTCTAATAATTTGCCAAAATTCAGGCGCCGGTTATTATTTAGGTCTTTGCTTAGCCATACGCCCAGGTATTTCACGGCATCATCTGCCCATGTAAGCGGAAATTCCAATGTGGTATCAATTGGGGCATCTGTAAGAGGTAGAATAAAGGATTTTCACCAATTGATTTTAATGCCAGACATTTCGCCATAGCGAAGGACTTCTCTTAACACTGGGTTTAGATTTTCATCAGGATTACGATTGTATAGCGTAATGTCGTCAGCATACATTGAGATGATAAGATTCCGATCTGTAAAAACTAGACCTCGGGCGGAATGGTGTTGGCGAACTCTAGCAGCTAATGGATCCATAGATACCGCAAAGAGCAGCGGTACAGGGGGCAGCCCTGCCTGGTACCTCGGGTGAAGGGAAAGGGTTCCGAAATTAAGCCATTCGCTTTGAACTAGTTTGATAAAGTTAGGACTGAAGCCCAGCCTAGGTAGGATGGTGAACAAGAAGGGCCACTCCAGAGAATCGAACGCTTTAGTTGCATCCAAAAACGCTGCTATGGCCGGAATTTGAGGGTCGATTTGGTGGATTGTAGAAAAGAATGTACGTAAGTTATGGGCTGTTGACCTGCCCGGGATAAAACCATATTGGTCGGGTCTTGCGATCAGTGGCAAAAGCGGCTGTAGTCTGTTAGCGATCAGTTTAGCCAGAATCTTGGCATCAACATTGATGAGCGAGAGGGGCCTGTAGGAGTCACAGACATTTATGGCCTTATCTGGTTTTAACAAGCAAATAATAAATGCCTCCCGCATAGACGGCGGTAGTACACCAATTTCTAGCGACTCTTGATATACATCAAGAAGACGGGGTGCAAGTTCTTCCACATATGTTTTATAGAATAGTGTGGTCAGCCCATCCAGCCCCGGGCCCTTTCCGCCCGGTAAGCCTTTAATGACCTGTGTGATATCTTCGTAGGTTCATCTAAATATTCTCTATGGTTCGCACTGAGCCAGAGCAGCTCGATTGAGTCCAGATACTCGCCTATGTTGGGAGTGGGTGTACTCTGCGTGGCAGTGTATAGTGAAGAGTAAAATTTGGTCAAGTATTCGTGGGTAGCCATTTGCCCTCTAATGGGGGAGGAGTCCTCGTCCAACAGTTCAGCTATAAAATTGGGGGATGTGTGTTGCTTAAGTGCATTGGCTAGGGTCTTGCCTGGCCTGTCGCCCTCCCCGTAACCGCGTGCCTTTGCGTTTTTTCCCAGGAACCTGGTCTCCCTTTCCGCCTCTATTTCAAATTCCGAGATTTTACTCCGTATAGAAGCCAATTTCTTGTGGTCTCTAGAGTGGAAGAACAGGAGTTCAAGAGTTTTGATGTCCTGTTCAAGTTTTGTGAGAGTAGAGCGAATTGATCGAAGTACTCCTGATTGCTTAGAAATACAGCCCCTCTGATCACCGCCTTGAAGACCTCCCATAACATAGAGGGAGAGTCTACTGATCCCTCATTAGTAATAAAATACTGTGTGATGTCAGCTCCGATTTCTGCTTTAAATGCTGCGTCCAAAAGGGCATGTGGGGGAAGTCGCCAACTGAACGCGCGTGGGGATGTATGTGGAATCTTCCACTGCAGCACAACCGGGCCGTGGTCAGAAAGTGTGCGCGACAGCTGTAGCACATCTACTGTCCAAGCCCCGACGTCACACGTTACAAGCAAGTAGTCTAACCTGGACCAGGCATTGTGATAGGAAGTGATGCAAGTGCCCTCTCTAGCGCTTGGGTTTCTGCTACGCCAGATATCCGTGAGCCCGTGTTCACGTATGATGTTGTTTAGCTGTAATGTTGCCTTTAGGTGTGGGTTTCTTGGGGATCCTACCCTGTCCCAGTCATTGGTAAGAATGACATTGAAATCGCCGCCCCAAATAACCGTATCTCCTCCTGTGGCCATTATCTTGGCCCATATAGTAAGAAAAAATTGTGGATCATCTATGTTTGGACCGTAAATGGCCACCAGGGTGACCTATGTAGTCATGAGGGAGCCCGTGAGAATGACATAACGCCCGTCCGGGTCTATTTGCGCTTGTATAGTCGACCAGCCGAGACCCCGTCGTATCAGTATCGAGACCCCCCTGGAGTAGTTGGAGTACGAAGCCGAGTGTATCTCCCCCCAATATCTATGTTTTAGTTTAGGGTCAGTCGCGTGTTTTAAGTGGGTCTCTTGGAGGAAACATACGTTGATGTAGTGCCTGCGTAAATATGTATGAATCATCCTTGCCTTTCTAAATTCATTGAGTCCTCTCATATTCCATGTAAGGAATTTGGTCTCAGTCATGGTTTAACTGGAAAGATTGAATGACGTGTTACATGTTTGGTGAGGGTATTCTGTGAAACGTCATTGATGGAGTTAGAAGATGTCTGTGTGACTGCCAATATTTTGCATGGAGGTGCAGTTATCCTGTTGACAACAAAACCTAGAGTGCGATACAACCTGTGCAAGTGCAATGCGGCTAACGATCGTGTGTCTGCAAGTGCTTTGAACTCCCTATCCCACCCCTCTCCCACAACAACCTCCCAATTAGGTCGTGACTGGTAACCCCCCGCACCCCTTTGAACTACCCCCTATAACAAAATAAGAATATGGGTACATGGGAGATCTCCCTGTGGGGGCCTGGGATGCCGGCTTTGAACCTGCCATAGGGCAGGGTGGCCAGGCTTTGGCATTTGTGACTAAATCCGCCTAATAAGAGGCTAAGGATCAAATTTAACCGTGGACCAAATAATGCTTAACGCATTGACTAGTAGTGGGATTAATGCAGTAGTACAATAGGCATAGCTATAATCACAGCTGTTGAAAAGCATTACAATACAATCAGTCTAATGCTATACAAGACTGGTGTGTGACAGAGAATGGAGGAGCTGCCATCTGTGGAATGCTTGTCACATTGGCTAGCAGTAGGATAAATGCAGTAATATAATAAGCAAAACCACAATCACAGCTGTGGAAGAAGCATAACAGTACGATCATACAGATGTTGTAGAAGACTGGTGTGTGACAAAAAGTAGAGGAGCTGCCCTCTTTCAGTCGTTATTACTCAGGCCCAGTTCGGGGACGGATTGTTGCGAAGCACGAGGAGGCGACTTCCACGGGCATATATAGGCTTAGTGTATTTTTAAAGCTGACTTAGCGTCCGTAACAAAGTGAGATTGACCATCATGAGTAATCTTTAACTTAGCCGGATACAACATGGCATACGGAATTGAGGCGCTCTGGAGAATACGTTTCGCTGGCGTAAATTCTCTACGTGCGGCCTGAACAGCAGGAGTGTAGTCCGGGAAGAATGATAGTAGGTTTCCCTGATGGATTATGGGGCTTTGTGCTCTTGCCTCTTGAAGGACTGCATCTCTGTCCCCATAGTTTAAGAGACGTGCAATGATCGGGCATGGTGGCGCTCCCGGCGGAGGCCGGGGGCCAAATGATCTGTGAACACGCTCCACAATCATGACCTTTGAGAGTACTGGGCCAAACAGCTCACGCAGCAGGTTCTCAATGAAGGGTTCCATTTTCGGGATAGTGGTAGACTCTGGAAGGCCTAGAAATCGTAAGTTGTTGCGTCTAGAACGCGCTTCTAAATCTTCATTCTTAGCTTTAATCACAGCAAGAACTTTTTCCATGCTTAATATTTGCGTTCTAGATTCCGCCTGAGAGTCCTGAGTATCTGACAGTCTGTTCTCCAGGACGTCCAAGCGAGTTTCATGAGCGACTACCCGCTTTTTAACAGTGTCCAGACTTGAGGTAAGTGCATCTATTTTGTTGTCTATTGTTTTAAGGCTAGAACGCACATCTAGCAGGATGGAACGTATGTCCTCTTCCGGTTGCTCAGTCATTTCTTTGGGACACTGGGCATTGTCCGGCTCATTGCTTGCCTCCGTTGTACGTGTTTGACGTTTGCTTTCAAAGGGAATCTTTGGCTGCTTAGGGTCCGTCTTACCCATGATACCAGGCCGTGCTGCGCAAACGTAAGTCAATCCAGCCAGGCCCACAAATCTTGTCAAGTCGTTGGAGTTGGTGCAATCCGCGGTCGGCGGCAGCACAGGTTCTTTCGTGGTTCAGTTACGCCCCATGTCCGAGTTGTTATAGGTGCGGCGTTGGTGTGTCCCACTTCGTGGCCTTAAGTGCGGAAGTCACACCACAGCGTAGAAGGGAGGGAAGCGGGAGGCAGGACTCCAATTTCCATAGGGCAGACTTGGGACCTCGCGCCGACCACCAAACAGAAGAAAGAGACTTGATGGGCCCCAGCACAGCCGGAATTACCACCCCGCAATCCAGCACAGGAGTAATGGATAAGGTGGCGGAGGCTGCCCAAGGCGCGTCCCAACAAAGGCAGCAGGCCGCAAAGCGTGTCCGCAAGTTAATCCAGCAGTGGCACCGGACCTCGTCAGGTTATTAGAGGCAGAGCAGGCCGCAGTTTTCAGTAACTCAGCTGGTACCAGGATCTGACTGCTCCCAGTGTGCAAGTTATATGAGGTGCCGCGACAGAGCGCCTCGTCTCATGCGCTTAGGGGGGTAGGACAGCACTCAAATTTGAGGAGGGGAGCAGGAGGCAGGTCAACTGCGATATTGGGGCAGGTAGGGGGGCTCTGCGTTAGCCACTGAGCTGGAGGGGGGAGAACCGATGGGCCCCAGCTTCACCTGAATCACCACTCCGCAATTAGATGCGGGAGGAGCAGACACGACAGCGGAGGCCCCCCCTGGATCCCGCACAGCCGCCTCTACAAGAGTAGCCCCAATGCGAGAGCACGCCTGGGGCCCGGCCCAGAGCGGGCAGCGAGCAGGTCCAACACCACCCAGCCTGATCCCAGCAGGCGCGAGATGCCAAACGGGGCCTAGGCGTGCACGGCGCGGCCCCGCTCAGACCAGCTCCAACACAAAACCCGGTCCTCATGCACTGCATTTTTTCCACAGCTCTGCACCACTCCTGGCTCCTCGTCTTGTGTGGCCAGACCTCTCCTCCGCTCAGGGTCCAGATGGCAGCCTAGCACAGGAGGTATGGCCGGTCCAACTTTGTCCGTCTCAGCAGCAGCCTCGGGTGTCGCGGGCATGCATGCACATACCACCCGGCCGGGCTCTCTCCGGATGAATACAGGTCTCCGCCGCACGGGGCACACAGCATGGCCCCCAACCCCGGCCAGCCGCCTCAAGCGCTCCGATGTGCGAGGGTAAGTAATGTGGCGTCTCAAGGGCACCTAGTAATGTCGATTCCTCTACGGGGCCTCCGGGTGCATGGCGGCCATTTTCAGTCGTTGGCTCGGTCGCGGCTTCCTCCAGTCAGTTTTGCAGTTTCTGCTTTTGCTGCACAGCTGAAACTTCACCCACGCAGCGCAGTCATTGTCCTCTCACGGTGGCTTGTGTTTTTTATCGGCGGGTACCGTGCCTGAACGGTGATTGCAGAGGATTATAAAGCCTGGCCTGCAGAACCCCTTCAGAAGGCAGCCATTCTGCAGAGCGTCGTAGCCACGCCCCCCCAGCTTCCTTAACTTCCTCTGTCCTGAGGAGGCCTTTGAATCATGTTGCCTGAAAAGCGTGGACTTCTCTTTTTGGAAGGAGTCCACTGGAACAAAAAATCTTTTAGATTAGAATAGCAGTAGGAGGATCTATAGGGTTTTGGCCCGTTACTCCTTTTTGAGGAAAGGACTACCTTTGGGTGGATTCTATGCCGGAAGATATCAAATAACCACCTTATCTTTCCAGACGATATGAGGAAGCAACATGGAATGGACTAACCATATAGGTTTTTGCACTTGGAGTATTTGTGCCGAAGATATACATAAGTGATTGACTTTATAATGCCTTGTATACAGATGTCATGAACCGCAATTTGCAATATGTAAATAATGTTTTAAGTGTTTAAATGTGTGTTTTGGTCTGTTACCTCTATATATGAATTTATTTTGGTGAAATTAATACAGAAGTGTTGGCATTTTACAATACATTTAATGATTTGGATTAAAGATTTCATACTCAGTGATAATTCATTGTCTCATTGAGTTGTATCAGATTTGTGGTAATCTTTACCCTTTGTTACCACTTGGTATTTCTTTACAGTTTTAACCCATGTATTGGGGGGGTTATGTGAGCGAACCCTTTATGTTTGGAGGCAAGCCTACTAGAAGCATTCCATTTACAGGCCCTGGGCACGGAAGTGCCACGTTACTAGGGGCTTATAAGAATATTAAATTTGCCAATTGGGTATAAGCCAATCTTACCATGTTTAAAGGAAAGAGCACAAGCACTTTAGCACTGGTCAGCAGTGGTAAAGTGTGCAGAGTCCTAAGTCCAGCAAATATGAAGTTAGCAAAATAGGAGGTTTGGAGGCAAACAGTCATTGGGAAAACCGCGCCAAGGATACCAGTTCGAATAGATGCTATGTGCTCAATTATCCACTGAACAGAGGGTAGAGATGATTTTGCAGTGGGGTACTGATTGGAAGGGGGGATGAGCAGAACCAAGTTGCATCCATTTTAGAATTAATAGTGTAGTACACGAAAATGTGGCCTATCACAATTATAACATGATCTACACTTCTATATGATTTGAACATTTCATGTCAGGACAATCTTAATAATTTGTCAGTTGCGACTCCATGAATCATTCAAATGATAATTTTTCATGAAATTTGCACATATTGCATAATCTAAAAATGCCATGACACTTCACAAGGCCACACCCTGAGTGTTAGCAACCCAGAGTGACACGTGCATGCAAAATCCCATGAATCGAGAATGCCTGGAGACATGCTCATTAAATAAACATAGGTATTAGGTGTGGGTGGAATTGGCAGAGTTTCATTTCGTGAAGTTCAGCGGAAGTGCAATAAAATGTAATGGAATTTGGTGAAGGGGCAGAGTGGAACCGCAATGTGCAGTGCATACCCCTCAGTACGCTTACATAAGTATGCAAGGGCACCGAGGAGTATCCACTCCAGTGCATACCCCTCGGTGCCCTTACATGCTTATGTAGGGGCACCGAGGGGTATGCAGTGCACTCTAGTGCAGGGCATACTCCTCGGTGCCCTTACATAACTATAGAAGGGCACAGAGGGATATCCACTTCAGTGCATACCCCTCGGCGCCCTTACATAAGTATGCAAGGGCACAGAGGAATATCCACTCCAGTGCATACCCCTCGGCGCCCTTACATATTTATGTAGGGGCACCGAGGGGTATGCAGTGCACTCTAGTGCAGGGCATACTCCTCGGTGCCCTTACATAACTATAGAAGGGCACAGAGGGATATCCACTTCAGTGCATACCCCTCAGTACGCTTACATAAGTATGCAAGGGCACCGAGGAGTATCCACTCCAGTGCATACCCCTTGGTGCCCTTACATGCTTATGTAGGGGCACCGAGGGGTATGCAGTGCACTCTAGTGCAGGGCATACTCCTTGGTGCCCTTACATAAGTATAGAAGGGCACAGAGGGATATCCACTCCAGTGCATACCCCTCGGCGCCCTTACATATTTATGTAAGGGCGCCGAGAAGTAAGGGCGCCGAGGAGTATGCAGTGCACTGCAGTGGTACTTTACAGGGCTGGAAGAGGGAGCAGTCCGTCTATGTTTAAAAATCACTGCAGATTAATATTTAATCTGTGATGTTTCTTAAACACACAGGAACTGCTACCTCTTCCAGCCGTGTTTATAACCATTACAGTACTGATTTAATTCCGCCAACGGAACGGCGGAATTAATTAGTAATTCCACGTTACATGAGTAACACGGAATTACTAAGTGACTCCAATTGAGCCGGCGGAATTAAAAATTCCACCCAACCCTAGCATTAGCTACACAGAAGCAAATGTATAAAGTATTAGAAGATTAGAGTTGATAGTGATAATTCTGTTTAAAGAGGCATCTTGAGACCGAATACAGAATTCAAATGTATATTGTATGCAGTACCGTATCAATGATGCCACGAGCCCTGGTGCAAGCAAGAAAAATGGCCCATTTCACTATTGTTGGGTTAGTAATATATGCCAATTATCAGGGCTCCGTGGGCCCCGGTGCACTGCACCTGCTGAGCTAATCGTAACTATGCCCCTGATTATTTATGAAAGTGCTAATGCAGGGTTGATTCAGTGCAAGCTCCTTCAAGCGTGGTCTACTTCTGCTGCCCCTAGAAGAGCTCAGACTCAGAGAACATAAAGCGTCCATGAGAACAGGCAGTATTAGTTTATGACTAGGAAAACCCAGAGTTGACTTAAGTCAATTCTAATCTTCAAAATACCTCTTCCTTTCGAAAACATGTTCGTTTTAAAGAAAGGAATAAGTCGCTCAGGTGCATCTATTTCTCTACTGCTTGCTAGAGTAGTGTCTTCATTTAATATGATAGTGGAAAGGACCAGGGAAGAACTACTGATGGGGACTTGGCAGGAGTTAGCAAGAGTCCAGATGAATGCCTCAAGTGTTCCCATATGTATTTTTCATTTCAGGAGGTGGTTCCAAAATGACAGCCCTTTTGATAAATCGAGGTTGAATGAAAAGGTAGCAGGCACCAGGGCAGCGTCCTCACTTTACCTTTGCAGGCCTCTTGCCTACTTGGCTCAGTTTGTCGTAAGCACTTTTTTCCGATCGCGGCCTGCTCAGCGATTCCCTTCCTCTTTTTAGCCTTTTATCCCTTGAAGATAAACATTTGCAGGAGGTTATGAACATTAGAAATTCTCAGATGTTTCGTAACTTCATTTGACCACTGAAAGGCTTTAGTACTTTTCTGTTCCAAAGTGGAAGAGTTGGGCCAAGAAGGGGCAGCAGGCTCGGCAATAAATCCCTGGGATGAATAAATCATTCTAGTGTGTGTAATCCAGCACAAGATATAAATATGTCAAACGAACGAATTGAATGGAAAGATTATGAGAGACATACAAGTGGTAAGAAAATCCATAACACAGTACGTCATACCAATCAATGTAGGTGAACATTACGTAGAGACCATGCTACCGGCTGTGCTAATGTTCATTGGCGTTTCACAGGTGTATGAAGCTCTATATCAATTGCACTACAACACAACACCGGTTTTAACTTCATGATGAGAATTCATTATTTTTTTCAGTTTCACTAACTGCACTGTTCAGCTGTTTGTCCCAATCTTGGCAGAAAAAGAGATCTAAGGATTACTCCTCCATTGGGCAGACTTCACTGGGGCGACACGTTTAATGGCTATGATAAGCTGCCACTGCCCCTTCAAACCTGGTACATGGGTTTGCAAATTGTTTTCCGGGCACAGGTGGCATTTGTGCAATATTTTCCTCTCCTGGACCCATATTACAGAAAGTGCCCTGTGAGCCCAACAATCATATACCCCTATTTTTTGGTATTACAGAAATGGTCGCAGATTCTAGTGCAGCCACTTGTGTGTCATGGGTCACCTGGACATTCATTTTGCATCCACGTGATCCCAAGGGGGTGTTCTGTCTTTGGGGTGTGGTCTCACTCATGCAAATGAGGAAATGCACAGCCCCTGTTCCTGTGCCTTATTAGAGACATGGACCCAGGAGTAAAGAGGCCATTGGAATGTGCACAGCTTGTATGCCACATGCGAAGTGGCACACAGTCAGTGCACCCCCACGGGCAACTCTTGGGAGGCGAGCATGGTGCTACCAAAGGCACCACAGAACACCCCTGAGTCAGATGAAGTCACAGACTACATCTGGCTCCAGGGCAATGCCTGCTTACTCTTGAAAATGTGGTTGGATACACTGGCAGCTAAAGATGCAGTATGCTTTCAACCTGCAGATCTGTATTTCACTGATGATCTCTTCTCTGCACTGGCACAAACTGACATAATTTGTGCCCGATCTGGGAAAAGTGCAATTTTTTCAGTAATCACATTCAGTGTCACATCCGCTTCGAGTGTCCCAGTTACTCCTTGAGGTTGAACATGGTATTACAGAATAGGGATTTCCTGTAGCACTACTCATTGGGCAAGTGGAATATTAACATGGCTCAAGGGAATGTGGTGCTTGATTGATGTGCTTATGGTGTGTGTCCAAGCAAATTAAGAATGTCCTTTGACTATGTGCTTATTCCATTTTATAGCTACCCAACATGTGAAAAACTTAGAGCAGTGACATTTTAAGAGCGTGGGAGCTAGAAGATAGCCCACAATGATCTTTAGAAGTTGATACAGAGGGACTCTCTATTTACACACATATGGTGTCCCTGATCCTGTTATATCTGTGCCAAAATTGGTACTGAGAAACAATGCTGAGAGCAATACCAGGAATTTACCTGAGACTTTACATTTACATGGGAGGAATGAGTGCTGGCATGCTGAAAGACAGCCAATTGTTGGATGATGTGCTCACGGCATGGTTAGGCACCTTCAGTGGCTAAATTATTTTAGAGTCTCCATGCTCACTGAGGGAGGACTTCCAAAACTGCTTGAAGTACCAAGCATAAAAGGCAGCAGCAGTACTGCAGAATTCAGAGCAGGACAAGGAAGGTAAACTTAGATTTCTTTTTTGTAGCCAAACATATACTCCAGGAAAGGAGCACGGACAAACACTAGAAGGCGCTGGTCTGCCCACAATATATTATCCAGAGTTTTCAATCCAAGATAAAGTAGCGTCTTTTATGAGAGGAAGATGCATTGCAATGCATTTGTTCCCTGATTTTTCATCAAGTTCTTCGACCTTTTGCACTATTTTTGTCCTTGATCTTTGCTGTTAGCGGCTGGTACTTTCAATTTAACCCCTTGTGGTTTCTTCCTCTTACCTGAGACCCTCTTAAAAGGACACTTGACACCTTTCACATATAGCATTCTGTGCAGGGTGGATTAAATCTATTAGATACAGAGTCTCCCAAACTGTGGGTCGAGGCGCGAGCCGATTTTTGTTCGCCAAAGTACAGGCAATAACAAAAAGATACCTTTAAATTCTGTATTTATTGTGTCACAATTGCTCTGCATCAAAGACAGAGGTAAAATGTCGGGCTACGAAGCCCACACTGCGAGGGGTGGACATTTCTTGGTGCGCGACGGCTCGCAGGCAGCGTAGGGAGGAACTGACTCGCGCAGAGGCGAACATAGAGATGCTTGAGCGACAGAACCGGGAGTCAGGGAGTGACCTGGGAGTGAGGCAGTTGCTCTTGGCCCAACAGGAGTGTGCAGCTCTGCTGATGGATGAGGCACGTCAGGTCTGGCTGGCAACGCGCAGCAGGGTGTACCAATGGGGGGACAAGTCTAGTAAGATGTTGCATCGCCTTTGTCAGGGTACCTTTCACGCCCAGGCCCTACCGGGAATTTTGGATCCGGCGGGGACCCCGATTACGGTTCCTCCTGCTATTGCGGAGAGTTTTGCTATGTATTTTGCGGACCTCTATGCCCCCCGGGAATGTCTGGCGGCTGACACAGTGGAGAAATTTATTACAGATTTGCCACCCAAGGCGCTCTCGGACGAGCAGCGGGACCAGCTGGAGGCCCCCTTGTCGGACGAGGAACTGGGAGCGGCCCTGGGAGAACTAAATCCCGGGAAGGCGCCCGGACCCAACGGGTTTCCGAGCAAGTTTTTTCGTCGGTACAACGTGCAATTGGCCCAACATTACCGGGCTGTGGTGGAGGAGGCTCGGGAAAAGGGTGTGCTTCCCCCGGACTGGAGACACGCAGAAGTGGTGGTGTTCCATAAGCCCGGGCGTCCCCCGGAGCACCACGCCTCTTATCGCCCCATCTCCCTCTTAAATGTGGAGGCCAAAATCCTGGCAAAGGCGCTGGCCAATCGACTGTTGCCTCATATTGCCTCGCTTGTGCACCCCGATCAGGCGGGGTTTATGCCCCAGCGGGCTACCCGGCACAATATCAGAAGGGCGCAAGTGGCGGATGCAGAGATTCAACGAATTGGGGAACCGGCGGCATTACTATTGGCAGACATGGACAGGGCGTTTGATTCCCTGAGCTGGGTCTACCTGTTTGCTCTGCTTCCTAGACTCAACCTGGGCCCGCGATTTCTTTCCTATGTGAAGCTCCTATATACGGGCCTGACAGCGTTGGTGCGAGTTGCAGGCGCCGCCTCCTCCACCTTTGCTATTCAGAGAGGCACGCGGCAGGGTTGTCCCCTGTCGCCGTATCTGTTCGCCTTGGCCATGGAGGCCTTGGCGGCCTGGGTGCGCATGGACGCCCAGGTACGGGGTTTTGAATGGGCCACGGGCTTCTCCGATAGAATAGCGTTGTATGCGGATGACGTTCTCTTCTTCCTGACGGCAGTAGACAGAACGGGGCCACGGCTTCTGTGTATAATGCAGATCTTCGGGGAAACGTCGGGTCTTTACATGAATCCCCGCAAATCCACATTGAGGGCGCTGGGTGGGCAGACGAGGGTGGGCGCATGGGCGACCGCGGTTCAGTCGGCTGCGGGTGGGTTGAAATATCTGGGGGTGGTACTCTCAGATGTACCAGCCGTTGCCTGGGAGCGTAACATGACACCTGTGTGGGAACGGGTGAGAGCTGACATTAAGTCCTGGTCCCGTATGCCCCTGACGCTGTTTGGTAGATTGGCGATCTTTAAAATGGTAGCGCTCCCCCGACTTCTCTACCAGCTGCAGAATCACCCGTACCCGATCCCGCCTAGATGGTTCCGACTGGTGAATTCTGTGCTGGGGCAGTTTCTGTGGGAGGGAGGGAGGGTGCGAGTGGCCATACGTACATGCTTCTTATCCACCTATTGTGGGGGCTGGCATCCCCGGATCTCCTCTCGTATTATCAGGCCTCGCATCTACTGGTCCTCAATGAGTGGTGGTATGGGGAAAGGGAGGACCCGGCGTACGCACTGGAACGTTACCTTATGGGTCATCACACACTACACACACTTTTGTATTCGGCGCAGCTGCGGAGCGCGCTGCCGTCAGTTACACGAGTGGTGTTCATGGTTTGGAGGCAGGCGCTGCGGCGCATGGGCTGGTGGGGCGTCCTGACCCGGGAGACTCCTCTGTGGAACAATGGGCGCCTGCCCCACTTGGCGGCCCTTCCGGGGTTTCGGGGATGGGACGCCATTGGTATCTCCACCCTGGGCAATGTACTGAGGGACACGACTCTTAAATCCTTTCGGGATCTCCAGGAGGAGTTGCATATGCCCCAGACACAATTCTATCGATACCTACAGCTGCGCCATGCGCTATCCCCTAGCCTGCAGGGTCTGGAGTCCATTCCTGAGTTTAGTCCCATCAAAGCTAAAATCTTTATGGGGGACTTAAAAGAAAAAAAGATTTCGCGTATTTACCAGTCCTTGGTCACACATTGCTCCCCTACACTTCAGAAACTCCGTGGGGACTGGGAGGCAGATGTGGGCGGGCTGGAAGAGGAGGACTAGACGGAGGCCCTGGCAGCCCCGCGGGGGGCGGCCATTGCTATGCGGCTTCGCCTAGTCCAATTCAAATACCTCCACAGGGTCTACTTTACTAGGACGCAATTGTGGCGGGCGGGGATGATCGCCTCCCCGGAATGTCTGCGCTGTGGCCGGGCGGAGGGTACATTTATTCATACAGTTTGGCAGTGCACATCGCTGGATCGCTTTTGGAGGGGGGTATTTGCTTGTCTTTCGGAGGTTCTGGGCTGGGAGCTCACCCGCACACCACAGCTGGCACTGCTGCATGTTATGGAGGGGGTGGGGGGCAATGCCTGTAAACGACACCTTATGCTCCTTGGCCTTACCCTGGCAAAACGAGACAGTGCTAAAGCCTGGAAGGCAACGAGGGCTCCATCGGTGGCAGCTTGGAAAAATGGCCTGGACTTTTGCATGGGTCTGGAGCAACCCATCTTTGTGGCCAGGGGGTGCCCGCGCAAACATTATAAAATATGGAACCGATGGGCGGAGTATCGGGGCCTCTGGCTGGAACCCCCGGTGATGGAGGAGCCTTTGCTGCCGGTTTAAGCCGAGGATCCCGTATTGGGGGGGGAAGGAGTAAGGGGGGTGGCGGGCCTGGATCAGGACCTGCTGAACATCTTACTTTTTATGCTGTGGACGAGGTAGTATGGACTAGTGCGATCTTTGGGAGGGAGTGGGAGGGGGAGTTGGGGGTGGGGTGCGTTATCGTCCAATGCTCCTATGTATTGAATTGTTGCTCATGGGGGGGGGAGAAAAAACAACAGTTGTTTGCTGTCATAGAGGTATTGGGTATGCTTTGGCAGATGACTCTGGTGTGCAGAGCCCTGCACGACATATGCGAATTGACAAATAAAAATTTGTTTAAAAAAAAAAACATGTCGGGCTATGAAGTGAATATGAGAAAATCCTGCTAGAGTACATGAAGTGTGAAAGGAAAGCTAATTTTTCCTAACACACACAACAAAATGTAAATACATGTAAGTGTAATATAAACAAAGATTTTAGTAGGATTAGAACAAATCAAGACACTTTACTTGGTGATGCACAAATAATCAATATTCACTGAAACCCGACTTCCACACATTATCAATTGTGTACAATGTAGTTTTATCTATATCTGTGTGTGTAAGTTTAGTGACCATTTCAGGGAAAAATAAGCTGTCTGCCAATAACAATGTGCTACCACACAATGCTTTATTACATAAATAAATTGCCTACCTCGTGTTCATTAAAGCTAGGTAGGTTGCAAAAGTTTGTCATACTATAAAGTGGGTCATGGTTCTAAAACGTTTGAGTAGCATTGTACTAGAAGCAGATGCCCTTTCCTTAGGCACTGATGAAGAGACCCCAGCATCCAGTCGCTTGACATCACTCATTTCAAAGTGAGACGTGCTTAGCCTTGCATAAACGTTGACAATACAGCGGAGGCATGTCAGTTTTTCTGCAATTATATAGCAAAAACAGTGGTTCACAATACAAATTGGTAAGCCATATAGTCAAAATAAAATGTATCTGCATTTAATAGCACACCATACTAATCAATAAGGAATCTCTTCAAATATGCTGCCCTAAAAGGAACCATGGTAAGAAGTGGTTTTGTAAAAATTGTATAAAATGTTTGTATTTAGTTCATAACATGTCTCTATATAATGTACTTGTGCATATATATCCCCCACTGTTATTTTCCCTCCCTTTCTCCTTCCACCCCCTTTTCTTGAGAAGCTTTTATCTCTGGCTCCTGTCACATTGGAGTCCTGATAATGATTCTGAGATTTTAATTGGATTGAAATGCCGTTGACTACTAAAGTGGACCCACTTTTTAGTTTTCGCCTGCACAGCACTTGCGAAATCTCTCATATTTAAAAAAAAATCTCAAAGGGAACTTAGAACCCACCCATAACGTACCTTAATTTACCGTTAGCTGGCTCCCACGTGCCTCCCACCTCACTTCATTTACCATTGGTTGGCTCCCATATGGCTCCCACATCACCTTACTTACCATTGGGTGGCTCCCATGTCACTCTTGTTCTGTGCTGGTTAGTGCCTCCTCCTCACCTCCGCCTTCATGCCATGGAGCCTGGACCAAGTACTGCTTCCGGTGGCCAGTGTCTTTCCACTGGGTGCATGCTTCTGGAGGTACTTTTGGTTGCAATTACAGACAGCAGAAGTTTTTCCAAGCAGACGACTTCGTACAGGGTTGAGTTCATCCTCCCTCCTTCTTTCTTGACAGAACACAAACAAATAATGTGTTACGCTCCCCTCTCCTCCTCGTCTGTGGAGTACGCAGTCTCAGACACAAGTCTGCCGAGAGCAATCCTGCATGATAATTATGTCAAGCTACAGGGCAACTGCTGCATTGCAAACATTAATGCTCGAAACACCCATAATTTAAAACCGAATTCAATACATACAGTAAATATGGTCTGACCTCTCACCCCTCCACCCTGCATGACGTGCAGTTTACCTTTATGTAGCAGCTGAGTACCAGAACAAAAGTAACAGGCTTTATAAAAAAAAAAACACATTTACATTCTGTCCGTGCCATCCTGAAAGAGAAAGGAGATTAAGTGATTTACCCAGAATCACAGGATGTTAAGCCGACGCTGAGACCTGAACATGGTTCACATTCGGCAGCTCTGGACATTACACTACATCGTCTACCCATAGTAGAGGGTTGCTTGTAAACAACAAGCATTGGAAAAGCCAAAATGTTTCACCTATGCAAAATCTATTGGCTTTGTTAATTTTTTATACATGTTGCAACATGGCTTAAAGTAAAAAAAAAAAGCACTATGTAACGGCCAGCATTGACTGCATCATAGCACTTATTTTTTTGTATAAGCCATGTTGCACAGCAGCTCAACTGTGCGACATGTAAATAGCATAGACAAAGCCAATAGATAATGCATAGGCGAAACCTATTGGCTTTGCCAATGCTTGTTGATAAATGTATTTTTGTGTCGCACACATTTGCAGAACCACTGTTTCTTTCATTGATTGATTTCCCAGCTTCCCATGGTTAATGGGTCAGCACCATATATGTTTGTTGTCTGTGAGCTTTGTAGCAGGGTTTCCATTGACTCATGCATTAGTACTGGAAATGACCCAGCATCCAAAGGCTTGTTGCTCGGATATGAATTTATAATAAATGAAAAGAGAAGAGGCATTTGGCAAAACAGGAACACGTTGGTTAATTAAACACTGAGGTCGGGAGAGCCTCAACAGAGTGTGTCTGATCAAAGTCTCTTGGTGTACAAAGTTGTGACCGTTGTTATATACAGTTGAAGAGGTACAATAGCGCAATTTCTACATTCCAAAAAGGCATCTCAGTCATAAATTAACAAGTGCAGCATCTGATAAGGACACAGATGGCTCTCGACCTTGGGGAGAGCTAGTGTGGGCCAGTGTGTATGTGTCCAGATGTCCGGCATGAGGAGCACAGGATCACTACGTGTGGTGTGCATGCCGTGTCCTAATTGGTTAAGTGTTTCTATCTACATGTGCTATCTAGGTTTGTGGTATTTTTGGGGAATGCAAGCCTTTGGCCAAACGTGTTTTATTGGGGTCAATTTTCTCTGACATGTTTGTGGTGCAACTATCTATCTGTGGGATCGAACAGGGTTTTTCCTGGGTGCACGTTTGTCTTTAGGTTAAGAGAGACCCCACCTGTGACCTGGCATTCGATAGGCATGGGTGTTGGGTGCAGGACTTGTCTAACCACGTATCTCTGACTCTGGGTTGATGGGGAGGTTACCTTGGGTGAATCCGATAGCAATGATGTGGTATCGTTTTTATCAACATCCTTAACATTGTGCATACAGTTGTCATAGCATACATTGACATTGTTCTTATTAGTATTGACACAGTTATGTTTGCTTAGGTCATAACTAGGGCTTCCAGTTTTATAGTATTCATTTTTTGGACATTTCCGTCTGTATTTATCCATATTTATTTTTTGTCAACTTTATCTGTATTTATCCATATTTATTATGGGTTTTGTGAAAAAATAAAGCGTAAACTGGTATATTTCCATATTTATTTTAGCAATAAATATGCAGTCATGCTTGAATGCCTTCCAGGTTTCAGTGATATGAACACCCACAGAAGATAAATCAATGCACTTATATGAAAATATGCACATTTCAGTATCAGCCTTGTGCATATCTACTGCTGTTTTAAGCTCTTTACTCAAATTCCTTTTTTTTAACCCCCTTACCTTTCAATCCACACAGTTATTGGCCTGGCAGTCATGGCACAGTGTGTTTATAATCACTCAAAAAAGCACCCAATTCCGTTTTTATCCACATTTAAAAATAAATACAGACATGAAAATAAATGGTTTTCTGTCTGTATTTATCTGTAAAAATCAGTAAAAGCGGAAAACAGGGAGCCTTGTCATAACGTACATCGACATTGTTCTTACTAGTAACAGTATCGCCATTTGTGCATGGATTATTGCATACATTGATATTGTTGTGTGAGCGCTACTGTGCGGGTACAGGTTATGACATACATTGATATTGAATTGTATTGGCATGCAGGCATAGCTTATGGCATACATTGATGTTGCATTTATTGGTATTGCCATTGTCAGGCCTGCACATATCATGGTATTCATTGACATCATATTCACCCTGGGGTATAATGTACCTTTGAGTTTGTTTTCTCTGGTTGCTCTATTTTTTGGAAGGAATACAATATGCCACAGCATGTATTATTTGCCCTTCTTTTCATTGATTGGTGGTAATGAAAGTAAAGTGTGTTTGTGGAGTATGGGTAGTTAGGCATCCTGAGTTCCAAGGGAGCCATGCACTGTCTTTCCATTCTCTCTAAGTAGCATCAAGACATTAGATTTTTTTTTTTTTTTGCAGATTTATATAGCGCTTACTCGACCCAAAGGTATTGGGGCGCTTTACACAAGCACCAGTTACGTTACACAAGGACACATTCATTTTATTGGTAGGCACGGGGAGATTAAGTGATTTGCCCAGAATCACAGGATGTGGAGTCGACCCCGAGGCGCGAACCTTGGTCTCCCAGCTCCAAAGTCGGCAGTCTAGCCGTGGGACCACATCCTCTCCCCTTCAGAGACTTGCATTTACCTTACATCCTGACGGAACGCTTCTGATGGAGAAACACTACTTCTCAGCTTGCTATTGCCTGGCACCATCAATGCATTTCACACCATCCCGAAACTCATTATCAACCTCTTATTCCTCTATGAGAAACAAAGCAACATTCGTGGTTTAAACCCATCACTTATACATTTCACTTGTTGGAGGGGGAGAGCATTCATGTGGATTTCAAGCATGAGCATCAATTCTGAAACTTATGAAATGTTGCGATGATGAGCCTAGTTACCAAGTTCAGAAGCAAGCCTGGCACTTTTAGAAAATAGACAATGGGATAAACAGGAAACTCCTGTCTTTGTGGTCATGTTTCTCCATAAAACTATACATTTACAAGACTCCATTAATTTAGTTTGTATCCTGAAATATCAGCATGGCTGTCAAATTGATGTCTCCTGGCATACCATTGCCTGGTGAAATAGTGGGGCATATTCACAAGAATGTGTGATAACCACCGCAAGTTTAGCTTAACGCAACTTCTCACATCGCAGTCCATCACAGGAAAACAACGCTGTGTTAACGTAGCATTCTCAACCTGGCGTCACCATGCGATAGTCCCACAATAACGCGACAAATGACCGCGTTAAAAACAACGCGACCCCGAAAAAATGAGAAACACCAATGCGAATAAAGTTGCGATGAGGCCAACCACGAAAAAAAAACCTGCGACAACCAGCGACAGGCCTGTAATCCCCATGCGTCTGGCGGGAAAATGCACCATAAAAGCTGAACAAGAAAAACACACCATAAACAAATCAAACTGCGCAGCAACATGGATGCACCTGGAACCAGTGCCCAGGTCAACGCGAACCCCACAAGCCCCACAGACCACCAGCAATGAACCTCGGGTGCGGGGAAGGCCAAGGAGAAGAGGAAGACAGGGTACAGTCAGCAGGAAAACCCCATCGTCGTCACGGAGGTGACAGAGCACCAACAACAACTGTCCGTCACCAACACCGTGTCATTGGCAATACAGACGGAAAAATGGCATCCCATCGTGAATGCAGTCGGAGTGCCGAGGAGGCCAAGATGCGCCGGCACGATGTGAAAAGCCAAACCAAGCAGAAACCCCCTGTCAACAGGAAGGCAGCAACGGCGAATGGAGGTGGGAGTCCTGCGCCACAGGAGGAGCTGGAGCAAATGGCGCCCACAGTCATCAGTGTGGAGACGGTGCAAGGAGTCGGGAGTCCGGACACTGCTCCACATGACCTGACACAACAGCAACAGGGTGAGTAACGAACAGGGACTGTGGGGACGGGGGGGACGGGCACAATGGCACACATGCACAACGACGTGTAGCACACCGCACACCCACAATAACCCTGGGTCATGTCCCTGATCCCCGTGGCACACTGCAGCACACATACAAACATCAAGTAGGCCCCCGTTCACCATGTGCCCAAAGGTGTCCCACCCCACACAACACAAATTACACAACACACACATGCACCCGTGCGAAACACAGCAAAGATGCGTATGTGAGAGCCACACTGACAATGCAAGTGACACCACATGACCAGCAGCATGGCTGGAGTACAATCACCATGACACTGTGCATGCCACGAGGCTGAGGTGGCTGAGTGTGGACCACATCCGGAAAGGAGCAGGTCACACTCTGACACATCCACCTGCAGAAACAACCACTGACGTCAACAACACAATTGCAGACAAACAATGCACAAGAGTACAAAAACCGTCCAGGAGCACAAATGACCCAAGTCGCCAACATCACAGCACCTCAAAAGCACAAAAGCCAAAGGCACACCACCTCCAAGGGATCAGGGGCAGCAAAATCACAGCTGCAGGTGCGACTCCCACACAAAGAAGCACACACATATAGCAATTACAGCACACCCACATGGACGACAATGTGGTACACAGCCCAACACCTACACTGCAGAACAGAAGACACAACTGGGTCCGCCTGTGCGTAGAAAAGGGCCAATCACATCTGACGTAGCAGGAAACTGTGTGATGCAAATGTATGTGTACAACCTCACCTACGTCATGTAGTCCAAATGTCCACTGTCCCGCATCAAATAGTCCGCCCCTCCCAAACAGTCACAATGTACATTGTCATGAGGTCTGAATGAAAACTTGAACAATGCGGCAACATACATGCCAACAAAATGTCAACAAGCATCTCCCATTCACATTGCAGAGGGACAAACAACACCTCCAGCAGAGCAGACCAGACAACTCCACAGTGATGCTGAAGAGGACCACCACACTTCCGACACCTACGCCCCACAACAGTCCATGGACATCTTAGGCAATCGCCGTCCAGGAGCAGGGCAGCACCACTGCATCGAGGATACCCCACCCCCTGCACAGACAACACAGCTGGACGTACCCACCACCCCTGCTGGCTCCCAGCAGCCCACCCAAGCACACATCGCATTCCAAGGCCAGGTGTCAGACTGCCAGAAGGGGGTGGCCGAACATGTGCGGGTTGGGTACTACCTCATGGAAGCCGAACCAGATCACATACGTGGGTGTCTAAGTCCCATCAGGGTCCACCAACACTCCCCAACGGAGACCCACACTGCGACAGAGACAGATGCCTTTGCACATTTCCAGTACTGAACCACACCCAGGGCTATGTGCTTTTTATTCACACCCCAATGCTGGCCTGGCGTCCTCTGGGCCAGCCCACTCTGCACACGCTTACAGGGGGGGACGTCACAAGCTACATTTCCGCGATCTTCCCCACTGGCTGGGGTGACATGGTTGCGTCCACTGTCCACTACACTCCAAACACCAGCAGTGCATGTAGACATGGCTATGTCTGTGGTCTGCATACTGCAGTCTGTCCAGCACATCTCCGCCACACTTGGCATTGTGTACATTCTCATTCATGGGTCACTTGCCTCCTTCGCACATGCTTGGTTCCCACCTCTCCCCACATTCCGGTATCGTGTGGCTGAGGTGCCATGCCGTTGATGGCTCATGTACATGGCTAACCAAGGTTGCCACAGTAAGGTGTGCTGTCATGTCTGTTGGGGGGCATGTTGTTTGGCATGTTGTATGTGATTTTGTGACGTGTGCAGTGCCAGAGTTGTGAGTTGCATGATTGTGGAGTTGAGGTGTGTGGTGTGTTCATTTGGTACTTGCCAACGTGCAGTGCATTTCCATAGGTGCCATCCTGGAAGCGCTGGTTGATGTTGGACTGTCGGAAGATGAAGGGATCATGCACATTGCCTGGGTAGTTGGCTATGACATTGGTGAGGAGTCCCCTGTGGTCCACTATTGCCTGCACGTTGATGGGATGCATGTGCTTTCTGTTGCGGTAATTGTGTGCGGTGTTGGCAGGGGGCACAAGTGGGACAAGTGTGCAGTCGATTGCCCCCGACACGTGCGGTGATCCAGCTATGGCGTATAGTCCTTGCTTGGTCTCCAGCTATTCCTGCGCATTGTGGGGGACGTATGGGTGCTGGGGTCCCTAGCTGGTGAGGGCATCCAGGACAGGTGTGAGGAACTTGGATGGGGCTGGCTGTGAGACTCCTCTGACTCGGGTGGTTGTTGTTTGGGAGGATACCAGAGGCCAACAGGTGCAGCACAGCCAGCAGCTTTGTCTGCGGAGGGATGTTGGTTGTCCGCTGTGTTGGTACCGTCAGCCTGTGGGCAATGATGTTCAGGATGCGGAGGATGGTTGTCCTTTTGGGCCTGTAGTGGGCATTGGCATTGTCTGGTGTTAGGTCTGTAGGGCTGGTGCATTTCCTGAATGTCCGCTGTCTTTGTCTGTGCTGCCTCTGTGGTGGTCCGGGGGGGGGGGGGCGGGTTGGGTCTGATGGGGGGGGTGGCGGTCCTGGGGGTAGTGGTGATGGGTGTTGTTGCCCCCTCGGGGCTCCGGGGTGCATGGTGAGTGGCTCCATGGCATCTGTTGTTCTTCATGTGTGGCTCTGGGCTGGGCTCCCTTTGATGGTGCAGCTTGTCATCCAACTTTACACCAGGTCAGAGCAGGTGTTAGTTTCCTGCTGCTAACGCGCCTTATCGCCTGTTTTGTGGTCTTATCGCCGATGTGGCTGGTTATTGAGAATGTTGAGGTGTGGTGTTGTCGCGGGTTTTTGCTCGGCAACGCCTACTCTGCATCTCATTAGCGTTAGTTGCCGGGGTCATCTGTGGCGATGTTTTTTGCGACTGCTTTCGCAGGAAAACTGCTGTTATGGGCTGTTAGCACCAGCTTGTGAAAGGGGCGATAAATTTAGCGCGACTTTGGCTGCGATAAAGTGCCGATAACTCAGCGATAGCTCCTTGAGAATATGCCCCAATGTGTTAAGATCTAAAACCTCAGTTAGTGAGGTGTAAAGGAAGTTATTTATGTCTCCTGATTACCACGTCATTAAAAATGGGACAATCAAAGCTAGAAACATGAACATCCTTGTCAGGAATTTCATCAACCCCAAGCTCTGTTGCCAAGTTTGGTGGCTCAATTTACTATTGGCCTACAACATATAGCAAATGTATCTTCCATTGCTTTTACCTATTCTCTCAAAAAGTCTCTCAGGCATTTTGCACTGCTGCACTGAAATTTGGATGAATGAGTAGCTGGGTATTTTCATGTTATATTTCTCTAATATACCATGCTGCTCGAAAAAAAAAAAAATCTCGTCTTGAGTATTCAATTGTCTAGAATATATTGGGGCATATTATCAAGAACGGCGTTAAAAATTATCGCCGGTTTAGCGGCAGAAAACTGCCGCTAAAGCGGCGATAATGGGCTTGATAATATGCCCTTGAGAATTCCAATAGAAGTCCATGTTCTGGTGTGAACATGGGCTTCTATTGGAATTCTCCAGGGCATATTATCAAGCCCATTATCGCCGCTTTAGCGGCAGTTTTCTGCCGCTAAACCGGCGATAATTTTAACGCCGTTCTTGATAATATGCCCCATTGTTTTTTGGATGAATCAAAAGAGATCTCTTACATAACACCCTACTCACCTCAATACAGGTTATGTGCCTTGGCCCATAATTCTTGATGGGGCATCTTTAATTCTTGTAACAGAAATTACAAGCCCCATTATGAATTAGAAGTGCTGAAGTATTACTGCACCCATCATTCCAGGGTGCAGTAATACTGTTTTTCTTTTGCAGGGACAAACCCCTCAGGACAGACCTGGAGGATTTGTCTCAGTCAATTTAATGAGATTACAGGTTTTCATGTGGTAATCCGCATGTTACTTAACACTGCAATTGAGATGATGGGGGATTAACTTGTGCTTCCCTTATTATGGATACCCCTGATGCCAGTAATACCAGTTGTGGTATTAATTGGCCTGGTCACTCGTAATGAAGGCCTATGTGTAAAGTTTTGCTTATTCAACAACTAGGGAAAATCTATTCTTGAGCGCTTTTATCCTAACCTTCACAGAACATTCAGATGACTCAGAAGTCTATATATGGGATGAAATACCCCCCACCGTACATTATAACTATATTGTAAGTCACTGAGGAATTCTATAACCATATAGAAGGCAAAGTTCTTTGAGGTGACTTGCAATATCATTTTATTGTACAGCAGAGTATTTTATATTTTATAATACATGGTTACATCATCATCCTTCAAACAATCCGCATACATTCTTTGTGTATTGCGCTTTCATGCGCATTGCAGACACAAAGAAGCTGTTCTGCGAAATTAAACACACAAAAAAACAGTTACTAATTTTTGCCTATCAGTTTCATGTAAATTACATTAAAAACATGTTGTGGCTCAGATTGTGTTGAAACATGCAAATATCCTATCTTTCCTGTAATGACATATAGCTTGAAAAAAATAATAATAAACATGTCACCTTCAATATCTCCTTTCTGTTGATCGCTTTTCATTTTAGAACAACACACCAGAAGGTGGAAATGCAGTTCCCGTTTTCCTTGTTCAAACAGAAGCAGTAATTATGCTCCATTGCCTTTCTCTCTTGCTGCTGATTCTGGCAGCGATCATTATGACGGCAGAACTCAACTGTAATATGTTATTACAGTTGAGTGCCTACATAATTTATTTATTAAAGGTGACAAGAGACGTCACAAGCCGCCTGTAATAAGGAAATTGGAGACAGGCTTTTATATTGGTGCTACAGACACTCATAAACTTTGAAATGCACTGTTAGCTCTCAGTTGTTTCCCTTTAGTTGAGGAAACCAGCAGCACAACTGTGCTCTAATTTGTGAATCTGGTTCTAAGCATATGTACTGCGGCCAGCATTGTTCCCAATCCATGTGTACAAGTCCAGTGGCGGCTCCTCCGCTGAGGTGGAGGAGCGTCGCCCCACTGCTGCAAAGCACTGAAAGAAAGAACAAATACAACGATAATAACTCAAGGTTATTATCATTGTATTTGTTCCTGCTGCGCAGCTTTGTGGGGCGGGCGGGCTGCTCTGATCTCAGAGAAGTGGAGGAGTGGGTTGCCCACTCCAAGTGTGCAATGACTGTTTGGCCGGCCCTCTCAGGCCGGTCAAACAGTCATGCACACTTCATATGTTCTCCATGCAGGCTGCATTACTGCCTGCATGGAGAACATGCCCAGGCCCACATTCCCTGGCTGAGCGCCGATCCACAGTGCTCAGACCAATCACAACGCTGCATTGCAGTGTTGTGATTGGCTTAGGGAGGGAGCCTGGCTGCTTCCTGTTCCGGCCCCAGAGAGACTGATACGACATGGTAGAGAGCAGGAGAGCGGCGGGGAGCTAAGTTTTTTTTTCCTCCATCCCAACTCCCGCCCGCCTCACCACCCCGATCCGTGCCGGCCGCTACTGTACAAGTCATCCACCTATATCGATGGCAATATTGTGATCAGCTCTCATTTCCAATTGCAAAGAGGCATCTTTGACAGCACTAGATCTCTTATTGTGTGCTTTCCTAGACAAGAAAATGGCCAGGTTATGCCATGCATTCATTTATTTTATTCTACTTTCTATTGACAAGGCATAATCCTAAAAAGGCAGACACTATATTTCATTTAATTAGGAACTGTAATGAAGAAGTTGATGCAATGGCCAGCTCTGCATTTGGGCACAGGTGACTCAGACCATGGATCAAGAAGCTGCAGGCATGCGTCAGTTGACTCCTAGCTCCTGTTTGGCACAGAGATAAGTCAGCTTAAATGTGAAAGGAAACAGAGCAGCGTCAGATTGAGAGGTTGTCATCAATAAAGCAGCAATATCACAGGAAGAGACATGCACTTGCAGCGCCTGACACACCTCTCTGAGCTGCGCAGCTTCTGCTCCGCTGTGTCCCGGTGGCTCTTTCGCACTTATAACAGGTCGGTGACAGTCCTATCAACAAGGCGTTCCTAATCCGACCTACTCTGCCGGACTGTAAACACCAGAGCATACCCAGAACACAGGCAGTAAAAACAGAGAAGGGAATATCATACAGACCACGACCAGACATATACAATTCGGGCCGCCATATTTGAAGAGAAAATCTTCAATTTGTTCAAACCACACATCAGCATTATGTAAAAAATAAATGCAATTGCTTTCCTAGACGATCTTATAAAGTGAAAATACTAACATTTTCAAAAATAAAAAAATCTTCTAACTTTTGCTTATATAAAAAAAATGTTTTTAATTTTTTTCAGACTCCATTTTATAAGGGGTTCCTTTCGGTGCAACCAAAGGTATAATTGGTCTCCGTAAGTTATATTTATATACCCATCTAAGGGGCCGATTCCGATGTCGGACGGACTCAGGTCCGTCCGACATCGGTCAGGAGCCGTAACCGACCGACCTGCTGTCGTCGGTTACGGCCCTGCAGTACGATGCGACCGAACCCTGTTCGGTCGCACTCGTATACTACACATTGGGAGCATGCATTCCGAGCGGAATGCATGCTTTCATTGTGGAAAGCAGGGGTGCAGTTCATCCCTGCACCCTGTGGCCGGCACCCCAAGGTGCCTGCCACCGGGTGCAGGGATCAACAGAGGGGCACCATAGGTGCCCCCAGGCCGCCATTCGGCGGCCTCGCACCCATGGGGGCCCTACTGGGGCCCCCAAAGACAGTTACCGACTGCCTTTTCGTGCCGGAAAGACCAGCACGAAAAGGCAGTGAACATCTGCCATCGTACTCCTCGGTCGTGAAGAGGCGGCCGGGGAGTACTGAAGGATTTCCAGACGGCGGACGGGCTCTCCGAGCCCGTCGTAAGCCATCCGGAAATCCGAGTCGGATTCCTTTCCGACCGAGCCCATCGGAATGGCTCGGTCGGAAAGGAATCCGGCCGGCACGTTCCGATTCGGTCGGAAGGGCTCCGACCATCGTTCGGTGCCCTTCCGGCCGAAATCGGAATTGGCCCCTAAATGTCCAATGAGAGTGTCGGTGAAATTTGCATGACAGCATGGCTTAAGCTGAATGTTGAATCTTTTGGTAGAAACTCTGAAACAGTACTGCAATTTATTGCACAACAGCAGCGACACAACATTTGTAACAAGCATCACCGGAGTGGACAGGATGTGGAGCATTGGCCAGAGCTGCTGACTCGAAAGCTTGGGATCCCGGCTCAAGTCTCGGCGGCGCAACAGCCTGTGATTCTGAGCAAATCACTTAATCTCTCCCAAGTTGCGCTATATAAATCTGCTGCAAGACAAAAAAGCAGAAAAAGGCAAAACTTTATGGGAAAAATAGTTCCACCAAAGAGGATGTTTACAGTATTTCGGCCACGGCAAACTGATAAGAGAAGCAGACAAGGAAGCGTTGGCAAATACAGGAAAATATGCAACAGCCAATAGAAATGGAGCAAAAGAAAGTGGCAAGGGAAAGACCCAATGAAAAGCCAGGAAAGCGAGGGAGCGGGATGTAAGTCACTTTTAAGATTTATATTAAAAATAATAGATTTCTGAAGCACAGCGCAAGCACTGTGCAAGCGAAACCTAAAAAGTACTAGCAGCTTCTGAACCCAGACCACTATTGGGTTGTTCTTAAAAAGAGAGGGAACTGAAAGTGAGTAGAACAGAGAGCTTGAAGCAACACTCTGAAAAGCCACCACACTGAAAGATCCTACATGTAGCAGCACAGCTACCAACAACAGCTATTGTATCGTGCAGTGTTGCAGTGGGCTCCAGTATCGCTCACTGAGCCTCAATGTGCAGGAGATCTCATTCTACATTCCAAGACAAACACATTGCCACACAAAACCTTGGTAAGAAAGCTGATCCTGTGCCATCTGTTCTGTATCATGCACCTCCGCATCCTGTGCATTAGTTGGCATCCATCAGCTGGCATCATGTAGGCACAGGATGTTAACAACAATAACAGTGTGTCACGTTCTGGGTTCAGGTATCTGTTTCTCCACCCTCAGTCCATATGCAAACAGCCCACAGCATTGGAGGCTCGTCAATTCAGTGCTTGACTTCTTGTCACACACTCCATTCTGGGAGCTAAGGTGAGGAAATCTCCAGTGTGGCTGTGCTGTGTCACTGGGCATCATGGGCATGAAAGCCTCTGGCACTGGGAGGATCAATGTGTTCAACTGCACCAATCAGTATGGTTCTGTAGCATGCTGTCACTAAGCTGACAAATCTGCTGTATATTTTATAACAGGGCACGGATAAAACATCATAGTAAGAAACATGTTCATTGGAATAATATTGCATAAGTGGCCCGAAAAACAAATATTTTGTAACAGAGCATAAAGCCGGAAGTGCGCTAGGAAACTAACCTATATTTTACAGTGCACAGGAGAGCATAAAAAGACAATGAAGGCACAGTGGTGCAGAGAAGAGCTGAAACTGTTACTCTGAACAAATACAAGTTATCTAAGTGAAATGGAATAATTTCCAAAAGGTAGCTATACAAATACTGGATGCGTGTCCACTTTAATTGTGTTCCAACATTGAACTAACTTCGCATCAGATTTACCGGATACATTTCTTAACGGACCTGGATCTCAAGGTTAAACTATAAGTCCAAGCAAACCTATAGCAGGCATACTCTCCATGCTCGAGCCAGGGTGCATGATTACATCACCCATCTGCCTAAACAACTGAGGTTATGTCGACATGCCTTATAGAACTTTTGATCGAGGAGTGAATTTTATACCTTTGCAACTTATCTAACACTTGTAGATCTTTGCAACACAAAACGTTTGGGGAATGCGGCACATCCTAATGCCTGTAAAGACAATTGCATAATCTGCTTTTAACATTCACTCTGTCTTTGGCACAGTAACTCCTCATATTTGCAAGGTGCAGAATGCACAAAGCGTAAAGATGCAATTGTCATTTCGCTGGCGCTAGGCTGGGAGGTAGAAGAACTTGCATAGCAGTCGAATTTTCCAGACACAATTGATAAAAGGCCATATTTTGTGCAAGGAATTCTGAATTGAAACCCATGAAAGTGTCCAAAACATTTGTATCTGCCCGGGTACTCAGGCCAGGAGCAAGAGTTTTCCGCAGCAGCTAATAATGTATGCACTGGGTAGTTACATTTATATAGAGCTTTTTACCCACGTGCTTAATAACATTATCCCCAACTCTCGGAGGAGCATTTGGGGCCGGATCTGCTCAAGATTCCAGAAACCCTAAAACCTATCCCCCAGTTAATTGGAGGTCTTCTCTGTGCCCTGTATGTCCAGTCGTGGATGCTTTGACCTTCTATGTACAAAAGACTACTGTGCAGCTTGTAAAAAGAGGCTGTAAATAACAATTCCTAACCTTTAAGTAGGTCATGCCTCAATACCTACATTTGTTCACAATTGTACTGAATAGAACTACTGCACACTGTACCACACTGTAAAGTGACACCTCGACGTTCACCAAAAATTGTAAATACATTAAAGCCAATAAAAACGTGGACATTTTCTGCAATAGTTGGGCCTCTCATGCATAGTCTGACGCCTACCATTCGAGGGTAGTAAAGTGAAGACATGCAAAACATATATTCGAATAGCCATTAGCAGTGGTTGCCTAAGAGTAGCTCTCCATCTCTCTGAATAGGGCGGAGTTGAGGTGCGGGAGGGCACTTAAAATAGATTAATAAAAGGGTAGTAGAAACAAACAGATATTACAATATTCTACGCTACGCTATGCCATGTTAGTGTAATTTGTATAGCACATAGTCTTTCAATAGTATGGCTTCATAGCTCTGTTGGCGGTCTTGGGTGCCCTCTGTGTCATTTTAATGTTAGAATCTCAGGGTGGAAACTGAAAGTGATGACTGAAATGTCTTGGTTGTTCTGGTCCATCAGAAGGACCTTATGGTGTGACTTGCCAGAGGTGAGCATGGGCATCAGTTAAGGGTAGCCAGAGGTAATAGCATCTACTCCTACCTTTCACTTTTATATCTCTAGTACTTCTGCTGCTCTAAAAGGTCTTCTTGAACTACCACTGAACCTTTTACTAGTTGGGCTACCTCAAGGGCCATTCCAAGGCCCACTCGGGTTCTCCATATACAATCTCCCTTGGGGACATCATCGCCTTCAGTTTCTATCAACTTTACAGTGATGACACACAAACATCTGCTCTCCCAAGGTCGCCCCTTATCTCCAGTCGTGCATTTCGGATCCCCTCTCTGACACGCAGCCTTGTATGGCCCGCACTGTTCGAATTTTGAACTCCTCTAAAACAGAGGTTCTTCACTTTCCCTCCTACTCTGCACCCACATCTCTACCTAATTCCACCCATTTTCTTATAAATAACATTATTTTCGCTTCTTTAGCTAGAACACAACCATTTCATGCACATGGAAATGTTTATCACTGCCACAGTAACGTTCCCAATTGCTAAATATACTAAAAATATGCCCTTGTCTCCCATTTAACAATGTCAAGGCATTGATTCTCTAGTACTTTGTCTGGTTGTAGGCCTCTCTTAAGATACCCCTCTCCCCTTTGGACAAGGTTCTCAACTTTGCCACCAAAGCTGTATTCAGCCTGGCCAGAGAGACCCCCCACCACAACAGTCAGAGGTTTTGCAGCCCAGTGTGAAAAACGACATGAGGGGTCTTGCTTTTCCTGTGGCAGGAACACCAAATTGAAAACACGTTCTCCAGCGAAAGAGATAACATGGCAGCTACCATATCTGACAACCTCTAGAGGCATGCCTGTGTTAGCTGTCACATCATTAATTAAAATATAAAAGACTTAGGGGCACATGCATCAAAGGTTTTTGCGATCGCAAACGGTGCGAATCGCAAAAATCGGCCGTTTGCGATCGCAAATTGGCCTTTGGAGATGCATGAAAGTGTTTCCTATGCGCAATTTAAGAATTCGCAATTAATTGCGAATTCCTAAATTGCGATTGCATTTAAGGAATCGCAATTTGCGATTCCTTAAATGCAATGCTAGAAGCACTTTCAAATAGCGATTTCGCTATTTGGGACCGCAAATTACAGACAAATCAAACTTGTCTGTAATTTGCAAAACCTTCGAAAAATGCTCTAAAATGCATTTTTTAAGTTTTAGGTTACACACACACATGCCCTTGGGGCATGTGTGTGCTGCAACATGGGTGCACATCACAATTTCAGGGTGCAACAGGGTGTCATTTTGACACCCTGGCACCCTGAAATTGCATTCTCAATTTGCGATTCTCTAATTGCGAATCGCTAATTGAGAATGTCTTCCCATTCATTCCTATGGGCCTGTAGGCCCATAGGAATGAATGGGGAGGTATTCCTTAATTGCGACTCGCAATTAGCGAGTCGCAATTAAGGAATGTTTAGGAATCGCTATTTTTATAGCGATTCCTACATGCATAGGCTTTTGCGATTCCTTAATTGCGATTCCTTAATAATCGCAATTAAGGAATCGCAAAAGCCTACCTTGATGCATGTGCCCCTAAGGGCCATATGTATCATAGTTTGTGTTTGCGATTCTCAAATAGCGAATTTTTGAGAATCGCTATTTGAGAATCGCAAACGAGATGTATGTAGGATTCGCAAGAAAATTTGCGAATCCTACATATTCCTTAATTGCGATTCGCAAATTGCGAATCGCAGTTAAGGAAACCCTCCCCATTCATTCCTAAGGGCCTAGAGGCCCATAGGAATGAATGGGAGGACATTCTCAATTTGCGATTAGCAATTAGAGAATCGCAAATTGAGAATGCAATTTCAAGGTTGCAAGGGTGTCCAAAGGACACCCTGTTGCACCCCTGAAATGAGCATGGGTGCACATGTGGCACACATACATGCCCTAAGGGCATGTATGTGCGCCACATGCCACTTGAAAAATGCAAAAAATGCATTTCTCAAAGAAATCGCAAGTTACCACCAACCTGTAGTTGGTGGTAATTTGCGATTCCTTAAGCCATAATCGCACAACTTAGGTGCTTCATACATTTCATTTAAGGAATCGCAATTTGCAATTCCTTAAATGCATTCATAAAATAGAGAATCGCAATTTTTGCGATTCTCTATTTTGCGAATGCCTTTTGGGATGATACATCCCAAAGGCTTATTCCAGTTCGCAAACGGGCCGATTCTGAGAATCGGCCCGTTTGCGAATGGGAAATGGGCTTGATACATATGGCCCTTACTGTGTAAATTTATAAATGGATTTTGCAGCAGGTGGGGTGTGGGGTCCAGTGAAAGTATGGGGTCTTTATTCATAATTGCCTCACTAGCCCCATTTGCGATGGCCCTGCCCCCATACTCTTTTTTATTATGAAGCTCGGTAACTCTCAGCAAAAAGAGGGTCCTCTACAAATGGCTGACAATCGTTTATAAGTGGTCTACAGTACCTTCCCAAGTATAACGACCCATTGCACACCATCCAGGAATTAACAAACCATAACTTGCTGATTATACCCAAGCCAACTCATGCAGCATCCAGACCTCCATCTTCAAGAGCCCCGTGAATGGACCTGACTGTCCACAACACTTGACCTTGTCTTTCATCTTTTGAAGGCGTGTGGTTTCTTCATTGCAAAACAACAACTGTGGTCAAAAACCTCAATTTCCACGTAGATCTGTGTATTCCATCATATTTGTTTATTTATGTTCTGCCATTGACCTTATGTATGACATAGAAGTATGGAAATGTTGTGAAATAAGATACATGAAAAAGGTGGTAACGTAAAGTAAACTGAATTAAACATACTTTTCGCTTTTGTGGTTTTCACTTCTTGCAGCTGATGGGTATGGGATGGACAAGTCATCAGTGTGATGTGTTGTTGGGGTTCTAAGGGTGCCTGACATAATTTGGAGCAACCTGTGGCATTTCGGAGAATTCAAGTCCAAAGGTGTGAGGTTGGTCAATGAGCTGTATGTAAAGAATCATCTAAAGGCCTTTTAGATATCTGAGGGTTCCAGAACTTTCCATCACAGAAATGTGAGGAAAATATGTAATTTTTTAACAAGGTTTGAGGTTTGCAAGGGATCTTGGGTAACAGAACCCGGTGAGAGGCACACTAGTCACCCCATCCTAGATTCCAATGGGTGTCTAGTTTTCAAAAATATACAGGTTTGCTAGGTTTCCCTAGGTGCCGGCTGCACTAGGGCCCAAAATCCACAGCTAGGCACATTGCAAAGAAAAAGGTCAGTGCCTAGTGGGAATTCTGCTGCCCTGGGGGGGGGGGGGGAGCAGTTCTGGGGCTATTGCCCCGATATGCCCCCAAGGCATTTTTATTGGGGGGGCCCTCACCGCTACGTATAATAAAAAAAATCCCTGGGGCCTAGTGGGCTTTCTGCCCCCGGGGGGCATATAAGGGGCTATTGCCCCCATGTGCCCCCGGGGGGGGGGCAAAAAGACTGTGGCAAATTGTTTTTGGGGTGGGGGCAATGGTATACCCATTCTGGACAGCCCCCACCCCTACATATAAAAAAAACAACCTAATCCGTGATGCCTTGTGGGCCATCTACCCCCCGGGGGCAGACTAGGGGCTATTGCCCCTATCTGCCTCCTGAGGGGTGCGAAAGACTTTAGCATTTTTGGGGGGGAGAGTGGAGGCATTGGCAAGCCAATTCTGGGCAGCCCCCACCCCTGAACTATAAAAAAAATAATTCCTGTTGTCTAGGGTATTTATTGGGGGCTGGTGCCTCCATCTGCCCCCCAGGGGGGCAGAAAAACTGAATATGCCTATTTCAACATGGGGGAGCAAAGTCCCTTGCCCAATGGTCCGCTCCCCCCTCCCTAGTGCCTAGTGGGTGGATTCCTGCTTTATCCCCAAGCAAGGATCAACTAGGGAGCGGTACCATTGGAAAGGGGAGCCCGACGACCATGGTAGCACTGAAACTGAAACTAGCCGATCGGCTAATTTCAGTTTCCTTTTCAATGTAATGAGGTCAATGCGCTATCTTCATTACATTGAAAAAAAAATGTCTCAGGAGGTTGGGGAAGCTCTTCCCCACCTCCCGAGGCAAAAAAAAGGAAATACCTCTGCTTTTTACAGCAGAGGGATTCAGTGAGCTTGTGCACATGATGGAATGGTTCCGTCATGAGCACACAAGCACTGGTGCTCATGACTGAACAATTCCGTCATGAGCACCGAAAGGGTTAAAATGGTTTCTTATTTGTTGATGTACGTTTGGGAGAGAAATGCAGTAAGGTACTTGTTTTGCCACTAATATTTTCGCAGAACTCTGTAAATGTCACAATAGGGTGTAAAAATTATTTTAATTCATTTTATAACTAGATCAATAGTTTATTTCAGTGATGACATTGAATAAGCATTCCATACTTTCCGATGGAAGATTTTCATACCTAAAGATACTGCCGTATTATTTTAAAGACAAGTTTATTGGCAGAGTCATGGGGGGAAAAAAAGAAGGAAAGGCCTTCTAAACCAGGCAAATTCAAGACAAAAGACCGCATGGGAAAAAGGACTAAAAACACAAAAATTAGGTGCAAAGAAATATATCAGACACCTTTCAGCAGCTATTTCCTGCAGTTGTCTTCCACCGGGATTGCCCAGAGTTTGAAATATTTTGTGTTGTTTTAAGAGATGTGTCAATGTGAAAAGTAAGTGTATAGCATCAGGATGAAACTCTGCCAAGAATCAATAGCCAGGGTCTTCAATGCCTTGAAGAGGTGCATGCACATATTTCACCGCTCTGATACTGTACACAAACATGCACCCACGCACATACAGGGGACATTAGGGGAGAGGAGTTGGCCTAACGGCTAGGGCGGTCGACCTCGAATGTGGGGAACCGGGTTCGAGTCTCGGCAATGACGCTGAATATCTTGTGAATCTGGGCAAATCACTTCATCTCCCCGTGCCTAACAAAAAATGAATGTGTCCTCATGTAACGCAAATGGTGCTATGTAAAGCGCTCTGATACCCGATACCGGGTCAATTTCGCGCTGTATAAAACTCCATAAAAAAACAAAATACATGTGCCCCTCAGTATGTGTGGGATAGGTTGCAAATGGTAAGATTATGCCCTCACGCCCGCTAATGAATACCTTCCCCAGACCATCTAGCCAACACTCATGAATAGTTTTCACTATAGTTTTACTCCCCCCTCCAAAGTCTTTCTGCCTTGGCATTACTATATATATATATATATATATATATATATATATATATATATATATATATATATATATATATATATATATATATATATATATATATATATATATATATATATATATATATATATATATATATATATATATATATATATATATATTCCTGCTGAAGAGTACAAAAGCACAGCACTCACGGGAAACTGCTAAACCCAGATTTTATTCGGGTTCACCAAGCACAAATAGACGCGTTTCGGCGACTGCCTTTGTCAATATTACACGGCAGCCCGAGACAGCGTTATTTAAATAAACACATAGACAGTTCATTGGTGGGTCAGATGCAACCAAAATAAATGAAGGACTGTTACAATGAACATAAAAGAAAAGAAACCATTTCGGCCATCTTTAAACATGCAACTTGAAATCATTAATGCATGTCTATACAGGTAAATGATTCTAATCAACTATACATATGTACATACATATATACAGATATTCATTAATTCATATCTTGCCTTGAATAGGCTATCACTGTAAACAAGTCCATACCACATAATTAGGTCATTATTTGCAATAGTACAAATAGAACATAATTCCGCCCTGGATGGGCTATTGAATCCACTACCTGATTGATACAATACCAAATCATTCCATTATAATTGTCTATATAATACCAGCTTATTCACCCATCACCAGAACCAGAGAAACAAGATAAAAATCCAAAATCCTAAATATATAGGGAGACCCCTCCAAACAAAACTGGATAAAATAACCAAAAAATTATTATATCTAAGAACAGAGATACCACTAATGGCTTACCCAAGAAAACCAAAGAAGCAAAAAGAAAAGGAAATCTATTCGCTTCACTACAGCACTCTTTACATCATATATGTGCATAAAATCCAGAATCCATTGGTTTCATTATTTACAGTCATTTATAATTATATACAGTTATTCACAAATGCACAGCTAATTCCTCTCCACCATTGACTCCCTGAGGTATTTTAGTCTGAATGTCAATGATATACCTGGACTCAAGTCTACGGAGTTTAAGTTGTCTATCTCCTCCTCTTATAGTTCCTGGCACATGGTCCAAACAGAAATAGCGCAACAGATCCCTGTTACTACTATGATGGCTTTCAAAGTGGCGGGCCACCGGATAAGTTACATCCTTGGTGGCGATCGCTCTCATGTGCTCTAAGATCCTGATTTTGGTAGGATGTATAGTACTCCCAATGTACCGAGGCCCACACGGACATACTAAGCAGTACACCGTGTGGCTGGTATTGCAATTCATAAATTTTTCAATTCTTTTAGGAGTCTTTATACCTGGTACTTCATATGTCAGGACCTTATGGCTGCTTTTACACGCCTTGCACTTTTTGCAAGGATGAAAGCCTTTGATCTGATTGAAACATGAATCACTTCTTCCTTGGGAATAGTGACTCTGTACCAATTGATCTTTTAAAGATCTGGCTTTTCTAAATGACAGCTGGGGAGCTCTAGCCAGATCCTCCCCAATGACTGGATCAGATTTTAAAATATGCCAGTTCTTTCTCAGTATTTGTCTCAGATCATTTGAATTGCTGGAGAAGTTGGTAATCATCCTACAATCTGTGGTTTGAGATGATCTGACTTGCTCTTTCCTCTGTTTAGTTCTCGATATGTCATGTATCAGTTTCGTTCTATCCTTCGTGTCTACCTTATTTTTGGCACTAAGTAGAACTTCACTAGAGTATCCTCGTGTGTGGAATCTGGCTGTGCTTTCATTGGCTGCTGCTTGAAAATCACACTCTCTGGTGCAGTTCCTCTTTATCCTCAGCAGCTCGCCATATGGGATGCTATGAATTAGTTTATCCATATGACAGCTGCTGGAATGCAAAACGGAATTACCTGCCGTAGGTTTCCGATGTAAAACTGTACACAGTCTATCCTCTGAAACAAAAACCCGCAAATCCAGAAAGTTAACAGTGGTCTTACTTATTTCTCCACTGAACTTGAGATTGAGATTATTAATGTTCAGAACATTGACGTATTCTACAGCTGACTCAATTGTGCCGTTGTATATGATGAACAAGTCATCAATATACCGGTTCCAGCTGACCAATTTATCGGTCCATACATCATTGGCATCCGACCAGGCCACCTGCCTCTCCCACCAGCCTACGAAAAGATTCGCATAGCTGGGGGCGAAGCAGGTGCCCATGGCCGTGCCTTGCATCTGTCTGAACAATTGCTCCTGAAAAAGGAAAATGTTGTTAGTCAAACAATACTTGACAAATTCCAGAATCATACAATTATGTTCCATATACTTTATGGAGCGTCCTTTTAAAAAGTATTCAATAGCTTCCAGGCCCTTACTGTGTTGAATACTTGTGTATAGACTGGAAATGTCTAAGGTGATCATGACAAAATTAGGTTCCCAGGTAATGCCTTCAATCATTTTTAAAAAGTCTTTAGTGTCTTGGATATACGAGTTCAGTTCAATAACAAAATCAAACAGAAAGAAATCAATAAACGTGGACATGTTTTCCGTTAAACACCCCTTCGAAGACACAATCGGACGACCGGGGGTTCATACTGTCTTTATGTAGTTTTGGGAGGTGATAAAAAGTCGGAATGACTGGATGTTTGCAGTCTAGATACTTAAATTCATTTATGTCCAACATACCTTTCTGCTTCCATTTTCTTATGAGATGTCCATACGTTTCAATGCTGTTGGAATATTCTTTCATGGTGATCCGGCTATAATTTGAGGTATCATTAAGCTGATGAAGTGCTTTCTTACAATAATACTCTGATGTTAACAGTACAACATTACCTCCTTTGTCTGAAGGTTTACAGACAATAGTTCGATCTCCTTGTAGATCTTTGATGGCTTTCCTTTGGAGTTTGGTAATATTCCCAGTGGTTCTACAATTCTCCTCCTTCACTCTCAGCTTCATTAGGCCTTTAGTTACTTGATCAGTAAATACATCGATGGCATCATGTGGCATTTGCGGGACGAATTTGGATGTCGGTTTAAAAGGACTTCTTGGACTCTCTTGCGTTATGCTGTTACTGACAACTTGTGATGCCAGATAGTCCGTATTATGGTTCAAATTTGGATCCGGCATGATTGTAGTACCTTCTGCTTGCAGTTCCTCCAAGATTGCCACTGTACTTAGATCATGACTGGTTAGAAGTTCCAATCCCATACTTTGGGTCTGCACTGGTCTGCTGGAATTTCTAGGGCCTTGCAGTTTAAAGAACTTTTGTAACTTCATTTTCCTACCGAATTTGTAGAGATCAATTCTTGTCTGCGTGTATTCCAACTTTTTCGATGGACAGAATGATAATCCCAATTGCAGAACTGCCTTCTCGTCATCCGTTAGAGTCCTGGGCGTTAAATTAACAATGGTCAGTTTATCAGTGTCCATTACAGACGCCTGGCTCCCCGTTTGCTCCTTGTTACTCTTGGTGAAGCGATGCTGGTATCTGTGCCAGCCACCTCTCCTCGTCGGGCGTTTCTTTTTGTTGGTTCTGGGGGTTTGCCTCTGCCCCCTCTCCCCCATGTTTGTCTGATTACACGAAACTCCTCGTGAAAAGGGGCCAATGGCTCATTGCACACTTGTTGTACCGCTATTCGCTCACCCTGCTGCTCAGAATCCGTAACATCCGATTCGGATGTCTCCACCTGTGTCGCTACTTGCTGATTTTTATTGTCTTGCAGCTGTCGCCGGGGTGCGTCAAATTTTTTTGCGAATGTTAGGACCCGCCCTAACTCATAGTCTTGGGCATCCCTTTCAAATTTGTCTTGTTTGCGTTGTTTGATTTTCTGTTCATATTTAGTCAACCGCTTTTTCATTGCTCCAGTAAGCTCCTCCACTTTATTTTTGTCGGCATGTGTAGCCAGTTCACTTTCCAGAATGCTAATTTCCTCTAGGGCTCGAGCGCGATCGCTCCAGGCAAATTTCACCAAAATTCGCAACATGCCCTGAGAGGAATGGGCCGTGTGTTCTGCCCATTCTTCAAGCAGCCTCGGATCCGGATTTTCATAGGCTGGGACCGTATAGATCCTCAGCCCTCTTGGTACTCGCTGTACATTGATGTAGTGTTGGAGAGAGGTGGCCTCCCACCATTTACGAGTTTCTCTCTCGTAAAGCCTTTCAAGTTTTGAAATTTCATCCTTAAATCATCTCCCCTTGTACAACACCTCCAGTTTCGTTTCTCTGGGTGTCTCCCTTTCTCTTAAAAATATCGACCGCTGCCTCGCGGCGTGCCGCATCGCTAAACATGATAGTGAGCACTTCGTTTTGCTCTTACTTTGTGCTAAAGTTTCCCTCGTTCTGCCGTTGTGATTTAATAAGCGCTGTGCGCTAAGAGTTTCAAATGTTATATCGTGACATTGCTTTCAACTCTGGATTAACGCGAAGTTTTCAATTTCAGGCCACATTAGAATGTCAGTTACCGTCTCAGGGCTCGGGCTTAGACACCGGCTCCAATCCGTGCTGTTACTCGCGGAACGTACACCTTGCGGTTTCCGATGTTCTCATCCTTAATGCCTTTCATGAAGTTCGCAATCAACGGAGAGTTATAATCCAAGCCTGTATGGCTACGGCAGTGCAGGGATAATTAGTTACTGCTCACTCAATTCCACCACGGTCCCTGCACTCTCGAACGGGTGCTTCACGCGTGTTGGTGAAACCACGCACAATATTCCTGCTGCAGAGTACAAAAGCACAGCACTCACGGGAAACTGCTAAACCCAGATTTTATTCGGGTTCACCAAGCACAAATAGACGCGTTTCGGCGACTGCCTTTGTCAATATTACACGGCAGCCCGAGACAGCGTTATTTAAATAAACACATAGACAGTTCATTGGTGGGTCAGATGCAACCAAAATAAATGAAGGACTGTTACAATGAACATAAAAGAAAAGAAACCATTTCGGCCATCTTTAAACATGCAACTTGAAATCATTAATGCATGTCTATACAGGTAAATGATTCTAATCAACTATACATATGTACATACATATATACAGATATTCATTAATTCATATCTTGCCTTGAATAGGCTATCACTGTAAACAAGTCCATACCACATAATTAGGTCATTATTTGCAATAGTACAAATAGAACATAATTATATATATATGAAAAAACGCTACCCATATATATAGTTTTCATAGGAAGAGCGTTTTTTTCATTTGCCAATAACTTTGACGTCATTTGAAGAATCCTCGCAAACCTTTCAAAACTAGTATGACGCTCACTCCTGCTTCTGTCTTGAAAGTTTTTGGGTGATCGGGGCCCGAGAACAAAAGGGGGGGGGTCCCAAAACATGTTTTCCCCATGTTAATTGCCTTAGAGATTTTAGACACAACTACAGCACAAAATGCTATACGGAATTACACCTAATTTAGCAGAAAGGTAGCTGTTAGTCCACAAAGCTACCTTTCTATCAATTGTCATAAATCCATTCAGTAGTTTTGAGATATTAAGCGAAAAACCTAACTGCATAGATAGGCTCCCACGGTCCCTGCTGGCTCCCCGCCTTCTGTGGGAGCCAGCATTGCTTTCAGACACTGGGAGCTGCTAAACATGCATGTCCCTATGTCTGAAAGCAATTCGTTTGTTTCCCTGCTCACTTGACAGTGGGCAGGGAAACAGATGAATGCTCTGCTTCCAGCAAGCAAGAGCATTTCTCCACTCACGCTTGCTGGAAGTGGAATGTTTGCTGTGGATTGGCGGGAGTGGTTAAAGCTCCCGCCAAGCCACAGTACACAGCTATGTCCCGGGGGTGGGTGCCATGTTAAAATATGGACATAATCATAACTGCAAGAGCAATCAAGTCTGATGGCAGGTTCTGTACAGACCGGGGAGTCGTGCTCTTTAAACTAGAGAGCAATTCATGTCATCCATTGCAAATAAATCACCAAAAGGTGCACGCGTCCCCAGGAAAAGTGCAACAGTGGCAGAGAAATGAGTGACTTTGCAGTAATGGTATTAAAAGGATGGCAGAGCACATACTAAAAAGAGAGAGAGAAAAACAAAGCATGCCGTACTCGTAGTAATGGGCAAAACGGCGGATACATCTTAAATTAAGTCCACCGGTGACAGGGGACTTGCGGTCTATGAGACATGTAGCCATGCAAGGGGAGTGCTAGGTCTGGAAAGACAGCGCTGCCCGGCTTACCTGCATGGCGGTCCGTGTCCTGCAGAATGTGGGAGTCCCTGGTAGAGGAGGAGACGGCATAGATCAAGAAAGACACGCCCAACGTGGCGCGGCTATAAGGACCATGGGAAATGTAGTTCCCTGGTCCAAGGGCACGCACATTAAGAAACTCCCGCTTCTGAGAGAGGAACCAGACGTAGACTGTTTTGAAGGAGAGAGAAAGGGGAGTGTTGTGTAATAGCATAAAAATGGCGATATGGAGGCCCTGGGAGAAACAGATAAATAGAGCTTAAAAGGAAAAGGAAAAATATGAATAAATCAGTCATGAGTGAGGGGCAGAAGAGAGAAATATGTAAGGGAACCTTCATGGTTCATAGAAAGGGTGGACTGATTCATATGATGTGGAATACCAATCTAGCTAACACAGGTAGTGTAGGTACCCTTGAAGTTGGCCAGACAGTAAGTGATCTTGAGGGAAGGTCATATACATGGTGTTCAATGTTGTACGCAAGGTGGATAATGCTAACACCTAGACCAGAACATCTACATTCTGCAGGACACAGATCGCCGTGCAGGTAAGTCTGCAGAGTCACTCGTTTCTCTACCACGGCTGCATTTTTCCTGGGGACGGGTGCACCTTTTGGTTTTTTGTATGCTATGTATGACATGAATTGCACTCTGGCTTAAAGAGCATGAGTCCCTCGGTCTTTAGAGGGCCTGCCATAAGACTTGACCGCTCTTGTGGTTATGATTATGTCCATATTTTAACATTGTGCGCTTTCTCCCCCTCTTTTCGTCAATACACCATTCCTTAAGGATTTCACTGTTCTTTGCCATCGTTTTTTAATTTTCATTGCCATGCTTTGACACGCACGTTTTCCCCAGCTTCATTATGCGTATACATCACCCCCTTTTCACACATCTTCTGAGGGGTTTCTGCCATTTGTTTTTTTAGCTGTTTGTTTAATTCTGCTACACGTGTGGCTCATTATTGATAACAAGCAATGTATGAATATACAGACGCCTTGCCTGTCGCATTGTCTAACAACAATAGGTTATCTCTTTCACTTCCTTTAACATATTATAACTGCCCATGTTTCCTTACCATATTACATCACGACATGACATACCCATTGAGGTTATTGATGTGTGCTTTTCCTGCTTGCTTTTCCTATTTCTTTGTTTTCCTCTAGCCGTTTACATAGTGGGTTCACCTACAAGGCTGGAGAGAGGTATTTAAATATCATCCATTAGGTAAGGTAACCTAATTAATACTTTTTATTTCTTTTTTGTTGCCAAATTTGGAGACCTTACTCTGCTAACCCTAATTGGACATTTCAACATACGATTGATGGCCTCTTTGTCTGGTTTTGTTCTTTTTGCTTTTGTCTTTTAGATGAGATGGTGGACCCATTCCTTTGCAATTCCCAGGCCATCGCTCACTCATACAGGCTCCTGAAATGTGGTGGCCAGTATATACACTTTCATTATTATTTTTAAGATCTTGATTCAGAGTGAATTATCATTTGGTCATGAATAATGCCCCTGAACCCCTGCTGGGGTCACTACAAGGCTTGTTGACCTATTTTAGGGGTATATTTGCTGATAACCCCTGCTCCTCTCTCTTTTCAATCCTGTCCTAGGAGACTGCAGAATAAGAGACATTTGGCCTCCCAGATACAATTTTAACCTTTTCTTCTTGCACTCTGCCCCTCACCATACTTATCCTTGGTCACTTCCTTAAAACACCTCAGCTCCTCTTCTAGCCCAGAAGAGTTGTAGCACACACCAGTGACCTTGTGGCCCTGGTGTGAGGAGGGAACCCTATGATGAAGCATGTCACCCTTGGGTGAGTGAGAGTTCTTGTCCTAACAGAGATCGCCTCCCATGAATAGGGCACATTCTGGGCCCAGTACTTTCATTACATCACAACCGTGGAATTTTCTTTTCTCTCCTTTTCTCACCCCCCCCTTTTTTCTTGACTTTTGAGACGTACTTCTAGTGACTTTACATTCAGACAGGGAGTAGTACAGTCTCCCCCATAGGGCCTCTCCCTTTGATTCCTAGTGTGTATCAGACAATATGTAAGGTCATAAGCAGTGGATTACGGGGTGTAAGTAATAGTTATCTCAGGTAACTATAACTGCTGAATTTCTATGGTTTTGTACAAGTGAAGTGTGACTCTAACTATAACATCCCTGTAACTTTTGATTTTTTTTTGTGAATATATATATATATATATATTTTTTTTTTCTACACCCACACACATGTTTACATATATATGTATATATATATATATGTGTGTGTTTATATATATATATATACATATATATATATAAATATATATATATTATCTACTGGCGGTCGCCAGTAGATAGTTATAGTTAGGACCACGTTTCCATAGGAAAAGCATTTTTTGATGTGCTTATAACTTTGGCGTCGTTTGACAAATCTTTACGAAATTTTCCAGAAAGTTCCTCTTTTCAGGTTAGCTCCTATCCTAAAAGTTTGGGGGGGATTCGTCAAGGGGGGGCTAAGAAAAAAGGGGGGTCCCAAAACGTGTTTTCTCCATGCAATTTCCATAGGAAACTTTAGACAAGACTACAGGTCAAACTGCTGAACGGAATTACACCAAATTTGGCAGAGAGAAAGGTCTTGGTCCAGAAAGCACTCTTTTGTGTAAATGGGGTAAATCCGTTCAGTAGTTTTAGAGAAATATCAAATTTTCCAGATATCGATATTTAAGAATTCTGACATCTGATTGGCTGAGGCGTTAGGAGCACGAGCTTGCGGCTGATTGGCTGCGAACTGTTGAAACTAGGAAGTGTTGGCAGCCATTTTGTGATTCAGTCCGTCAGCTCACAACTCTCCCTCTACAAGGCATCAGGTCCGTAGTTCTACCTCTGCGAGGCAACACTACAAATATACCGCAGCTCTGTGTGTGCGAGATACCCCTTTCACGGTCCCTCTCCCCACATCACCAGCTCACAGCAATGCCTTTAGAAGCCAGTCCGTCACCTCGCAGCTCTGCGACTGCGAGCTGTCAGCCATTTTGTGACTCAGTCCGTCAGCTCGCATCTCTCCCTCTAAAAGGCATCGGATCTGTAATTCTACCTCTGCGAGGCAATACTGAAAATATCCCACAGGTCTGTCTGTGCGAGATACTCCTTTTACGCTCCCTCTCCCCACATCATCAGCTCGCGGCTATGCCTTTAGAAGCCAGTCCGTCAGCTCGCAGCTCTGTGTCTGTGAGCAGTCGGACCCACAGCTCTACCTCTGTGAGCCACCTAGTTAGCTCGTAGCTGTGTCTGTGCTAGCAGGCCCGTCAGCCTGTTACTCTCCCTCTGCGAGTTAGCCCATCGGGTTGCAGCTCAGAGGGCTCGCAGCTGTATGTCTGCGAGCCAGCCCGTTAACTGATAGCTGTGTCTCTGCTAGCAGGCCTGTTGGCCCGTTGGTCTCCCTCTGCGAGTCAGACCACAGCTCTCCCTCTGCGAGCCAGTACGGTGCTGTGCTTTTGTGAGCCAACGGCTCGTAGGTCTCCCTCTGCGAGCTGAGCCCACGGGCCGCAGCTCTTCCTCTGTGAGCCTGCCCGACGGCCCGCAGGTGTCCCTCTGCTAGCCGAACCACAGCGGACACTCTGCGAGCCGAAATTGGGAATATAAGGCGGCTCTAAAAAGAGCCCTTGTGTTTATTAGTTGGAGCTACATATAAGTGCGGATGCACAGCTTCAGGTTAATCAGGAAAACTCGGTTTCCCTCATCTGTGAAGTGTACTCCATCACTTCTGTAGATATCAGCCATATCAAAACGTATGTTGTTGTTGTAGATCGACCCCATTCTATGGTCTCTGAGGTATGCAGACACAGCTTTGTTGACATTCTTCCTAGATTTTTCAATCTTATGACAAAATTGGTTTGACCATTTCCACTTCTGTCTTTGGCATATATTGGAATATACAAAGACAGTTTGAGGCAAAAGTAACATCAATTGTCCAAAGGTGTCCTTCATAAGCATTTCCAAACCTACCCCAGTCAATGTGCCTAGGTCGTTACCACCACAGTGCACAATCATGAGATCAGGGTGTTGGAGATGCAAACAGGTTTTAACCAAAGGGAGCAATTGGTGCCACTTCAATCCTCTCTGTGCAAACCATTTAATGTGCACATTTTGTAAACCTAGGTCTAAGTCAATATGTCTCTGTTCTGCATACCTCTTGCACCAGAAAACATAGCTATGTCCTACAATCCACACTAGCATTTTGAAGGTATGGCTAGAAGATATGGATAAATGTCTGTAGCTCATGCAGTCCGTTCGTAGAATGAGAGATATGTTTAAACATGGGGAACTACTTTTTTTTCACATACAAAACGTTAACCGATTGGGAGATGAAATGTATTGTGTCCTAAAAAGTAGGGTGTATTTTAGTTTTGATGAGAAGCATCTTTGTGATTGGTTAATAAAAAAGCAGTTTATACGTGGAGTATATATTATAGGATGAAATTTGCTCAGCTCAACCACACCTGCTAATTGTATTTGGAAGGTGCAGTTCAAACTTGAAAGAATGGTGAACTTTTGACCTGCACGTGCAGTTAAATGTTGGAGAAAATGTTGCAAAAAAATATATTGGTAGGTTTAAAAAAATGATGAACTTTTAACCTGCACATGTCGTAGAATGTTCTAGAAAGTGTTGATACAATACGTTGAACTTTTCACCTGTATGTGTCCTTAAAAAAACTGTTTATATGGAAAGTTCAAAAATAAGCAATAAAGAGAGGTTTTGCAATCTAAAAAAAATAAGGAACTATTCTGATTTGTTCTTTACATGGATTTATGTGTGGAGCAGCAGGGAAATTGTGCCATTACTGGTTCCATTCTTGATGAAAGCGGTGCATTACATGTACTGTGTGACAAGAAAAGAATTGCATGCGTTTGTGACATTTGAAATCTGCATACCAACTAGGAAGGTACATTAGAAATTAAGAAGGTGTGTTATGTGCGGGGGTGTATCCCTTTGGCAAGCTCCGCCTCTGTGAGCCAGACATTGTTTTTGCATAGGTGCTGGACGACATCTGATGCAGCCCCATCACCTACGCAGTCTGATGTGTCAGGGGAACACAGCCATGCAGCCATCACCCCGCCACACACACCGGACACAGAACCCGTATGAGGGGAGTTTTGTACCACATTGCCTTTATTGCTGATGTTCTGTGATTGAAATGTGTGTGGGCTGCATTGTGGGGGAATTGCCTGTGCACGGATGGCGATGCACACACACATGTTGGTATGTGGAGCCAGGTGCCCGTGCGGCCTTGCACTGCTTGTGCTATCTCACTCCGTCTCTCTCCCTCGCTCTCTCCCGCCCTGTCATAGCAAACTTGTGAAAGTGATGGGTGCGCGGCTCTCAGCGTGGCACTCGAGTACTTCTTAAGTCTTTCAAACACTGAGGTGTATATTCTCAAGGACATATCGCCGAGTTAACGGCACTTTATCGCAACCAAAATAGTGATAAATTTAACGCACCATTCACAAGCTGGAGCAAACAGCCCATATCACCAGTTTACCAGCGATAGCAGCCTCAAAAAGCATCGTCACGGATGAGTCCGGCAAATATTGCTAATGAGATGTAGAGTAGGCGTTCTCGTGCAAAAAGCAGCGAACTCATCACTTCGCAAGTGTTTCAACCACCAGCAAGATCGTCGAAGAGAGTACAAAACAGGCGATAAGGTGCGTTAGTAGCAGAAAGTTTACACCTGCTCTGAGCTGGTGTAAAGTCGGACTACAACCTGCAATATGAAAGGGAGCCCACCCAGAGCCATATGTGAATGACAACAGATGCAATGGAGCCAACGATCATGCAGCTCGGACACCCAACACTGCTCCGACACCCCCGCCACCAGCCCCTTGTCTGCCATCCCCCCCCACACAAACAAATGTGACAGCAACGTTAGGAAATCTGGAACATAACAAATTGGCTGATGTCACACAATTATAGTAAAGAAGATGTATGTGAGGTTGGACAAATAAGAATCTCAGTCATCTATGGATTTACAGATAAAACATTTTATTTAAACAAAACAAAAAAATAAAAGTAGGTACAGGTATGGCGTGTCATCCCTCGACAATTTGTGAATCACAGCCTGCAAGACAAAAGGAAAGATAAGATTGTGCGTCATGCGTCCATGAAAGGAGAGAGAGAGAGAAAGAGTGAGAGAGAGGAAGAGACAGAGAAAGAAAGAGTGAGACAGAGAGGAAGACAGAGAAAGAGAGAAAGAGTGAGAGAGAGAGGAAGAGATAAAGAAAGAGAGAAAGAGTGAGATACAAGGAAGTGAGAGAGAAAGAGAGAAACAGTGTGAGAGAGAGGTAGAGAGAGAGAGAAAGAGTGAGACAGAGAGGAAGAGAGAGAAAGAAAGAATGAGAGAGAGAGGAAGAGACATAGAAAGAGAGAAAGATTGTGAGAGAGAGAAAGAAAGAGATACAGAGTGAGAGAGAAAGAGTGTGAGTGACAGAAAGGAAGAGATGGAGAGGGAGAGTGAGTGTTGACACTGTGGAGAAAATCCTTACAGCTCACCTTTCTGCCACCGGTGTGTCTCCAACCACGTGCCTGCACATAGTGGAGTCTTGAAGTTTAGTCATCTGAAACATAGTATAGAATCAGTAATGGCAGAGTACATACAATTGCACACGCCTAATTCTCTGTTTCGCCCCTGCGCACCCAGGCTGCTGCACCCCATCGACTCCCGCCACCCAGAGGTGTCTGCCCGCTTCTGCGCACCTAGGCTGCTGTATCCCATCCACTCCCACTGCCCAGAGGTGTCTGCCCGCTGCTGTGCACCCAGGCTGGTGTACCCCATCCAGTCCCACTGCCCGGAGGTGACTGCCCGCTGCTGTGCACCCAGAGTGCTGCATCCCATCCACTCCCACTGCCTAGAGGTGTCTGCCCGTTCCTGTGCACCCAGGCTGCTGCACCCCATCCACTTCCACTGCTCGGAGGTGTGTGCCCACTCTTGTGCACCCAGGGTGCTTCACACTATCCACTCCCACCGCCCAGAGGTGACTGCTCGCTGCTGTGGAAACAAGGCTCTCTGCTCACCTTCCGCCACCGGCGTGTGTCGTAGAGGGTCCACCACGTGCTGAAGCAACCTCCTCAGGCGCAAGTTGCATACACGCGGTCAAGCCGAGCTCACAATTCAGAGCGGGTGTTGATTGCAGGATGGCCACGCATCATCGCAGGCTGCACACGCGCTCAGCTCTGGTGGCACTAACTCAGTGGAACTGAAGTCATCGCCTCGTGGCGGGAGGTCCGTGTCGGGGGGGGTCGTCAATCTGTGAATCAAGGCCTGCTAGACAAAAAGCAAGATAAGATTGTGCGTCATGCGTCCATCAAAGGAGAGAGAGAGAGGAAGAGAGAGAGAAAGAAAGAAAGAGTGAGAGGTAGACAGAGAGAAAGAGAGAAAGAGTGAGAGAGAGAGGAAGAGAGAAACAGTGAGAGAGAGAAAGAGAGAAACAGTGTGAGAAAGAGGAAGAGAGAAACAGAGGAAGAGTGAGAGAGAGAGAAAGAGAGAGAGAGAGGTAGAGAGAGAAAGAAAAAAACAGTGTGAGAGAGAGGAAGAGATAGAGTGAGAGAGAGAGGAAGGGAGAGAGAAAGAGTGTGAGGGAGAGAAAGGAAGAGATGGAGAGGGACAGTGAGTGCCGACACTGTGGACAAAACCCTCCCAGCTCACCTTTCCGTCACCGGTGTGTCTCCAACCATGTGCTGGGACATAGTGGAGCCCTCAAGCTTAGTCATCTGAAACGTAGTATGGAATCAGTAATGGCAGAGTACATACAACTGCACACGCCTAATTCTCTGTCCCGCCTTTGTGCATCCAGGCTGCTGCAACCCATCCACTTCCACAGCCCAGAGGTGTCTGCTCGCCGCTGCGCACCCAGGCTGCTGTACCCCATCCACTTCCACTGCCCAGAGGTGTCTGCCCGCTGTTGTGCACCCAGGCTGCTGCACCCCATCCACTCCCACTGCCCGGAGGTGACTGTCCGCTGCTGCGCACCCAGGCTGCTGCACCCCATCCACTCCCACTGCCCGGAGGTGACTGCCCGCCGCTGCACTAACAAGCCTCTCTGCTCACCTTTCGCAACTTGCGTGTAGAAAAGAGGGCCTACTTTGTGCCGCTGCAAGCCCCAAGCCCTGGGCCCGCGGACAAGCACCCTGCATGTCATGCAGCCCCGCTCCGCAGGCCACCAGGTCTCACATTTGGTGCTGGGTCTTGATTTCGCCATGGCAGAGGACATACCAGTGCACCGGGCTTTTCATCGCAGGCTGCACACCCGCTCAGCCCTTGCGGTGCCACTAACTCTGTGACCAGCGAGGCGACGCCACGTGGTGGTAGGCCTGCGCTGTCTGATGGCTCAGGCCTACACTGCGGTCCAGCAGGGCACACAAAACCTGAGCTGTCCAGGCCGCCGGGACGGGCCATCACCGCAGGCTGCACACCCGCTCAGCAGTTACGGTACCCGTACCTCAGTGGACCGAAAGTCACCGTCCCGTGCCGGTGTGCCTGTGCCGGCCGCAGTGTATCCGGTGCGAGCAACTCTGAAATGGCGTCGAGCACGTGCGCCCGGTCTTTTTTATTGGCAGGGTCACATGTCTTGTGACGCATGTGCTGGATGGGTGTGGTGTGGGTGTATACTAGCCGTGAGGGAGTGGCTGTGGCATACTGACAACTAGGGTGTGACCAGCAGATCAGTTTAATGAAAATCTGGGCCATGTAGCGTTGTTGTCCTTCCCTGTAAGCGTAAGCGGAGTGGGCTGGCCTGGCGAATGCCAGTCCTGCGTGAGGCTGTGAAGAATGACTCCGGAGCTATGGGCGTGGCTCCGTCCTGGTCTGTATGAGGAATCAACTGATGCGGGTGTCCCTGTTGTAGTGCTGACTTCCCCCGGGTCGCAAGCGCCAATGTGTCACACTGTGAGCCAAGTCCCACAACATGGCCAACATGGAAGGTACGGGGAATCACTGACCCTACATTCATCCATAGTTCCACACATGAAAGATGGTGGACATGACACATCTGTGTGGATATGAATGTTTATTGCACATTCAGTGGAGTGTTGCAGCTGTAGCAATAGAGGGCCATGGAATGTTTAAGTTTCAGTTTTTGGCACATGGAGGGCAGCCAATTAGAGCCAAGCTTGTGTTCGGGGTTAGGCTGCGCCAACATATGTACTTATAGAATTACTCCGCCAATCCCCAAGCACTTATAAATTCAATATAGACTCTCCTTGCAGTACTGTAATGATCCAGTCTCTACGTACGTACTTGTACAATGACCGAGAGAAAGTTACATAACCGAAGTTTTCCCCACTGCCAGAGTAACATGGTTGCATACGCTGTCCACAGCACAATGTAATGTGGTAGGGCCCAGGGGCGGCATCTTGCATACATAATGAACACACGGACACAGATAGATAGTGGAACTGGGTACGGGCACGTGCGCTCGACTCATTTTTATTACCAGGGTCACATGTCCAGTGACGTCTGTGCTGGATGCGTGTGGGGTGAGTGTAAGCCAGCCCTCCGGGAATGGTTGGTGCTGGCGTCAAGTACAACAGTAATCATTGGATCAGACACATAGATTCAATCATAAAGGGTCAATGATTTGTGCTGCACTAAGGTAGGGGCAACAGATGTGAAATAATACATAGAAGATTGTATCGTAAAGGGTCCATGACTTGTGGTACACTGAGGTAGGGGCAGCAGATGTGAAATTATACACAAAACATTGTATCATAAAGGGTCCATGAGTTGTGCTGCACTGAGATAGGGGCATGAGAAACATTCAGCGTGTGCGCAACCAGCGATGATGCGTGCTGCGGGCGAGCCGCACTGGGAGCAATGTCTGTTGCCTACTGGACTGAGTCATCTGCAATCGCGACTCGATGTGAATTGTGAGCCCTGCTATCCACAGTGTAGATCGAAGGCAGTAGTCAGCACAGACATCAAAGAATGCTTTTAGTCACTTCCTGTTTACAAAATTCGAGGACATAGAGTACAATTTTGTCTGCAATAAATAAATCATGTCTCAATTTAAATTGTGAGCTCTGCTAACCGCAGTGTAGGTGTATGGAACAAAAGATGAAACATTTATGGAATACACTGTCGAAATATGTAGGTTTCAGGGACGTTATAGTTAGTTGCCTACTGGACTCTGAAATTAATGAATGAAGACTGAATTTGAATTGTGAGCCCTGCTGAGCATTGTAGGCCGTAGGCAGCGGTCAGGAAGGGCCTACAGCCACGTGGCGTTGACTTGAGCTGCATACAGTTAGTGGTAGGTGTGGCGCTCAGCGTGTTCGCAGCCAGCGATGATGCAATGTCTCTTGCCTACTGGACTGCGTCATCTGCAATCGCGACTCGATCTGAATTGTGAGCCCTGCTGACCTCAGTGTAGGCCGGAGGCAGTGGTCAGGAAGAGTCCACAGCCACGTGGCGTTCACTTGAGCTGCATAGAGTTAGTGGTAGGTGTGGCACTCAGCATGTGCGCAACCAGCGATGATGCAATGTGTCTTGCCTACTGGACTACGTCATCTGCAATCGCGACTCGATCTGAATTGTGATCCCTGCTGACCGCAGTGTAGATCGAAGGCAGTCGTCAGCACAGCCATCAAGGAATGCTTTTTGTCACTTCCTCTTGACAAAATTCGAGGACATAGAGTACAATTCTGTCTGCAATTAATAAATCAAGACTGAATTCAAATTGTGAGCTCTGCTGTCCGCAGTGTAGACTGCCATTCAGTGTTCCTTTGGACTTGCAAGATGAAGTTGTTCATTATCCTAAAGCTATAACTGATATAAAACAAGTTCTTGAAGCAAGGATACTAAAAGGATATTATGTAGGTTTTAGGGACGTAATACTTAGTTGCCTACTGGACTCTGCAATTAATGAATCAAGAGTCAATTTTAAATGTGAGCCCTGATGACCGCAGTGTAGGCCGGAAGCAGCGGTCAGCAAGGGCCCACAGCCACGTGGCATTGAGTTGAGCTGTACAGTTAGTGTCACCTGAAGCAACCAGCGTGTGTGGAGCCTGCGATGATGCGTGGTCCGGGCGGGCCGCACTGGTAGCAATGTCTTTTGCCTAATGAATTCTGTCTTAATAAGTCCACGTGGCGTTGACTTGTGGTGCACTGAGTTAGTGGCACCTGAAGCACTCAGCGTGTGCGCAGCCTGCGATGATGCGTGGTCCGGCCGGGCCACACTGGTAGCAATGTCTTTTGTCTAATGAATTCTGCCTTAATAAGGCTACGTGGCGATGACTTGTGGTGCACTGAGTTAGTGGCACCTGAAGCACTCAGCGTGTGCGCAGCCTGCGATGATGCGTGGTCTGAGCGGGCCGCACTGGGAGCAATGTCTCTTGCCTACTGGACTGCGTCATCTGCAATCGGCACTCGATCTGAATTGTGAGCCCTGCTGTCCGCAATGTAGATCGAAGGTAGTAGTCTGTACAGACATAAGTCTGTGGTGCTCTGCTGCTGGGTTCGCAGGGGGCCTGTGTCGAGGAGGCCGGCGGTCACGGCAGAGGCCTTGTGGCAGGGTGAGGGCTGCCGCCCTGGCAGACGTTTTGGCCTTCCCGAAAGTGAACAACGCCCAGAGCCCCAGCCTATTTAGTCATACTCCTACGCTGGAGTGGGGTACATTGGACCAGCCCACTCCGCTTCCGCTTCCAGGGGGGGACAACACAGCTACATGACCGAGATCTTCCCCACTGCCTGAGGTAACATGGTTGCGTCTATTGTCCACAACACTACAAGTACCAGCAGTATATGTCCACATGGAGAGGTTTGTGCTCTGCATAGTGAGGTCTGTCCACCACATCACCGCTACACTTGGTATTGTGTGCATTTTTATTGATGGGTGACTTGCGTCCTTCACACATACTTGGTTGCCACATCTCCCAACATTCAGCTATTGTGTGGCTGAGGGACCATGCTGTTTTTGGAGGGTCCGCTGTCCTGTTCTGCGCTGCCTCAGTGGTAGTAGGGAGGGGGGTGGTCCGGGGGGAGGTCCTGAGGGTGATGGCAGTGGGTGTTGTGGCCTTCTTGGGTATCGGAGCTGCATGGTCAGTAGCTCTATGACATGTGTTGGTCTTTAGATGTGGTTATGGGCTGGGCTCCCTTTCACACTGTAGGTAGTCGTCCTGCTTTACACCAGTAAAAGGCAGATGTTAAATTCTTACTGCTAACACAGCTTATCGCCTGTTTTTGGATCGCACCCCAGATTTGGCTGCTCGTTGAAAATATCGGGAAGTGGTGTTTTCGTGTTATTTTTGCACGGGAACGCCAACTCTGCATATTATTAGCGTTAGTTGTCGCTCTCATTTGTGGCGAATTTTTTTGCGGAAGATATTGTTGGAAAACTGGCGATATCGGCTGTTTTCACTAGGTTGAGAATGGAATGATAATTTAAAATCACTGAAAAAACCATAGGTTTAATGAACATTATAATTATAAATTAGCATTTAAAAAACGTTTGAAATTCACGGAAGAAACCATAGGTTTCAGGCACGTTATAGTTAGAAATTAGCATTTAAAAAACCTTAGAAATTCACTGAAAAAACCATAGGTTTCAGGGACGTTATAGTTATAAATTAGCATTTAAAAAACCTTTGAAATTCACTGAAAAAACCATAGGTTTCAGGGACGTTATAGTTAGGTGGACATTTCACTCGTACAAAACCATAGAAATTCCACCGTTATAGTTAGTTCAGTTAAACTTAACTCGCGCCCCCGCAATGCACTGCTCATGACGTCACATATTACATCATTCATGGCATGGTCAGTGACATCACTGATGACATCACTGATGACATCTCAAATTACATCACTGATGACATCATCCACGTGATAATCTGATGCACCTCATCACACCCTAATATAACCTTTAATACACCCACTGTAAAATACACACTACCATTTTCGAGACCATCCACACACCAATACCAGTTACTACATACTCACTCACTGATTCCTAGGTCTGAACACACATCCACTCATTCACGTATACAATCACTTATACATGCAGTCACTTATCAATACAACACTATCATATGCACTCATACACCTATTCAGACACTCACACACCGCCACTCATCCATGGAGTTACTCACACACCTAGTCAGTCATGCAAAGAATCAATCACACTCCCATTTACTCACCTAAACAGTTATACACACACCAACTCACTAATTCATACAGACAGTAACGCATAGTTACTCTCTTATGTAATCACTCAAACAAGTACAGACTCATCCATACATGCCACTCTCACAATCACTCAGTCTCACATATAGTTATTTATATACACCATCACTCATATACTTCCTTTTACATATGTAGTTACTCACATATGTACCACTGAGACATCCATTCACTCACCAACACACCCATACACAGACTTAGCCAGCCATACAGCCCTTCACAGCCCTTCACAGATGCACTCTTGAACCCATACACCCAGTGAATCACCTACTCACACATCTATGCACAGTCACACACCTCCAACCCACCCCCACACACACTCAGTCCCCCATACAAATACTCAAGCAAACAATCAATAACTCAAATAGACACTAATGTAGCTACTGACCAACCCATGTAGCAGCTTACACAACAACAGACAGACTGATACAGACATTCACACAGTTTAGTCACTAACCCATGCATTCAGTAGGACACGTTTAATCAGTCACTTATACAATCAGTTACATACCTCCTAAATCCTCCATCCAGACACTTATACACCCACTCATTCTTCAATACACCTTGCCATATATATAAAACATATTTAAACTTTACAGAAACACACAGTCACTGGATGATGTCATCAGTGATGTCATCAGTGATGTCATTTGAGATGTCATCAGTGATGTCATCAGTGATGTCACTGACCATGCCATGAATGATGTAATATGTGACGTCATGAGCAGTGCATTGCGGGGCGCGAGTTATAGTTAACTGAACTAACTATAACGGTGGAATTTTTATGGTTTTGTACGAGTGAAATGTCCACCTAACTATAACGTCCCTGAAACCTATGGTTTTTTCAGTGAATATATATATATATATATATAAATATATATATATAATGAAACTATTGTCTTTAAGATAATCTAAATAATGACCTTGAATTACCCAGATGGCCAGGGCCTGTCCTATTGTCCACACTGTCCTCGGCCTGACCTTTGGAACCCGGGCAGCAGTGCCTGCGAACATTTAGAACACTAATGATCAGAGGAAATGAAGTGGCATTTTGCATGTTATTGCTAGCCCTGCCAGTTAAGAGAAGCCATAATTCATCATTGAATTGTTATGATTTGCTGATGGCTGTTTGTGGTGAATATTCTGTCCATGGGCCTTAACTAACTGCAAAAATGCAATTAAATTTATAGTCTACAGAGTGTGCCAGAAGGGGCTTCATAAAAATAGTGTCATTTGGTATTAGTTCTCTGTTTATGGGGCGTCTTCCGTCTCACTGTAGCTACAGCCTTGAATTAATCATAACATATCAAGCTAACTCATCACATTTCTTGGGCTGCACCAAGGTTTGTCTCAGAGTTTTAAACAAGCTTAATTGGAAAGCTTCCTTTCCTTTCAGACTCCATCATTGTTTCTTGAAAGGAAGTGATATGGGTTCCATTAAATTCATAAACATGTAACAAATGGCCCTTATTTCTTGTTTTTGAAAGCCGGGCTTCATCATTTAGACACAAATATTTTAGCGTATTTTTCCACTAAGATCAGCTAGAGATACGTACATTAGGAATGTTTTGGAGTAGTATTGAAAGATATGTAAAGATATGTTTTAATATAAAGCACGAGGCTCGCAGCATATTTCATTGCATGGCTGCAGGCATCAGGATGAATTACGTTTGAGAGTTTGATGTCGCAAGATTTCAAATTATGTTTTATACGAAAACATACAATTTGTTGGCGCCATGGTTAAGAGTATCGTTATGTTCAGAGCTTAATTTGTAAAGAAAAAAGTAACTCTAGGTTCCAAAGTCTGTCTTACAAGCCTGCTGCTGGCACTTGCCTATTTTGTTCTGCGAATTGCAAAGCATTCAGAGAATGGTTTGTGACTTCTAAAACGTGTATTTATGATATATTAAAGTTTATTCAAGTTACATTAGCAAATATACTGGGGCAAACATTCATGAATCGTGATTTTTGGATATGCAAATAGCAAATACCAATTTGCAATTAGCGAAATGTGATTCCCGATAGGAACATACATAGCCTTCACAATTTGTGAATGGTTCCAAAAAACAATATTTTGCATTCACAAATAACCATCAAGTGGGACCAGGTGGCAATGAGGTGAAAAGTATATAAGAAGTTGAAACTTCTTTTCCTTTCACAATGGCTGCTCTGTATTTCCTATTCTATTAAGAAATGTGGCTCAATCAGTGTAAGAGTAGCTGGACTGCATGAACATAGTAGATATGATAGCAATACAATCAGATTGGGTCTGCTGTATCACATGAAATTTCATTAAATAAGTTCTTTTAGAATTTGTTTGTATTTTCGAGTTTTATTTACTTAGGTGTTTTAGCATCAGTAGTGCAAACAAGTTACATATCCTTTGTTGCAAAATAGCATTCTATTATATTTGAGACATAAAAAAAACAAAAATGTATTGGCTCGTCACCAGTGCTCGTGATTCATATTCAAAAAGTTAAAAACTACCGCCGACAATATAAAAATCAAAGATTGCTAAAACAAGTTTGGCAATATCTCATTAGTAATCGTATTGAAAAGTTTTTTTAACAATGTTTTACAAGAGTAATTAGATCATCAGTCCAAAGCTTGAATGCGATTAGGAGCGTAGAACAGTTCTATTTAATCTGTTTATAATCACTCAGCCCCATTCTTTGTGTCTGGTTCTGAGTGCATGGGCCAAATGTACTGTTAGGCCTCTCATCTTAATTTCTTAAGCAGATGAGAATAGTTTTATCTTGAAAGGGTCCTCTTTCCTTGGGAAGGTGTGTTGACACATTTTTACCCCTGTCAGTGGTGGGTTCTTTTCACGATGTGGACCTGGTGTTTGGAGGTTTCATTGAAGTGTATCCCTCATGTCAAAGGGAAACTTATGGAATGCCCATCAATTCCTTTGTAATACCTAGCTCAATTTAAAGTAGTCCATGAATAGTCTAAATGGAAAAGGAATGTTTACTGGCATGTGTGCATAGCAGAAGAATGAGAGGTTGTGCTCTACAGCAGAGAAGAAGACAGGAGATTTTTTTTTTTGTTAGATTAACTTTATTTCCCCAGATGTACGATGAATTTTGTGAGAAATATAGGTTTAGGAATGTGATTTTGGGTCTTATAGCTAAGTTACTCCCAGTGTTGACATGGACAGAGAGAAGAAGGACCACACCCCCACGTCTTCAAGATCTTTGTTGCCTTGACTTTCTGGCTGTTATCAAGGTGTAGTAGCCACAGCAGGGTGGATTTCAGAGAGCTCGTTTTCCACATTTTGTTCACAATATTCTAGATGCAGTGTTGCTTAAAATAAACAACCATGTTGATTTCCAAACACTCTTCGACAATTGAAGCAAACCATGCTGGATTTTTTTAGAATTGCCACTTTTTTCTAAAGGACTTAGGCTGTGTAGATGGTACACACATTTTAATATGTCCACCAAGTGCAAATGAATATCTATACATAAATTGCAAAGTCAGCTTCCTTTAAACATCTAAATAGCATTTCTAGTTACCTTGTGGCAAAATTTCCAGGGAATACCTGTAACTCCTATATTTTAAGGTACTGTGGCCTATGCAGCCGTCTTCCAAGAGGTGATTTAGGAGATTACTACCAATTAGGTAAGATTGTAAGATTTAGTAAGTCAAAAACTATTGAAACTTAAAAAATATTATTTAAACAGAATGACCTTCATTGTAGGTTACGGTGCATATTCAATACATCCTTGGGTTATGACACTATATCTCAATGCAGCAACTGATATGTGAGAGGTCTTCAAGCATTTCGCTCTGGATTCCCAAGCAAAATGTTTTAAAGTCAGGCCCCCTATAAACCTTTATGGTAAGGATTGTGGGAATGGGAGAGGCAGGTCTGAGTCCAGGGGATAGGGGTTATGAGATCATTTCAGCTGCACGTTTTCTGTAGCTAACAATCCACACAACATGTGAGACTTGTAAAAGAACAAATGCATCAAGCAAACACATAAATTAACCAAACACACTGCTCCCCATAATTGTGGTGTTGTGAGCCCCTCACATCCCTGTGCTCAAATGCAGCACCTGCTGCACTCAAGAAAATAGTGACCATGGGGGGATATTCACAAGAACGTGTGCTAAACAACACAAAAAAATGTTAATGCAACTTTACACATTGCAGCCTATCGCAGGAAAATAACCCTGTGTCAACGTGGAATTCACAACAAGGCGGTACCATGCAATAGTCTTCTGAAACCGCGGACAATGTCCGTGATACAACAACCGCGACGGTGATAAAAACACAAACCTCAATGCGAAAAAACATGCGATGGGCCAAAGCGCGATGAGGAAATCAGCGATAAGCAGCGCCAGGCCTGCAATACACACATGTCAGGCGGGAAAAACCACTATAGAAGTAGAAAAAACACACAAACACAAAATGACCAACACCGAAGCACCATGGAGGCAGCAGGCGCAGAGGACAAGCGCAACCCCACAAGCACCCCGATCGACCAGCCTGGGACCTCGGGGACAGGGAAGGGCAAGGACAAGAAGAAGAGGAAGACGAAGTTCAGTCCGCAGGAAAACAGGATCCTGGTCATGGAGGTGATGGAACACCATCAACAACTGTTTGTCACCTCCAACGTGTCATTGGGCACCAAAAATGGAATATGGCGGGACATCGTGGACAAGGTGAATGCCGTCGGAGAGCACAAGAGGTCAATGGACGAGGTCAAGAGGCAATGGATTGACATCAAGCGCAAGACCAAGGAGAAACTCGCAGGCAACCAGAAGGCAGCAATGCAGACTGTAGGTGGGAGCCCAGCGCCACAGCTGGAGCTGGATGACATGGAGGAGCTGGTGTCGACAGTCATCAGTGTGGAGACTGTGGCCGGAGTCGGGGGACCGGACACTGCTTGACAGGGCACAACACAACTGCAACAGGGTGAGTGACCACCAGGTACTGGGGTGATGGGTGGAGATGGCCACAATGGCACACATGCACAATCAAGCAGAGCACAGTGCACACCCACAATGACTCTGGAACATGGCCCTGATCCACAGACTGTCACAATGTACAATGCCATGATGTCTGAATGTGAACCTGTACCATGCGGCTACATACATGCGGACACATTGTAATACACCATCTCCCCTTCACATTGCAGGGGCACCATCAACACCTCCTGCAGAGCAGTCCCAGCCACTCTTCACTGATGACGAGGAGGACACCCCCAGCATCGACACCCAAGCCCTCCAAGACATCATTGACATCATCCGCAACTCACCTCCAGGATCAGGGCAGCCCAGCTGCATCGAGTTGACCCCACCCACTACTCAAACCACCCAGCAGGAGGCACCCACAGCCCCGGCAGTCTCCCAAGACCCCCAGGAACAACACATGGTCTTCCAACGCCGTGTGCTGGAGGGCCAGAGGGAGACGGCTGAGCAGGTGTGGGTGGGGTTCGACCTCATGGCTACCAAACTGGACGCCATCCATGGGTGTCTAAGTCCCATCAGGGACCAGCTCCAGTCCCTAACAGACACCCACGGCCCGCTCCATGGTCTCCAACGAGCACTGACTGACATCGCTGGAGTCATGACCCGCTGCACATCAGCGAAATGTAGCTGGGATCTACCATGCCCTGCAGATCCTCATCATGGCATTGCTGCCACAAGGCGTGGTGATGATGAATGCTGCTGCCTTCACACCATCCACATCTCCGCCCCCTGGTGTGTCAGTGCCTCCCAGGGCGGCAGGCGTATCCACTCCGGCACCTGATGTGTCACTGCCACACAGTGCGGCCGACAATCCTCCTCCGGCCCCTGATGTGTCAGTGGCACACTGTGCCACAGCCGGTACTGCAACACCCACAGGTGGGGCAGAGCACACATCCGAGGACGAGGACGTGGATGGGATTGAGATCAGAAGGAGGCACTAGCATTCATTTCCGCCACCTTGCCTGTTTCTGCTTGGTGCCGCACATGGCCCCATGACCTTCCACTGACTCCCAATACACTCCGCTGCACTCACCTCGGACCGCGACATGGACTGCCACATCCTGTTTGATGACCAATGACACGGCGACCAGACTGCGGACTGTACCCTTCCTCTTCCGCAGTACTTGTCATCCCCGGATGGACTCTGGCTGGCCCTCCACGGGCCCATATTGTGTAGTGTGCTTGGCATGGCCCTGTACCGCTCCAGCTGCAAAACTCCACTGGATGTGAAATAAACATCCAGAAACGCACTGCTGTGTCATATCTTTCATCATTCATGTATGAATGTAGGGACAGTGATTTCCCTTACGTCAATGATGCTCATCTAGTGGGATGCCAGTCACAGTGTGCTACATTGCCTATTGTGTTCCGGGTGCCGTGGACACTACAACAGGGACACACGCATTAGTCATTTCCTTGTCCGGACATGGACTGAACCACGCCCAGAGCCTCTGAGTCATTGTTGCAAGCCCTGCACTGGTCCGGCGTACGCCAGGCCAGACCACTCCGCTTACGCTCCGAGGGGGGCCCACATAGCTACATGTCGCAGGCGTACACGCTGGTGGCATGCAGGTCACTGGTCTAGTTGTCAGCATGTCACGGCCACTCCCTGAGGGCAGGTTTGCACACACACCACACCCATCCGGCACAGGCGTCACAGGCCATGTGACTCCGCCAATATAAGGGGCCGACAACGTCACATTCCCCACTGCCGGTGGTGACTGGATGACGGACGCTCCACGGTTCTCAATCATAAAGGGCCCATGAGTTGTTGCGCACAGTGTTGGTCGCACCCGAAGCCTTGCGCCCGTCACGGGCCTACCACCACGTGGCGCTGACTGGGGTTGCACAGGGTTAGTGGCACCCGAAGCCTTACGCCCGTCATGGGCCTACCACCATGTGGCGCTGACTGGGGTTGCACAGGGTTAGTGGCACCCGAAGCCTTGCGCCCGTCAAGGGCCTACCACCACGTGGCGCTGACTGGGGTTGCACAGGGTTTGTGGCACCCGAAGCCTTGCGCCCGTCACGGGCCTACCACCACGTGGCGCTAACTGGGGTTGCACAGGGTTAGTGGCACCAAAATAGCTGAGCGGGTGTGCAGCCTGCGATGATGATGTGTGCACTGCTGTGGTCTCTGCCATTGATGCCTCAGGACTCAGCGTCATGTGTGGGACCTGCTGGGCCGCGGGGCGGGTCCGCATGATGTGGACCATGCCATGTGGCGGGACCAGGGCCTGGAGCTTGCACGGGCACGTGGTGTGCCCACTGGTGGACACACCGTTGGCGGCAGGTGAGCAGTGGGCCCGGGGTGCACAAGTGCAGACAGCCAGCGCTGGCCGGTGGGAGGGGGTAGGGTGCGGATGCATGCGTGCACAGGGACGGGCAGGCATTGTTGCCGTGTGCTGTGTGATGGACTCTGCCATGATTGACTCTGGCCTCGATTACAGATTGCAGACCTGGTGGCTTGCAGTGTATCCCGGCACGTGGTTGGAGATACACCGGTGGCAGCAGGTGAACAGTGGGGCCTGGGTGCGCAGGGGCGGGGTTGTCTCTCTCTCTCTCCCTTCCTTCCTTCCCTCTCTCTCTCACTCTCTCTCTCCCTTCCTTCCCTCTCTCTCTCTCTCTCTCACTCTCTCTCCTTTCCTTCTCTCTCTCACTCTCTCTCTCCCTTCCTTCCTTCCCTCTCTCTCACTCTCTCTCCTTTCCTTCTCTCTCTCTCACTCTGTCTCTCCCTTCCTTCCCTCTCTCTCTCATTCTCTCTCCTTTCCTTCTCTCTCTCTCACTCTCTCTCCCTTTGCTTCCCTCTCTCTGTCACTCTCTCTCTCTCTCTTCCTTTCCTTCTCTCTCTTTCTCTCTCTGCCTTTCTTTCATTCTCTGTTTCTCTGTGTCTTGCTCCTTTGATGTGCGCATGGCACACGTTCTGATTTTGTGCTTTATTTTCCAGGCTGTGACATCGAGATTGTCCCGGACGGACCCGACAGGAGTCTTCCGCATTGGTGTTTTGTGTTGTATTTCAATAAAGTTTTTGGTTGTTACTTCAGTGCTGTGTGACTGTTTCTCGTTCTTCTGGCCACACATGTGTGTTATTTTTTGACAATGTGCGTCATCATGCGCTTTTTGTTGCTCTTGTGTCGTGCACGGTATGTGTATGTCCGGGGCGGGGGTGGGGGGGCTGGGGGGGCTGGGGGTGGTGGCGGTGGGTGTTGTGGCCCTCATGGGTATCCGAGCTGCATAATCATTGTCTCCATGGCATCTGTGGGTCTTCAGGTGTGGCTCTTGGCTGGGCTCCCTTTCATGCTGCAGGTAGTCGTCCTGCTTAACACCAGCAAAGGGCAGGTGTTAAATCACTGGTGCTACCACGGCTTATCGCCTGTTTTTGGTTCGCATCGCAGATCTGGCAGTTTGTTGTGAAAGTGGTGTTGTGGTTTTTTCGTGTGTTTTTGCACAGGAATGCCTACTCTGCATCTCATTAGGGTTAGTTTGTGGTGTCCACCGTGGAGATACATTTTGGGGCAGTTATCGCGGGAATACTGGCGATGTCTGCAGTTTGCTCCCGCTTGTGAATGGGGTGTTAAATCTATCTCCACTTTTGATGCGTTAAGGTGGAGATAAATCGGCGGTAGGTCCTTGTGAATATGCCCCCCTGAGTAGCGGGCTGTCATCTTTGCTTCTTTCAACCGACCCCCACCATGGATGGCCATCACTTCAATCTTGAAATGGGCTCTCTGTCCCTTTCAAAAACCAATAATTAGCTCCAACATGTTACCCCCATCTTTGCAGCTAGTGTGCCCTTAGCCCTAATGATAGAAAGGAAAATGAGTTCCTATGACCATTTGTGAAGTAAGCAAATCATAATAGTGATGTAGTGGACCCCTCAGACTCCTGGACCCCAGTGCTACTACACCTGCTTCACTAATAATAACTACTGACTTGCAGGCCCGCTCTCTCATCTACGTTTTGTTGCAAAATGTGCTCACATCTTGCCTTATCCTCCTCTGCACCAGCTCTCTGAGGCTCAAGGTGAGCTGTCTCCTCTGGTTCAATTATTGCCTCCCTTGGGCCATTGCTTCAATGTCCAAAGCAACACTAGCACAGCAAGGGTGCACTGAATCTTAATGCAAGCAAGGAATGACAGTAAACAACCTCACACCCCTGGGCTGGGCCCCAGTGCCACTGCAGCTGCATAACCAATGATACCTTCGTCCCCCAAGCAGGCTGTTTCCTCTGCCCACTCCACTGAGCCATCACTGCTAGGCTTGAGACCCAAAGCAGGGTGTCTAACTATTTGTATTAACAAACACATTTCACTCCCCTGTTAATTGGGCCCTGTTCCCTGTACTGCAAGGGTGACTTGGGTCCTAAGGCTAGCAAGGAATATCTGCATGCAAGATCGAAGTGTGAAGTATTTATGGGAACCAACATACCCATGCTTGTTTAATTTTACAGAAGAGTTCAAATATTTTTTGTTAAAAGACAACTTAGGGGCCGATTCCGATTCGGGCCGGAAAACATACCAACCGACTCGGTACGGGAATATAGTCCGACCGACACGTACCGGCGTTGCACGACCTGGGAAGTACGATGAAATGCATATGAATCACGACCGACTCGTACGGAACACAAGACGAACGACCGAACCGGACGGAAACAAGCTATCCGGCCGGGAAACCACGCGAATAGAACCGACCAACACGCACCAGGAATCAACCCGAACGAAACGTACCCGCGAACTCCGACCCGCGCAGTACGATGCAATGCGTGGAAAAACAGACCGAGTCGCACGGAGCGCAAGCCGAACGACCAACACGCATACAAAAGCCAGCCGAAGGAAGCCAATACTCGGCGACCGACGCGTACGCCGCACAAGAAACCCTGCAGAAACACAGTGTGGACGACTCGGAGAAGCTCGCACGAGACAACTGCAGCGTCCTACTCGGTCAGAAGAACGTCTCCTACATGCATAAAAAGTACTAAGGAAAAAAACAAAAAAAAGGGCCAAACAAGCAATGACAAAGGCAATAAATACAGGGAAAAAAAACATGGAACAAGGACACACCCCCAACTCCACCTATATAAAGGCCACAAATCACTACCATGATCCTTTGCAAATTCAACACACCTGCCAGCACAGAACACCATCACACAGCAACCACAGACACACTCACAGCTCATCCATCACACAAGCCACACACCATTAGCACCTCAACAAATAGCACCCTCACATACACCCAGCAAAACCTACACTCACACACCCTCACCTGCACACACACACACACCAATCCCCACCACCACCCATCACCATGCCCCCAAAGAAGAATCCAAAGTTCCTACACAGTGAATTGGAAGTCCTGGTAGATGAGATCCTCAGGGTAGAGCCACAGTTGTTTGGTACATTGGTACAACAGACCCCCATGTCGCAGAAAACCAAGATGTGGCAGAGGATCGTCGACAGGGTCAACGCACAATCACCATGTCTGCGCACAAAGGAAGGCATCCAGAACAGGTGGTATGATGTGCGCAGGAGGGTCAGGGACCTACTAAAGAAGGATTACATCGTGAGTCAGCACACCGGCAGTGGCCCTCCTGCCAAACCACTATACCTCAGGCCCTGGGAGGAGAAGGTGCGGGCCATCCTACCACCAGTGAGCGTATATGGACTATCAAACATCCCAGAGCCTGGTGAGTACACAACAAATATACACAATATTGTGTGACAATACACACACATCACTGTCAAGGGGATAGTCAAACCATGCACCCTTAGCAAATACACAGCAATCAAAAGATAATCACCCCAAGATTTGTCTGTCAGTCAGATAAACACAATACATGCCATCTCATAGTGACATGTAACTGTGTCAAGATATGTACAAACATAACTACAAATACAGCAAGGCAGTGGCACAAATGCAACCAACAAACACAGTTAGACATTATGCCACCACTAGAACACCACCTCACAGGGAAGCTCACTCAAAGGAAAGAATTCTGTGTATGCTGGTGAAGTCAGTGTAGCCGATAGCATGATGGGAGTTGTAGTCACAGATATTGGTCACCCTCACAATTGGCCCATCAACACCACTCTGAACCATGCTCACATCACAGGGAGTGGAAAACAACTGACAAGATGGCTGACACTGGGTACTTCTGTGGGGAGCACAAGGCCCTGCTGGGAACTGTGCACCAACCAACAGCAGGACACCACTGTCAGCCATCTTGCCATTGCTGTCACACTCACACACAGTGAAGTCCACTCAAAAGGAAGGAAGTATGGGCATGCTGGGAAGGGGGTGTAGGCCATAGCATGATGGGAGTTGTAGTCACAGATATTGGTCACCCTCACAATTGGCCCATCAACACCACTCTGAACCATGCTCACATCACAGGGATTGGAAAACAACTGACAAGATGGCTGACACTGGGTACTGCTGTGGGGAGCACAAGCCCCTGCTGGGAACTGGGCACCAACCAACAGCAGGACACCACTGACTGACATCCTGAAAGCCAACTTGCACTCCCTGCAATGGAAGCACGTTCCATGGTGGGATATCTGGCTGGGTGGGAAGGAGGACTGACAGCTATGACCATATTCACCAGCAGCTTTTCTCACACACCCCCTTAACACAACCTCCACACAACTCACCTGGGAGAATGCATTGCCTCACACTCTAATTAAATATCCCACAAAGAACAACCACACTGGGTTATGCTGTGTGAAGTACAGGGACACTCTTGAGACTTGTAGCCAAACAAACGCCAGGACAACACTGTCAGCCATCCTGTCAGCACAGGCACACTACCCCACAGGGAAGCAGAGTCAAAAGGAAGGAAGTACGGGCATGCTGGGAAGGGGGTGTAGGCCATAGCATGATGGGAGTTGTAGTCACAGATATTGGTCACCCTCACAATTGGCCCATCAACACCACTCTGAACCATGCTCACATCACAGGGATTGGAAAACAACTGACAAGATGGCTGACACTGGGTACTGCTGTGGGGAGCACAAGGCCCTGCTGGGACGTGTGTACCAACAAACAGCAGGACACCACTGTCAGCCATCTTGCCATTGCTGTCACACTCACACACTGTGAACTCCACTCAAAAGGAAGGAAGTATGGGCATGCTGGGAAGGGGGGTGTAGGCAATAGCATGATGGGAGTTGTAGTCACAGATATTGGTCACTCTCACAATTGGCCCATCAACACCACTCAGAACCATGCTCACATCACAGGGAGTGGAAAACAACTGACAAGATGGCTGATACTGGGTACTGCTGTGGGGAGCACAAGCCCCTGCTGGGAACTGGGCACCAACCAACAGCAGGACACCACTGACTGCCATCCTGAAAGCCAACTTGCACTCCCTGCAATGGAAGCACGTTCCATGGTGGGATAACTGGGCTGGGGGAGAAGGAGGGCCGGATGTCCACCAAATACCACCAATGCTGGCCATGCACACACCTCAACATTCACATAGAAAAGCTTCAGGTTGGCAGGACAATGTGCTACACCAATATCAACCTCTGACTGTGACAACTTAGGACAATGCAATGTACAGGCCCACATCCAGAGGTACAGTCACAACTGTCAGGTGTGTGAACCATTGATGCCCGTAGAAACATAACATACATTGTGTCTCTTCCAAAAACAGGTGATGATGGGGACACAGCAGCAGACGATGAGGAGTCCCTGTCCCAGGCTCCGGGGGACACTGAGCTCACTGGTGTGGAACAGCCTCTGCACTCCTCGGATGGCGAAGACCTACCTGGCCCCTCCGTTGCGAGTCATCATGCAGCACCAGCAGGACCAACATCTGCACCCCCTGCACCCACCCCTCCAAAAACTGCCAACATACAGACCACCCCTGCCAACACGGACAGACCAAGGACCACCGATGACAACAGCACAGGGACCCCGGCCCAACGTGGAGCAATGGACAACGACCCCAGTAACAACCCCCAAGTGGGCCTACGGTCACCTGTGCGTGCCACCACTGGTCCCGCACGTGTCGCCAGGGGTGGTGGGAGGGGTGGTAGACATAGGTCGCTGTTTGCAGAGGGGCCAGGACTGCATGATGACCCACAACTGGCACGCATTGCTGAGGCGTACCAGAATAGCACTGGAGAGGTCAGCCAGGTAGTGGGGATCCTCAAGGACATTCAACAGCAGCAGGCTGCCCATCATGCCCGCTTGGACTCACACATGTCCTGTCTGGAGACACACACGTCCCGTGTGGAGACACACATGTCTGGCATGGAGTCCAAGTGGGACACATTGGAAGAACTGACAGAGGTGCATAGGGACATATTGACATGCCTCCGCCAGATTAGCACCAACATGGCCACACCTCCCTGTGTGCCCACAACATCTGGTGCTGCAACAACTGCAACTGCCACAGGGAGGGAGGAGGACTCTGGTGGAGAATCCTCTGCACCGCAGCAGCCTGCACGTGAGGGTCCCCCCCGGAAGAAGAGGGGTCGTCCGAGGAAGGAAAACTGAGAGGCCGATGGCCATGTACATCCCCCAGGAACCCAACACCTGTTCTGGAAAATCTCCTTTGTGTGCAAACTGTTTACCCTGTCGAATGCAACACAACTCTCCCACATGACATGGGGAGCTTAAGTTGGCCCAATGTATCAGATGACTGTGGACTTTACTCAGGACATTTCTGCTACCAAGCCTTCCAACTCATCTGGGAACTTTGGATTCCAATCCCAATTTACAGCACCCACCATCCTGTGCACTATCCTCACACATGTATGTAAATAAACTCACTAATACACCATACTTGCCTCTGTTGTGATTCCAACGTGGTTTTTGTCATGTAGATGGTGATCTGCTAAATGACACTGTGCATGCTAACTGCTACAGCAAGTTCAACACCGTCATGTGAGTCATGGCGACGTAACACATATGAGGGAGACACACCACTAGGGCTACACAACACATACACACCAGGGCCATCAGACTCATCGCCTACACTGATGTTGCCAGGAAATACAGTGGAATGCACAGACACCACACCTATTCACAGTCTGTGTTAACTAGCCCACAGGTGCAGTAAGCACATGTCAGTCAGATGTGTGACCACAGACAACGCACAACCCAAAGTGAAGCACAGGTTTATTACACATTTGCAACATGTTGTTTCCACTACAGATGCAAGGTAATCCTACGTGGCAGTGGCCACACAGTCAACAAGTGTAGAAGAAATAAAGTCCAGGGTTGTGTGGCACATCACCTGTAGGGAAACGACTACTTCCACCCTGGAAGTTGAATCATGGTGTCGGGGGATCACAGTTCACCAAACAACTCTGAAAGTACCCTGTGAAGGACAGACATGACACACAGTCAAAAGCACGGAAGAACAGGACAGAACTGCAATACTCATGGCCAATACATGTCACAAGATACTCACAGAAAACCAAGTTAGCATGTCAACACTGTTGGGGAGTACAGTCTACCTGTAAGGACACATCGCTGCACGCTTCCAGTCAAGTAGCACATGGCCACACTCAAACAGCACCAGAGCACCACCAACACATATCACGCAAACACACATCATTGACATGACATCTCTGGATACTCACATTCAGCTGAAGAAGTTGGTGATGAGCTGTGTGCGGACATCACCATCATCATCATCATCATCACTGGCATCGTGGCCCAGGCCAGGATCCTCCACAGGTGGCGGATGTTGGTCATCGTCATCCAGGATGAGAGGCAACTCCTTCCACACTGCCAGGTTGTGTAGCATGCAGCAGACGATGACAATCTTGCACACCTTTGCTGGGGCATATGGGAGGGCCCCTCCTGTCTTGTCCAGGCAGCGGAAGCGGCTCTTCAGGAGACCAAATGTGCGCTCGATCACTCTCCTGGTCCGACCATGTGCCTCATTGTAGCGCATCTGGGCTGGTGTCACAGGGTTCCTGAGGGGTGTCAGCAACCACGGCATGTTGGGGTATCCGGAGTCACCTACAGACAGACAATTGCACATTAGCTGAGTTGGAAAAGAGGGCGGAATACAACATAGCAGAACACACACAATGGTACAAAGTCAGTACACACCGACAAGCCAGGCACGCTGGTTCTGCATCTGTGACATCATCCTCGGGATGCGACTACTCCTCATCACGTAGGCATCGTGTGCCGAACCAGGGAAACGGGCACACACATGTGAGATGCTCATATCTGCAAGACATACCACCAGAGCATTGATCGAATGATAATGTTTCCTGTTCCTGTATGCCTGCTCATGTGCCTGTGGTGGTACCAAAGCCACATGTGTCCCATCAATGGAGCCAATGATATGTGGCATCCTCCCCAGGACATAGAAGTCACTCTTGACGTCAGTGAGTTGTTGACGTGTAGGGAAATAGATGTACTGGTTCAGGCATGTCAACATTGCCTCCAAAACATCGCGTAGCACACGGCTGAACATAGTCTGTGACATCCCACCAGCAGTCGCAACAGTGTGTTGAAAGGTACCGGTGGCAAAGAAGTGTAGGGCTGCCATCACCTTCACCTTGGGGGTCAGCGCTGTAGGGTACGGCCGGCCAGGTTGCAAATGTGGGGCCAAGCGCACTGCCAAATCCTCAATCAGCTGCCTGGTGAAGCGGTACCGTCGGATGCTGTCACGTTCCACCATCGTTGCCAGGTCAGGGAATGGTCTATGGACAGCTGGTGCCCTGCAGTGCATAGGTGAAGAAAGAAAGATTGTCAGTCACCTCACATATGTGCCATTCACCATACTCAATTTCACATGATACATCATTACGAGACACAAGTACTTGATGTGTGTGCCGTTCTGTATGGACATATATGGCACCTACATGGACATCATCTAACATCTCAGTTCAACATGTGTTGACAACAGGTTCCAGGTTGTGCTATGGGAAACCATTAGGCTGTGTCACAGTACCCATTTACTGCTGTCACGTTCCACACACACACCACAGTGACATGTCTGGACAGATGCGCCACAGGCATCACAGCTCATTGACAGGTAGATTCCCAGTGACCCTGTCTTGCCACATGGACACTGGCATGACATGGCGTATCATGTACACGTCAGAAAAACAAACATGACTCCCACAGGTAGTGGCCCCTGTTGCCTCCGCAGGACAGATATGGACGTCTGTGACACACACACGCACAACATCAAAGTCCATGCACAAACAACGTTGATGTGGCAGACTGTCTCCCATTGTGCACATGGAATCAGAGACATCGGAAACACAACATGCACACAGACTGTGGAGGGCCATCACTATTGTGGCAATGGGTCACCCTGTGACGTACATGCCTTCCCACATGGGACTCTGGGGGTATGTGACATGTCATACACATACACAACCTGGAAATGTGACCATGCCACATGCTCCGAAATGAACAGTTGCACATCACAGTGGTCATGTGCACAACACACAAAGGATCCTGTCCCCATGAACACGTGCACAGCCTGGGAGTGGCTGCCCCCAAGTGCCACCCCAAAAACCACTTGTTTACCCACATCCACAGAAAAGGTAATGCAGCCTTACATGCCTTAGGATACAGTGTGGACTGGGTATGGTGTTGTAGGTGTGCCCCTGAGTCCCTGGCAAGTATATGTGGCTGGCATACGTTCACCAGTGACAAGCACGGTGACATATGCGAGTGACCTGTACAGGGACGCGTTGTACAGCAATGGACCGATCGGTTTGCACGCACTGGCCATTGCATCTGTTGTGAGTGGGTACGCGTTGTTTCCCGGAATACGCGTTGTACAGCAATGGACCGATCGGTGTGCACGCACTGGCCATTGCATCTGTTGTGAGCGGGTACGCGTTGTACAGCAATGAACCGATCGGTGTGCACGCACTGGCCATTGAATCTGTTGTGAGCGGGTACGCGTTGTACAGCAATGGACCGATCGGTGTGCACGCACTGGCCATTGCATCTGTTGTGAGCGGGTACGCGTTGTACAGCAATGGACCGATCGGTGTGCACGCACTGGCCATTGCATTTGATGTGAGCGTGTACGCGTTGTCTTTTGAAATACGCGTTGTACAGCAATGGTCCGGACGGTGCGCATGCATTGGATAGGGCCTGGCATGGCAACGGACGCGTTTTCGAAGCTGTAACGAGTCTGATGCAGTGAATTCAGTTGGCCAGCCACAACAATGTTGCAAAAACATGGGTGTCATGAAGTTTAACTTTTGAAGGATGCTGTGGGCGTGTATAAGTGGTGCAATTCCATGGATTGGCCAGATTCAGAAGATGCAAACGACTTGGACCTATCAATATGGACACATGGGACAGTATCTGCCTCTGCAGCACACATATAATGCTGGCTGTTCCCCTGAGAGCTCACTTGCCTGCACTACATGCTCCAGGACGACATCTGCCACCAACACTGCTGCTGTCTCTGCATCCTCTGGCTACTGCAATGGCACGTACTGTGGAGAGAGCCCCAGCCTTCAGCCTTGAGGAGAACCAGGCCCTGCTGGACAGCCTCTTTCCACAGTACAGCAAGCTGTATGGGAAACCAGGGGAGCAGGTGAGTGTGCTGTCCACTGCCTTACTAATTGTGCATGTTGTCTGACTAGCAAGACTTACAGTGTGCACACCACTGGCTAGCATGCTCACTGAGTAGCTCTCCCCCCCCAAAGTGTGTAGTTACATGCACTGAACAGGTACAGTGCAGTAACAGTGCATTCCAACAAGGTTTACTTCCCATGCAATGATACCATGTAGTAACTGCTGGCAAACTGTTCATAGCCATCGTTGCACTGCCTGTGTACATCATATGCACCTGTGATTGAGACATGTATATCCAACTGTGTGATGCACGTATATGTTGCATGTGTAGTAATGGCATTTTCACTTTGTCATCCTCACAGGTTGATGCCCACCAGAAGCAGGAAATCTGGCTGACCATCGCCCGGTCAGTAAGATCCGTGGGGGTCTACAAGCGCCGGATCCGCAACTGCCAGAAGAGGTGGCAGGACCTTCGGGGCTGGACCCGGAGGATCGCAAGGGTCCAGCTGAAGCTGTCGCCTCCTCGCAGGAGGGGCGGACACTGGACCCTGACCCCCACATGCTCAGGATCCTGGCGGTGGTCTTCCCTGACCTGGATGGGCAGCTGAAGGCCAGACAGCAGCAAGGAGGGGGTGAGTCCATGACTGCACTGTGCACTTTGTCTGACATGCTATGTGCCCTCCTCTGGCCTGGTTAAACTTCCACAGTACATCAGTCTTGTGGTCCAGGACGCATGTCCCTCAATTGTGACATGCCCACTCCTCATCTGATACGCATATGTGTGGCCCTTACAGTCAGGAAATTGTGTCACTTGGGTACTGTGTCATTGCATTTTGCTTCGCTCAAGGTGGGGGACAGCATTTGTTCCCGTGACTATGTTGTGGGATTCATGGGTGGGTCAATTGCTTACACAATGCCAAAGTTCTGACATGTAATCTGGGTGTAACTTTGATATGTGGTCCACTTGCTGATCTGAATCACCACATGTCCCTGGGGTATTTGGCACACCGCCATGCTGCGGGTGGGAACAATGTTTGGGCCTCAGGAGTATGTATATCAAGTGTGTCACACATGCTTAGCCACCTGCCTACTGTCCAGGGCTCATCCCTCTTTCAGGTGGAGCAGGACAGTCATGCCTACTCCAGGGCATACAATACACTCTGTACTCCCACTCCCGTGTATCAGCTGACATGTTGTGATCAGTGAAATGTTCCCTCAGGTGTCTGCCTCTGTGTCATTGTGCCGTGGCTTCGTTGTCAGGACTACTGGGATGTTTATCGTTTAGGGCTCAGCATGCCATCTGAGATGTGACCATGAGACACGATACTTCTGTGACTCATAGGTGTTTGATCACTTGACTGTGCACACAGGTGTATGCGAATGTGAACTTCAGGCAGCTGTTTTACATTCACAGCAGACTGTGAGGTGCTCAGGTTCATAGAGTTGTGTTTCATGTCTCCCATATGTCCAATTGGCATGACGTGGCCAAATAAGAGTTCAGATGATGTGGTGTGTGGGGGATGGACATGTGCACTTGTCAGCTACATAACTTGCATTTCCCATTTCCTAGGACTGTGACACAGTGCAGACTGTTGTTGGCTGGCTGCCATGCCCATGTGACTGGAGACAGTGATGTATGACTTTGCAGGCATGCCTGTGCCATGGCATTTAACTTCCTAAGAGTGATCCTGCAGGGGAGTTACATGTGCAACATGCACCCCATTGTGGCATTGACTATCCGGACATGGGTGCATCATGGTGTCTGGTGCTGGTATGCATCACATGCATTTCTAATTAGACTCTGGCCATCCCTTTACCCGGACACCTGTACTAACTCAGTGGCAAGAGATGTGATGTGTGCATGTTCACATACTTCACTGTGTTCTCTGCAATGTCCAACAACTGTGTACGTGGTGCTTGTGTCCACACTGGGGTATTACCATCCAACAGGCACCAGACAGATGGGTGCAAGGGCAGGAGGGGTGTGAGTGCCATGGTTGACCATCAGACTGACAATTGGCTTCTCCTAATCTGTGTGAGGACTTTTGGCAATGTTCAACTGAGGATGCCAGGGCTTGCTCTGCAATGTGCTGTACTTACTGTGGTGTGTGCGGTCAGTGCAGGTGACTGATGTTTGTCTGTTTCCCTAATTGTTTGCAGATACATCCACGGCCACAGGAGGGGACAGCTCCACGGACCAGGAGGAGCTGCAGAGCCAGACTGGGTCAGCAGGCGATGAGTGGTCAGAGGGACCCAGTGGCACGGAGGGCGAGGGGAGCCACACAGAGGAGTCCTCAGCACCATCCACCTCAGCTGAGGACCACAGCAGCTCGGAGGATGACTCCCTTGTGGAGGCGGGTGTCAGCAGCCACCACACCCCAGCTAGTATGTCTGGCCCCACCACCACCACCGCCCTCCCATTGGCTCCCATTCCAGAGGTCCGTGGAGGCTCCCGTGTCCGGAAGCGTGTCTCCTTTGTGCCAGGCACCGCACCCCCTGACCCTGTGTCCCCTGCTGCCCTGAGTGAGGAGTCTGTGTACCTACTTCGGCAGCTCCATGTAGGGCAGACAGCAATGCTGAGTGTCCTCCATGCACACACCACTCTGTTGACACAGCTGGTGTCGTTCATGGAGGGCATCTCGACGGGCATGTCTGCCCTACAGAGGGGCAATAGGTCCATGGACTCCTCCCTGATGACAGCAGTGTCCCTCCTCCAACAGTCCATCACCCCTCCTACCTCTGCCCCATCCACACTTCCTGGCACCCTACCTGTCCCAAGCACATGCACACCTGCACAATCACCCAAACACACAGACACGAGCAGCACAGAAACACACAGAACAAGGGCAAAACGTGCACACAAGCATCCTCAGGGGACTGATACCACACCCACAGGGGATGTGGAACAGACACACACACAGGCATCCACACTCACTCCGCAGTCCTCAAAATCCTCTCCCTCCAAGACCCCTTCCCTTGCCTCACCTGCAACCACACCTACAAAGCAGCTCTTCCTCTGTGACCTCAGCCTCTTCCCCTCCGATCCCGCTGATCCAGCATACAGGGGGACGAGGAAGTCCACCCACACAGAGGGGAGTGCCCCTCGCCCCCGGACACCCTCCCCCAGGCGCAGACAGCCTGAGGCCCCCACCCGCAAGTCCCCCCGGTCCCGGAAGAGCAAGACCCCGCCACCACCCTGCAGCTCAACCACACTGTCTCCTTCCTCCATCCCTCAGTCACCCACAACACAGGTTCCCCCACCACACCCTGTCCCAGGTTCACCCACCCACAGATACACCATCCCCAAAATGATGCGGCCTTCTCCTCCTACCACTTGCTCTTTCAGCCCCCCCCCCGCTGCACATGTTTGTGCCACTGGTGTGGAGACCGTATCCTCCCCCTCTGTCCTGCCCACCTTACCTGAACCCCATTCTACTCCCCCGGAGATGGGCACTGCAGTGGAGTCCACTACCACCCCGTCTGACTTGGGCACTGCAGTGGGGAACCTATCAACTCCATCTGGCTGGACCACTGCAGTCGTGCCGGCACCCACACCATCTGACTCATGCCCTCCAGTTGTGCCGGCACACACCATGTCAGACACCTCCACTGCAGTTGTCAGTGACTCTCCAGCACCAGCCACCCCTTCCCTGCCTCCTTCTGGTGAGCCCTGATCCTGTCCCTGCGGTGCCTGGCCTGCCCCCCGTATACCCCTCTGAGGAGAATGTCCCTGCTCCATATCAGTGCAGGCAAGCAGAGGGTGACATCTGCCACTGTCACTCTGTTCGGACTGAACTGTTGGACTGGCCATTGGCCTTTGTATTTTTGCAGTACTTTCTTTTTTCAGACACATATGCTGAATAAAGCTCCTTTCTGTTCTCTGGTGGTTTTGCTTCAGATGTACTTGATGTTGATGATGCTAACCATGCCCTTGCTGCAGTGATGGTGATATTTGGTATCATGAAAATGAAGTGTTACTGTGCAGGACCCCATGTGGTCCAGGGGGAATGTGTCCTATCCTGGTGTGTAGCCATGTCATCCTTTGCAGCAATATGAGGGTGTCATGTTTTCAATATTTGCCAATGGGATTTCCTACATTTATTTGCAATATCACATCTGTGGCTTACACCCCTGCACATCAGTTGTGCTTGCCATTGTTCATTTTGTCTGTTTCCCTGACCGTGTGACCATCTCCACTGGACATGCAAGTTTGGGCATCAATGGGGAAGGACTCATCTGTGTTATCAGTGCAACTTGCTATACATGTGTGTTGGATCTGTGCAGATGATTTCGGTGACACTCCCATGACCAGGCTGATGTGACGAGAGCCTTCATTTTGTGCTAATTGTTGACTGAGTGACCAAGTGTACTGCTGACATGATAGAGCCCTGCAGAGACAACGTATGGCACAGCTTTCCTTACACAGGAGTGGAGTCCCCTCATGGCAGTGTGTAATTCCGTGACATTGCCTGAGCCCAAGGTGTGTGTTGTGTGAGCATGTCTGTGTGTGTTCACTTCCATTTTGCAACACAGGCTGGGATCCCTAGTGATGTTCCTGTTTGTGATGCTTGCTGAGTTGACCTATGTTCCCCCCAAATCTTCGCCCTGGGTTCTCTGTGATGTGGGTGCATGGCACATTACTGGTCATCAGGGTGTCATCCATAGGTGTGTTTGCTGTCAGGGCTGAGTTTGTGGGCAAATGCAGATGAGACACAGTCAGGATTCCCCTTGGCACTTGTTGGTTACACAAGTCATGTAATTTACATTTTGTGTTACCTTTCAGTGATTGTGACACGTTGTGTGTGTGACTGCTGCCACTCCTCAGGGTCAGAGCTGCAATGTTGGAAGTTGTCTATGTGTGTTCTTGGTGGGTGACCTTGGCTTCTTCATTGGTGTGTGACTGTGGCCGGGATCCCATTGGTTGGTGTGGATTTGACATCATGCCCATGTACAGCGTACTGTGCAGTGTGTCAGACATTCACAAGTCTTGTTGACTGGCCATGTGTGATGGGTATCTCCACCTTAGTTCCCCCCACCACCCCTGGGATTGTCATGGGTGCATGTGCAATGTCACCAGTCCATGTGAGCTTCACTGCTGCACATTGGTGGAGGTCAAGGTGTGTGGTGTTGAGTGTGTGCAAATGAGAGTTGTTGCACGGCTAGACCCCTACCTCCATGTTGGCCTTGGCTGACAGGCCGTGCTGATTGATTTGTGCTTGTGTAGGTGTGATGGTAGTTAGTTGTTCAGGAAACATGACTGTGGTTCACTGTGTGTACGACATCTACCTTTGTCATCACACTGGGATTATCATGCAGGCCAGTGTCACCACAATGTGGGGTCCCTGGGGGTAGTGCTGTGGTGGGTCTGTCTCTTGCTGTGTTAGTTGCTGTTCCTACAAGCTTGTGTGACATTTGTAATTTGTGCTCCCTCTCATCTGACAATGCCTGATTGCCCACATAGGGGAATCCGATCCATGAGTTACTTTTGTGTGGCACTGTATACACATCTGTGTAATAGGGATTCAGGCCTCCTCATGTGTTGTGTGGTTGCCTGGGGACACTGGCACACCCCCTATCACCTGTTGTGTTTGATATGCAGTGTGAGTCTGCCTGTTTGTGTTTGTGCATTTGCACCACTGCATTGGCATTTCTTTAGTGTGCCATTGGCTGTATGTTGTTTGGTGGGTTTTCCCTGCTGTCCCTGGGACTCCTAGGTCATCAGTCAGCACAATGATCATGGTTTGTATGTCCTATAGCTGCCATGGAATGGTATTTGTTCACCTGACATCTACGGTCTCCACAGATATCTACATTTGTGTGTCCATTGGTGCTGATGTGTGGGTCTGCATTATGATGGTCACTTCTGTCATTGTGTAAATCGTGAATGTTGACAATGTGAGCCCCCATGGGTGAGGTTTGTCTGCACATGGCCAAAGCGATGTTTCATTGGCACTGCACTGTTTGCCTCACCCAATCTATGTTGCTATGGGACACAAGCACTACTATGCCACTGATGTGTTTGTTGTTGTGTGACCAGGAATCATCCATGCAGTTTGGCATTTGCAGCTTTTCACATGACAACACTTACATTTTGGTCACTGTGGTGATGGGGCTTTAGACCCCATTGCCACAATGTTCAAAATGTGCTTCAGCTATGGACCCCACACTTACCTTTTGGTCACTGTGATGATGGGGTGTTAGACCCCATTGCCACAATGTTCAAAATGTGCTTCAGCTATGGACCCCACACTTACCTTTTGGTCACTGTGATGATGGGGTGTTAGACCCCATTGCCACAATGTTCAAAATGTGCTTCAGCTATGGACCCCACACTTACATTTTGGTCACTGTGGTGATGGGGTGTTAGACCCCATTGCCACAATGTTCAGAATGTGCTTCAGCTATGGACCCCACACTTACCTTTTGGTCACTGTGATGATGGGGTGTTAGACCCCATTGCCACAGTGGTCATGGTCTGCTTGCATTGTGGAGGCCACACACATTTATGTGTGACACATGTGATAGGGGGTCACATTGTATGTTCAATGTCATGTTCAGTGTTGTAGGCACTTGACACAGACTACACACGCTTGTCATGGTGTTGGGGGGGATGTATTTTTCAGACATTCCTTATGTTGGAGTATGCTGGTTGTGTCATGCATTACCCGTCCTATGAGTAGGGGTTGTGTGGGTGGTAGGCATCCAGGCCCCCATGAGTAGGGGTGGTGGTAGTGGTAGGCATCCAGGCCCCCCTGAGTAGGGGTGGTGGTAGTGGTAGGCATCCATCCCCCTATGAGTGGGGATGGTTGTAGTGACAGGCATCCAGGCCCCCATGAGTAGGGGTGGTGTTAGTGGTAGGCATCCATCCCCCTATGAGTGGGGATGGTAGTAGTGACAGGCATCCAGGCCCCCATGAGTAGGGGTGGTGGTAGTGGTAGGCATCCAGGCCCCCTGAGTAGGGGTGGTGGTAGTGGTAGGCATCCATCCCCCTATGAGTGGGGATGGTAGTAGTGACAGGCATCCAGGCCCCCATGAGTAGGGGTGGTGGTAGTGGTAGGCATCCATCCCCCTATGAGTGGGGATGGTAGTAGTGACAGGCATCCAGGCCCACATGAGTAGGGGTGGTGGTAGTGGTAGGCATCCAGGCCCCCTGAGTAGGGGTGGTGGTAGTGGTAGGCATCCATCCCCCTATGAGTGGGGATGGAAGTAGTGACAGGCATCCAGGCCCCCTGAGTAGGGGTGGTGGTAGTGGTAGGCATCCATCCCCCTATGAGTGGGGATGGTAGTAGTGACAGGCATCCAGGCCCCCTGAGTAGGGGTGGTGGTAGTGGTAGGCATCCAAGCCCCCCTGAGTAGGGGTGGCGGTTGTGGTAGGCATCCATCCCCCTATGAGTGGGAATGGTAGTAGTGACAGGCATCCAGGCCCCCATGAGTAGGGGTGGTGGTAGTGGTAGGCATCCAGGCCCCCATGAGTAGGGGTGGTGGTAGTGGTAGGCATCCAGGCCCCCCTGAGTAGGGGTGGTGGTAGTGGTAGGCATCCATCCCCCTATGAGTGGGGATGGTAGTAGTGACAGGCATCCAGGCCCCCATGAGTAGGGGTGGTGGTAGTGGTAGGCATCCATCCCCCTATGAGTGGGGATGGTAGTAGTGACAGGCATCCAGGCCCACATGAGTAGGGGTGGTGGTAGTGGTAGGCATCCAGGCCCCCTGAGTAGGGGTGGTGGTAGTGGTAGGCATCCATCCCCCTATGAGTGGGGATGGTAGTAGTGACAGGCATCCAGGCCCCCATGAGTAGGGGTGGTGTTAGTGGTAGGCATCCATCCCCCTATGATTGGGGATGGTAGTAGTGACAGGCATCCAGGCCCCCATGAGTTGGGGTGGTGGTAGTGGTAGGCATCCAGGCCCCCTGAGTAGGGGTGGTGGTAGTGGTAGGCATCCATCCCCCTATGAGTGGGGATGGTAGTAGTGACATACATCCAGGCCCCCCTGAGTAGGGGTGGTGGTAGTGGTAGGCATCCATCCCCCTATGAGTGGGGATGGTAGTAGTGACAGGCATCCAGGCCCCCCTGAGTAGGGGTGGTGGTAGTGGTAGGCATCCATCCCCCTGTGAGTGGGGATGGTATTAGTGGCAGGCATCCATCCCCCTATGAGTGGGGATGGTATTAGTGGTAGGCATCCATCCCCCTATGGGTGTGTATGGCATTGGTGATAGCCATCCCGCCCCTATGGTTCTGCTGTTGCTAGTGTACGTCATTTCTGCATCCCTATGTGTGTGTGACATATTTCGGGTACGTGTCGTTTGTTTGTGTTGTGGGTGTTTGACTTACCGTCTGCACCGTACGCGTCCGTACCGGTCCCGGTAATAGATGTAGAGTATTGGTAGGACCTGCGCGATGGGATTCATGGTTGGGTCGTCTCGTTCGGGTTTCTCGTGGCTTCGACTCGTACTCGTCGCTGGCTTGTTCGTCTCGTCGCCGTGGATCGTCTTGTGGCGCGAATCGGAGCTTATGTACAGCTCTCCCGGATGCTCAAACGTGCCGGACGTAGCGACGGGTTCGGCGCGTACGGAAGGCGCATCGTACTAGTCCGGCCGGAAGGTGCTGTGTATTTGCTTCCGTGCACCTCGAATCGGCGTTTACGGATCCGGCTCGGGCGGGGAACAGGAGCTGAAATGGGTAAGTACGGCTCGCTCGGAATTTGAGCTGTTGTGCGCATCGTACTTGTTCGTTCGGACGAGTGTTCGAATCGGTCGGGAAACACGTGTTCGGCTTGTATTTTTTCCGGACGAATACTGTTAGGTGCGCTTCCGGCCGAGATCGGAATCGACCCCTAAATGTGGACCTCTAGGTATCTTTGGTTTAAGGTGTGAACCTCTAGGTATCTTTGGTTTAAGGTGAAGCGAGGACGGTCAGACAGGGTTCGTATGCTGTGAAGCCAAGTGAGAGACAGAGAGCTAAAGAAAAAATAGAGTTTCTCACAAGAGTGCCTGCTACTTAAAGAAATGTAAAGGAGTGCGATTGGTTAATCACAAAAAGCAAATGCTGCTTGTGAGCTAGTACATGCTTTAATTGACAATGTCACTCAAAGCTTCATGTTGACAAAGATTTATGCTTTTTGAGAGGTAATGTGAAGGTGTTATCAGTGGAGTTTTACAAATGCGTCATTTTAATGAACACATAAATATGTTGGCACTTGGTACAGTCTGATTACGTATCATTAAAATATATACTTTGAAAGCACTTGTTTAATCTTAAACACTAAATCATTTTGCTGCAGCCTATCTCATACTGTGTGTAATTGAATGGCTATGCTGTTGTTCACAGAATAGAATGCATGTGAACAAATGTTGAGAAAAGGGTGGTTTGCAGTTATTGTGAGGGAAGGGAAGAAAAAGTGCTAGAATGTTTATTCAGAGGAGGATGTTTCATGGTGGAGGTCATAGCATATGGAGAAGACATGGAATCTGAGATGTGATTTGGAAATGTTACAGAATTAGCCCCTCTAAAAAGTTAGTTCAGTAATAGGTGCTCAGATGGGCAAGCTTTGTGATCAAATTTGAATATGTTGTGTTTGATATGTTGAGTATAGATTTAAATTGGAGGAATTTGAGATGGATGAAATGAGAAAAAGTGTCTTGGATGAAAAGTTTAAGCAATGTTATTCATTTTTATTTCCATCTATTTTATGTTTTTATAAAGTTCCGTGGCACCTCCGGGATGCCTCAAAGTGGTGGAGTAATAAGAGAGGGTGGAGGAGACTGCAGACATGTAGAAACAGAAGTGAGAGTGGTTAAAGTTATTATAGGCCAAATGTTTGCTGCAATAGGCAGGTCATCAGGTATTGGTGAAATTTGAGGTCTACCTCAAGACAATGAGGAAAAGAAATTGACTTTCAAAGGAAAGAAGTCATAAAAGCATGGCGCCTTCCTCTCAAACCATTCATATTTGATCCTCAGAGACAGTGTAGTATACTGACCTTAGACATCCAGCCATGTTATGTTGAACACCTTACAACACACTTTGTTGTGGACTGAAAATATGTGTTCTGTAAGTCATAATGCATGCATGACACATTAAATCATCTTTCATTGAGCACAGGGGTTGGTATCCCAACACCTGCCTAGTAAAGTAAGTTTTACAAAAGCAAAGACTTTAGATACAAAAAAGTAGGCAGTGTTCAGATTTTGAGAAGTAGTGGATTAAAGAGTCTAGGCTATGGTCATTGAAATGGAGGACAATCTAGGCCTCAGACCCAGAACTGATAATCAGCTACTCATTGGTGGACAAAAGGCTTCAGCTGTGTGGAAGTCATACATTGTATTTGACTGTTTAGAAGTGTTGCTTATGATGCAAAATAATTTAAAATTAATCTTAGTTCCTCCACTGGGATCTATTTGTTTGGCACACTGAATGAGTGTCTTACGAACTGAAGCACAAATTATGATGGGTGCACGGTTAGCGAATAGAGCTGGTTGTATCCTGGCATTGCTGCAATGGCAGAAGTCAGATGTTTTTTTACGAAAACCTTTGACACTACAAACTTAACTACTTTACTTCCCTCCCGATAACAAACAACATGACCAAATATCATATACAAACAATGAAAACACAATACAAATCATACAATGTGCAGAACCATAAAATGGCAACTATAGTAAACAAAATTACACCTAAGGCCAAAAGAGGAATAAAAAGAGAAAGCGAAAAACAGTGAAGAAGTATACCCACATATAAAATGTAATTTTAATGAAACAATGTGAGGAAGTTGGACCATCAGAACCAAGTGGAGCATGCTCCATGTTCCAATTCCTTTGTTTTACCATTAGCAATTTGTCTTGTGAGACAAAATAGCTCTTCCATTCTTTGCTCGACTATCATTCCTTCCCATGACTGCTCAGAGGCTGTTGACCATAACTTGTGGTCAGCAATGTTGGCCTATGCAGCCACACTAAGGTTATGAGGCTCAGTAATTGAGTTTTGAACTGACTGTTTTCATTCATAGTGCTGGCCTGCTTCATTTACTGAAAGGTAGCTTAGTCAGTGAGATTTGGGGGGTTAGTGTGTGAACTATGTGTGGGCGTAACTGGCATAATTCTCTCTAGCATAAGTACTCATAATTATCTCAAGATTGTTCGTAATTATGCACAATTGTGTGAGAAGCGTAATCAAGCATTTAGCGCTATTTTCTTAGTGTTACATGCACCCTTGCATCCCAAAATGGGCCAGAGGATACATTTTGTACTAAGAAAATAGTGATAAATACTATAGGATACAAGCAGCAGTAACCAGCAGCCTCTCGTTCTCTCTTAGTTCGTTGTTCCTGTGCTCCTGCAGTAGAATTCTGGCACCAAATTCCTTTTAATTACTTAAGATAGCATAATTGCATGATTTCACATCACAAGAGTAATGTATAATTACTGAAAATACTCTGATTACTCTGGCATAATTTAAATTTCTCCTAGGCCTAGTGTGAACCCCAAATTTCCCAACTATAAAAGCGGTGGGCGGCAGGGTAGGGGGGTTAGATGATGAAGCACAGTCTGTGATGGAACGTTGGGATGGTTTGACTGAAAGGCAAATTCCTTCAGGCAGTTACTGAGAGTAGGGATATAGAGGAACACTGGGACCAGGACTTCAACCAGGTCTTAAAAGAGTTCTTTGATGTGCTCCCAAGAGAGATTTTGATTATAAAACTTATCTCAGCCCTTCTTCTCAAAACTAGCACAGGAGGGATTTCTGGCTTCCAGATAAATTCAGTAGAGACAAATAATTATAGCAGTATGACACTGAGACAAGAGTTAGACCCAGCTTTCACAGTACGGTAGGTGAACCATTAAGAAACCACTTAGGAGGCACAGATAGAATGTTATCACTAGATGCTAACACAACTGACAGAAAACATGGATGACAGCTAGAATATTGGTGTATGTAGCTTCCCATAAAAAGCATGAGTCTCAAGGTAACCCCACTATAATGACAGGAAGAACCTTATTCAGCCTTATTAATGCTTGTCAAGGGAATGGTTGTATTTTACAAAGTTTGTGTTGCATTTAGTAAGCAGATTATACCCACAGAAAGGTCTTTCATTTCTACTCGCATATAATGATGAAAAATATAATCTGTATATATTTACCATTAACAGTTCCTAAAAGGGACCAATAGACCTACCTTTGTTTAATGTAAATACATCTTTTTTCATATTTATAATAATATGTCTCCTATGTCTATTTCAAGTAACTATAACTCACAGCTACACCAGCACAGAGTTACCATCAACAATGTTGTTTCAGCTATCTCCAGTGATTTTATAGATGATGTCATAGAACATGTTATGAGTGATGTAATATGGGAGGTCATAACCAGTGCGAGTTACAGTTACTTAAAATACCTATATCTGGTGAATTTCAGTGTTTTTAAAATGTTGATATTTTCACCAAACTACAACATCACTGATGTACTATTAAACACTGCAGTAATGTATGGAGTGCACGGTACTTTTAAGAATTTGGTATGAGCGAGCAAGCTCCTGCTTTGCAGAGCGAGCTCACTTGTCAAAATAAATGCATTGCGGTTGCTATGTTTCCTTTTAAGTTACTGCTTTTAGGCCAGTGCTGCTGTCCCGCATCGGTTGCTCAGTCTTTGTTGGGTGTCTGATGCATGAGGACAGGCTACATGTGGGCTCCTTATTTACTACCTTGTACTTCATGAAATAAAATGCTGTACTTATCTCCGCTTGGCTCCCGAAGTCTCTATGTAACAGTCACTTTAACCATTGTTTTTTTCAGTGAATTTCTGAGGTTTTAATGAAAAGTAAGATATTATTACCATACCTAATAATAACAGAACTTTAATCTTGGCTTTTTTCAGTGATTTTTTACTTTTTCTTAAGTAAATTAATATTTTATTACTCTAAGTGTGAGAAATTAGGCTGTTGGTTGAGGGAGAGTAAGCACTTCTGAAGCAACAACCACAATCCTTGTCAGGATGAACCACAAAAGCCACTAAATTGACCTGTGCTTAACCCTCTGGTAGCTTGACAATGTGTAAAGTATTTATGCAGTGCTTAAACAGTAATAAAGTGAAAACACAACAGTAGGAAAATCCCACACTAATTTAGAAAAATAGAGAAACATGTAATAAATTATTTGAGACCAAAATGAAAAAAATGCAATCAGTAGAACTGGAGATATTCTATTTTGAAGATTTTCGATGAAAGTAGAGGCAAAAGACGCAAACCACCAACTGAGGGTATTTGGTCGCGCTGGATCAAGACTGAGCCACAAATTCAGACCCACCACTATGGAGCACAGGCCAGGCACAGGACCAAGTTTGGCCTGCTGAGGATTGTGCCTTATGTCCTTGGTGCGCGGTGTTGCTTTGCTAGGCTTCACGTCATCTGGCATCGGTTCCGATGAATCGGTGTGGCAAGGCTTTGTGCCGGTTATGATGAGCTGCATGGTGCGGCTTGGCAGAGTCTTGCATCACTTGCCATTGGTTCGTAAGAAGCTGGCTGCTGTGCGATATCTTTGTGGGCCTTTACATCGCCAAGTGTCCATTCCAAGGAGGCTGCCAGGTGTACGGTAAGGATTTGAGGGGCTTTGCTTCGCTCTACGTCAGTTCTTTGAAGCTTGCAGCTGTGCAGTGAGGCTTTCCAAGGCTTCATGTCGCTTCACATTAGATTTGGTGGAACCTTCAGTTAGGCCAGGAAGAGCTCTCTTTGATGCCGGCCAAAGGTGAAGGACCTGGGGAGGAACCACTTCAGAATCAGAAACTCACTCCAGGAAAGGCCAGCAGGATTCAGGCAGGTCCAGTTGCGGGTCCAGGCAGGTCCAGTGTAGCAGGTCAGCTGGGCAGATTCAGGGAGGCCTCTGGAGCTTGTTGTGTCCCTGTATCTCCGAATAGGAGGTCACACAGCTGACCCTTGTTATCACTCAGGTAGCCTGGGATGAAGAGAACAGGTTTAGTCTTCTTTCTCAGACAGCAGGGCAAACCTCAAGCAGCAAGGGCAGTCTTCTGACAGCAGTGCGGTCCTTCTGTAGAATCCACAGAGTGTACCGAAGAGTGCGTCTGAGAGTCCCCTTTTTATGCATGGTACCCACTTTGAAGTGGAAGAAACGTCTGGGGTTTTACCCCTAAAGAAGTATTTGGAATTTCTTGCCTCCCCGTCCTGGCCCCAGTCTGTCTGCAGGCACAATAGACCTGTGTGAAGTCCGACTCCTTTGTATGTTAGCCAAGGTAGTGTCTCTGAAGGGCAAGTGTGGCAGGTGACAGCTCCGCCCTGTGCGTGAAATCAGGATGACCCATTCTGCCAACACCCGGACCCTCTATTGTGTGGAGGTCTGGGAGGAATACACAAAGAAAACTGCCACTACACCTAGTGATGTGACCCAGACACAGTCTTCAGGCACCAAATGGTTAGGGCAAGAAAATGCCAACTTTAAAAAAGTTAACCAAAACAAAGGGGTTAGGCTCATAAAGTCAGTTAGGCTGCCCCTATAAACAAATTGTATCAAACAAGAAATGCCACATTGACTATTCTTTTGCAATTTCACTTCATTCGCGGCCACTTTAATCAATAGCAGCGGTCACCATTTATTTTTTAATTCTGTATATAAATATAATACAAACAGTTGTTGACACACACAGAAGATCACATACAAAATGTATCCACATAAATCTCAACAACACATAAACACAATTTGGACAAAACCACAAATGACAACGTACACTACAAAACAAATTATAAATTACAAGACACAACAAATTATCAGTTCGCATTATTTACAAATCCAAATGAGAGCTTGAGAATGATCATTAATGAGGTTCTACATACAATTTGACAATTCATTGCATTGCTCTCATATCAATGGACAAGGCACCTCTGCAAAAGCATGATTTTAACACCCAGGATCTAATTTGAAAGGTTTAGTATTTAATAATGCCCTGAATTACAATGATATTCTTCATATCAAGCAAATAATAATTCACAGTAGGTGCTCAAATGGTGGTCAACGCGTTTCGAACCCTCTGAAGTTTACTTTTTAGGGTTCTCCTCAGGACAAGGAACTGATGTCTGTTTCTCACAAGACTGATGATTTAGTCACACAGCAGGTTTCAATTATTTTCACTTAAAACACAGAATTGGCACCAATGCAACTGGGCATGATATTCAATTCAAAGGATGTATATGGTAGAACAATTTGATAAATATTGACTCTGGTCCTGCCGCGGAGTTGCTTGAAAGTGATTCGCGGTTCATCAATAAACAGCAACCACTTTAAAAAAAGTGGCATTTTTAAGAATTGTGACTTAAAATTCGACTTTAGCATTAAAGAGGATTATAAATTATAATTATTCAGACACCAAACATGATATTCCTACTTGCTCCCAACTAAAAGTTAACGCTTATTAAATGTAGTAAGGTAACCCAATGTTAACCTATGGGAGACGTAGGCCTCACAACAGTGAAAAATTAATTTGTGAGTTGAGGTTTTCACTACCAGGACATATAAAACTTAAAAGTACACGTCGAACATTTATTACACTGCACCCTGCCCTATGGGCTGTATAGGGCCTACCATAGGGATGCCTTATATATATTAGAAAAGAAGTTTTAGGTCTGGCAAAATGTTTATTTTTCCAGGTTGCAAGGGCAGTCCTGAGACATGTTTAAAAAGGTTACTTAATTGGTTGGCACAAAAGATGATGCAGTCTCAGTAGTAGCATTTAATTTACAGGCCCTGGGTACATATAGTACCACTCTACTAGGGACGTACAAGTAAATTAAATGAACCAATTGGATGTAGGCCAGTTCTACCATGTTTAACGGAGAGAGCACACACACGCACTATAGAACTGGTTAGCAGGGGTAAAGTGTGCAGAATCCAAAAGCCAACAAAAACATGTTAAAAAAAGGAGGTGAGAAGGCTAAAAGTTTGGGTTGACCCTGCAGAGAGGGCCGGTGCCAATACTAAGTAACTATGGGAGGTGGACTCTGCTGCTGCTATGCCCTGCACCCCACCCCCATGGGCAGCTAATCCCTGGCCATACACAGCCTTTGCCTTTTTGCAGCATGAGTTAGAGCACAGGCAAAGGCCCGTGCACAGCCCACCCACCACAGACACTCATGCCCTCCTTTTTTTTTTAAATGGATTTCTGATCCCGTTGGACTCTCACGGTGTGCCAGTGAGGCCCCTGCACTTCCTTGAGACTGTTGCACAGGGAAGTCCTGCTGGCTCCCACGAGAGTCCCGCAGGATTGCGGCAACCCAATAAATAATTTTGATTTTAAAATCTGGCCCGGGAGATGCCTCTAGGATCCCCCACAAGGTACAAGGAGTCAGGGTACCTCTTCCCTGAACCCTTACATTATTATTTTTTTTATTTCCCAGGGCACAGGGACTGAGTACCCATGTCCTGAAATGTTGGCCTTAGCATTTCTCTTCATGTGCGACCAGCCAATTAGAACACGAGCTCCTGCGGGACTCGCAGGAGCAGGACAGCCAAAGGGAAAAGAGGCCCTGTCAGCCAATCATTTAGCCCTAATATTTAAAAGCTGCTCACTCATAAGAGTCCAGCAAGACTCCTATGAACCCAACCATCCAGATATACATTATTACACCAATCACAAAAAGTATGTTTTCTGGGATAAGATCTAGCTTTCTGCCAAATATGGTATTATTTCATTCATCCATTTGGGCTGTCGCATGGGGAAATTGTGTTTTAGGATCCATTTGTTTCTGAACCCCCGCTTTTGGGATCATCCTGAAACTTTCAAGGAAGGTGCTGAGGTTTCCTTAAGATTCGTTAAACCGCCACTATTAAATTCCGGGTGATCGGTCAAGTGGGGGGCCAAGAAAAGGAGGGGGGAGTCTCAAAATGTGCTACCCCATTAAATTTTCCTATATATCCCAAACAGCTAAACAGAATTACACCAAATTTGCCAGAAAGCTAGCTCTTGGTCCAGAAAGTATGCTTTTTGTAATGTGCCTTAAATCCATCAGTAATTTTTGAGGTATTAAGGCTCAAAAATGTTTTATATTTCACATTGTGGAGGGTCTGCGGAGCCAACAGATCTCTAGCTGAGATCTGATTGGCTGCCACCACATCAACAAACGTAACAACATCTTAGGAATCGGAACTCAGTCCCTTTTCCTGTAAAAAATGTTATCAAAAGATACAATGGGGAAGGGTAGGGGTACCCTGCCACCCCTAGGCCTGGTGGAGGGAGTCCTAGAGGGATCACCCACTGGGTCCAAAAGCATATTTTTTAAAACCATTTTACAGCAAATTTGCAGTGGATACACAAATCTGTGGTAAACGTTTGTTTTTTTAAAGTACAGGCTCTCACGCTTTAATAAAAACAATCCCCGGAGTGGACCAGGGCCCGTGGGGGTGGCGCATCAGATCAATTTTGGGAGGGGTGTGCAGCATCTCTATCTGAGCCTCTGTGACACTCTGGGGATCCCATCCCCGGGGCTGATATAATAATAACAGGAGGGGGTGCACGCCTTCTCTTACCTAGCCTCTACAAGGCCCCCATCCCCTTGGGCCAATGTAATAATAAGGGGAGGAGGCACGTGACTCCCTCGCTGAGCTTCTACGAGGCCTCGGAATTGGCATCACCTATGGCAATAAAGTATTACTTACATTAAGAAAAACAAGAAATTCACTGAAAAAAACCAAGGTTATAGTGATGTTATAGTTAGGTATGGTTATATCTTACTTTGCAAAAAAAAAAACCTTTGAAATTCACTTAAAAAAAAACAAAAGGTTAAAGGGACATTCTAGTTAGGTGAGAATGTCAGTTAAAATATATTGTTTAAAATAAAAAAATAGAAATTCTGAAATTCACCAATGATAGTTATTTCAAGCAACCATAACTCGTACCCTTAAGTAACTATAACTCGCGCCTTCACCATGCACTGCTTATGACCTCACATATGACCTCACTTATGACATGTTTTGTGATATCTTTGATAAAATCACTGCATCATGTCAAATGACATTATTGACGACAACACTGTGCATGGTGGGGAGCAAGATATAGTTACTTTAGGGCATGAGTTATGTTTACTTCAGATATCTATAATTTGTAACGTTTCAAATGAGTAAAACTACTAAAATTAAAATTTTAACTAACATTTCTCCTGTAACTATAATGTCCCTTTACCCATTGGTTATTTGAGTGAATATATATATATATATATATATATATATATATATATATATATATATATATATATATATATATATATATATATATATATATATATATATATATATGTATGTAGACAGAGACATATATTTACTTTACCCAGTGGTGGTCGCAACTGGGTAGTTATAGTTATAGGAAATGCCTTTTTTGTTTTGCTATTAACTTTAGTGCTGTTTTCCGAATCGTCACGTGAGGGACAGTGCCTGGAAGGTAAAATGACTATTGATTGCCACTGAGCACGACATGGAATTGATCCTTTTAAAGCTCAAATGTGACATTTGAATTTCATTTAGACTTACTAAGGCATTTGAGTGCAAGGTTTAAAGATGGACATTACGAGGCCTGAGAAAACATTTGCAATGCATTATGGACACTGAAGTCCAATCAATGACAGGATTGTGAACCATAACTGTTAAACTCGAACATTTGCGAGTAGTGGGCATTAGCCAGTGAATTCTAAGAGCACTGATGAAGTGAACAGTTATCTGGTCCCTGAGATTGCAGTAAAAACTATCGTTATTGTAAAATATTTGTATGGCACTCGTAGTCCTTCTTCACTTTTCAATATCCAAGTGTATTTAAATCCTGTGGTAACTGCCCCTCTCATTTGCATACGATTAAGACCCACCTGGGGTTGAAACGCGTAATGCTTTACTTGTTGAAGAATAAACTGACTTACCTGATGTCCGACTGGAGGGCTTGCTTTCGCGCTGCGGATGGTGCGTGAATTTCTTGTGTTGTGTTAAGGCGGTGACGTCGCCCACAAGCCCCGACCCGCTAGGCTGGGCTCCCTATCGTCACAATTGCATTTGGATCTATATGGAATGGGAGGCCCGCCGGCTGTGTTAATTTTGGAAAGAAAGATTTTGCCGTGATGGTGCCACTCCAAAATACGGGAGGCTCCGCCACTGTTTTTCGAGGAGGCCTGCAGGCCGGAGATTTCTCGACATCTGAGAGGCAGCCAGGGTTTGCAGGAGTCGCTGTACTCTTGCACAGTCGGACGAAGGTAATTACTTCACAGGCAGCTACATTGTAAATCTGGACAATGAGCACGTGAGGGACAGTGCCTGGAAGGTAAAATGACTATTGATTGCCACTGAGCACGACATGGAATTGATCCTTTTAAAGCTCAAATGTGACATTTGAATTTCATTTAGACTTACTAAGGCATTTGAGTGCAAGGTTTAAAGATGGACATTACGAGGCCTGAGAAAACATTTAAATGCATTATGGACACTGAAGTCCAATCAATGACAGGATTGTGAACCATAACTGTTAAACTCGAACATTTGCGAGTAGTGGGCATTAGCCAGTGAATTCTAAGAGCACTGATGAAGTGAACAGTTATCTGGTCCCTGAGATTGCAGTAAAAACTATCGTTATTGTAAAATATTTGTATGGCACTCGTAGTCCTTCTTCACTTTTCAATATCCAAGTGTATTTAAATCCTGTGGTAACTGCCCCTCTCATTTGCATACGATTAAGACCCACCTGGGGTTGAAACGCGTAATGCTTTACTTGTTGAAGAATAAACTGACTTACCTGATGTCCGACTGGAGGGCTTGCTTTCGCGCTGCGGATGGTGCGTGAATTTCTTGTGTTATATATATATATATATATATATATATATATATATATATATATATATGTATATATGTATATATATATATATATATATATATATATATATATATATATATGTAGACAGAGACATATATTTACTTTACCCAGTGGTGGTCGCAACTGGGTAGTTATAGGAAATGCCTTTTTTGTTTTGCTATTAACTTTAGTGCTGTTTTCCGAATCTTCACAAAAGTTTCCAAAAAGTGCTCTTTTTGCCTAGTTTCTGCATAGAAAATTTCAGGGTGATCCATAAAGTGGGGGCTTAGAAAAAGAGGGTGTCCAAAAATGCAAAATCCCCATCGATTTTTTTATAGACTTTTTTAGGTAGTACTACTGCAAAAAGTGCTGAATAGAAATACACCAAATTTGGCAGGAAGCTAGATCTTGGTGCAGAAAGCGTGCTTTTTGTGATTCAGTGTAAATCTATGTAGTAGGTTTTTAGAAATTAGTGAACAAAAATATTTCTGTATTTTGACAGCTGGGTTTGAATTTTAATTTTAAAAAACTAAAGTATTCTGATTGGCCCAGGGGGCTTTTTTTTCTTGGGGCAATTCACTCCCACAGGAGTCACGCTCCTGCGGTAGCAAGCACTCTGACTGGCTGCCTGCAACATGATGAAAAATGTTGCAGGCAGCAATTGCAGAGACTGCCTGAGTTAATTATATATATATATATATATATATATATATATATATATATATATATATATATATATATATATATCTATATATATATCAGGCCTCTAACCCTTGTGGGTAAGACCCCAGAGCTAAAAAAAATCTTTTTTTTAAAGTCACGATTCCACCGGAATTATAAATTTAATACATTTTACCCCCGGACTGGGCCAGGGCTAGAAGGTCTTTAATGTTTTATATATATATATATATATATAATGTGGAGGGGGACATGAGTGGGACCCCCTTCCCCTACCAACTCAGGACCTCCATCCCCCAGGACCAAACCCACTTGAAGGGGATGAGGGCATGCAGCTCCCCCTTCCTGTGCCACTAATGGGCCCTGGGCACGCCATCCCCCAGCCACTATTGGACTCCATCCCCCAGGGCCTAATCCATTATAAGTGGGTGCCCCAGTGCCCACCGGGGCACCCACAAAATATAACCTTGGGGAATGTGGGGGAGGGGCCCAAGGCCCCTGCAGCCCCTACCGGCTCCCACACGTGAACCAGCATTGCTCCCCCTTGGCAGAAGCAGCTATTTGTGCTTGCTTCCACCAGGCTCTTGGAGGCACACAAACAGAAGTGTGCTCCCACATGGTGGGAGCATTTTAAAAGCTCCCACTGGGTGGGGGCACACTTCTTTCCTTGCCCACCCTCCTGCGGAAAGGGAAAACCACTGTGTCCTGGAGGGTAAGCTTCCTGGGACACAGTTAAAGAGCCAGCCCAATGCAATGGGGTCCCTGGGGCCTTGTAAGGCTCAGGATGTAGGCCACATTATTGTTTGGCTTAAGGGGATGGGGTCTCCGGGGTCCATTTGGGCTTGGTGAGAGAAACAGGCACCCCTCTCCTAAAACTAAAGTGTTTAGCACTGGGGGATGGGCTCCCCGTGGCTGCTACAGTCTCAATAAGGGAGGCTGCGCGCCCCTTTCCCTATTAATTCATTTTCGGCCCCAGTGGGTGAGATCCCCCTGGGACTCAAGGGTTCGGGGAGGGGGCCATGCTCCCCATCCCTTTTTGATTAATTTGACTCCAGGGATGGGGTCCCTGGGTCCATCTTTGGCTTGGGGATGGGGGCCTATGGAAATGATGACCTCACGAAATATATATATATATATTTATATATATTTTAGCTATGTGATGGTGTGCTAATAAAACAAAAAGCAAGCACTAAACCTGGGTCTACGCTCGTTCTGTTCCTGGTGAAGGAGTTTGAAGGCGAGGATTTTGGTATATATATATATATATATATATATATATATATATATATATATATATATATATATATTTCACTGAAAAAACCATAGGTTTTAGGGACAGTTATAGTTAGTTGGACATTGCACTCGTACAAAACCCGTGAAATTCCCCGTTATAGTTAGTCCAGCTAACTATAACTCGCGCCCGCAATGCACTGCTGATGACGTCACATATTACATCACTCATGACATGGTCAGTGACATCACTGATGACATCACTGATGACATCTCAAATGACATCACTGATGACATCATCCAGTGACTGTGTGTTTCTGTAAAGTTTAAATATTTTTAATATATATAGGAAAAGACGTATTGAAGAATGAGTGGGTGTGTAAGTGTCTGTATGGATGATTTAGTAGGTGCGTGACTAATTCTATAAGTGAGTGATTTAACGTATCTTACTGAATGCATGGGTTAGTGACTAAACTGGGTGAATGTCTGTATCCGTCTGTCTGTTGCTGTGTAAGTGGCTGCATGTGTTTGTGAATAGCTACATGAGTGTCTATATGAGTTATTGAATGCTTGTCTGAGTATCTGTATGGGTGCCTGAGTGTTTGTGTGGGAGGGGTGTGTGCAACTCTGTGCATAGATGTGTGAGTGGGTGATTCACTGGGTGGATGGTTTCAAGAGTGCATCTGTGATAGACTGTATGGGTGGGTAAGTGTGTGTAAGAGTGTGTTAGTGAGTGAATGTATGTCCCAGTGGTACATGTGTGAGTAACTACATATGTGAAAGGCAGTAAATATGTGTGTTGGAGTATATAAATAGCTATAAGCGAGAGTGAGTGATTGTGATAGTGGCTGTATGGATGAGTGTGTGCTTGTATCAGTGATTGTATAAGAGCGTAAGAATGTGCTACTATTTGTATGAGTAAGTGAGCTGGTGTGTGTATAACTGTATAGGTGAGTAAATGGTAGTGTGTTTAATTATTTGCATGACTGACTAGGTGTGTGAGTACCTCTATGGATGAGTGGCGGTGTTTGAGTGTCTATATAGGAGTATGAGTGCATATGATAGTCCTGTACTGAGTGACCGTAAGTATGAGTGACTGTACGGGTGAGTGAGTGGATGTGTGCGTAGACCTAAGAATCAGTGAGTGGGTATGTAGTTATTGGTGTTGGAGTGTCTATGGTTTTGCGAATGGCAGTCTGTAATTTAGAGTGGGTGTATCAAAGGTTATATTGGGGTGTGAGGAGGTGCATCAGATTATCACGTGGATGATGTCATCAGTGATGTCATTTGAGATGTCATCAGTGATGTCATCAGTGATGTCACTGACCATGTCATGAGTGATGTAATATGTGACGTCATCAGCAGTGCATTGCGGGCGCGAGTTATAGTTAGCTGGACTAACTATAACGGGGAATTTCACGGGTTTTGTACGAGTGCAATGTCCAACTAACTATAACTGTCCCTAAAACCTATGGTTTTTTCAGTGAATTTCAAAGGTTTTTTAAATGCTAATTTGTAACTATAACATGTCTGAAACCTACGGTTTTTTCAGTGAATTTCAAAGGTTTTGTAAATGACGATTTTTAAATGTATTAATTGTTATATAAATTTTTTTCATACTGATTTCCAAATTTTTTAGAAACAATTTTTTTAAAATATTTTATTTTTTAAATTACATTGTAATTACATTATACATTACATTACAAAAAATACTTTCTCAGAATGAATTACTTTAGTTTAAATACTTTGCACATAGGCAATAGACTTTTAAGTACAGTAGTTACAGTTGTTGCAATGGGCAACACATTTTCAAACACAATGCAACATTCAGCTCAATGTGAATTTCTAGTTAAATGCAATTAGTTACTTTATGGATTACTTTTCTAACCACAGGACTGGATCCTAGATTCAGTCCTGGGACATCTCTTGTAAACAGTTGAGTAAAAGCGTTTTGGTTACAGTCGTGATTTTTAAGGAATATTATTGTACTTTAAAAGTTCACACTTAGAAACTTTTTCTCATAGAATCACCAATGTTATCCTACGGAAGGAAATTCACTTAGAAGTTAAAAACTGTTATCGTTACTTTTTCTTACTCAGTGTTGGATCCTGGATCCAGCACTGGTGCATCTCCTGTAAACAGTTGAAAGAATGCGTTTAAGTCATACAGGCGATTTTTTAGGAATATTTGTAGTTTGTGAAAATCGACACTTTGAAACTTTTCTGCTGAAAACCAGACAATGGATTCCTATGGAAGAAAATATAAGTTACTGGTAAGTACGGTTAAAATTACTTTTCAGGGTAAGTGCTGGGCTAAAAGATGCAGCACTGGGTTCTCTCCTGATAACAGGTGAGTGAATTGGAATTCGTACTTTGGTTGATTTTAGAGGAATATTATAAAGTTCCAAAACTCCACACTTAGAAGAATTTCCAAGTGAAACCAGTCAATGTTAGCCTATGAAGGAAATTCAAGTTACTGGTAAGTACGGTTAAAATTACTTTTCAGGGTCAGTGCTGGGCTAAAAGATGCAGCACTGGGTTCTCTCCTGATAACAGGTGAGTAAATTGGAATTCGTACTTTGGTTGATTTTAGAGGAATATTATAAAGTTCCAAAACTCCACACTTAGAAGAATTTCCAAGTGAAACCAGTCAATGTTAGCCTATGGAAGGAAATTCAAGTTACTGGTAAGTACGGTTAAAATTACTTTTCAGGATTAGTACTGGGCTGAAAGATACAGCACTGAGGTCTCTCCTGATAACAGGTGAGTAAATCGGAATTCGTATTTCGGCTGATTTTAGAGGAATATTTTAAAGTTCCAAAACTCCACACTTAGAAGAATTTCCAAGTGAAAACAGTCAATGTTAGCCTATAGAAGGAAATTCAAGTTACTGGTAAGTACGGTTAAAATTACTTTTCAGGACCAGTACTGGGCTGAAAGATACAGCACTGAGGTCTCTCCTTATAACAGGTGAGTAAATCGGAATTCGTATTTCGGCTGATTTTAGAGGAATATTTGTATGTTTCAAAAATCAACACTTAGAAACTTTTTCAACAAAAAGCAGGCAATGATATCCTATGGAAGGAAATTCAAGTTACTGGTAAGTACGGTTAAAATTACTTTTCAGGACCAGTACTGGGCTGAAAGATGCAGCACTGAGGTCTCTCCTTATAACAGGTGAGTAAATAGGAATTCGTATTTCGGATGATTTTAGAAGAATATTTGCACAATGGTGAAGGGAGGGGCGGGGCCTGAGGTGGCATCTGTGCAAACGCGCCCCGTGGCGCGTTTTAAGTTGGGGGATTAAGTCCCCTTGAATCCTGAGGGTCCCTAGGGCCAACTAGCCCACCAGGAACCTCCAATATGCGCCAGTGGGCTGCGTTGCAGAGACGTGTAGAGAGGCCACACCCTTTTACACCTCTCTGCAACGCAGCTCTGTGGCGCTTTCTGGATGTACCTGTTGGGCTAGTTGGCCTCCAGGGACCCTCAGGATTGAAGGGGATTTAATTCCCCATCTTAAAATGCGCCACGGGGCCTGTTTGCACACATGTCACCTGAAGCCCCGCCCCTCCCTTCACCACTGTGCAAACGCGCCCGTGGCGCGTTTTAAGTTGGGGAATTAAGTCCCCTTGAATCCTGAGGGTCCCCGGAGTCCAACTAGCCCACCATATACCTCCAAAAGCGCCACAGAGCTGCGTTGCAGAGAGGTGTAAAAGGGGCGTGGCCTCTGTACACCTCTCTGCAAGGCAGCCCCTGGCGCATACTGGAGGTTCCTGGTGGGCTAGTTGGCCCCCAGGGACCCCCAGTATTCAAGGGGAATTGTCCCCTCTGCAAACGCGCCAGGGGCGTGTTTGCAGAGTGGTGAAGGAAGGGGCGGGGCCTGCGGGCCCGATCATTTTTTTTTTTTTTTTTGTCCTCTGAAGGGGGCTCTGTGGCCCCCTTCCTTTTTCCAGTTTTTATGCCCTGGGGACCCCATCCCCCAGGGCCTTACCCCTTTTTTAAATTACAAATTTAAAAAAAACGGGAAAGGGGCCGCGTGGCCCCCTTCCCTGGGCCTGTATTGGCCCCGGGGACCCCATCCCCGGGGCATGGCCTCGATTTTTTTTTTTTTTTTGATTTTTTTTTGTAGGGAGGGGGGCTGCGTGGCCCCCCTCAGGCCATTTAAGGCCCTGGGGACCCCATCCCCCGGGGCCGGCCCTCTCGTTGGGGACTGTGGGGGGGGTCCCCAATCCCCCACAGTCCCGCCGGCTCCCCGTGTCCTACGGGAGCCGGCATTGCTTACACATGGGGAGCAGCTAACATGCTGCTCCCCATGTGGAAAGCAATCGGCTTTGGATATTGGAAGAGAGAGCAGGTTTCCCTGCTCTCTCTTCCAATATCCAAAGCAGTTTGCAATGACAGGACGGGAGGCGGCTCCCGTCCTGTCGTTGCAAACAGCAGTGTCCCGGGGTAGGCACCCCGGGACACTGCAGGAGCCGGCCCTGGGGGTGGTGGTCCCCAGGGCCATCAAGGGCTCCAGGAGGGGGCGCGCGGCCCCCTCCCATTCAGTTCACAGCCCCGGGAGGTGGTGGTCCCCGGGCTCTGGGGTCCGTAACGGACCCCCATATTTAAATGTTTAGTGCCCCGGGAGGTGGCGGTCCCTGGGCGTGTGGGGGCTGGAGCCCCCACACAGGTTTTTTAATTAATAAAAAAAGCCCCGGGGAGGTGGTGGTCCCGGGGCTGCGGAAGGGCTCAGAGCCCTCCCGCACCATTTTAAAAAAGCCCCGGGGGTGGCGGTCCCCGGGCTTGGAGGCCTTTGAGGCCCCGACACATTAAATTATCCCCCACCATGCCCCCGGGACTTGGGCCACCCGGGGCAAAATACAATCGAGCGCGGGAGACCGCGCTCGATTTTCGGCAGGATTCGCGCACCCTGTGCGCATCCTGCCGATTTTTAAAAAAAAATTTTTGCCCAGGGGTCCTTGTGGGACCCCCTGAGCAAACCTAGGGGGTCAGGGTGTTTCTACCCTGCTCCCTTTGTGCGCTTTGCGCACTTGTTTCTGTCCCTCGGTTCTACCGAGGGACAAAATAGCTGCCAACATTTCCTGAATCGGAATGTTGACAGCCAGCTGACAGCTAATTAACATGCAGCTCGTGATCGGGAGGGTACGCGGACCCTACTCGGCCATAGATATCACTATCTTTTTACTTTTGATTTTCTCAGCAACTACTGAACGGATTTACACCATTTAACAAAAAGGGTTCTTTCTGAACCAAGAACTACCTCTTTGCCAAATTTGGTGTAATTCCGTTCAGCAGTTCGGGCTGTAGCCGTGTCTAAAGTTTCCTATGGAAAATTGCATGGGGAAAACGCGTTTTGGGACCCCCTTTTTCTCGGCCCCCGCTTGACGAATCCCCCCGAGACTTTCAGGGTAGGAGCAGACCGGAGCGGGCCACAAAGTTTGAAAATTTTGTGAAGATACGTCAACCGGCAAGAGAGTTATTTCAAATAGAATGTCGCGGATTTCCTATGGATAATAGGTTGTAACTATAACTATCTACTGGCGACCGCCAGTAGATAATATATATATATATATATATATATATATATATATATATATATATATATATTCACTAAAAAAACAAAGGTTACAGGGACGTTCATTATAGTTAGGGTCAGATTTTACTCATACAAATCCAGAGAAATTCAGCCGTTATAGTTACCTAGGTTAACTATAACTCGCACCCCCGCAATGCCCTGCTTATGACCTCACATATTACATCACTCATGACATGGTCAGTGACATCACTGATGACATCACTGATGTCATCAGTGATGGCATCATCCAGTGACTGTGAGTGTTTTTAAAAAGTTTATGAGTGTTAACTATGTAAACCTAGGGGGCATATTCTCAAGAACGTGTGATAACTACCGCAAGTGTAGCTTAACGCAACCCCACACATCGCAGTCCATCGCGGGAAAACAACTCCATGTTAACGTGGTATTCACAACACGGCGGTACCATGCGATAGTCACAGGACAACGCGTCAAATGAACGCGTTAAAAACAACGCGACGCCGCAAAAACGCGATACCCCAACGCGAAAATAGTAGCGATGACGCCAATCGCAATACAAAAATCTACGAACACCACCCACAGGCCTGCAATTCCCACGCGTCATGCGGGAAAATGCACCATAAAAGTAGAAAAAAACATGCAAACAAAAGCCAAACAACAGCGAAGCACAATGGAGGCAGCCGGAGCAAGTACAGAGGACAACCAGAACCCCAAAAGCCCCACGGAGAACCAGCCTGGGACCTCGGGGTCAGGGAAGGGCAAGGACAAGAAGAAGAGGAAGACAAAGTTCAGTCCGCAGGAAAACAGGATCCTGATAACGGAGGTGATAGAACACCATCAATCACTGTTCGTCACCTCCACTGTGTCACTGGCAACTAAAAATGGAATATGGCAGACCATCGTGGACAAGGTGAATGCAGTCGGAGTGCTGAAGAGGACAATGGACGAGGTAAAGAGGCGCTGGAATGATGTGAAGCGCAAAACCAAGCTGAAACTCGCAAACAACCGGAAGGCAGCAATGCAGACTGGAGGTGGGAGTCCAGCGCCACAGGAGGAGCTGGACGAGATGGAGGAAATGGTGTCCACAGTCATCAGTGGGGAGACAGTGGCAGGAGTCGGGGGACCATACACTGCTCAACATGACCGTACACAACAGCAACAGGGTGAGTAACCACCAGGGACTGGGGGACGGGGGAGATGGGCACAATGGCACACATGCACAATTAAGCATAGCACATCTGCGGACAAAACATGCCCCAGACCCACAACTCCCACCAAGAGACCAATGCACACAGGTATGCAACATCTCAGCACTGCATAAGCACAGAACCCAGAGGCACACCGCATGGAAGGGAGAAGGGCAGCTAAATCAGAGCTGCAGGGGCGACTCCCCCAAAATGCGGCAGACACACATAACATGCAGAGCACATCAACATTGACAACGAGGTGGTACAAACCGCAACACATCCACAACAGAACAGAGGACACAAAAGGTGCCGCATGTGCGTAGAAACTGGCCAATCACATATGGCACTGCAGGGAAATGTGAGTTGACAATGTACAAGTACAGACTCACATCCTTTGTGTAGTCGGAATGTCCACTGTCCCGCATCAAATAGGCAGATCCCCCAAACAGTCACAATGTACACTGTCATGCAGTCTGAATGCAGACATGCACAATGCATCAACATACATGTGTACACGATGTTAAACTGCATCTCCCCTTCACATTGCAGGGGGAAATCCAACACCTCCTGCAGAGCAGTCCGAACCTCTCTTCTCTGATGACGAAGGGGACCACCACACCTTTGACTCAGACGCCCTCGAACAGCTCATGGAGAGCCTCCGCACTTCACTTCCAGGATCAGGGCAGCCCAGCTGCCACGAGGAGCCCCCCCTGCACAGTACACATAGCAGGCAGCACCCACCACCACGGCTGCCTCCCAGGACCCCCACGACGAACACATGGCCTTCCAACGCCGTGTGTTGGGGTGCCAGGAGAAGCTGGCTGAACAGGTGCAGGTGGGGTTCGACCGCATGGCAGCCAAACTAGATGCCATACTTGGGTGTCTATGTTCCATCAGGGACCACTCACAGTCCCCTAACCGACACCCACAGTCCGCTCCATGGTCTCCAATGGACCATGGCTGACATCGCCAGAGTCCTGACTCTGCGACAAGAACGACTGTCTAGCCAGAGTGCCTCCATCGATCTCGCCCGGGAGTTGGGACACATGCGGAGGATCATGGAGAACATGGAGCGGACGCAGGCGGAAAGAGCGGCTGCCACGGCTGCACACCAGCGAGAGGTAGCTGGGTCCCTCAATGCCCTAAAGACCCTCCTCATGGAATTGCTGCCACAAGGCCTGGCGCTGATGCATGCTGCTGCTACCACCCCATCCACATCTCCGGCCCCAGATGTGTCTGTGCCACACAGTGCTGGAGACAGTACACCACCACCCACATGTGAGGCACATGCAACAGCAGAGGACGAAGATGCAGATGAATCAGCCCTCGTGGTCAGGAGGATGCAGTAGCATTCATCTCCGCCATGTGGCCTGTTTCTGCCCTCTGCATCATCACCTTCCACTGTCCCCCGATGCACTCTGCGACACTCACCTTGGACCTCGACATGGACTGCCATATTCTGTTTGGTCACCAATGACACAGCTATCAGACTGCGGACTGAACTCCTCCTTTCCTGATGTACCTGTCATTCCCTGAAGGACTCTGGCTGGCCCTCCATGGGCCGACAATGTGAAGTGGGGTTGGCATGGCCCTGTACTGCTCCAGATGCAACACTCCCTTGAATGTGTAATAAACATTCATATCCACACAGATGTGTCATGTCCATGATCTTTCAAGTGTGGAAGTATGGATGAATGTAGGGTCAGTGATTCCCCGTACGTCCATGTTGCCCATGTTGTGGGACTATTGTCACAGGGTGACAGATTGCCAATTCCGGTCCGTATGGCACCGACACTACTACGGAGACACATCCATTAGTCACTTCCTTGTCCAGCCCAGGACGGAACCACGCCCATAGCCCCAGGGTCATTGTTCACACCCTTACGCTGGACTGGCATACGCCAGGACAGCCCACTCCGATTACGCACACAGGGGGGGGACAACAATGCTACATGTCCCAGGTCTTCACTGTGGGGATCTGCAGCTCACAGGTCTAGTTGTCAGCATGCCACAGCCACTCCCTCACGGCTGGTGTACACCCACACCACACCCATCCAGCACTGGCGTCACAGGACATGTGACCCTGGCAATAAAAAGGGCCTGGCGCACGTGCTGGACGCCATATCCACTCTCTCTGACTGGGTGTCTCCGTGTAGTTCTCATGTGTGCATGAGGGCCTAGGGCCCTGCCACCTCACATTGCCCAGTGCCGGGGGTGACATGATGGCGTCCACACAACGGGAATCAATCATTAAGGGTCCATGGCTAGCGGTGCACAGACTTGGTGGCACTGGATACACTGCGGCAGGCACAGGCACCCCGCCACGGGACGGTGTCTTGCGGTGCAGTGAGATAGGGGCACCTAAAGTGCTGAGTGGGTGTGCAGCCTGCGATGATGTGCCATCCTGGCGGTCCGGACTGGCAAGGATTAGTGTGAGCCCTGCTGGACCGCAGTGTAGGCCTGGGCCAGCGGGCAGTGCGGCCCTCCCGCCACGTGGCGTTGCGTCGCGCTTCACAGAGTTAGTGGCACCTCAAGTGTTGAGCGGGTGTGCAGCCTGCGATGATGCCATGTGCACTGACGTGGTCTCTGCCATTGCGAAATCAAGACCCAGAGTCAGGTGTGTGACCTGGTGGCCCGCGGTGCGGGCTGCATGATGTGGAGGGTGCCATGGTCGCAGGCACCGGGCTTGGAGATCCCTCCGGAACGTGGTGGGCCCTCTTGGAGACACGCCGGTGGCGGAAGGTGAGCAGTGAGGCCTGGTTGCGCAGGGGCGGGCAATCACCACTGGGCGGCGGGAGTGGCTGGGGTGCAGCAGCCTGTGTGCGCAGGGGAGGGCAAGTGATGATGGCGTGTGCAACTGTATGGACTCTGCCATTCATGTCTCTGGAAACTGTTTCCGATGAGGGACCTGGGGAACTGCTGTGAATACCGGCACGTGGTTGGAGACACACCGGTGGCAGCAGGTGAGCAGTGAGGCCTAGGTCCGCAGTGTCGGCACTCTCTCTCTCCCTCTCTCTTTCTCTCTCCCTCTTTCTCTCTCCCTCTCTCTTTCTCTCTCCCTCTCTCTTCCTCTCTTTTGCTCTCTCTCTCTGTACTTTGATGGGCGCATGGCACACCTTCTGATCCAGATTTCTGTTTTGCAGGCTGTGACTTACAGAATGTCCTGAGACGACCCGCCATGCCTCTTCAGAATTGTTTTTTTGGGTTTGTTCTGTAATAAACGTATTGTTTGGATATTTTGATATGGGTGTATGATTTCCCTTTTTCTGGCCACACATGTATGTTGGGTGTTGTGATTGTGCGACTTCAGGCGATTTGTTTGGTTCATGATTTTGTGGAGTTGATGTGCAATATCCCCGGTGGGGGGGGGGGTGGTGGCGGTGGGTGTTGTTGACCTATTGGGGCTCAGGCCTGCATGATGGGTTGCTCCAGGGCATCTGTTGTTCTTCATGTGTGGCTATGGGCTGTGCTCCCTTGTCTGGTGCCGGTTGTCGCCCGACTTTACACCAGGTAGGAGCAGGTGTTCGTTTCCTGCTGCTAACGCGCCTTAGCGCATGTTTTGTGATCTTATGGCCGATCTGGCTGGTTGTTGAGAATGTTGTGGAGTGGTGTTGTCGCGGCTTTTGGCACGGGAACGCCTACTCTGCATATCATTAGCGTTAGTTGCCGGGCTCCTCTGTGGCGATGTTTTTTGCGACTGCTATCGCAGGTAAACTGGTGTTATGGGCTGTTAGCACCAGCTTGGGAATGGGGTGATACATTTATCGCGGATTTGGCTGCGATAAAGTGCTGTTAACTCGGTGATAGATCCTTGAGAATATGCCCCTAGGTGTATTGGTGAATCAGTGGGTGTATGAGTGACTGTATGGATGACTGAGGGGGTGTGTGACTGACTGTATAAGTGAGTGATTAGGTGTCTCAGTGAGTGTATAGGTGAGTGACTGGTTGTGTGAATGTGTGTATCTATCTGTCAGTTGATGTCTAAGTGGGTAAATGAATGTGTTTGTTGGTACGTGAATGGCTATATGGGAGATTGATTGGTTTTCTGACTATCTCTATGATTGTCTGGGTGTGTGTGTGGGTAAGGAGGTGTGTGACTGCCTGTATGGATGAGTGAGTGGTTGAATCAGTGGCTGTATGGGGTAGTGAGTGCGTGTGTGAGAAGCTGTATGGCTGAGTGAGTGTCTGTATGGCTGTGTCAGTGATTGAGTGATTGTGTCAGTATGGGTGACTAACTGGGTTTGTGAAAGGCAGTATGTGAGTGACTGGGTATATGAGTGACTGTATGTGTGAGTGAGTGAATGTGAGAGCAGCTATATGGATGAGTGCATGCTTCTGTCAGTGACTGTATAGGTGAGTGGCTACGTATTACTATTTGTATGAGTAAGTAAGTGGGTGTGTGTGTAACTGTTCAGGTAAGAGGCTGTGTGATTGACTGTATGGGTGAGCATCTAGGTGTGTGAGTAGTTCTATGTGTGACTCACTCAGTGTGTGAGTATTTGAATGGGTGTGTGAGTGGATATGTCAATGGCTGTATTAGTGAGTGAGTGGGTGTATGAGTGCGCTGTATGGGTGAGCAAGTAGATGTGTGTACATCTATGAATCAGTGAATGGGTGTGTAAGTACTGATATGGCTCTGTGAATGGTTTTGTGAATGGTTGTGTGGGAGTGGCAGTGGGTGTATAAAAGATTCTATAGGGGTGTGAGTGGGTGTGTCAGAGATGCTGTGGATGATGTCATCACTGATGTCACCAGTGATGTCATTTGAGATGTCATCAGTGAAGTCATCAGTGATGTCACTGACCATGTCCTGAGTGATGTAATATGTGAGGTCATAAGCAGTGCATTACGGGGGCGTGAGTTATAGTTAACTCAGGTAACTATAATGGCTGAATTTCTCTGGTTTTGTATGAGTAAAATCTGACCCTAATTATAACGTCGCTGTAATCTTTTTTCTTTTATTGAATTTTGAAGTTTTTTAAATTCAATTTGACTGACTATAATGTCCTTGTAACCTTTGTTTTTTTCAGTGAATTTCTAAGGTTTTTTAAATGCTAATTCCTAACTATAATGTCCCTGTTACCTTTGTTTTTTTTAATGAATTCCGAAGGTTTTTTTTAAATAGCAGATGCGTTTGCAGAGTGATGGCCTCCGACCAGCTCTCAGGAATTCCGGTGTGTGGGGCTAACTGGAGGTAACAGGTGGGCTAGTTGCCCCTAAGGACCCTCCCCAGCAAAGGAGACTTCATCCCCCAACCAAGAGCGCGCCAGGAGGCGCGTTTGCAGAGTAGTGGAGATAGGGTTCGGACCTCCGGGGAAATGCCGGCTTTGTTTTTTTAAATTTTATTTTAGGAAGGAAGGCTGTGTGCCCCCCCTTCCCTTGATCCTTTAGGTCCCTGGGGACCCCACTCAGGGGCGTAACCCATTCAAATTTTTTTTATTAAACTAAAAAGGGAGGTGGGCCACGCGGCCCCCCTCCCAAGACCGATTTCAGCCCCGGGGACCCCATCCCCCGGGGCTAGGCCATTTTTTTGTTTTTATAATTTTTTTTAAGGGAAGAGTGGCACCTCTGCCGGGCAATTTTTGGCCCCGGGGACCCCATCCAGCGGGGCTAGGCCATTTCTTTTTAAACAAAAAATATTTTCTTTTAAAGGAGGAGGGTGTGCAACCCCCTTCCCAGGCCGATTTCGACCCTGGGGACCCCATCCCCCGTGGCCCAGGCATTTCTTTTTTTTTTTTTAAAAAGGGAGTGTGGCCGAGTGGCCCGCTTCCCGGGCCATTTTCGGCCCCAGGGACCCCACCCCCCAGGGCATGGCCTTCTCCTTGAGGACCATGGGGGGCCCCTGCTGTCCTGGCCGGCTCCTGCGGGAGCCGGCATTGCTTTTTGCCCCAGAGAGCTGGTAAGATGCAGCTCTCTGGGTGTAAAAAGCAGAGTGCTTCACTTTGAACAAGCAAGAGCAAAATGCTTTTGCATGTTCAAACCGGAGCACTTGTTGGCTAAGGGATGGCGGGAGCACTGCTCCCGCCATCCCATAGCAAACTGCAATGTCCCAGGGGTTGGGCACCCTGGGACATTGCTGTAGCCGGCCCTGGGGGGTAACGGTCCCCAGGGCAATTTACGGCTCCAGAGGGGGGCCGCGCGGCCCCCTCCCATTTTGAAAATGGCTCCGGGGAAGTGGTGGTCCCCGGGCCAGTCGGGGGGGGGGTGTGGCCCTCTGGCATTTTTCTATACTAGCTCCTGGGAGGTGGCAGCCCACAGGGCTGCGTGGGGGGGCTGGAGTCCCCCATGAATACAATTTCATTATAGCCCTGGGGAGGTGGCTGTCCCTGGGGCTGCGTGGGGGGGCTGGCGCCCCCCACACATTATAATTATAATAAAGCCCTTGGAAGGTGGTGGTGGTCCCCGGGGCTGTGAAGGCCTGCGCTGGCCCCCGCATCTTTATTTCTAATTGCCCCCGGCACCTTGCCCACCCGGGGGCCTAAAGTAAACGAAGCGCGGAAACCCACGCTTTGTTTTTTTTTTTACATTTTTGGTCCAGGGACACCCTCCCCAGGGGCCTGGCTTTTTTGCAATGGGGAGGGGAGCCACACCACCCAACTCCCCAGGCCGATTTTGGCCGCAGGGACCCATTCCCTGGGTCCCTTCCTTTTAATTGTTTTTTTAAATAGAAAAGGGAGGCCGCGTGGCCCTCCTCCCCCAGCTGATTTTGGACCCAGGGACCCCATCCCCTGGGGCCCTGCCATGGTCATTGTAGCTGTTTACCGATCGTGTGATTGTTGGCCCTTATCAAGGAGGCCTACACAGACATCATTTTGTGCAGATCTGTTTTACCTATTGTTTGACATGACTTCAAGATTCGGTTAGAGCTTGCATCTAGCACTTCACAGGGGATATTTGGTATTGCCCTTCCCCCTACTTTTCTACTGCAATTTATGCCCTGAAGAAGTTCATTCCTTATGAACGAAACGCGTTGGCTGGTGTATATCTTTCATTGTTGGATGTATATGAAAAATAAAGGATCTACTGAGAAAAGATATCAAGACTAAATGACTTATTGAAGGACTGTTTTTACTTAGAAGTAGTGCACCACTCCAATCTTCTTTGGTTTCTCTCTCTGCCCAGCAGTAGGCACCCACCGACGGCAGGTGCTGGAGTTGTGTGTGCACACTCATCAGGATATAGTTTCAATCACTAAGGGAACGTAGCAGGAAGTGCGGTTATTGTGTCCGCCGTTGTTTGCAACTTTTTCACATTTTTTTAAAATTTTAATAAACATTTTTTTTTAATGCTTTTTTGCCCTAGGCGGGGTCCCTGCGGGACCCTCCCCACCACCCCTCAAGATGCCTAGGGGGTCAGGGTATTCCTACCCTGCCCTCTTCTCTTTTTTTCACTTTTTGGGGGGGGGCTCAGCTGAAGCTGAGTCCCAAGATGGCTGCCAACAATTACTGATTTGAAGTGTTGGCAGCCAATCAGATTTGAGCACGGGACTGTCAAATCAATGTAGGATCTGCGTCCTTATATAGACAAATTTGGATTTTCCTTAATATTTCTGAAACTACTGAATGGATTTATGCCAATTTATAAAAAGTTCACTTTCTGGACCAGCAGCTACCTTTCTGCCAAATTTGGTGTAATTCCGTTCCGCGGTTCTGGCTGTAGTCGCTTCAAAAATCTTTACAGGAATTAACATGAGTAAAATGCATTTCGGGACCCCCTGTTTCTCAGCCCCCGCTTGACGGATCACCATGAAACTTTCAAGACAGCAGCTGAAGTGAGTGCCATACTAGTTTTAAAACTTTCAGACGACGCCAAAGTTATTATCAAAACAAAAAGTGCTCTTCCTATGGAAACTAGGTCCTAACTATAACTACCTACTGGCGACCACCAGTAGGTAATATATATATATATATACACATATTGTTAGACCTGGCACCATTGGCGTAGGTCTACCTTCCATTTTTTTGCTGTTGCCTCATGTCAAGTCAAGTAAAAAAAGTTTATTGTTTCAGTTAATTAAAACCATAACAATACAATTACTAAAACAGGATGCTGCGATTAAAAAAAATTCTTATTTTTTTCCCTTTTTTTCTTTTTTTGTTTTTTAAAAATCATGAAAGCCTTTAGTTTCTACTAAAATTACGTATGAAGAATATCATTGTTAAAAAATAGAAACATTTTTAACCTGTGTAGTTTACAGTTTGGTAAGTCTGGAGCATTGATTGATCCCTGGGCCGCTGTGTAGGATTGAAGAGTGTTCCTCCCAGTGTTCTGATATTATTCTGCATTATGTTCTGGAGTACGATCTGCTTCTGAACAGACCGTCTTATTTGTTTTTTGCGAGCAGGGCACAGGGTTCCTTTTTAATGCTTGTGCATGAGCTGAGAGGAACTTTATTAGTTGGCAATTCAATGGAGTGTCTGTTGGGTCCAAGGCCGCCATAATTGCCGATCTACATGTTCTTATGCCTCTAATGTTCATGGCTTGTTTTAGGAAAGTGACTCGTGCTTGAGATATTTTAGGACAAATACAGACAAGGTGGACAAAGTCCTCTTTACTACTCCCACATAGTCTACAGTCTTTAGGCCTGTCGTGGACCCAAGTTGGCTGGTCCATAGTGGACGGGAATTTACCTAGATGCAGGGCCATTAATTGTAGTTTTCTGTGGGCCGAGAACGTAATGGTTAAGTATGGTGCTGGGGTAAGTGATTTGTAGTTGAACATTACCATCCAGGCATGTTTTCTCGTGCTGAAAGTGATTTTATCTGCTAGCAACGAGTGGAGCTTTGCTGATTTGTTTATAGCTTGCTTGAAGGCCGGGTAGGGTAGGTTGGTTTCCCAGAGTTCTCTTGTGCAAGTATCTAGTAGGGCCTTTTTTAAATATTGGTTGTATGGGGACTTTGCGTCTTTCTCTAATTCGTCCCACAGAGCCTTATTCAGTTCCGAGACTGCTATGTTTTGTTTCAGGCTGTACCATTGCTTGATGGTTGCGTACATTCTTCCCAGCGTTTCGTTGGTTACCCCAAATTCTAGTCTGGTCTGTGCTGGTGAAGCTCCCTGATGGATTTGAAAGACTCTTTTATAAATTGCAACTTGTGCTTTGTTTAGTAGATCAGCGTCTTTCTCGTGGAGAGCTGTGCTGCCGTATGATAGCGTTGGCAGCATTTTGGCTTTTATTGTTGCTAGTAGGGGTTTGAATGATGGCCCCCTGAGGTTTTTTGATAAGGACCTGAAGGCGAATGATAAGGCATTTGCTCTCTGAGTAATGAAAGCTTTTTGCTCCTGATGGTTGTGCCGATTATCGAAGTAGAACCCCAAATATTTGTAGTTAGATACTACTTCTAACTTTTTGCCCTCCAGTTGGAATTGTTGTTTGGCAGTCCGTCGTCTGGTAATAAGCATTGTTTTGCTTTTTGTGATGTTTATCTCTAGATTGTTGTTGGCTATAAATTCCAACACTCCTGCAAGTGATCTTTGTAAGCCGATCTTGGTTAGGCTCATCAAGACGACATCGTCCGCATAGGATAAGTGGGTTAGAGGTAGGGTGCCTAATTTAGGTGGGTGGGATGTGATCTTATTGAGCTTTGGCGTGAGGTCTGCCATGAAAAGATTAAAAAGATGGGGGGCCAGGACACAACCTTGTTTGAGCCCTTTGGTGGTTTTAACTTTTCTTGATAGCCTTGCTCCATCTCCCAGTTTTACTCTCATCCATGTGTTGGAGTATAAGAGCAATATTCCTCTAAGTATTTTATCCGGGATGTTCCAGCTGCAAAATGTTACGGTCCACGCTGTCAAAAGCCGCCTTTAGGTCGATGAAACAGAGGTGCAGCTGTTGTTTCCTTCGGATGTATTTGTCGGCTATCAGTGAGAGTGATAACATGTTTGTTGTAGTCCCGCACCCTTTCCTGAAGCCTGTTTGATTAAGCGGGATTCGTTTTGAGCTATCAGACCAAGTAGTCAATTCTTCCAGAAGTAATGAGGCGTAGTACTTCGCGTCCACGTCCAAAAGTGCTATCAGCCTGTAACTCGCTGGGGATGTTCTATCTCCACCTTTGAAAATCGGAGTAATTACTGAGCCTTGCCAGCTTGACGGAATTTGACATTCTCTCTCCACTTCATCTAACAGTTTTTTTAGTCTTCCGCTCCAGAAGTCTGGATCCGATTTAAAAATTATTGGGGGGATGCCGTTTGGACCTGGGGCCCCGTTACCACGGCTCTTCCGAAGTGTTCTTCTTATGTCTTCGTCGCTGAAGCCTGGGTGTCCGGATGCGGCTACTGTCTTGCAGTCCTCACTCGCTTGTGCCACTTCTGCGTAGTGCAGCATAGGCCATTGGCCAGTTCCTGGTGCTTGTACTGCCCTCCGTTCTTCTCTCAAGTATGCCTCTTCTGTGTTGTGCAATGTGGGTCGTCCGCAGGTTGGGGAACTGTTTGTAGTTTGTGGAGCCCGCCTGTCATAGCTTAGTTGTTCTTTGCGCTCCTTGGGCGACACTTGTGTCCTCTGCCTCCATTCTAGATGTTTCAGAGGTTCCGGGCCTGAAAATGTCTTTGTTATTAGTGTGGCCCAATCGGCTTCTTGTACGCTTGAGGTAATTGGGTTTGCGGGGTGATTTAGCCCATTTATTATTCTCCAAAACGCACTTGAGTTGGTGTTTTTTGCCGTGCATAGTAGTTTTGCCCAAAAGTTGTCCTCCCTTCTTCCTTTCTGTTCCCACAATGACTTTTTGTATTTTTTCTTGAGATTCTGTCTTTGGTCCCAGTCTTTGCGTGACGTAGCTGTTTTTTCAGTATCCTTGCGTTTTTCCTTATTTCTAACTTAAGTTTAACCAGTTCCGTTGAAAGTGACTTGTTGTGTTTTGACACCCTGGGCCTGATTCACAGAACTAACTTACGTGAAATACGTAAAGTTAGTAATTTTCGGTATTCACAGAATACACTTACCACTACTAACTTTATGTCCGCTCCCGGGCCGGAGATTCCGGCCCTGTGGCGGAATTTCCGCCTCTGGGCCGGAATCTCCGCCTCCGGGCCGGAATACCCTCATTTAGGCTGTTTGAACGCCGTCGCATCACCGGAGAAGCGTGTCGCAGGGCCTGTCTCGGCTCAGAAGATTCGCCGCACTTTGCGATTTTTGTTGCATTGCATCGGATCGTCATCGCATCACGGCGCTGCTGGTCGCATCGCCACGGAAGCGCAGTAAGAAACCGACGCATCACCTCCCCACGCCGAGAAGAACCGACGCATCACTGTCCCCTGCGCAGCAGTAGGGAACCGACGCATCACCGTTCTTGCGTGTAAGGAACCGACGCATCACCTTCCCTGCAACACTTTCGTTGTATAGCATTACGCATCCAAAGGTACATTGAACAATAAGTGTCGCATTTACCATCTAAAGAGAACTAAGCTATTTCTACCATTTTTAAGTACAGTATTGTGGATTCTTTTTGTCGTTTGTGGTCTTGTGTTAAGTCTATATAAAAGAAACTTATTTTTATAATACAACCTGTGTGGCGTCCCTTTGTAGTGTTGTCATTTTATTACTGTATGTGTTCACAAAAGCTTTACACACTGCCTCTGAGAGAAGCCTGCCTGCTCGTGCCAAGCTACCAAGGGGGTGAGCAGGGGTTATTTTAGTAGCGTATCCCCCTTACCCTGACTAGAAGCAAGGGTCCCTATTTGGACAAAGGTACCTACCTCTGCCAACTAGAGACCCCCAGTTCTAACATTGGTGGTCAGCGGTGGGGATTCTGGACTTGCATTTGTGACTCATATACAGTGATTGGTGAACACTACTAGTGAGTGCAGACCAAAACGCAACCACATACTTTTGGTAGATTGTTTTCCTGGGATTTTCTATTTTTGCCAAGAACTGCCAAGTTTAGCCACCATGAGCAAAACAGCGTCCATCGCATCTGTTGATTTCGATTTTGAAGAGGAGAAACTAGAAAGCTACAATGTGAGACAGCTGAAGCACTTCTGCAGGAAATTTAAAGTTGCTATGACTGGGCTCACCAAGAAGGATGAGTTCCAAAAGGCGCTGAGGGCCTGGGTGGAAGCAAGGAGCACCCCTGAGCAAGAGGAGGGGGCTGAAAATGCAGATGAGCAGCTGGAAGGGCCAGTGGGTCTAGGGGAGAGGAGAGTAGCTTCCCCAGCAGGTAGCAGTGTTTCTGACAAGGGCCTGACCCCAGAAGAGCTGGAGGACAGGGAGAAAAACAGGATGCACGAAATGGAGCTGGCCAAGCTCAAGATGGGTGGGCAGTTGGAGTTGGAGACTAGGAAATTGGCCCTAGAGGAAAAGAGGATGCAATTAGAGCATGAGAGAAGTTTGAGGGAGTTGGAGTTGAAAGCTAGGAGCTTAGAGATTACTCCCTCTGGTGGCAGCACACCGTCCATGCCTGTTGAAGCAAGGGTATATATACCTAAGGATGTGGTTAAAGAATTTTATAAGAATGATGATATTGGGCAGTGGTTCAAGGCCTATGAGGTAGCCATGTCCTCCCACAGGGTCCCTGAGAAGGATTGGGGAGCGGGGTTGTGGGGGCGGTTCCTCAGTGAGGGGCGGGATACCTTGTTAGACTTGCCTTCTGAGGTCCACAATTCTTATAGCCACATGAAAGAAGCATTGATGTCCAGGTATGGGTTGACTCCTGAACTGTATAGACAGAGATTTAGGAATTGCAAAAAGTTGGAGTCAGGCACCTGGGTAGAGTATTTAACTTTTTTTTGCAGAGCATTGGATGGTTGGGTGAAGGGTGGCAAAGTACATGATTTTGAGGCGCTCTTTGATTTAATTACATGGGAGCACTTGTCAAGTAATTGTTTTCCAGAGCTACGCCAGCACCTGATTGATAGTAGGCTGACTAACCCTAGGAAGCTTGCTGAGGAGGCGGACCGCTGGGTGAGCACCCGGGTCCACAAGGGTCACGTGGGAGACTCCGCCAAGAGTGGGCAGGGTCCCCAGCAGAAGAGTGGGGGGGACAAGGGTAAACAGAGGGAGTTCCAAAAAGGGCCCCAAAGTAATCCCCAAGGGAAAGGTTCCCAGCCTCCCCCTGAGAAGAAGCCCGGGGCCCCGACAGGTAGACCTGTTCCTAGGGGACCTGTTAGAAATGGGATCTCTGGTTGGCTAAGGCTTGCGCCAAAGCCAGGCAGAGACCACCACTCAGGGCGAGGGAGTTACACGCCAAAGATAACCCCTGCTCACCCCCTTGGTAGCTTGGCACGAGCAGTCAGGCTTATCCCGGTGGCAATGTGTAAAGCATTTGCGCAACACACACACAGCCACAACATATTAGGCACACCACAAAAGGAACTCCACACAAGGTTATATAAAAAATAGCCTTTGTATTATCATAAAACACATTAGATGGTAATCACACAATATACACTGTGCCAACTGGCACTGGGCAATATTTACAGGGGATTATATACACAGGACAGGGCCACATGAACCACTGTCAGAACCATCACAAAGTGAACGTAGTAAATGTAGAACTTATAATAAATGTAGGACAAATTGTAGATGTAGAATACAACCAGTACTTACTGGCAAAACCTCGTACTCAGCATCACCCTGCAATCATAAATCATATTATGCAGTCATCACATAGGCGCCAAATCTATTGTACGCCAACCTCATCAGTCTAACCTCTTAGACCAGAACCTCCTAAGTATAACTCACATTAGGGGCATAACTCACAGTAGAGAATAACTCACAACCTAAACGCCTTAGGTAATAATAAAATCACAAGCATAAACACATTATGCAAAACCTCATAATCATGAAAGTACATTAGAGGTATAAACAGGGTGCGTAAAGCCTAGTACATACATTACATTTCCTAGCACCACAATCACATTAGGGCCTGGCGCCCTATAATCCTAACAGTCCCCCTGGCCAACTGGCCATCTCAAAAGGTGCTCAAATGCCCTATGTCCAAAGAGTCAGGGCTGCTGCCTAGGCAGCGAAAGTCAAGGGTGCGCCACTGCGCAAACCTAAACATAGCAGCTGCCCACTACTTGCTGGGCAGCTGGGAAACTCACTGGCACCTCTGTGCCTCTGGTCCCTCTCAGGGACTCTCTCTCAATTGTGCCCAGTTCGTGGCGCTTTGCATAAAGGAGGGGGGCCCGGCACCTCTGTGTCCTCTGGACCCTCCTAGTGGCATTAAATCACATGCCCCCATCGTTGGGGCGGCCCGCTCTCTTGCGGGACCGCCCAGGCACCGACAATGTGCCTCGATATGCCCCCGGGCCTCCTTTACACCAAATTGCCCCCAAAACAAATGAGGCCTATCAATGGGCCCTTCAAGGAACTGGCACTCTTTGTGCCTGGGGAGCCCTGTTCGGGGACTCCTTCAACAATGGCCCCACGAAGGAATTCAGCCTTGGCACTGAAGTGCCCCACGAATCCCCCGACCTCGGGACTCTATTAATCAAAGTGCCCCCTTCACTGGGGCACCTTTGGTGCATCCCTGGCACCAACAAAGCTGGGAGGCAGCCCCACTCACCGGACTCTTGGTGGGGGGACTCTGCTCCTCTCCCGGTTGTGCCCTGCTCTTCACGGCCTTCTGGGAGCCGGCGAGGCTCCAACTTCCCTCCGGCTTCACGGTGAACCTCTCTGGACTCTACTCACGGCGGGGTAGGCTCCCGCGGGACACGTCCGGTCACCACAGGCAGGGCTCCTCTTTGTGCTGCAGCCACACACGGGACCGGCACCACTTCTCCCGGTCTCCTCCATGCGTGGCTTCCCTCAGCTTACGGGAGCCCCGCCCGACCACAGGCTTCTTCCCGCTTCACCCGGGCCCCCTCCTGGGACCCGGGACTTGGATGTGGAGCCCGCGAGGCTCCAGACGGCTTTTTGGGCGGCGGGCAGGACTTCCTAGACATGTCCCGCCCCATGCCAGGCAACTCTGCCTGACTTCCGGGTCGCGCTGAGAGCGGCCCGGAGAGAAATTATTTAGCGGCTCGGGCCGCAGCGGTAAAACGCAGGGTGGGCTCCCGCCTCCATTTAAGACAATGGCGGGGTGGGCACCCGCCTAAAATACACGCATAAGCGGGGTGGGCACCCGCAATGAAATTAGCAAAAGCGGGGGAATCCCTACGTCGGGATTCCCTCGAAGATGATCGCAGCCCAGCGCTGCAAGTAGAAAACAGAAGCGCTCCTCAGGGCCACCAAAGCGCTCCTAGAAATATAAAACAAAGCGCTCACAGGGCGCACGGGCCATCAAAAGTAAGTCCAATAGATGAAGCATCCAGGGGCAAGGCAGGGCCCAGGGAGGCAAGCCCTCATGGCAGCCCCCCCTGGGCCCCAGCAGCAGCACGCCCCAGCAGGAACAGCAACCAAGCACTGAACAACCTTATGGGGTCACAGCCCCTACATTTATACACTGAATTCCTTTGTCTAAAGGTGCAGGGCTTGGGGGATACCAGTTAGAACTGGTTTAGGGGAGCTTTGGAGCACTTTATTTTGCTCAGCTCCTCTCTCCTTTCACAGGACAGGCTAGGGACATCAGACGCACCACAGGGGGTGGAGCCAGCATTGTAGAAGGAAGGCACAGCCCTATTCAGGTCCCAGGTGCAACTCCTCCCTCCCATCTACATGGAGATCTCTCCATTCAGCCCTGCGCTGACTCACCCTGCTCCTGGAGCCACACACACCTCCCAGCCCCTGTCACTCACAAAGCAAGACATGCAATTCACATCAGGCAGGCAGACACAGAGCACACAGAAATGCCAACTTCTAGAAGTGGCATTTCTCTACCAGTCACCATAAATCTGCGCGCAGCATTTATTCTCACGAGTTCGCACATACTAAACTTGACCACACTGCTCCTCTTATACCAGGAATTACCACTGGCACACAGATCCCCAATGCATTCCTATGGGAGGCAGGTCAATCTCACTAAATGTGCACAGAGCGCGCACGCACTTTCCACTGGACCACAGTGCGAAAGTGCTCAGAGGCCTAAAATCACCAACACCAGGTCACAGACAAGGCAAAAAGTTCAGGGGTGAACCTGCCAGAAAGGGCCAAGTCCAACACAACCCCCTTCCAGCCAAAACGCAGGGCAGACCAATCACCACTGTGATGGGCTTCCCTGCTTGGGGCGATAGAACACGGACGCGGGCCCGCACTGCAGGGACACCCTCCGGTTCTACGCCACTTGGAACCCATGGAATCCATCTAAGAAAAAAAACTCAGGATCAACTTGGCTACCCCACCGGTACTCCTTAGTTGTCCACGGCCAGGACCAGGCCCTAGGCCACCCAGATGCCACTGGTCCTTGTCAATCCACAGAGTGGGGGGCAGTAACCCCTGGCACCTAATAGCCATTCTCCACTCTCCCTCTCAGTGTAGTTCCAAACTACCACCTGGGATCTAAACTCACTGGCTGCACCGGGGTCAGAGGCGAGGACTCCCTCCCTCTGCACCCCCTTCCAGAGCCCTATACCCCCCCAACTGGAGTGGTACCCCTAGAAGGCAACCCGGTCAGGACACTGATTACAGTTGCCCTTCCCTCCAGGTCAGGAAACACCTGAACCTGGCCTCCCAACCCAGGGACGGTACCCTTTGGTTGGACAATTGCCCGGCGAACCAGGACTTCCTGAGGGTGACACATACCTAATGTGTCGTGTGACAGTCTGTCTGGCGCAGAGCTCACAACCTCCTGTCCCTCTGACAGTGCGTGAAGATGCCCCAGCAACCTGGCGCAGAGCTCACGACCTCCTGTCCCTCTGACAGTGCGTGAAGATGCCCCAGGACAGAAGTGGCATCACCATGGCCAATCCTATGAGGCTCAGCCCTTCTGGCTGGCCCCTGACCCAATGGTTCTTCCACTGGGGACTCTTTCCCCCTCTCACCCCTCGCTCTGGACTTCTGCACCCTCCCAACTGGAGCGGTACTGCCAGACACTAGAACTGATGGAGGTCTGATTACAGGCACTCCCAGCTCGCCTAACACGGGGAGGTCCCCCTCGAAGAACGGTCCAACAGGACAGACTAGGCTCCCTACCTGGTGTTCCCTCTAAGAACCAACCAGTACTGGAGACTGAGGTGCGGGCACTTCGGGACACAGCCCAATCTCACTCCTTCTCCTGCGAGACAGGATGTGAGTCCCTACAACCTACTCACTATAAGGTCACCTAGCTGGGCTACTCTGAACCACTTCCACCACTCTGGGTTGGAAGACACCTGCACCATTCCTCTATTCTCACTCCCCAATGCAATCTCCCTTGAATCAAAGAACTCACACACTCCAACAGGTGCTGGCGCGACTCCGGAAAACATTTATGGGGCATGTTCTCTCTGACAAAACAGATTGAACAGCCCTTTAACACCATTTACCGTGCTAACCAAACACCCAAACGTCCAGTGCATCACAACATTCATCCACACTCCCCCACAAGACTGGTGAGACAGCATCTTACTGCCCCTGAAACACAACCTGTCCCCCTCTTAACCGGGAACTAGGTACCATACTATGGGAACTGGGAATGGGACTTCCTGCACTGGGCTACATATTGCTGCCACCACTGGATCCCATCCTTACTTTGAATTCCAGAAAACTAAAACTGCACTTAGGGGATAATCTACCCTCCAGAGCTAGTTACTCCATGCCAATTAAGTCACCACTGTAGGCCAACCCTAGAAATAGCAGACAGCACAGGGGCAGTAACAACTCCTTCAGCTTCAGGCCAACCCAAGGACTAGCAGACAGTACAGGGGCAGTAACAACTCCTTTAGCTTGCGCTGCAGGCCAACCCCATAAATAGCAGTCTGCACAAGGGCAGTACAAAACTCCTTCCGCTTCAGGCCAACCCCATAAATAGCAGTCTGCACAAGGGCAGTCCAAAACTCCTTAAGCTTCTCTGGTTTCTGTCCTTGGCAGGACACCCAACTCATAGTGCAACAATAAAACACATTTCAAAAAGAAATGACACTTAAAACAAACTCAGAAACAATAATCCCTTTCCATGTGACTATCTAAAATGCAGAGCTTTGTAATGCAGCCAGTTGTCGCTGTGGTACTGCGCAAACGCAAGTCCTAATCCCACCGCTGATCACCAATGTTAGACATGGGATCTCTGGTTGGCTAAGGCTTGCGCCAAAGCCAGGCAGAGACCACCACTCTAGTCAGGGCGAGGGAGTTACACAGCAAAGATAACCCCTGCTCACCCCCTTGGTAGCTTGGCACGAGCAGTCAGGCTTATCCCGGTGGCAATGTGTAAAGCATTTGCGCAACACACACACAGCCACAACATATTAGGCACACCACAAAAGGAACTCCACACAAGGTTATATAAAAAATAGCCTTTGTATTATCATAAAACACATTAGATGGTAATCACACAATATACACTGTGCCAACTGGCACTGGGCAATATTTACAGGGGATTATATACACAGGACTGGACCACATGGACCACTGTCAGAAACATCAGAAAGTGAACGTAGTAAATGTAGAACTTATAATAAATGTAGGACAAATTCTAGATGTAGAATACAACCAGTACTTACTGGCAAAACCTCGTACTCAGCATCACCCTGCAATCATAAATCATATTATGCAGTCATCACATAGGCGCCAAATCTATTGTACGCCAACCTCATCAGTCTAACCTCTTAGACCAGAACCTCCTAAGTATAACTCACATTAGGGGCATAACTCACAGTAGAGAATAACTCACAACCTAAACGCCTTAGGTAATAATAAAATCACAAGCATAAACACATTATGCAAAACCTCATAATCATGAAAGTACATTAGAGGTATAAACAGGGTGCGTAAAGCCTAGAACATACATTACATTTCCTAGCACCACAATCACATTAGGGCCTGGCGCCCTATAATCCTAACAGACCCCCTGGCCAACTGGCCATCTCAAAAGGGGCTCAAATGCCCTATGTCCAAAGAGTCAGGGCTGCTGCCTAGGCAGCGAAAGTCAAGGGTGCGCCACTGCGCAAACCTAAACGTAGCAGCTGCCCACTACTTGCTGGGCAGCTGGGAAACTCACTGGCACCTCTGTGCCTCTGGTCCTTGTCAGGGACTCTCTCTCAATTGTGCCCAGTTCGTGGCACTTTGCATAAAGGAGGGGGGCCCGGCACCTCTGTGTCCTCTGGACCCTCCTAGTGGCATTAAATCACATGCCCCCATCGTTGGGGCGGCCCGCTCTCTTGCAGGACCGCCCAGGCACCGACAATGTGCCTCGATATGCCCCCGGGCCTCCTTTACACCAAATTGCCCCCAAAACAAATGAGGCCTATCAATGGGCCCTTCAAGGAACTGGCACTCTTTGTGCCTGGGGAGCCCCGTTCGGGGACTCCTTCAACAATGGCCCCACAAAGGAATTCAGCCTTGGCCCTGAAGTGCCCCACGAATCTCCCGACCTCGGGACTCTATTAATCAAAGTGCCCCCTTCACTGGGGCACCTTTGGTGCATCCCTGGAACCAACAAAGCTGGGAGGCAGCCCCACTCACCGGACTCTTGGTGGGGGGACTCTGCTCCTCTCCCGGTTGTGCCCTGCTCTTCACGGCCTTCTGGGAGCCGGCGAGGCTCCAACTTCCCTCCGGCTTCACGGTGAACCTCTCCGGACTCTACTCACGGTGGGGTAGGCTCCCGCGGGACACGTCCGGTCACCACAGGCAGGCCTCCTCTTTGTGCTGCAGCCACACACGGGACCGGCACCACTTCTCCCGGTCTCCTCCATGCGGGGCTTCCCTCAGCTTACGGGAGCCCCGCCCGACCACAGGCTTCTTCCCGCTTCACCCGGGCCCCCTCCTGGGACCCGGAACTTGGATGTGGAGCCCGCGAGGCTCCAGACGGCTTTTTTGGCGGCGGGCGGGACTTCCTAGACATGTCCCGCCCCATGCCAGGCAACTCTGCCTGACTTCCGGGTCGCGCTGAGAGCGGCCCGGAGAGAAATTATTTAGCGGCTCGGGCCACAGCGGTGAAACGCGGGGTGGGCTCCCGCCTCCATTTAAGACAATGGCGGGGTGGGCACCCGCCTAAAATACACGCATAAGCGGGGTGGGCACCCGCAATGAAATTAGCAAAAGCGGGGGAATCCCTACGTCGGGATTCCCTCGAAGATGATCGCAGCCCAGCGCTGCAAGTAGAAAACAGAAGCGCTCCTCAGGGCCACCAAAGCGCTCCTAGAAATATAAAACAAAGCGCTCACAGGGCGCACGGGCCATCAAAAGTAAGTCCAATAGATGAAGCATCCAGGGGCAAGGCAGGGCCCAGGGAGGCAAGCCCTCATGGCAGCCACCCCCTGGGCCCCAGCAGCAGCACGCCCCAGCAGGAACAGCAACCAAGCACTGAACAACCTTATGGGGTCACAGCCCCTACATTTATACACAGAATTCCTTTGTCTAAAGGTGCAGGGCTTGGGGGATACCAGTTAGAACTGGTTTAGGGGAGCTTTGGAGCACTTTGTTTTGCTCAGCTCCTCTCTCCTTTCACAGGACAGGCTAGGGACATCAGACGCACCACAGGGGGTGGAGCCAGCATTGTAGAAGGAAGGCACAGCCCTATTCAGGTCCCAGGTGCAACTCCTCCCTCCCATCTACATGGAGATCTCTCCATTCAGCCCTGCGCTGACTCACCCTGCTCCTGGAGCCACACACACCTCCCAGCCCCTGTCACTCACAAAGCCAGACATGCAATTCACATCAGGCAGGCAGACACAGAGCACACAGAAATGCCAACTTCTAGAAGTGGCATTTCTCTACCAGTCACCATAAATCTGTGCACACCATCGCGCAGCATTTATTCTCACGAGTTCGCACATACTAAACTTGACCACACTGCTCCTCTTATACCAGGAATTACCACTGGCACACAGATCCCCAATGCATTCCTATGGGAGGCAGGTCAATCTCACTAAATGTGCACAGAGCGCGCACGCACTTTCCACTGGACCACAGTGCGAAAGTGCTCAGAGGCCTAAAATCACCAACACCAGGTCACAGACAAGGCAAAAAGTTCAGGGGTGAACCTGCCAGAAAGGGCCAAGTCCAACAGGACCCCTGAGGTGCTTCAAGTGTGGTGAAGTGGGCCATAAGTCTATTGATCCCCAGTGCCCACAGTATGGGAAGACAGCACCCACTGGTGCACCACCCCGGCAGATGGTGAGTGTAGCCCTGGGGGAGGAGATGGGAGTCCAAGGTGGGTGGGGTCCCGCAGAGATGTCCCTTGTCTCTTTAGGAGACTGTGAGATGGTCCCCAGGACCCAGCTGCCTGATAACACTAAGAAGTACAGGCAATGGGTGACCATCAATGGCCTTAGAGTGGAGGCTCTGAGAGACACAGGAGCCAGTGTGACAGCTGTCTAGTGTCACCTGGTGTCTGAAGAGCAGGTGGTCCCCAATGCATTTTACCCAGTTGTTGCCGCTGACAACACAGAGAGCCACTGCAAGTTAGCTCAGGTTCCCTTTGAGTGGGGGGGGTCTCTGGTACTCTTCAAGTAGCTGTGAGGCCAGCCATGCCTGTTGATTGTCTGTTGGGTAACGATTTGGAGAGCTCCCCTTGGGCCCAGGTGGAGCGAAGTGCTCATTTGGAGATGTTGGGTTTGCCTGACTGGGCGTGTGTGACCACACGGTCCATGGCAGCCAGTAAGGGTGTTCAAGAGGACCTGGAGCCTGAAAGAGTGGCCCAGGTGCCTGCCTTAAAGAGAAGAGGCAGGGGGCACGGGAAACCGGCCCCCGAAGTTCCCACGGTCCAGGAGGAGGCAGACCTTGAGGGGGATGCCCTGGAGCCTACAGGGGAACAGGTAGCTGAACTGGGGGACCTGCCTGAGCTGACCCATTGGCAGCAGGAAGGAGGACCCTCCAGGGAAGAGTTCTGCGAGGAGCAGAAGTGCCCTTCTCTTGTGGGTTTGCGGCAGCAGGCTGCAAACCAGGCAGCAGGTGATCAGTCTGGATCACATTGGATCTACTGGGAGAATGGTCTCCTGTATAGTGAGCCTAAGGTTGCTGAGCCTAGGTCAGCCCGTGTGCTGGTGGTACCCCAGTGCTTCAGAGCCTTCCTACTGGGGCTGGCTCATGATGTGCCGTTAGCAGGACATTTGGGGCAGGACAAGACCTTTGAGAGGCTTGTCACCCACTTTTATTGGCCCCAAATGCGCAAGAGTTCAGACACTCATTGCAGGACCTGTCAGACTTGCCAGGCAAGTGGAAAGAGTGGGAGGAAGCAGAAGGCTCCTCTCCAGCCATTCCCTGTGGTCAGCACCCCCTTTGAACGGGTGGGTATTGACATTGTGGGGCCACTGGACCCCAAGACAGCCATGGGCAACAGGTTCATCCTGGTCTTGGTGGACCATGCCACCCGGTACCCGGAATCCATCCCTTTCAGGACAGTGACGGCCCCAGTGGTGGGACGGGCACTGATGGGAATTTTCTCCTGTGTGCGGTTCCCTAGAGAGGTGGTGTCTGACCGAGGTACAAACTTCATTTCCAAGTATATGAAGTCCCTGTGGCAGGAGTGTGGTGTAACATACAAGTTCACCACTCCTTACCACCCCCAAGGTAATGGGCTGGTTGAAAGGTTCAACCGGACCCTCAAGGGCGTGATTCTGGGTCTGGAAGAACCCATGAGGCGTAAGTGGGACGTCCTCTTACCATGCCTTCTCTTTGCATACCGTGAGGTGCCACAGAAATCTCTAGGGTTCAGCCCCTTTGAGCTTCTCTATGGTCACCCAGTGAGAGGACCTCTGAGTTTGGTCAAGGAAGGCTGGGAGCAATCTCCCAGGAAACCTCCCCAAAATGTATATAGCTACATGCTGGCCTTCAGGAACCAGACTAGGCGTTACAGACAACTCGCTGAGGCAAATCTGGAAGCCAGCCAGGAGGAGATGAAGCAGTGGTACGACCAGAATGCCACTCTGGTTGATCTTCAGCCTGGTCAGAAAGTGTGGGTCATGGCCCCAGAGGAGCCCTGCGCGCTCCAGGAAAAGTGGACCGGACCATTAGAGGTGGTGGAGCGCAAAAGTCCTGTTACCTACTTGGTGGACTTGCGGTCTCCCAGGAACCCCTTGCGGGTCCTGCATGTCAACCGCCTGAAGCCCCACTTGGAGAGGTCCGAAGTGGGCATGCTCTTAGCAACAGATGCTGGAATGGAGGAGGAGACTGAGCCTCTTCCTGACCTCCTGTCGGCGACAGAGCGAGATGGGTCAGTGGATGGTGTGAACCTCTCTTCCACCCTGACCTCTGAGCAACAGAATGACTGTCACCAGTTGCTGGGACAGTTTTCTGATCTGTTCTCCCTGATTCCCAGTGTCACTGATTGGTGCATCCATGATGTGGACACTGGAGACAGTCCTCCTGTTAAGCACAAAACTTACAGGGTAACTGACAGGGTGAGAGCTTGCATCAAGGAGGAGGTCTCCATGGCTTGCGTTAGGGGTGATTGAGTCCTCTAACAGTCCTTGGGCCAGCCCAGTGGTCTTGGTCCCAAAGGCTGGCGCACCGGGTGCCACGCCAGAACTCCGGTTCTGTGTGGACTACCGAGGGCTCAATTCAGTCACAAAGACTGACGCGCACCCCATCCCCAGAGCTGATGAGCTCATCGATCGGTTAGGGGCTGCTCGGTACCTCAGCACGTTTGACTTAACGTCTGGGTACTGGCAGATCGCCTTGACTGGTGGGGCAAGAGAGAGGTCAGCATTCTCCACACCAGATGGGCATTACCAGTTCAGGGTTATGCCCTTTGGGATGAAGAATGCCCTGCCACCTTTCAGAGGTTGGTCAACCAGGTGTTGGCTGGACTGGAAGAGTTCAGTGCCGCCTACCTGGATGACATTGCAGTGTTCAGCGCCAGTTGGGAAGAACATCTGCGCCACCTCTGGGAAGTGTTGATGGCGCTGCGGAGGGCAGGCCTCACGATCAAGGCGAGTAAGTGCCAGATCGGGCAGGGTTCCGTGGTGTACTTGGGACACCAGGTTGGGAGCGGCCAGGTGGCGCCCCTGCAGCCCAAGATTGAGACCACCCTGGCTTGGGAACCCCCCAAGACCGAGACAGAGGTGAGAGCCTTTTTAGGACTCACCGGGTATTACAGGAGGTTTGTCAAGGGGTACGGCAGCATCGTTGCTCCCTTGACGGAGCTGACTTCCAGGAAGCAGCCCAAGAAAGTGATTTGGACTGACACCTGTCAGAAAGCTTTTGAGGCCCTGAAAACTGCCATGTGCACGGCGCCCGTGCTCCTGGTACCCAACTTCTCAAAGGAGTTTATCGTTCAAACAGACGCTTCAGAGCATGGTGTGGGGGCTGTTTTGTCACAGATAAATGAGGAGGGCCTAGACCAACCTGTAGCCTTCATCAGTAGGAGGTTACTTCCACAAGAACAGAGGTGGAGTGCGATTGAGCGTGAGGCATTTGCTGTGGTCTGGGCACTGAAGAAGTTGAGACCATACTTGTTTGGGACTCACTTCCGGGTTCAGACAGACCACAGGCCCCTCAGATGGTTGATGCAGATGAGGGGTGAGAATCCAAAGCTGTTGAGGTGGTCCATTTCCCTACAGGGGATGGATTTCACGGTGGAACACCGCCCTGGTACAGAACACGCCAATGCTGATGGTCTGTCCAGAGTTTTCCGCCTTAGTGATGAGAACTCCCAGGAGGTAGGGTAGTTCTCCCCACATTTCAGCTGGAGGGGACACGTGTTAGACCTGGCACCATTGGCGTGGGTCTCCCTTCCATTTTTTTGCTGTTGCCTCATGTGTTTTTGCTGGTTATAGATGCTTTGGGCACTATGCCACTGCTATTCAGTGCCACAGTGCAAGTGCTCCCTATGGTAAATTGGTGTATGGATTAGTGACTCCATGTTTGGCCTATTTGATTCACTGTCAGACCCTAGTACAGTGCAGTGTTGTGCCCAGGGCCTGTGAATCAAATGCTGCTGGTGGGCTTGCAGCACTGGTTGTGCCACCCACCGGAGAAGCTTGTAATGTGTCTCAGGCCTGCCATTGCAGAGCCTGTGTGGAGTCTGGTACTGCCATGTTGACTGGGCAAGTGCACCCACTTGCCAGTCCCTAAACCTTCCCTTTTCTTCATATCAGACACCCCTATGGTAAGCCCAAGGGCAGGGTGAATTGTAAGTATAAGGTAGGACATGCCCTGGTGTGTGTGGCATGTCCTTATAGTGAATTACAGCCATTTTCATTTTTCACTATTGCAAGGCTACCTGTTCCCCATAGGCCAGAATGGGCAGTTTGATTATAACATCTTATAATCCTAACTGACCCAGGGAACATGGTAGAAAAACGAATTTAGTATGCCTGAACTCAGAATGATAAAATACATCTTTTAGTGAAGTTGGTTTTAACATTCTGTGTTTGAAAATACCACTTTTAGAAAGTAGGTATTTTCTTGCCTAACTATCCAAGCCTGCCTCTGCTAGGTTGTGTATTCCTTGTCTGGAGTTTGAGTGACAGGGGCTGGGGGATTCCAGGAGACAGGGTGAGTCAGCAAAGGGCTGAATAGAGAGATCTCCATGTAGAGTGGTTGGAGGAGTTGCACCTGGGACCTGAATAGGGCTGTGCCTTCCCTCCACAATGCTGGCTCCACCTCCTGTGGTGTGTCTGATGTCCCTGGCCCACACTGTCAAAGGAAAGAAGGAGTCCTGTAAACAAAGTGCTCCAGAACTGACCAGAACTGGTTTGGACTAGGCAAAGGCCTCTCTGCCTTCAGAGAACAAAGAGAATATGAGTATAAAGGGGGACCAAGACCCCAGAACTTCAGATCACTTTTGGGAAACAAGAAGAACCTTTGCTGAGGAGAGGAACCAGAGAGAAACTGAAGGAGGAGACTATCCCTAAGTTGAATGCTGTTTGGGGGATTGGCCTGCAGTGGTTGCCTGACTGCCAAAGAAAGGAGAAAGGAACTTTGGGCTACTTTCATCAACTTGTAATGGATCTCCAAGGGCTTGAAGATTGAGCTTGCCTCCTGCTGAAGTCTCAGGGACAACAGACTTCACCAACCAGCTCCCCTGAATTCCCTTGCTGGGAATTTTAAGTGCCTGCTGTTGTGCCGGGCCTTCTGAAGGACTGCGTGTCGCAGGGAGCTGGAAGCGTGACCCACGGAGAAGAAGCGTGATGCTGCCGCAGCCGCTGTCGTCGCATCACTGAGTAAGGGTGCCGCCACGGCCGCCGTCGCATTGCATCACCGAAGCGCCTCGCATCGCCGGAGAAGAGTGTCGCCGTCGCCGCAGACGACGTCGCATCACCGGAGAAGCGCGTCGCAGGGCCTGTCGCGGCTCAGAAAATTCGCAGAGTCGCCGCACGGCCGCCGGGCGTGCACGCATCGCCTCATAGTTGTCGCATCAAGGAGAAGACGCCATTTTTGTTGCATTGCTTCGGATCGTCATCGCATCACGGCGCTGCTGGTCGCATCGCCACGGAAGCGCAGTAAGAAACCGACACATCACCTCCCCACGCCGAGAAGAACCGACGCATCACCGTCCCCTGCGCAGCAGTAAGGAACCGACGCATCACCGTTCTTGCGTGTAAGGAACCGACGCATCACCTTCCCTGCAACACTTTCATTGTATAGCGTTACGCATCCAAAGGTACATTGAACAATAAGTGTTGCATTTACCATCTAAAGAGAACTAAGCTATTTCTACCATTTTTAAGTACAGTATTGTGGATTCTTTTTGTCGTTTGTGGTCTTGTGTTAAGTCTATATAAAAGATACTTATTTTTATAATACAACCTGTGTGGCGTCCCTTTGTAGTGTTGTCACTATATTACTGTATGTGTTCACAAATGCTTTACACACTGCCTCTGAGATAAGCCTGCCTGCTCGTGCCAAGCTACCAAGGGGGTGAGCAGGGGTTATTTTAGTAGTGTATCCCCCTTACCCTAACTAGAAGCAAGGGTCCCTATTTGGACAAAGGGACCTACCTCTGCCAACTAGAGACCCCCAGTTCTAACATATATGTATATGTATATATATATATATATATATATATATATATATATATATATATATATATATATAAAGATTAAACAGTCCTGGCCCACCTCCCTTCACGATGGGACTAAACAGGTACGGACCATATCACGCACAGACTCCAGGTTGCTCCTTCCAAAGTGCTTATATTGCAATTCGTAAACCTCAGTGCTGATCAGGCATAGTGCCCGCCATGACGCGTTTGGATCGCAAAGACGCGATCTTGATCACATAACACGCCACATGACATTAGACCATTACATAGTGTGTGTGCCCAATCGGTTACAGAAACTCTCAGGCAAGCTGATAGATACAGACAACAGACTGCAATCACAAATGATAACATCCTCATAATCCAATCTAATTCATATACATAGTGGATTATTATAATGAATAACTTGATCAAATCAAAAAAATCAACAACATATGTCTACAATGCTCCTTATATACAAATGTTAAGTCATTCTGTACAATTAGACCGCCCTGTTTTAACAACATTAAGTACAATAAATGTTCTCCAATGGAATAAGATAATTATACTCTATCAGTATTAATGTCGTTTCTTATCTATCCTTTCTTGTTTCATGTAAAGTGCTAGTGCTTATATAAATTCATATATTTGAATATTAGAGAACCACAAACACAAATATAAATACACTTATGTTGTATAAGGGGCTGTTCTGGTGTACTATTTGAGCCTCCAATGACTACTCACTTGACCTGATTTATTCGAATTATCATTGGAATTCATTTCATAAAACAATACAGTCTGCTCTGTCAAGAAAGTGCAGTGCAAATGTGCAAAATAGCAAACACCTAGTGCAACCAAGAGTATTCTAAATTTAATACCCATAATCATTAAACATACTCACATTTGACGCAGCCCAGAGGCGAGATCTAAAAGCTGTGAATGGATATCAAAAACTGCAAGTGCAAGAATGATCTACGACAGAGATATTGATCGTATGGAGTTATAATTACAATTACTGATTAATTTGTAATTACGGGCCAGTGCCCATATATCACCATACTCACATACTTAGTGCAAATACGAACAATGATAGAATGTAAACATTGGACTCTTATGTGCAAAAGTAGTTGAAGAATCAATTCGATTTTTACATACAACTATTTACAGAACTTAATATCAGTCATAAATACAAATATAGCCGCCATCGTGAATTATCTTAAAATGGGAAAAGACTCTCAAGGTAAAAACAACTAGTGAATTCAGATTACCTAGAGGAAATTATGTAAGTCCTCGCTCGTATTCATGCCATTTGGCATCTTAGTATCTAAGGCTAAGATAAAGTGCGATTCAAGTTGGCGAAGACTTTTCTCTCGATTACCTCCCCATCTTGCCACGGGGACAGCCCCCAATACAGAGTATTTTAGATCATTCAAATTGTTTTGATGCACCAACTTAAAATGCCGGGCGACAGGATAGTTGGAATCCGAATTCACTACAGCTCTCAGGTGCTGCAGGATTCTCTTATATACTGGGAGCTTCATACTCCCTATATATTTAAGCCCCCAAGTGCATTGTGAAACATATATAGCGAACTCTGTACGACATGTCAAATGGTCTTTAATGGGAATAGGTGCCAAACTGAAAGCTGTCAAGTATTCTGTTGCATTGGCGCCAAACTTACAGGCACGACAGGCGTTACATTTATAAAAACCTGGTTTGGCTAGCCTAGTAGGAGTCATTGTGAATTCTGGACTTGTTTTCACTAGGGCATCCCTCATCGAGGGAGCCCTCCTAAATGTTATCAAGGGTAATGGTGGCAGAATAGATTTGAGAGTTATGACAGTCAACACAATCGGCCACTGAGAATAGATGATGCGCCGAACCTTATGATGTTGCTTACTAAATGCGGTCACCAATCTAACAACTTGTGTGTCGTTCTTCTCATCCTGTACTGGAGGTGTTTGAACCGCCATTCTATCAATTTTGGGTATCAAGCATGCATCTCTAGTGTGTTCATTGGCTTTGTTGTGGGCTTTACTAAGCACAGACCTCTTGTTGCCACGGCCAAGAAATCGGTCAAAAGCTTCCTGTTGGCATCGTATCAAGTCAATGTCCAAGCAACAAATACGGCGAATTCGTAAAAACTCGCCATATGGTATGCTCGCAATCAAGTGGCGGGGGTGCGAGCTACTCGCGTAAAGAATTGAATTGCCCGCAGTCTTTTTACGATGTAATTTAGTCTGAATTTGACCCTCACTGATGTAAATCTGTACATCTAAAAATTCCACACATTTATCACTTATTTCAACCGTGAATCTTAAATTATATACATTGTCATTGATCGAAGCTACAAAATCCTGGGCTGCTTCTCTAGTGGCCTCCCAAGTCAGACGGACATCATCACTATAGCGCCAGAAATGTCTTACATGCGCTTCCCAAACTGCTTTGTGGCGTATCTTGAGGACATGCTCCTCCCACCAGCCCACATGAAGAAACGCGTAGCTGGGGGAGAAGAATGCCCCCATCGCCACCCCTCGCAACTGCTGGTAGACTTCCTTATTGAATAAAAAATAGTTGCTTTTTAAACATATTTCGATCATTGTCAAAATCATACAATTGTGGTCGTATAGATGAATCGATCTGTTTGCAAGATAGTGTTTCACTGCCGCCAAACCATCTGAATGGTGAATACTGGTATATAGTGATTGAATATCCATTACAATCAACAGAAAATCTTGGTGCCATTTGATTTTACTGATTTTTTTAAGAAAGTCTCCAGTATCTTTTATAAAGGATGGTAAATTGATAATATGATCATGTTCGAAATAGTCCACATATTTAGATATTGTTTCCATGATGCTCTTTCTCGCCGAGATAATGGGCCTGCCCGGAATAGGCGAAACATTTTTGTGCACTTTGGGTATGAAATATAAAACAGGCGTAACGGGATGTTCGATTTTTAAAAAGTTGTATTCATTCTTAGTTAACAACCCCTGCCTTCTCCATTGTGACAAATGTTGGAACACTTTGTCCTTTATTGCTCGCCGATCTTGCTTGGAGGCTTTTCTATAACCGGTTAAATCAGACAGATGTAAATTGGCCTCCTCTAAATACTGGTTTTTCGGCCACAGCACAATGTTTCCACCCTTATCGGCCTTGTTAATCACAATATCATTGTTGTCTCTTAGTTTTGTCATAAGGGCAAAGTACTGAGCCTGTGTAAGATTCCTCTGATGTTTATGTTGATTAATGGTGCAATTCAGTCGTTTGAGTTCTTCCACCACTCTATCGCTGAAGATATCTATTGCATCTTTAGGCATTAACGGAAAGAAGGTAGAAGGTGGACGAAAAGGACTATTGGCAACTTTGTTAGTGTTAATACCAGCTTCCGACAAATCTTGTTGAGTTGAAGTTGTAATATCACCTTCGTCATTGGCCATAGAGTGTAACAATCTCAAAGTTGCAATGTCCTTGGCCTGTAAATTGCTGTCAACCTCACCTGGTATACGATTGTCACTGGATGTAGTTGTACTTTTGTTCAGTTGATAGAACTTGACCAATTTTAACTTGCGAATAAACTTAAACACATCAATTCTCGATTGGTTGTACGCAAAGTTACTCTCTGGATAATACCTCAGGCCTAAGGATAAAAGTTGTAGTTCCGCCGTGGTAAATGTTGTCTCAGTTAGATTAATGACAGTGTTGTCTTCAGATTTAGTTAGCGCCTCCACTTCTTGGCCTGCACCCCTCTGTTGGAATTGCTGCCTATGTTTCCTCCTCCTCTCGCGCCTACACTGGTTCCTTCGTCGCCTTGCTTTGTTTGTGGATTCCGGGGGCGCAAGGTCTGCCTTCGGTCCTGGTGCAAAAAATGTTATTCTTCAGCTGGTGTTAACTGCACTGCCGCCAATCGTTGTGCATCTAATGTTGTTGATCTGCCATCGTCAGAGTCACTGTTAGTTGTGAGTGAGCTGGGGTCCGAGTAAATAGTAATTGTGGTATTTTCACCTGATACAGATGGTAGAGATTCAGGTAGTTTGTCAGCCAATGCCTGTCTTTTAAAATTGTCATACTTTCTTGAGAAAGTGAATATTCTGCCTGTGTCATAATCATTTTTATCTCTGGCAAACTTAAAGATTTTGCGTGCTTTGATAGTGTCTTCAAGTTTTTTCAGTCTTACATCAATATCAGCACGACCTCTTGTTACCACTTCTTTTTGTCCTATGGCATCTAATAAACCATTGACTCTGTCAATTTTCACAAGTATGGCATTGCGATCGATTTCCGCATACTTGATTAAAATCATCACCATATTCATAGATGCTTGGAGATTGTTCTCCACCCACTCCTTTAACATAGCAGGGTTCGGGTTCTCAAAGGTTGTTGCAATTAGGACTCTCAGCCCTCTCGGTACTCTGTTAGCCTCACGATACTTTTCGAGCGACTTCTTTTCCCACCACTTATTCAGTTCCGATTTGAGTAGTTTTTCTAGAGTCTTTAAATAGAGATTTTGCATCATTGTTCATAATATTGCTTGTATGTCCTCTCTGTTCAGTATTGATTTCCGGCAAGTTTAGAAACAGCGCCTCAGCTGCTGCCTCACGGTCACGCAGCGTGTCGTTGGTAGATATTTTAGAGTTATTTTGTAGTACTGTAATGGAACAGGTGCTAGCTTGACTTTCTATAGCACCGATATTGCGAGCGTGAAATCCCTCCACCCGTTAATGCAAATATACTCAGCGTCTGCTCTTCTTACCAGCTTAGATCTCCCGGTCCCTCGAGTCCTCCGACCACTCGGGCTCTGCAGATTTTCCACTGGGATAGACGAAATCCGAAGCGAAATTGCCAAGATAACGGGGGGCGCAGCCAACACATACTCCTTCCGGATTATAGCAATCGCTTGTGCATTGTTGGCTGAATGTGACTGCGCCTCTTGTGGAGAAAGGGTCCGTAAATCCAGAATCAGCCATTGTCCGGATAAATATAAAATGAAGATTAAACAGTCCTGGCCCACCTCCCTTCACGATGGGACTAAACAGGTACGGACCACATCACGCACAGACTCCAGGTTGCTCCTTCCAAAGTGCTTTTATTGCAATTCGTAAACCTCAGTGCTGATCAGGCATAGTGCCCGCCATGACGCGTTTTGATCGCAAGGGGGGGTTTGGGGGGCAGCCGACCTTGGGAGGTCTGCCCCCCGGGCAGTTTGGGAGGGGGAGGGGGCCCTGACTGGGGAGCGGCCATCTTAGGCTGTTGGGCTGCATGGGGACTAGCCCAAATGCAGCCCAAGTACTTATATTATAGCCCAAGGGATATATATTCCCCTGGCGCGCTTTCCCAGCCACCATTTTAGGTTTGGTGACCTGGTGGCTGGGATTAGCGCTGGGCTTGGCATTTTTGTCAGTTAGGTAGTGTTAAATAGTGTAGGGCAGTTTTACTTACCTGGGATCGTAGCGTGATGGCTGGCGAGGACTATCGGGTGCTGGAGGCTGTTCGCCTGCTGAGTGAGGCGGGCCGGCAGGACTTAATCATGCCGGTGGCCTCCTCCGGCGTGCGCCCCCCTCGGCGCGCGTCTGCGGCGGTCCTGGCGTGTTCGCCGCCGCGTTCTGGTCGCTCCTTGGCTGTGCGGGGGCGTGAGGTGAGTGCGGGGGGCTGCGCGGGACAGGCCGCGGCCCCCGGGGTAGCGGGATCTCGATCGGGGGGCGGGCGGCAAAAAAGGAAGGCGGGGGCCGGAACGAAGGCCGCTGGGCGGGGGAGCGACTCGCGCGCTAACTCGGCGTCGGGTCCGTCTCCCCCGGGCCGTGGAAGGAGGAGTGCGGCTGGAGGTGTGCGCGGCGCCCGCCGCGTGTCCAGTGCGGCGGGCGGGGCTGTGAGGAGTGGGGCGGGGCTGGAGCCTGCCGGCGGAGCATCCGCTTTTCACGGAGCCGGCAGACAATGTGTCAGTTTGGAGCCTGCCAGCGGGGTGTCTAACCCTGAGCGAGCCGGCAGGCTCAATGAAGAGACGGCGGAGTGGCGGCATGACGGCAGGGCGTCTAGCCCTGAAGAAATAGGCAGGCTCAGGGGGAGATAGGAGCGCGGCCATTCACGAGTGCGGAGAGCGGGCCCGCGTGCAGAGTGGGCAGTGGGGCCTCAGGAGTTTCTGGAGGCCCTGTTTTTATCGTCGGGGGGAGGGGGAGCTGGTCGGGGGATTGTTGGGGCCTCCTCTGGAAGTGGAGGCCCCAGGCGCGCGGGCGAAAAAAGGGATTTGGGGGATAGGGGGTGGTAGGGACGGCAGCACGGGACCAGAAGTGGGGGGGGGCATGGTAGCGCATGGAGGAGGGAATGCAGGTTTGGAGGTACAGGAGCAGGGGGGTTATGGGGGGCGGGCACGGGGGGAAGTTTTAAGGAGGGGTTGGGGTTCGGGGTCGAGGACCACATGGTTTTGGGACAGGCGGTGGGGGGGCTTACGTGGATGAGGGAGAGGGGAGTAGCGATGTTCCGGAGGAGTTGGAGGAGGGGGGGGGGCCAGGGATTGGGACGGCCTGGATATATTCCAATCTTGGAATGAAGGGGTTAGGGGGCTAGACAGGGTGGGTAGGTTGGATGCGTACATGAGTCAGGGAGGGTCCTTGGGTTTAGGGGCCCGATCTGGGGGGGATGCAGGATAGGGGGGGACACGGCGTGATTGATTTGGAGTGGAGTGAGGAGGAGGGGGGAGTCAGGGGGGTCTGGGACAGGGTGGATTTAAGGAAGGTGGGGCGGGCTTGGACGGCCAGCACTTTAGGGGTTGGCAGGAAGAGGAGCTGGGATGGGAGGGGTACAGGTGAGGGGCCCAGCACACCAGACCATCCCTTTTTATTGCAGGAGGTTTCGCAACGCGCGGCACCAGACTTGGCAAGGCTGGGAGCGGCCTGTCGGCGCCAAGGAGAAGGGAGGGTGGAGCCTGGGGCGGCGCGCCCAGTACCTGCGAGGGACCCCGTCATGGTCAGTACAAGTAGGCCCGGAGCGGGCTCACCGGCCCGCCCACCCACCAGACCCTCACGGTCTGGGGGGCAGCATCATCAGTGGAGCGGCATGGAGCGCCAGTTGATTGAAGGGAGGAGGGGGCACTCAGCCCCGCCGGTGGAGCGTGATGGTGGTTTTCAAGAATTAGATTATGGAGAGGATAGTTTGGAGGAAGGGGAAGTGAGGGATGATGGGGGCGTGGGGGGGTCCAGTAATTCTGTTGTCAGTGTGTTGCAGATGTCACGACACCCTGCGGAGGTCACGGGTCGGACATCGCGGGTGGACCGACGCTCGCCCCCCCCTGGTACGGAGAGAGGACAGACGGAGGTCGGCTTCATTAGCGCCAGGTAAGCCGTGACCTCGCATGGTGTCAGTGGGGGTGGGGGGGGACAAAGGGGAAGGAACGGGGGGTCGGTTGCAAAAGGGTAAGTATGTGCCGGATGCAGGTGTGGGGACGGATGGGGCATTGCCGGCTGCTCCGGGGAGCGGGGCGGGCGTCGGCTCGGGCCCGGTGTTGCTGGATAGTGAGGGAGATAAAAAAGCAGATCCCAAGGCAGTGGAATCCGACACTAAGGTAGAGAGCAAAGAATTGAAGGTAAAACGCTTGCCTTACATGGGCGTCACAAAACCTTTGGGCGCCCATCTAATGCTTTCCACTAAGGAAAAAATTTGGAAGGGTGAATATGTGGAAATGTTAAAACTCCTCCACAGGGAAGTGCGGGCCAAGGAGGGCTCGAAGGAGGAGGAATATGAGTTGGCCAAACGGCCAAGGGTGCCGCTCACGATTGAGAATTGGACGGCGGCATTTTTAATCTATGTGAGTGTATACTGTGAGAAGTTTCCGGAACGATGTGTGGCCATGTTTAAGTACATGGACGTAATTCGGAAGGCCCAGATCACGGGGGCGGCTTTGCCTGGGCACAGTACGACGAGGAATTTCGGGCGCGTATGGCTTGGGACCCCGAGGCCAAGTGGGGGGAATTGGATGCTGACCTGTGGCAGCACACTATGGGTCTAGCCGGGGCAGGAAAGACCATATTCACGGCCAGTGGCTTACCACTGGTGTATCAGCCCTTTCCAGGGCGACCCACCCGCGGGGGGGTGGGAAGTGTTGGGCGGGGACAGACAGGGTCACGAGGGGCATGTTGGGATTTTAATAAAGGCCTGTGCACCAGGGAATATTGTAAGTTCCGGCATGAATGTTCAGGTTGCGGGGGTCGGCACGCGCTGGCCAATTGCTGCGGGGGAGGACAGGGTACACAGGGGGGGACACAGTGGCAGGCAGGGGGTTCAAGGGGAGGGAGCCAGCAACAGCAGTTATCAGGGGGAAGGGGGGCTAAGGGGCCTGGGGCCAAGGGCTCGTACTCCGGTTAGGATCGAAAAGCTGGTGGCGGCCTTGGAGACATATGACAACAAGGGGGCCGCGGACCGGCTACGCTGGGCATTTTTGGAGGGATTTCGACTGGGGTATGACGGGCCTAGGACACGACGATGGGCGGACAATTTGAAATCGGCAAAAGAGCACCCTGAGGTGGTGTTGGAAAAGCTGGACAAAGAGGTACGGGAGGGCCGCATGGCGGGCCCCTTTGCGGTTTGGCCATTACCAAATTTAATTGTGTCACCGATTGGTGTGGTGCCTAAAAAAGACCCAGGTCAGTTTCGGTTGATCCAGCATTTGTCGTGGCCCGAGGGGGGCTCAGTAAATGATTTTATTGATGAACGAGAGGCATCAGTGTCTTATTCGTCTGTTGACGTTGCCATGTCCCTGGTGGTGACGGCGGGCGCAACGGCGATGATGGCAAGGTGCGACATAAAGTCTGCTTTCCGGCTGCTGCCAGTCCACCCAGAGGACTGGGATCTTCTGGGCGTCCATTTTGATGGTAAATGGTACGTGGACAAGGCATTACCGATGGGCTGCTCTATGTCATGCGCACTTTTTGAATGTTTCAGTACGTTCTTGCAGTGGTTTTTTACGGAACGGACGGGTCACCAAGGAGTTACGCACTACCTGGATGACTTTTTCTTTGTGGGCACCCCAGACTCCACGGACTGCCAGTCAGCGCTGGACAGTTTTACTGAGATCATGGGGGAATTGGGGGTGCCGTTGGCACCGGAGAAAACAATGGGACCCTGCTTGGCTTTGTCCTTCTTGGGCATTGAATTGGACTCATGCAGGATGGAGGCAAGGTTGCCGGTTGACAAGGAGCAGCAAATGTTGGGCCTGTTGGAGACAATGCTGTCCAGGCAGAAAGTGACTGTGAAAGAGATTCAGGTGCTGCTGGGCCACCTCAATTTTGCGTGTCAAGTGGTGCGGGTAGGTCGGACTTTCTGCAGGCACCTGGGGAGGGCGTTGGCGGGCCACGGACCGCCCCACCATCTGTGCGGCTGTCAGGGCGAGTGCGGGTAGACCTGCGGATGTGGCAGTTTTTTCTGCACAATTTCAATGGGATCCCTCTAGAACGAGAGGAGGACATGGTGTGGGACATTCAGATTTTCTCGGATGCAGCGGGAAGCAAAGGTTTTGGCCTGTTCTGGCAAGGACATTGGTGCGCCGAACAGTGGCCAACGGAATGGGCGGGGGGTGGGAGGAGCATTGCGTTTTTGGAATTCTTTCCCCTGGTAGTTGCAATCACGCTGTGGGGGGAACGGTTGGCACACAGGAGGGTGACGTTCCGCATTGACAACATGTCAGTAGTGGAGGTTGTAAACAGGCAGTCGGCTAGAGATGCACAAGTGTTGCAACTGCTGAGGGTGTTTGTTCTGGGCTGTTTGCGTTTTGATATTGCATTTCGGGCATTGCATGTTCCTGGGGTGGACAATGACATAGCTGATGCCTTGTCTCGTTCACAGTGGGGGAGATTCCGTGGACTAGCCAAGGACGCGGACGAGACCCCGATCAGCATGCCGCGGCATTTGTGGGAAAGTAGGCAACACAGGATGTTGCAGCTGGTTTTAGATTCGCTGGCGGTTTCCACGCGACGAACGTACAGCATGGCATGGGGGAATTCCTGAATTCTGGTGCACGGTGGCGCAGCTCACCGAGGCGGCGACAGGAGGACGTGATACAATTCATCTTGGACCTAATTGGAAAAAGGTTGTCTAGGGTTACCATCGCGGGGAAGTTGGCGGGTATCGCGTTTATGGGGAAGCTGTTGTGGGGCTATGCACCCTCAGCGGGCGAGTTAGGTACGCGGATGCTGGAGGGGTGGGCCAGGGAGTGTGGGCGGATAGGCAGGGTCCGCAATCCCATGTCATGGGATTTGCTGATGAAAGTGCTGGGGGCCCTTCCGGAGATATGCATGAATGATCATGAGACTTTGTTATTCTCTACTTTAATGGTGTGGATGTTTTTTGGGGCGTTTCGGGTGTCCGAGTTGCTGGGCACAAAGTTATCGTTGGGATTGCTCTGGTCGGAGGTGTCTCTGCGAGAGGGGGGGTGTACATTTGGCTTCGCGGAGGGAAGACTGACCAGCGGGGCAGGGGCCAATGGGTGTACTTAAGGGCTAGTCATCCGCGGTCCACCTGTCCTTACAGATGGGCGGTACAGTGGAAGGGGGCCAACCCCTCCGCGGAGGGGAGGGTATTTTGTCATGCCAATGGCAGGATAGCTACGGGTTATCAGTTACTGTCCGTGATGCGTAGGACGCTGGCTCACTTGGGGATTGAAGGGAAAGGTTTTGGCACGCATTCATTCCGGATCAGGGCGGCTTCAGAGGCTAACAACAGGGGCTGGGAGCAGGGGGATATCATGCGTCTGGGCAGGTGGTCTTCTTCTTGTTATCAGCGTTACGTGCGCAGCGCGCAAGGGGGGGTTTAGCGCGGTTGTGCTGTTTTCCTAGGGTTTACATGTTTTTCTTGTTACAGGTTCAGTGATGGGCCCCATGGCCCAGGAGTTGGATATCTGGATTGTGGGGCACTCTTTCGTCAAGTGGGCACAGGTCCAGGCTCGCTCCAGTTACTTTGGAGAGAATTTGGGGTTCAAGAAAGAGTTGTTCCATGTTCATTGGCGGGGAAAAGGGGGTATGCGCTGGCGGGAGTTGGTGGCAGTGTTGAATGACATTTTGCGGGCTGGTAGGTGCCCGGATGTGCTGTTATTGCACTTGGGAGAAAATGATATGGTGCAGGAGACGGGTTTAGCGCTCATGCGCCGTATGAAGCGGGATTTGGAATTGATCAAGGGGCAATGGGCAGGGGTCTCCGTCATTTGGACAGAGTTTATGCCCCGCAGAGTTTGGAGGGGGGCGGTTCAGCCTGCGGCAGTGAACAGGGCAAGGCGTAAGGTGAATACGGAAATGATCCGTTTTTGCAGACACCTGGGTTTTCATAGGGTGGTGCATCGGGACATACGGTATGACACCCCGGAATTTTTTAGGGGGGATGGGGTTCATCTGTCTAAGATGGGAATGGACCTATACCTTTTGGAAGTAAGAGAGGTGTTAGCCAGACTATGCGGTGCCAGGTGAGCGACCAGGGGAGGGTTCCTAGAGGGCAGGGGGGGCAGGAAAATGGGGAGGCGGCGTTGCCTCTAGCTCCCGCCTTTTCCTGGGTGGCGTGGATTTGTTCAAAGTTGGCCAAGATTGCCGGATGTTTTTAGTTAAAGGTTGGTAGTTTGGGAGCAGGGTCAGGAAAAGGGTAAACAGGTAGGATAAGTTTAGGATAACTTTAGATTAGGGGTTTTCTGAGTTACAGTTGCAGAAAGGCAGGTACAGGTTGGGGTCATTGGAGGACAGGACTGGGAAATGCAATTTTGGGTAATGTTGGGTAATACGGTTGTTATGTAATGTTATGTAATGTTATGGAGTGTTAATTTGTATTCGTAAGGGTGGGGGACTTGATGTGGGGATCGTAGGGGTGGGGGAGGGACCATGGGGTCAGGTAATTTAATGTATAGTGAGGCGTTAGTTTGTAAGGCAGTTGCCAGTGTTTAATAAAGTGTGATATGCACCTGTTTCAATAAAGCGGCCTTTTACACACACAAATCGGTCTCAGTCTGGCTTGCCCCCATCCCTCCCAAGGGGGTTTGGGGGCAGCCGACCTTGGGAGGTCTGCCCCCGGGCAGTTTGGGAGGGGAGGGGGCCCTGACTGGGGAGCGGCCATCTTAGGCTGTTGGGCTGCATGGGGACTAGCCCAAATGCAGACCAAGTACTTATATTATAGCCCAAGGGATATATATTCCCCTGGCGCGCTTTCCCAGCCACCATTTTAGGTTTGGTGACCTGGTGGCTGGGATTAGCGCTGGGCTTGGCATTTTTGTCCCCGCCCACCCGTCCCTACATTTTGGGGGCCCCCATTTTTTGGGGGGGGCCTCCCCTTTTTTACGGTGTATATTATTTGGGGTTTTTTAAGTTTTGGTCATCTTTTTGGAACAGGTTCATAGGGGTATTTATGCTTTGTATTGTCGCTTGGAACAGGTGCTGGCGTGGATTTGTTCAAAGTTGGCCAAGATTGCCGGATGTTTTTAGTTAAAGGTTGGTAGTTTGGGAGCAGGGTCAGGAAAAGGGTAAACAGGTAGGATAAGTTTAGGATAACTTTAGATTAGGGGTTTTCTGAGTTACAGTTGCAGAAAGGCAGGTACAGGTTGGGGTCATTGGAGGACAGGACTGGGAAATGCAATGTTGGGTAACGTTGGGTAATACGGTTGTTATGTAATGTTATGTAATGTTATGGAGTGTTAATTTGTATTCGGAAGGGTGGGGGACTTGATGTGGGGATCGTAGGGGTGGGGGAGGGACCATGGGGTCAGGTAATTTAATGTATAGTGAGGCGTTAGTTTGTAAGGCAGTTGCCAGTGTTTAATAAAGTGTGATATGCACCTGTTTCAATAAAGCGGCCTTTTACACACACAAATCGGTCTCAGTCTGGCTTGCCCCGCATCCCTCCCAAAGACGCGATCTTGATCACATGACACGCCACATGACATTAGACCATTACATAGTGTGTGTGCCCAATCGGTTTACAGAAACTCTCAGGCAAGCTGATAGATACAGACAACAGCCTGCAATCACAAATGATAACATCCTCATAATCCAATCTAATTCATATACATAGTGGATTATTATAATGAATAACGATCAAATTAAAAAAATCAACAACATATGTCTACAATGCTACCTATATACAAATGTTAAGTCATTCTGTACAATTAGACCGCCCTGTTTTAACAACATTAAGTACAATAAATGTTCTCCAATGGAATAAGATCATTATACTCTATCAGTATTAATGTTGTTTCTTATCTATCCTTTCTTGTTTCATGTAAAGTGCTAGTGCTTATATAAATTCATATATTTGAATATTAGAGAACCACAAACACAAATATAAATACACTTATGTTGTATAAGGGGCGGTTCTGGTGTACTATTTGAGCCTCCAATGACTACTCACTTGACCTGATTTATTCGAATTATCATTGGAATTCATTTCATAAAACAATACAGTCTGCTCTGTCAAGAAAGTGCAGTGCAAAAGTGCAAAATAGCAAACACCTAGTGCGACCAAGAGTATTCTAAATTTAATACCCATAATCATTAAACAAACTCACATTTGAGGCAGCCCAGAGGCGAGATCTAAAAGCTGTAAATGGATATCAATAAAGTGCAAGTGTATATATTTAAAGATGTTAATTATTTATTTTTTACATGTCAGGACTGATGCAATATGTGAGAACATAAGCAGTGCATGACAGGGGTGCAAGTTATAGTTAGCTTCAGTGGTTCTATCTGTTTGAATTACACATACAGAAACACCCAGCTTTTTGGGGAGCCAAGGAATTCTCCCCTAAAATTTTCAGTGTGCTATTTCTGCTTAAAGTCTTTATGGTGGACTTGAGCACAGCTTGCCCAGCAATGCATCCCACATACAATGTACAATTAATTCTGGACAATCCTTAGTAGATTGCACCATAGTCTAGCAGCCTTCTCAGCAAAGTTAGGACATTACAAACAATGCATTCACTGACCTCTGTATTTAGCTACTGGATCAGTACTGTGCGCTGCAACAATTCTTTACCTGTGTCCTTACCCACTCTCACAGATTCCCTGGACAATGCAGTGGGATAATTGAAAATGTTTACATTTTAAATACGAATAATGCTTATAGTGCTCAACTGGTCAAGCTCAAACAGTTGCAATATGTCTGACTGTGAGAAATAACAATTCTTTTGTAAATAATCCTATCCCTATGTTTCCATAAAATAAAGTTATTAAAAAAACATTAAGGGACTTACTGATCTTAGCGAATGAAAGTGCAATTTTCGAATCACAAATGTAACTAAATCTGACTAATAACTTACATTACAAACACAGAGCAAAAGGAGCAAAGCAATAGTCGAAGTATTTGGATACACATATAAAAGCAAACGAAAAGTTTATTTCAGGTTAGTGGTTTACGTAAAGGCAAAGGAATCCGCGGATAGTTTTTCTGTCAGCACATAAACCAAGGTGTTAGGCAGTGAGTGAAGGTAAAGACACAGCCTTGCTGACATGCTCTACATTGCTGTGATTAATCTCCAGACGTAAAAAATCTCAAAGTTCCATTTCATTACATAGGTAATGTTGTGTTAACACCCTTATCATGGCCGAGTTCCCAACATTCTACCGGGATCATTTTGTTTTTATTTTAAAGTGCATGGATTAAGAAAGCAACTGTGAAATAAGTGTGAAGTTAGTTCAGAAAATATTACTTTAAGTCTCACCCCGAGTTCAACTCCCTTTTTAAAAAAAACTGTCTTGAACACCTCATGTTTTTACTGGGTAAAATAAGCCTGAAATAAATCTTACAAGCTGAAGGAAAAAACAGGAATTGGCAGTGCCAGTAGGCAGTATCGCTGTTTCTTAATAATGCATTAATAAAGGGAGTTTGAGTTAATGATTCAAGGGGAAATAACATCATGTTATTGTGTCGTTCCTGTGACGTCTTATGGGTAAAAACAAAATGGAGTCAAAAGGATAAAACAGATCAAAATAGGAATTGGCATTAAGCCCCTCTTTCAACACTTTTGGAAGACACTGTGGGGCATATTCTCAAGGACACATCGATGATTTTGCAGCACTTTTCCGCCACAAAAGTGGCGATAGATTTATCGCCCTATTCACAAGCCTGCGCTAACAGCCGACATCGCCAGTTTACCTGCGATAGCTGCCGCTAAAAACATCGCCAAGGCTGACAGCGACAACTAACGCTAATGATATGCAGAGTAGGCGTTCCCGTCCAAAAACTCACGATAACACCACTTCGCGATATTCTCAACGACCAGCCAGATCGGTGATGCGGTCCAAAAACAGGCGATAAGGCACGTTAGCAGCAGGGACTTAAGACCTGCTTTTTCTGGTCTTAAGTAGGACGAAAACCTGCAGTAGAAAGTGAGTCCAGCCCAGAGCCACATCTGAAGACCGACAGATGCCATGGAGCTACTAATCATGCAGCATGGAGACGCAAGAGGGCCACAACACCCACCGCCACCACCCCCAGGACCACCCCCACCCCCAGGACCACCCCCCCCGGACTACCACCGAGGCAGCGCAGAACAAGACAGCAGACCTTCCGAAAACGCACCAGCCTCAGAGACTTAACGCCAGAGGATGTCATTGCCCACTACAGGCTCAAAAGGACAACCATCCTCCGCATCCTGACCCACATTGCCCACAGGCTGACGGTACCAACACATCCCTCCGCAGACAAAGCTGCTGGCTGTGCTGCACTTGTTGGCCTCTGGTACCTTCCAACCAACAACTGCCAGAGTCGGAGGAGTCTCACAGCCAGCCCTATCAAAGTTCCTCACACCTGTCTTGGATGCCATCATCAGCTTCATACCCCAGCACCTTCACTACCCCCACACTCCGCAGGAACAGCTGGAGACCAAGCAAGGCTTCTACGCCATAGCTGGCTTCCCGCACGTGTTGGGGGCAATTGACTGCACACATGTCCTACTTGTGCCCCTGCCGACACTGCACACAATTACCGCAACAGAAAGCACACGCATTCCATCAATGTGCAGGCAATAGTGGACCACCGGGGACTGCTCACCAATGTCGTCGCCAACTTCCCCGGAAGTGTGCATGATTCCTACATCTTCCGACAGTCCATCATCAACCAGTGCTTTTAGGATGGCACCTATGGAAATGGACTGCTCGTTGGTAAGTACCAACGGAACACACCACACACCTCAACTCCACAATCATACAACTCACAACTGTGGGAATGCACACGTAACAAAATCACATACAACATGCCAACCAACATGCCCACCTACCAGACACGACAACACAAGTAACTGTGGTAACAGGGGCCAGACATGTAGACAAACCATCCACAAAGGCATAGCCCCTCTGCCACACGATTGCTGAATGTGGTGAGAGGTGGGAATGAAGAATGTGCGAAGGAGGCAAGTGACCCATGAATAAGAATGTACACAATGTGGCGGTGATGTGCTGGACAGTCTTGAGTATGCAGGGCACAGACATGTCCATGTGGACATATACTGCTGGTGTTTGTAGTGTTGTGGACAGTGGACACAACCATGTTACCTCAGGCAGTGGGGAAGACCATAAACATGTAGCTATGTCGCCCCCCCCTGTAAGCGTTAGCGTAGTGGGCTGGGCCGGCGTACTCCAGTCCAGCGTAGGAGTGTGAATAAATAGCCCGGGGCTCTGGGCATGGTTCACTTCCGGGATGGCCATCAAAGTAACTACTGCGTGTGTCTCTGTGTCCACCATATCCTGACCATAGGCCTACACACACGTGGCCGACCACCTTCAATGGACAACTCTACACCGGCGACGAGGTGGCTACGTCACACGCCACCCGGTGCACATCTCGTCATCGCCTGCAGGGGCGTGTCTGCCAGGGCAGCACCCCTCGCCCTGCCACGAGGCCGCCGCCATGACCGGTGGGGCCTGCGCGATCCTGTGTGCCTGCTGCACCCCAGCCCGCTGGTCCCCAGACCCGTCGGGCGCCCAGCGGTGATGGCCCGCCCCTGCGCACCCAGGCCTCACTGCTCACCTGCCAACACCGACGTGTCTCCACCACGTGCCGGTGCAATCTTCAGGCCCGAGGGCCGGGAGCTTGGCAGCCTCCTCAGCCGATCGCTGGCTTCCGCGCAACAGGCTCACAGCGTACCCAGCGGCACCGCACCGCGGAGTTCTGTGTGTGCTGACTGCTTCCTTTGGCTTACACTGCGGTCCAGCAGGTCTCACACAAATCAAATCCAGTCCCGACCCCTGGGCCCAGTGCAACATCGCAGGCTGCACACTCGCTGAGCTCTTCAGGTGGGCCTACCTCAGTGCACCGCAAGTCATCGCCACGTGGCGGTAGGCCTGTGCCAGACACAGTGCCTCAGGTGTCAACACCTCTGTGCACCACAAGTCATCGTCCCGTGGGGCTACCCCACACGTCCGCCTCCAGCAGCCAACAGCATGTCCTCGGTAACGCCACTGGAGCCCTTCACAGTCACGGGGCCACCCCCGTCCCAGGCAGGCCACTGGAAAGCCTGGGTGGAACGTCTGGAGACGTACTCCGAAGCGCACGACATCCTAGCGCCGCGGTGGCGGCGCACGCGTAGGCGTGTGAGGAGTGTGAAGAAATGGCCCGGGGCGCTGGGCGTGGTTCAGTTCTGGGCTCTAGGCATGGTTCAGTTCCAGGCGGGCGACAAAAGAAACTTATGGCGTGTGTCTCTGTTGTAGTGTCGGTGCCACCCTGCCCTTAATCGACAATGTTGCAATGTAGCATGCACCCGGAGGGCGGGCTTGCCCGAATGGATAAATAAAGGAGCGCAAGACCGCTCTGGGTCTTGGCTCATACATGCCAACTGTTGTGTGTGTATCTTCATTGCCTCAGCATAAGCCAAAGGCCTAGCCTCAATTGCAGCACGAGTTCAGCCAGGCCTGTACTCTACATCTGTGTCCGCCCTATCCTTACCATAGGCCTACACACACGTGGCCGCCCACCTTCAACGGCCAACATTACAGTGTTGTTGTCAGGCTTGCGGACATGCGCAGACAGGCATGACAATGGTGTGCCGTAGGAGTGCAAGTGATGCAACCGCGCAGCGCACACAAGTAAATAGGCTCAGGGGGAGGGAGGAGCAGCTGTGAGGCTACGTAATACACATTGATCCCGCACATTTGCCAGAAGCAATACATGGCAAAAATGAATCCCACAGTCGCACAAATCACACACCACAAAACTTGTAAGTCTGCCAACACAGCATACATAACCACCAGTTTACACTAATCTCACTTACCTCTCACAGGTGATCAAGGATATGCACTCTGCCCGTGGATGATGACACCCCTCCGAGCCCCTAACACCCCGGCCCAGAGGCAGTACAATGTGGCCCACAAACGCACCAGGGGCATTGTTGAGCGCACATTTGGCGTGTTAAAGTCACGTTTCAGGTGCCTGGACATCACAGGTGGAAGACTCCTGTACAGCCCAGAAATAGTGTGCAAGATGATCATTGCATGTTGTGTATTGCACAGCATATGTGTACGCACCAATGCCCCATGGATCCAAGTGCCAGATGCACCGGACGATGATGAGGAAGATGAGGCAGGTGGACCACACCCCACTGCAGCTGCAGCAGGAATAGCTCGAAGGAACACAATCATTAACAATTTCTTCGCATGAGCACGTCACATTGTGACTGTCCTTAGCAATCAAGGAACAGTACAAAATGACCACATGAACAGCATGTGCAAATAAATTCATTGCAACACACATTCCCTGTGTGCATGTCAGTCCTCTGTATTAGCACATCACTCTGACAAGTGTAAGTGCAACATTAAGTGCTAACAATCTCACAAACAGCAAATAGATGGTGGATATGTCACCTCTGTACAGAGAGGCTGTTTAGGGTGTCACGTATTCGAAATGCCATTTCAGGGTGTCAAATGCAGTACGTAATCCCACTCATCAGCGTATCACATGTGTACAAAAACATGACATGAAGGCTGTCATTGGTGTTCATAAAAAGACAACAGGGTGTCATTTGGGGTCACATATGAAATTGCGGGTGTCATTTGGGGTCAAATATGAACCACCCTGATGCAGAGATGCACCCTGTCCCACAACATGAGCAACATGGACGTAAGGGGGATGGGGGCACAGTGAACACCTCAGCAACATGGGAGATGCACACCAGCCACGAAGCCAGCAGGAATACCTTGCGTGGAACACACCAAGGTGTCCCCTGGAAATATGTGCCATGTACCGATCACATGTGTACACGGAGTTTGTGGGGTGCGGGTTGGCCTCTGTAGTTGCTCCAGCTTCCTCCATGGTGCTTCTCAGTTGTTTGGGTTTATTTTTATTTTTTGGGGGCAGCTTTTATGGTGAATTTTCCAGCATTACGTGGGAATAGCAAGCCTGGCGCTGATTATTGCTGATATTTTTATTGCTGTTGGGCCCATCGCCACTTTTTTGACGTTCGGGTTTCCTTTTTTATCGGTGTCCCGGTAATTTTAACGCGGACATTTGACGCGTTATCGGGAACCTATCGCCTGTTGCCGGCGTGTTGAGAATACGCCGTTAACACGGCGTTAGTTTCCCGCGATAGACGGCGTTATGTGAAATTGCGTTAACCTAGCTTGGCGATGATTATCCCCCTGTATGCTGTTGTATCTGTAGGCCGAATATTCAGACAAAAAAAATGTATTGAAGGAAATAATGAAGATGAAATGGCAATTTTGTATAAAGATTTCATGATTTTTTGTAATTATTATTATTTTTGCGTACACAAAAATACACTTGTGGTACCAGGGTATCCTTGGAGAGAGTAAGATTCCCATTACTTTGCCAATTTGCACTTCCATCTGTGAACCATTTGTGCAATTCGCAAAGAGTCTGATCGACCCTAAATATCGTATAAAGCAACAATCGTCCCACAGTAGCCCATCTCAAAACTCTTTGGATTTTGCAACTTACATGCTTTAATTCTGCTGCCTTTATACTTATTTTATCCTGTCCCCAATTTACTACCATAAGCTCATCTTCAAACAATCCTTCTTATGGGGGGTCTAATACCGTTTATTTCGAGAAAATGCACAGTTGAAGTAAACCTTTCTAATCTAAAACACTTTCAAATAGTCCCTGAGTAGTTATTTTCAGATTTTTTAATTACATATATTTATAGGCGCACCCTTTAATTGAGATGCAAAATTCCCCCTCTAACTCGTAGAAAGATCTAATCTAATCATAATGTGCCCCATGGTAGTAGTTCCTTTCCCTATGTGTCATTTTTGCTGATATATAATATATTTCATAGTATATAGATGGAGTTAGTAAATCTGTGCCAAACTATGTACATTTACGTTCACTATATTGTAGTGGTCCATAGTCTGGATACAATAATATAGCACGATGAGATGGTATACCTTAATATTGTAACATACATCTTTGACATGCTAATGAGACAATCGACGTCCGATTTCTAAACAACAGATTTACACTTATATCTCTGCTTTATGCCTAAACCTGCACACGAACTGCGGCTTCTAAATTTAACCTTTCACAACACATTTTGATCATCATCTTGTTTGCAATAATACTTTTCTCTTTTTATTTCAATTGCCATCACTACAATGCTATTGTTACTTTGTAGAGCGCAAACTTTAAGTTTATCTGGAATATGTTCAAAGTAGAATTCCGGTTTCTGATTAGCCACGGTGAAACTGTCGAGATTGTTTAAAATGCATTGGAAACCAATCGGATACCAATCCATTTGAAAACTCTGTGACAGTTTCCAGGATCCTGGATTTCATGTGATTAAATGTTATCAACATGGACGATAGTGGTTGTTTGAAGGTTTTCCCAATTATAACTTCATAAAAGAAAGCAGGGATCTTACTTTAATCTTTCCTGACATAACCAGCCAGCCATGCAAATCATGAGCATACCTAATGCATGCTTAGAAAAAGCAAGGGAACCACTAAAGCATGTTTTTCCTCGAATAATATGGAAATGTTTCATCAGCGCTCCTTGGACTAACCGGAGGTATCTAGTTTCTTGTGTACAGATGCTAACAGATTTAGCAAAGAAACATATATTCTGTGGAAGGACTTGTTTTCGAAGTTGCTTTTTCTTCATCACCTATAATGCCCGTGGATCACCAAGCCTCCCATGAAATGAACCTCAAAGGCTGAACATTAGCAATGTGCTAGCAGGATATAGTGTCCGGCTCAATGGACAGCGCACACCAGCCACGAACAAAGTGCTGCCATCAGTAACATTAGTTCAGGTTCATGAAACGGAGACAGGATATATTTTTTCAAAAACATGTCTAATAGTGTTAAATAGACTAGTGGGAACACATAAACTATAAACACCCATCTTCATGTAGCATCTTCTCCTGAGCAGAGAACAGTGACATGGTTTCATAGGCAACATAAGGATAAGCCAATAAAGATAGATCCGAACGGTGTTTGCTATTATTGAGCAACAATAATAACGTATTTCTTTTTGGATTTGTAGTTTTTATAGCTCAAACAGGCTCACAAGAGTAGCAAGGCGCTTTGCAGACCAGAATAACAGAGTGCGAATATTCTAGAAGACTCAGGGGCATATTCTCAAGGACTTATCGCCGATTTATCGGCACTTTAGCGCCGCAAAAGTGGCAATAGATTTATCGCCCTATTCTCAAGCTGGTGCAAACTGCCGATATCGCCAGTTTTCCAGCGATATCTGCCGCAAAAAACATCACCACGGATGAGAGCGACAACCAACACTAATGATATGCAGAGTAGGCGTTCCCGTGCAAAAACACACGAAAACACCACTTCGCGATATTCTCAACGACCAGCCAGATCTGCGATGCGATCCAAATACAGGCGATAAGGCGCGTTAGCAGCAGGGATTTAACACCTGCCTTTTACTGGTGTAAAGCAGGATGACAACCTGCAGCATGAAAGGGAGCCCAGCCCAGCGCCACATCTGAAGACCAACACATGTTATGGAGCTACTGACCATGCAGCTCAGAGACCCAAGAGGTCCACAACACCCGCCGCCACCACCCCCAGACCACCCTCCCCACCCCCCCCGGACTACCACTGAGGCAGCGCAGAACAAGGCAGCTGACCTTCCGAAAACGGCATGGCCCCTCAGTCACACAATTGCAGAATGTGGGGAGAGGTGGGAACCAAGTATGTGTGAAGGAGGCAAGTCACCCATGAATAAGAATGTACACAATGCCAATTGTGGTGGGGATGTGCTGGACAGACTTCAGTATGCAGAGCACAGACATGTCCATGTGGACATATACTGCTGGTGTTTGTAGTGCTGTGGACAGTGGACGCAACCATGTCACCTCAGGCAGTGGGGAAGACCTCAGTCATGTAGCTGTGTCGTCCCCCCCTGTAAGCGTAAGCAGAGTGGGCTTGTCCGGCGTACGCCAGTCCAGCGTAGGAGTGTGAATAAATAGGCCGGGGCTCTGGACGTGGTTCACTTCCGGGATGGCCAATGCGTCTGCCAGGGTGGCACCCCTCACCCTGCCACTAGTCCGCCGCCGTGACCGCCAGCCTCCTCAGCCGATCGCTGGCTTCCGCGACACAGGCCCCCAGCGCACCCAGCGGCACAGCACCGTGGAGTTATGTGTGTGCTGACTACTGCCTTCGGCCTACACTGCGGTCAGCAGGTCCCCCAATTCAAATTGAGTCTTGATTTATTTATGATGCAGTCCAGTAGGCAACAGACATTGCTTCCAGTGCGGCCCGCCCGGACGACGCATCATCGCAGGCTGCACACCCGCTGAGCGCTTCAGGTGCCACTAACTCAGTGCACCACAAGTCATCACCACATGGCTGTGGGCCCTTGCTGACCGCTGCCTCCGGCCTACACTGCGGTCAGCAGGGCTCACACATATCAAATCCAATCCTGACCTGCAAGAACACGCCATCATCGCAGGCTGCGCACCCGCTGAGTGCTTCAGGTGCCACCAACTCTGTGCAGCTCAAGTCAACGCCACGTTGCTGTGGGCCCTTGCTGACCGCTGCCTCCGGCCTACACTGTGGTCAGCAGGGCTCACAATTCGAATCCAGTCTTGATTTATTTATGGCGCAGTCCAGTAGGCAACAGACATTGCTTCCAGTGCGGCCCGCCCGGAGGACGCATCATCGCAAGCTGCACACCCGCTGAGCGCTTCAGGTGCCACTAACTCAGTGCACCACAAGTCATCGGCACATGGCTGTGGGCCCTTGCTGACCGCTGCCTCCGGCCTCCACTGCGGTCAGCAGGGCTCACACATATCAAATCCAATCCTGACCTGCAAGGACACACCATCATCGCTGGCTGCACACCCGCCACCACCGCCAGGACCACCTCCAACCAACAATTGCCAGAGTCGGAGGAGTCATACAGCCAGCCTATCAAAGTTGCTCACACCTGTCTTGGATGGCATCATCATCTTGATACCCTGCTCAGCTCTTCAGGTGCCACTAACTCAGTGCACCACAACACATGGACCCTTCATGGTTGAGTTTTGTGCTGTGGACAGCGGACGCAACAATGTCACCTCAGGCAGTGGGGAAGACCTGGGACGATGATGATGAAGATGAGGCAGGTGTACCACACCCCACTGCAGCTGCAGCAGGAATATCCCGAAGGGACCAAATCATTAACAATTTCTTCACATGAGCATGCTCAGCTCTGGTGCCCCTACCTCAGTGCAGCTCAAGTCATCGCCACGTGGCGGTAGGCCCGTGCCGGCCGCAGTCCATCCGGTGCCACTACCTCAGTGCCCCACAAGTCATGGACCCTTTATGTTTGAATCTTGTGTGTGTGATGTCAGATCTGGTGCCCCTACCTCAGTGCACTGCACGTCATGGACCCTTTATGATTGAATTTGTGTGTGTGATCTGATGATCACTGTTCTAGTTGTTGCCAGCACCAACCACTCCCTGAGGGCTGGCTTACACTCACCCCACACCCATCCAGCACAGGCGTCACTGGACATGTGACCCTAGTAATAAAAAGGGGCCGGGTGCACGTGCCCGTAGCCAGTTCCACTATCTATCCAAGTGTGTCCATGTGGTCATTATGTATGCATGATGGCCCCGGGCCCTACCACATTACATTGTGCTGTGGACAGCGGACGCAACCATGTCACCTCAGGCAGTGGGTAAGACCTTGGACATGTAGCTTTGTCGTCCCCCCCTGTAAGCGTAAGCGGAGTGGGCTGAGCCGGCGTACGCCAGTCCAGCGTAGGGGTGTGAAGAATTTGCCCGGGGCTCTGGGCGTGGTTCAGTTCTGGCCTGGACAGGGAAGTAACTAATGCGTGTGTCACTGTTGTAGTGTTGGCGCCACCCAGCCCGCAATCGACAATGTTGCAATGTAGCATGCACCCGGAGGGCGGGCTCGCACGAAAGAAGAAATGAAGGAGCGCAAGACCGCTGGGGGTCTTGGCTCATACATGCCAAGTGTTGTGTGTATCTGTATTGTCGCAGCATGAGCCAAATGCCTAGTCTTAATCGCAGCGTGAGTTCAGCCGGGCATGAACACTACATCTGTGTCCGCCCTATCCTCACCATAGGCCTACACTCACGTGGCTGCTCACCTTCAACGGCCAACATCACAGTGTCGTTGTCAGGCTTGTGGACATGCGCAGACAGGCATGACAATGGTGTGCCATAGAAGTGCAAGTGATGCAACCGCGCAGCGCACACAAGTAAATAGGCTCGGGGGAGGGAGGAGGGAGGAGCAGCTGTGAGGCAACGTAACACACAATGATGCTGCTCATTTGCCACATGCAAGACATGTCAAACATGAATCCCAAAGTCGCACACATCCCACCCCACCGCCAACAAGCCACATCACATTTCCTGAATGCAAGCAGATGACAAACTATCATTAGGGATGAAAGCTCCTTTGTCTGAACTATCAGGCGGAAGCACATCTGCACCTCCGACCTCAGAATTGCATGTGCCCGGCACCCCCTGACAGATACTATAGCAGCTGATGATGACTCCCACACTACGCACAGCCCGAAGAAAGACCAACGTATACACACCCCACACACAGAAGTCCTTGCTCGAAGTTATCTTGCATGGAATGGCCTTCACACTTACTCCCACACTATCCCAGGCGTACAACTGTTGCACACTAAAACAACTCATTGATCCGAGCTGTGGCATTTCATCCACAGAACTGGCGCAGGTCAGAACAGTGACGCTTCAACCAGAGCCACTAACGCAATGGCAGAACATCCCGGACACATGCACAACCCCTGTCAGGTGGAACTGTACCGTGCACGTATGCTGCGTTTACTGGGGGCACTGCCATTGGCAGTGCTGCGGATCAGTTACCAGCTAAGCTTCCGCCTTGCCAACGTCACCTGCGTTCAGCCTGCGTTGCATTGTCGATCGTGTATATTCGAGTGGTCCATGGATGTCTGCCTATCCAACAGGACGGTAGCTGACATGTGTGTGAGCCCCCTGTTGGCCCACGACCAGGAGTGTCACCGTGATACCCGTTTATGGGATGCCTTGACACCTGGCATACATGCTGGCAGCTGGACCTGGGAGATTGCACAACTCCTCGTGTGCAGTGACCACATTGAACCACTCCCCTATTGGGCTGTAGTGCTAATTGGTGAAAGGGGGAGGACGCAGCACATCTGTCTGGACCTGCTATTGGATTGCTTCGCCGTCCTGTTTGATGAAGTCGACAACGAGCTCATGTTGGAAATGATAGCCTATGAAGCTGCAATCGCTTTCATGGACGAGTAACTACGTACCTGCAGCCACAACAGATTGGAACCCATTGCACATGTCCCAACACCTTGTTGCATCTTGGAGATCTGGTCACATGTCCCACGACAACAGTGGACATGGCTGCATTCGCCTGGACTCCGAATACATGAGCGGACAACAACGCAGGTTAACACACACCTGTGAAAGGTGAGGCACTCCCCCGGAGTGGACAGCGGTGCTTGGCAACGTTCCTCATCCTGACATACTGCTGCATTGGTCTGCATGTTGTGGCACCTATCTTGCCTGTACTGACACGCATATGCTAATAAAGTCTACGCACCTTCACTTGGATTCAACTGTGATGAGTGTTGATTTGAATGACAATGTGTGTCTCACTGCCTATCTGGGTCACGGCCATACATGCGCATTGATAGCATTACCCAGGGAGTACCTTTTTGTGGAATCACTGTCCCTACATTCATCCATACTTTCATACTTGATTGCTCATAGCCACGACACATCTGTGTGAATTGGAATGTTTTATTCGCATTCAGTGGAGTGTTGAAGCTGGAGCAGTACAGGGCCATGTAAACCCCACTTTACATTGTTGTCCCAGGGAGGGCCAGCCAGACTCCTTTAGGGATTGACAAGTTCCTCAGAAGAGGGAGACTTCAGTCCCCAGTGTGATTGCTGTGTCATTGGTAACCAATCAAAATATGGTAGTCCATGTCGAGGTCCAAGGTGAGTGTCGCTGAGTGTATCGGGGGTCAGTGGAAGGTGTTATTCCAGGGCATAATGCAGAGGGCAGAACCAAGCTGAAACAGGCCATATGGCAGAGATGAATGCTACCACTTCATTCTTACCACAAAGCCAGATTCATCATCATCTGCGTCCTCTGATGTGTCAGGTGCCTCACATGTGGGTGGTGGTGTTTAGTCTGCATCACTGTGTGGCACTGACACATCAGGGGCCGGAGGTGGAATGTCTGCTGCACTGTGTGGCACTGACACTTCAGGGGGTGGAGATGTGGATGGAGTAGTAGCAGCAGCATTCATCCGCGCCTTGTGGCGGCAATGCCATGACGAGGATCTGCAGGGCATGGAAGATCACAGCTACATCTCGCTGGTGTGCAGCCGTGGCAAACATTCTTTCCGCCTGCATCCGCTCCATGTTCTCCATGATCCTCCGCATGTGTCCCAACTCCCGGCTGACATCGCTGGAGCCACTCTGACTAGACAGTTGTTCTTGGCTCAGAGTCATGACTCCAGCGATGTCAGCCATGGATTGTTGGAGAGCATGGAGCGGACAGTGGGTGTCCGTTAGGGACTGTAAGTGGTCCCTGATGGGACTTAGACACCCACGTATGGCATCTGGTTTGGCTGCCATGAGGTCGAACCCCACCCGCAGCTGATCAGCCATCTTCTCCTGGCACCCTAACACACGGCTTTGGAATGCCATGTGTTGGTCGTGAGGGTCCTGCGAGACAGCCATGGTGGTGGGTGCTTCCTGCTGTGTGGTCTATGCAGGGGGTGGGGTCTCCTCGATGCAGCTGGGCTGCACTGCTCCTGGAGGTGGGGTGCCGAAGCTGTCCATGGGCTGTTGGAGGGCGTCGGTGTCGATGTTGGGGAGGTCCTCTTCATCATCAGTGCTGAGTTATTGGGTCTGCTCTGCAGGAGGTGTTGATTCTCCCTCTGCAATGTGAAGGGGAGATGCAGATTGACATTGTGTTCACAAGTATGTTGACGCATTGGACAAGTTTACTTACAGACTGCATGACAATGTACATTGTGACTGTTTGTGAGGAGATGCCTATGTGATGCGGGACAGTTGACATTTCTACACCATCAGGGATGTGAGGTTGTAATTGTACATTGTCATCTCACAGTTTCCTGCTATGCCAAATGCGAATGGCCATTTTCTACACACAAGCGGCGGCAGTTGTGTCCTCTGTTCTGTTGTGAAGGTGTTGCAGTTGTTACCACATTGTTGTCAATGTTGAGGTGCTCTGATTCTTATGTGTGTGTGCTGCATTGTGGGTGTGTTGTCCCTTCAGCTCTGATTTTTCTGGCCCTTATCCCTTTCAGGCACTGTGCCTTTCACTTCTGTGCTTATACAGTGCTGAGATGGTGCAAACTTGGGTAACTTGGACTCTTGGTCGGAGTTGTGACTCTTGGGCATGGTTTGTCCGCAGATGTGCTATACTTAATTGTGCATGTGTGCCATTGTGCCCATCTCCCCCCGTCCCCCCAGTCCATGGTCGTTACTCACCCTGTTGCTGTTGGGTCAGGTCATGTTGTGCAGTGTCCGGTCCCCCAACTCCTGCCACCGTCTCCCCAATGATGACTCGGGTCACCATTTCCTTCATCTCATCCAGCTCCTGGTGTGTCGCTGGACTCCCACCTCCAGTCTGCAATGCTGCTTTCAGGTTGGCTGCGAGTTTCAGCTTGGTTTTGCGCTTCACATCAGTCCAGCGCTTCTTGCAGCCGTCCACTTCCCTTCTCTTCACTCTGACTGCATTCACCTTGGCCAAGATGGACTGCCATATTGTATTTTTAGTTGCCATGACACAGTGGAGGTGATGAACAGTTGGTGGTGGTGTTCTATCACCTCTGTAATGAGGATCTGGTTTTCCAGCGTACTGAAATGCGGGTTCCTCTTCTTCTTCTCCTTGCCCTTCCCTGACCCCGAGGTCCCAGGCTGGTCCTCCGTGGGGCTTGTGGGGCTCTGGTTGTCCTCTGTACTCGCTCTGGCTACCTCCATGGTGCTTCGCAGTTGTTTGTGTTTTGTTTGTGTTTTTTGTTGCCGCTTTTATAGTGGTTTTTCCCGCCTGACTTGTGGGACTTGCAGGCCTGGCGCTGCTTATAGCTGTATTTTTTATCGCAGTTGGGCCCATCCCAACTTTTTTCACGTTAGGCTTTAGATTTGTTTCGCCGTTCCGGTGATTTTATCGCGGACATTTGACGCGTTATCGGGACACTATCGCATGTTACCGCCATGTTGAGAATGAGACGTTAACACGGAGTTATTTTCCCGCGATGGACGGCGATATGAAAAATTGCGTTAACCTATTTTGGCGATGATTATCGCACGTTCTTGAGAATATCCCCCTCAATGTAACTGTTAATGTGTACCCTACAGAGCATTAGGAAGTGGAAAAGCGAGGCCAACCGTTTACGTTATCTTTATGTTATCTTGGGGTGAAGGTTCATATGAAGAGGTGGGTATCTAACCGGATAACTGTTTTTTGTGCTGTTTGTATTCCAGAAAATATATAAGACAAAGTGTCAGATTGTTCTTTAATGTCTTAGCAACCATACAGTATAGAATTATTCGTCTCAGTTTAGTAGAGACAATGATTAAGGCTTGAAGACATTCTTGGCTCCAGTGAAGAGTTTTTTGTGACTGCTCACTCGTTGGTCACTAGGCCTGCAGAGTAATACTTCCTGTCATGTATGGAAATGTTAGTAGAAAAGTAGAACCTTGGGATCTTTGTTAAAATTGTTGACGAAGGGGTTCACATTAATAGCCAGAGAGCTGTAGTTCCATACCTTGGGGTCACTTCCTGAGAATGATACCTTTATAGTTTTTATTTTTTCAGGGAGAGATTTTTCAAGAGGAGAGATTTTGTGTAGCTGGAACCAACTGAGATGACCAGTTTGTGTGAAAGGCACTTAATGGTCCTCCCTTGTAAAGACTTGTGAACAATGCAGGAAAATGTAATCAAGCTTCTGTCCTCAATGGTGAGCCGTTTGAGTGAGTTTAGAATTGGGGTAATGGGATCTGATCTTGGGAACTGTACAACTGATTCCTATTTGTTCCACCAGGGTTGTTAGCATTGAGACATGATTGACTGTCAAAAGTCCAGGAGAATGAGAAAGCATGACTTGCATCTGACACATGCATGCTTCATGCCTCCAGGTAGGAAGCCTGACTGGGCCCATCAAGCATGTTTTTCTTAGCTGCTCTTCAAAACAGCTGTCTAGGACTTTAGAAATAAAGACGAAGTTGGATACCTGGCAGAGGCTACTCAGGTCTCTGAAGTCCACATCTGACATCTTGAGGAGGGAAGTGACCTGGTCAATTTTCAGGCATTCAGGAACTATATTTTGGGCAGGTCTTTTTTCGATTTGGAAATAGAATGTTTGATCTTTATTTTCTCCTCAAACAACTTTGAGAATTTGTCATAGTTCTCTTTGAAGACTGAGCTATCTGTAGATATCGTGGGGGTGGGGGCCTGGGTGGGAGAGGAGTGGGAGAAAGTGGTTTTCTTTACGGTATTGAACAGCTTTCAGGGCTTTTTTGTGAGGTTGTCAGTTCTGACGAAATCTGTCTTTGTTTTTGTAATATAATGTTTGCATTCATTCAGTTTTACAAAGCTTTAAGGTTTTGTTGGATCTTTGTGCAATAGGTGATTTGGGGATCTAATATGTTTCCATATTTCCATTGACTACTTTGCAAACCTTTGGTCAGTTTATTCTGCTGTTTCACAACCACCTCTTGTGATACATGTTTATAGATATCTATCACAGTGTTAGTTTCAAAATGTGTTTGAACTGTCATTAGCTTTGATGGGACTTTTTCTTTCTTCCAGGATCACTTTATTGATTTCTTTAAGAACAATCATAGGTTTGTTTTGGTGCAGAGTAACAGGGAGAAAGATATGTAGTCCAACCAGTCTACTAGTGACAGCATTTAGGATGTTATGATGTCGTTTTTTAACCATTATGTGGGAGAAGATCACACCCTTTTTACATGCAGGAGTTGAGCAATACTGTTTAAGATCATAGTATTGGAGGAAGAGGGAACATTTGGGGTACTGCTGTGTCGCAGCAATGCAAAGTGAAGTGCCCCAAGGGGATGTTAATTGAGGCAGAAATAGATTTTTCCGCAATGAGTTCAGTCAATTGTTAGACAAAGGGATGAGTTTCATCCAGGTTGAATTAAATGGTGTGAAATATAGTAGGTTTATTTTCTGATGCTTTTATGTTGACAGACATTGAAAAGTTAAGAACTGATCTCTTTGGAAGTTGGTGCATTGTGTGGACAATGCCCAAATTAACTCCTTAATTGTATAAAAGGTAGAGTATACAAAGAAAAGCATAACTCTCTAGTTCCTTCCTAGCCAGAGACCTGCCCATAAGCATTACTATAGAACCTACTGCCCATGCGCTTTATTTCCCTCTAACATTAGAGTCTATGGCCAAAGTTATATCTATGTGAGTATGTACAATCACTTCCTGAATTTGCATGCACAGAACCAAGGCTCTCTTTGCAAGCACTGGACCAGGCTTGCAAATGGTTGGCCATTTACTTCCTTGGGGACAGTTAATACAACATGCTTGTAAGTTGTGTTAACTTACAAGCATGTACGTCATGAGGAATTCTATTGTGTGCCCCTTAGGTATTCATTGTGAAGCTTTGTTTGATAGTTATTTTTACTTCTTACCTACTGTCAGCGCCTCATTCTCTGGACTTCATGTCAGGACCCCATACTGAAACAAGAGATGTTAAACAGTAATAACTGACACATTTTATGTTCGCTGTTTTAGTTCTGGAAAACACAAAACCAGTTAAATAAGTGTAAGTTCTTGGGCATTCAGTAGTATTTTTCCCTTACATCTGAAGGCGTTTCAGGCGGCTTCTACAGGCTCTCAGGTTGGCCTGAGCTTCTAGTTCTCTAAATTAATAAGTTGGACAAATATTTATACAAATGTGCCTGGAGGCAGCTATATGTAGCACAATTGCAGCATTAATAAAGGTTTGACTAGTACAGGCTCACTATAAAACTGGCGATATTTCAGCTGACAAAAACATTGCAACCACTACATTGACCTAACCACTTCATGAGCAGAGCTAACTATAACTGGTGCCCCGCTATGCACTGCTTTTGACCTCACAATTACATCACATGACCTGTTCTATGACATAATTTATGACATCACTAATGACATGTCAAATGACATCATTGATGACATCACTGATGATATCATGCAATCAGTGTGTTAGTTTGTTTTATAATTTACATAGTGACAGATAACTACCATATTACTTCTCTATCTCCTTTTGTACAGCCTGTGTCCAGTTAATGGGTGTAAGTGTTAACAAAACGTATGTGCTCTCAATGCACCATAGGTGTGTAGAGATAATGAAGACATTATAATCTTTGTACTGAAGAGTAACTCTGCGTGCAGGAGACACTTGACGACTTGTGCGCAGTGTGTTGCACACAAGTTTTTTGGTTCTGCAGAAAAAGTTTCCAACAGGGCAAAGATCTACACACTAAGCATGGCAACCAGCCTTGAGTTATTAGACAGAATCGTTTTAGTATGACAATTTTTACATAACATAGAAGACTGTGGGCACCGGGCACTAACCTATGAACATGTGCTTGTTTTGCTTCAGAAGATGGGGTATCTGTAAAGTTTTCACCACAGTATGAAGGCTGCAGGTAGTATGATCTTGAGGGCCTTCAGACCTTGGTTATTTGAAGTGACTAGTGTCTCTTTGGGCACGTTTTGCATAGAGTGTACACTCACTGTACTTAGTAGATACTTTTTAATACTCTGTGGTGTATTTCTTATTAGAGTTTCACTGTCTACAAACAGTGTTGTAGAGAGTAAACTCTCTCCATAAAGTAAACACTGTTTACAATACCCACTCTTCTACTCATATTAACTTAATTTCTCAATGTAGGATAGGTGACTAAGTGGTTTGATACAGATAAAAGCTGTCCATAGTAGGGCATTCATTTTGGAACACAGACGTTGAGTTTCTTGAGGAACTTGGCTTTCTCTGAACAGTTATATACAGATTGAACACCATGTGCAATGAGGGTTTGCCACATATCTGTGGTTGATTGTTACTGTGCAGTAGGCTACCCGTGAAGTGTATGGTATAGTGTGAATGTTGCACATAACCCATGCTTGCTACACCCAAGGGAGTTGTATTTGTGATGACATTAATGATGTTTCATGCTAGTCTGAGAGGCAAGATGGCAGAACGGAGCTGATCCGTATCGGCTCTGGCTCCGCTGCCAGCGCTGCTGTCACAGGCGTTTACACATGCTCAACTAGTGCTTGAACACCGGTATATGTACCGGAAGGTATGAGGAGGCATAAGTGATCAGTGAAATCCACCGGCAGTCAGGGGGAAAGACAGGAGCGCCGGACGAAGCGGAGCAAAGGCGACACTCAAAATGGTGCCACCCTGTCGCATCCGTTGACCCTACAGAGTGAAGGAGGAAGTAGACAGAGTGGAACAGGGGACAGCGATGTAAGCGGCAATCCACAGCGAGATTAGACCAAAAAGTCTGCATCGTAGGTGGATCGCTCGGGAGAAGGAACGGGTCCCGAGCGCCCCGGTGACGTCAACGGCCGCTGATTGCGGGATCACGAAGTGCGGCGGAGGGGGTGAGTAGGACTGAGGGGTCCCCACCAGGGTGAAGCAACCGTTCGACGCCCAAACCAGTGTAGTGCTCCATGGAAAGCACGGTTGCACCGAGGGTGATGAGGTTTTCTCTCCCCCACCCCCCGTCCCGCCTGACCCTATAATGGCGGCTGAAATGCATCAATGAGGAGTTTCCTCCTGTGACAATCCAGGAGACACCTGAAGAAGAGGCGGGAATACCCTAGGGGCCCCTGAAAATACAAAGGGTAAAGAAAAAAGGGGACCGGCGAATTGAACACCAGGGGCAGAATCTCTTGCCTAACCCCAAGATGGCCGCCACAGTGGTCCTTTACCACGATGAGCTACAACTCTCACATTGGTGAGAAGACCCACAGGCTTACTCCGAATAAGTTCATAGGGAAGCGCTTCAAGGCAAGGAAACCTGGGTTGGGCAATCCCGACGTGCTGAGGAGTCAGGGAACCTCTGATAGATGATGGAGACCGCACATATGCCAACAAAAAGTCCACAGCCAAGGTAACAAACTACTTCTCACCTGCAGAGAAGAAACAATCGCCCAAACTAGGGAGTGCCGTGATGAGGATCAGGTTTCTATGCACATTCTCCTCTTCAGTTTCATTCCCGCAAAGAGGGTTGAAGGCAATGAACGATGGGTTGATCCCACAATCTGCAGACTTTTGGAACTGTCCATTCTACCTCTCCTCTCACCACTCTTGACCTGGGGGCGAGCTGGAGGACGAGGCGGACGGCGCTTCCCAGTAACACCGGGACCGGTGCTTTCGATGGAACTATGACGATGCCCCCTGGGCGGATACCATAACTGTTTGTACTTACCGCGGAGCCCGAGCAACCTTGGCTGATGCCCGGTGGAGCTGTCCTATGCAGCTATAGAGGAGTTTGGCTCTGGTTCACCCCCTCGGCCGTCACCTACCCAGCCGGACATCTGACATTGTTTTCCTCGTCTCCCAGTTGTGTTTCCTTCCCTCCCCCGCCTCCTCCCTCGGTTATACTTTGGCTGCCTCCCCTGTTTTGTTTGATTTTGTATATCCCGCCATTTTGGGATAATGCTATCGGCTTATGTGGGTCCTCCATCTTGGCGGTTTCGACCTGACTCTATCTGCATTCCCTACCCCTGTTTACCATTCCCCCTCTACCTTCCATTCCCCATAAGACGTGTTCTTGGCTATGCTACGCGCTAATAACTCATATTATTGTGTAATCTCATGTTTTTCTCCTATGTCTATACTTGGCTCCTGTAATTGATGTAATTATGTAACCTGTAACTCGCTGATCCTCATGTAAAGTGCTCTGATACCTACGGGTCTAGCCAGCGCTATATAAAACTTTGCAAATAAATAAAATAAATAAATAAATAATATGTTGCACTTACTTTCTGCCCCCTAATGCTATACTAATTTATAGAGCAATTTGTGTAAAATCAGCCTGGGCGATGTCATCAGTGATGTCAACAGTGAGGTCGTCAACTATGTCATTTGAGATGTCATCAGTGATGTCATAAATGATGTCATAGAGCATGTCATGAGTGATGTAATATGTGAGGTTATAGGCAGTGCATGATGATGGTGCAAGTTATAATTAGCTCTACTAACTATAACTGGTGAATTTCTGTGTTTTTTTAGTTCAAAATGTTAATGTTGTCACTAAGATATTCATCTAACTATAACCTCTCTTTAACCTTTGTTTTTTCAGTGAATTACAAAGGTTTTAAATAAAAAATAAAAACAGATCTTTGTATCACACCTAACTATAACGTTAGTATAGCCTTTGTTTGGTTTTTTTCAGTGAATTAATTGGTTTCCTTGGGGCTTGGCTGCCACCAGGGCTTGTGGCCAAACCCCCAGCAGCCTGCAACCCCATGCCGTGCACAATCTTTGGTGTGCGCAGTGTAGGGTTAGCCTCCGGGCCCCAGACATCAGTGATGTCACTGACCATGTCATGAGTGATGTAATATGTGAGGTCATAAGCAGTGCATTGTTGGGGCGTAAGTTATAGTTAGCTTAGGTAACTATAACTGCTGAATGTCACTGGTTTTGTATGAGTGGAATCTGAGCCTAACTATAACGTCACTGTAACCTTTGTTTTTTCAGTGAATTTATAAGGTTTTTTTAATTCTATTTCCTAACTTTAACGACCCTGTAACCTTTGTTTTTTTAAGTGAATTACTATGTTTTCTTAACTAGTAGCCGCCTTTGTAGAGTGGTGGAGAAAGGTAGCAGGGCCTCCGACCAGCTCTCAGGAATCCTGCTTTGTTGACTTACTTGAGGTAACAGGAGGGCTTCTGGGCCTCCAAGAACCCTCAGCATCCAAGGGGACTTCATTCCCCAACTAGTAGTGCACCTTGAGCCGCATTTGCAGAGTGGTGGAGAAATGGGGCGTGGCCACCAAAGACCTCTTAGCAATCCAGCTATGTGGGACTTATTGGAGATAACAGGAGGGGTATTTGGCTCCCAAGGACGTCCTTGGGGGCCAACTACCCATCCTGTTACCTCCAGTAAGTCCCACACAGCAGGATTGCTGAGAGGTTGTTGGAGGCCATGCCCCCTTTCTCCACCCCTCTGCAAACGCTTCTCCTGGCACACTACTAGTTGGGGGATGAAGTTACCTTGGCTCTTGAGGGTCCTTGGGGGCCAACTACCCCTCCTGTTACCTCTAGTAAGATCAACACAGCTGGATTGCTGAGAGGTCACCAGAGGCCACGCCCCCTTTCTCCACCACTCTGCAAACGCGCCTCCTGGTGCACTATTGGTTAGGGGAAGAAGTCCACTTTAGTCCTGAGGCACATAGGAGTAAAGTGGAATTAATTCCCCAACTAGTAGTGTGCCAGGAGGCGCATTTGCAAAGTGGTGGAGAAAGGGGTTGTGGCCTCCAAAGATCCCTCAGAAATCCCTATGTGTGGGACTTACTGGAAGTAATAGGAGGGCTTGTTGGCCCCCAAGGACCCTCTGGAACCAAGGGGACTTCATCTCCCAACCAGCAGCCCACCAGGAGGCGCGTTTGCACAGTGGTGGAGAAATGGGGGCAGGGCTTCCAATGTGTTGCTGGGCTTTTTTTTATTTTCTTTTTTTTAGGGAAGGAGGGCTGCATAGCCCCCCTTCCCAGGGCCGGTTTAGGCCCTGGGCATCCCATTCCCCGGGTCCTGTCCTTTATGAAATGGGAAGGCCCACGCTGCCCCCTCCCCAGGCCAATTTCAGCCCCGGGGACCCATCCCGTTAAGGTGGTTGGGGAACTGGTGGGGGAATCCGTGAGGCCCCCCGAATTCATTTAAAATGGCCACAGGGAGGTGGTGGGCCCTGGGGCCCACTATAGTAAAATAAACCCTGGTGAGGTGGCGATCCCCGAGATTAAAAATACCCTAGGAGGGTGGCCCTGTGTGTCCCCTCCTCTAATTAATTATAATTTGACCATGCCCCTGGGATTTGGCTCTTCTGGGGGCCTACTAATTAAGGCGTGCAGGAGCCCATGCTTTGTTTAAAAAAAAAAAGTTTGGCAGGAGTCACGGATCCAGTGCGACTTCCTCCAAAATATTTTGGAAAAAAATCTTTTTTGGCCTTGCGGGGTCCCTGTGGGACCCCCCTAAGAGGCCTAGGGGTCAGGGTGTTTCTACCCTGCCCCCTTTTCTTTTTTTTAAATGTTTTTTGCTGTGACTCGGTTAAACCAAGTCACAAGATGACTGCCAACACTTCCTGGTTTGAAGTGTTAGCTGCCAATCAGATCTCAGCATGAGATTGGGAGGCGTCGTGGATCCACTGTGTCCATATATATACAACTGGAAATGTCTTTAAATAACTTCAAAACTACTGAACGGATTTACACCAAATCACAAAAAGGCACTTCCTTGGACCAACATCTGCCTTCCTGCCAAATTTGGTGGAGATCCATAAATCCATTCAGCAGTTCGGGCTGTAGCCGTTTCTAAAGGTCCTATGGGAATTAACATGGGGAAAACACACTTTTAGGCACCCCCTGTTTCCTGGCTCCCGCTTGAATGATCACCCCAAAACATTTAAGATAGTATCTGAAGTGAGCGTCATATCAGTTCTGAAAATTTCGTGAAGATTCGTCAAATGCGGCAAAGTTATTGGCAAATCAAAAAACGCTCTTCCTATGGAAACTAGGTCCTAACTATAACTACCTACTGGCAACCACTAGTAGGTAATATATGTATGTGTATGTATGTGTATATATGTATGTGTATGTATGTGTAATATTTGTATGTGTGTATTCAGTAGGTAGTTATAAATAGGACCTATTTTCCATAGGAAGAGTGTTTTCTGATTTGCCAATAACGTCGCCGCATTTGACGAATCTTCATGAAATTTTGAGAACTAATATGACGCTCACTTCAGCTGCCATCTTGAATGTCTCGGGGTGAAAATTTTGTGAAGATTCGTCAAATGCGGCAAAGTTATTGGCAAATCAAATCCTATGGCAACTAGGTCCTAACTATAACTACCTACTCGCTACCACTTGTAGGTAATATATGTATGGATGATTCAGTGGGTGTGTGACTGACTGTACTCAGTGATTAGGTGTCTCAGTGAATGTATGGGTGAGTGACAAGGTTGTGTGAATGTCTGTATCAGTCTGTCAGTTGGTGTCTAAGTGGCTGTATGGGTTGGTGAGTGGGTACGTGAATAACTGTATGGGTGATTGATTTTTTGTTTGAGTACCTGTATGGTTGTATGAATGTCTGTGTGGGTGGGTGAGGTGGTGTGTGACTGCCTGCATGGATAAGTGAGTGGGTGAGTCCGCGGCTGTATGGATTTGTGAGTGCATCTGTGAGGGGCTGTATGGGCAACTGAGTGTGTGTATGGCTGTGTCGGTGAGTGAATGGATGTGTCAGTGGTATATGGGTGAGTAACTGCATATGTGGAAGGTTGTATAGGTGAGTGTTGGAGTATATGAGTGACTGTATGTGTGGTTGAGTGATTGTGAATGTGGCTGTATGGGTGAGTGTGTGCTTGTGTCACTAACAGTGTAGGTGAGTGAGTGGGTGTGTGTATAACTGTATAGGTAAGTAAGCGGCTGTGTGATTGACTCTATGGGTGAGTGATTAGGTGTGTGAGTAGCTCTATGGGTGACTGTCAGTGTGTGAGAGGCTGTATGGGTGTATGAGTGGATATATCAGTGGCTGTATTAGAGAGTGAGTTGGTGTATGAGTGGCTGTATGGGTGACTAGGTGGATGTCTGTGTAGACCTATGAGTCAGTGAGTGGCTTTGTAAGTACTAGTATGGGTGTGTCAATGGTTTTGAGAATGGTAGTGTGGAAGTTAGAGTGGGTGTATGAAAGGTTATATTGGGGTGTGAGTGGGTGCATCAGAGATTCTATGGCTAATGTAATTTGTGATGTCATTTGAGATGTCATCAGTGATGTCATGAGTGATGTCACTGACCATGTCATGAGTGATGTAATATGTGAAGTCATAAGCAGTGCATTGTGGGGGTGTGAGTTATAGTTAGCTCAACTAACTATAACTGCTGAATTTTTCTGGTTTTGTACGAGTGAAGTATCAGCCTAACTATAACCTCCCTGTAACCTTTGGCTTTTTCAGTGAATTTCTAAGGTTTTTTTAATTCTATTTCCTAACTATAACGTCCCTGTAACCTTTGGTTTTTTCGGTGAATTTCTGAGGTTTTTAAATACTAATTCCTAATTATAACGTCCCTGTAAGCTTTGGTTTCTTTCAGTGAATTTATAAGGTTTTTTTTAAATTCTATTTCTCAATTGTCACATCCATCTATTTTTAGTGAGCCTCTAAGATTTCTGTATTTTCTTTCTATAATTGGATATGGTATATTATATTTATATTATATACCACTCATTTTTTGATTTGGTTTGTGTTTATCAGAAAGTACATTAATAACTGGTTTTATTTTTAAGACTTTTTTTGAGTCGACACAACATTGTCACATTTACTGTGGAGAATCTGTGATCAGCAAATGTATTTCACCTACTGAAAATTACACTTAAAGAAATATTTTAAATTAGAGCCACCCAAGAGGCCAAAATTTTGTTCATTTTCTTTTCAAATTTTTTTTTTTTAATTTTTAAAATCTGCGACGACGTTGCCATGATCATGTCGCGAAAACAAAGGCAGACATTCGCCTACCACCACCACATTAAAAAATTTTAACTTAAAAAATTAATTCCATTACAATGCACACATTACTAACCACATCACTGCTTTAAAAACATATTTGTACAAATATATTTGTAGTAACTTTTTTAAAAACTGCGTTTAAACCCTACTTCCCGTTTTCGCGATTACACCGAGAGTCGCGATGACTCTGATAACCGCGACGATTGTGCCTTTCTGCGGGGTGCAAAACACATTTATGCACACATTTTACAGAATTTTAGACACTAGGGATTAATTACTGCACTGTTTAAAGTCATATTTTTGTAGGGAGTTTGCATAAAAACAACCATTTAAACCGATTTTCAGTTTTCGCAATGATGCAGGGCATCACGATGATATCATAACTGCGATCACCGCCAATACGTCGCAGTCATTAAACAGCCACCACCACATTCAAAACTTATAACTGCAAAATGAATTATAACCAACACACTAAACACATTACTATCTAAACGACTGCTAATAGCATGTACAGCTCCCTTAATATCTCTATAACACAGTGAATAACTTTTTCAGTGTAATCTATGACTGCATTCATCACTGTATCACTAAGTTTCTCATTCACTGTGTAAGTATTTGAGGGAATCTGTAAGACGATGCATCAGTCTATCACTACTTCTGTAATGAAATGCGTGACTGCCTCAGAACATCTATGAGTGGGTGCATCAGTGTCACAATGTGTCTGTGAATGATTTGCGTAAGTCTCTCACTCAATCTGTGAGTAGGTGCATGAGTGCCTTTGTGCATTTGTAAGTAAGTATATGACTGTCTGACTGGATCTGTGAGTGGATACATGAGTGTCTAAGCAGGTGTGTGTATGGGCGAGTGAGTGGTTGCATGAGTGTCTGAGTGGATCTGTTAGTGAGTGCATGAGCCTCTCAGCGGATCTATGACTGGCAGAATGAGTGTCTGAGTGGTTCTGTTAGTGGATGTGCGGGTCTGTGAGAGTTACTGTACATGGGTACATGAGTCTCTGAGTGTATAACTAATTGGGTGCATAAGTCTCTGAGTGGGTCTATGAGTGGCTGTGTGAGTGACTGTATGAATGTATGCGTGTCCCAATGGGTCTGTGAGTGAGAGCATAAGTCTCTGAGTGGGTGAGTTAATGGGTGCATGCCTGAGTGGGTCTGTGACTGGGAGGGCGAGTATCTGGGTGGGTCTGTGAGTGGATGCATGAGCCTTAATTGGGTGAGTGAGTGGGTGCGTGTATATCTGAGTGAGTTGGAAACCAGGGAGAAATATATTTTTGTCCAATGGAGAAATCATTTTATGTGTCCTATTTCACCAACGACAGATCCTAGATGATTGTCCTGTGCAGGAATCACAACATAATGTTAAGGAAAGTGGGAGCGTGGGGAATTGGAATTAGTGTAGGATTTATTCAGAATACATATGGAGGACAAGGTAATCACACGCTAAGATCCTATGCTCTGTGGTTTGGGCATTTAGAGAAATGGTGAAATTAAATGGAGCAGAAACCCTTTTCCTGCAGTGCTAAGAATTATCGCAGCTGCCTGTTGGAGTAAACTAGAAATACTGCCACTACCGCCAACTTGAATATTTGTAAATGAGTCTTTGCTCAAAGTGTTGATAGAGTAAATTCCGCAAGACCATTTGGTTTTTGGCACATTGAGGAACAGTTGCTCGCCAGCTTGGCAATTTAACTTTAGAAAACATGGAATATTAAATAATTTATAATTGGCCAGTTACAGGAGTGATAGTTAACTAGCGTGCAACTGGGAAGGCTACTGAGAAAAGCATCTAATTTTAGGGAGGTAGGGGTGGCCTGTAACTACTTTCATTGGCCATTACAGCCAGCCTAGGAGAGCTCCTAACATTGTTTTGAGACAAAGCTTTTCCTTTGAAACCTTGTTTTAGGACACAATTTGCATTTTTGCAGAACAAACACTCCTCTTTGTGGATTACACAGGTTTGCGTGACCCAGGAGCAGCAAGACGAATTACATGTGACTCTATCGGATCAGTGGCGCAACAAGGGAGGTGGCAGGAGTTTTGGGGGCAGCGGCCTCCCCCCACTATTACCTGTGGCCATTACGGGGCGGCACGCAGGAATCACCAGCACATCCACCCCGCTCTTACGGCCACCACGGGCAGCAAACACTGCGACCGCACGGGAGGCAAAAGACCTTGCTACGCCACTGCATCAGATAGCCACAAATCCTTAACCTACTCTGTGCTTTTCATCAAAATCATTCTGTTGGTCTGTGTTGAGCTTAGAAAATGTTTCTATGGTCAGTCATGGAAATGTTGACCTTGACCAACGTATACGTTAAATCCAGCCACAAGTGCTCATTGGCCCACCTCACTTTATCCTCTGGTCCTGCTCAGAGCTTTAACAATCTGATGTTAAGCACTCAACACGGGCTTCAATACAGTGTTTCTGAACCCATGGAGTGCTGCTTGACAAACCTCCAGGTCTGGCTTAACATTGTCTTAAACCAGAAAATCTGAAGGTAGACAGCTTGTTGGATGCCAACCACATTAAGTAGGCACATGGATGGGATGGAAACTTGGGGGCATATTTAGAAGGGCCTTATCTCCGCTTTTTTGGCTTTAAAAGCCAAAAAAGCGGAGATAATATTAGCGCCCTATCTACAAGGGGATGCTAACATGCAGTAGCGCATGTTAGCACCCTTTTTCCCGACGCCTCGCCTTGCATCTCTAATGAGATGCAAAGTGGGCGTCACTGGGCAGTACAACCTGTAAAATATCGCTGATGTGCACATCGCGATATTTACAAGGCGGCCCACGCATTTTAGCAGACGTTAATTTTGGGCGAAAACCACTGTTTTCGCCAAAAACTAACATCTGCTAAAATCCTGACTCATGTATGTTTAACATGGGGGCTGGATTCTTGTGTTACGACCACAGGGTCGTATCATCAAGCATATCGCCGTTTTGCAGGGAACATCGCTGGAAAACCAGCGATGTTCCTGCAAAACGGCGATTTCCCCGCTATCGCTGGAATTTACATCGCTCTGGAGAAACGCGTTGTTAATAACGCGCTAACAGGGCGATAAATTCCAGCGATAGACGGCGATAAATACAAAAGCGCTAAGCGCGCTTTGCGTTATTCATCGCCGTCCGTTGCTGATATGCCCCTAGGGGTGCCTAGGTGTCTGTCAGATTTTTGGAGGACACAGATATATTTTGATTGTTTTTCTATTGCACAATTATTTTCCTACACAATGATGTTTAAATCTTTTTTGAATGTGCCATTTGACTTTTAACCGTACCTTTTACACCCACTGATTTCCTCGAGGTTGGTTTTGTATGGGCATTGTGAGAGCTCAGGCACCATTGATATCAAATCCTTGGCCTTGGTTTCCCATCGCAGAACAGTTGGTTTCCTCATAATTAGGTATAGGCTTGGTATGTCATCACAAACTATGTTGTACAGTGGTGCTCCAGGCTTTATTCCTGTAGTAGATGCTTGGATGGGGAAGTACGCTTACTTCTTGACTGCAGGCCACTGTGAGCACACAGTGACATGCCTGTAAGTGACTGATATAAGAAACAAACAGGGCACTCTCTACTCATAATAAGGGGCGTCAGGTAAGTAGAACTGATAATAGAAACAATGATTCCATAGGTGTTCTTTGTAAGAAACATCGCATATTCTATTTGGTCTATTGCAAGCATCCGGACCTTCATTGTCCCAGTTGGTCAAACAGCTACACTTTTACATTTTAGCAACATATAACAGAGCCATGTGTGAAAACACGATATGCGGTGTGTCTGTGTGGCCACTAAACCCATTTTATATAAGTGGGATAAACCATTTCATGTCCTTTGCTCAGCTCAGATTAAGGAGGGGGCAATTATAAGTGCTAATGTTCAATTGCCTGCTATGCTCAGGGGTGGGGTGGTGTGGCGGGAGTCGAGGGACAGGTGACAGCTCACAGTCATGCAAACCTTACAGTGCGCTATATTCCATGATGTGCCATTAAATGGGTGCACTGCCCCCGATCAGTAATGAAGGCAATTAAGTCAAAGTGCACCTTAGGAGTTACGGAAATTGTGCAATTGTGCAATTCTCCAATAAATACAGGAAAATCAAATGAGGAGAAGATTTATTGATTAGGCACCCTAGCCACAGCTAGGTAAACAGCTTGCTTTCCATGAACCTTAACCGGTTCTCCTTTAAGTATGACCGCATTCTAGAAGTAAACACCATTAGACTGCCATGCCAGGGAGACACCTTTACTTAGACAGGGAGAATGAATGAAGATGGGAAAGCAGATACCACCCGTCTTTCCAATCACAAAAGTGAATTGATATTTTGAGAAAATTGTTTGCATTGGCGAAAAGTTGGACTGTTAGTTTTGGTACGACATTGTGCTGCCTCGCTTAATTCACACACCTGGGTCTACCTGTTTTGACTTTTTAATTGTGTGCGCGATTTTTAAAGCCGTTGATGCAAATTTCCTGGCTAGGGGGACATTTTAAGGCGTACGCACGGCCATATTTGCATCCACAGTAGTTAAATGGAAGTGAATGCAGAACAGTCCATAACTAGAGCCATTTGTGTCATGTTTTCAATCCGGGGATGCAAAAAGGAAAGTACTAGAAGTCTGTGTTTGCACAGGTTGCAGAGCATGCTGAAACCTTCACGACATGTGCAATCACTCATTTTACAGTTCGAACGCAGATTACATCATATTTTGAACGTCACAAGAGAAAACAAACATGGAATATATAATTACAGCTATGTCCACATGTCAAGGGCGACTGGTGATTAGTTTGCTGGTAGGATAGTCCATGGGCCTGAACATTTGTGATGCGCTTCATTTCCTGTTGGTTACGAAGCATAAGTCTTTTTTCTGCAGATCCATTTTTCTGTATTTCTGATCCGCATCAAATACAAAACCTGCACTAATTGGCCTCCGGTTTGTCCGATATTTCTGGCATTGTACTTCCGGCCTACTTCATTTCTTACGAACATTTGTGAACGTTAATATGTTTTGAAGCAAACACATTCCCTTATGAGGAGGAATACAGGATTTACAGATGACAGGAAAAAAATGCCTCGCTTTAACAGGGTCACGTTTAATTGAAATCGTGTGTTTAACACAGAGGGTAGAGATGAGAACACTGTTGCCTTCTTGCCCACCAGTTCGAAAATGTGAATGACACCATCACTATAAGTTTGTTTTTGCCACGTGACGTATCAAAAACAATGTGCCCAAATGAGGAAGTGTTTGTTTGTACAGTGTGTGAAAGATGCGTGGAAAAATATTTAGTTTATGGTGTGCATGGGTTGCAGTGAAATGGCAAACATGGCGTTGAGCTAAGCCTCGATTTCACTACCTTAATTTTATTTGTAATCTGATTAAACACATACTGGTTAGAACCACTTTTACATATGGTCAAATTCACAAAAGGGCGTGTGTGTGCAAAATGTGTTACTTGAGATCAAAAATGAATTGGGAACATACAATTGGGTTGGGCATAAATATGTGCGTGGGGCTGGGGGTCAGACTTTGGCAGAGAGAGAAGCCGATTTATCAATCAGAGCACGGTTTGGCAGACTGCTCTCTTCTACTGCTCTACTTAAACCCGGAAAGTCCTGTCTCTTAGTAGGACTCATGGAAATGGATGAAAGACTATCAGCCAAAGTGACTCTGATTCACCTTCAACGTGATCTCTTCTTCAACCAACACTTCGCCAAGAAGACCAAGATGTCTGGGTATCAGTTTTTGAAAGTCAAACCATTGCCCCATAAAGTGAATTCAGAAGTGGTTCCTGTTCCATCAAAGGCCTTGTACTCTCACATCTGGATGATGCCAGTCTCCTGCCTGACTGGCTTCCTGATGTCACCTAGGTCCCCTTGAAAGTTACTCTACAAGCAGCAACATGCCTTATCAAGCACATGAAGCAATGTGACCAAATCACTCATCCCTGATGGCACACTGATGGCTCTCCCTACCACCACCACACCATTTTCAAGACAAGCTGCATTCTTTACAAATCCATCAGGACTGGCTGTTCTGACCATCTGGCTGACAAGCTCAAAATATATGGTAGTACTCAACACAGCAAGGACAGTACCAGACTGGAAACTAATGATGCATTCAAGAACAAGCTTTGGCAAAGTCAATAGGTCTTAATTTCAACATGTAAATGCAGAGCTATTGGCTTTGCCGGTGCTTCTCTGCTTTGGCATTGCCAAAAGGTTATAAAAAACCCACTAAGGCATCAGGAAACATGCACATGAACGTGTGCCCATCTTCAAATGGTTTTTGTTTTACTCTATGAGACAATCCATTTGAAGATGGGTGCTGGTGCTTCATGATGCATGTACAGGAATGCGCACTCATGAGTGACCATCTTGATTGATTTTTCTCAATAACAAATAGTATTGCAAAGCGGCCACCTATGCATGCAGATGCATGCAAATGCGGTGACTTACCGGCAGCAATGGTTCTTGATGCGGATGGACCATGACGGTTCAGGGGTTGGAGTGCTGTACAATCACTAGACCAGATTCACAAAGAATACTTGTAACTCTAGACTTGTACACATAATACTCACTTTGAGGATTCACATTCATTCCCAGTAGTACACCTGAAAAGCTATCATAGTGCCAGTGTCAGTTGCAGGTTTGTATCTAGGTACACTATTGGGAATGTTATGTGAGATTTCTCCCAATTTGAATTTGTACGCACAGTACAAGACCACATTACAGAAAGGCAGCCATCTTTACAATCACCCATTTTGTTTTTCATTTACTTGTTTTTCACAGCGGATAACATTTTCAGTGATTAGAAAGCCTCTCTCATATATCCCCAAGAAGTGTGGCAGTGTTCAGTTTCCTTTCCTACTGTAGGTTTGTGGATAATGATACACCTTCACTCCAAACCATTTCCTGAATCTGGCAACTAGTGGTGGCTCCTCCGCTGTGACCGAGGAGAGTCGCCCGCCTGCTAGCAGCATTAAAAAAAGAAAAAGAAAACGATAATAAATCCTGGTTTATTATCATTTTATTTTGTTTCCAGGCTGTGTCTGGGGGGCGGGGCTAGGAGGATTATAGGCACCAACGGGGAGTGGTGGGCACTGCTATCAGTGCACATGACGGGTTGGCCGGCCATCTCAGGCCAGCCAAACCATTATGTGCACTGAAGCTCTCTCCAACCCAGCAGCATTGCTGGTTTGGAGACAGAAAAACACAGGCTCCCAGTCTCCCTGGGAGCGCAAATCCTCGGCGCTCAGGCCAATCCTGAAGCTGATCTCATGCATGAGAGCAGCTTCGGGATTGGCCGCAGGGGAGGCTGGGAGCCTGTGCCATCAGTGGAGCAACGACAAGAGCAGAAGACTGGCGATCCGGCAGGCTGCAGGCGGCAGGTGAGTTCTTTTTTTCCCCTTTTTTTGTTGCTGTCATTGACTCCCACCTCTGCCCCCCGCCCCGCCCCTCTCCTCCGATATCTGCCGCTACTGCTGGCAACATCACTGTTATTTTTCAGATGCACCAATGGCAATGCAGTGTGTTAAATTTACAACAGAACTGAAATTTCACATGCTTAACACTTCCACCATGCTAATGTTCAACTACATTTTCCAAATCATTTTGAGTAGAAAAAAACCTACGCATTTCAAGTAGTAAGGTAAAGCATTTTGGTTGTGGGAACACTTTCTAATGCTAGGAACCCATTTTGTTGTACATGGCTCGAAAGGTGTGGGTTTGAAAACAAGTCTATGTGGCAAGCATCGTGTAGGTGCTCCAAACTTTCTTTCTGATATAGACTTCAAGGAAGTCATGAAATAACTTTTCCATAAAAATATACACCAATATGTGGATTGGTCTCACTTTTGACTTTATTCTTTTGTTTTAGATATAGTTACTTTATTAGGGAACTTGTAAAAATGTGTTTAGTTATTGATACATATATTACTTGTTAAATTTAAGAGGATGCCAAAATGCTTGCCTGCCTCACAAAGTAGGTGGCCTAACGCTTTTGAGAGCAATAATTTGTCAGCTCCATTAGCAAAAAATATGCAACTGAATCCTTTTATACAATTAGTCAATCAGCACTCTTATAAAGCACGACTACTCACCCATGAGGGTCTCAAGGCGCTAATTGTTGGGGTGGGTCTGAAGTTCAGTCAAAGAGCCAGGTCTTGAGGTTCTTCCTGAATTGCGGCAGCATTGGTGATTGCCTGAGGTGAAGAGGCAGGGAGTTCCAGGTGTTCACTTCGAGGTAGGAGAAGGATCTTCCTCCAGCCGGGGTGTTGTGGATCCGTGGGATGGCCGCCAGGGCCAGTTGGGCGGAGCGGAGATGTCTGGTGGGAGTGTAGAAGGAGAGGCGGTGGTTTAGGTATGCAAGTCCATGAATCTTTATGAATGATTGCCTGATAAGATACTATTCCCTCAAAGAGTTGATCACAAAATGAATTCTACATTTAGTTCAAAACCACTGTACTGATTTATTGAAAATTAAGAAAACCAACTTAGTTTTTTAATTTGCGGAGCATAGTTTACTGCAATATTGTATTTTTTTCTTGATATTGTGTGGGCCTGTCACAGGTTATTACTTTCTTAAAGATGGTGCAGTTTCTGGAATGACTCTTCAGAGGCCTGTAGAATATTATTTTGGAGTGTGAGGCCATCATAGACAATATTGCAATCTTTTTGTAGGGCTATATCAACAAATTTCAGGAATTACAGTTTTGCTGAAATTCTGGATTTTTTTTCAGGCAAGCAGAAAATAGAGAATTGATCTGTAATGTATCAACATTTGAATTCATATGCTCTGTACTTCTCTGCCTTTTCAATCAATAATATTTAATAATATTAAAGGTTTTTGAGAAACAAACGAAAACTTATTGAATTAAAAGTAAGCTAACACCTGTCCAAATCCATAAAGTGAGAATCCAGGATCCTAATCAAAGGCAACGGGTAGCAAATGGTCCACCAGGAAAAAGAAGTATCACTGATGATGAGAACCACTGAACTGGAAAGGGCATCATCTAACATGAGGAGAATGCGTTACTAGAACTTGCATTATGAGATGCGTGAATTGAACCCCTTCTAAAAAGAACTTGTACAAGCACAGGGTGAGAGGAAAAGAAAGTTTACATTTCATAAGGAAAGATGAAATTGAAAAGGGCTTACTTATTTTTCAAGGAAGGCCAGCTGAAATGTAAGAACTACCGCAAGTACCTGGAAAGAAGCTGACGAGCTGAGAACTGATGGCAGAGACCTACTTTAGACATTACGCACAGTATTAATTTAGAAATATTTGACTGAATCACAAAGATTCCTGACATATTCATGCGACAGACAGCAAATACAAGGGCTTGTTGTGAGAATTTTGCTCTGCTCATGGTTTCCTTCTCGTCTTCTCATGTTTTGGAGGCCTGGATGTTTTACCTCCACTGTGATCTGAAGCCTAGTGACTAAGCATCAGTTACCACGTGCTCTAACTAAAATTGGATATCTCTTCCTTCACAATAATAATGTTAACTTTACAGGCTGCCTGTACAATTTCTGCTTATTTCTGCCCAGTGACCTGAGTGCAGCATTATGATTCAGAAATATGTAACTCTGCAGCCAGAGTACCTAATGTGAATGACGGGCAAAGGACAGACCCTTTCTGCAGCTTCCCCTCCCCCAAAAATTGTTTCAATGACCCAACTCCATTTTTCATTCTTAGTGGCAGTGTCTGAAATACATATCCAAAGGTTGTGCAATTTTGTTCAAAAGTCCCAAATTTGAAATCGTATTTTCAGAGGCATCTCGAATTTATGAATGAATGAATGGCCATTTCTTAAGCACACTGTCACTCGTAATTGAGCATCCTGGCGCAATACTGAGTAGCACTGTGAACCTTGTCATGGGCCTGAATGGGCCAGTTAGATGAGGGCGTGACAGTGCGTCAGGTGCTTGGAAAAGCCATGTCTTCAGGGGTTTTTAAATGCTTCTTCTGTGTCTATCAAACGGAAGTGCGGTGGCAGTTGATTCCAAGCTTTGGCGTCTAGCACCATGATGGATTTTCCACCTCGAGTGTTTAGCCTGAAGAATGGGGGCTTCAACAGATTTGCCCTTGTGGATCTCAGAGTTCGCAAGGTCTTGTAGTGAGTAAACCTGTCCGTCAGATATTTTGGGCCCATAGCCTTTAATGCTGTAATGACTATCTTCAGGGTCTTGAACACGATTCTTTTATGTTTAGGGAGCCAGTGAAGTATTTTTAAAGTGGCTGATGCAGAGCTTCGTCTGGGGAGCTGTAACACCAGTCTAGCTGCTGTCTGTCGGACAATCTGAAGTTTGTAAATTATCTTCTTAGAACAGCCTGCAAAGAGGCTGTTGGAATAGTCGAGTCTCAATGTAATGAGGGTGAATGCTATGGTTTTCCTGGCGGTGCAGGGAATTTGAGAGATGTAATCAGGTTATAACACATCCCAGCTACTGCTGCCACTTGAGGTTGAAAAGGCAGTTTGGTGTCAAATTTGACTCCCAGGTTCTTTGCTACTGTGGCCGTGTCTGGTGGAGAGGGGTCTGAGTTTGCCGCCAGCATATAGGAGAAAAAAAATTCGATTTTCCAAAGAGAAGAATTCCGTTTTCTATGAATTGCATTTAAGATGGTTATTTTACATCCATGAAATAACATTGGAAAGACACTTTTGGAAATCCATCAGGGCCCGTAGACCCTCTGTCAAGAAAGAGGATTAACTAGGTGTCCTCCACTTAAGAAGTAGTTGCAATTCCAAAGGATTCAATCAGCGATATAAGAGGGGCAACATAGCTCTTAAAAAGGGCTGAGCTGAGGGATGACCCCTGTGGTACACCCCTCGGGATCAGTTTTTCTTTGGAAGAAAATTCGCCTAGGACAACAGTTTGTCTCCTATCAGTTAAGAAGAATCTGATCCATGCTAAGGCTTTATGGGAGATCCCTACAGCTTGGATTCGCTCAAGGAGAATGTCGTGTAAAATGGTATTGAATGCAACAGAAAGGTCTAACAGTATCAATACCACATCCTTCCCAGCATCCAGGGTCATTTTAGTGGTCTATGAGACCTTGAGTAGGGTCAACCCGTAGGAGTGTTTAGGTTGGAAACCAGACTGGCTTGCATGAAGGGAATTGGAGCTTTCAAGATAGGTTGTGAGTTGTTGGTTCATGATTTTCTCCAGTATTTTGACTAGCATGGGCAACAGGGAAATAGGCCTTAGGTTGGAAAAAGTGGTTGAATCCACTAGGGGCATTTTTTGTAGAGGCCTGACAACTACCAGTTTCCATGCTGATGGCACTTCAGCGTCTAGTTAAGGAGGTATTGAGGATTTGGTTGATGAGAGTTTGCTACGCCAATGTCCCCATGAAGAATGGATGGTGGACATGGATCAGTGGGGCAAGCCTGATTTACACGAAAGGATGGTTTGCCACGATAATTACAGGGAAACATCCCCAAATACAGCCAGACTGGCATTGATATAGTTGAGGGGGTGCTGGAAGCCAGGTCACCTAAAGGGACATTCATGGAGGTGGTGGTGAATCCCTGTTGTATTGCCTTGATCTTTTCCTCAAATATGGGAGAGATCCAGTCACAGAGGGCCTGGGAGGGGGGGGCTCTCTCTTAAAAGAATGAGAAGATAGCATGTTTAAATGTTATATAGTTAAGGGTGTTTAGTGCTAATAATGCTTATTGAGATACATAGAAGCTTTCATGCTCAGTCAAAGCTTCACAGGCCTACAGAAGAGAGGTATTAAGGGGGAGCAAGCTCATGGGGCATGCAAGCAATTGTAAAAAGGTGGGAATTGGAGTTTTATTTTTATCTTTTTACCACTGCTATTTCTCTAGACTTTAGGGTCACCTGGCATTCCACAAGTGGTGTCCTGGCTTCAATTTTGCAAGCAGGTAAGAGTGCCTTAGATGTCCAGGAAAATGAATCAACAACCAGAGGAGGTGCACTGGGTCAGCCAACACAGCTCTGGTACACAAAGAAGAGTATTTGCATTCTCTATTCTTCAAGAAATGGGCTAGGAGATTTTCACAAATCTAGGGATTAAATAAAACTGTAAGGAAAGGAAGACCAGTAAACATCATTGCTAGCTACCGGTTACTTTGTAATACCTACAACGACCATGCATGTTGAAAACTTGAAAAACCCATACTGAGTATGTTCTTCATTTGTGTGCATATTCACAAGCATGCTTAACACATTTTTTAAAAGGTGGCATTTTACTAAGTGATCAGCAGCCCTTTCTGCCATATTTCCTGGGCCTGAATATTCCTTGCATACAAGTCACTGAGTATAAGATAAAAGGCTGCTGGAACATCAATCAGAGTCAATTTAAAGTGGGTGATTGTAGGGTATTAGTTGTGCAGGATGTGAGTTCTGTGCAACTAATACATCCACAATTGTCCCCTTAGTGGGAACCAAGGGCCAGATGTATGACGCTTTTTAGCGTGCGCAAACGGGTCTTGGACCCGTTTGCGCACGCTAAAAAGCATGGGCCCATGTACAAACAGTATTTTGCGACTCGCAAATATATTGCGACTCGCAAAATACTGTTTTGCGACTCGCTGTTAGGAAGGGGCGTTCACTTCCTAATAGCGACCGCAAAGCAATGTACCAATGTTTTGCAACCGCAATTGCGGTCGCAAAACACTCGCAAATTACAACCTACATCAAGTAGGTGGTAATGCATTCGCAAATGGGAAGGGGTCCCCAGGGGACCCCTTCCCCTTTGCAAATACATGCAATATTATTTTTTAAGGGCAGGCAGTGGTCCCAGGGACCACTGCCTGCCCTTAAAAAATGAAACGAAAACGTTTAGTTTGTTTTTCTTTAAATGCAGCCCGTTTTCCTTTAAGGAAAACGGGATGCATTTAAAACAAAAAAGCTGCTTTATTTAAAAGCAGTCCCAGACATGGTGGTCTGCTGAGCCCAGCAGGCCACCATCCCTGGGAGGGCCTGTCATTCCCAATGAGCCTCGCAATTTGCGACCCCATTGGGAATCGCAAACATTGTTAAACACACTGTTGTACATGCCAAATAGCGCCTCACAAATTGCGAGTTGCAAATGCGACGCAATTTGCGAGGCGCTATTTGGCATGTCGTACATCTGGCCCGAAGTACCCTATTGTAGCACTTGCCCCTCTCATGGTAGCGAAACACAGCAATCAAATGCGTACTCATGGGAGGTAGTGTGTGCTAGTAATCTCCATTCACTGGCATGCAACAACGAACCTCAATTAACTATTGTCTAGTCAGTGTTTTTCCTTTAAAAAGGAAAAGTACATTTATTACACACACACTGCTAAATGCTATGCATGAAATTACAAATCTATGCATTAGGTAACTGGAATACCTTTGGCGAGACCCTCATACTACATTTTACCGCTAGTGGGTCTTGAAGCCCATAATCACAGTGCCCCCCTCCCCACATATACCAGATGCAACATCACAATATAAGGGGGTGTCATTTTAAAGATGACAGGTCTACTGACTTGGTCAAGGGGTCACCGCTTTAAAATACGTACGGCAAGCCTACTGACTTTGTCAAGGGGTCAATACATTAATAAAAACAGTAATCACATGTTAGGAATCACCATTAAACCAGTGGAATGATTAATCATGTTTAAATTAATTCATTATTAAGATAAGCATTTCAATGTTGATCAATAAAGCATTATAAATAAAAATTTATCACAAACGTCAATAGTCTTTCTTTACTCTATACAGACCACATAATGCATCCATAAAACAAACCACAAGGAATCCATGTACTTCTGAGCTGAAGAGCAAAAACTCCAACTCTTCAAATGATTTGAAAGCAAGGCACCCTCTCCTGGAGGCCATTAATTCAATACTCACAGAAACTTAAGGCAATTCTGTAAACATTTCTAGGGGGCTGCTGCGCCTCCTGCAGACCCCAACAACACCTCAAAAGTATGTTGGTAGTGTCCCAACCCTTTCTTGAGGTCCCACGAAGAAGCAAGCAGCTGAAATAAAGCCCTCGCAAGCCATATGGGATGCTCTTCTCGGGAGCAGTGAGCATCTTATGAACGTCTTGCTCTGCTCTATCTGCTTTGCGGCCTCGCACTGCAGCACTACGTTTGTTTATCGAGTGCTCCATCCCCACCCAAAGCACCCACAATCTCTAATTTTGAAAAAGGCAGTGTGAGGAACCCACTCATGTGCTGCTGAGCCAGTGCAGCTAAGCTTCTCCCACCCATGCCCCTGCAGCTGTGGGTGCGGAGAATATGGCTCTTACTTACTCACCTGCATGGATTGTGGGTGGGGCATTGTTGGCTCGTGGTCTTTGCAGGTATCAGTGTCTGAAATTGGGAACCCAGCACTATTCTGTACTGCTCTTGGTTTTGGATCATTTTGTGATGGCCACGAATAAATGGGTCTCCTTTGGAGCAATATATGGTATGGGGAGTGAGCCTCAAGCATGCCCTCTCCCCATAAGGATAATAAAGAAAGGATATGTCAACCTCTGGGCCCTGGCCCAACCTAGAGGGTTTTCTGAAATAGTGGCGGAGACCATGTGCTCTATTTCCTGTTGGGAACAAAGGTTAAATCTTTAACTGAGCATAACTTGGGCCCAGTGGGGGCCATTTTCTTCATCCTTGCCTCATTTTACTCCTGGTGTTCAGCTTTAGCCACCAGTAACATCTTCAACATACCTCCTCATCTATAAAGGCCACAGTTTGCTGTAAGGCTGGTTTTCTGGCTCCCTACACTAGCATTCTTCTCTGACTGGCTCCTGGCGCTCCTCTCCTGCTGGTAGGGGCATCTTGCAAAGCCCCTCTGCTACCAGCCAGCAGAGCACCCTTCTGTCAACACTGTCAGGCACCCTTGGCTGCCTTAAAGGGTTACAAGTGAGGGCACTGTAGTCCAATTCTTCCCCCAACTGGACCTCAGAGGCTAAAAGGGTGCTAGCACCACTGGCCCTGTGCAGACCCATCCTGGTCCTAGCAGTCAGCTGGTGACAAAGTCCTTAGCTCATCTTGCAGGGGATCTGATGGCTCCCCTTTTCAGCTGGCCATTCTTCTGCTGTCATCGCTCCTATGTCTAGGATCTTAAAAAAAAAAAAAAAAAATGTAAGTCCGTTTTTATATAGCGCAGCTACTCACCCTTACGGGTCTCAAGGCGCTGGGGGCCGGAGTGGAAATTAAGTGAGCTATTGTCACATGGTGCTGAGCTGAGCTGCCGCCGGAGATCGAACCGTGAACCCTGTGCTCCGAAGACAGCTGCCCTGGCCGCTGCACCACACCTCTCCACCTCTCCACCTCTCTCCCATGTACAAAGTTTCATAAGTGTTGGTGGGAGTTTTGGATGCTAGGCACTCCTGGCCAGTCCTAAGATGCCACATCATTCCTAAGTCCTGTCTCAACACTCCTACACAGCACTCTGTAACCCACCATCAAGTGTTCTCTGTGAAGAGTTTCTCTGCAGGTCTCAGTTCCACCCCTAGCTGGCATCACTACCAGATCCCTTCCCACCAAAACTTCAAAGAGAAGCTCCTCCTGTGTTGGCTACAGATGTCTGGGATTCCTCCTTTGCCCAGTGGGCTTAGGCTGACCCAGCCCAGGTGCAGTGTGACAGCTAATTATCAGATACAGGTTTCTCCCATACCACTTTCCTCTTCTAGGAATTGAACCAGTCATTAATAATTGCTCCCTTTGTGTGGGTAGGCCTTCGTTCCCTATGCTGGGGAGAAGAGTATTTAACTTGGCCCAGTAGGTGGGACAAAGGCCTGGAATCTGATTATGAGCTGATCCAGAGAAATATGACAATTACTCATGTCCCATAAGATATATATGTGTTTCATTAGAACCTGCAAAATCAAACTCGGCATGTATGTTTTACCCCAGTTTGAAGACGAGTACAGTGGACAACCATCTACTTCCAACCAAAGTAGGGTGAGATTTAATCCCCAAGAGAGATCAAACGAAGATCTGGGAGCATTGTTCCGAACTTTTTTAGGGCAACACCCAACAGATCAAAGAGGGGCAAGCCACAGAGGAAGGGGAAGGGGTCGGGCACATCAGAACTTGAACGCAACATGGCAAATGTTCTCCCCCAGAATCACGCGCAGTCGGAGCAGAACTCCACTGTAGACAGATGTACCAATGATATAGTGGTTAACTTATCCAATCACCAATTGACTCAGGACGAGATCAGGGTCCTTAATAAGGGACTCGGGTTCGTACCTACCCCTAAACATGACAGTTTTAAATTTCGAGGTGAATTTTATGGCCTCATGCGAAAGATCAAGCTTAAGAAGTTTTTTGAGGGCAAAGAACAAGATCCACCCTCGGTCTTTTCCATGAATCTACACCGTCCCTCTCCGTTTTGCCCATCCAATAACCTGGTGGGCCCGGAGGTTCATGTCTTTGAACAGAAGGTCCTACAGGAAATCATGAATTTGGAACAAACAGAAAGTGGTCCGGTTCACAGTAATATGAGTGGCACAGACTGGAAAGCTGTTAAATCACTACAGAGTAACTCTTTGCTAACCATCAAACCAGCCGATAAAGGTGGGGCGGTGGTGGTGGTTATGAACACCCAGGACTATGAGGCTGAGGTAGCTAGGTTGTTGGGGGTACGCCATAATTATAAACCTTTGGCTAGGGACCCCACAAAAGAGCTACAGGCATTGATCAGCAAATTGGTTTCCGAGGCCAAGGAGAAGAAGTGGCTCACACACAAAGAGGCAGAGTTCCTAGTAAATCTGAAACCCAAGGTACCGGCTTTTTACATCGTGCCGAAGATACACAAGACCCAGCGGCCTCCTCCCAGGCGCCCAATAGTTTCGGGTATTCAATCAGTGTTGGAGCCATTGTCACAATTTTCAGACTTCTTCCTGAGGGAATGTGTAATTACACAGCCCTCATACATTCAAGACACAACTGATATTCTCAACATCTTAGACACAGTGGAGTATGACCCGAACCAACAGTTTTTGGTCACAATTGACATCGAGTCATTGTACACCAGCATACCCCAGGAAGCCACGCTGGTGGCAGCAGCACGGGCCCTGGGGGATTGCGAGTGGTTTTATGGCATCCCACAATCTTTCGTGTTACAATGTGTGGAGATTGCCCTCACACAAAACTTTTTTGCCTACAAAGACCAGCTGTACATACAGGTGTCGGGGACCTCAATGGGGGCTACTTTTGCCCCCAGTCTGGCCTGCATCTATGTGGGCCAGTTTGAGTCCAATTACATCAATCACCCTTCCAATCTCTTCCAGAAGAACATCGTTCTCTGGAAGAGATACATTGATGATGTGCTGTGTGTCTGGGCGGGCACCGAAGATGATTTATACACATTTTTGAATTGGCTCAACGGTCTTGATCAGTGTTTGAAATTCACTTGGACTGTTAATAGGAATACTGCTATCTATCTGGATCTTGACATCTGTGCTGAGAACAACAAGTTGGTGACTAATGTGCATCAGAAACCAACTGATAAAAACTCCCTACTGCATTATAGATCGTATCACCCGAGAGCCCTCCGCGATAACTTACCAGTAGGTCAGTTCCAGCGGTACCGGAGGAACTGTTCCTCTACCCAGACATACTCAGTACAGGTGGAGGAGCTTGCTAGGAAATTGGAGGATCGAGCATATCCAAAAAAGGTGACCAAACAAGCCAGAAAGAGGGCCCTTAATACACCTAGAGCAGCCCTACTTGAGAGAAGTACTAGGGTGAGAGGGGAGTGCATACCGGTGGTTACGACATTTGGGCCATTGTCCACCAAAATTCGTCAAATCATTAGAAAGCATTGGCACCTGCTTGACACTACCAAAATGAAGATGCCACAACACAGGTTTGCCTTTAAGCGGTCTGCGAATCTTTGTGACCGTCTGGTACACACCCGGCCTGTTAAAAAAACAAAGGAAACTGGAGTGCCTTCTGGACACTACCCCTGTGGGGGGTGCTCGGTGTGTGAGCTCACAGAGGTTACAAAGAGTGTAACACTGACAAATGGGAAAACATGGTACCTTAACAGGTTTAGCAACTGTAATTCTGTTAATGTCATTTAATGTCATTTACAGGCTTACGTGCCCGTGTGGTCTTCATTATATCAGACTCACGACACGAAAAGTCAAAGTCAGAATTCAGGAGCATTTAAGCACGTTAAAAGCAGGAAAACTGACTACAAGCTTGGTACAGCATTTCCAAAGACAGAAGCATCATTATAAGGACATCAAGTGGGTGGTCCTGGAAAAGGTAATGGGTGACCAACATAATATGGAAAGCAGGTTGGGCACGAAAGAGGCACGTTGGATTTACCAGGAGGGGGTGGACCAACGGGGCCTGAACGATGTCATTGAATGGAATAGAGTAGGAACATACTAGAGTAATAACATCTTTATACTAGTTGGGACCCGCAGAAAATTGATATTAAAAGAGCCAAAACAGTTGTAACTCACATGGGGTTATAAGCAGATACACTGTGTATATGGTGGTGGTATCGGCCTGGCAAGCAACAAAAGTATAGACCTGGTCGCGCCCTGCCTCTTTTTCATATCTAGGGGTATGCGGCTATTTACTTTAGAACATCTTAATAACTATAGGCCATTGAAGACTTAGTTGTGAGTAAAAAATCGGGGTACAAGATGATGATGCACCCACGAGATGTACCAATGTCTTTAAAGCTGTTTGACTATGAAATAACTGTAAGCGGGATCGAGCATGATTTTGGCTTTCCTACACAAACATTTGTGAAATATACATCGAGATATGAGTATAGATTGGTCATGTGAGTCAAAAACTGGGGCACAATATGATGATGCACACACGAGATGTACCAATGTTTTTAAAGCTGTTTGACTATGAAATAACTGTAAGCGGGATCGAGCGTGATTTCGGCTTTCTCTGTACAAATTTTTGTGAAATATACATCTAGATATGAGCATAGACTGGCCATTCTAAGATGGCGCCCGCAGAGATTAATGATGTCCCGTGAGATGAGAAACCGGAAGGAAAGGGGCGGGACTTGATGTGCGCTCGCCGGATGGAGCACGTTGAAATGAGCAGGTCACATTCGGATTGGGAGGTGTTGAGCGAAGGCCAAACACTCTAGGAGACCCGGTAAGCGGCATGACCAAGGGGTGGGCCCCTTGTTATTTTTATCTTTGTTTTAGTATCAGGCCAGCGACTGCGCAGAGTGTATTGGGGGTGCACTGGGGAGGCCTATGAAGGGACCCTGAATGTTTTACGGGGCAGACATTTCTCTGGCATCTAACTACAGCATGCAGATATGAATGGGAGGGTTATAAACCAAACCTAGAAAGAGTAATCAGACCCTGGACACCATACAATAAAATAGTCTCAGAGGGTTTTTATAAGACGTGCCAATAATTCATTTCCCAATTGATTTATAGGCTGACGATAAGCAGCTGTGGCGATACATTCTAGAAGTGTGGACTCGTACACACATTCTACAAAAGAAAAAGAGGGGGTTGAGGGTATGCCCAGGCCGGGCAACGACCCGGTAACTATACCATTGGAATGAACATGGTTTCCGAATGGACTGCTGTTCCGGTGTACTGCGCTGACTGAGTGATGTGTGTCATATTGTCTTTGTCTCCTCCAGGTAAAATACATAAAAAAGATTGTGGCAGTGTGGCGAGAACTGACCCTTGCCCTGAAGAAATTGCCATAAGTTCAATCATGGCAATGAAACATGTTGGCCCTCTATGACAAAATAGATAGGTGGCAAAAGTGTGTCTGGGTTTTAATGTGAGCAGACCCACAGCATAGAATAAAACAGTATAGCTAGTAGTTGTCTAGCTCGTTTTTAGTCCCGGTGTAGCGGTATTCACGTTCCGTTTCCGCTATTCCGTTATTGGGTCAGAATAGGTGGGCATACAGATAAGTTATCCGAGTGCCGGTCTTACGATTCACCACACTGAGCACGTGATTTTTTCTTTACTTTTTCTACAATTCTACATTTTTTCTGTTGTAGCATGGCAGTCGCTGATGATGAGAACCTGAGTTTACGGGTGAGAACCTATCTGTAAACTCCCATGGTGTTGCTCCCGTGAGGCGCTGCCAGCCTTTTCACCACCTTTTTCTAAACACTTGATTCTTTGCACTACAAGGTGGGTTACTAACCGGGGGAGACCAAGTACAAGAATTTTATACAAAGGAGAACATGGATTCCCAACAACAGACAGTATAGCTGCTGTTGATATACATAATTTTGTGTGGCCAATGATGGCGAAGGGAAATCCAACCTTCATGTTCAGGTAAAGGATCAGGTTCTTATTGTATTGTAATATTGTGAGTGGGGGGCGACCTGACCTGTATCCCTCTATAGCTCCTTTTTAGGTCTCGCCTGAGCCAGCGCATGCGCTGGTCTGGCGAGACATTTAGTAAGTTGGCTTTAGAAATCCTACCACACGCTTTTGCTTGTGGCCTAAAGCTTGCGGTTACGCGCACAGGTGCCATCTGGCTTTCCGTCATGGCTCATTAAGCGCATCGCTCGCGGCACCCTTACAGCGCGCGTCACTTTCACGGCCGCGCGGCCAATGCTTTTTTTTCTCGCTTGCAGTCTTGCTCACGCTGCCCAGCAGCCTGCCCCTCACTGCAATCCAATCCCCACGGTCGGCCAGTAAGCGCCAGCAGTGCGTCTGTCCATCCGTTCGAGCCTGAGGTGATTTAGCTGAGGTTTGCACCGTCGGAGCTCCGTCTGCGCTGCTCATATCCGCCAAATGCACAATTCAACTTCAAGAAGCTGTCTTGCGTACAATCTCCCGCCCTCCCCCCCCCATGAGTTTTCAAATCCGCCCTTACACCTACTGTTTTTTAAAATTTCGTTTTAGCGCGCGCGCGCGCACACACAACTCCCGGGCTTGTCTTTCCTGTTGCCTGCCTCTCGCCTCACATACCCGCCCTTCTCCCTCCGATTCTTCGTTTCTGACTGCCTTTCTCTTTCTGACTCGCGCTCTCCTCCTCCTGCCTCGTGTGTTTGCCTCTTCGGGTTTCCTGTGAGTGACTGTCTCAGATTATAACCCCAAACAATTTAATCCCAACTGCAGCAGCTAAGTGATGTCCTAGCACATGGTATAGCGTTATTCACAGCTCTCCTCTGCCAGCATTCCATATGAGATTCCAGTCCGCCTGACACAGCCGCCGGACATGACTTGCTTCAAGCCGTCTGTGGAATCATCAATCTGACAGTAGTTCTCGTAGCGTTCTCTCGGCACCCAGGCAGCACCCACACCAACGCCGGTGATCGGACAGCCTGCCTGACTCTAGGGTTGCGATCCTCAAGCACGTTCCTACTGGTCCCTGGCTCCTTATTTCGACCCGCTTGTGGGGGCTTCCAGCCGCTGTCGACCTCACGTCCTCTGTTGGCGTCACTTTATTTTTAACTCAAGAAACCAAAACAGCTTCCCTGGGATGTGCTGTGTTTTGAAACGTGTTTGCCCTTACGCCTGGCATGCACACATAACTGGGCCCCGCATACAGTACGCTGAAGGCACTATGTGTTTAATCCTTTCTAACACCCCCCCCCATCCCCCCGGACAAGGGATATCCTGCAATAACATTCAATTCCAAATAACTAGCAAACGTGTGGCTGTTGACCAACTTTGAAAGGTTTGCCCACAAAACTGCACCCGCAAAAATATTTGCTTGGAATTAATTACAATCTACTGCTGGGGTTTTAAGTAAGTAAATGCCACCGGTAATATTTCTGCTTTAGTGACACCTCCGGATGCTGAGATGGTTTATTTCTCTTTCCTACTAATTCTAGCTTCCCTCGTGGCAATTTCATTTAGTGTTGGCATGTAGAGCCAGTACTGAATACAAATGTAACAAGAGCTGTGCTAAATACAGATAAAAGAGTTGTGTGTTTGCTGGCGACTTGTGACTGCATGTGTTTATTTTTTTAACTTTTGTACTCCCCCCTTCATTCACACTCCCCGTTCTAACTTCCAGTCCTCATTATAGATAATCGCCCCTTTTTAACACTTCCCCTCGTGGGAAAGTAAACTCAACTGCAGCTTCAGCAGAAGGGTTTATCTACTTTCTTTTGTGCTTACTTAGTTTATTTTTAATTCATTGTGTTCACACGCCTTTTCTGAATCCACTGTGAGCAGAATGTGTTTGCTAGGACGGACTGTGCGTGCATTTAAAGCCTCTACCTCCTTACATCCTCGAGTTCTTGTGAATTCTGTCCCATGAAGTGCATCTGATCTAACCGCAACGCCCTGCTCTCATCTATGTTTTTATTTTTTATCGATCGCAATTCCCCTTTCTAATAAATTCAAGAACAATTTCCATCTGCGAGAAACCTACTGATAGAGCAAAAATGTACATAAAACATATCTCCACGATGAAATCTTGTAGTTCCGAAATGAGCGGGGGTTGTGGGGGGCAAACATGAGGCAAAGAAGGCACTTTTCATTGGGAGAATCGCACCAGGCTCGCAACAGCACAGCCTCTGTCCATTTGTCCTAATTAATATTCGAATGCGTAACATATATCTACCCAAAATCCTTCACACCTAAACCCCTCTTCATTTACCTCCCCGTTCCACCCAGTTATACTTTATGTTGTCAACACCCCTAAAACCGCACTGACGCTATGTATTCTTGGGTCTCAAAGCCTTTATTCCAACCTCACCCCAACTTTCACATGTTTAACCTCATGATCATGTCCTACTCACACCAGTCACCATGGGCAGCAAAGAGCACGAGGGCCAAACTCTTTCCAGCATGTTCAGGTTCCATGTTATTTTACATTCAGTCATTTGTCATTTATGTACTACATATAAAACCAGGATAATAAAACGTAAAACTAGATCATGAAATGAAACTCGTTTTCTGTTCAGGTTGTCCATACCCTCTGCTTCCACAGCTATGCTTTAGGGTGCTGATGTTTATACCACCAGAAAGAACCCTCACCAAATTATGCTAAATTCTGTGCCCACTCTTAGGACTGCTCCCTCTTTCAGCAAGCATTGGCATAGCCAATAGGTCTCGCCTTTGGGACCTTATAAGTGTTTAGCCATGCAACAGTTTATGTTGTTGCACCAAGGATATTGTGCTGCATAACTAAATACTTATAAGGTCCCAAAAGCGAGACCTATTGGCTATGCCAATGCTTGTTGTAAATGATGCTGGACTGTGTAGGCCTGAGTAGTGCAAAGCTGCACTTTAAGGCAGATTGCACCTATTTGTATAATACAGCAAAACTATTACAGATTTTCCAGTAAACCGATCTATGAATGCCCACTAATATTATAATGCCTACCCCAGATCAGCATCCATCCTCGCAGAGTCCCTTCTGCGGCAGTCTTCCTGTGCGTAATTGCTGGGCTGCGCACAGTGGTAGTCTCAGCTGTGCAGCCCAGACACGCCTGTGCACAGATGCTCATGTATGACCTTCCCAGTGTGCACTACCCCTGCTGCGCCACGCCAGCTTTATTTTAAAATGCAGACATTGGTGCTCAGTCCAATAACTGTGAAATCAGGTGACCAAAAGCAAACATTCCTGTCGGATCAAATGTGCAGAACTACAACAGTGTACTAAATCTGGACTTCTGGAAGAACAAATAAGTGCCATTATTATAAGCGCGTTTTCCTTCTTGTATAGTTCCATTATTATTTGACCCTAATAGTTTTTACACTCCAAGTAAAACAATACGTTTTTTTTTTTTTTTAAATCAGACTTCTTAGTCTACCCATATAATCAATGGGATTTGGTAATTGTGATGAATTTTAGGAAATAAATATTTCATGGATATTATGTTAATTTCTGTGATTTATCGATTTTAAAACAACAAGCCACACTTGTAAGAAAGTCACTGATATCCATACTGGCGAATTTCAATGGACCAAATGCCCCATCAAATATGAGGTCTGAAAATGCTGAAATTAAGCTAAGAGCATGAGACAATCTTTCCCTTAGTGGGAAAACAATGTAGACATCATTCAGATAAATCATCAAGACTTTTATTTATCAAGGTATATATAATGGCATTTGTGTGTAATTGCTGACATTATCATCTCACTAGTAAATGCGTTGCTGTTGCTAACTTGCTATAAAAGAGTTTTGTGGGGCTCGCCAAGCTGCTTAATCCTGAATGATATGCAGTTCTCTTAGTCACGGTTTGCTGTGACTCAAGAAGTCCACATAATAAAAGGACATCGGCAACTTGTCATGTCTAAGACCAAAAAGTCGCAGTAAAACATTAGTCAATTTCCTAACATCCAATCAGTGGATTTCCAAATCGAACCTCTGAGTTTTAGTGCAACTGCGGCTTTGGAACTAGCACAATACAGACCTCAAAGGTGGTTTAGCCTATCTGAAGATGCCAGCAAAACAGTCAGTCCACACAAACTCCCACCTACACCAAATCACTGCCTACACATAGGCGTCTTAATTTAAAATTAAATTTTGGTTGTTAATGGATCTGAAATCAAGGAAGAATTGGTTTGTGGACTATAGTTTCTATGGAGGCTGTTCTTTCGTTTTGTTTTTACTTTTTGTTTCAGATATTTGGGAATACTGAATCTAAGTAAACGTGTGCTGCTGGGGTTTATGTTTCACTTATTGTTTTGTTACTTGCTCTCACTGCGATAGACAATACAAAAGTGATTTGAATGACCTACAACTTGCACCCAGAGATTCCTGCTATTCTTCTGCATTCTTGATATCCTCAAATTCACCCCAAATGAACTCGTTTTTTCTTTGTTAAGTTTTCACTAGGAAAAAGTTCACTTCTCCGATTTCCCGACTCGCTAGTAACACTGGCAATGATGGTTATTAGGGTTTTTTGTTGTTGTCAGAAACCTGAGATGTGAAGCTGCCTTGCAGCAACCAAAATATTCTAACCTCTAAGTGTAAGTTAACCAAAATATTAGTTTGCGATCAAACTCATTAGTGGGTTTTAAACAGCATAATGGTACTCTTTTTCTTCCTACTGAAAAAAGTTCACTTCAAAATAAACAGAACTTTTACAAGCAGCACAGACAAAAAGACCAGAATTTCCAAATGAAAAATGTTATGCCAGGACCGGAGGCTCAATTTATGCTTTGTCTTTCTCCGCTTTATTAACATATCAAATTTCATAGCAGCCAGAAAGACATATTTAATAAAAACTTGCATGAAACCAAGGTAAAGAATGAGTAACAAACATCAACTCCCATGACACCGAGGGAGGTCTCCAACACCATAGTCCTTCCATAGTGTCCATGAACAGACATAGTCCTTTCACCCTGTTGGTTCCTCCTCTTTCTTCGCTGCTTCGCAGCCAGTGAGGTCAACTTTCTTTATTTCTGATGTTTCTTGGTATATTTCATTGATTGCCTGTGATTTTTTGGCCGAAATTGCTCCATGTGGTCCGGGGGCGGCTTGTTTCATTCTGGACTTCTAGTCTTGTGGTTTTCCTTTTCAGTTCCCCGATCCGGCTGCGGGAGCGTTTCGCGTTCCTTACGCGGCCGGTGCAATTTTCATTGCGGTGCTTGAAAGGCCCGCTAGGGGGACTCGCTCGTCTCGCTGGCTCTGCATCGCGGTTCCTCAGAGGAGGGACTGCGCTGCAGGAGATGCGTTTGTACGAGCCTTGTCCCCGCTGCCTGCACCATACGCCCGGCAGGGTCTGTATTCCAAGCATTTTTTTCCCTCATTGACGCCCCGGCAGGGGTCTGTATTGCGGGCTGAACCCGCGGTGACGCCTGCAGGCGATTTGTTATTGCACTTCCCCCTAATCAGTTCATTAGTGCGCTGTGAGGCAGCAGGCCCGGTTGGGTTTTTTCCTGAGGGCTCGCACGCTGAGGTACGTGCAAGCCTGATCGCAGTCCTTGGGTCTGCACAAAATATTGCAGTCCTCGGGTCTGCCACTGATATTGTCTGGGTTCCCCAGCTCCAAACCTATTAGCGCACTTCGCCTTAAAAGTTTTTCCCTCTTTTAACTCCAGCAGAGGTGGTTGAGGTTGGCCTGTTTAATGATGGAGGCACAGAATACTACATATGAGGAGGAGTCCCAGGAGTATATTCCGTGGGACGACGATTTCTACGATGCTGTAGATTCCTCCATTTACAGAGTGGTCAACGAGGTGGTGGGGCCTATGGAACAACGCCTGTCAGACAGGATTGTTCAGGAGTGCGCCAAATTAGCACAGGCACGCACTGTACCGCCCACAACTCCTTTGGATCCCTCAAAAGGAGAGGGCCCTCCACCTCCTAAAAAGAAGTGTTCAGGAGGGGTAGATAAAGACGCGTTTGCACGCCTTAAGACTGCCTTCCTAGCGCAGAGAAACCCCCCCTCCCCGACCCCCCCCACCAGCAGCTGACCCCAGGGGAATCAAGATCCGGCCTCTCCGGAGCCTGATGAGGACTCCCAGGGGGACTCGGAGGACGAGGCTGGTCCCTCACACCCATGGCGCCCGATGATCCCCCCTCCTTCAGCCCCAGAGGAGGACTCGGGTATGTTGGACCCGGACAAGATCATTCATCCCCGCTCGGTGGCTTGGGCTACTGGTGACAAGGTAGCCAAGTTTGTCGCGGGTCGCCTCCGCAAGCCCTTAGAAAAGGAGGCTCGGGATTGGCTTAAAGCAGAGTGCCCGAGGCCCACTCTAGAGGGGAAAGTTGCTTTCACCCTGGAGTTGGACTCCAAGATGGCCACCTTCCTGGCCAAATATATGAAAGAACCTCGCAAGGGCATAGATAGATCCTGGCGTTCATGCCAGGATAAGCTTCTCGCCTCCATTGGCCCTATGACCAAAATTTTGGACATGGCGGAGGAAGCGAAGGTGTCAGGATCCCCTATCTCACCAAAGGTGTTGTCAAACTGGGCTCAACGTGCCATTATTGTTATGGGCAACGCGAACTGTGCCTGGTCAACAGAGCGTCGCCGCTCATTGTTGATTAAATTAGACCCCAAGCTCGGAGATTTGGCCTCCTCGGAGGCGGGCGCAGTGGCGCAGGGGGGCCTCTTTGGGGACCCTTTCGTGAAAGAATTGGGAAAATTTGTGGCAACTTTTACCTCCTTGGATAAGGCCCAAACCAATATAAAGAGGGTCTTCAACCTGCGGGTTTTCCACGGGGCCGGCCGAGGCAGGGGCCACTCGGTCGTCCGTGGTGTCCAACAAAACCCCCCCAGGGGACAAGGCTCCAGTCGCGGACAGCATAATTCCAATGAGAATTACAACAACTTCTACCCAACAAGAGGCCAGCGCTTCAGGGGCCGCGGAGAATTGAAGAACAACACCGGAGGTGGCAATTCCAGCAGTGAGTGTTTTACCTGCGGACCAGGTCCGTATCGGCAGTCGGTTAGCGGGTTTCCGGGACGCCTGGGCAGCCATTACGTCAGATGCATGGGTCTTACAGACCGTTCAAGGTTTTCATATCGAATTTTTCGACCACCCTCGACAAGAGAGCTACCCTCATCCCATTTGCTTCACAAATCGCGATGCACAGCTGATCGACGAGGAAGTCTCCGCGCTGCTCCACAAGGGGGCCATCTGTCGTTCAGCTCTGCATCCCAAAGGTTTTCTAAGCAACATATTCTTAGTGGACAAGCCCGATGGGGGACGTTGCCCCATTATCAACCTCAAAGAGTTCAACGGGTGGTTGGTATACCGCCATTTCAAAATGGAGGGAATTCATCTCCTCCAGGATGTTCTACTTCCATCCGACTGGATGGTACGGCTGGACTTAAAGGATGCTTACCTGGTAGTCCCGATTCATTCTCCTCACCGGCGGTTCCTTCAGTTTTGCTAGGAGAGACCTAATCTACGAGTACACCACCCTTCCGTTCGGTCTTTCCTCAGCACCATGGTGTTTTACCAAAGTGCTCCATCCAGCGGTGGAATTCCTCAGGGCCCAGGGCATACGCATGATCGTGCACCTTGACGACATTCTCCTCATGGCACAGTGCCCCAGGATCTTATCCAAGCAGCTCCAACAAATGGTATCCCTTCTGCAGGGACTGGGGTTCGTCATAAACGCAGAGGAGTCAGTCCTCAGTCCTTCCCAGAAGGTGTTTTTTCTCGGGTTTATGGTGGACTCCATCCAATCGTCCTTAAGTCTTCCATCTCTGAAGATGGCCAAGATACGTCACGAGTTGCGCAAACCATTGCCAAAACTCACACGTCCCTCCGGCAGATTGCCCGGTTGGTGGGCCTCCTCTCCTCCTCCAACCAGGCAATCTTTCCGGGACCCTTGCATTACCGAGCCCTTCAGCGCCTCAAAGCTCACCACCTCAGGAGAGGTCTGTCATACGCTCAGTCGGTACCGCTCTCTACGGAAGCTGACCCACATGGAAGCATGGAACGGTGAGCAATTTTCGGCTCTGTTCCAGACCTTATCATCGAGTCCGACGCCAACAGGTCAGGCTGTGGCGCCCGTTGTGGGGATTTCTCCACCGGAGGCGTTTGGTCATTAGATGAGCAGAATCTCCACATCAACTGCCTAGAGCTCCTGGCGGGTTCCTTCGCGGTTCGTTGTTGGACCAGGAACAGGGTGCGCTCATGTGTCCTCCTAAAAATGGACAATATTTCCGCGGTCCCTTACGTCAATCACTTCGGAGGTCCTCACTCGCGAGCCTTAGCGAATCTGGCAAAAGACTTCTGGGGTTTCTGCTTGGCCCATCATATCTCAGTGACGGCGGAGTACCTTCCGGGCCAAGACAATCAAGTGGCGGATTGGCACTCGAGGCACCTCCACGATTCCAGTCTGTGGAAGCTGGATCTTCAGGTCTTCCGGTGGTTGGATAACCTGTGGGGGCCGTTTTCAGTGGACCTCTTCGCGTTGGGTCTAGACCATCAAGACCATCAAGTCCCACGGTTCTTCAGTTGGAGACCAGACCCGATGGCCTTGGCCACGGACGCTTTTCTCCAGGATTGGAGTCAAGTGAAGGGTTACACGTTTCCCCCATTCCCCCCATTCTCAATGATTACAAGCGAGGCAGCCCAGATTCGCCGCCAGGAGGCAGAGATGGTGATGGTGACCCTGTGTTGGAGATCACTAGTTTGGTTTCCGGTTCTTTTGGAACTTTCTTGGGATTCTCCAATCCTACTCCCCCTGTTTTCTCACCTTCTTCTGAACCCGGACAGAGTACAGCACCATCTGGTAACACAAGGTTCCCTCCATCTCATGGCGTGGCAGCTTTCAGGCAGCGATGGTCGCTCCCGGGCCTTTCGGAAACAGCTGAGAGTCTCCTGTCAAAGGCATGGGCAGATAGCACTGCCAAACATTATCGGTCTGCCTGGTCAAGATGGGTTCGTTGGTGTCTTCGAAGGGATTTGGATCCATTGGTCGCAGGTGTTGTTCCAATTCTGAACTTCCTGGCAGACTTGGCGACGGGAGGTTTGGCGTACCGCTCAATAATGCAATAAGGTCGGCAGTTTCGGCGGGTCACAACCCAATTGATGGGGCTCCAGTGGGGGAACATCCCTTTGTCTGCAGGCTTCTGCGGGGTATTTGTCTTTCCTTGCCCCCAGAACCGCGCTACTCCACTCTATGGGACGTCAATTTGGTCCTGAATCTTTTTCTGTCTTGGCAGACGAATAAATATCTTTCTCTTAAAGAATTCTCGGCCAAACTGGCAATGCTTCTATGCTTAGTCTCCTGCAGGAGAGTCTCAGACGTCCGAGCACTGGACGTTACAGCAAGAGTTTTTTTCCCCAGACGGAGTAGTGTTCACATTGGGGCGCCGCACTAAGTCACTTACCCGGACAGTCTTGTATCCGGCCTTTCTGGATGTCCCAAAACTGTGTGTCGTGGGCTGCCTCAAGGCATATGAAGAATTAACTCAAGAGTTGCGCCCTCCGGGCGAGCGTCAACTTCTTATTGCCCTAAGGAAACCGCACAAAGCTGTCTCTTCCCCCACTATAGCCAGGTGGGTGCGTTGGGTCATGCAAGAAGCGGGCATTGACACAAAACAATTTGGGGCTCACTCAGCATGGGGCGCAATGGCTTCGAAAGCTTTTTCTTTGGGGGCCCGTCTAGAGGACCTGATGCGGGCAGCATATTGGTCCTCGGACTCGACCTTCAAGAGATTTTATTTCAAGCCTGTAGTAGAGGTTGCTCAGTTAGTGGTAAGTAAGCTTTAAACTAGCATAATCTGAGCCTCCGGTCCTGACATAGAATGGAAATTTGCCTAACACCGTGAAGGATAAGTTTCAATTCTATTAAGGACACGGAGGCGAGGATTATCCCGCCCGATGCACTGTCTTGTGCGAACCCACCCGTACGACGGTAGGTAACCGTTTAATGTTATAAGAATTGTGGTTGGGCGGATAATGAGATTGTCACGTATGGTTTTTTCGTACGCATTGTTGAATCTTTGCATCCTTCGAGGTTGATTTCAGTGGTGGCCTTACGTCGTCTCTGTTTTTCAGGAAACGACGGTTCGAAACAGGACCAGTGATGGATTGGCGTAACTCGCGCGAAGAAAGAGGAGGAACCAACAGGGTGAAAGGACTATGGGGGATATTAGCAACAACTTGCGATAATTATCGCAAACCGCGCTTATCGTGTTTTTTTTTATCGCCGCGTATCGCTGGATTTTATCGCGGAGATAACACGCTATTAGCAACGTTTATCTCCAATGCGATAAAATATCCAGCGATAGCGGCGAAATGCGTGAATATCGCTGGAAATCCAGCGATATTCACGCATTAACGCCATGGGGGACTTAGCATCACAATCCCCCTCCCATTGAACAAACAGGTAAGTCATGTTTTTAGCAGGTGTTAAATTCTAGCGATAATCGCGCTTAGCGTGAGTTTTTTTATCGCTTCGCCTGCATTGCTAATAGGGGGAAGTTGTGTTAGCGACTGTTTTCAGTCGCTTTTAGTTGGGAACGCCTACCTTGCATGTCATTAGCGATAATTATCGCTGGCATGCAAGGCGATGGGAAAACCGGCCGCTATCACCAGGAAGCTGTCGCTAACGCCTGTTAGCGACAGCTTGCTGATAGGGCGATAAAAAAATCGCCGCTATAGCAGGCAAAAAGTGCCGCTAAAGCGGCGATAAAGCCCTTGCTAATATGCCCCTATGTCTGTTCATGGACACTATGGTGTTGGAGACCTCCCTCTGCGTCAGGGGAGTTGATGTTTTTTACTCATTCTTTACCTTGGTTTCATGCAAGTTTTTATGAAATATGTCTTTCTGGCTGCTATGAAATTTGATATGTTAATAAAGTGGAGAAAGACAAAGCATAATCCTTGCCTCCGTGTCCTTAATAGAATTGAAACTTATCCGTCACGGTGTTAGGCAAATTTCCATTCTCCATACCATAGTTTGCAAAGTGGCAATATTGTTCAAACCTCAAAATGCCACTGTCGGACCTTCTATTTATTCTCACTCGTGTTGTTTTGTTGCTTGTATGCTTCCTTCTATGAAGCTTGACTCTTCTTTTAATGTAATTTATATGTTATTTTTTAATAAAATACCAATTTTAGGTTTTTCTTATTCATGTGCTTGTTCTCTGTCTCTCCTTGCCTTTATATGAACTAGCCTTATGTTCTCTGGAGCATTAAGTGGAAACCACAACAAGGTTATACCACTACGCCACAAAGAGATTGTTAATGTTTTTCCTCATTATAAGTTTTTTAAGTGCTAGCTGCATCCAGGCTTTTGGAAAAAAACATTTATACAATCTTTGCCCATTTGTAACAGTTGATGTACAATCTGCAGTGGAAAAGCATTTTAAATCTGCAGTTTGAGTCTCCATTCTCATTCTGGTTTTCTGTGTATTTCTGAATCCTGGCACAGCGATGATTGCATCCCAGTTCCACGCAATGTAGCTGAGCCAACTTTCTTATTATGTCTGTAGAAGTGGTTGCGGAGATTGATCACTGTTTTTTTTGGATGATTAACTTGAATAAATATTTCACCACGACTGTGAAGACTGAGAATGTGATAATTGTTTTGTGATTTGAATAGATTAATTGGCAGACAGTCGATTCTTAAAGCACTGCTTCTCTCTTGGACAATATGGTGTTACTGTACTTTGACTTATTAGTAACATTTCATCACATTCAATTGGACATATTCTTGGCCAATTTGTTTTGTTCAGAGCCTTAGCTGACAACCAATCATCTTTACATTTTGCAGGGCTTAATCCTCTATAAAAATCAGTCTAGGCAGCTTCCAATTGGTGCCTCCACCAAAGGGCATCAGATCGGAGCAAGCAGTGTCAAAATGACCTTTCTGCAATGGTTGAGGGAGCACCTAAATGGAAAATGTCATTTTAGTTAGGGCTTGAAAGTCCAAAGTTATCAATTTGCTCTAAAAAGATCATTGTATGATTCTTCTTAGGATTGATTGATTACTTTAAATTCCTATTTTGGCACCAATCTAAGTAGACACTTGTAGATCCTGGAAACTCCATTGCACCTGTTTTGAAAGACCACCTGGAAGAGATAAGGTGAACATTTAGTGCGTTGATCCATTTCTCTGTTTATATCTTCTTAGGTAGACTCTTAATGAAACTATGCCCTTTAAAGTTGCACTCACTCATTAACTCATACATTGTAATAGGTTTAGGACAAAACGTATGCAAAACAAAATTGGATGTTATCCTTTTCCCACAGCAGTTCATGTAACTAGCAATTGCATATGTACAGCAACATTCTTATAATTACATACAGCTTTTCACAAACCTAGGAATTCTTATCGAGGTTTTCTAAATTTTTGGAGAATACCGAGTTTCCAAATATGTGGGAAAATCAAGATTTTATTAAGAGCAACTCATTATGAATCAAACTCTGTAATGCCAATCAAGAGCTCTTTCATTGAAAATCCATATTTTATAACAATGAATAAAGAATGTCTGTTGCATTATAGCTGCCACTTACGTTATAGAATCTTTGTCATAAAATCTCTGAAGACCAAAATGTCACCAATCATAGGCACTTTCTGGTGAAAGTAAGCTCGCAAATCTTCCAAAACAATACACACTTTCTTTCTCTCTCACTAATCCTTTGTGTCTCTGAATCTAAAAGGAGATAGTCAGAACCAACATTATCACAATCACAATGGTGTATGAATAAGGTTAATAACAGTATGAAGTATAAATAATGAGTGGACAAAAAAGCAGAATAAAATATGTACATGTCAATTTCATATGAACAAAGATCCAAATATAATTTACATTTCTTTTTCTTTTTTCCTTTCTTTAACATACAAAAAAAATATCTGCAGCTGGTCATTTTTAGGAGTGATAATGATAGCCTCTACATCGATAATAAAATCAGAATCCCCTTTCACAAATCTCAAGAATCAATGTTATATATTGAGACTCTAGCCTAGAAATATACATGTTCAAAGCCAAGGAAGAAACAACTTTGATTGGCTTCAGATAGAAAGAAATATATGTACCTCAGTTAGATCAGTCTGCTACATTCAAAATTTCTTCCAACTTACCCCCTGAATAGAACACTTTGCTTGGCATTGGTCCACTGATAGAATGAGTCACCCACTGGTGTATGTATAGAGGTCTCACATATAAAGGTCTTCACCCACTATGCTAAAGTGAAGAACCGCCTTTAAATATTTTTAAAAATAAAATCAGTAGCTTATCCTCCTCCCTAGGGTGATTCTCCATCACTTTGTTCTCTTAGTCAGAACAAAACTATCCTCACCTGGAGTGAAAACCTTGATCTTACCTTCCATGCTTTAATTTTCAAGACTCTATGAAACAAAATCGAACACCACAGTGTTGCTAACTTCTTGGAAAGCCTAACTATTTTAATTTGATCCCAAAGAGTGATGTAACATGGTCTTTTAATCTATGTAACTTTCATAATCCTATAAACTAAACTGTCTCTTACAATTGACCATTCATCTATCAAACAGAGCCTTGCTAAAAGATATATATATTTTTAAAGATGTAATATAAGATTTATATAGCGTGAATTTGACCCAAAGGTATCAGGAATCAGAGTGCTTCACATGAGCACCAGTTGCGTTACACAAGGACACATTGGGCCTGATTCACAGAACTAACTTACGTCAAAATCCTAAACTTACAACAATTTTGGTATTCACAGAATGAACTTACACATTTGGGTATTAACAGAATGAACTTACACATTTGGGTATTCACAGAATGAACTTACAACAATTTTGGTATTCACAGAATGAACTTACACATTTGGGTATTCACAGAATGAACTTACAACAATTTTGGTATTCACAGAATTAACTTACTCATTTTGGTATTCACAGAAGGCACTTACTCATCAATGAGTAAGTGCCTTCTGTGAATACCAAAATGTGTAAGTTACACAAAATGTGTAAGTTACACAAAATGTGTAAGTTACACAAAATGAGTAAGTTACACAAAATGTGTAAGTTACACAAAATGTGTAAGTTACACAAAATGTGTAAGTGTCTTCTGTGAATACCAAAATGAGTAAGTTCATTCTGTGAATACCAAAATGAGTAAGTTCATTCTGTGAATACCAAAATGGTAGTAAGTTTAGGATTTTGTCGTAAGTTAGTTCTGTGAATCGGGCCCAAAATGTATAAGTGTCTTCTGTGAATACCAAAATGAGTAAGTTTATTCTGTGAATACCAAAATGAGTAAGTTCATTCTGTGAATACCAAAATGGTAGTAAGTTTAGGATTTTGTCGTAAATTAGTTCTGTGAATCGGGCCCATTCATTTTTGTTAGGCAGGGGGAGATTAAGTGATTTGTTCAGAATCACCGTATGTTGAGCATCATTGCCAAGACTCGTACCCGGTTTCAGAGATTTGAGATCAACCGCCCTAGCCGTTGGCCACATCCTCTCCCCAATAATTTAATGTAAATTAACACTTATGAAAAAAAAATCTCAGACAAAATCAATATTAGAGTAGATTTGGTCTGTTCACAAGTCTCTTGTCAAAGTTCTCTGAACATAGAGGATGCACATACAAGAAAGTTCAGGATTTATCATGATAGCAGAGGACATTCTTCCTTGTTGTCAGGAATCCTGGAGTCCTGGTGTCTTTACTACTGGAGGCCAACATTCGTATTTGGTTCCTGGACTGTATCCTGGTCATCTGGAGGCTAGTTATGGTCTCTCTGCTTCCATCATGGCCTCTCCCCTCCAATCCCCAGGTTAGTCATTCTACTGTTACTCACAAGATATTGTACAGTTGTCTTATAGGATTATATGGGTTAACAGCCAATTCATTGCAGACTGAGGGTCCTTGCCTCATGCCTTCCACACAGCGTTGCTCCAGAAGTCAGTGAGTCAGGATGTTTATGGAGTGTTTCTTTTCTTTCTACCTCTCTTCCACTTTTACTCCCATAAAGCCACTTCAGATTCTGAAATTCGTTACAGATCTTATTTGACTGAAAAGGAAAAAAGTGGGGCTACCATGAGAGTCCATGGGTGAAGTCCAGTGAAATCCTGACAGTTTGCCAGGCCCACGTACTCCATGGATTCCAAAATTAGCCCATTACAGGCAATTGGCAAAGTACAGGGAGATATGGACAGCCCGACAAGAAAGGACTTTTCTCTTAGATATAATCTGCAAATTGATTGGCGACAAGCGACCCTTCAATTTATTCATCCCTTCTACACAAATAACTGCTACCCCATGCTAATAATGCAATATAACACAACTTGGTTTGTCTCACATCATAGTCTTTGGAGGTAAAAATGCAGACTCCTACTGCCTATGTAGAGTTGAACTAAATCACCATCAGAAAGTGGTTCCCAGTACCCTTCACTTCAGTATTGTTAGATCAACTAAAGGATGGCAAGATCTTTATGAAGTGTGATCTACAGGTGCAAACAGTCTAGTACGCATCTGTATGGTGATTAATTGAAGACGGCCTTCAGCACTCGTGATGGCTAATAGGAATAGCTAGTAATGCCATTCAGCCTCTGCATTGTCCCTAGTGATTTTCAGCACTTCATTAATGAAAACTTCAGGGATCTGCTAGAGTGGTTTGCTGCAAAATATCTGGATGATATTGTAATCTTCTCTAGGATCAAAGAGCATGTTAAAAAGTTTTGCAAAGACTGAGAGGTCATTCCCTGTTCACAAAAGCAGAGAAGTGCTTATTTGAGGTCAATTCTGTCACCTTTTGGAGTTCCATCTCACTGACCATAGAGTACAAATTAATTCAGATAAGATTAAAGCTCTACAAGAATGGTCTGTTCCTCGAACTGTCAATGAGATAAAGAAATTCCTTGGTTGTGCTAACATTTGTTGATGCTTCATTCAAGATTTCTCATCCAAAGTCCCCCCACTCACTCAGGTAACAATGAAAGGAGTTCTTTTTATATGGGATTCAGAACTGGAGAATGCAATCTCTGAATCAAAGGAAGTGTTCATCTGTGCCCCAATTCTATGGCATCCAGACCATTCACTCCCTTTCACTGTTGAAACTGATGACTCATCTTATGTCATTGGATCTATTTTATCAAAAAACTATACTACTACTGCAAGTCTGCATTTTGTGGCCTTCTATTTCCATACTTTAAATCTTGCTAAGAACTGCACAATATATGATAGAGAGTTATTAGCTGTTAGAAATTGGGTTGTTGATTGACTGGGGTGTGAGCCCTTTTCAAGCAACAGACATAATCCCTTTCAGGGTGAACCACAAACAGTCACTAAAATAAACTGCACTTCACTCTGGGAGGCTTGGCACAAAAAGCAGTCAGGCTTAACATAGAGGCAATGTGTAAAGTATTTATGGAGCACATAAACACAAACAATAATAAAGTGAAAACACCATTCAAGAAAAATCCTAAACCAATGTAGAAAAATAGAGTAAAGTTTAATAAATTATTTGACATCAAAATGACAAAAATCCAATCAGTAGAACCGGGGTTATGAATTTTTAAAGTTTCTAGTAAAACCTAGCAGCTAAAGGATCAAAGTGCCGACCGTGGAAATCTGGTCATGCAAGACCAGGTCAAAGTGGAAACATGTGGCCGACCGCAATGTAGCACGGTTCAGGTACAAGAAGTAGATTGGGCCAAGTCAGTACTTACCTTCAGACTTAGAAAGATTCTTGAGAAAAATGTTCTGAGAAGATAAAGTTCAGCAGGGCAAAACTGCAGGAGGTGTCCAGGAGGGAGCATCGTTGTCGGATGGCGTTGGGTTGGAGCCACTGTGAAGATTTCTACGTTTGGACTTAGTTGCCAAAATGGAAGTTGAAAATCTCTAGCGGGACGAGGCAGAGGGCTGTAGCCAAAGACATTTCCACTAGGCCGGAGACCACTTTGGGAAGGCTATTTAAAAAGGATTTGCTACTGTGGAGACAAACGTAGCGGGAGAAGCTACAAAGTCAATCTGACTGGTGATACACCTCAGGTGGATAGGCAAGCAGTTTGGTGATGGTCTCCTCCTGGTTCTCAGAGCAGTTTTAAGCCAAAAAGTTCCCACTTTTGGAGTTGGTTATCTAGGCTAATTTAGCACCACTTCCAAGGATCCAGGACTGGAGGGACACCCTCAGAGGGTCAGGACTCACTCAGGCTGGGCCCAGATGCGGGTTGTCACGTGGTCTGGATAGGTCCAGTAGGAAACACTGCCATTTTGCACGCTCATGTATCTTAAATTTCTTTCTATTTTACACGCCATGACTTTTTTTCACAACAAATTGCATTAGGTTTTAGCTATAGATCCAGTCCACTAAGGCCTACATACAGAAATGAAAAGTTAGAGGTTGAATACCCATGAACAACAATATAAAAAAAAACTTGCACAGTCGATCCCCAACCACCACCCCCACACCCCACATTTCGTCAATAGAACCATCATTCAAATACATCACTGAACCCCATATCAATTTCTTACGTCTGGGCACCATAATGTGGTATTCCAGCTGAGACTCCACAATGTAGCCGCAGCTATATCCCTATAATCGGCCCAGCGCTGCCATATCTTTGGGTGTTTTTGTGGGCATCCCCTAGTCTGGAGCATTGAAAGCTCCAGCCTCATACAGTGATCCATGTCTTTCTTCCAGGTTCTGACTGATGGCGATGTGTTTGCTCCAGGGCCTTTGTCCAGTCATCCTCATCTATTGTGTCTATATCCCCCTGCCATGCCACCCAAGGGCAGGCAGGGTAGTGGAACTATTCATGATCAATGACTGATAAATTTGTGTTATCTTATGAGTGCCCAAGTCGCCCATTAAAAGTTTGCCCTGTAACAGGTTAAACTCATGCAAGTCTTGAAGGTCTTGCAAATAGGGGGATATGGCATGACGCAGCTCCACCACCCCATCCGCTGGAGGGACCGTCTCCATATAAGTATGATGACCTGGGTTTGCCAGGGGAAGGGGAACCATCACCCTCCCACTGTAAAGAAAGTCCAGCCAAGATGCGCCGCCCATCGCCCATCTCTCTGTCGCGTACGAGAAATCATCTTGCGCACCATACCACCAATCATTGATAATCAATAAGTGGGAGGCAGCATGGTAGGATTGCACATCAGCAGTGGCAATGCGGCCACAATATGTGGACTGGAAGCACATCCGCAGTGCAATGTGTGTCACACCACCCCCCCAGAGGAATTGAGTTAAAACTGCATTTTTCTGTTGGAACAATGTGGGGGGAATAGTGTAGGGATAATTCTGGAGTTGGTATAGCAAGCAGGGTAGCAAGACCATCTTAAAGACTGTCGATCAACCCAGCAGGGACAGTTGCAGCAGGGACCAGGCCTTCACTTCCTCTTTAACACACGATAAGATAGGGGCCATATTACAGGTCATTGATACAGTGGAATCTGGAGAAATAAACACCCCTAGATACTTGAACCTATTTGTAGCCAACGTTAACCCGATGCCCACTCCATGTCGCCGGTGGCCCCGCCTACCTGGAACACCACTGATTACCCAAAATTAATACATAACCTGGAGGTCTTGCCTTAAAATCTGCATGATCTGTAAGATGTGAGGGCCAGGAGTCCTCGGAACCCTAATGAAGAACAGAACTTTGTCTGCATATAAAGCTGTCCTATCAGTCAGCTCTGTGGACCAATCAAAGCCCCGTACCTGGGCATCAACCCTCACCCAGGCAGCTAGTGACTTCATTGCCAGGGCAAATAGCAGGGGGGACAATGGGCACACCGGCTTGTACCCCTATGGATCTGGAAGGAATCGGAGACCACACCGCTACCCGGACAGAGGCTGTTAAATCAGTCTAGAGAATACAGACATACTAAAAGAAACCGCGGGCCCAGATTAATGCTCCAAAAAAGAGTTAACAGGTCCTCCCAGCTAACCGATTCAAAGGCTTGACCTATGTCAGCGAGCAGCAAAGCAGCTGGTCTCTCCAATCGGTCCACCCTAGCGAGAGCATCATAAACTCATTGAATATTATGGTGTGTGGCCCTATGTGGCATAAATCCTGCCTGATCTGGTATGATATTTCTCACTAACTTGTTGACCAAGTTTAAGCAAGAAGTATCCCCTCGACGTTGAGAAGAGAAATTGGAGATTAAGATGAGGAGTCTTCAAGCGGGTGCCCAGGCTTAAGAAAGTTGACTAATTCTGTGCGGTGCCAGTCTGGTGGGAGCTGTTATTCCTCTAGCGCTGTGTAGTCCACAGCTCTGTCAGGGCCACAGATAATTCCTCTGCAGTAATCAACTCATCTAGCTGATGACACTTACCCACAGGTAATGGGGAGTTAGCCCACCCAGCAGGGATTTGGCAGAGGATCCACTCTAGGTAAGACTAGGTTAGGGAGCACTAGGTTGGAGTACAACTATACCCAGCTCTTATATGCCTGCATATATTCAATGTCTTAGCCCAGTGGTGGACATTTTTAACTTTTTTACTGTTCTTGTAATGGTAATCAGGCTATTCTGTTTCATTCTACTCATAATCACAATGCTTGAATGCACTTTGAAAAGCCTTGTTGAGTATTTCTTATGTACTTCTTTAGGTATGCATGAGGATCCAAAGGAAAAGGTTCTCGATTTGTTACCACAATTTCCTTGGGGGATCAGCTTTGTCATGTTCTAAGGTTGCACACACATTTGTTGCCCTGTAAGGTTAGGGGTAAAAATGGTGCACTGTGGCTAGCGGGATATAGGCCAACATGTATTGAGGGTGTGCACAGAATCTGTCTGGCACAATCCTAACGATTATGTTTTCCAACAAACTCACAGTTTTCCAGAGGGAGGCACAAACCATACGACATGGAATTTTAGAGTTTAGGCTCTTATTTAATGGATCCCCTGAGTAGTTTTCTTTGGTGTACCCAAAGATCCCTACTTACCTATTAAGACGAGACTGCCTTGGTGTTAGGGAAAAATCCTCCGCAGCTCAATAGATTAAACTCTATGTATTGACTGTAGGTTGTTCAAGCTTGAACCATTCAAAGAATCTCCCCATAGGGGCACCCTCTCTGATTCTACATATCTAATATGTCTGAAACCGATGACACAGTTATCAACTTACCGGGTAACTGCAGACATGCTGTTACACAAATGTTGTTACAACGTGGTCTGCCACAGACAGGTGGAGACGTCACCTTTATGGTGGAGGCTCACGAAGCATTCAAGACAGAGGTATTTTTTTCATGGGTTACATTCCCAGCAGTCAATGCAACTATAAGACTGTTTCACACATACACTGCAGATACAGTACCTAATAACTATTAAGCTTATGAAACTCTAGAAGTACCAGTAACTTACCAAGAACATCAAAATCGGTTTGAAGGCACCCTACCACATACACATACAAATGTTAAACTAGGTCCCCTCAGCAATGAGGGAGCAACATGGCCAGTCTCAGCCGGTTACACACCATATCCTGATATAGATAATCTAGGAGAAGCAGAACTGCGTACATTGTCTAGTCAAAACCTATAGATGTTTAACACAATTTGTCAAGTGAACAATGACAATAAAACCTGTGAGGGCTGCTCAAGCTGTGCAACCACAATTGGCTACAGCAGGCATTAGTCCACAGACTATCAATGCTGTTATGGGTACGATTCACACCAGACTGGAAGAAATTCCATTCTGAATTGCACAAAAAACAAGCCAGCTTGAAGCAGTGTTTCCCCATAAGGAACCTCAGGAAAAACACAGAATCCTTACAATATGATTACCAATGGGGATGGCTCCCCTGGTGGAGGACGTCACTACATGTGGTAGTCTTTGCTGCAGTATATACCAGAACTCATTGTACACCCTCAGTAGCATTTCCACCAGATTTAAAAGGAGTACGGGCCAGCTCCTGCCCTGGATTTGGAGATGAAATTGATGGGGAATTTTGCCGTACTGTCTACCATTATGTTATGTAATGTTAAATGGAAAGAAGCAGTGTTGGCTATATGCTAGCGCCTACGGCATTTGGCTCCGGGACAACAGGAATGCAAATCACCATAAATTATCGAAGAAACTTACGCAACAGTGGGTGGAGAAAGTTTGGGCGCCAGACCGAGCAAACCTCAAATTAAGAGTAATTCTGAAGAGGATAGCTGTACGCAAGCACCCAACTCTTCTACGAAGAAGTGGGATAATAAGAAACATAAAGAAAAGACTAGATCACGGGGTGGATCTCCTCAACAGGACGCCACTGAAAAATGTTATAATTTGCATAACCGTGATAGTATTAAAGTGCCTGATGGGTATCAGGGTACTAATACAAGTTCATCTCGTTCCTTTCAGGTGACATCCAAGAAACGATCACATAGAGGAGGATGGACAAAGCGCAGATCAGAGGAGTAGATGAAACCGAAGAAGGACTCACAAAGCTCATCTGACTACATAATAAAAAAAAAAGACAAACACAAACAGTCAAAACCTCAATTCAAAAAGAAAAAGGTAGCTTGACTGAAAGTCAACTATGCCGCGGATATTAAGGACAGTGCTTCTGAGCGGGGAATGAGCTCTGACAATGCTTGGCAAACAGCAGAAGTCACAAAAGTTCACCGAAACCTGATGGATTATCTGGTGGGAGTAGCGTTGAATGAATATATCCATGTGAAAACACCGGATACCAGGGAGAGTGTCTTGCATTGTTTGTACGAGATGCAACTCCAATTGGAGGGGGAGGTACCTAGAAATATTAATGTTCCCATTTGAAAGAACTTGTCATTTGGCTATGATATTCTTTTGGCTGAAAAGGATTGGTCTCCTGGATTCGTGATGGATTGCCCAAAGAAAATGGTAAGTTTACCTGCCTTGTCAGACCTCATTCCAGAATCAGCAAAACATTCATACGCCAAGGAGTGTGCAGTAGCGCTAACTCCTGCATTATACCACAACCATGTGGGGTGGGATGACGGTTCCCCTTATCATTAAATATCATTGAGGTCGACCCCACAACCCCATTAAAAATGAGGCTAAGAAACAAGTTAGAGAGATACTCATGCAACTTGAATACAAGGTGTAATAGAAAGTTGCACCTCTCCTATGAATAATCCCTTGTTTCTAGTTATGCAACCTGATCATTCATATTGTCTAGAATTAGATTATAGTCATCTAAAAACAGATACATGTACATTCGCAATACAAAATGTGCATAGCTCAGCACTAATGACTATAGTGCGTAAAACATACAAATAACACTAGATATCTAAAATAGATTTTTCTGCCAAAGGAAGCAGGAATTTGACCATATTTTCTATGCTGGGTTCCAGAAACAGTTCTGTTGTTAGCCCCAGGGGTATAAAAACAGCCCCAGATTACCGAACTTCTACAAGAATTTGATGATCAGGCATTGTCCTATGTCGACGACATTTATTTTATGGATGAACTCTCTGCACACTTGACAAGAGTAGATCGCATAGTTCTGGGATTTGCTCACATGGGCTACAAATTTAATTTGGAAAAAATCAAAACTCGCCATGCTCAATGTCCGGTTTCTGGGATACGAGCTGTCAAGTGAAGGCAAAAGCCTTACAACACATTTCTTAGAGAAATGTGTGGTCTTACAACCATTTTCTAATTTTTGGCAGAACATACATTCCAGATTGAGCAGAACAGGTTAAACCATTCTATGACTTAGTTCGTCCAGATTTTTCAAGCACACATTAGACAACTGAATACACACAGATTTTATGTTCAGTACAAGCTGACATGCTAGCTTCAAAACACTTACACACACATGTAAACACCAAAAACCTGGTGATCAGGATCATTAAGGGGTCATCAGGGTATACCTATATTACTTTCAATGAAGGTGATACAGTTGCATTTAAATTGCATTTATACACAAATGCTGACATGCATTTTGCACCGACAGAAAAAATCCTGGGGGCGGTACAGACTGCTGTGCTGAGAGAGAGATCATTGGCTCAAGGGAAATTAATAATTGTTGTGACTTCGGAACCAGCCGTAGAGGCGGTCACAAAAGCTAGCGTGCCCCAGCGCAAAAGCATTACATCTGGGATGGATACAATGGGCCAACTCTCTGCAACAGATGTAGACTATAGTTTTGAATCTACACTACAAACACAAGCATTTCTGCAATAGGAATATGGAATATCCTCTGCCTAATGAAGTCATGCCTCTTGATCAGTATGATTACATCATCTATACTGATGGTTCTGCCCAACCTGCGGTAGGGACAAAGCACCAATATTCGGCAGCATGCATAGCAATGAAGGGGCGAATGTAGGATGGTGAATTCCACCCTGAGAAAACTACAGGCAATCACTTGGTGACTGCACAGCGCAGTTGGCAGAACTCGGGGCTCTGATAGTGTCACTAGAAAATACAGATCCTGAATTCCCCACACTTATTGTGTGTGATTCGTATTATTGTTTCCAGTCTTACAATGAGTATCCACACTATTTGAGCCAGAATGGATTCAGAGATTCCAAAGAGTGCACCATCAAGCACAAAACGCTTTGGAAGCAGGTGGCTAAGCTGAAAGATTGCTTGCACGGACTCATGTGATGCACAACTTGAGTCATCAACGTGTAGGAATACACATTGAAGAGAATTAGATGGCTGACAAATCCACACAAGCAACAGTGTAAACTGCTGCTGTGGCTGCGATTACTCATTCCAGTACGAGTATAGAAAGAGATATGATGATGGCAGTCAACACAGCCGCCTGAAGACACCCATTTGCCGAAAGGCTTTCCAGCAAAGTTCTCCTACGAGTTAAGTGCGAACAACATACCATTTGCTCCTATTCCCAGAGTTAGGGGATAGAGTAATACCAAATTCAGATCGCAGGTTAGGTTTGATCCTAGCAGCACAGGAGGGCGTAGCATATGCACATGCAAGGGTGGCAGCTACAATTTCACTGTTGTAGCAACGTTTTTGTTGGATAGGTCTTTTAAGCAAAGTAAGGACTTTCTCCTTAAATGTGGCATTTGCCAGCAGATGAAGGGTTTCACCATAGCGCGGCCAACACAGACATGATGAACTTGGTTCTAACACCCCATTTTTTCATCACACAAAGTGCGAAGAGACCTTTCCCTGGTAACATTTTTTACTGTTCCCGTTCCTGTTGGAATTGTTTAGGATAGTGTATTGTATGATACATTCGGTCTTACTGAACGTTTGGAAATTCCATATGTGTTTCGCATGAATGATTTTATCACCCCTAGTACTGTTTCCAATTATTAGGACATGAATACAGTGCATGAATGCTGAAAGATCTCGTGCATTCCACTGTTTTTAATTCTGAGAAAATGTATGAAGGCACTTCTCATTATGATGAAATGTTCTGTTTTCAGCATTATGGTGATCACTTCTTGAATAAAGCAAGTACTCCACGTGCAAAATTTAATTAAATGCAATGGGAACACTGCCCTACATCACCACGGGGTAGCTCACAGATGTTTGCACAGACGTTTTCACATTTCTCTGGTCACGATACAAATGACCCAGTGCCTAACCATCACCTGCAAAGAAAAATATGCTCACAAACACAAAGCTGATATATTCTGATTCTTTTCTTTTCCAATTGTCCACACAAGGGTTTAACTTTTGGAGGGACACAGTTGAGTTGAAATCAATTTGGGGAATAAAAGATAGGCAGGTTCAGGGGAACGAGGCGCTCTTCAGAGCATGCCAGATAACAACACCAAATGATATTCCTGAACAAAACAGTTCTGCAAACATCATGTCTCAGCCTGGCTAAGATAAAAAATGTAAATACATCAAACATTCCCATGTTTACATGATTTGCTAACTGGCAACCAGTGGCAGGTCCTCCACTAAGGTGGAGGAACGTCACCCCACTGCTTTGCAGCAGTGAAATAAAGGAAAAATAAAATGATAATAACTCTAGGTTATCATCATTTTATTTTTTCCCTGCTGCTGCAGCTTTGTGGGCGGGGTGGGCTGCTCTGCTGACAGAGCAGGGAAGGATCGGTTTGGACTCCCTAAGTGGGCATGAATGTTTGGCCAGCCCTCTCAGGATGGCCAAACAGTCATGCGCACTTTGCATGTTGTGCACCCAGGCTGCATTATAGTCTGGGTGGAGCACATGCCCAGGCTCCCATTCCCTGGCTGAGCGCCAAACCACAGCACTCAGACCAATCACAAAGCTGCAATGCAGCGTTGTGATTGGCTCTGGGGAGCCTCAGACTGGGTGCTTCCTGTTCATGGAACACCAGCCGGGAGAGACAACGGCGGGATGACAGAGGAGAGGCGTGGCAGTGGGGTAAGATTTATTTTTAAATTTTTACATCCCTTTTGACCTCCCCCCACTCCTGCACCGCCACCCCCAATCCGTGCTGCCCTCTCCTGCTGGCAACGGTTCACAAATTACATGGAGGGAACATTAGACACCATGCTTTGCAACGGTTCATTCAATTCTAAAGGGAAAAATCAGGGGGATAGTTAGTATGGCCATTAAATACTAACGGATGTCATGCACGTCTCCTGTGTGACACCGAAGAGTTTAAGATCAGCAAGCCCGACCCACCTTACATTCAGACTCAACAGTCAGGGGTGGTAATAACTTACAGTTGGGAAGTTGTGCCTTGATTAGCTAAAAACCTCAACATTGTCCTAGGTGAAACAACACTTGTCCCTTCTTTCTGACGACATGGGACTACACAACTTCCACTATGTCCTCGAAAATCACGTAAAAAGTGCTCCTTGTAAGCAATATATGACAAAGTGTGGAAAGTTTTCCAGCATGAGGCTGCTGAAAGACTGCACAAGATTGACAGAGCAAATTTCAAAAGGGCTCTTGCGGTAGTAGATAGTGGTATAACTACATTGTCCAGTAGGATCTACTCTCTTAGTAACATTGTGTCATCTGCGATAGACATCATACAGAACAACATGTCCTCTTTACAACTTGGGCAGTCACAGCTTAGATCAATTATGTTATTCAGCTGTACTTTTGTAGACAGTCTATTCCGGTCGCATACCATGGTGACACCTTAATGCCACAAGCTTGTTTTTACCTTATAATATCACAAAACAGCAGACAATAATGGAAAGGAAGGATGCAATGTACACCATGTTACACATAGAGAAGCTAGAGAAATTACCATTTACTGTTGCAGAAATACCTTTAGCGGATTGGATAATCCATGGGTTTATTTCTCTGCCAGCATCGGCATTCCATTTTTCATACTGTTTGAAGTACCATCAAGTAGGCACATATGAAGCGCTAGGAGAAGGATATGTGAACGTGTCATGGAATTCATCTTTTAGATATCACTGTAGGAATGGTGAAACTGAGGTTTTTCTTAGTGGTCAGACTGCGAGAATACTTTAGGACATTCCTTAGTGTGCAGAGAGATTTTGATTCATGATGCATGTAATGCATCAATGACAGCTTTGTCTTGCTATCGGAAGGGTTCCCCAGCTGCTGTGATACATCCAGCTTTCAGATTGCTCTTGAAAGGGAGTTATTTGATGTTGAACGATCAAGGCTGCTGCGGAATGAAGCCAAGAATCGCCTATCAGGTGATGGTTGCTTCAGTTGTGGCTTGTTGCACACAAGTACTGTTTCCACCTGCCCACACAGTTTGAGAGGTGGCGCTTTGGTTTTCGATAAAGCTTTGAAATGTGCACTTTGATGCTTTGAGCAGACTAAAAGCCTAACTTCCAGAAGGATGTGGCCTTAACATCTGCAAAGGAGACGTTTGATCTTCAAGTTGCAGCATCTTCCTCTGAGATACAGTTGCCACTTTGCACTAATTTCCCATGATATTTTGGGGAGTTCATGCACCGCATTTTTAACATGTCCAAAAACGCAGGAGTGGTGCACTTTTTAAGAAAATAAGTTCTGCCTTGGTTACCATCTTCCAGACAGTCTTCGGAGTTATTCCATCATTTAGACACTCTGTGCTGGGAAGCATTTTTGGAGGTCTTCCACAGGTCCCGTTCCTAACTGTAAGGACTTTGCTTTTACTTTTTCTGCTCTGCAGTGGATGTCCCATTAAGAGGCCAAATGGAACTAACACTTCTGCATGTGCTCCTGTGTCGTGAATGCATGATACAGTGTTTTGGTGCACCCTTGCTTCAGGAACTAAATGAACACTGGTTCTTGTCCTTTCGGCCTGTCTGGCAACATTGTGTGCAGCCCTTATTCCACTGTCTTCTGTGCACTTTTGAGTGTGCACTGAATAGATGCCTAGGAACGCAACTGGTTCAGTCTTTGGACATGACCTACTGGTGAGCCTGTTAACGGCTCAGTTGTACTGTTGTCCTTTGCGCTTGTTGTTGCTTCTAAAACTCATTCCACGAGCCCTCCTGGGATGCTCCTGTTCCTAGTGATCTGGACCTTGGCTCGGCTTCTGCGAATCTTGCACTGGCTATTCCTACTTCAGCGGCTGCTGAAGTGGATCGATGGGAACATGTTTGCTCCATGAATCTGACTTGATGGGTGCCTCTGGGAACATTGTCTGCAGTAGCTGAGAACAGCAATGTTTCGTTTACCACTCAGATCACATAAACAATCTGGCAGTTTGGAGTCATGAGACACCTTTTTAATTTGGCTTTACTTTTTATGCTAAATTACTTTTTAATTCGTTTTAATAGCCTTGCGTCCTTTTTAATGATTTTAAGTAATGGCTTTCTCTATGCTCTTTGTTATTAAAAGAAGCGTAATGCTTTTTAGATTTTAGTAGGGTTCCTTTCATATTGTTTGACCATTACATTTTAGCATTTATCTAGGGATAGCTTTTAACCAACTTTCGTCCAAGAAGTGGGCGTCACTTGGTCAGGATATGCTTGGTCAGAAACACTGCCATTTTTCACGCTCATGTTTCTTAAGTTGCCTTCTCTTTACACGTCGTGAATTTTGACATACATTTGCAAACGTGACCAGGCAGGATAACATTCTCTGAATCTGCACTGCTTACATTTCCACTTTGTAGGCACACTATTACGATACCTTGAACATTCAGTACAAGGGATAAAGTTCACTGTGCAAATGTTAGTTATGTTATTGTCCGAAAGGCGACAACGCTATCCAATCACCATAAACAATTACGGCCTGACAGGGGTTGCGACATGGCCACATAGGTTCTATTGTGTTAAATACAAAACCACTTCCTTGTTTAGGCAGAACAGCACTCATCTGACACTGTGGGTTGCCACATGTCAGAATTCCAGCTCAGCTGACTCCTGCATACCAACATGAGGGATGTCCAACTGCACACCAAGATGGACAGCCTGATGACACTTACCCTCAGGTAACAGGCAGTTAGATCACCCGGCAGGGATTTGACAGATGACCCACCCTCGGCAAGACTAGGTTAGGGAGCATTAGGTTGGAGTACAACTATACACAGCATTTATATGCCTGCATATATTCACTGTATTAGCACAATGGTGAAAATGTTCATTCTTTTTACTGTTCTTGAAATGCTAATCACGCTAATCTGTTTAATTTTACTCATAATCGCAGCACACGTATTAAATGCAAGAATCACAAAGTTTCAATAAATATTGAAAAGCCTTGTTGAGTATTTTTTGTGTACTTCCTTGGGTATGCATGAGGATCCAAATGAAAAGGTTCTAGATCTGTTACCTCGATTTCCTTGGGGGATCAGGGTTGTCATGTTTTACGGTTGCACCCCAAGTTTTGCCCTATAAGGTTAGGGGTACAGATGGTACATTGTGGCTAGCGGTGACATAAGCCAACATATCCTGAGGGTGCGCTTAGAATCAGCTTGGCACAGTCCTAATGTTTATGCTGTCCAACAAACGCACAGTTTTACCAAGGGAGGTACAAACCATACAATAGGGTCACTAGGCCCTTTTGTGGGAAGGAAGAGCACAGACTATTCAGTTGCAAGTGAGTCTGTGCTCAGTTCTTCCCCCCATCCTGCCAGCAGGTGGCCTATTCGGACACACCTAATTTGTCTAGGAGAAATTCACAAAGTCTGTCAGTTACACAGTTACATCCAGTCAAGTGACCCAGGCCAAGCTACAGGCACAAAGGGCTAAGGGCATAAAAATACCCACTTTCTAAAAGTGGCATTTTTAAAATTGTAATTAAAAACCCGACTTTATCAATAAATAGGGCTTTTCACCACAATTCCTAAGACACCATACATGATATACCCACCTGCTCCCAATTGGAAATTACAGCTTATTAAATGTAATAAGGAATAGCCAATGTTATCCAATAGGAGGGAGAGGCCTCACAGTAGTGAAAAAAGAATGGAGTGTTTCACTACCGGGATATAAAAAATCAAAAGAAGATGTCCAACCTTTTAATTATAATAAACACAGAGGGGGCAGTTCCTCAAGTAAGGGATAGGACAAGCCCTAATAGATGGAACAACAGGTCCGACCAGTCAGATCGTGCAGGATCCAAATGATCAGATCGTAGTGCCCTCACACACCTGGTAGGGTGTCTTGCTTCATCATTGGGCACTTCTCATTGGGCCGGGACTGCAAAGCCTGCTGGGCCCCTCACTGGGGGCTCTTTGATTGAAATCTTCTGATCATAAAGCCGTATGATGAATGCAAGTGAGGGTGGTGAAGAGGTGATTTAAAATGGTCTAAGGGAACCAAGAAAACTTTAATAAAGTAGTGGCCTCATGACACATTAAAAACACAGAAGCTATCTGCGGTGATAATGTTCCCTAATGGCAATAGTGTGTGAAGAGTAAGGTCAACATGTTTCATGCCTAGTATGTCGGGGGGGTCAATGGCATTTCATTAGGACCAAGCTGGTACCTACCCTATAAATTAAGAATATGGGGTCCAAAAAGCATATAAGATAAGGTACCCACTTAAACAGTAAGTACTGCACCTGCTGCAGTGCAGAGAGGCTGATTCCACCCAGAAATCAAGTGAGAAATGCCCCTTAGGTGAAGCAGAGGACCGCGTCTAGCTGTGGACAGAGTAAAAATGGACCTCATGATGTAATCACCAGGTACCTACCCTCCACTGCCAACGCGGTCCTCTGCCTCACCTAAGAGGCATTTCTCACTTGATTTCTGGGTGGAATCAGCCTCTCTGCACCGCAGCAGGTGCAGTATTTACTATATGAAATAACTGATAGACCTGGTAATTATCATGGCAAAGCAGATGCCTTGTTCCATTGAAAAGGAAACACCACTTCAATCATAGCTCTTCATTCGATGGAAGAAAAGGATGCTCAATTATTCCTGACAGCACTTAAAGATCAACATGCTTTTCTAAATCAACAGAAGTAGATAAAGAATGATCTTTGACTAGGAAAAGATTGAATGATTCATTATGATATGCAAATTGTCTGCATATACCTGAAAAGAACTTTCAACAATGTCTTAAATACTATTGCCATGATACTCCCACAGCGGAACATGCAGGATCGAGAAAGACAGGAGAAGTTCTAAAATGGCACTTCCGGTGGGAAACTATGGATCAAGACATAAATGAATACATAAACCATTGTGCCCTCTGTGCCAGAGCAAAAACACCTACAAGTAAACCCTGGACTCTTGTGAGTATAAAGTAGAGGAGAATCTGGATTATTGTAGAATCAGGGGGAAGTTACAAAATCTAGGGCCCTGGAAAGGGTATGATGCCTCAGATATATCTTGGGAACATGAATAATTCATTCATACACCACACTTAATCTAGTCAACTCACCAACATTTCTCTAATAAACAAAGTTTTGATTTGTGTGGTTTGTGGGAGTGGGTCCTTGGGGGAGGTAATGTCAGGAATACTAGAGCTTAAGCTCTCTGGGGATTGTGTCAGTGCTGCAGGGGTGCAGTCACACTTCACAGACTCCGTAATACAAACCTGCTATGGGTGGCCTTGAAAACTATGGCAAGCGACCCAGTGGCGGCTGGGGAGGCGAAGGAGGGTGGAGTCACAAGGTAACACAGATCAGCCCTTCCAGGGCAAAGTGGAAAGAGCCAGCACTTTCTGAAAAAGCTGGAAGAAGCTTAAGGTTCCTCACACATCCAGGTAAGTAAAAGCAAGGAGGACTTAGCACCAGTCACAGCTCTACACTTGCAACAGCATTTGAAGGATTCTCTATGGTTGCATAGGTCTCACCATTTATGCTCCTTTCTCCATTTTTGTTTTGCTCCCCTTGAAAACCCTTTCCTCCACAGATACTGAACTTTGAAGCAGGAATTCCAGATTGGTAGCAAGCAAACACTCCATGTCGTCCTGACATCTCTAATATTGGAGGTGGACCTTCACATTTGGTTTCCAGGCGGTATCGTGATCATCTGGGGCTAGTCACTGTCTCTCCTCTTCCATCCCTGATTAAGGCATTCCAATGTTACTCACAAAACATTGTATCATGTTGGACACCAATAAATTTAGATTAATGGGACCTTGTTTTATAGTATTATGGGGGTTACCAGTCAGTCCATTACAGGCTGAATGTCCTTGCTGCATGCTTTCCATCAGCTGCGCTTCTGAGCCCAGCGGATCAAGACGCTTATGCTGTGCTCTTTTCTCTCTACCTCTTTTGCCCATTTTCCCCCATACAGTCACTTTAGATTCTGAAATTCATTAAAGATCTTAATTCACTGAAAAGGGAAGATATAATGTTAGCATTGGAGTCCCTACCCTGAATTCCAGTGAAGTTCTGACACCTATCGAGTCCTAACAAAAGACCTGGACTCACTGGGAGCAGAAAGGCTCCTCTATCTCCAGGTCCATCACTCTTTAAAATGAAGGTTGTGAAACTCAAAAAGCAGCCATCAACGTTAAGCAAATCTTTTGTCTGCAAACATGAAAATCACATGCTGGCGCACTATAAAAAGTGAAAAACAAACTCTCGCCACTATCCAGTACTGCTGAAGTAGACCTACTGTTGTCACTCTGGCACCTCTATCTACCTTTAATGGTCCCTATACGACCTGAACCAACACAAAGCTCTTCAAGTTCAAAATCCATTCACTGACGTTGCAGAGATGCTATTAAGTACTATGCACCATCCAATTCCCCTGACATGGAAAGTATTCTGCTCTAAGACATATTTCCAGATTGAGTAAAAATTCCAAAGTTGCTTCGTCTTCTGCTGAAACAATGTCCATATGCAAGCTGAGATAAATGCTTGTCCAAAACAGACCACAAACTCAGTTTCCTCCTTTTTCTTGTGCACTCCCCAATCTTGGTTGCTCGTTTCAGATTGTATCACAAAATCAGGCAGAATGCCAAAATAATCCCACCCATTTCAGTCATCAAAACTTTCCCAAAACCACTCAAGCTCTTTTCTGGCCTCCTCTGTCAAAATTATTTTGTCCCTGTACCAAAAATACCAGCTAGAAGTTGACACCCTAAAGCTTTGGAGAGCTCAATACTGTAGAGGTCCTTATAGCACAACCTCAATGGAAAATGAAATCAGACCAGCCACACAAGCCAAAGATCTCAGACTATAAACTATTGCTTAAGAAACTGTGAAATTCCTTTTTCCTCCACACCTGGAATCAGTAGAAAGCTAGAGCCAGGAAACAGTCTAAAACGAATTTCTCTTTGTTTACCTCAAAACCTATAAGATCCATCACAACCCTTAATTGTTCCTTCAGTTCTTTTAATATATGAGACAAGAAAAGAAGGATGTTCAAATACTCTTTGAAACATACATTTGTCTCTCTGAGATATGCCACCAAAGGTCTAGAGATTTGAGTGACATAACAAGGAGCAAACAAATGTCCAGAGTAGAGGCTCCTGAATTGAAATAGCTGGTCTAACCACCTAAGCTGCAAATACTACTGAGACTGATCGGTAACTGGAAGTGTGAAATAATCATCTTTGAGCTATAATTTGACTCATCAATCTCTTCCTGAAGGATATCTCTCAAAAGATGGATTGGATCTCTTCATCTTGAAGAAAGAAATTGAAATGGTTTCTTTACTCTCCCTGGCAGAAGGGGGAGAGGGTGCGAGGGTATCTACTACTCTTGGCATTCTACCACATTGTAAGAAGAAACATGTACTACCAGAAATCCTCAGAAAAACATCCTCCCTGTGGATAAAACTGGGTCCTAAATCTACATGGCAGAAAACTGGCCCCTATTTGTGGTTCACGTAAAAAGACCTGCACCACCAAAAGAACTCTTAACATGACTCACTGTGAACAAGAGCACCTCACCTTCTGTAGCAGCCTCTCAGGCAGCCACGTACCCCACTTTCAGACATTATCATCAATACTACCTTTCTCCGTTCTGCCATGAGTGAGGATTTTCTGCTTTCTAAGAAACAAATTGCTCTCCACATTAAATTCCAAAGAAGCATCACATTTACAAGTACTTCCTTATCTTGAACCTCCTTTGCCACATCAAATATCCTTACCAAAGGCCAAGTGATGTTAATAACATAGCTGAGAAATGCTTAAGTGATTTAATCGATCCATTTCTTAGGTCTCTCCCAAGTTTGGATAAAAAACTAATGAGATCAGGAGCCAAGTCCTTACTCATTGGCTGCCAAATCCCAATTCCCAGGTGCCTTATTGCCTATCCTCTCCTTGAGGATCTTTCAAACTCTCACTTGATACTCACCATGCAGCACCATCTTACTCCAAATCATTATTAACTGTGTTATTGAAAACAAACTTGCCGACATCCTATTCTTCTTCAAGTGGGAAAGGCTCAAAATTGAACTGAGAAATGTTTTTGATTTCAGCTTTTAGCCACTCTCTTTTTTGCCTCTTTACCCACCTTTCTTCCACGATCCATGAACGACAGTCTCATCTGTCATGGTCCAAGGTCCAATTCACTCAGTAAGAGAAACTTTTTTTCTTACCTCTTTACATATCTCTTTCAAAAGCCCAGTTTTCTTTATTCATTTTCTTTGCTTCCTGTTCCCTTAGTCACCCTCTTCACCTTCCAAAAAGGTCTAATATTCTTCTTCAGAAATGCCAAATCAATTATTTCGCTTCCCTAAAGGCATCATAGCTTTCTTTCTATCAGAGAGGACTGAATTTCTCTCTTTAATAATGCTCCACATTCACCTTGATTCTGTTCAGTTATGCAGACCCCCTCAAGTGATTCTGAATTCCCTTGAGAATATTCTCTCTTAGCCATAATCATTTCCTTCTGACACTTCAACCCTTCACCATAAGCAAACAAAACACAACCCAAGGGCCCTAATCTTTAACAATCCTTTCTTCCACATAAACTGACCTCTCCACAATGAAAAATGTAGATATCCAAGCTCTGAGATGGCTGACCTGAAACAAAAGCCAGGCCCCAGTGTAAGGCATAAAAAAAGAAAAAGAAAATCAATGGACGAATGCCCAATTCAACATAGCTGCTGTTTGAGCTTCAGAACATCCATGGGCCATTTAAAAGCTTGCTTATTCTGTTCCTACCCAACCACATTTTTGGGGATGTCAATGGAGGCATATACACAGCTTGAACCACATCAGCTACTCCATGCGTGCTCCAACACAGGAAGCACAACCATGCTGGTAAACACTGCTAGCACTGCCCTGGACCCCAAATGTAGTGTAGGAAGCAAATCTAAATACCTCAACTTGAACCATGGAAAAGGAAGGCTGTCATAATATAGTACCCAACCATCACTAAATGGCTCTGAACTTACCTTGTAAGTCCTTACATAGCTCTCATGAGAATAAAGCCCTCATAAAAAAGAAACCATAAACCTTATCAAAATACAACTACATATATGTATAATAGCACAAAGTCTAATAACCATTACACTGAGAGCTATACTTTTGGAGTCATTACTGAAAAGGCACACCATAGAACGTCACTACATCGCAGGTAAGTATTTATGATATTACATCAGGATTCAATGGTTCACAAGGGACATTAATATGCAGAGAAGTATTGGTTAGTATTATTATATTAAAATATTTACTTATTTAACACACACACGCGCACACACACACACACATATATATAATTCATTAAAAAACAAAGGTTAAAGTGGCATTATAGTTAGGTGTTGTAGGTGTTAAAATAAGATACATCTATATAATTTACTGATCTGACTGCAGCTTGCACCCTCGCCATGCACTGCTTATGACCTCACATATTACTTCACTGATGACAGCTCAAATTACATAATTTATGACATCACTGTTGACATCATACAATCACTGTGGCTCTGTCATATAGGGCTTGTGGACTTGAAGTAATTCAACACGCTATTCCAACGGACAATTTTCTATTCTTCCGAATAGGATTACCCTCTTAAAGACTTCAACATGACTTCACATGGTCTTGATCCCTTGGCACCAAAATATCCAACTGGAGAAAAAGCTACCTCGGCCAATCAAAGACCTCTATTTTGTTTTTTTACATTTTTGGTACTATGGATTTTTGGTACCAACAGAACCAATCATCCAGACATACCCAACTTTTTAACCACTTCAACCCAACCTGAGCACTTCTTTAAATGTGAGTTTCTTGAAAACAGGCTGATCGGATTTACACCAAACTACAGAAAGCATGTTTTCTGGGTAAGGGTAACTTTTTCCCAAATTTGATATAATTCCGTGCAGCCATTTTTTATGTGTCAAGAGCAAATTTCCCTGTGGGAATTAACATATAAAATAAAAGTTTTGGGGCCATCTTTTTCTTGGCCCCGCTTGACAGATCGGCGCAAAACTTTCCAGAATGAACTTGAGGTTGATTAACTTTTTTTTCTTTTGGATCATTTTGTGCAGACTTGTCAAATGGTGCCAAAGTTATGAACAAAACAAAAAACACACTTCCTGTGGAAACTCACACATTAAAAAAATGACAAAAAAGGGGAATGAGAGTTGGGCGTGCATGGCTGAGGAACATGTACAGTGGGGGTTGGCCACACGTGAGAGGTTGGGCACAGGACCTGGCCAAAGGCCAGACCCAGCTGACTACCCTATTGAGCACGGCCAAAGGTTGCGCAGTGGGGGGGGGGGAGGGGGAAGCTACACTGAGGAGATGGAAGCAGGGAAGGCCAAAGGCCAGACCTTGCAGCCAAGAACTGTAGTTTATGGTTTAAGGCTGTGCGCCTTAGAGGTTGGGTACAAGTGAGGGGGTCGGGCATAGGGCATGGCCAAAGAACAGGTCCTGAGGCCAACTGCTGCACAGTGGGGGTTGGATGTATGTGATGGGTTAGGCACAGGACCTGTGGCCAAGTTTGCTGTGCAGGCCAAAGGCAGTTCACAGCGGGGGTTGGCTGCATGCAGGGGGTGGTAGGGTACAGGGCCTGGCCAAAGACCAGACACTGGCCAACCCCCCAATGTTGACAGTGATCCAGCGCTAACAATAAAAATGATTCTCCTATATACTTCGGTCATCCAGGTGCAATTACTCCTTCAACACACACACTATATCCATATGACGGTGGGGCCCATAACACCGCATATACATTCACTTACTAATTTATTCCCTGGATTTCCTCCGTCAATAACCTAGGAGAAAAACGATCCGCTGGAAGGAGACGGGATACCTCTTTTAACATGACGTAATGTTTCTCATTTACTTTAAGGTATTCCGCTCATTGGTCGATGGACCAACTAGTAGGAATCAGTTGATGGTGATTAAGACCAGCTCAATCACAATAAACTCTTTAACATTTCATTTCAATCATTGAGCTAAAGAATCACTGAGTCATTTGTTTAAAGAATAATAAAATGTATATAAAGTTTTGATGCAAGAAATGAGGTTAAGCTTATTATTCAGATCATTACATTTATCATCAATATAAGAATACATTGAAATTGCAATACACATCTATTAGACGGAAAAATAAGGTTATCATATTAGAACTCTAAAAGATCAATCTATCTGTCTTGGAAAAACTCTAATAGGTCTAAATGAAAAATCTATCAGGAAAAATTCTCCTAAAGCAGCATCTTATACTCAACTGGAAAATAAAAATAGCAGCATCAGCTCGTCAGCATCAGCAACCGCAACTTCACCCATCTACAGCATCTAACTTCTCCAGCAACCTGCTCTCCAGCAACTCTCCAGCATCTCCAGCATCTAACCCCTCCCACCAAGAGTGGGTCTTCTTATACCCTAATTCTCGCTTACTGAATCAAATGTTGCATCTTCATGGCGTGATTCTCTCTCATTGGTCAAAACTCAGGCCCATATACATTTTAATCAAACTTCCTGGTCTTAACCAGTTCCTTGTGGAATGTCCATGCTTGCATCGTTTCCCACAGTTTATGTCATTGCTCATCCGTTTCGATCAGTCCAATTTGTATCTTTTTCTGCTACATTTTAGATTCAACAGTTCCGTCCATTGATTCAGTTGGACTTCTCACGCTTCTTGCTGATCATCTTGGCACACATCTGCTCAGAAAGGTCACAATAGCCTTGACCATACTTCCATCTTAGCCTCTCAGCACCAGCACGTGATCATTCCTTTCCACAGCCTCTCTCCTCTATCACATGGTTCCCTGCTCCTGCGTACTCTAGCAACTGGCGGCCATTTTATATCGCTGCTCGACAGGCCTAAGCGCACTATTTTCAAAGAAAAACAAAATATTGTTAAAACAAAGAAATATAAACCCTTTCGTTTCCCTCCCGTCTTTCTACGTACCCCAATTAGGTATTACCTAGCGAAAAGCAACATATAAAGCTGTCCCTTACTTACCATCGCTTTATTTTGCAACTACACGTTTTATTTAAAAGCATGGATCATGCATTTATTATTTAATTAGTACACAAATATTATGTTATGTTAGACACGTAAACAATTATAAGTTGATTATTTTGCACACGGAATAGCGTGTTACCTTTAACCCTTCACATGTAACATACATTGTTGGTTATTTACTTAAACGAACATGTTTATTAATTATTTTACGAAAATATTAGGAGGTTAAAAAATTTTCATTTACCCTGCTCCATCAACTCCCCCTTTGGTGATTTTTAATATCACCACAAAACCCAAGTTATACAATTTTCTCAGACAGCATATATCTTTTATCCGTTTGCTTTTGTTAATTTACACAACTGTATCCCTTTCAACTTGTCTCTTCGTTTTCTTGTACATGTTCTCTTTTATTTCTTCTAACTCTATTTCACCCATTTCTCTCTCTCTCTCGTTTATCATGTTTTCGTTTTCTATTTTATTCTGTCTTCTTCTTCTCTTTATACATGTTATTGCAAGCTTCAGTACTAATATTATTATTATTATCACGGTTGCTATTATTATAACTTTCCCTATTATTAATCCACTCATTCTTGTCAACCAATTTATTACTGAAGAAAACCCTTTACCAAGTTTTCCAAAAGCACTTTCAACCTCCAGTGGAACAAGTTCTTTGTGCAAACTTGTAATATTTGTTATATACTTCTGTATATTTTCGCTTTTATCTGGAATGTAAGTGCAACAATGTTGGACTTTCAGCATTCCACAGACTCCGCCCTCTTTTGCCAAAAGAATGTCAAGGGCAAGTCGATTTTGCATCACCATAGCTCTCATGGCAACCATCTCGGTATTTACCATCAAGAACCCTCCAGCAGTATCTGTAGATAAACGATCTACCACTGTGGATAATTTCCGAATTCTAAATGCATTCAAAGATATTCCCACTGCTGGTATCAATGCACCAAAAATATCACCTACTATTTCTGAAAAACTTTCCCTTTTTCTACGTGTAAGGTATTTATCATTTTGTGTGTTCCTTTTTCTTTTCTATCCATATGAAAAATCTTTGGAAAGACCAGGCCTAAGTAACATGACCCATACCAATGGTCCGGCAACCTATAATAAGCCCTATTTCCGCAAACATAATAGATCCCTGGAAATATTGGATCTTTTCCCCTTTGAATCCCCATCCGCCTAAAATTTGATAATTGTTATGGCAAATGCTGGAACCCACAAAATAATTGTCATATCTTGTCTTATTTCTTCTAATGCACAACCTTCCCTGTTGGGGCCAATCCAGAGTCATAGCTGCATTTGTCTTTTTCTTGTCATGATTGTCTTCCTCAAACGCCCAAAGAGGTGTTTTTGTCTCTTCTATCACTTTTCTTTGAAATTTCACTCTTCTCTCTTCAACCATCTCTATAAATACCTTTTCTTCCTTCTTTAACTCACAGGTAAGGTTGCACCTAATTATATTATCTAATGTTAAAATCTTATCCTCTAGAAAATATTCACAAAACGTTTTTCCCTCTTTTATTTTGTTTAGCTCGGGAACTACAGAAACTTTCGCAAAAATCTTATTTATGTCAGCGTAATAATATTCTAATCTACCTGTTTTATAAAATAAACTTGCTAAGACACTACATGTTATTCCATACGTCAAAGGGAGGTGATGATAAGTCACACCCTCTGCTACAGATGCAGGCAACTGCATCCAAACATAGCAATCTCTTACATCCATTGTTTCTACATACTCATATAATAATTTAGTAAAAACATTTTTAGAAAAATCTGTTATTGATTTGTCCTTGTGTAATTCTGCACTACTCTTTAATATAACTGGTTCTTGAGTGTTAGCTCCTTTTTCTTTCTCAGTGTTATTAGACGTTTCTACTACAGCCAAACTAATTGGAATAGTGATTGCTAGAACCACCCATACTGTTATTAATAATCCTGTACAAAAACAGCACATCTTGCACCATCTACTTAAAAACTCACATTTACATTTTCTATCTCTAGTATTCTACATTTTGTTTTATAACCTTATTTATTTGTTTTCCAGAAAATTGTGTCACTACACCTCAGGAATGACTTATTTGCCACTCTGTACTCCAATGTTTTGTCTTTGCTTGGTACTTTCTTTTAATTCTTTCTCAGAATTCTTTCTTTGTCATATCCAGTAAAATTCGTCAGATCCAGTGTTTTGTCAAATCCGGTAGAAACTATTTAAACTTCTTTAGTTTTGTTGCACTTCACTTTCTCCCATCAGGTTTCTTTGTTCTGGGTTCTCGTGAGTGTTCTTTTCTTCTTTGTTACTAGTCAAAGCAAGATACAACCATTCAGGCGATCTATACTTCGGATTTACCTTCTTTACTCTTTTCGTTTTCTGCAAGTGTTTTCCACCTTGTTTTTCTTGTTCTCTCTGACTTGTTATTTCATTCACTTGTTCAGCACTTTTCCCATCCAACCTTATGATTCTGTATCTTAATTTTCTTACTTCGTTGGGCCAATTGTCTCCTTTTCTTGGCCTTTTTGCCTCACTTCCTTTTTCCTCTCTTTCTGTTTTCCAATTTCTTTTTCTTGACTCTAGTTTTTGGTTTCTTTCTTCTCCACTTTCTTCAGACTCTGTTTCAATTCTTTCGTTATTGCCTCTTATTTTGAAACTTATAATGTCATTTTCTTCCTCTACTTGTGGTTCTTTTCTTATCTTCCTTCGTTCACCTATTTCTGTCCCTCCTCGAGGTTCTTCCGAATTTGTGTCAGTTTTCCTTTCTGCTTCTAAATTTCCCTGTTCTCGTGTTTGACTATTTGTCCCTATTGCTCCTCGGGGATCTTCCGATTTTTCTAGCTTTTTGTTTGAAACTCTCCCTTCTTCATCTATTAATATTATCTCCGAAGGATTTTCACCACAACTTGTACTTGGTTGCTCACTGTCACTATCTTCTGGCTCAGTTTCTTCTCTTATGCTTTCAAAATTTCAATTTTTTTTTAGAATTTCTTCACAATCCGAATGATCTGTATCAGATTCTGAACTGGTATCTGATATTTCCAGATGTTGACTTACAGGTCGATCTTCAAGTTCTGGAACTTCAGCTATTTCCTCTACTTCTTCTGTTGTTGCACTTGTAGTTGGGTCTTCCAGATGTCGACTTGCAGGTCGATCTTCAAGTTCTGGCACCCTGTTTGTTTCTTCTTCTGCTTCTGATGCTGAACTGTTATCCAATACTTCCAGATGTCGACTCACATGTCGATCTTCAGGTTCTGGAACTCTGATGGTGTGACTGGCATGCACCCAGTGTTTCACTCCTGCACACTTGACTGCAGTGGTCGTCACCAGGATCACTTGTCGTGGTTCATCCCAGCGAGGAACCAAACAGTTTCTTCTCCTGTGGACTTTTATGCGGACCCAATCTCCTGGATTCAAGTCGTGAGCTGGTTTTCTTTCAAGAGTGGTCGCATCCGGTCCAACCTGATGAAACACAGAACGCACCACATCAGCCAATCCTTTGCAATAATCCAGCACTAGATCATCAGTTATAGTCAGTAGTTTGTTGACAGGTACTTGTGCTTGTCTCATTGCTCGTCCCATAATTATTTCATGGGGACTGAGTCCAGTTTTCCTTTCCGGAATACTTCTGATTGTCATTAAAACTAATGGCAAGGCATCTGGTCATTTGAGTCCTGTAGCTTGACACATTTTTCCTAACCTGTTCTTGATTGTTCCATTCACTTGCTGTACGATTCCAGAAGCCTCTGGTCTGTATGCACAATGCAGTTTCTGTTTAATGCTAAGTGCTTCACAAATTAGTTTAACTAATTCATTTTGGAAATGTGTTCCTCTATCTGTTTCAATCGTGACTGGAAAACCATACCTCGGAATGAATTCTCGCAGCATACGTTTTGCTACCGTTATTCCATCATTCCTTCTTGTTGGGTATGCTTCCACCCAATGGGAAAACAAACAGACGACCACTAGGACATACCTTAGTCTGTTGCAAGGTGGCATTTCAATAAAATCCATTTGCATTCTAGTGAAAGGACCTCCTTCTCGTCCTATTGTTCCTAGACTCACTACTGTCTTCCTTCCTGGATTTAACTGTTGACAAATAAGACATCTCTGACAAAGACTCTCAGCTATGGCTCTGAATTTTGGATTATACCATGTTTGTCTAAAAAGTCTGATCATTGAATCTCTCCCAATATGGGCTTGTCCATGGTACATCCGTGCCATGTCAGAAATCATGCTATCAGGCATAACTGGTCTCTCATCTCTGTAAACCCAAACATCATTTTCTTTATGTTTTCTACAAACTGCTTTTATCCATGTATCTTTCTCCTCATCATCTGCAGCTTCTTGTAACTGTCTCACCTCATCCCATGTCTCAATAGAGTTAGTAAAAAGCAAAGGACAAGAAATATGCTCTCTTTCCCGACTTTTATTTAATGAAACCACATTCTTTGCACAGTACTGTGCCATCTCGTCAGCATATTTATTACCAACAGTTATGTAGTCTTCCCCATTTTTATGTGCATTGCACTTCACAACAGCAATCTGTTTAGGCAGCTGTATCGCCTCAAGCAGCTTTTTCACAAAATCTCCATTTTTAATTGGCGTTCCTGCAGACGTCAAGAAACCCCTTTGTGACCAAGTCTGACCAAAGTCGTGCACCACCCCAAAGCCGTACTGGCTATCTGTCACAATTGTAACCCGTACATTTCTTCCCAACTTGCATGCTTGAATCAGAGCTACTAATTCTGCGACTTGGGCAGACCGTACCCCTTTCAGACAAGATGCTTCCATTACAGTTGCTACTGTGCAAACTGCATATGCTGCACTTAGAACTCCATCACTCGTTCTCAAACATGAGCCATCCACAAACAGAATATAATCTGATTCTTTCAAAGGCTCATCTTGTATGTCAGACCTTGGTTTTGTACAGTATTCAAGCACATTCAGACAATCGTGATCTACTTCATCCATTTCAATCACACTTTCTTCATCTGGCAATGATGTCGAAGGATTCACATTCATACATCTGTCAATGGTCACATTATCTGCACTCAAAATTACTTTTTCATACCTAGTCAGCCGACTATGTGTCATGCATTGGGTTTTCGTTCTTGTCAAGAGAATTTCCACAGAATGGGGAACATACACTCTCAGTGGATATCCCATCACTATGCCTTCACTCTGTTCCAGACTCACACAAGTAGCAGCAACTGCTTTCAAGCATCCAGGCAACGCTTTCGCTACAGGGTCTAAAACAGCTGAAAAATATGCAATGGGTCTTTTCATAGTTCCATGTCTCTGTACCAAAACTGAAAATGCACATCCATCTCTTTCACTGCAATACAGCTCAAAATCTTTCTCATAGTCAGGCATTCCTAATGCTGGAGCCTCACATAATTTCTTTTTCAGCTCTCTGAATGCTTTCATTTCTTCATCATTCATTTCAAAAGGATCTTTAACATCCTTCTTTGTCAGTTTTTGCAATGGTTTAGCAATTAGTGAAAACCCGCTTATCCATTGTCGACAATATCCAACCATTCCCAAAAACATTCTTACCTCTCTTTGTGTCATTGGAGCTCTCATTCCTTGAATCATTTTTATTCTTTCAGTCGTTACCTTTCGCACTCCTTTCTCAATTTTATGCCCTAAATACTGGACTTCTTGTTGACAAAACTGCAATTTTGAAGGGGACACTTTATGTCCTCTTTTTGCTAAATGGTTCAGCAAAGCAATTGTATCATTGACACATGCTTCTTTCGTTTTTGATGCCACCAGTAGGTCATCAATATACTGAACCATCACTGACTTTTCTGGCATTTTTAAATCTTCCAACGATTTCTTTAGAATCTGATTAAAGATTGAGGGACTTTCTGTGTACCCTTGAGGAATTCGGCACCATGCCAAAATACGCTCTCCAAACCTAAATGCAAATAATGGCTGGCTTTCTGGATGCAATGGAATAGAGAAAAATGCATGACATAAATCAATTACTGTGTACCATTCTGCTTCACGTGGAATCTGGTATAGAATCACAGCAGGGTTCGGTACTATTGGGCAACAAGGCACAACAATTTTGTTTACCTTCCTCAAATCCTGTACAATTCTATATGTTCCGTTTGGCTTTTTCAGTCCCATTATTGGCGAATTACATGGACTGCTCATGATTTCTTTTAGAATCCCTTGTTCAATCATTTTATTTATTACTGGCGTTATTCCTTCAATTATTTCTGGTGTCAATTTATACTGGGGCGTATTTGGGTAACTCGTTCCCTCTTTCACTGTTATTTTAACGGGATCTACTCCTTTCATTAATCCTACATCCTCTCCTGTAAAGTCCCACACTTCTTCTTTCACTGTCTTTTTCAATTCAATTGGGATTTTCTCTGCATCAAATACAGGAAACAAACCATTTACTTCTGGTTCTAAATTCACCATTGTCATTTTATACAGCACATCCTCATCTGGAGTCTGAAAAGCAATTCCGTCTGGGGTACAATAGATAGTGCAATTCATCTTGCACAATAAATCGCGTCCTAATAGGTTCACGGGACTACAATCGCATACCACAAATCGGTGCATTTCGTTAAATGGACCAATTCTTACCTCCACTAATTTAGTAAGAGGCGTTTTAATTTGCTGATTAGAAACTCCAACTACTTGGATATGTTCACCTGAGAGAGGAAGGTTTGGAATTTCCACTGACCTAACAGTAGAACTGGTAGCTCCAGTGTCAACAAGGAATGTTACATTTGCACCATTCACTTCTGCATCCACAAATGGACCAGACTGATCTACCTCTAGAGTTGCGCCAAGCACGCACTCTTCCCCCTCTCCTAGGCACCGTCAGAAACTTTCATCCGTGTCATCCTCATCCTGTCGTAACCAATATTGAGAAATTGCAGCTGCACGCGGCAACTGTGTTACCTGTTCTCCTCCGTAGAACCCTGTTTCTGCACTGTATTTCTGTTGGTTAACACTCTTGGGAAGTGGTGGTTGTGGCACCTGACCTTGTTGAGTAACTACCTCACTCTGCACCTGTGAATTTAATGATTGATTTTCCACATTAGGTTTTGGAGGAAATTTACACTCGTTTCTCCAATGTCCTAGCTTTCCGCAGTTGTGACATGGCCACTTTTTCTTTGCCTCATCTATGCTCATTTGTCCTTTTCCTTTACCTATATTAGGTCGGGATCTAACCTGTCCTGTTTCATTACCCGTATTACTCAATTGAGCTTCTTGCTTCTCTGCAACTTTCACCTGTGCCCACATGGCCTTTTCTTTCAATTTACGCTGTCTACTCTCAATATCATCACTGCAATACTTAGCATATCTCAAAACCTCATCCACTGTGCTATTCTACCAACAAATCATATGCTGCTTAATCATTTCACTTATTTCTGGTTTCAATCCATACACAAACCTATATACAAAATGACTCATATCCTTCTCTTTCAATGTCTCATAACCACTGTACTGTTTGAAAACCAACAACAATCTTTCGTAGTAAGCGTGCACTGATTCTTTACTTTCCTGCGTTGTTCTGTCTATTTTTACCCAATCTGTTTCTTTAGGTGGAATCTTATTCTTCAAAAAGGTAATTACTTGGTCGTACTTCCTCATCACTTCTGGTCCTGGCGCTCCTGTTTTAGCGTCCCTTGGATATTCTACAGTTGGCCAATCAATAGTAATCTTACATTCTGTCCACAAATCAGCTGGCACTACTATATCAAACAATCCATCCAGATCTATCCACAACACCTTTGAAACCTTCACAAATCTTTCCACTTGTCTGTACCATTCTACTGGCTTCTCTCTCAACTTTGGGAAGTCATTTGTAAATGACAGTATATCCTGTCTGGTCCATGGAACATGCACATAACTACCACCTGGAGTTTCTCTCATCGGGTACTCCTTACAACTGGTTCCTTATCTGTCACTGCAAAAGCCAAAGATGCTTTATCTGTTGTTTTCTCATTCCTTTTCGACCATCTATTTCTCCATCTATCCACATCACCCCATTTTCTCAATAAAACAATTAACTCTTTTATTTGAGTCAGTCTTCCTGATGTGTTCAAATTCTCTATATCCTTCTCACAAAAATCTACCCTGTATGGTTTCTGCAACGTTCTCACTTTTACAAACTCCACTCCTAGTTCATTTGCTGTCTCTTCCAATTTGTCATGTAAATTTCTAGCTCTCCATGTAAGACTTTTGCACAAAAACATAATCTCATCATCCTGATAATTTTTTTATTTTTCTGTACCAATTGTTCCTAATATCAATTCTTCCATGTCTATTTTCAACCTAATTACATCTAATGGTTTCTCCTCCGTTTCTTTTGTTTTTAGCGCTTTCATCCATTCATTTAACTCATCCGGAGTCGGACCTACAGGCGTACTATTTAATTCTATCCAATTGCTACTTCTTTCTGGTGTCCCTGATGCAGACTCCGTCACCATAGGCATTCTCCTAATCTCATTCTCATTTATCGTCAAATTAGTAGGTGGGCTTGGTCTATAGGTACTAGCCAAATTGTGTGCACCTTCATTATTCAGCTCCATCCCTTCTCTTTTTCTTTGCAAATGTGAATTCATGGGAATTACTAAAGAACGTTCATCAATTTTCTGATTCTCAAAGATTGGCATTACTGGACCTATCGTTACTGGTACAGTTACAGCTTCCATATTCTTTGTCAATTCTCTTATTTTCTCAGTCAATTCTCTTGTCGTTTTTGCTAATTCAGTTGCATTGTCACTTTCTATCTCTTCATTTTGTGAAGTTTTTAATTGATCTTGTGACCTATTTGTCTCATCTCTTCGTTCGGGATTTTTATTCCTCCCAGTTTCCATTGGCGGTGCAATAGGTGTCACCACCGCAGAAGTCTGTTGGTATGGAGGTGGGTTTCTGTTTAAAATATCTTCCATACACATACTTTTCTACCACTACATGTTTCTTTTTCTCTGTACACTTTCTCTTTGCTTCTTCCTCAACTGTAAAAGCTGGAAACAAACCTCCTGTCATGTTAGCATATCTCCAACGCTTTATTCTGTCCTCATGATTTACTCCCCATAACCTTCCAGGCACAAACTCATGATTCTTTAATCCTCTGAATCTCTCTCGCTCATACATCTCATCTTCCCATTCCGTTAAAGCTTCAAACTGTGTCGGTCTAGGTCTAGGTTCTAACATTGCCATCTTTTCTCTCAAGTTCCGTAGTACAGCTACATTAAATGAACCATTCTCAGGGAAAGCCAATGCTCCATCATTCTTGGTATATTTTGTCCAATTTTCTAACCATATGCATGTATGATATCCATATTTCAGCATCATATGCGAAGCTGGTGATTTCGGCGGAGGAATTATTTGTCCCTCTCTAGTCACTACCTTTTTGTCTTTCTTAAAGAAATTCTTAACTTTCGTCATCCATGACATTTTCTCTCTACCGTATTCATAATACGACATGATTCACAATCACTTTTCTCCTCAAAACGATCCGCAATTCAACATTGTTCTCTATGCGTTATTCCAACCAATCCTTGCGCGACTCACACCAAAGCTCCAATCAGAGCGATTTCTGTCTACGGCGCACTGTCCAATCCCAGCGCGGCTTTTGTCTACGTCAGTTCTGCTCCTGTTTCCATGTGACTAACGCACTGTCCAATCCCAGCGCGACTCTTGTCTATGTCACTTCTGCTCTTGACCCCTCCTTTACAAAATTTATCGGCAATTTCTTTTTCAACAATTTTTCGTTAGTTACAACATTTAAAACACATTTCCATTGTCTGATTCGCTAAACCAAAGAGATAGCTTTGACCATTTACACAAGAACTCTGTAATTTCCAGTAGGCAGCGCTTACCTCTACCCTACCACAGAATTTTCTTTTTTTTGCCGATAAAGTAGCACTTCCCTCTACCTTACCCTTCTTTCAAGCAATCAGTAAACCCGTTTCTCTGGGGATAAAACACATGTGGAGACTATACTGCTCCTGAGAATTAAGGCCAAAGTTTCACAAGAAAAACGATCACTATTTCATTTACACACCTTTTATACGGAAAATGTCCCTATCATAACACAACCTGTGTTATCACCAAAATGAACTCAGACAATGCACAATTCCATGTGACTTCTCTTGCCACACGTGTTCCACTTCCTATTTCCCGGAAGCGTGAAAACTTACATATAACATAACGCGACTCAACGAGAAGTGTTAGACATGAACTTATCAATAATCAATAATCAATAATCACCAAACTAATCTATAGTAACCATAACTCTGCTACCAAGAAATCTGATCCAGCGCTAACAATAAAAATGATTCTCCTATATACTTCGGTCATCCAGGTGCAATTACTCCTTCAACACACACACTATATCCATATGACGGTGGGGCCCATAACACTGCATATACATTCACTTACTAATTTATTCCCTGGATTTCCTCCGTCAATAACCTAGGAGAAAAACGATCCGCTGGAAGGAGACGGGATACCTCTTTTAACATGACATAATGTTTCTCATTTACTTTAAGGTATTCCTCTCATTGGTCGATGGACCAACTAGTAGGAATCAGTTGATGGTGATTAAGACCAGCTCAATCACAATAAACTCTTTAACATTTCATTTTAATCATTGAGCTAAAGAATCACTGAGTCATTTGTTTAAAGAATAATAAAATTTATATAAAGTTTTGATGCAAGAAATGAGGTTAAGCTTATTATTCAGATCATTACATTTATCATCAATATAAGAATAAATTGAAATTGCAATACACATCTATTAGACGGAAAAATAAGGTTATCATATTAGAACTCTAAAAGATCAATCTATCTGTCTTGGAAAAACTCTAATAGTTCTAAATGAAAAATCTATCAGGAAAAATTCTCCTAAAGCAGCATCTTATACTCAACTGGAAAATAAAAATAGCAGCAGCAGCATCAGCTCGTCAGCATCAGCAACCGCAACTTCACCCATCTACAGCATCTAACTTCTCCAGCAACCTGCTCTCCAGCAACTCTCCAGCATCTCCAGCATCTAACCCCTCCCACCAAGAGTAGGTCTTCTTATACCCTAATTCTAGCTTACTGAATCAAATGTTGCATCTTCATGGCGTGATTCTTTCTCATTGGTCAAAACTCAGGCCCATATACATTTTAATCAAACTTCCTGGTCTTAACCAGTTCCTTGTGGAATGTCCATGCTTGCATCGTTTCCCACAGTTTATGTCATTGCTCATCCGTTTCGATCAGTCCAATTTGTATCTTTTTCTGCTACATTTTAGATTCAACAGTTCCGTCCATTGATTCAGTTGGACTTCTCACGCTTCTTGCTGATCATCTTGGCACACATCTGCTCAGAAAGGTCACAATAGCCTTGACCATACTTCCATCTTAGCCTCTCAGCACCAGCACGTGATCATCCCTTTCCACAGCCTCTCTCCTCTATCACATGGTTCCCTGCTCCTGCGTACTCTAGCAACTGGCGGCCATTTTATATCGCTGCTCGACAGGCCTAAGCGCACTATTTTCAAAGATAAACAAAATATTGTTAAAACAAAGAAATATAAACCCTTTCGTTTCCCTCCCGTCTTTCTACGTACCCCAATTAGGTATTACCTAGCGAAAAGCAACATATAAAGCTGTCCCTTACTTACCATCGCTTTATTTTGCAACTACACGTTTTATTTAAAAGCACGGATCATGCATTTATTATTTAATTAGTATGCAAATATTATGTTATGTTAGACACGTAAACAATTATAAGTTGATTATTTTGCACACTAAATAGCGTGTTACCTTTAACCCTTCACATGTAACATACATTGTTGGTTATTTACTTAAACGAACATGTTTATTAATTATTTTATGAAAATATTAGGAGGTTAAAATTTTTTCATTTACCCTGCTCCATCAACTGCCAAATTTGTAGTATTGGGCTCAGGGAATGGCCTGCATGCCAAAGGCTGTTCATAGTGGGAGGCTTAGACTACCACATTGAGGTTGGTGAAGGGCCTCGCCAGAGACCAGGCCTGGCAACAACACCACTGCACACAGCTGAAGGCCGTGTGCAGCAGGATCATTGGCTGCAGGTTGCCCGAGGGGTTTGGATGTATGCTCTATTTTTAATATGATAGAAAATCCAAGGTTAAAGTGATGTAATAGTACGGAATAGTAACAAGATCTTAGCTTATGTTAAAAAAAAGAGAACTCCACTGAAAAAAAATCAAAGGTTAAAGTGATGTTGAAATAAGACAATAACTAATGTTTAAAAAACACTAAAATTCACAAGCTATAGTTTACTGAGCTAACTATAATTTGTTCCCCGTCATGCACTGCTTATGACATCACATAGTTCATCCCTCATGGCATGTTAAATTACATCGTAGATGACATCATTGATGATATCACTAATGACACCAACCAGTCATTGTGGCAGCTTCCTACAGGTTTGTGGACTTGAAGCAATTCAACATGCTGCACCTGTGGTCAATATTTTATCACTAATCTTGTGATAATGGACATAACCTTTGACCACATGCTGGACATGTAGCATATCTGTCAAGTCACCCACATTTTGTTGATGTTACCCTCTTTTTAGTGGTATTCACCCACCTAACAAACAATATGCCTTTATAGACGTTATTGTGGTCACCCCTTTTTACTAAACCTTGAACACCCTAAAAATAGTTTGTCCTCTATCCAGATTAGCGAGATTACCCACTTAAAGACTTCACACGACCCACAATTGTAAGTCAAGAGGTTGACAGGCGTGTGTTTGCCACTGAAAGATACCTACTGCCAGGCTCTATGGACAATCTTCTGTAGTTTGGTAAAATACACTGTATACCATTGTGCCCATCTCAGGAACGTGTGCAACCTTAGAGCCATGTTTACAACCCTAGTGTGAGATAAATCAACTCTAAGAGTGACAATCGTACATTCTACCCCATTCATCTGCAATGTATCCAAATCTTCAGTGAAATAAGTATCCACAACTTATATACTTCCTTGTTACACAGAATTTGTCCATATCACTGTTTTACAACTATTTAACACGGGCACATGCCCAGATATCTACTGGTGGATAATTTATTGCTAACTTTGAGCTTTTTCACAGATTTTTTGCAAATAGCTTTTGCTTTAAGCCACAACCTTCTTTGAGCTATATGTCTGCAACTCACATCAGATGCGCTCAGCCTTTCCTGTGATGTCATGGGGGATGTCAAAGGACATGTGATGTCACTTCCGCAAATCCTGTCATTTTGGTGAATCGACGTCCATGGCAGTCTGCAGTTTTGCAAATATCAGGCACATTACCAAGGTACATTTGCCTGGAAATTCATTTCCATTATTAATATCCATGGAAGGGTGTGTGTGTGTGTGTTTAAAGGAATGCACAAACCACAGATGTGTACAGGATTTCCCTTTTCGGTAACAGAAAAATTCTGTTGTTGGGTTTCTTGGATTTGAAATAGAAAACACACGTGTGGCAGTTTTATTACAATTTATACAAGAATCTGGTCTTGCTTGACATGTTGTTTAGTTTATGCTTAGCTATCCCTTCTGGGGCTGTCTGGTGTTGCCAGACTGACACAATATCCACATTTACTGGGACATTTTTGGCAAGTTTACAACCTGTGCTTTTGCCTTTTGTGAATTTAAGGAAAAATACTTAACCTAACCTCGTGTTCCCTCTGCTGCCATTATGTTTCATTTTATGTTAATGCTGACCACATTTTAAAGACGCGCATCCTGAGCTGAATGCTGGCAGCATGAGCTATGGATGTGGTTCGGCAAAACGCTACATAGGGCTAAGGTTTGGCAGGGGTTGCACATGCACTGTAGGCTTCCGAGAAGTTTCCTTACAGTAATCAGGATTGAGACTTCTTTATTTGAAGCTCAGGGCTTCATGGAGGTTAAAGTTGAACCTTAAAGGGGGAGAGGGGACCAGTAAAGAAGTTTGCATCTATTTCTTATTTGGGTCATTTCCTACCCAACTCTCTAGGAGCATCCTTGCACGCTGCCTTTCAAAGAACTGTAAATAATGTTCTGCACTGGAACGGTTCTGATTGTATTAACAGTCAACTGAAAATGACCTCCACAGGCCACATCGAGATTTGAATTAATTTTAGATTATCACATTATAGTGCTTGACTAGGATTCCAGGTATCTGTGCTGTTTTTTTTCCCTCCCGTTTATTTCAAAATGAGTTTAATTTATTTCTAGTGGGCTCTTTATTGTATGCTAATACAACATGATACCTTTTTAATACATTTGATAAAATGATGTGTTTTGTGTGCGGTGCAGGGCTTTTTATTTTTAACCTAAATGTAAATTAGGATGAGGAGAAGTCATTATATGTGTGACTACGCAGAAAGGAAAGACCATAGAAATATTCTGCTCGCTGGAACACACCTTTGTAATGTTGGCTCTCCTAATTTAGTACAGGACTGTTTGCGAACAAGTCTGGATCCTTCAAAAGGTGAGGTATGGCAGGAGCATGTGGGCGCCACCATTACGTGGCAGCAAATTACTGGAAAAGAGGTGGAAAATCGCCTCTTTGTTCATGTACGGGAAGCGCTTCAGCCAGTACTTAATTTGAGCTGGTGGTTTCCGGTGGGGGCCTCCAGCACTCATTTAGCCTCTTCGGACATTTCCGAGAGCAAGAGAGGGAAACGCACAGAAAGGGGAAAAAAAGAAGGAAGAGAAGAACTGAAAAACCGTAACAAAGGGACAAAGCAGTAGAGTGATCTGAAAGGTCAGGAAGTGTCTGGTGGTCGATTAAAGAGGCATGAGGTGGATTCTAGACTCTGTAGTCTTCATATTTGGCGCGCCGGTGTCGGTCGCTGGCTTCTGAGTAAACTTTGGGCACCGGCACTTATTCTTCTGAAATTTAAACAATGGCTTTAGCAATAAAATTAGGTTTGGCATGAAGCACCATACAGCCTTGCACTGCTTTTGGTCTTTAACAACTTCTCACCAGCAGCACATGTTTGGCGCCACCTGCACCTCGGGGCGTGGCCCCCTTAGTTACATCTTGGGCGGGAGCCGTTTTTTATCTCCCCCTTCGATGCCCCGGAAGCAATGGCAGCACGGGGCAGTCCGGGGACGTCATCCGAGAGCGCAAGGAGTCCCCGGTGAAGATATAAGCGCCGGGAGGAACAGGGCAATCCTCTTTGTCCCCTCCTGCGGCTCCTGAAGTGGTGGACCGGCGGCAAGTTACCCACCCAACCATCACTAGAACTGAAGGGCGGGGTCCCTGGCAGCAAAATAACCAGGTATACTGAGATGTGGACTCTTTTTTGTATGGACTGGCTGACCGTTGGGACAGGGCGAGCATTCAGTGGGGCCCCGGGCTGGCGGGAGGGAGGGCTGACCTGCTGGTTGTCCTGGACCCTCCTGCCCTACCCGAGATGCCTGTGTTAAGAAACTTTGGGGGTGCCCTGTGTTCAGGAACCCCAGTGGGGCCAAGGCGTTATGTGGTGCCCTGGTAGTAGTTACCTCTGGGATGGAGGGCAGAAAAAGTTACTACTAAAGAAATGACTGCTGGTTAATGTGATACATCAATGCTGTCGGATGCCCTGGGTGGTACTCAGGGGCCAGTGGAAGTTGGGGCCTGCTGGCACAGCGAGCACAGGGGGAGTTCACCACAATTTGTGTGTCTTGATGGGTAATGCAATGTTTATAATGTAAATACAGTCTTTGCCTAAACGTAACCTTTTGAATATGCTTGCATCTTCTGGCCATTCACAAGTTAAGTAGTGAACAATGTTTGTTTTCGCTTATGCTTGAATAAATGATCATGTTAATGATCAAATTAATAATGATCACCTTAATGTAAAATAAAGGACTATGCCGTGGCTGATCAACAATCCGTGTTTGGTTGCTCTGTTGTACAGTATTGTTGGGAAGGGGTTGATTTACAATAAGTGGGGCGATTCACACGTTGTATGCATGCTATGAACCCTTCTGCTTCCTTGTCAAAGTCAAATGAGGATGAGGGATGTGTTGGTTCTCTCTCTGTCTATCTTAGTCTCTTTACCTTTACCTTCCCCTGTCCCATCTCTCTAGAAACATAGGAATCATTTCCATATCTTTTATTGCTTTCTTACCAAACCACAAAATCAGAGAATATGGTTGCCAAGGTCCAAGAGATAATATATACAAAGTCATCTTCAATTTAAGAATGGCTTGGTCCCAGGAGGAAAATCAAGCATATATGTTTGTAACTTAATTGAAAATTGTACAGGAGCCAGTTTACGCTCCAGACAATTCAGGGATGTGCCTATAAAGTTTACTGCTGGTAGATTTTCAGTTTCAGCAGAGATGCTACTCCCAATGTTGATCAGGGTATCACACATCAGTCTGGTGAGATTCTGATCAAGGCTGAGGACATCTGGAGAGAGAACCATCATCTGGGTACTGGCCAATATGTAATGCTTAATGTTCTTACTGTACTCATTAAATTCATCAGTGAGCCATGTAGCATATTCATGTTTGGAATATTTAAAGCAACAATACCTCTAGTGAAGCAGGGCTATTAAAAAAGAAGGCAACAGATGAAGTAAAGAATCAGAAGTCAGGGGAGAAAAGTGCAAACACACTTCTCGGAGCTCTCATTGAAAAGAACCTGGATTAGACAGAGAAGTATCTCAGACGTAGGTGTATAAATCTAATCATAAAGTAAGGGAGGATAGGGGGGCGCTAGAGGGCGCACGGCAAGATGGCCGCATCCTAGTGCTGCTCTGCCCGGCCGGGCACAAATCCGCCAAATATCTGCCTGAGATGCACGCATCTGCTTCCAAAACAGAGCTGGGAAGCGTGATAATGTGTTCCTGCACCGAGTGGAGGTGAATTCTGCCACTTTTGCCAGCTGCACGCGGAGGGCGCGGACATTCCAGCTTCTCGGCGGGCACTCACAAAATGGCGCCGACCGGGTGCTCCTAAGCTGTGGAATCCCTGAGGCGCCTGGGGGCTGGCGACTACATTCGGATCCCGGTGAAAAGCTGCGGTGCTATGGGGTCGCAGATCGACCGGCTACGACACCTGCAAAACGCGGAGAGGAGTGTGACTTTGGCCGTAGCGGAGACGAAGAAGGAAGATCGCCCGACATTTTCCCTGCCTACCTGGAATCTGGAGGGCGCCTGGCTGCTGATCGAGGACTCTGGGTGACCGGCGGTGGTGAGTGGGGTGCGGCGCCTGGCTGGGCCAGCGGCTGCAAAGGCGGGTGGGGGCTCTTGGCCGGCGCTGGCTATGCAAACTGTAGCTGGGCCCTGTGAGGCTGGATGGACTTGTGCTGCATAGGCCCAGGCGATTGCGCTGCAGGCTGCTGCTGTAGTTGGAAACTAGAGGATCGCTGGACGGTCGCGCTCACATCGTCCCAGCAGCTCTCGGCTCCTCTTGCTGTCCTTGTCAACGCACGGCAGGCAACACAAAATAAAACAAGGGAAAAAATAACTAATACAAGAAAGGACCCTGCCTTCAGGGGACATAGTGGCACAGTGGGGCCTTATCTGTGACACTGTGACTTCGTGGACGTGCGCAACTGACACTGTCTCTTTCCCCCGCTGCTCCTTTGATTGACCTGTCCATCTCTCCCCGAAATATGCTACATGGGTTGCAATTCAAATTTGAGTGTCAATACGTGCTGAACTACTGAAGATAAAGGCCGGCGGTAGGCCTCATCTCCCTGCGCTTGCGGCCCTGCTTGCTGACTGCCCAAGTATTTTATACAGTGTGAGCCTGCATATAGATCTGTAACATCATACTTCGCCCACTGAGGGCTCTGTGGCGATTCATCCCCGGCCTCTGATCTGCCCAAGGGAGTGTGTGCGCATTGCTAGTGTCAAATATGGGGAGAACGGACAAGTCACAGCCTCGCCTCACGTTTGAGGCTCGCAAGCCACCTAGGTCCTCACAGAAGGCCGCCTCGGACTCGGAGGCGGAAGCACATGGACGGGGCTGCCGGAGTCCACTAATGTAGGGAGAATGGAAACGTATATCGAGACACTCATTAAAGATCTTTTTGGCGCTGAGCAACTGTCCCACATGTTTATTGTAGAGCGTGCACATCGTTCCCTAGCGGCACAACCGCCTCCTGGAGCCGCTCCCCGCCCTATCATAGCACGACTTTTGAATTATAGGGACCGAGACACTGTGCTGCGTCTAGCTAGAGACAAGGGGACTATCGAGCACCAAGGAAATACACTAGCCTTTTTTCCCGATTTTACAGTGGCTGTGCAAACTGCCAGAAGGGAGTTCAGCGCGGTGAAGAAATTTTTACAAGTGGAAGGAGTGCCTTATGCCATGCTGTACCCCGCACGCCTGCGAGTAGGGCCAGATGGGGATTCCAAGATATTCGCTAATCCCAAAGCTGCCATGGAACATGCTAAACAACTGAAACGCAGACGGTGTGAGACCAACACGCCTCATGATGATGATGATGACTGATTTGTAATGATTCCTTTTGTTGTTGCTCTAGTTCAGTGTCGGCTGTGCTTACTCAGGGACGTGATATGCAGCTGTTCATATGTGTGTATATTGTGTAGGCGGGATTGCTCCAGGAGGTATTGTATTCTCTACACTGTGTGATGCATAACTCAGTGTGCGCACCCTGGCACGGTTCTAGACCTGCTCGGCCACCTCCTACCAAGTGGGAGGCTAGTAGCACTCTGCGCCCCCCGCATTGGGTTCACCCCAAATGACTATGGCTTTGTTATGGGTATGTTGGTGGGGGGGGTAGTTATATTGGGATGGCTTTGGCGAGTTGGGGATGCTGAAGTGGGTGGGGGGTTGGGGGCTTTGTTTAGGGGAAGGCGGACTAATACTGTGAATGTGTTTAATGCGAATGTCTTGAAAGTTTCTGGTATCTCAGACTCGCATTGTACGTGGTAGTGTATCGGTGTTACTTAATGATGGCGTGCGATTATGAATAGTACGGTTAAGTTCCTCACCTGGAATGTACGTGGGCTTTATACTCCCAAAAAGATCAGATCGGTATTTGCATACTTGGACCGCATGGGGGTGCAGGTAGCATTCTTGCAAGAAACTCATCTAACTAGTGACTCAGCGAAGAAAGTAGGCGCGCGTTGGGCAGGGGCTAAAGTGGCGTCATCTTACTCCACTTACTCCAGGGGCGTGTTGATTCTGGTGAAGAAAGGTGTTCCGTTTACTGTGATTCGATCTGACTCGGATGAGCAGGGCGAGTTGTACTTCTGCATGGACAATTGGGTGGTATGAGTGTACTGTTGGTGAATGTGTATGGTCCAAACACGGATGACCCATCCTTTTATTCTGATGTATGGCGCAGGATTTGTACATTTCCACTGGCTGCGGTTATATGGGGAGGAGATTTTAATGTTTGCTTAGATGCAACAGTGGATAGGGCTGGAAATAGTGCGGCGAGGTCTAAACAAGCTGCGGAAGTGCTGCTGGGGCTACTAGAGGCAGGGAACCTGCATGATATTTGGCGTCTTCGGCACCCCGCGGGTCGGGAGAGCACATTTGTATCGCCTGTCTACGGGTCCTGGTCCCGCATAGACTTTTGGCTCGTCTCGGAGGTGGTTTGTGCTTGGATGGTGGGCGTGACTCATGAGGCACGCACGCTATCGGACCACTCCCCGGTTGTCCTTGACTTACAGGTTCCCACTTGTGAGCGACCGCCCTTCACGTGGCGACTACAACCAACTGAATTAACGGATCTCGTGTTTAGGCAGACAATTGCAGGGGCGATCAGGATTTTTTTAGAGAGAATGAGGGGTCTGTGGACAGCGCGGGAATGTTATGGGAGGCGTTTAAGGTAACCATTAGAGGGGCTTGCATAGGGGCACAGTCTGGCGTGTTATGTAATATTCGACGCAGAATTAAAAAACTGGCGTCTGACATCTCCATGCTTGAACGAGAGTATGAGACCAACCCTTCTCCAGTGAAATTAGCGGAAATACGAGTGCTCGTCACTGAATATAACGAAACAGTTGACCAGGAGTTATTGCACTGCTCCCGTCGGAAAACTGCCCGCTATTATGGAGAGGGAGGCCGTCCCAGCCGTTCCCTAGTGCAAAAATTGGCAGCACCGCGTAGTCAGGAGCACATAACGGAATTAGTTGACATGGACGGGGTGGCCCACTATTCGACTCCTGAGATAAGTGAAGCAGTATTGCAATTCTACACCCGGCTATACGCTGCTAAGTGCTCCCCACCGCCTGAAGAGATTGACTCATATCTGGAAGATGTTGCATTGGGGTGGCTCTCAAATGCACATCGTGAATACCTTATGCAAACATTCGATGTGGAAGATGTGAAGTTAGCCATAATGTCCCTGCCGACCTGCAAGGCTGCGGGGATGGACGGGCTGCCCAGTGAATTTTATAAGGCTTATGTGTCGGATCTCGCCCTAGGCTTTTAGATGTATACGCGGAGGCGTATGAGAAGGGAAGCTTACCACCCTCCCTAAGGGAAGCCCTGCTTGTGACTCTATTGAAGCCAGATAAGCCTCCGAATCAGTGCGAGTCTTATAGGCCTCTTTCGCTCATTAATGTAGACGCAAAGATACTGGCAAAAATGATCGCCACCACTGGTCCCACTTTTGGTCTTGCCTGATCAGTCTGGGTTTGTCACTGCGCGCTCTACGACTCACAACTTACGCATGGTTTTCTCCACCTTACACTATTTTGAACCTGATTTCCAAGCAGTTGCAGTGCTGTTAGATGCAGCCAAAGCTTTTGATTCCTTACAATGGCCTTACATGTTCACGGTTTTGACCAGGATGGGTTTCCCTCCGTTTTTTCTGCAATGGCTTAGGGTGCTTTATAGCGATCCAGCTGCTCGGGTGCGAGTTAATGGATGGGTGTCATCGACGTTCCCTATTGAAAGAGGCACGCGGCAGGGGTGCCCATTGTCACCGATGCTCTTTTCACTTGCCCTTGAACCTCTGGCCTGTAAACTACGGCAAACGCATGCAGCAGCTGCCTTGCGTTTTCGGCAGAGACCACTTGCAGTCTCATTATACGCGGACGATATGCTACTTTATGTCCGCGAGCCTGCCGTGTTTCTGCCTGAGCTGCTCAGGGAGTATGTTAAATTTGAAAGGTACTCAGGTCTTGGGATCAATTGGTCAAAGTCGGTGGTGTTCCCCCTGACGGCGCGTACGAAAGAGGTGGAGCGGGATTATCCATTAACCTGGACGTCAGACCCCGTGAAATATCTAGAAGTATGGCTGCACAGGGATCCAGATGTGGTGGTATCTGAGAATTATGGCCGTACGGTCACACAGATTACTGAACTGGCTGATCGTTGGGCACATCTACCGCTCTCACTGGCAGATAGGATAGCGGTTGTGAAAATGGCCTTTCTACCTAAACTGCTTTATTTCTTCGTTAACATTCCAATAAAGCTGAGTGTGACACTGTTCAAAACACTTCAAATGTCGTTGCTGACATTTGTGTGGGGTGGTAAGAAACCACGATGTAGGTGGGACCTCCTGGTGCAGCCCTTTGACCGAGGCGGGTTCGAGGCCCCGGATCTCAGACTCTACTATCTGTGTGCACAGGCGCAATTTGCGCATTATTGGCATTTCCCCCAGCGGTTTCAGCCGCATGTTGCTATCGAAGCAGATGCAGTTCTTCCAATGCCACTACAGGCGGCGACACTGTCGGGCGGCGTGGGTGGTTCGCGGACTGAAATTAACCCTGTATTATGCACGGCGTGGGCTTGGCGAATGCTGGCAAAACGGGCTCAGTTACCCTACTTGTATGCACCTTCGCTGCCTTTGGCCTCGCACCCCGATGTTTCTGCGGCACGAGAGACGCAGGCTTTATGCGCATTGGCCGACACGGGTATCTCCCGGATGGGGGATTTGTATAAGAATGGTCAATTCAGGTCTTTACAAGATGCACAGAATGGTAGGGATCGTGGCTTTATGTTCGGCTTTACTTATGTCAGAGTGCGACAGGCTATTAAGGCTGTTTATCCGGAATACCCAGCTGAACCCACTACTCTACGGGCATTGCAGGCGATGCTGGCGGGAGAAGGGCATCAGGGTTTAATAACTAAACTTTATAACGCTTCCCTGCGAGAGCGGGAACAAATCGATCACCCCTCTTGTCTTAGATGGCAGGCAGCATTGGGGGTCACCCTCGCGCCCGACGTTTGGACGGCGTGCTATGCACTCACTGGTCGGCTCACGGCGAACTGCAATCTCAGAATAATTCACTTTAAATTTTTACATCAATTATATTATACCCCTTTGCAACTTTGTAAGTATGGCTTGCGAGAATCTGCTAACTGCGTGCAATGTGGAGGGGCGGATGCAGATTTCATACATGTGGCATGGTTGTGTGCGGGAGTGTTTGCTTTCTGGACTGCGGTGGTGAAGATGCTTTCTGAGGTTGTGTTGGAACCCGTGCAGTGTACTCCTGAGATTTGCCTGCTTGGGTATGTCAAACGCCTTAAGCCCTGTAACAGACGTATAGTTGCAGTGTCTACTCTGTTTGCAAAGAGGGCTGTTGCGCAATGTTGGGGCGCTAAGACCATTCCAACGGTAAAGAAATGGATTTGTGACTTGCTTTACTGTAGGGACCAGTTGTTGATATATGAGGAGGAGTTGCCTGAGACTTCTCGCCCCAAAGATTTCTGGGCCCCGCTTACTACATACCTGCTGTCTCGTCCAGACTTGCTGTAAAATTGTGGATATCACCTGTACTTATGTGGCAATTTGCAAACTGCCTGAGTCACTGTTGTTACATAAATGTCATCTGGCGCTTAGTCGGCCCTTACTGTCTGCTAGCATGAGTGGATTTAATGGAGGAATTCATCCACTGCCATCATTACTATTGTTTCGTATATGCCTGTCTACTGCTACATCGTTTTTTTCTTTAATGTACTAGAACAATGACCTCATTCTGCCTGAGGGGGGTGTGGGGGGGTGGTGGGGGATTGTTCATTATTGTTTGTATGCATCAGATTTGCATCACTTTGATGTCATTGTATTTGCTGATTTATTTTTTTATTTATTTTTAAATAAAAAAAAAAAAGTAAGGGAGGATAGATTAAGAAGAGACCAACTTTTGCTGGAAATGTTTATGAAGATTGTCGCTATTGCTGACACCAGTTATGCTTCAGAAAGACATCAGCCATGCTATGGCAATATTTATGCATTGTTAACCGAGGCTAATTCGTGTAATTCCACAGATTACAGGAGGTTTGGACTCTCAGAATTTGGCTCATACACAGCTTTCTTAAGTGCCTCATGGAGAATTTAGAAGATTGTTAATGAGACAGAAGTTCTGAGAAATTGACTCCACCTGAGTTATCTGCTGGCAAATGTGAAATAAACAACACTGGTCTTTGGGTGGCCAATAACTTTTTTAGGGCATATCCGAATCACTTAGTTTAAATATTTTTTTAAAAGTTGAATGAAATATTCCAAGACCAAAGTCCCTATTTATGTTTTTATTCATCTCGTTATGTGAAATATATTCGCAATATCCTCTTAATTAATCTATGACATATTGTCTTCATAATTTGGTAACTGAAGCAGGTCTGAGTCAGCATTTCACTGTCCTTTGATGCCAATTGAAAAACGTCTTTCAGAAATTTCAGTATTTAGGAGACACTTTCTATCTATTGGAAGCAGCTAGCTAAAATGGAAATCTGGGTGAATGAAAAAGACCTTTTTCGATTCTGTAATGATGGTGATGTATTAGCAAGTAAGCTCTCCTGAGTAGCAAAAGAAAGAGGTAATTTCCCCCTTTCATACGGTGTGTGACAGAATTCCATAAGCACCAAATGTGGTTGAATCAAAAGCGTAGATAATTGGTAAAGCGTGTAGTACAAAAAATGAGCCAGCAGCTTATCACCACGTGGAGTTTGACCTATTTAACTGCTGCAATCACAGCTTCCATTTCCTGTACTGTTGTAGGTGCTGAGAAGCGCTTACAACAACCTGTCTGAATGCAACAGGCTGTTACTTTTGTGGCTGTAATCCCACAGGATTATGCCATTGTCAACAAGAGGGATCTATACATTTTCTGCTCACTGGCATCGCCTTAATGGTGACCTTATGTGTGCTTCAGTCTTTTCATCCTTCCAAACTACAGGATTATTAAGGGTTCAGAATTTGTAGATGCAGGAATACATTGTTGCCCACTCTATGAATAAGGTACACTAACATCTAAGACTAACAATGTTGATGCAGAGGGAATGTAAGGAGATGACAAGGCACAGAGTACAATCTGGGAATAGAGATAAGAAAAAACCAAGACGGATGAAAGATGAAAGGACAGCCAGGCAAAGTCCCTGGTTTGTGGGTTTTGAACATATATATGTAGGGATAAGAGAAGGTATTTAGAGTTTGGTGGATGCAGTGGGTCGGCCACATTTTGGTGGATGTCCTGTCCACCCTAGTTAGAGTATATACCCATGATAGAGCGCAATGATGTTTTTCTATTTATAAGGGTGCATTATAATCACGTGTGAATCGCACCTGCATTTAATTCGTCATTATATTAATGTTAGGCCATTGGATGGTGCACTGTATAACGTGTGAGCATAATAGCACGAAGAATTAATGATGCATCTATACTCATTTAGATTAAATTATGAGTGTAAAAGCATAGTCATGATTAGCGAGTGTTTTGTATTAATGTTCCTGTAACGTGTGGATATTAACCACATATATGCATATGTATTCTCGTTCATATACTGTCTTATATTAGCCGAACTTAGTAGGCCTAACTTTCGGTTCTCCCTGTTCGCTCTCCGGTTAAAGGCTAATTAGAATTTGTGTCAGCGGAATGTTTACTCTTTCTTCATTTTATGTATTTGCTGCAGGTGCAAGAATTCGACCTAGTTAGTTAGAGTAACCTCTTTGTTCTAGGAGTTAGGCAACAGTAGGGAGGAGAGGGTCAATCAATCAATCAATCACGGCATTTATAGAGCGCGCTACTCACCCGGGAGGGTCTCAAGGCGCTGGGGGAGGGGGTAAGTTACTGCTCGAACAGCCAGGTCTTGAGCTGCTTCCTGAAGGAGAGATGGTCCTGGGTTCGCCGAAGGTGAGTGGGGAGGGAGTTCCAGGTCTTGGCTGCCAGGTAGGAGAAGGATCTTCCTCCGGCGGTGGTTCTGCGGATGCGTGGTACGGTGGCGAGGGCGTGGCTGGTTGATCGTAGCTGGCGTGTGGGCGTGTAGAAGGTCATGCGGTCGTTGAGGTACTTTGGGCCCAGGTCGTGGAGGGCCTTGTGTGCGTGGGTGAGGAGTCTGAACGTGATTCTCTTGCTGACGGGGAGCCAGTGCAGGTCTTTCAGGTGTCCGGTGATGTGGCTGTGTCGGGGGATGTCCAGGATGAGTCGTGCGGAGGCGTTCTGGATGCGCTGGAGTCTCTTTTGAAGTTTGGCTGTGGTTCCGGCGTAGAGGGTGTTCCCATAGTCCAGTCGGCTGGTGACGAGTGCCTGGGTGACGGTCTTTCTGGTTTCAGTGGGGATCCATCTGAAGATCTTGCGGAGCATGCGCAGGGTGTTGAAGCATGAAGATGAGACGGCGTTGACTTGTCTGGTCATCGACAGGGAGGAGTCCAGGATGAAGCCCAGGTTGCGTGCGTGGTCCGTTGGCTTGGGCGCGGTGCCCAGGGCCGGGGGCCACCAGGAGTCGTCCCAGGCGGAGGGTGATGAGCCCAGGATGAGGACTTCCGTCTTGTCTGAGTTCAGTTTAAGGCGGCTGTTCCTCATCCAGTCGGCGACGTCTCTCATCCCGTCGTGTAGGTTGGCTCTGGCGGTGGTGGGGTCGTTGGTGAGGGAGAGGATCAGCTGGGTGTCGTCGGCGTAGGAGATGATGTTGAGGTTGTGTCGGCGTGCGATGGCTGCGAGGGGGCTCATGTAGACGTTGAAGAGGGTTGGGCTGAGTGAGGATCCTTGTGGAACGCCGCAGATGACTTCGGTGGCTTCGGATCTGAACGGGGGAGGCGGACTCTCTGGGTTCTTCCGGCGAGGAACGAGATGATCCATTCCAGTGCTTTTTCTCGGATTCCGATGTTGCTGAGGCGCTTCACTAGGGTGCGGTGGCAGACGGTGTCGAACGCCGCGGAGAGGTCCAAGAGGATGAGGGCAGCTGTTTCCCCGTTGTCGGTTAGGGTTCTGATGTCGTCGGTGGCTGCGATAAGGGCGGTCTCGGTGCTGTGGTTGGCCCGAAACCCGGACAGGGTGCCTTCGAAAGAGCGGAGCTGATAATAAGGAAGGATGTCTTTCGTGTTTGGAAGGGCCTGGGACCCAAGGTCATCGGACTGGAGCTTGGACGTACCATTACTTCATGGAAATTTACCTACAAGGAGGTGTTCAATTGTATGGGGGGATCACATGACGTATTCGGGGGGTGTTTTTTCAATTTTGGGATTAAGAACTAGGGACAGAGTTGGAACTCTTCAGTCTTACCTGGGGAGGAGAGAGAGCATCTTAGAACGAGCTCTGTAGCTTTACGCTACGAGGACCCAAATAACGTGAGTGCGCTTCTAAGGACGTCTTCACGTGCTGACACCTTTTGGGGACTTGCCTGGGAAGACATTAAGTAGGGATGTCTCCTTAGAGGCAGTGTAGGGACAGATTAGGGTTTGCTTGGGGTTACGGATTGTAAATGGAAAAGGTTCTAGATGTGGTTTCTATAATTGGATGTGTCCTAATTTTGGAATTAGTTATCTTGTGCATTTTCTAAAGATTTAATGTAATTCGTAGATATGGCTTTGTATTAGTGCCCATGCATTTTTTCACACTTGTTATGAGGTGTTTATATGTCCTTCTTTTCTTGGCCTTATAATAAATATTTGAACTCTGGGTCAGGAGTTTGTGGTTCTTAGAATCATGTGTAATGGTAATGTATAATTGTACAATGGGTTTTCCCCTCCACACTCACAACATCGGGAGACCGCAGTAGGTTGTATAACGGGAATCCTCACGGAACCAAATTGGTTTACCGGAAGAGACCCCTCCTATGCCCTGATTAGCTGCCCATATTTCCTCTTCATAGCTTTTGAACGGTGTCAGTAAGTATACCGACACCTAGTCCACACACCTTAGCGCGTGTGTTGGTACTTCACCTCTCACGTGGCCTTCACTTTGCCACTCACGTTTTTACTCTCGGTCCTGAAGAAAGCCCATCTGAATTTTTTAACGGGCTGAAACATGTAGACCACATCACCTAAACAACTACAGATTATTATTTCTTGTTAGTTGGCATCACATAGCTTTTAACCATACCCTGAGCCGCCACTAATAAATTTACTTGGCAAGGATTCTCAGAGGTATTTTTAACACTCACATCACACATTCACACCACACCTGCTCCGCTGTAATCAGGCGTCGTAGCACAACCGGGCGGCATTAGGCCACCCGGTTGGGACCCCAATGATGAAGCATGACACCAACCAGGTTGGTGTGTGAGGGGTCTTTTAAATATACCTAATGGGTCCTTGAACTTACCACACTTAGTGATTGATAGATTCACACTATAACAGGGTCCATCCACATTGTTTTTTGCAACTTTACCCAGGGGATCAGGACGTACCCCAAAATCCTCGCTCTCTCCTTTGTTTTTCGTCTACTAAAAATTCCCAATTTCACACAGATTGCAATCCATAGTTTTAAAAAACTGCTAGCCTGCCTCCTCTACATGCATTTCCTATTCTGGGATCTCCTATGGGCAGGAAATCATGGGGCATGAATTCACGGATTGCAAAACAGTAAGCAGTAAGTGGAGGGTGGCAGCAGGGGAAGGAGCAGGGTTCGGCTGTTGCTGAGTGCAGAAGAATGGGGTAATGTAGGGTGTGGGCAGTCAAGGCACTGCAGAGCAACAAGTGTCCTACGCAGTCAGGCAGGCCTCATGTCAGGTCCGAGCCAGCCAGGAAAATGATTTTGCCAGGGAGTGACTGACAGCAGAGAATAGGGAACGGCTGCCAAAAGCTCAAGACTCCTTATTACCCTGAGAAGCGCCTCACAGCAGCAAGTATGTTTCCCACTGTTCCAAAAAGCAGCAGATGATGGGTTTGTTTTTAATTTTCAGAGCTCCCGTTTTAAAAAGAAATATGTAATGATGCGAGAACACCATCTTTAAAGCTTGTATAGCCTAATAGGAATGCAAGAATGATGAGAAGATGCCGGGTACACGGCAGAGGGTGCAACTAGACTCCAGCTTGCAGTAGCCCAGTGGCATTCCTGCAGAATATCCATTGAGGTACTTCCAGGAGTTTGCTTGTTTCTACAGGAGCTAAGGGGAATTATTTCATAAGTTCTCTATGTATACCTAGTGTGGTGCCTTCAGGCAGCAGCTCAGTTGAGTACATGCAGGAGCTTAACTGAGTGCCAACAGGAACTTCATCGAATGTCTGCAAGAGTATAGCCGAATCCTAACAAAAGTTAGGATGACATGCTTGTAGGACCACCAAGGGGGTCGTGCAGTAGCTCAGAATGGTACATGCAGAATGTCTCTTGGGGGCCAATGAGAGCTCAGTTATCTACAAGTACACAGTGGGGTACCTGCAGGAGCTCACATGAGTACCAACAGGAACTTAATTGAATGTCTGCGGAAGTACAGCTGAATCCCAGCATAGAAGGATAACAGTTGTGCAGAACCTCAAAGGAGTTGTGCAGTAAAGCATTATGATACGTTCAGGATATCTCTTTGGTGTACATGAGAGCTAAGTCAGTTATCTACAGCTACATAGTGGGGTACCTGCAGGAGCGCACATGAGTACGGACAGGACCTTCATTGCTTACCTCCAGTATCTCAGCTTAATCCCTGTAGGATTTTCATTGTGGTGATGTAGGATCTCAGTGGGGTCTCTGCAGAAGCTCACTGATATGCTAGTAGGAACCCTGTGCTCTAGGCAGGTATCTTTAGCTCAGTTGTGCATGAGCATGATGTTTATTGGGCTCCAGCAAAAGCATAGTGGGGTATTTTCAGCTTATCCAAGTCTGCTTGCTGAAACTCAGATTGTTCAATAAAGGAGCTCTGCTGATGTCTGAAAAAGCTTGGCTTGCTCCTTGTTGGTAGTCAGTTGGGTGCTTGCAGGAGCTCAGCTCAATCCCTGAAGAAGCATGGTTAGGTCACTTTAACATCTCCATTAAATGCCTTCAGAATGTCCTCCAAAGGCCTAAAAAAAGCCCAGTTGTTCATTACAGGAGCCTAGTCAATCCCTGTAGAAGCTCGGCTCGTTCTCTTAAAGAGGTCAGAGAGATGCTTGCAGGAGTTCAGATGGATCCCTGAAGAAGCATGGTTGGGTTACTTCAGAAACTCCAATTGATGTCTTCAGAAGCTGGATGCCTGCAGGATCTTATACTGTTCAGTAGATGTGTTCGATCAATGCCTGCAGATGCTCAGCTCATTCCCCCCTGCAGGAAGTCAAAGGAGTACTTGCAGGAGCTCAGCTGAATGCCTGAATAAGCATGGTTTTTAGAACCTCCAATGGTGTCTTCCTGCCTGCAGGAGCTCAGGTAGAAGCCATCAGAAGCACAGCTGGGTTTTATGCGGCACTCAGTGGATTATACATTCAGAAAAATAACCCAGTTGCCTTCATACCAAAATAATTTAGGTTGTTCACAACCACGTCTGCTTCATTTCATGTCACCGCAAGTGAAGTACACGTGTATTGAAAAGTAGGTGATAGGAAGCATTTCCCCTTGAATGTGGCTTGGTGGCGTGCCTGCCCTAGTGTAGTGGTTCCTAACCTGTGCTCCGAAGACACCTGTGGTCCGCAAGCGCTAATCAGAGGGTCCACGACTGTTTTACAAATTGAAGTAATATTCAAATTAAAAAATTAAAATTAATAACAGATATACAAATAAAGAAGCACATTGAAATATATTTATTTATTTTATTTATTTATTTAAAAGGTTTTATATAGCGCTGGCTCCACCCGGGGGTATCAGAGCGCTTTACATTGGAATTACAATATTACATGGAATACAAAACGGTGGTGTCCAAAAAGAAGCATTCAGACAAGATAGACTTTGAGGACCACATTGAGTAATATAGAATGACTTAATGAAAAATGCAAGGAAGTAGCAATTTACAAAAACAACACGTGAATAGAGTAATTACAAATTATTACACAATATAAAGGAGGGAGACTCATTTTTTTGGGTATAAGGAAGGGTTTTGCAAGTGAGAGAAACGGGGGGGAGGGGAAGTGTTCGGCAAGGGGTGGTAGGGTGGAAGAAGAGGTGAAGATGGGTAGGGAAGGGGGTGAATAGGTGGGGTCGACACAGGAGGAGTGAAGAGAGGGGGAAAACGGGGTTCCAGAAGGGGGGGAGAGTATGACGGGTATGGTAATGGAAGGATTAAGGACCCCAATATTTGTTGAGCAGGTGCATCTTAAGGTCTTTTTTGAAACTGACGTATGAAGGGTTAAGTCGTAGATCTTTAGGGAGGGCATTCCAGATGCTGGGAGCCTTACCAGAGAAGGAGCGAGATTGCGCGGCTTTCTTTTTTAACAGAGGGGGGACGAGGAGGAGAGAATTGGTACTTCTCATCTGTCGGGCACTGCCCGCTTTTTTGAGTTTGTTTGAGAGGTAGAGGGGGGTCTTTTGATGAAGGGCTTTGTACGTTATGCAGGCTATTTTATAAGAGGATCTGCCTTCGATAGGAAGCCATTTAAGGGTCTTGAGAGCAGGCGAGATGTGGTCAGAGCGTTTGTAGTCAGTTGTAAGCCTGGCCGCTAGGTTGAGAACAGATTTGAGGGGGGCAAGGTGGACTTTGGGAGATCCGGAGAGTAGGGCGTTGCCATAGTCAATTTTCGAGAGGACTAGAGATTGGACAACAGATTTGAAGTCTTCCGGTGGAATGAAAGGTTTGATTTTTTTGAGATGTTGGAGCGTGAAAAGTGCTCCTTTCGCCGAGTTTTTTATGTGGGAATTGAGCGTTAACTTACTGTCAATGGTGATGCCAAGGGATTTTACTGATTCGGATAAGGAGAGCGAACAGTTTAGTGCCTTAAGGTCAGAGATCCATGTTTGGATGGGGAGTGGGTTGTTTTTAGGAGAGAAGAGAATGATTTCAGTTTTGTTTGGGTTGAGTTTGAGATGATTTGAGTAGAACCAGGATTGTATATTAGCCAGGGCGGTGTTAAGGTTAAGGACATCTGAGTGGGACTTTATTTTATAGTACAGTTGGGTATCATCGGCATACAGGTGGTAGTTAATACCGGCTTGTTTAAGTATGAGTGCAAGGGGTTCCATAAATAAGTTGAATAGAGCAGGAGAGAGGATAGATCCTTGGGGGACACCACGGGAGACGTGAGTCGGTCTGGAGAGGCAATTTTGGATTTTGATTTGCTGGGTTCTGTGTTGGAAATAGGAGGTGAACCAGTTGAGGACCGTGCCATTTAGACCGAAGCGAAGTTTAAGTGTATTGAGTAAGGTTAAATGGTTAACTATATCGAATGCCGCAGAGAGGTCAAGGAGAATGAGTAGGCAGGTCTCACTATTATCCAGGGCGTGGTGGATGTCATCAACTATATTTATCAATGCAGTTTCAGTGCTGCAGCCTTTACGGAAGCCGGATTGTAGAGGGTCGAGTAGGTTGTAAGTGTCAATGTGTTTATCCAATTGCAAGAGGGCACATTTTTCAAGGGCTTTGGAAAGAAGGGGGAGGTTTGATATGGGGCAGAGGTTATTAGGGTCGTTGGGGTCAGCCTTAGGGTTTTTAGGAATGGGCGTGACCTGTCCGAGTTGGAGGGAGACAGGGACGCACCCCGAGGAAAGGGAGGAGTTGATGATTTTGGTCCAATAAGGGACAATGACGTGCTTAAGGTCTTTGACGAGGGTAGACGGGAGGGGGTCTTTTGTGTGAGAGGACGGTTTTAATTTGGACAGGATGTTAAAGACTTCTAATTCAGAAACAAAGTGGAAATTATGCCAGGAGGCATTATTTTTGAGCTGTATTTTGTCAGGGTATGTTTCAGGAGGGGTTGTTGAAAGTTGGGGCGGGGGAGAGGTAGGGGGCAGGATCAGGGGGGAGGGCGTAGGACTAGTAACAAGGGGATATTGGGGGTGGAGAGGGATCTGAGTTAAAGTGAAGGAGTGGTCAATTTTGGCGATTTTTTCAGAGAAAAAGTTAGAAATTTCTTCACATTTTTTGGTGGATGCAATCAAGTGGAGGGGGGCGGGGGAGGTTTGGTTTCTAATAATGTTGAACAGTTCTCTGGGTCTATTTTTAGCATGGGCGAGTTGTGAACGAAAGAAGGATGCCTTTTCAAAGAAAATGTGTTTTTTGTAAGTAGATCTAGCGGTTCGCAGGAGGACGAGATTGGAGGGGGACGGGTGTTGTCTCCAAGTTCTTTCAGCCAGTCTGAGAGCACGTCTTTCATTGTTGAGGTCTGGGTTGAACCATGATTTGGAAGGGATATTTTTTTGAGTTTTTAGTTTGGGTGGTGCTAGTTGATCTAAAACCTCGGAGATAGTTTTATTATAGTGCTCAGTGAGCTCATTAGCATTAAGAGAGGGAGGGGTGCAACTAAGTTGAGCTTGGAGTTTGGCCTCCAGTACACCAGGGGGATAAGATTAAGGTTTCTGGTAGAAATTTTGTTTTTGTTGTTTTTAGGTGGGGAGGGCGGGGCTAAGGGGGAGATCATGAACAGTATGAGGTGGTGGTCAGACCAATCGACAGGGATGATGTTGGATAGGGATGCCAAATCATTGTTTGCAATGATGGCATCAAGAGTAGCCCCTTTTGAGTGGGTTGGGGAATGGCAGAGTTGTTTGAGGTCATTAATCTCAAGAAGGTTATTGAGGAGTTTGATAGTAGGGTCCTCGTGCACATTCCAGTGAAGGTTTAAGTCTCCTAGGAAGAGATTTTTAGAACTAGAGAGTGACGATTGAGTAAGAAGGTCAGATAGTTCCTCCGCGAAGGGAAGAGGTTCACCCGGAGGGTGATAAATGTTGTGTAGACGTATTGGGGGAGCGTCTTGGATCTTAAGTTCCGCTCCTAGATATTCAAAGGTTGTAAAGTCTGTGTTTTTGACTAGGGAGAGCTGGAGTTCACTTTTAAAGATTATTGCTAGTCCGCCTCCTATTCGCTTTTGTCTGTCTTTTCTGATGATAGAGTAACCAGGGGGGAGAGTAAGTCCAGGATGGGTGTTGAATGATCATTGAGCCAGGTTTCCGTGAGGAAGGCGACGTCTATATCTTCACTAAGGATAGTTTCGGAGATTTCGGTCGCATGTTGAACCGCCGAACGGCAGTTCATGAGCATGCAGGCCAGGGGCTTAGGGTTGTTTTTAGGGGGCGGGGACGAGTGGATGGCGGAAAGTTGAGGAGGGGGTCTGGGGGAGCCGGGAGACGAGGGGATTCTGTTGGGTCCCTATAATAACAGGGATGTTGGAGTGAGGAACGGCCGTCTTCTTAAGGGAGGTTATTTGTGGGTAGGAGTTGCAGATGTCGGATAGGTCAGTGGCGGAGTGGTCGTTTAAGGTGCGAAGAGGTCTATGAGTACGGTTGTGTAGTGGTGTGGTTTTCCAAGGATTGGGATTAGTGGGTTTTTGAGGACCAGTGTATGTTGAAGTGGACCAGGGGGGGCGAGTTTTGGGGTTACGGAATTTGAAGTCTTTGAAATTCTCACTAAGCCGGGAGACTTCAGATACCAAGTAAGCAATATTGCGGTCAATGTTGCAAAGTGCCTGAGTTAAAAGAGTGAGGTGGGACGTAGTTGAGGCAGGAGGGGGGGTCGGAGAGGGGGAGGTCTGGGGGAGGCGAGGACGGTGCTGACGTAGTGGGAGTTGCGGAGGTCTGTGGGGGGGAGGGAAGTACCGGCGGTCGGGGGGAGGTGCGTGGGGAAGGATGGGATAGTAAAAGAGGAGGTTGCAGCAGGAGGAGTGGAGGAGGTGTGTTCGGAGTTGGTCAGGGATGGATGTCTGGTGTTGGGAGAGGGTGAGAGGCCTGAGGGGTGGTAAGCGGGGTGCTGAGGCTGTGGGAGTAGGAGAGGACTGGGGGAGGAGAGAGAGGTGATCTGGCAGTGTGCGGGAGGGACAGGTATTGAGAGGGATGGGATAGTTGTAGGGGTAGGGGACGGGATAGTAGGAGAAGAGAGGGTGTAAGGGGTGCTTGGGGAGGCAGCATCAGAGTTGGGGGTGGGGGTGAAATTCGGAGAGGGGGGAGTGGTGGCAGGAGGGGGTGTGGTGGTGCGGGCTATAAGGGGGGCTGGAGAGGGGTTAACTGTGGAGCTTGAGGTCAGAAGGTGACGGTCGTTGGAGAGCTTGGGAGTTTGGGAGATGGTGAGAGTTTGTGATGTTTTGGGGTGGGGTTCAGGATTGGGTGCTGGATAGGGGGTCGTAGAATAGGATATATTCTTGAGGTTAGAGATGTCTAGGGGAGGAAGGGTATTCGTCGTGGGGGCAGAGGAGTCGAGGGGAGAGGAGTAGGTGAGGACAACAGGTGGGACAGAGTGCTGAAATGATGCTCGAAGATGTTGAGGTGGAGTTCAGAGGCTTGTATGAGGATATTTCCAGTTTTGAAGATGGAGATGTCAATTTCACCGGGGAAAGTAGGGGAGGGGGTAGTAGATAGTTTGAAACCGTAAGGAATGTTGTTAGATTTGGTTATTTGATTGTGAATTTAACAAAATATTTAAATATTTGAACATGTGTTTGATCTATACTTGTTTTTGTATTTTTGCATATTGTTTTGAGGTCCAAATCCTATATTTCCAATGATGACTCAGTGGGGGTCTCCGGATTCCAGCAATGATTCAGCAGGGGTCCACAGAAGCCAAAAGGTTAAGAACTGCTGTGCGAGTGTATTGCGCTGGATTTTTTTTTACCGTGCATCAGTACAGAATCCAAACTAATGGACATCTTTTGCTATTTTCCTCGGAAAACTCCATGTGCTATCAATAAAACATAGCAACGAGAGGCCGAGAATTGTTTCTGATAGTTACAATTAATGCCAAGAACATGAAGCATATATCTGTCCTTAACTTCCCAGAAAATCTGAAAAACCTCCAGTTTGCGTGAAGGCTTCAGCCTCGTGAATTTAATAAGAATCATGCAAGCGTGCCCTGCTTGAAATGTGGGCTATTTAATGACATGGATCCCAGCTGTGTGCACTTAATACACTGCATCTATTGATTGCTACAGCCTAATAAAAAAAAAAGTTTCCAACAAATTTAGATTTCCACGAACACGCTTTCCTCAAAGCTATTACTGTAATTGCTGCAGCAAATGAATTGATCGCAACTTGTAATTTTAAATTTAGTCCTGCAATGCTTCACTTAAAACTTTTAGTTGTTCACTTTGTGTAGGTCGGACATGTTTTTGGGCTCCTCTGTGTTGAATGTTGTGTTCATTAAGACCCATCAAATACCCCCTCTGTTTTCAATGGATATTTACTAAAGACTAAGCAGTTTCCTATCCTATGTTAAGGCTTGTACTAAGGCCATGAATACTAGTGGCCTTTTAATTACAATTTGTTTATAGCAGCAGTTATCAGTCCCATAGGAATTATGAGATCCACACTGGACCTGTTTATGTTCACACAGAGATGCAAAATCTGGGGGAAAACGAGGAATTACTCAGGGAATCTGACCTGGAATTACCTATTCCCCCAGTAATTACTCATTTCTAAGGGGACCAACAGAGTCCAACTTGTATTGGCCCAGATTTTCCCCACCCCGAGAATTTCTGATACCACCAATATCCAGTGTGGGGAAAATCTAGGCCATTTTTCAGGCCACTTGTAATGAGGGCCGAAGTCTGTCCAACAATGGTAATTTCAGTAGGCATATTCACAACTTTTAATTTTAAGAATACAAAGTTTAACAAGGCAGAACAGCATAGCACAATGTAACATAGTATAGCATAAATATTGGGACTAGAGGGACACTACATGGCTCTCGAGAGCATGCTGCACTCTCCTGAGATGATTTCCTGTACATAGTATCAGTTTTTCATTTTTCCCAGTTAGCCAGAAAATGATGAGAGCTCACTGAGGGTCTGATTCACAAAGAACCTCCGCACTCGTGGCGGAGGTCCCACACATGGCGGAAGCCCCACATTCGTGGGGGAGTCTTCGCACTGGGGGTGGAATTTCTGCAATTAGATTTCTCAGGAGATTCTGCCCTGAGTGTGGAGACTTCCCTATGACTGCGGGGCCTTCGCCAGGAGTGCGGAGGCCCTTTGTGAATCAGGCCCTGAGTATTCTCCCTGTTTACTGGACTGATACCCCAGACTGGTACTCTGTCATCGGGGATCCCCAGTGCACCCCTCTTCAAGAAAGTGACTATTGCTCTCTCTCTCTCGGTTTGTAGAACTGTCAGTAGTGGCAATATGGAAATTTCCCTTGAAATTCCCCCCTTTGGATCTCCTCAAAGTCACCTACCCAAGCTCTGTAGCAAACAATCACTTCTTTCAGGATTTATCCTTCAACTGAAGAATGTCCAGCATCCCCCTGGTTAGCACAAACTTCATAGACCCTACAATCCACTGCCTGCCACTAACTGTGATTGGAACTTGCCATAATCCACTAACCTTAGATTCCTTCAAGCTCTTTATGATTGGTGATACCAAAACAACTCCCCACTCTACATCTCCAGCTATTGTATAGTTTCTAGTCATAAACCCTCACGAAATCTCTGTAGGTGGGCCATACACCTCCCCAGACGTCATACATGCCAATTCAGAAGCTTAGCAGGAGCTCAAATTCCTAGAGCTCCAAAGTCATAGAACACCATTTACAATTATTGCAAATTTTCAGGCCAAAGGCAACATAACCTTTCATTTCTCCCCCAGTAACGGGAGTCTTTGACTCATCTGTACATGCGCCACATGATTCTATGCTCCATTGGATACGCATCAGAAAGCCACCAGGCACTGATGTATTGGCTGCACTTTGGCGTGATTCCCAGCTCCCACTTAGTCACCAATAGACAGGCTTTCGGTCTCACCTATCAATAAAACTCTATTATGAGATGCTAATGGCTAAAATCCAAGAAGATGGAAAAGATCAAAACTACACTTGCTCTACAAGACACAAATGGTCCTGCTCCAGCCGCAGACTGCAGAACATCAACATCTCACACATCCCATTTAAAATTCCTTTATTTCTATCATCAAACATTGCAGCCATGCACAGGACCTTATCAGACGCACATTGACTTTAGGTTACCGATCGCACCTAAATTGCATGGTTCCAGGAGTCCTAAGCAACAGACTCAGTATGGATAAGTGGGTTCACCATACACCGCTGTGCAAATGTAGGGCTGGTAATCTATAACAAATCCATGCTCTTTCCAGGAATCACTGTAATCAAGACAAGCCTCAACCATCTGGTAACAGGAGAAGTCAACAACAGGTGGTTAAAGAATCACTCCCACTGCTTACATGCCTCACCAAACCAGAAATACCAGGTTGATCCTTTATCAACGGACATTAGCACTGGATGACATTACACCACACATCGCCTCCAATCAGCAAACCAACCTGCTGGCTTCAAGGTTAGGAACAGCCAGAATGGAAGTTCCAGTTTTTGATCTTCTAGGGGGAATTCCCTCTCCAACCTGTGCCTCTCCCAGGCTGGCAAACAGAAGGAAGGGTGCTGACATTTCTTCATGAATTGCTGGACAGAGAGGGCCTCCAGGCACCTAAAAGAGTGATTCAAATTGGTCCCAGGTTACACATTCTAGAGGGAAACTGCAACATTTACCTTTAATTGTGTCTGAGAACATGGCTTACACCGAGTCGTTTGAATCATTTGAGACCATACCAAGAGCAGAAAAGTATTGGCTCTCTCTTGTAACATGGCTTAACTTTGTAAGTCTCAACCTAATTTCAAACACGGAGGCCCCAAGTCCTAGCTGAAAATATGCAATGATGAAATTAATGGATTAATTATGTTTAATCATGTAAAAGCTGCTATGCACCGCACTTTCATTTTGGTATCTAGTCCCTTTAGTAAGCCTGAATCTAATAACTCGATTATGTTAAAATTGTTTTGCACCGCACTTTATTATCTGCATCTTGCACTTTTGTCTTGCGCAGAATTCGCGCTTGTATGTGATGAGGATCGAGGGAAATCGATTTCAGTTATAAGTTAAGATGATACATTGAATTTTAATTGTATAAGGCTATGATAACTATATGTATCGTTAAAGTTGCTCTTTGTTAGTTATAATTCTGCTCAATAAAAAAAAGAAAAAAGTCCTGGCTGAAAACTTAGCACTACATGCGAAAAAATAAATAAACCTATGGACCCCACTCTCACCTGAGCATAAAGAGATGCTAATAATTAGCTGCCCATTTAGGGCAGGCCAAGTGCACCTCACAAATGAATTCTGGACTTCAGTGCGCAAAAAAATAAATGACCACCTAGAGTTCTCATCTGGACCAGATTTATCCACAAGCATCAACTCTAAAGAGAAAGAAGCTGAGGCCATGATTCGCTAAGGCAAGTGTACCTTAAGGCAAGGGGGCGTGGCCTCGCAAGATGCGTTAAAATCGTGTCCCACTCACCCTTCTAACATCCTGTCTACCCCCATCCTGCCCTGTACTGTGTGAGAAAGCAACAGGGATGTTCATACTCACTGAAACAAGTTCTTGTGATACTGCTGGAGGTGCCTGGGGTCTGCAGCGGCCACCACACAATGTATTCGGTGCCTGGGAGATGAACCCGGTGGAGCCGTGATCAACGGCTTGGGCCTGGTGCATGCTTGGACACCCCTGAACTGACGGGGCATGGGTGGTGCTCCGGCGCAGCGCTGCACCTAGGGGTTGAGGCTGCAATGACCGTAGACCTGGCAGAGGCAGCTGGGCCTTTGATAGGAGGCCCATGAGACATGCTGCGGCCTACCACCAGACATTTGGTTGAGTGAGGACTAGATGGTCGGTGACTCCTGGCTGGGCAACACAGACAGGTGAAAGACCTTCATGGCCTGGGGCCCCACTGATTGAATTGGTAAGGAAGCGCTGAGCGGAGGGCTGGGAGGACTTTGCTAAACCAGCTGCTCCCCCGCCTAACAAGCGTGGTTATCAATTGCTGCAGAAGGCTGACAGAGGAAGAATTCTCCAGGAGTTTACGGGGCCCTGTCGGGCTGGGTGATAGTGAGATGCTCTGGTTATGGGATTGCCTGCTTGTAGAGGCCTGGTGAGCTGAGGGGTCCCACTGCCACATACACTAGGGGCCAGGCCACGGAAGCACTGAGTGGAGGGCTGGGAGGACACAGCTGAGCCAGCAGCTCCTCCGCCTAACAAGCGTGGCTTCTTACTCCTACAGAGTGCTGAAAGAGGGAGAAATCCCCAGGAGTTTACAGGACCCTAGTGGGACCAGGTGAAGTTGCGACACTCTGGACACGACGTTACCTGCTTGGGAAGGCCTAAAGAGCCCCACTGCCGAAGACAACAAAAGACAAACTACGGAGGACTACTTTGCTCTGTGACCCCGAGAGGCCCACCAACCCCCTGTCGGGGAGGGGTGGAGCCTCAGCAGGGGCACCATACTTCTGACCCTTGGGGCCCTCCGGATCTTGGGGGGTACTCCCAATCCCCTCTGGCTCCGATCACTTTATACAAGAATGGATGCCTGATGGGATACAACGGCCCGGAGGACCTGGCTAATGGTGTGTGCTGCCCCCTGTGTTCCTGGTTTGTGGGGGTGCAGACTGTCAACTGACTTAGTGGTGAGTCTCCCTCTGATAAGTCACCGGTGGCAGAGATCCCTGGGGATGGTTTCTGAGTTCCCTCTGAACACCGTGGGGGGGTGGCCCCTAGTGCTGCTGTGAGACCAGGGGAGGCCCTGAGGACCCTGGGGGTCTAAAAGAGGGGCACCAGCTGGTGGCGTAATTCCTGTGGCCCCGAGATTGCAGTCATGGTGAAGGACAAGGCGGCGTGCTCTCGTCTGTCCAACAAAATCGTCAACTACACCCACCCAGTCTCGGCGAGTGATCGCTCTAGGGAGGAGGCACCCGAAGGACCCTGTGTCAGGTCTCGATGATCTTCCTGAACAAACCGCTTCACTGTCTGATGTCATGGCGGCCATAAATAGTTCCTGCACTGATCTAGCCAACAAAATTGACTCAGTAGCCATAGATGTTAATCTTCTCAAAACAGATCTCCAGAAAGAGACAGAATGGGTCACAATCATGGAAACATTGTAGGTACACCACAACAAGAAATGTCTGTACTACACAGTATCATCACTACGAAAGCTCACGATGCACATGGAAGGACGTTTAGAAGACTCTGAAAAGATTCTGGTCCGCCCAGATGGCACCCTGATGGATGCTGGGGGGTTGCAGAGTCCCAGTGACTAGTTTCAGCATTGTCAGAGTGATCCGGGCATGGGCAGTGACAGTACCAGCTGAGTGCCTCCTGATGGGGCCTTTTTGTAACTGTGAGTTTTATCTGAATGTGAGTGGGGCCAGGATGGGTGGCTACAGTACGAAGGGGAGATACTCCCACTCCTTTGGACTTCCCTGGAACTGGTAATACTCAATTGTTTTGAGGGGAAGACGAACATTGTATAATTGATGTTTCGCTAACTATTTCATTGCTTTGCGATGTAATGGAGGGGCCAACTCTATGCCACCTCATACTCCAGGCACGCCCACGGGGTTCTGACATGGGCTGCCCCGGGAGTTCCCTTCCACCATAAAGGCCATCTGATTGATCCGGATGGATGCTACATGATCCAGTTTAGTCTGCTAGATGGGCGTGAGATGTGCTTGGTGAACGTCTATGCCCCTAACTTTGATTGTGCAGCCTATTATCCAGCTGGAACGGTGACACTAAGACCATACATGGCAACTGAAATGCTTCTGGCAGGGGATTGTAATTGCATTCTTAATGGGTTACTTGACCGAACACCAACAAGGTCTCAAACCAAACCACGCATGACGAAGATAAATGATGCATGGCCTGAGACTAATAGATGTGTGGAGGGAAAGACATGCTAACACTAACATGTTCTACTGCTATACACCTGCAGGCAGGACATACAGTAGACTAGATTACTGTCTCTAGACGTCCAAGTTAGCCCAAGATGTAACAGGCATTTCCTATCTGTACCGTCACTTGTCTGATCATTCCCTGGTATTACTGTGCCTGGAAAAAGGGCAGAGCCATCCTGCGGTTTCACTTTGGCATCTTAGGACGGAAGCCCTCACGGACCCTCCTTATGAAGCAGAGGTGAGACAGGGATTGTCTTACTATTTTACTGAAAACTGTGGTAGCACAGAGAGAATGGGAGGCAATGAAGGTCGTTGTTAGGGGTATATGCCTAAAGACCTCTTATGGTGTAAAAAGACAACTGGAACAAGACCTGGGCAGGGGGGAATCCCTGTTAGCCAAACTGGAAAAGGAGCTACCGGACTTGCCATCTAGACTGGAGGAGTGGAGACAGACCTGTAGAGACCTCTTAGATGACTGGTGTAGGCTGGAGAAACACACCCACACAGCTTACCGCCAACAGCTACACGCAGAGGGGAACAAATAAGGAGCAATGTTGGCCTGTTTGATAAAACAACAGGAGGAACGTGAACTAGTCCTGTTGCTCTGGAATAAAGACGGAACTCTGGTCAATTCCCAGGTGGCCATTAATGACGCTTTCCAGGCACATGTTGCTGCAACATACACGATGTGGGAGGATGACGCAAGGGACCATGGGGTCACCGTCCTAGAGGGAATAGACCTTCCATGACTGGAATAGAACCTCATTGGAGAAACCCATAATCATGAAGAGATCCTGACCACCATTAAAAACGGAACACTTTAAAATCACTGGAAGATGATGGCCTCCCGGCTGAATTTCACCAAAAATATAAGGTACCGGTCATGGATAGACTGATGGAGGTATATCAGGAGGCCCTTCAGAAGGGACACTTACCAGACTTTGCAAGAAGCCCTCGTAATACTGATCCCCAAGCCGGGAAAGGACCCACTAGACACCACCTCCTACCGGCCGATCTCACTTTTAAATATTGATGTGAAAATCCTCAGGGGCATTTTAGCGCCCCAATTGCTACCTCCTGGCCTTGATCCATGACGACCAGTGTGGTTTCATACCATGAAGAAGCACAATGCAAAACCTTAGGCGACTGTCCCATATACACCATGCCACACACTAGGTAAACAGTGACTATGCCCTGGGTTTCTTAGACATCGAACAGACGTTTGAATCAGTAAACTGGGAATATCTGTTGCGGAAACTCACTAGAGTGGGACTTGGCCCCCGATATATGCCCCGGGTTAAAATACTTTATACGGATCTAGGTGCCAGGGTACGTATGGGGGTGTCGTTTCCAGCAAATTCCCATTGTATAGAGGCACACGCCAGGGCTGCCCCCATCACCCCTCCTATTTGCACTGGCTATGGAGCCACTGGTGGTGTGGACACAGCAGGTACTGGGATCCTGGGGTATCATGGTTGGAGACGTCACCCATGTGATATCCTTGTATGTGGACGATGCCTTAGAATTTCTGAGGAGCCCAGAATATTCCATCCCCATCCTTTGTCCTAAAAATGTTTGGTGAAGCTTCGGGGAAGTATGTCAATGTTAAAGAATCCCAGCTCCTCCCGTTGGGTCGGTTGGCTCACGCCTAAAATGGGGGCTCTCCCGCAGATTGATCTCTCATGGGGAATGGAAGGAATACTCTATTTAGGGGTACGGTTAGACTATATAGATCAAACTTTCCTGGAGCTTAATTACGATAGTGCTCAAGGGTCTCAGAGCCTCGGTCAATTTTTGGAGGGATCTCCCTCTATCCTTGATGAGCAGGGCTGCTATAGTGAAAATGTTGGTCCTCCCCAGGTGTCTATATGCTCTGCAAGCCACATTTGATGACATGCTCCGACATTACTTTATCGAACTGGGCCGACTGAATGTAGACCTCACGTGGGCTCAGAGGAAGAAGCGCATCAGACTTGATATGCTTAAGCAGACAAGGGACAGGGGAGGATTGGAGATACCCAACATAGAAATGTATTACTTGGCAGCACACTTACAACATGCCATCCATTGGCTAGCCCTAGCAGATAAACTCGGAGAAGAGATTGCTAAGAGGCTCTCATGGGGGACAACCGCTTCCCTCTCTGCTTATTATGACCGGGGCTCGTGTCCCACCAGATATGCCCTTTATCATTAAACAGGTATGACGAATATGGGAACAAACAGTCAAGAGAGTAGTGCGTCGTGCCCCGTATGCGAGGGACATGTCGATATGGGTTCCAAATCCGTTTGCAAAAACCACAGATGGAATGTCTGTGCAAAAATGGAAGGTTGGAGTCTGTGACATAATCGGAGGCGTGTACTTAGGGGGCCAATTTATAACCACGAGAAGATGTGATGGATTCTTTTGCCCTCAAAGCGGGACAGTACTTACAACACACAAAGATCTCCGCACCAGCAAGAGAGATATGGCCCTGCTTCCCAGGGGAGCCAGAACCCTCACGGATGCTAGTATCTATGTTAGCACTGGCAGGTGTGTGCAGACTGATTGTCCTGCTCTACCGAGCTCTTTGGAAAGATTTTCCAAAGATCATTCCAAAAACCCACGTTATATGGGAGGCAGCCCTAGGGGAGACCTTTTCCGAGTAGAAATGGGAAAAGTTACACAATGGAGTACAAATAGTCAGATCAAACGCATGGTTTAAGTTGATTCAATTTAATTACACACACCAGGCATACCTCTCCCCAAAACTCTTGCATTACATTTACAACACCTGATCAGCAAACTGTCCCTGCTGTAGATGCCCCCTGGCAGATTTTCTGCATGTGTTGTGGCACTGGCCCTCATTGACGAAATACTGGAAGGACATAGTCACAAGCCTTAATAGGGCCACTGGTTGGGACATACACCGTAAACCCCTTGCCGTTTTGCTTGGCCTGATTCCCCACTCCAATTATCAAGAAACTAAGTAGGAAGTACCTGATATTGGGTCTTCTACTGGCAAAATGATGTATCGCCATAAAATGGCTAGGGTCCTCTCCCCCGAGCTATTCGGATTGGTTCCAGGATGTGTCAGAAGTGCAAATGAAACATATGAGATGAGATGAAAAACTAATGGATGATTTGGCTATGTGGGCGGCAATGCTAGCAGAATTACCAAATACCCTGGATCCCGGTGAGAGTATGGAAGGACTGACCAATGTAGAATTGTCTCTTAACCCAGACTTTTTTTTCTTTTTTTTTTTCGGATTACCGCGATCACCTCTTCCTCCTCAAAAGGCTCGTCGAAATATTTCCGTTGCCCATCGCTCAGCCAGGCTAGCTCAATTGAATCAAAGAGGGGGAGTAGGTCCGGATGTACCGCTGTCTGTTGAGCCGTGTACAGGGAGGCATAAAATGTAAGCAGTTCTGCCTGCACCGCTTCCTGCCCACTAACGGTCTCCCCGCTGTCGCTGCGCAATTCGCCAATATATTCACTGGCTCAGGGTTTCTTCAGCAGTCCCGCCAGTGTTTTCCCGGCCCGGTCTCCCTCTCCGTATTGGCGCGCCCATGCCTCCCTGCCCAGATAGTGCGTCTCCCGATGTGCAGCCTCCTCAAATTCCACAATTTTCACCTTAATGCTGCCCAGTATTTCGGGGCTATTACAGTCAAAGTATTCCAGCTCGAGCTTCCGAATTTCCTCCTCTAGACGCCGGAGGTCCCCTCTGAGTGAGCGCAATACACCCGCCTGCTTGGCCCGAATTACCACCTCAAAGGCCTCCCACAGTACAGAGGGCGGATCCACAGAGCCACAATTTAATTCGAAGTACTCAGTTATATCGGCCCGGATCGATTATCTAAATGCCTGGTCTCGGAGTGCTCCAGCGGGGAGTCTCCAGCTGAAAGGTGTATGTGCCGCATCCGGTAACGCAAACCGCAGCAGCACAGGGCAGTGATCCGACAAGGATCGGGCCAGATGCGTAACAGTAAGCACCCACGCGTGCATATCACGCGTCGTGAGCCAATAGTCTATTCTAGACCACGATGGGCCCGCGGAGGATGTGCATGTACCCTCTTGTCTAGCTGGATGTCTGCGGCACCAGACGTCCACCAGCCCATGATCTTCCATTAGTACTCGAAGCTGTTCTGCTGCCCTGGGATGAGGCCGGCGAGAGTCGCCGGATCTATCCATGCTCGCATCCAGTATTACATTAAAATCTCCTCCCCACAGGACAGTTCCGGGCCCAAGCGACTCTGTCAACCTCCAGACCTCACTGAAAAATTGTGGGTCGTCCACATTCGGTCCATAGACCGACACTAGCCAAACTGGTTGTCTTCTCAGTTCCCCCGCTACAATTACATATCTCCCCTGTGGGTCGCAAAGCGCAGCGTGCGTTCTCCACCGAATTCCTCTCCTGAGGATTATAGCTGTGCCCCTGGCATAGTTGAAATAGCCTGATACAAATTTCTCCCCCATCCATCCCGCCCGTAGCCGTGCACTATCCTTGTTAGTGAGGTGCAATTCCTGCAAAAAGCAGATGTCCGTCCCATGCCGCTGCAGATATACCGCCACCAGTCTCACCTTAGGGCAATCATTCAAGCCTTGCACATTCCACGTTACTGCTTTGATCACCTCCCTTTCTTTAGTAGTCTCGCCCACCCCCCAGTCCCTTCGGGTCATGCTGTGCTGGGTATCCTGACATACCAAGTTGACGCTGAAGCAGAGCCAGAGAGGGGGAAAATAGAAATAAGAAGAGGGAAAGACATAGAAAACTCAACAGCACACCTTGTGTGCACCCCACCCAACATACCCACCCACCTCCCACTACAGCCCCCCAACTTGGCTGGTAACTAAACCCGTACCCCAAACTCAGCCCACAGCGGCCAACATTTCGAACATCCATGGGATTCATCCCTACGAGAGGCACTAGGTGCACGGGGAAGCCCCAGGTGTAGTGTGCTGGGTGCCCGAACAAGCCATGTTCAGGAGCAGGAAGGGGAGAACCCCCTCCCCCCTCCGCTCGGAGGCAGGCCAGGCGGGCCCCCGGGACCCAGCGGCAGAGCAAACAGTCCCCCCGGCTAAGATAGAAAAGTCTCGTGGGAGCAGCCTCATTCAGTCAAATGCTCCACTGCCTTACTGGCTCATTACTGCTCATCCGATTCCTCAGTCGTTCTCGTCTAGAGGACCTCCCTCAGCATGAGCCCCGTTCGCCCACACGGCAGGGTGAACTTGATTGCCACCTTAGGGTCTGTGAAGAAGACCGTCTTGCCCTGATGGAAAATGCGGAGCTTTGCCGGGTAGAGGAGAGAGTACTTGATATCCAGCTGTTGTAGTAGTCTCTTCACAGGCACAAATTCCCTCCTTGCAGCCTGCACCGTTAGGGTAAAGTCGGGAAAAGGAGATCGCGTTTCCCTGGTACTTCGTGTCCTGTAGGTCTCGGGCCCTGCGCAGCACAGCATCTCGATCCCTGTAGTTTAACAGGCGCACAATGATGGGCCTGGCCGGGGCACCCGGCGGTGGTCTCGGGCCCAGAGATCTATGCGCGCACTCCACTATACAGACCTTAGAAAGAAAGTCTCCAAACATCGCTCTGAGCATTTCCTCTACGTAATCCTCAAATCTCGTCATGGCCGTTGTTTCCGGTACCCCCATTATGCTTCGAGATCTTTGTTCTTATTACGGATCACCTCCAGTACCTTCTCCTTTCGGAGCAGCTTTTCACGGGTGGCGGTGCCCTCATCCTCCAGCGCCGACGTGCGCTGTTTGACCTCCGTAAGGCGCTCCTCATGGTTCGAGACCTTGTCTCGCAGCCGATCCAGCCGGTCAGACATTGAATCGATTTTGAGGTCAATGGTCGAGAGCGACTGCTTTAATTCCTTGAACATATCCCATGTGTTGGGTTCCTATGGCTGCGTAGAGGACATCACCACCTCTTCTGCCTGCTCTTCCTCTGGTGGGAGCCCCCCCGGGGGGTTTTGCGCTGCTCAAAAGAAAGCATGGACTGCTTTGTGTCCGTCTTGCCCATGGTCTCACTTCACTGCCGCAGCCCTGCGCGGCACTGGCCGCTGTCTTTCTGGTCTGCAGTGAGCCGTATGCGCCGGCCAGGCCAGGCGCAGTGGGTGGCCTAGTGTACCTCCTCCGCTGCTGGTGTCCAGCCCAGTGTCTCAGATCCGCCTTTGTCGTCTCACCCCCTCCTTGGGGTTCCTCACTGGGCACCCCCGTGCCAGGCGCCTCGTCGCACCGGTCTTCCCCGGCAAGGGGTGGGGGTCCAGACCGACGATAGGTTCAGGCACTACACCTGGGCCCACCAATGTAGTAGGGGTGTCAGGTTCCGCGCAGCACAAGTGCACCCAGATGCATTTGTCATGGGGGGGTCCGAGCCCTGACACGTTCACTCTCTGGGAACTGCCACTCGTGCCACCCCACTGCAGTGTCTTCGCCCCTCAGGCCACCGGGTCAGCAATGTGGCAGGACGCTCCCGCTGCACCGACCCCCACCTCCGTGCGGTCGCAGCCTTCCAGCCCGCGCCGGCTCTGCCCCTCTCAGTCTACCGACTCACCGAGCGCTGCAATGCTCACCCAGCTTACAGGACGCACGATTGAGTCCACCGCAGTCCACAGTGCAGCGGTCGCCCTCACCAGTCCCGGTATGGATCGTTAGAGTGCCTACCTCACAGCCTCAGCGGTCCGTTCGCGCCGCTTCCTTTAGGATACAGATCGCGGGGCCGCCATTTTGTTCCACCAGGCGAGCCCCGTAGCAGTAATGTTCGTGCGTGTTCTCTCGGCAGCGCGGGGGCTCACAGACTTCAACAGAGCTCCCACAGGCTGCCGTGGTGTTCCGCTGCCCACTCCTGTCCTCCAGGGCTCTCAGCGCCCGCCAGCTCCGCTTGTGACACTGCCATTAAGTATCGAATTGCGGGGCCGCCATTTTGCTGCCCAAGGCGAGCCCCGCAGCAGCAGCATAGAAGGGTGTTTTCTCAGCAACGCCGGGGTTGCAAACCCCCAGGGGCGCCTCCGCTAGTTGTCGGGGTATTCCGGTGACCTCTCCCACCGTTCAAGCCATCCGGCGCCCGCCAGCTCCGTCCAATAGTTATCAGATTATCAGTCCGGCCCGCGGAGCCTCCCTAGATGGCGGCCATGTCGCAGCCGGCACACTAGCGCCCCCCCCTTAACCCAGACTTAGTTGGCTTCTAGATGACTGGAAAATGATGTCCACTCGGGAGACTGAATGGATTTTTATATAGCAGAGACTGTTACATGGCTGCCCTGATATGATTTATGTATGATCTCAGTTCGCCCAACATGTGAGCTACAAGCCCTGAAGGAGGTACCTGGCTAGAGCCGGTTAGGGCTAGACTGCCATATCTTGTTGCCATCTTCCTGGGTAACGATCGATAAATCAATATCTACAATCGAGAGCAGTGGAAGGGCAGAGGGGGGACTGTTGGGGGGCTGTTCCTTTTTCTTGTAAGCAATGTGAATTCAATGTTTGTGGACATTTTGATGTTTTTCGTGATGTCATCTTTGTTCTGTGAAAATTAATAAATGATATTTTTTTAAAGTGCACCTCATGACAAATCATCAAAGTCCACTTTAAAGCAGTTGATCAATGGCAATCATGTAGCTCAAGATCCAGTAAGCAACATATAAAAGCTTCAGTAAAATGACCAAAAAGTCCCACGAAAAAGCTTTTCTTGACCACAACTGCAAAAATTGATATGCTTATGGCAAGGACATACAAACAGGTTTATTGAAGAGTGCATGTTCATCAATGAGGAACTATTTTGCTGATACTGACAGATAACAAAAATGTATTGCTGGTCAATGGTACTCATCATCATCATATAAATCTTTATTTGGATAAAAGTAATAGCCATCCAGAATCACAAAAATAAGATAAGATAAAACAATAATATAATACAATTCAATTCTATTTCACAATACATCATTGCAGAGTTAAAATGTTTAAAAGGGAAGAAGCATTAAAACAACATTAGACTGTGCACAGGGCTCTCAAACTCTCCTTGGAGGCATTCCTCTCTCATAAATCTCATAGATGACTAGTGAAGGAGCGTTTTAATTCATTACAGTAGATATACGTGATGATCACTATACAATATCCTATATCTTCAAAAGTGCACAATGTTCTCAGGCTTTGTGTAGTGTAAAACAGATAAAAAATCAATCACATTTTTACTTCAACCCTTTGTCATAACTCAGCCTCGGGTGTTAATGCTTTCAAGTATGAAAGACATTTCATATAGAGATGGTGGTTAAGATAAAAGTGGAAACAGAATAACATAGATCCACATTGTCAAGCGTACAGATATAGTTGAAAACCTGCTGGTAATGCATACAATTTTCAGTTTTATACAAAGGTTGTAAAATGTGCTTTCTTATGCTCCTATAAACTTTGCACTACAGAATATAGTGCACAGTTGACTGATTACATTTAGCCTCGCATGGACATTTAGGAAGCATCTGTGACCAAGCCCCCATTTTGAGGAAAGCAACCATAAAGTGCAAGTTGCCAAGCCGTACACTTGTAAGATAAAATCTGTGTTGCACATTTCATAGAGTTAACAGATAATTTTGAATTCCTTCTTTTGTGGGGCCTGAGCAATAGCTACACACAGAAGACTTATTACTCTCTTGTTTGTCCCTGTTGGGAATTCTCGTGGTCAGCTCGCGCTGCTGCGATGGTTCCACTCTAGAGTGTTAGGGCTTGGGCGGCAGTTGCTGCCAGGATCTGGAGGTTGCTGGATGAAATAAACTGCACTCCTACCTTTCTACTGCCGCGTCCTCGTCTTCCTTTCAGTGGCGACGAGTGGGAACCGGCACCTCCAGCTCCACGTGTGAAGGCGCATCGAAGAACTCGGTAGCTGTGCCATGCTGCGGGGAGCTCAGTGATCTTGGTCCACACACGCGTGTGTGTCCATTCCCTTCTTTGAGCGCCAGAGGTTTGTGAAGCCACCCGTCCTTCCTCCCAAGTTGGCGAAGTGAGGAATCGGGGGCAAATTTCGGGATTCCTGGCGCTTGAGCTTGCCTTGGTGCGCGCTGTCCTGTTGCTAAGTAACCGGTGCGCGCACCACGAGTTGTGATGTGTCACGTCATGGCGCCTACGTGCGGCGGCCATTTTTTTTTAAAACATCTTTTTATTGTAAACAACAACAGCAATGCTTTCCATTTCAGTTATCAAATATTCAGCAGCGGTTCAAAGATTCCCGGTACAAAAATGAGTCATAATGCACATTCCCTTAGTTGCCCGTACCTCCCCTATCCCACCCGGGTCCCACCCAAAGTACTAGGCATTCCCTTCAATCGGACAAAAAGCCCCCCTATATGCCCTCCAGGCCGCCCAGATTCTATCCCATTTCCGAGGGCACCCTCTGCTCTGGTACACCACTCGCTCCGCCCGCTGGCACCAATCGAGATCTTTTTTCCAGCATGCCACTGAGGGAACCTTACCCACTCCCCAGAGCCTGGCTATATTTCGTTTTGCCACTATGCCCGCTAACGCCAGCCAGATTGTCTCCCACTTGGGCCACACCACCTCCCCCGTCACTCCAAGGACAAACCATCGAGCGTCCAGCGGGACCGCAGCTCCCACCACCTCCGACATGACCTGGGCCACTCCCCTCCAGTAGCCCTGTACCAAGGGGCAGGCCCACAGGATATGAAAAAATGACCCGCTCTCGTTACATCCCCGTAGACACCTATCTGAATCACAATAACCCATACGGTGCTGTACAGTCCTAGGTACATAAGAGCGGTGCAGGATACGCAGTTGGATCAGCCGAAAGCGGGCCCTGACAGCTATCTCTCTTGGGCTTTGTAGATGCTTCCAACCAGTCATCATCCTCGAGCAGGCCCACATCAGATTCCCACGCCTCCCGCAGTGGCCCCAGAGGATTTGGGGTGTTGTTTATAAGTTTTTTATAAGTTAGGGAGATAGCCTTGTCAGGCATGGGGTCAAGCAGTAGCCTATCTTCCAACGGGGCATATTCGGCCAGTTCTTCCCCGTCCTTCAGATGGCACCGCAGAGCATGTCGGACCCGGAGGTACCGGAAGTATTCCCCGTCCCCCATGTGATACTCCGCTTGTAGGGCGGAAAAGGCAATCATCTCGCCATTTTTCCAGAGATCACCCAGGAGATCTATGCCTATATTGTTCCATCCCTGAAAACCTTGCAGAGTCGCGACCTCTGAGAGGAAGTCCCCGTGCCACAGCGGCGTCTGTTCAGTGCATCTAGCCTCCCACCCCGTCATCCTGGTCGCCTTCCGCCATATGCGGGTCACCGTCTCAGTATGAGGCGGGCGAGTGGGCCCGGCACTCCTCTTGGAATAGAGAACAGCCATATAGCAGCCTTTCCCCAACGCCATCCGATCCACCCGGTATGCCGGTTCCTCAGTGGGGGAGAAAACCCACCCATTGATATTGACAAGTTGCGCCACCCAGTAATATTTCCGCACATCCGGCACCGCCAGCCCCCCATCATACACCCCCAATTGTAATTTCTTCAAGGCGATTCTAGGGCTCCCTCCTCCCCACAGCAGCCTGCGCTGTTCCGCCTCCACCACGCGAAAGAATCGCTCCGGCACCGGGAAGGGTGTGTTCTGTAGCGCATACAGGAGGCGCGGGAGTGCCATCATTTTAAACAATACAGCACGGCCCATCAATGAGACCGGCAGCCTGCGCCAGTGTATGACATCTTCCTTCAACCGGTCCAATTGTGATAGGACATTAAGGCGTAGGAAGGCGGCCTCCGATTTCGTGATCCAAATTCCCAAGTATTTGAATTCTTCTTTACACAGCAGTGCCCCGCATTCCGGTGTCAGCATCGGCGGATCACCAGCTAACACGAACACCAGGGACTTACCCCAATTAATTCTGTAGCCCGAGTATTCCCCAAAAGACCGCAGGATGTGAAGAAGCCGATGGAAAGTCTGTCTGGGCCGATGTGCATATAGCAGAACATCATCGGCGTAGAGGGAGATACGCTCTTCCCATCCTCCCCCAAAATCAATACCTCGCACCACCGGATCTCCCCGCACCCACGACGCCAGTGGCTCCAGGGCGAGCGCGAAAAGGATCGGGGAAAGGGGGCACCTTAATATCTCTGAGAAACTCCCGGCACTCCTCCTCCCTACGGCTGGTCTGCGACTGATACAGCTCCTCATAATATTGCGCAAAGGCTTCCACAATCTCTCCCCCGGCCAACTGTTCCGTACCCACCTTAGGTTGGATGCCTGCGACCCAATTTCTACTCCGATCCCGTTTCTCGAGCCACGCAATAACCTTGTTGGCCTTATCCCCCAAGTCATACACCCGCCGCTGTGTCGCTATGGCATGTGCCCGTGCCGCATTTTCTCTGACATCCCTAAGTTCCCGCTGTTTGAGCAGGAGGGTATGGCAACGGTCGCCCCCCCCCCCGAGTCAGGATCCGTTCCCCTCTCCAGCTGGGCTATTTCCCGTTCCAGGTCGTCACATTGTGCCCTTTGTTCTTTACGTCTGATCCCCACCTCAGCCTGTACAAAGTCCCTCGCCACCGCCTTATACGCTTCCCATAGTACACATTGAGAACCCACCGTCCCCTCGTTTTCTGTGAAATATTGGTCCGTCCTCTCCCGGTACTTGTCCTGGAAATCACGATCCCTGAACAAGTAAGGGTCCAAGCGCGGAGGCACTGTCCAGTCTCTCTCGGGACCCCAGAGCCACACCTCTACCGGAGAATGATCTGAGATACCCCTGGCCCTGTGACAGCCCGCTCTAAAGAGTCCAGCCGACATTGCCTGTGTGAAGATGTAGTCTAGGTGGGCACCGCTGCCGTGTGCTGCTGAGATATGGGTAAAGTGTTGAGTGTCTGGGTTGTGTGCCCTCCATAAGTCCACCAGGCCCATCGCATTTACAAAGGCCGTCAGCGGGCGCGCCCCCTTAGGCCTATGCCCCGACGAGTCACGGTCAAGGTCATGCGACATAATTTCATTCATATCGCCCCCCAAGATCAGGGTCCCCGTGGGCAAATCCAGCAGTAGTGCACTCAGATCGGGAAAAGTCACCCCATGCATTCTCGGTGGTATATATACAGAACACACATTCAGTGTATGACCCTCCCATGCCCCTGTGAGCGCAACGTATCGGCCCAGTGGGTCGCACCACTTACGATTGAGCACCAATGGCAGGGAGTTCCTAACCAGGATCGCTGTACCCCTAGACCCTGAGGTGAACCCCGCGTGTGCCAACAGTGTATAGCCAAAGCGGTTCAGGGCTAGGTAGTTATTCCCTTTCAAATGTGTCTCTTGGAGGAGAACTATATCCGGGGTATGTCTATGCAAGTACTGTAGCACCATGGTTCGCTTGATCTTGTCCCCAAGACCATTCACATTCCACGACAGGATCTTGAGGCGTCTAGCCCGTTGCGCTGCCATCAGGGAAATGTACCACGCCTCTCTTCCCTCCCTCCATCCCCCAGGACCACCTCCCACCGCCCCTCCCATTCATGCAAATAGTGGAAAGCATTGTCAACTTAAAAGAACCCCAACTAAACCCACAAGCTAACCCTCCCCCCGACCTACCCACCAAGACGAACCTACCCCCCTCCCTGCTACCCTGCTTCGTGGGCCTAGAACCACCCACATCCCCAACTAGCAGAGCGCCTGTCGCCCACAGAACAATTAACTAGAAAATGGGGTTGTGTAGCCTAGCTCATCAATGGCTCCATAAGGCCGCTTTCAGCCCTTGAGTCAAAACTAAGCAGCAGACAACAATCACTAAATTCAACAGAGCAGCGTCCTCTAGCCAGGCCCCTCATACTCAACAATTCACGCAGTTAGTAAATACCACACTCAGGCCATGTCTTTCAATATTTTCAGCCCCCCGGGCCGTCGGATGACGCCGGGCTTTGTGATCTGGATCTTCGGGGGCGACGATCACGCCCATTGCCACCCTCCTGCTCACTGGTGGATGCCGGGGATCGGTCACGAGTGTCTCTCCATCCCCTTTCAGTTCTTGCCGGGTCCACCTGCGACCGTGGCCCATCCAGCCATGCCTGGGCCTCCGCTGGGGACGTGAAGAACCAGGATTTACCCCCTGCGATGATTTTAAGTTTTGCAGGGAAGAACATCATATATTTGATGCCCCTGTCTCTCAGTGTTCGCTTCACCCCGTCGTACGACCTCCGCTCCTGCTGTACCTTTAGCGTGAAGTCCGGGAAGAACCGCACCATCACATTCTCATATTGGAGGTCGCCCTGCTGCCGGGCCGCCTGTAGGATGGCGTCGCGGTCCCGGTAGTTGAGGATCCGGGCGATGATCGTTCTCGGGGGCGCCCCCGGTTTTGGTGGAGGAACCAGTGCCCTGTGCGCCCTTTCCACTGTGAACAGAGCTGAGAGTCGTTTAGGCTTCAGATGTTGTAGAATGAGCTCCTCAAGGAAGAGGTCCATGCTGGGCCCCTCCGCCCCCTCCGGGACCCCACTACCCGGATGTTGTTCCTGCGGGCCCTTCCTTCCTGATCCTCCATCTTCAGGGCCAACTGTTGGTGTTGCTTAACCAGCTGCTGGACCCTCTCCTCTAAGCTCTTAGTGGAAGTCTGTAGGTCAACAATGTTCGACTCGGCAGCTTTAACTTTCTCCGACGTCTTGGACATGTCCGCTCGCAGGAGGTTCATTTCGATGGAGACCTTATCGATCTTGGTCTCCAGCGTCGTCCCCAGTGTCTGGATCGCCGCCATGATGGAGCTTAGGGAGGGTTCTGTGGCCGAGGCATGTCCTCCCGCACCGGCGTCGTCCCCTGCCGATGGCTTCGCGACTGCGTTTCGGTCCAATTTGTTCGTCTGGACCGGCGCTCCCCCTTTCGGCTTCATAGTGCGTATCCTGAGGTGCCGCTCAGCACACCTCGCTCCACCGTCGCTATCCTGCCCCTCAGTGCCAGTCGTCTGCTAGCGTGGCAAAAATGTGTAGGGACGCAGTCTCCCGGGCGCGACCTCTCAAGGCCTCAGCGCGCCACCCAGGTCAGTCCCAGTAAGTCACAGGGCCGCCACGGTACACCCGAAGCACCAAAGAAAAACGCGCAGCCCGGCCTTGAATAGTCTCTCAGCCCACGTTTGCAGTAGGCAGGGGTGGGCTCCTGTGGCCCTCACATTGGGCGTCTGCTCTGGTAGCGCCGGTCCATTCTGATCTTCCCCCTGCCACGTGGGGATGTGCGTGGGCTTGCAGGCCTTGCTTGTGGAGTCACTTCCTCCGAGTGTGCGCCTCTCGCTGTCCCGTGGGGCCCACAAGGCTTGTGTGCTAGATCCCAAGAAGGCGCGTTAGGTGGGGGCTCGCCTGGTACTGCTGTGGCACGTCCCGTCGCGCGCCTGACTGGTCCGCTTCAGCTCTGGCCCAGTTTGTGATGTGCCAGCAGTTCTAAAGTGCCTGCTCAGTGTGCCGTATGTGTCACCTTCCTGCCTGTTGCTGTTTATGGCATGCGATCTGTCTCTCCCTCCCGAGTCCTCCTGCCGCTCTCAGGCTTTGGTTGCCTAAGTTGGTTTTCACATGGCTGTCACAGAAGGCGGGGGTGTCTTCCTGGTAGCTCTGGGGCAGTGCGGTATGGTCTACAGGCCAGTCGTCTTCCTCCACCCTCTAGGACCGCCCAAATCTCCACCTTTAGGTCCCACCAGCAGCCCAAGCGGCCCCCCCGGTACCTCGAGTGTTTCCCGCTGGCAGTTCGTGTATCGTGCGCCGCTCCCTGTTCTGAGCTCCCAGTGCGGCGCACGGCATGGTCTCTGCACAACGGATCTCCCCCTTTCAGCGCCACGGCTCCCGGGTGGCCTGGGATCGGCCCTGCGTGGCGCCCCACCAGCGCTGCTCCTACCGGCTTGCTGTGGCCTGGATCTCCTGCCGGCACGCTCGAGGGTCTGGGCACGCACCTCCCACCGCGATGCCTGGGCGGTCGAGTATTTCGCACGCTGTCGCCTGCGACCTGGTGCTGCCGCCTGCGTCCCTCAGCCTGCTGTCGCTGTGTCGGGCAGTCACCGCGCCATCGACGCCATTTTGTTTATTGCGGGCTGGGAACCCGTCCGGACTGCCAGTATTGGAATCCGTCCCCTCCGGCGCTTCATCCGGCGTCAGAGGCACACCAGTCAGGGCTCCGCAGTATCACACCACTGCTCTGCTGCTTCTTGATGTTTTTTTTGGGTTACTTTGCTGCCGGATTTTGTGCGGATGGTTCGCACGGCCGGCGGAGCCTCTCTAGCAAGCGGCCATCTCGCAGCTCGGCTTGGCCACGCCCCCGCGGTGGCCATTTTTAAGTCAGGCTACTGTGAAGACATCCCTGGAGTTACGTGTCTTAGATTGCACCGGCCATTTTGGAATCAGGCTGTCGTTCACGGAGCAGCTGCAGCGTATTCTGTGTTAAGCTAACCTTCGAGTTTCAGCTGGATTTCTCAGTATTTTTAAATCCTGGGCAGCGCATCCGGTGATGTGCACACCATTCTCACGGCATTTTAAATTCACAAGTACATTTTTGTGTGCTCAGGAGTTCGTTCCTGGTGTGTACTTTGTGTATTGGATTGATTGTGGCAGCAACTCACCCACATTCGGCCATGGATCACATATCTGCCCCTCCACCATTTTTACAATTGGCTGGTTCACCTCCTGTTCAATGGGAGCAGTGGAAAGACACCTTCGAAGCATATCTTGAAGCTATTGACGGGGAGACTTTCACTTCAAAGAAGAAGAAGTCCCTGTTAGTTTATAATTTAGGTGCTGAGGGCAGGAATGTTTTAAAAACCTTACGTCTTGAGACAGTCAGTACGCTGGTAAGTGGTGACAGTGGTGATTCAATCATTGTTGACATAAATGACTTATGCATTGTATCCACCGATGCCAGCAATGTGGGATTGGGTGCAGTACTACTTCAAAGAAGGAGTGATGGTCGAGAAGAAACAATAGCGTTTGCTTCTAGGACCTTGAGAGGCGCAGAGGGCACTTACTCAACGATTGAAAAAGAGGCTTTGGGATTGTGGTGGGGTGTTCAGCATTTTAGGAACTTCTTATGGGGAAACGAGTTTATTCTTAGAACTGACCATAAGCCTCTAGTTGATTTATTTACTACCAAGGGTGGTGGGAGAGCTACACTGCGCATTTCAAAATGGCAGTATAGGTTGCAGGAATTCCAATATCGCTTGGAGTATGTGGCAGGGGCTAAGAATCTTGTGGCTGATTGTTTGTCTAGATTACCACTCTCTGGTAATGGGCTTGAGGCTGAGGATAATGATGATTTGGAGATGGTGTGTGCAGTGTGTTCACTGGAGGATACTATGAGTGGAGCTTTGTCGGAACGGGAATGGTTGGAGTGTGTGTCTGAAGACACTGATATGGTCAAGGTCATGGATCTTATAACCAGTGTGTGGCCCAGTGATAAGGATTGTCCTTCTGTGCTGCCACCGTATAAGACGGTGAAAGACGAGTTGTCTGTGGTCAACGGAGCGTTAAGACGTGGTGGGTTATTGGTTGTTCCCCTGTCTTTACGGAAGAGAATTTTAAATTTGGCTCATGAGGGTCATCCTGGTATACGGGCAATGAAGCGTAGGATCAGACAAGATTTTTGGTGGCCTGCTCTGGACAAAGATGCTGAACACTTTGTTAGGGATTGTTGTACTTGTGTTACAAGTGATAAATCTCAGGTAACACATCCCTCACCTGTGGAACCTATTGTTGTAAAAAATACTCCTGGACAAAATTGGCTTTTGATATTACGGGTCCTTTTGGGCTAATTGGGAGTTCCCCTAAATACGCCCTGGTTTTGATCGACTACATGTCAAAGTGGCCTGAAGTAAGGTTTGTGGAGAATGTCTGCTCTCTGTCAGTTATCAAGTTTTTGCAAGACGTTTTCCTCAGGGAAGGCTTCTCTGAGGAATTAGTGTCAGACAATGGGACCCAACTGGTTTCTAGTGAAATGGAAACTTTTCTAAAGGAAATTGGTGTCAAACACACTCTCACGTCCCTCTATCACCCCCGCAGCAATGGCCTTGTCGAGCGTTTCAATCGTGTTGTAAAGGAACACTTACAGTTAGCATTAATAAATGGGTTACAGTGGCGGCAGGCGGCGAGTGATATGTTGTGGGCTGTAAGAACTACCCCACATGTTAGTACTGGTATAGCTCCGTTTATCTTGTTGAGGGGAAGAATAGCTGGTTCCAAGTTAAACAAGGAATGGATGTCCAGAAGAGTGGTTGATTTGGAAAAGCTTTCTAAAGTAACTGATGTCAGGGCGGCTGTCCAAGCAAAGTATAGCACCAAGGGTGATGGTAATCGTGCTTTGTGTGTCAAGACAGGGGATTGGGTGAGGGTCAGAAAACCGGGCTTTCTTCGCAAGGGAGAGTCCCGTGTTTCAGCTCCTAAAAGAGTGTCTGAAGTGAAGGATCGTGTAGTGGTGTTGGAGAATGGTAAAGTGTGGAACAAGTGTGCTATCTCCAAGGTGCCTGAGTCGATGCTCAGCTATGTCAACCGGAGATTTGGGGTTCACTTTCCTTCTAATGTTACACCTTGTGTTGTTATGGACAAGGAAACTATTGCTCAAGACCAGGACGTGTCTAGGCCTGTGTCATCTAGGTTGAAATCCGTTCCTGTTAAGTTTCATGACTATGTTATGTCAACAAATGTTCATGGCAGGGAGTCTGTCTAGCACGACCTATCGTATCAAGAAAATGCGTCTATCTGATGTAAAGCAGTTCCTAGTTGATTTGCTGATTATGAAATGTATTAATGTAATTCCTTTTTATTTATTGTTATGTTTATGTTTTTTTTGTTTTTTTCTTTTGTGATATTTGTGAAGGAAGGGGGGGGTGTTGGGAATTCTCGTGGTCAGCTCACGCTGCTGCGATGGTTCCACTCTAGAGTGTTAGGGCTTGGGCGGCAGTTGCTGCCAGGATCTGGAGGTTGCTGGATGAAATAAACTGCACTCCTACCTTTCTACTGCCGCGTCCTCGTCTTCCTTTCAGTCCCTATCGGCCTCTCTCTTCCCAATGAGAACAGCTTTTGTCCACCACCTTTAGGAGGCTTTTAATATAGGCTAGCCATGGGATCTTCTCTTGGTGCTCAAGTGTTAAACAATCTGTTATCAGCTCTTTAGTGAATTTCGTACCAGTTTTACTCCATATGCTATGCCAAAATAAGGCAGGTCTTATCTGGATGGCATCTTCTAGAAAAGATACTGCCAATTCCTTGTGTACAATGTAAGAGGAAGTTGACCTCAGTACTGCGAAAAGTCTGCCTAAGAAGTAGGCCTGGGGGAGAACGGCACCATGCACAGAGCAAGAGGGCGCTGCTTCTTTCTGCCGCTCGAGTAGATGTTCTACTCGAGCGGCAGCTTCCTGAACACGAACAAGTTTCTCAACGTGAGCAGTAGCGGCCATCCATGAACGCCCACGTTGAGAAATCTCCCCGGGAGGTGGTCTGGAGTAACATTTTCCTCAATTGCGCTCGCCAACTTAAAGTTGTTTCCTATTTTAACAGAAAATCTGAAAAGGCCTTCTGTAGATCTTAGAAATTTCAGTTTCCCGGCTTTTAGCTGTGACCCCCGAAGATCACTGCTAGAAAATTGTATGCCAAGGTATGAAAAACTTTGGGTATCGGCTAAACCCTCACCCTTATTAGTAGGATTTTCTTTGCTCGCGCTCGCCAACTTAACGTTGTTTCCTATTTTAACAGAAAATCTGAAAAGGGCTTCTGTAGATCTTAAAAATGTCAGTTTCCTGGCTTTTAGCTGTGACCCCCAGTGATCACTGCTAGGAAATTGTATGCCAAGGTATGAAAAACTTTGGGTATCAGCTAAACCCTCACCCTCAATATGGTGGATCCTATTTTTGGCCCTCCCCTTCCCTCATACCATGGTAAATGTTTTCTTTAGATTAATTTTCATATTTTTGTCCTCCTTGTTCTAGAAATCAGGACTGCATCATAAGGGTATAGGACAGAGGTCTTCAATCTGTGGGCGCGACCCCCAGGGGGGCCCTGGAGTCCTGGCAAGGGGGTCGCGCATTCCCCAGCTTCACTTGTCCCTGCAATTCAAAACGTGTGCTTTTCTTTTGAAAAAGACAGCCCTCCTGGGAGGCTAATTTAGATTGTTATCAGCTGCTTCTCTGAATGAAATGCAAATGTAAAAGTGTAAAGGATGGTTGGGAGCAGTTCTGGCTTTAATTAATCAAATCACTCCAAGCTTTGTGATGACAAAGATTTGTTTTTTTGACTGGAAGCGCAAAGCATTAACAACAGGGCTGGGAAGTGCTTGCTTTTAATTTTTACTGAATTTACACAGCCCTTAGTACCCCTAAAGAGGTGTTGAAGGGACAGTTATGGGGAAAAAAGTTTGCATTACATACACTATGGTACTACTAAAATCTACGTTTTGGAAGCACCATTTTATCGTAAAACTATTTCCACCTTTTGCAGCATTCTCTCTTACACTGTGTGTAATGTAAGTTAAAACTTTTGACTTACATATGCACAGTGCTTTCTGTCACAGGCTGTGACCTCGTAGCACTAAAAATACACATCACTATTCTCCACTGAAACAACCAAGATGTAATTATGTGGCTCTCTGGTTACATGCAGGCCTCTGCAGTGCATTCACTAATAGAGGTTTCATAATGTACTACAGTGCATTTCCCACTTAGTAACAACTTTACAATTTATTTTTGTTTTACGCTGCCCATTATTTTTTATGTAGATACCTGATGGTGAAAGACCTCAAAAACGTACAGAGGGCCTCACTTATGAAATTTGTTGCATCGCTGCGACAAAACAGCGATGCGACAGTTTTCACTGTGCCCTCCTTGTGACAATGGATGTGCCGCATTTAATGTACGGCGCACCATGTTGTAAGGAATTACAGATACGTCAGTATTTCTAACGTATCTGTAGACGCAAAAGTGACGCATTGCTGGAGTCTGTCTGAAAACAGACGCAACTCCAGCAATGTGTCCTTTCACATGGAGCAAGCCCCATGTGAAAGGGCCTGCATCAGTCTCACGCCTGCTGTGAGCCAGGTGTAAGATATTGACACAGTAGCATCCTAGAAGTGTCGCAGTGAAATCTCAGATTTCATTGCGTCACTTCTACGACCCTTTATTGTGGGGGATCGCCCACCCTGCAAACATTACTCCTGACACAGGTATAATGTAGAGCAGGCCTTTACAAAGTGACACATCTGCTTAGATGCGTCACTTTGTAAATATGGCGCGACATGGTGCATTATTTACGCTGCCACAGCGTCACAAAGTGATGCAATGGTGGCGTAAAAGTGTGGCAAGCCTTCATAAGTAAGGACCAGAATATTTTGGGGCTTATTTATGAGAGGCTTGCATCACCGGAGCATCACTTTATTGACCCTCCAGTGGCGCAAGCCTCTCAACCATACTGTAGAGATGTCATAGAATGTGTACATGTTCTATTGCATAGTGTTCTTTTTAGAATTCTGATAATATCAGTTGAAGAGCACTTGAAGAAGATGTATGCTGCTCTGTGCTGGAGATGTCACTTACAATAAACTACAACTAAAAGAAACCTCAGAAGGCTCTTCTTTTCATGGCGACGATTTTCCTGTGCAGGGAGCAGGTACCGATATCTTCATCCCTGGAATTTTATGAGTGAAGATGTTTTTTTCATCTACTTTCCTGTGAGTAACCTTCTTTTCTTCGATCTGGGCATTTTTATTGACTTTAGCAAAAGGAATCCGGTTGTTTGGGGGCCAGCGCTGTTTAATTTTTGCATTTTCACATACCTATGAGGAGGTGCAAAGTCGCTCTGCATGGCTTTGCATGGCCTCATAGATATGGAGTAAGACATAGCAGCACAAGTCACTGCTTTGAAATACTCTGCGTCAAGGAGGTGCTCCATGGGCCTTGTGTGGGGTTCCCACGCAACACCCATGGATTTTGATGCTGCCCCATATTTACAAAATCACGCAAACCTGGGGAGCTTCAAAAACAGATGCCTCCCCAGTGAAGGTGTAACGAGGAGAGATGTTTTCATTTCTCCTAGTTTTTCCTCTTTCCATGTGTGCTGCATTCTGCAGCTCACATAGAAAGAGAAAACACCTCTCTGGATTGTTTTTGTGAAGGAAAGTGCCCCTTCCTGTACAAAAACAATCCTGCCTGTGTTGGTGCTAGGAGCAATTTGTGCGCCAACTCAAGGGAAAAGGACAGGCATGCACCATATTTCATAAATACGCCAATTCCTCATAAATTAGGCCCTTTGTTTTTAGCTACACCTGTGACTACACCCCCATGCTCACTGATCTTTGGTTTGCTAAACACTGTTTAATATTATTTCCTCACGGTAAAAATGATTTGCTGTAGGAATTGGGGGTGTTTATAGTTGTCGATGATGAAGGGTACAAGGTTCTAGAAATTTTTGTCAGAAGGGGGTCCTTATGCCTAAAAATGTTTTACAAGGGGGTCTCAGCATCAAAAAGTTTGAAGACCTCTGGTAAAGGAGAAGAGGGGTTGGACGCTTGTCGGCCCTGGGAGCACCAGCTTTCACTTTTTGCAATATCTCATCTACCCCATTAATATATAATGAAAACAGGAGGGGAGCAAGGCACAGGCCTGTGGTATCCCATGTGTGACCTTAAAGCGGGAAGTGCATTGCCCCCTTGGCCTGGACATGGGCAGTCAGGTGCTCATATAATTGTGACAGGAATGTAATGATCCCAATTGTGGCACCCAACTTTGCCAGTGTCTTCCAAAACTTGTTTGATCCACTAGATCAAATACTCCTCTCAAGTCTGCAAAACATAGGTGGATACGTCCCTCTTTTGCTACCGTGTATTTTCTAACGAGGAGGTGTAAATTAGCACATTGCTCCATTGTACCAACATCCCTCCTGAACCCATATTTTGAGTCCGTAAGGATATGATTTTTGGACACCCAGGTTTCCATCCTCTCTAGGAGAACTCTGCCCATTATTTGGCAATGGAGTCCAGGAGGGACATTGGACGATAGCACCTACCATCTCCCCTATCCCCCTTCATAACAATTGGGACAGTAATGCTCTCAGTCCACGTGGCAGACACATTGCCACTGGCTGAAGCATTGCAAACCTGCGTTAATATAGAGGCCCATAAGGTAACATACGATTTAAAAGTATCTGTTTGTACCCCATCAGGACCAGGTGCCTTTGCCTTAGCAGATTTTTCTAGGGTAATGGTTACCTCTTCTAGACTTATTGAGTTTAGATGTGCAGGCCCTGTTGGGTATATGGCAACGGGGGGTAAAACTTCGCTAAGGTCACCAGGATAAAAAATCCCTCCATAGTGTTTTAACCAATCCTCCTTTTGTACAAGGGCCTCAACCCTGGGAGCAACTGAATCTTTAAGGAACGGCTGATTAACAATTTTCCAGAAAAGTAGGTTCTTGCTTGTGTCAGCTGCCTGTTCTAAATTAGCCCAGGCCCTATCTTGCATCTTTCTTCTCCTTTTTCCAAGGCTTGTTTATAAATGACTCTCAGTGTAATGATTTCATTCCTATTTCTGGGTATGGCCTGCAGAGCTTTCTTCAGGGTCTGATTCGCACTGGAGAAATTATGGTCAAACCAACGATGAGTCTTTTTATCAGTGCCCTAATTAACAGATCTCAGTTTACCAGCAGTGTCTGCCATTAATTTGCACAAGGCAACTATAATTACGCATGGATATGGTGTTCCAATCAGTACAAGTAATAAAATCACGAAGATTTTTTTTTATTACACTTTCAATGGTACTCATTTTATCAACCTCAGAAGTATGAAAGGCTGAATGATCCCATCAGAATTCGAGACTGTGACTATTGTGTCAAACAGATGCAGGCAATGGGGCAGGTTAGTCAACGCAACCACCAGAACAAGACTGCCACTACCACTACAAGTGAGAACAGGACTCTTATTCCACATTTTTTCCTAACTGCAAGCCACATTAGTCTTTTTTAGCCGGAACCACCTCTGGTTAGAACTTAGCAGAACCGTGGTCAGTATCAGGCAAGACAAAACTGGTAACACTCAAGGCCCCTCCCCGTTGCAAAGGGTAAGTCAGTCTGTGCTGCATCCTTAAACCTGTTCACTGTGGACCAGAAGCAAGCACTGGCCAAGAAAATTGCCCATTCCTCGACCTTACTGACGCTCCACTCCAGATGAACCCATTGGTGAATTACTTGACCCCAATAGTGGAGGCAAAACAGTTTATTAATTAGTTTCGTGAAGCGATGCGCATTGCCTTTCAGTTGCCGGCAATTGTGTGAGCCTGTGTGTGCCAAAGCTCTAAAAAAAGGCAGATCTATTGGCTCCATCCTTGCTTGATAGTTTTGCACCACTCTAGCTTCTATCTCTCTTGTTTGAGTAGGTCTAATATGCATTTAGCAGCAGTAAGTAAAGGGTTTGTTTATAAATGCAGATTTAGTTGAATTTATTCTTAGCCCCTTCAGACAAGTAGAGGTCATTTTTAGGTCTCGGCTGGCGATAGCAGCGCGCATGCGCTGCTCTCGGCATTTGAGAGCTTCTTGGAATCAATACAGATTCCGAAGCTCTCGGAGGCGGAGTTGAAGCCCCGCCCATATTTTTAATTGGGTAGCGTCATCTTCCATGCAAAACGCTGGCTTCTGATTGTAAAGGAGGCTTCTTAGTCCCTCCTTGTTGCTGCCTTGTCTCCTTTTGGCCCCGCCCACCGGTATTGGATCGTTTACTGGCGGCGTGACACTCTCTCCTTCATTAGTCGGGTACGCACTTTTTTCTTCACATTCGGCTTTGGCAAAGTCAGCCGCGTGTTTATTTTCGCATCGCGCTTTCACTTAAAATGAAAGCGCGATGCGAAAATAAACACGCGGCTGCCTTTGCGGTACCGCGCTTCTTCTTATTTTCCTCCTCACTGCTCGGTTCTACTTTCAAGCGAGCCTTCTACATATAAGTGACCTAAAAATGCATGGCCAGTTTTACCCCATTTCTGATCTAAATGATTAATGTCCGTCTTTTTGCTATCGCGCATATTTTTATTGCACCAAGTGCGCGTTACACGAACACCATATTACTCTACAGAACGTCTGGCTTTTTTTGTTTTTTTAAGCACAAGGAAATTAAGGCATTTGCCCAGAATCACAAAATGTTGAGCCGACGCCAGCACTCGAATCTGTTTCCCCAGTTCCGAAGTCGGCAGCTCTGCCGTTGAGTCACATGTATTTCAACGGTATGTGACCCCATCTTGTATGTCTGTCCCCGTCCCGATCTCCCTGAAATCACCCTGTGTGCTACTCCATGCATGAGCCCCGATATCTCTACGTTCACAGGGTTTACCTGTATATATGACCCATGATTCATCCTACTACCCCTTTTTCCCGTCGGGTGTGACACAGCACGTTCCATCTGTCCCCTAACCAGCCCTACATCAGTCTGTGACCCAGTCCCGTGTACCTGTCTCCTTGCCCCCAAGCTATCACAGTGTGTGCCCTGACAGCTTCATCCGTTGTGTTCCTGGGCTAGCCTTGAATGAATGGCGCTGCGCGTCAAGGAGCTGGAACCGCACAGTCTAACAATGGCTGACTGGATTTTAGTCCTATCTTCCCATGACGGTTGTCTGATTCAGCCTCCGAGCGCCTAGTTCTGTGCATGTATGGGGCTCTCTTAAAGACGCTGTGCACATCTGTACACAACCGAAGCAAAGACGCCCCTGGCTGGCGTCACGCAGGAGCAGACCCCTCCCCTGCTGCCAGCCCACTTATGGTCCTCCGTGCCTGCAGGAGAGCTCCACCCCCTGCATCCCCTGGCTTTACTTGAATGAACTGCACTCTGAGCTGCATGCAGCGGGGTCTGCCTCCAAGCGCTGTGGTTTTAAGGCGCGCTTTATGTTCTTTTGTCATGTTCAAGAATGGCGCTGCACATTTGCTCGGCTCGGCGAAATCAGTTAAAACCAACTTTAAGAATGGCGCCCGATCCCAGCCTCTCATTCCCCTCCTGCCTCCGGGTGCCGTGCTTTAAGTTCCAGCACGGAGCACACTTTCATAGTAACAGCACAGGCACAGCACTAAATATTTTAGCGCTGCACCCATTTGTATGATTTATTATTTTTATAGTTTAGCATGGCGCCCACTTAACGAGCCGCCATGCGCATAAATCTGCACGGGCGCGAAGCTGCCCGGCAAAAATTCTTTTTTAAACTGAGCCTGCAACTGCTTAAACCAGTTCAAGCGGGTGATTATTTTATAAAGACGTTTTTTGTGTGTTTTTTTTGTGTGCAGAACGGAACGCAAAGAATGCATTATTTCCCATGGAGACGCAAACACGGGCACCTCCGAAATCTCTGCACTTACCAAACTGTTAGGTGGATTACGTCATGGGCAAGGAATGCACAACCGGTTTCCTCTGTTGACCTTGACGGGGTGCCCCCCCACCCCCCTCCCGGCCGTTTGTAATTACAGCAGAGATTGAAACGGCAGAGCAGGTCTCGGCTGTCAGCCTAAACTAACAATTGCCTCTGCATACTTTGCTTGTAAACAGAAGAACTTTCTCTAATTTCTCTGAGCCCGATTCACAAAGCCTTTTACTCAGTGATGCTGTATTCTGATGCTCAGTGTCGTCTACCTGCAAAAACGACACCTCGCCCGGCCCGCCATTCCTCACAGTGCCCCGGGCACAAACTACATTTGGCACACCTCCTGACCCTTCTCCCTCGATCTTTCCCTATGTACCCCCTCGCATTGGTGACCCTAGTGGGGGGCCCTTTGGTTTGCTCTCTGGTCTCATGCCGTGGCTGTGGCTGAAAACCTTAAACCAGTGAGCAGCCTTTTTACACACATTTGCCACGTCACAACTCATTTTAATCACCTATTCAGTTGCTAAACTGGAGGTGAGAGTCCATGGGAGGGGAGTTGGAGAAAGATAATCGGATGGCCTGGGCCCAGCTCGCCCATGCCAAAAGCTGTCCCTGCTCAGTTAATCCGGATATGCCATTTTTTTAAATTGAATATGCAATTTACCAGAGTTTTAAAACCACCACTTGGCCTGATTTGCTGTAGTTGTAGGACAGAGAAAGGGGGTTAGACTATGGGCGTTACCTGGAGTCCAGCAGGGCGGTTCCATTGCGAATTTTAGGATCACCAACATATTGAAAGTTCTGAATTATAAAGATTAAAATTTGTAGGAACATACTTAAGAAAACAAGCATTAAAAATGCAATAGGTCTCGCCTTTCATTAAGTTAAAGTTATTTGCTTTGCTATACAATACCATTAGCAAAGCAAATGGCTTTAACTTAATCAAAGGCGAGACCTATTGCATTTTCAATGCTTGTTACAAACGTTGTCTGCTTTATGAAGACAACACAAGCCTGCCATTTAAAGACATTACTTGTGTGACCTGTTGTTTCCATTGTGTGCAGCAGAACCAGCCACTGCTAGCAGGCACGGGCAACTAATGAGAGCGCGCTCGGTCACCCCGACAAGATTCAGAATAGGAAACAGTCCTGTGGCTTGGCAAGCTCACTTCTATAAGAACATGCACAATAAATCATTGTGTTTTAACGACAGCTCACCTTTCCCTTTCTCATGTAAACGCTGTCTGGAAAAGGCACTTAAAGTCCCATCCATGCCTCGCGCACACACTTTGTCAAAGGCACAGTCGCCGACCCTCGACATTAGGACGCTTAAAACATTTTTTTAAAAACATGTCTTCGCATGAACGTACATGGTGGATAGATATTGCACAGGGTTCAAGTTATAAAGTCTACTGCGTTGAGATTTTATATTCGTTTCATCTTTGTGGAATTATTGCCTGTTTTACTGTTTAATGGAGTGTTTCCCTATTTGCACAGGTAGTTCGGAGCCTGGAATATGCCACAGTGACAATAACGAGTAAACTTAAATATATGACTAAAACACCAATGTTTGAAGGTACGTCCTCACTCATGAATGAATTAACAGAGAGAGTAGAGCTAAGAGCTCCCAGAAAATAAACTGCAATGCTAATTAAGTTAAGTAGTCTAGCCCTTATAAACGAATTAAACCTCCCACATTTCCAATTATTATTCAAAATCTGGCAAATCAAACTCTTAACTTTGCCAAGGGGGTGTACAGTTGGCATATTACCCATTGGCCAATTCACATGGTGTATTAAACTTGTGCATATCCACAAGAAATGTATTTAGGAACGTTTTTACATATTTACCTTTTTGCAGTAGTGCTTTATTGTTATCCGCATCTGCCAGCTGTCATGATGTTTCCTTCACTCGCGGGTCGCGTGCAGACACCTGTTACTCCAAACGTATTGAACACATATGACTTCAGGAGCAGAAGATGTTGGCAGGGTGCACAGAGTGTGGTCGCTCTCCGATGGATGTGCTATGCTAAGCACATGCGTGAAGAAAACAAGGAATACCGGTCCCATGGAGTCACTAGACTTGCAAATGGTGGTGGCCATCTTGAATGGTTAGAGTACAAGTTCCTTGTCATCTATAGTGCTCTTACTTAGAAATCAAGATACACATTTGCCACTGCCAGGACTTTGTTGCTTTCTTTGAAACCTCACAGACTGTTGCTTTGGAAGCCAATTAAAGACTGAACTGAAGTCAGAGAAGTATTTCAAGACAAAACTTATGTTTAAGGCAATAGATCTACAACCTGAACACTATTTGCAGGAGTTCTCCTTTAGGATTACGAACTTTTAATGATTTTTACTTGCCTGTTTCTACCAGGAGTGAGAAGATTGTCATCCTGCAAAACTTTTCTTAGAGATGTGTATAGTATTAAGGTATTGATTTAGATTTGAAAGTGATTACTTGTTGTTAATCAAACTATATAGTATTCATTCACATTTAATATTTTGCAGTTTATGAACCAGTCTTGTTGAAAGTAACTCCAATCACAGAAGGCTACTGCTTAACGTTGTAAGTGGTTATCGTTAACAAGCAATGCTTGACAGCTCAGGGTATTATTTAAATATGTTACAAAGATTACAATTGTGTTTTGTCTCTAGGAAGATACAGAGCTTCATTGAACCATAGAGATTATCAAAAGGCATATCAGATATAATATCAAAATTTTAGGTGCCAGAGTCAGAACGGTAGGGTTAGTAAACGTTTACTCTTGTCTTTAGATACCAGCACTCCAACAGTGCAACCAAGCCCATCTATGCAACCAAGCAGTGTGACAATATCTAGTGTCTTTGTTTCTCACTCTTATCCAATTTCACTTTTCCCAGGTCTACTTTTAACGAACATATTGGTTGTGTTTGACAGTGGGTTAGGAGAAGTGTGGAATCACACATCGCTTCATGAACAGGAATGGTACAAAGATATTTGGCACTCTAAGCAAAATAGTATTTAGCCACTGGAGTGTTTTGTATACACTAAAAAAAAACACTTTCTGGGCCTCCTCTTGTTGTTATGCATAATCTAAACGTGGTGCCAAAAGGCTCCTGCATTAGCTGACATTATGGAAGTGCCATCAATGTCATGGTGAATGTGATAAAGTATAATTTGGTGTATAGTTCCTTTATAAGGTCATGGAAGACTAAGGTGACTTGTATTATCTCTTTAACACGAGATATTCCATTCCTTATAACAAAGAAACACAGCATTATACTTTCTCCAAAAAGCTTAAGTCCTTGGTTTCTTGAGCTTTCATATGAATGAGCAGGGTTGCAACCACATGTGAATTCTGTTGTGAAAAATAAAAGACAAAAATATAGAGCTAGTAATGTTGTGAAGACCTATTCGTGGATTTCTGATGTAAGTCCTTTAATCTAAATGTGGTAACATGCAGAGAAATTACTGCTTTTGAAATTAACTAAAATTAAAAATGTTGCCACAAATGGCTCTGTTCTGCAAATGACCATTCATTTTAGGCAAACAAACAGTTCAGAACACCTGAAAAGCTAGCTGTGGTTTTAAGGGAGCCATCCAGTGAATGCGGTCACAATACATATCAAAATCCAAGCAGACTTCATTGACAGCATTCTAGAATACCTATTGTTGGTGATTGTTACTGGTGCAGCCCAAGGAAAAAAGAATTGTTCTTTTATCTACACTGGATGGCATCTTTAACTGTTAGAACATCAAATGTATTTCTCCTCCAAGACTTGCCTATCAAATTGTCTGCTGGCTCTAGCAGCAGGTATTGTGACGTAACAAATCCACTGTTACGTTTGAGCAGCAACCTCATTTTTTAATTACAGGCGACTAGTGACATCACAACTTGACTGTGGTAAGAAAAGTAGAGAGGTTTTTACGCAGGAAGTTTAGGCACTCTGTATCATGAACACCAAATCAGTGGACTGCATGCATGCGTATGTGTATTGCTTCGCACTCCCAGATAATAGGTAATACCACTCTCCCACATGGAGGCTCAAACACGACGAAGCAATAAACACAACACCACCTGGAAAGGGATTTCACTTTATAAAATGAAGCACATCATAGACTGTTCTCAGAATAAGGCTTGGGGTTTTAATTATGCAATGCTCTCTAACAGAAAGGCTTTCCCAGATGTCAAATGAACAACATTCAAATGTATATATATATATATTTACACGTGGGCTGGTGGGAGGAGCATGTCCTCAGAGACACCCACAAAGAGATGTATGACGCCCATGTATTGCACTGGTGGCGATTCATAGATGATGTCTGTATAATTTGGAAGGGGTCTGCTGATACTGCAAAAAGCTTTGTAGATACTATCAATGACAACTCATTGAACTTAGAGTTTACCGCCCACATAAGCAACGAACGTGTGCACTTTTTAGATGTTGAGTTATATGTTGATAATGACATCATACACACGAAACTCCATCGCAAGAGCACTGCGGGTAACTCTGTGCTTCATGCCAGTAGTTCCCACCCCTACCACCTCATTAGGAGCATTCCGTATGGCGAGTTTTTAAGAATAAGAAGAATTTGTAGTTCTGACAGTGACCTAGAAACCTGTCGGCAGAGGCTCTTCAGAGGTTCAGTACTCGCGGATATAAAATAAAAGACCTGAAAACTGCTATGGAAAGGGCCAACAGTCATTCAAGAGAAGAATGTCTATTCAACACCATATCTAAATCGACACCTATGAACCCTGGTAACTCTAATATTCGATCTAATAATTCAGTGAGACTCATAACTACCTACAGCAGCCAGGAAAAACAAGTGAGAAAGATAGTGTACAAAAACTGGCCTATAGTTATGACAGATCTAACCTTATCCCAAATGTTGCCAGCACGTCCAACACTAACTTTCAGACGTGCGCCCTCTATGAGGGACGCATTAGTCAAAACTAGCCCTGAGGTCAGCATTACAGGCAACTGGTTATCTAAAAGAACAGGTTTCTACAGATGCAGCTCATGCCGAGCTTGCAAGTTTGGTAAAAATACTGTTGAATATACTACGGCCTTTGAAACGCAACCTACGAAAATCAATGGTCTATTCACATGTAGGACGGACCATTCAGTATACGTTTTGGAATGCTCGTGCCACCTTAGATATGTAGGCAGTACTAAACTGCAAGTGTTCAATCGCATACTGCAACATCTACGTGCCATTGTAAATTCAGATCCCAGCTATCCTGTCGCTCGCCACTTTAAACTTGTGCACAACAACAATTCCAACGACCTGAGCTATTTTGTTATTGATTCAGTCTCCAAGTCACTCAGGGGAGGTAACAGAGAAAGAAAATTGAGACAGCTTGAGTCCCATTATATTTTGATATTAGATACTAAAATGCCTAATGGACTCAATACAGGAGAAGATATGCATAACTTTTTATAACTCCTTGAAGTTCTCTGTTACGACAAGTGTATGGTGTTTTTCAATTTTAGGGCTGACTTCCCAGGCCCTCCATTTTAGTCCCGATTTTTTACTTGGCTTTTAACCTAGTTGAACTAATTTTACCTGGTTTTACTTTGTTCCCTGGTTTAACCGGTTTTATTGGGTTTTGCGTGGTTTTAAGCTTATGGTAAGTCGGGCTCTGCAATATTTTATCCACATTTTACAATATCCTTGTACTGTACATATTGCACATATCACTTCTTTTTCTATGATGAACAATTTATTGAAGTTTAAACCATTGCTTGATTATCAGTAAAGTACTTGCTCTGATTAAGTGCATTTGCATTTTTTCATTGAAGATACTGTGTATATAAAATACAATTTCTCTATAATGACCTATTCAATTAAATACTGTAATTTCGTCTTTGTTTAATGCCATTTGGTTGCACTTGGTTATGTTTACTAATATAAAGGCACATCTTGACATGTTTACAGTGCACTTGCACTTTACGCATGTTTGGATCTAGGCTAGCTATGGTCCTTTCCATTTTATTTGCACTTTATACTGCCATCTATGGTTGGTAATAGATGATGAAGTTTATTTATATTTTTTTGCACTTGCACTTTATTGACACACGCTTGCTGTCTTTTTCCCGCTTTTTAATGACATTTGAACTATGATTACTGCAACAATGCTCGGTATTTTGGGTGTGTTTCTCTTAAGACTATTTATAACGTGTTTGATAATAGTGTAGCGCCTTCGACCACTTGGTTTTAACTTGGTTTTAATTATATTTATGTATACATTGATTATTGGCGTACCATCAGATGTTTTTAGTTATTTAAGAGAAATAACCAGCACACAATTTGACAGGTCTAGTTATCTGTTGAAATTCTTTGGATTACCATTTGCACTTTTCATTGTTGAAGATATCCTTGTGTTTGCACAATATGTTTTCTATGTCTACTGTGGGAGGCAAGCAATGTAATTAACTTCACCCTATCACTATTTAAGTTTCAAGTTGACCCCGGCGAGTCATGTGATCAAGACTGCGGTTCGCGGTCGAAGCGCGTAATGCTGGGCACTTGCCACATCATTATTTACTGATGCCACGAATTTGAATAAAAGCACTTTATTGAACTGCACGCTGTGGTCCGTACCTGATTGCTGCCGCTGAGGAGTTGGTCTGGTCAGGATTGTGGTTTCCTCATATATATATATATACATGCACTTGGCAAATGCAACTGTTAAATGCATGGATAATAATATAATAAAATGAACACAAGCAGATAATAATGGGCGTCCTGTGAGAAATCAAAAAGATATATACACTAAATACATCAGATGATTAACAGATGTGCACACAGACTTGCACACATCACAAAGTGAATACTCAAAGAGAACACCTCAGATGATCATAGCCACTGGAAACTGAAGGTGCACACAGACAGTCATGCATCACAATAGCTGTTATAGCCACTGGAAACTGAAGATGCACACAGACAGTCATGCATCACAATGGCAACAATCAAAAATAAAACACCTCACCTGGTGCAGACTTCATACTGGCCCACTCCAGACTGGGGGATTCACGGGGGTCAGGAGTCTCAGCAACCAGATTCCTGCACTGAAGATGCGTCCAGCATTCAGGCTCAAATCCTGGTTTCTAAGTCAACAAACCTCAGCTTTATAATCTCAATACACACTAGAAGGTTCAGAGAGGCCTTCCCTCTGCACCAAGGAAACTTACTGGAACTGGCCACTTTCCATGCAAGCATTTCAAAGGCAAAGGAGTTCTCACGTTTCTTCTGCATTCTAATGTGTTCCAGCCTTTATCTTAACGAAGCTTACGAAAATCTCCGGAGGCACATTCAACAATCTTAAAACAAAGCAACCTTGAACGTGAATAACCTAAACAACTTGAGTAATCTGGGGGCCTGCCTGTTCACGCAAAAAGCTCAAGCAAGACAGTCAGAATTCAAGATGAAATGAGGGCATGTCAAAGCCAATAGTAAGAACTTCATAATACTTCCAAAGTTCAACACAATGCACATTTGTGCACCACTGCCTATAGCATCACACACTTCATTTCCCAATGTACAACATAATGCACATTAGAGCACCACTGCTCATAACACTGCACTTCAAGACCAAGAAGTAGAATTACACATCTCTCTCTCTCTCATGCTTTCAAATGCACATTCCGCACGTTCTGTTCCTGGCAAGGCTGTTTTAATCTGTGACAGCTCCCACTCTGCTAAAACTACAAAGAGACACAAAAGAAATCTTCAAGGGAAACATGCACATGCAGGGAAAGATGTCATACATTCAGGCTAGGGTAAAATAAAACACAAAAAGTAAATTAAAATCATGGTAGTCAAAGGTCATCACGTGGTTTCAAACCATAGGAGTGCCTCTAGCACTACTGTATGATGGACATATGGATAGATGGGCTCCAAGTTAATAAACCAAAGATGTTTTTTAGCTGAGTTGTTTCTATAAAGCTCTTCAATGTTGTAAAAGATATCTGAACCATACATACCTTTATTCAGAGTATGATTCCTAAAGCTACTTTAGGTAGACTGAGCAATTGCATTTTGATTACAAAATCGAATCACTAAATGGAACCTGTGGTTTTAAATGCAAAAGAAACAATTGATGGACGGAATGCTGGACAATGCAAACATTCACCCCCAGTCACAAGGATCTGGGTTAAATCCATCATTCTTTTGCTCACCACACCACCCCAGTTTGGACCCAGCCATATGCAAATCAGTCTTGACCCTGCTCCTTGTGGGAACAGTCCAGCCCGAACTGCCAAGCCAGGTCCTCCCTGGACCGGAAACAAGCATCCTGGGACCGGTTTCAGGGCATCACCCTTCTTCAGCCAGGCAAGCTTGAATCCAGTGGTGTAGTGAGCACGGGACCCACGACTGGGCATACCATTCCCACTTAGGGCGACAAATGCAAAAGAAACAATTGATGGACGGAATGCTGGACAATGCAAACATTCACCCCCAGTCACAAGGATCTGGGTTAAATCCATCATTCTTTTGCTCACCACACCACCCCAGTTTGGACCCAGCCATATGCAAATCAGTCTTGACCCTGCTCCTTGTGGGAACAGTCCAGCCCGAACTGCCAAGCCAGGTCCTCCCTGGACCGGAAACAAGCATCCTGGGACCGGTTTCAGGGCATCACCCTTCTTCAGCCAGGCTAGCTTGAATCCAGTGGTGTAGTGAGCACGGGACCCACGTCTGGGCATACCCTTCCCACTTAGGGCGACAAATGCAAAAGAAACAATTGATGGACGGAATGCTGGACAATGCAAACATTCACCCCCAGTCACAAGGATCTGGGTTAAATCCATCATTCTTTTGCTCACCACACCACCCCAGTTTGGACCCAGCCATATGCAAATCAGTCTTGACCCTGCTCCTTGTGTGAACAGTCCAGCCCGAACTGCCAAGCCAGGTCCTCCCTGGACCGGAAACAAGCATCCTGGGACCGTTTTCAGGGCATCACCCTTCTTCAGCCAGGCTAGCTTGAATCCAGTGGTGTAGTGAGCACGGGACCCACGTCTGGGCATACCCTTCCCACTTAGGGCGACAAATGCAAAAGAAACAATTGATGGACGGAATGCTGGACAATGCAAACATTCACCCCCAGTCACAAGGATCTGGGTTAAATCCATCATTCTTTTGCTCACCACACCACCCCAGTTTGGACCCAGCCATATGCAAATCAGTCTTGACCCTGCTCCTTGTGGGAACAGTCCAGCCCGAACTACCAAGCCAAGTCCTCCCTGGACCAGAAACAAGCATCCTGGGACCGGTTTCAGGGCATCACCCTTCTTCAGCCAGGCTAGCTTGAATCCAGTGGTGTAGTGAGCACGGGACCCACGTCTGGGCATACCCTTCCCACTTAGGGCGACAAATGCAAAAGAAACAATTGATGGACGGAATGCTGGACAATGCAAACATTCACCCCCAGTCACAAGGATCTGGGTCAAATCCATCATTCTTTTGCTCACCACACCACCCCAGTTTGGACCCAGCCATATGCAAATCAGTCTTGACCCTGCTCCTTGTGGGAACAGTCCAGCCCGAACTGCCAAGCCAGGTCCTCCCTGGACCGGAAACAAGCATCCTGGGACCGGTTTCAGGGCATCACCCTTCTTCAGCCAGGCTAGCTTGAATCCAGTGGTGTAGTGAGCACGGGACCCACGTCTGGGCATACCCTTCCCACTTAGGGCGACAAATGCAAAAGAAACAATTGATGGACGGAATGCTGGACAATGCAAACATTCACCCCCAGTCACAAGGATCTGGGTTAAATCCATCATTCTTTTGCTCACCACACCACCCCAGTTTGAACCCAGCCATATGCAAATCAGTCTTGACCCTGCTCCTTGTGGGAACAGTCCAGCCCGAACTGCCAAGCCAGGTCCTCCCTGGACCGGAAACAAGCATCCTGGGACCGGTTTCAGGGCATCACCCTTCTTCAGCCAGGCTAGCTTGAATCCAGTGGTGTAGTGAGCACGGGACCCACGTCTGGGCATACCCTTCCCACTTAGGGCGACAAATGCAGAAGAAACAATTGATGGACGGAATGCTGGACAATGCAAACATTCACCCCCAGTCACAAGGATCTGGGTTAAATCCATCATTTTTTTGCTCACCACACCACCCCAGTTTGGACCCAGCCATATGCAAATCAGTCTTGACCCTGCTCCTTGTGGGAACAGTCCAGCCCGAACTGGAAAGCCAGGTCCTCCCTGGACCGGAAACAAGCATCCTGGGACCGGTTTCAGGGCATCACCCTTCTTCAGCCAGGCTAGCTTGAATCCAGTGGTGTAGTGAGCACGGGACCCACGTCTGGGCATACCCTTCCCACTTAGGGCGACAAATGCAAAAGAAACAATTGATGGACGGAATGCTGGACAATGCAAACATTCACCCCCAGTCACAAGGATCTGGGTTAAATCCATCATTCTTTTGCTCACCACACCAACCCAGTTTGGACCCAGCCATATGCAAATCAGTCTTGACCCTGCTCCTTGTGGGAACAGTCCAGCCCGTACTGCGAAGCCAGGTCCTCCCTGGACCGGAAACAAGCATCCTGGGACCGGTTTCAGGGCATCACCCTTCTTCAGCCAGGCTAGCTTGAATCCAGTGGTGTAGTGAGCACGGGACCCACGTCTGGGCATACCCTTCCCACTTAGGGCGACAAATGCAAAAGAAACAATTGATGGACGGAATGCTGGACAATGCTAACATTCACCCCCAGTCACAAGGATCTGGGTTAAATCCATCATTCTTTTGCTCACCACACCACCCCAGTTTGGACCCAGCCATATGCAAATCAGTCTTGACCCTGCTCCTTGTGGGAACAGTCCAGCCCGAACTGCCAAGCCAGGTCCTCCCTGGACCGGAAACAAGCATCCTGGGACCGGTTTCAGGGCATCACCCTTCTTCAGCCAGGCTAGCTTGAATCCAGTGGTGTAGTGAGCACGGGACCCACGTCTGGGCATACCCTTCCCACTTAGGGCGACAAATGCAAAAGAAACAATTGATGGACGGAATGCTGGACAATGCAAACATTCACCCCCAGTCACAAGGATCTGGGTTAAATCCATCATTCTTTTGCTCACCACACCACCCCAGTTTGGACCCAGCCATATGCAAATCAGTCTTGACCCTGCTCCTTGTGGGAACAGTCCAGGCCGAACTGGAAAGCCAGGTCCTCACTGGACCGGAAACAAGCATCCTGGGACCGGTTTCAGGGCATCACCCTTCTTCAGCCAGGCTAGCTTGAATCCAGTGGTGTAGTGAGCACGGGACCCACGTCTGGGCATACCCTTCCCACTTAGGGCGACAAATGCAAAAGAAACAATTGATGGACGGAATGCTGGACAATGCAAACATTCACCCCCAGTCACAAGGATCTGGGTTAAATCCATCATTCTTTTGCTCACCACACCACCCCAGTTTGGACCCAGCCATATGCAAATCAGTCTTGACCCTGCTCATTGTGGGAACAGTCCAGCCCGAACTGCCAAGCCAGGTCCTCCCTGGACCGGAAACAAGCATCCTGGGACCGGTTTCAGGGCATCACCCTTCTTCAGCCAGGCTAGCTTGAATCCAGTGGTGTAGTGAGCACGGGACCCACGTCTGGGCATACCCTTCCCACTTAGGGCGACAAATGCAAAAGAAACAATTGATGGACGGAATGCTGGCAATGCAAACATTCACCCCCAGTCACAAGGATCTGGGTTAAATCCATCATTCTTTTGCTCACCACACCACCCCAGTTTGGACCCAGCCATATGCAAATCAGTCTTGACCCTGCTCCTTGTGGGAACAGTCTAGCCCGAACTGCCAAGCCAGGTCCTCCCTGGACCGGAAACAAGCATCCTGGGACCGGTTTCAGGGCATCACCCTTCTTCAGCCAGGCTAGCTTGAATCCAGTGGTGTAGTGAGCACGGGACCCACGTCTGGGCATACCCTTCCCACTTAGGGCGACAAATGCAAAAGAAACAATTGATGGACGGAATGCTGGACAATGCAAACATTCACCCCCAGTCACAAGGATCTGGGTTAAATCCATCATTCTTTTTCTCACCACACCACCCCAGTTTGGACCCAGCCATATGCAAATCAGTCTTGACCCTGCTCCTTGTGTGAACAGTCCAGCCCGAACTGGAAAGCCAGGTCCTCCCTGGACCGGAAACAAGCATCCTGGGACCGGTTTCAGGGCATCACCCTTCTTCAGCCAGGCTAGCTTGAATCCAGTGGTGTAGTGAGCACGGGACCCACGTCTGGGCATACCCTTCCCACTTAGGGCGACAAATGCAAAAGAAACAATTGATGGACGGAATGCTGGACAATGCAAACATTCACCCCAATCACAAGGATCTGGGTTAAATCCATCATTCTTTTGCTCACCACACCACCCCAGTTTGGACCCAGCCATATGCAAATCAGTGTTGACCCTGCTCCTTGTGGGAACAGTCCAGCCCGAACTGCCAAGCCAGGTCCTCCCTGGACCGGAAACAAGCATCCTGGGACCGGTTTCAGGGCATCACCCTTCTTCAGCCAGGCTAGCTTGAATCCAGTGGTGTAGTGAGCACGGGACCCACGTCTGGGCATACCCTTCCCACTTAGGGCGACAAATGCAAAAGAAACAATTGATGGACGGAATGCTAGACAATGCAAACATTCACCCCCAGTCACAAGGATCTGGGTTAAATCCATCATTCTTTTGCTCACCACACCACCCCAGTTTGGACCCAGCCATATGCAAATCAGTCTTGACCCTGCTCCTTGTGGGAACAGTCCAGCCCGAACTGCCAAGCCAGGTCCTCCCTGGACCGGAAACAAGCATCCTGGGACCGGTTTCAGGGCATCACCCTTCTTCAGCCAGGCTAGCTTGAATCCAGTGGTGTAGTGAGCACGGGACCCACGTCTGGGCATACCCTTCCCACTTAGGGCGACAAATGCAAAAGAAACAATTGATGGACGGAATGCTGGACAATGCAAACATTCACCCCCAGTCACAAGGATCTGGGTTAAATCCATCATTCTTTTGCTCACCACACCACCCCAGTTTGCACCCAGCCATATGCAAATCAGTCTTGACCCTGTTCCTTGTGGGAACAGTCCAGCCCGAACTGCCAAGCCAGGTCCTCCCTGGACCGGAAACAAGCATCCTGGGACCGGTTTCAGGGCATCACCCTTCTTCAGCCAGGCTAGCTTGAATCCAGTGGTGTAGTGAGCACGGGACCCACGTCTGGGCATACCCTTCCCACTTAGGGCGACAAATGCAAAAGAAACAATTGATGGACGGAATGCTGGACAATGCAAACATTCACCCCTAGTCACAAGGATCTGGGTTAAATCCATCATTCTTTTGTTCACCACACCACCCCAGTTTGCACCCAGCCATATGCAAATCAGTCTTGACCCTGTTCCTTGTGGGAACAGTCCAGCCCGAACTGCCAAGCCAGGTCCTCCCTGGACCGGAAACAAGCATCCTGGGACCGGTTTCAGAGCATCACCCTTCTTCAGCCAGGCTAGCTTGAATCCAGTGGTGTAGTGAGCACGGGACCCACGTCTGGGCATACCCTTCCCACTTAGGGCGACAAATGCAAAAGAAACAATTGATGGACGGAATGCTGGACAATGCAAACATTCACCCCCAGTCACAAGGATCTGGGTTAAATCCATCATTCTTTTGCTCACCACACCACCCCAGTTTGCACCCAGCCATATGCAAATCAGTCTTGACCCTGGTCCTTGTGGGAACAGTCCAGCCCGAACTGCCAAGCCAGGTCCTCCCTGGACCGGAAACAAGCATCCTGGGACCGGTTTCAGGGCATCACCCTTCTTCAGCCAGGCTAGCTTGAATCCAGTGGTGTAGTGAGCACGGGACCCACGTCTGGGCATACCCTTCCCACTTAGGGCGACAAATGCAAAAGAAACAATTGATGGACGGAATGCTGGACAATGCAAACATTCACCCCCAGTCACAAGGATCTGGGTTAAATCCATCATTCTTTTGCTCACCACACCACCCCAGTTTGGACCCAGCCATATGCAAATCAGTCTTGACCCTGCTCCTTGTGGGAACAGTCCAGCCCGAACTACCAAGCCAAGTCCTCCCTGGACCGGAAACAAGCATCCTGGGACCGGTTTCAGGGCATCACCCTTCTTCAGCCAGGCTAGCTTGAATCCAGTGGTGTAGTGAGCACGGGACCCACGTCTGGGCATACCCTTCCCACTTAGGGCGACAAATGCAAAAGAAACAATTGATGGACGGAATGCTGGACAATGCAAACATTCACCCCCAGTCACAAGGATCTGGGTTAAATCCATCATTCTTTTGCTCACCACACCACCCCAGTTTGGACCCAGCCATATGCAAATCAGTCTTGACCCTGCTCCTTGTGGGAACAGTCCAGCCCGAAATGCCAAGCCAGGTCCTCCCTGGACCGGAAACAAGCATCCTGGGACCAGTTTCAGGGCATCACCCTTCTTCAGCCAGGCTAGCTTGAATCCAGTGGTGTAGTGAGCACGGGACCCACGTCTGGGCATACCCTTCCCACTTAGGGCGACAAATGCAAAAGAAACAATTGATGGACGGAATGCTGGACAATGCAAACATTCACCCCCAGTCACAAGGATCTGGGTTAAATCCATCATTCTTTTGCTCACCACACCGCTTGTTTCCGGTCCAGGGAGGACCTGGCTTGGCAGTTCGGGCTGGACTGTTCCCACAAGGAGCAGGGTCAAGACTGATTTGCATATGGCTGGGTCCAAACTGGTGTGGTGAGCAAAAGAATGATGGATTTATCCCAGATCCTTGTGACTGGGGGTGAATGTTTGCATTGTCCAGCATTCCGTCCATCAATTGTTTCTTTTGCATTTGTCGCCCTAAGTGGGAAGGGTATGCCCAGACGTGGGTCCCGTGCTCACTACACCACTGGATTCAAGCTAGCCTGGCTGAAGAAGGGTGATGCCCTGAAACCGGTCCCAGGATGCTTGTTTCCGGTCCAGGGAGGACCTGGCTTGGCAGTTCGGGCTGGACTGTTCCCACAAGGAGCAGGGTCAAGACTGATTTGCATATGGCTGGGTCCAAACTGGGGTGGTGTGGTGAGCAAAAGAATGATGGATTTAACCCAGATCCTTGTGACTGGGGGTGAATGTTTGCATTGTCCAGCATTCCGTCCATCAATTGTTTCTTTTGCATTTGTCGCCCCTAAGTGGGAAGGGTATGCCCAGACGTGGTCCCGTGCTCACTACACCACTGGATTCAAGCTAGCCTGGCTGAAGAAGGGTGATGCCCTGAAACCGGTCCCAGGATGCTTGTTTCCGGTCCAGGGAGTACCTGGCTTGGCAGTTCGGGCTGGACTGTTCCCACAAGGAGCAGGGTCAAGACTGATTTGCATATGGCTGGGTCCAAACTGGGGTGGTGTGGTGAGCAAAAAGAATGATGGATTTAACCCAGATCCTTGTTCCTGGGGGTGAATGTTTGCATTGTCCAGCATTCCGTCCATCAATTGTTTCTTTTGCATTTGTGGTTTTAAATGAGCATAATGGCAATATAAAGGCAAAGACTCTATAGAATGAACACGTAAGTAGAAGACAATATAAAGAATGGGAAAAAGTATGTGAGGTTAATTTCAGTGGCTAACACTACATTTGCATGACCCTTTAGGGGTTCATACTCTGGAACACAAATGTGTACAAGGTTCAAATATCTGCTACTAAATCAAATACAAACACACATAACCCCTATCCAACTCCTCTCACACATCACATACACTCTCTTCCAATACACATCACCACCCCATTTACCATTCACCTTCCACTCATCAACAGTACTTTACATCCAAATCCTTCACAGAAACTCACTACATCAAAATCTCACTACTCCACAAAAACAAAACATAACACACACACCAGCACATCAAAATCACACACACACAATTTCATAATACACTCCATCACAAAATAAAAACAAACACCTACTTTTCACCCTCAGTACTTCACAAATAATACAAACCTAAACCAACTTTACACGCAAATGTTCTATCTTTACCAACACCTACAACAAACACTCCAACACAACAACACTCATTCACCCGCCTCTCATCCATTGCACATTTAAGCCTCAAAACATGACCCACATGCTCAACCACCATCCCTAAATGTTGGAAAGTGGATTATTGGTAGGGGCAAATGTAGGTCTGCCACTGGCAATAAGGCCACGAACTATTGGTAGGACTCAGCATAGGTCTTAGAAAATTATTCCTATGCTCAACCCTTGGTAACGTGGCTGCGAGCAGACAGGCTTAACTTCAAAAACAGGTATGTAAAGTATTTAAAAACACCAATTCAGTAAATAATTATGACACAACACATAATAAAAATCCAACACCAATTTATAAAAATAGGAAATATTTTTATCTTTAAAATGACACCAAAACGACAAAAATCCAATGTAGGGAACAGGAGATATGAATTTTCAAAGATTTAATAAAATATAGCACTTAGAAGTTTATAGCACCATATTGGGATACCTGCTCGCGATAGACCGGGGCAAAGTCAAAGTTTCAGGACGACCGCGATGGAGCCCTGGGCGGCTACAGCTTGCGGCAGGTCCCGGTCTCAGTTTCTACCTTCACACTTAGAAACTTTTCTGGAGCTTTTTCTCGCGAGGTGCTTGAAGCTCCCAGCCAGTCCGGATCGGGTGAGGGTTCGCCGGCTTGCCTTTCGATGAACTCCTGGTCAACTTCCCTGGAGCGGACTTAGAAACTTTTTCTTTAGCGCTTCAGCGGGGCAACCCAGGAGCCCAGGCCGACACGCGATGGAAGACAGGCGGCTTGGCTCTCGCGGTTGCTCCCGGTCACCTTTTCTACGAGCGGACTTAAAAACTTTTCTGGAGCTTTTTCTCGTGGGGTCTCTCGATGCTCCTCATGTAGCCGGATCCGGTGAGGGTTCGCCGGCTTCAGATTTCTTCTACTCCCGGTCAAACTCTGGAAGTCGGACTGACGGAGCTTTTAGCGGGACGAACCTGGATGGCTTGGCCGACTCGCGGTTGAAGGCAGGCGGCTTGGCTGACCAGGTTGAGTCGGTCCCTCTATGGAGCTTTTTTTCAAAGTTCCTCCAAAGTTCTCCAAACTTCTTGAACTTCTTCCTGAAGTTCCTCAAAGGGTCCCAAAGTGTCTCAAACTCACTCCAAGGGTCTAGAAGCTCTAGAAGATGGTCCTTGAAAGTTGAGGACTTCAGTTCCCACAATCCACTGGGACGTCACCCTTACAAATCCACTGGTAGTTCCCCAAGGTGCAGATTTAGTTGGTGATGTTCCAGATGAGCTCTTTTAACCTGTAGATTTCAGGGAGTCCACTCTTTAGTTCTTTTTCAGCAAAATAATCCACAGGGCTGTAGTTTCAGATGGTGTAGTTTTCAGAGGTCAGGCCTTAGAAATCTTTGCACAGCAAAATCTTCTCAGCTTGGCAATGTCTTGCTTCAGTAAGTTTCAAGCAGCAGATCTGGAGGGCTCTGCCCCTCTCAGATACTTATTTCATGTTCTCTGGGTCAGACAGGAGGTCACTCCTGACCAATGGGAGCAGGGTAACTCCTCAAAGATATGACCCCTTCCTGTAGAGTGTGGCATTATTTTGTCCCAGAGTGCATCAAATCTTCCAAATCCATAATGGCAGAATTTCCAGCAAGGAGGCAAGAGCTGGCTAAACACACCCCTAGGATGGCTAATTTACTTAGACTCTCCCCCCTGCATCTGCTCATACCTTCCTTAATCCCCCCATCTGCCTGAGGTAGAAAGTTCAGAGCTGTAAATGACACTGGGTTCTGCTTTTCTCTTTGAAGCCCATGGTTTATAACCCCTCCCCCTGGCCTGGCATTCCTGTGGACCAGCACGCTGCCCTCCCAGCCCAGCTGCATAACCCCAGGGGCTCTTTATCATCTCTCCAGGCAGGCTAGCTAATCCACTTAACTCTGACCAATCAGGACAGACCACTGGAAGGCTGAATCTGGACTTACAAACAATAAAGTCTTATAACTTCTTGTATGTACACTTTAGGAGAAATTCAACAATATCATATTGTTGGATTTATTAATACCATTCGGGGAAATCTTTGAATGGCCTCTCTAGCCCTCTCCTATCAAGAGTTATTAATTAATAACTTCCTACCATGTTAACCTATGTAACAGGGGATTTGCAATGGGAAAAATGACTTGGGCCATTTTTCCAGCACCAGGACTTACAAAAGCATATTTTATAAGTACTTTGCTTATATCTACAGGACCCCCACCCCACAGGACAACTAGGGGAGACTTTAGGGGTTCTGGATCTGTAAAAATATTGCAGATCCTCACTTCACAGTGCTCCTAGCATCAAAGTCGAATTTGGGCAGTGCTTTATCACAATGTGGGGAGTGAAATGTGAAATTTCACTTAACCCAGGGCATATAAAACTCATTTTACAAGGGTATACCTTATAAATATCTGCCCCCCACCCCTGGGACACCTAGGGGAGACCCTGGGGGTTCCTAATATGCCAAAACATTGTAGGTTATCCATTTTTAAGTGCCCCAAACCCCAAAGTCGAGTTTGGGCACAATTTACTTTTTAAAAGCAGTCCTGGTACCCAGGGCTGCTTTTAAACTGACCTCAGGCTTCAGCAGTGCACACATGCAAGTGCAAAAAGAGCTGCTGGCCTCTAAACTGCCATGCCCTAGGGTACTAGGGACTTCTAAGTAGTTTCAATCCCCCTGCCCTATTATATACTAGGGGCTTATAGGGTAGGTCATGCCAATCACAGGGGTACCCCACCATACCATTGTGTACCCTAGTGTATGTAGGTGTTTTAACTGTATTCTAATGTGTCTCTTCCAGCATAGCACTGGCCCTGGGCCTGGTTAGGCAGAGCCCAGGGTCAGTCAAAGTCAGTTCCGACCAGTATCAGTCAGCAAAAAGTTGCGGGGTGCCCAGGGCACAGGATGACTTTGCAACACTAACCCATACACCTTCCATCCTAAACGTATGTAAATGAAATAAGCAATATACCACTCTTCACAACTTTGCATCTCCTTGTCTATTTATACAATAAGACTACTCTACAAAAATAACACAGCCCGCCAGCTCACTCTCAACCACCATCTCCACCACCTGCACACACAGACCTAACAAAATGCCTTCTAAGCCTGCTGGAAAAGGATTATGATAAAGACAAACAACACTGTTGCTATTCTGATACAGTTAATACCAACATTAATAATACACCTGCTACACGTTCAAAGAATACTACTCACTTTTCTAGAAAACTAAATCACAGCACCACCAAAACACAGTTTCTAGACTGCCTACTAATACATGCTCAATCACTTTCTATAAACAAACACCACATCTATGATATACTCACTGACAAGCAACCTGACTTACTCTTCATAACTGAATCATGGTTGGGAGCTGACATGGCTCCAGTACTGCATGAAGCTGTTCCTGCAGGCTATCAAAATGTCACGCAAAATTGCATAGGCAAAACAGGTGAACTAGTGGTTATCTTCAAGGAAACAATAAATCTTACCACAGCTGGCAACATTTCCATACAAGGTTGTGAGGCCCTCATCACTGATGCAACCCTACACCAACTACCTCCTGTAACCTCCTCCTTCTTTACAGACCACTGCCTAGCAACGCAACATTCCCAGACACGATTCTAGACAGTTTAAAACCTTATGACACTACACTCCAACCTATGCATTCTTGGGGACCTAAACATATTGCTTGACAAACTAATATGTTTCATACGAGAACTATCATCATTGGCCAAGACACTCTGAACCTACATCAGATCATCCACAAACCCACACACATGGCTGGAAACATCCTAGATGCCACTTTTGCAAATCCAGAGCTAGTTACCTTTCAAAGGATTACTCCAATCACATGGTCAGACTACCATCTGTTAGCTTTTCAACACAAAACACCACAACTCACCACACATAAGGCCACCTTACATGCAACCACATATCGACCGTGGAACAAACTCAATTTTGAATACCAATTTTGGGGTAGTTTGCGCTTAGGCCCCTGTAACTTTTTGATCACATAAGGTATCCACGTCAAATTTGTGTCCTTTTCTTCCAACATCATGGGGATTTTAAAGGTACCCAGGGTTTGTTGATTCCCCTGGAGGAGACCTAGAAATTAGCCAAAATACAGGTACATTTAGTTTTCTTTTTTTAAATGGGAAAAAAGTGCTGCAGATAAAAGCGTCTGGTTTTTTCCCTGCAAATGGTATCAACAAAGGGATTGTGGTGCTGAAATCACCATCTTCCCAGCTTTCAGGGACTGACAGAATTGTTTACACAGTTTTGGCATTTTACTTGGACATAGCCTATTTTTGCTATTTTTTGTGCTTTCAACCTCCTTCCAGTTAATGTTAGAAATGGGTATGAAAGCAATAATGGATTCTGGAAAGCTACACATTTCAGAAAAGTAGACAAAATTCTGAATTCAGTAAGGGGTCATTTGTGTAGATTCTTCAAGGTTTTTTTATAGAAACTAACCGTTGAAAATAGGAAAAATTGAAAATTAGTTGAAAAAAACTGCCATTTGTGCCAACGTTTTCACCTGTAACTTCTTCTAAGTATGACAGATTTTTTAAAGCAATATACCGTTCTATCTGCTGGACCCTTCTGGTTGTGGGGATATATAGGACTTGTAGGTTTGTAAAATTTGAGGTTTGCAGGGGATTCTGGGTAGGAAAACGTTGGGGGATCCACGCAAGCCATACCTCCCTGGACTCCCCCGGGTGACTAGTTTTCAGAAATGCGTGGTTTTGGTAGGTTTCCCAAGATGCCTGCTGAGCCCCGGGCCAAAAACCCAGGTGACCCCCCATTCAAAACCAGGCTGTTTTGTGATAGGTAATTTTGATGTCTCCTCAATACGTTTTGGGCCCTTGCATGTTGTGGGTACTTGGCCGACCCACACGAGTGAGGTACCATTTTAGCGAGAGACTTTGGAGAATGCGGGGTGGGTGGAAGTTTTTGGACCCACACAGATTCCAGAACTTTCCTTCACAGAAAAGTGGGGAAAATGTGTTTTTTTGAGGTTTGCAAGAGATTCTGGGTAACAGAACCTGGTGAGAGCCACACAAGTCACCGCATCCTGGATTCTCCTGGGTGTCTAGTTTCCAAAAATGTATAGGCTTGCTAGGTTTCCCTAGGTGCCGGCAGAGCTAGGGTTCAAAATCTACAGCTAGGCACTTTGCAAAAAAAGGGTCAGTTTTCACTGTAAAAATGTGGTGTGTCCACGTTGCATTTTGGGCCGTTTCCTGTCGCGGGTAGTAGGCCTGCCCAAACAAGTAAGGTACCATTTTTATCGGGAGACTTTGGGGAATGCTGGGTGGGTGGAAGTTTGTGGAACTGCGCAGATTCCAGAACTTTCCATCACAGAAATATGAGGAAAATGTGTTTTGTTTTTACAAAATTTGAGGTTTGCAAGGGATTCTGGGTAACAGAACCTAGTGCGAGCCACACAAGTCACAACATCCTGGATTCCCCTGGGTGTCTATTTTTAAAAAATGTATAGGTTTGCTAGGTTTCCTTGGGTGCTGGCTGCGCTAGGACCCAAAATCCACAGGTAGGCACATTCCGAAAAAAAGTTAGTGTCGAGTGGGCTTTCTGCCGCCCTGGGGAGGGGGGAATCGGGGGCTATTTCCCTGATATGCCCCCAGGGGGGCAGAAAGACTGTGGCTATTTTTTGGGGGGGGGGCGGGGGGCATTGGGATGCCCCCATCCCTATGTATAAAAGAGCCAGCAGAATCGCTGGCGCATAGTGGGCTCCCTGCCTCCTGTGGGGCAAATCTGGGGCTACCTCCCCCATCTGTCTCCTGGGGGTGGGCCAGAAAGACTGTGGCATCTTTTTTGGGGGGTGGGGGCATTGGTATACCCATTCTGGGCAGCCCCCACCCCTGAATTTTGATTTTATTTTATCCCTTGTGGCTAGTGGGCTTTCTGCCCCCCGAGGGGGCAGATAAGGGGCTATTGCCCCCATCTGCCCTCCGGGGGGGAGAAAGACTGTGGCTATTGTTTGTTGGGGTGGGGGCATTTGCATGCCCATTCTGGACAGCCCCCACCCCTACGTATAAAAATAAAATAAGCCCTGGTGCCTTGTGGGCTTTTTGCCCCCCAGAGGGCAGATCAGGGGCTACTGCCCCCATCTGCATCTGGTGGGGGGCAGAAAGACTGGGGCATTTTTTTGGGGGTGAGGGCAATGGCATGCCCCTTCTGGGCAGCCCCCACCCCGAAGTTTGAAAAAAAAATCCCTGGTGCCTAGTGGGCTGTCTGCCCCCCGGGGGGGCAGATAAGGGGCTATTGCCCCATTTGCCTCTGGAGGGGGCAGAAAGAATGTAGCATTTTTGGGGGCAGCCCCCACCCCTAAGTATTAAAAACAAAAAAATCACTGGTGGCTAGTGGGCTTTCTGCCACCACCTGGGGGGCAGATCAGGGGCTATTTCCCCCATCTGCCTCCTGGGGGGAGGACATAAAGTCTTTTGCCTTTTTTGGGGGGGCAGAGTGGGGGCATTCTGGGCAGCCCCCACCCCTGGCCTATAAAAAAATCCCTGGCGTCTAGGGTGCTTTCTGCCGCCCCGGGGCAGGCAGATTGGGGGCTACTGCCACCTTCTGCCCCCCCAGGGGGGGAAGAAAGACTGTCTGGGGCAAAATTAAATGGGGGGAGCAAAGGCCCTTGCCCAAGGGGCCACTCCCCCCTCCCTGGTGGGTAGTGGGTGGATCCTTGCTTGGGGATCACCCTCCTGCGGGGGCCGCGTGCCCCCTGCATACTATTAGTCATGCCCCGGGTAGGTGTCAGTACCCGTGGCTGCAGGGCCCCCACAGGCCCCTGCATATATTTTCCTCATTGCCCCCAGGACCTGGCCCACCCGGGTGTCTATTAAAACAAAGCGAGGGAGCCCGCGCTTTGTTTTTTTTTTATTTTTTCAGTGGGATTCGCGCACCGTATGCAAATCCCGCCGAAAAAAAAAAAAGAAAATGCTTTTTTGGTGACCCCCTGAGCAGGCCTAGGGGTCAGGGTGTTTCTACCCTGCCCCCTTTTCTTCATTTTTAACTTTTTTTCTTGTGACTTGGTTCAACACTCCAAACCAAAAAGTGTTGGCAGCCAATCAGAATCAAGCTCAAGCTCGGGAGGGTTCTCAGATCCACCGTGGTCACCAGGTATCGATAATTTTTTATGTTTATATTGCTCAGGAACTACTGAACGGATTTACACCATTTAAAAAAAGAACGCTTTCTGAACCAAGAGCTACCTTTTTGCCAAATTTGGAGTAATTCCTTTCAGCAGTTCGGGCTGTAGGCTTCTCCAAATTTTCCTAAGGAAATTAACATGGAGAAAACGCGTTTTGGGACCCCCCTTTTTTCTCGGCCCCTGCTTGACGAATCACCCCGAATCTTTCAAGACAGGAGCTGACCGTAATGGCCATTAGTTTTGAAAATTTTGCGAAGATTTGTCAAACGACGCCAAAGATATTTCCAAATCAAAAAACGCTTTTCCTATGGAGACTAGGTCCTAACTATAACTACCTACTGGCGACCGCCAGTAGGTAATATGTGTGTATATATATATATATATATATATATATATATATATATATATATATATATATATATATTTGCTGAATAATCCGAGCATTTGCTTTAGTGTTTGTTCTTTCTTAAAAGCTGCTATTAGACCCAGGAGAACAATGGAGGGCTAATATCACCCCCAGGTCGAGGGAATTGCCTACTTTTATCACTGTCATTTGTGTTTTGTGTGGTCATTTTCTCATTATTATCTATATTTGAATTTTAGAGCCCCTATGACTCATATACTTAACAACTATATAAACACTTAGGAGACTATTTTACTGTCAACTGTTAGTTGCTGACCGAGGAATTTGCAGTTTTAATTGTGTATTCATTGATGATTTTAATCCATGATGGATTTCTATGCATTTTATATCTTTTTTTAATCCTTTTATGGCCGGCCAGGCCGAATAAAGAGCTTTGAGATATATATATATATATATACATATATATATATAAATATAATGTGATATGGAAAGACTCATATCTGCTAATCACACTAGACGTAATGAGCCTCTATACAATTATAGCTCATGAAGATGGATTGCGTGCAATACGCCACTTCCTTTACATGCGACCCATCTCATTTTACCAACATTCTGCGATGCTGATGGAAATGTGCAGATTGTGTCTTAACAATAACTACTTCATGTTTGGAGGTGACACATTCAAACAGCTTCAAGGGACGGCAATGGGCACCTGCTTCGCCCCACCTATGCTAATTTGCATTTGGGCTGGTGGGAGGAGCAGGTGCTCTGAGTGGAACATGCTGAGGAATGGAAGGTAAACATAGTGACATGGATGAGGTTCATTGGTGACCTGTTTGTAGTGTGGGACGGTACATTGGAATCAGCTCAACATTTTGTTCAGGAAATCAATGTTAACTCCCTGAACCTCAGATTCACAGACACTATTAGCAGGTCAAAGGTTTCCTTCTTGGACCTAGAAGTGTATGTTAAAGACAATCAAGTACACACTCGTACATTTAGGAAACCAACAGCAGGAAACTCTATTCTGCATGCCAGGAGCTTTCATCCTCAGAGGCTCAAAATGAGTATACCTTATGCTGAGCATCTGAGGATGAAACACAAATGCAGTGATGCCCAAGGTCTGATTGAGGCCCAGACATGCCTAACAAAGAGGTTTATCCAAAGGGGCTACAGTCCAGATAGACTAATGATGCACATGCCATTAAAAAGAAATAAGACATAGGTGGACAACCAAGGATGATTACTGGATACAGTGCTTACCATTCTAGGGTGAGGGACAGTTTGTGTAAGCACTGGCATCTGGGTCAAAGGGACCCAGTTTTAAGTGGAATGCTGTCACGTAGACTAACCTTCAAAAAAGCCAAATCAAAATGAATGAGTTGGTCAACAGCAGCCCAGAAGTTGGTCCCTCGGAGGGCTGGTTAAAAGCAAGTCCCGGTTTCCACAAGTGCTTTAAGTGTAAAGCTTGTAAAATTGCATGTAACGAGAAGCAGGTCACATCACCCCTTATGAAAAGTCCTTGGAAGATCAGAACCTCTTTGAATTGTAGAAGTGAATTTGTTGTTTATATTCTAAAGTGTACGTGCCCAAAATTGTACGTGGGTAGCACCATTCATATGGTTCATATTCGGATATTACAACACTTGAGGGCAGTCAAGAACAACAACAAAAACTACCCAGTTGCACGACACATCAATGAAATTCACAAGGGGAATGTAAGTGACTTGTCATATTATGCAGTGGACCAGGTGCCCAAATTAAGGAGGGGTGGAAACTGTGAGATGAGACTGCATCAGCTGGAGTCCAGGTACATACTGCTGTTCAACACCAAGATTCCATTTGGACTTAATGCAGAAGAATGTTTACATGTCCATCTGGGTTAGTTAGGGTATCTAGAATCAGCGTTTTTAGCACTCTGCAGGGTATGAACAGTGAGAGGAAGGTAAAAGACAGAGGTACATAACTAATGGTGTAGGGGACCAACAGGATGGGTACTAGTATTGATTTTTTAGACTTAAGGAGGTGCATGAGTTTTGATGATTTTATACAAATCATGAAACTGTACGTCATTGATAACAATTTCAACAAGTGCTTTCGATATATCAATTTACACAGTTAACCTATCAGGATATGCTTGACAGGGCTGCTCCCTAAACTTTCAATGGAGATAGTAGGTTGTATGAGAGCACCAGCACTTTATTGGTCATTGTAATGATCTTATGCAGCATTTGCACATTTAATGATATAGCCAGTTTACAAACACATTAAATCGTGAATGAGTTCTATAAAGCACTTGCACTTTAGAACTGTTGATTTGCACTAAGGCACTTGCACTTTACTTAGAAATGAATCTAAGTGTATCCTACAATGAACTTTTTAAGGTGCTTGCATTTTCATAGATAGTCCTCTGGTACAGTTATGCAAACTATGAACGAGGTCTGTAAGCACTTGCACTTTGGAACTTTTGGAGCCATTACATCGCATTTGCACTTTAAATACAGAGGAATCAAACTGTATCAGCACAGTACAGGACAGTAATGCGGGGAGCAGCCGTCTTAATAGAAGGTCTCACAATTCACTTTATATTTGGACACATGTCAGTGTTATTTTTTTAATATTTTCAAATATTTTTAAGGATTGTGAATTCTTGGTAGTTATTTTCTATACCTCTTGAAAATAGTAACGTGAAAGTCCAATTTTCTGCACAGAATTACATGTACAGGAAATAGAGTGGGATAAATGAGGGAAAAGTGAATAGCAGTCCTGTTTTTCACAATAAGATGTATTATTGTGTGAATACTGTATGCCCAACCATTTGTGGTCTAACCTCACCCAGAGTAACATGAGTGTCAAGATTTCCTGCACATGCATCAATGTGAATTGGCATCTTAGCGTTATGAATTAATGAGCATAATGAGAAATGTCACCCCTATGAGTCGCAGTACTAAGAAATAGAAACAAGCGAGTGACAATGAATTTTAATTGTCTCTACGCTTGCTGGATAAATGAGAGAATAGCCTTGGGCAAATTTATATTTATCGATTTTATTTTACTTGACTAATCTATTTACTCTTCGTAATGAACTCAATGGTCACAAACGCCAGGCATCAGCGGCATTGCCGAATCTGTTTATTATGTCCATTGATGTTATGCACCATATGATACTTAACCCTGCATTTTTAATGGTGGAGCTACGATGACGTTTTGTTGTGTGAGCAAGGCAGGAAGTGCCAAAACGCGTAACAGCAGAGATTTTAATAAACCAGAAACTTATCGTGTGATCCAGCGCCTGTGTTGGTGTCCATTTCTTGATTGAAGGAATTGGAGTTGGAGATGATATAAATATGTATATATATATATATGTGTATAAAAATGTTCTGCAAATCACCCCATGAGTGCTGGCTTCTATTCATCAGATGGGGAACAGTGGAGCTTTGATATATATATATATTATTTTTGCTTAACACGCATATAGGTACTGCATAGTTTACACATAAGTTATTTGATGATATCCTTATGGGTCTCTGTTTTATTTTATCTATCACAATGTGTAAATATGATCATAACCATTGTATCTATTAGTGTTTCACTATTGAAATATTGGGGAAAGATGTAACATAAAAATAAACACATTTAAATAAAAAAACAAATAAAAAAATACAATTACCCCAAAAATTTATAAAAATAAATAAATCATTTTGCTTTATACATAGCAACACTTGAAAGTCAGAGTTTCAAAATATTTATCCATACATGAATATATGAGACTTTATATAATACAGCTTTATAACTTTTTGTTATTTTCCAAATACATGTATACCTTGTTATGCAGTAATATATCTATATATGTATTACTTTACTCCCACTGTAGAGAAAAATACCTCTCCATTTCATTACTCTGTGTCTCATCCTATACCTCATTCATTTTACTACTATGATCTCCCTAAGAACCCTTTCTAGGCTCTCCCCTCCTCCATCTTTCCTCTGACTCCTCCCAATCCTCATTTTACAACTATGATCTCCCAAATAACACTTTTTAGGCACTTCCCTCCTCTATCCATTCTTTATCCTATTCAATCCAACTAACAGACTCATATGTCCGTTGCTCCAATTAACAACTTATATTTCCCTATACTAATCCACCACTAATCCACTTTGGGTTTGGGAGTAGCGTGCCACTCACCGAAAAGCACTTCAATGACTCATCACGGGTAGTAAGCGCTATATAAATACAATGTCACTTACAATATCTCTCATATCCCTGAGCAATTCTGTAAAAACAACTACACTAAAAGGTCTTACAGGTTTGTGATTGTGGGGAAACACTTAAGGAAACTTCTGGGAATATTTTCTTCGAAAACCATTGTGTCTGTGACGTTTTGCAAATTAATATCTTTCCCAAGGTGTCCGATTCACTTCGCTGTGTGACCTTCTTGCCTCCCAAAAAATCACTGCCATCGGTTTTTTCAGCATCACAAAGATCAAACATTTCTGTTTTATGGAAGGAATACCTGGTTCTCCTTTTTCCCCTTCCTGTGTCTGGGTGGAGGGATGGAGATCGTCCTCCTCTTTACTATTTTCCTCTCTTTCTCAGTCCCCTACTATCCTCGCCCCGTCTATACCATTGTACCTCTACCCATACTTATACCATAGCATCTCCACACTTTTATAAATCCCAGTGCCTTTACAAGAACCTATAACCTACCATGTATACCTATATCTTAGTACTTCTACACCTACCTACTCCTACTTTCACCATAGTTCCTCTATAACTCCCTCATCCTATTCTATAATCTAGCACCTTCATCCCTATCTGTATGCTAGTACCCCTACACTACCTGTACTAAAGAACACTTTTTCCCTAATATTGATAACCCTGCCTATAACCAACTACCTCCACTCCTGCCTAGTCCTAGTTTCTATCCTAATATCACTAAATTCTACTCTAGTAGCTCTAACACCCCTTCCCATACCCTTTCAACTCTCCTCTCTAATAGCTGTACTTGTTCCTGGCGAATCTAATCAGGTCCCTAGGCTTTTCGGCTATATCCTATGCCGACGATACGCAGATCATCGTCTCAGTGTCAGGATCCCCCACTGACACTATGAAACAGTTCCATACCTGCCTTCATCAGGTTGGGGACTGGATGGCTGCCAATTGTCTAAAACTTAACTCTAGTTAGACGGAGGTCTTTCTCTTCGGTGCTCACACTAACTTCTGGTCACCCGATCTCTGGCCCTTGGAGCTTGGGCCACTACCCACGCCAGTGATCAAGGTTAAGAACTTGGGAGTCATCTTCGATTCTAAACTCTCATTTGAAAACCACGTCAACCAGGTTACCTCCCTTTCTTTCTACACGTTAAAGCTTTTGAGAAAGATCCTCCCATTTATCCCAGCTGAGCTACGTAAATTAGTGTTCTCAGCACTCGTTCTGTCAAGAGCTGACTACTGTAACGGGCTTTTTATCAATCTTCGGAAAAAGTGCCAGTCTAAGCTGCAGGTTGTGCAGAATGCAGCGGCTCGGCTCTTGTTGAACATCCCAAGACACAAATCCGTGTCGAAGGTGCGCAAGGATTTACATTGGCTGCCAATAAAAAGACTAATTGAGTTTAAGGCTCTATGTATTGTTTTTAAGGCCACACAGGACATAGGACCGGGTTTTCTAAAGCGGAATTTGCTACCCTATATTCCAGTCCGTTGTCTCCGCTCATCCTCTGCCCATGATCTGATTGTTCCCAGGGTAAAAAAATGTTCCTGGGGGGGAAGAAGCTTTCTGGTTGGCGCAACTAGGTTGTGGAATTCTCTCCCAATAAGATTGAAACAAGAAACACATCTGTTAGCTTTCAGGAAAGCGCTAAAGACATGGTTGTTCAATCTTTAAAGTGCCTGCGAACCTCCTAGCTTAAATCCTGTCTCTGATGAGCAAGCGCCTAGACACCCTCGGGTGAATGTTTCGCGCTCTACAAATCTCCATTTCATTTCATTTAATTTCATTACCTTACAACATCGGCCACTGCCTATACACTAATACCTGTACCCCTATACACTAGCAGTTCTGGACCTTCCAATAAACTGTAGTACCTACACTCTAGTGCCTCTATCCAACTTGTAATTAAGTACCTCTATCCTCTCAAACGGGTTTCTGCCCGCGCCAAGCCACTGAAACTGCCTTGTTGGCTGTGGTGGAAGAATCTAGAAAGATTCTTGATTCAGGAGGGTCTTCAGCCATAATCCTCCTCGACCTTAGCGCAGCCTTCGATACGGTGAACCATCGTATTCTGGTTCACCGTCTCAGGAGCGCAGGAGTAACTGGTACAGCTTTACTATGGCTGCAATCCTTTCTAGAAGAAAGATTCTTCCAGGTATTTGAAGGCGTTACCACCTCAAAACCCATCCCCCTACGGTGTGGAGTTCCCCAGGTCTCATCGCTGAGCCCTACTATTTTTAATGTCTATATGTCCCCGTTGGCAGATATTGTAGCCCCCTTCGGGATCCACATAGTGACATACGCTGATGACACACAGCTGGTTGTAGCGTTGAACCATGCAGACCAGATGTCCAATGGCCTCCACTCCTGTCTCGAGGAAGTTGCCAAGTGGATGAGTCTGTCACATTTAAAACTTAACGGTGAGAAAACCGAGCTCATGATTCTCGGCAATCCTTTAAGCTTCAAATCATGCACTATGTGGCCAGCGTGCATGGGCCCGGTGCCGGCCACAAAAACAGAGATAAAAAGCCTGGGCATCTGGCTAGACCAGGACCTCACCTTCAAAGCTCAGGCCAGGAAGACTGCTGCTTCATGCTATGGCTTGCTTAGAATGTCCCGCAAAGTGCTTCCCCTCCTACCCTTTCAAGCAAAAAAACTGCTAATTCAAGCACTAATCCTCTCATGGATAGACTAAGGCAACGCTCTATATTTAGGTGCCCCAAACCCAGTGGTCGTGAAACTTCAAACTGTACAAAACTGTGCAGCAAGACTGCTGATGGGGGTCCCCAATCGTTGTTCAGCAAAGCCCGCGCTATACTCTCTCCATTGGCTTCCAGTGCAGGAGAGAATCAGCTTTAAGGCCCTCTGCGTTGTCCATAAGTCTCTGCAAGGGAGCGGGTCACCGATCAACACAACCATGATTCACCCCTATAAGGCAAACAGAAAATTGTGCTCTCATGAGCTCCACCTAGTAGTGGTCCCCAGGATCAAGAAAGCCAGAAGTGGAGGCCGGCTCTTTTCGTATAATGCCGCCAAGCTCTGGAACACCCTACCGCTGTATCTTCGCAGGGAATTCAACCATCTTGCCTTTCGAAAACAGCTAAAGACCTGGCTCTTTCCTTAGGGTCAGAACAACAAAAGAGTTTGCCTTCTCAGGAGAAGAGCTGGCGTAGAGAATCAAATTTGATTCTTATAAAGCCCTCACTCACCAACCTAGTTGGTGACATGCTTCATCATCGGGCCCCACCAGGAAGGTCGAGTACCTCCGGTGTGCTTCAACGCCAGAATTACTGCGGAGCGGGTTGAAGTGGCAAGTGCACGTGATTGTGAAGTGATTTAAAAATGACTAGGCTGTATCCGAAAATGATTTTATTCGCCGGTCAGTCAGGCACAAAATAAAAACAATGTGGGTGATATGATCGCTGAGGAATTGGTCAGCTAAATCTCACTATGTGTGGTCAACATGTTTCTGCCTCTATGATGCTACTAGCTAGGCATTCGTCAGGACCAAGGTGAAGACCCCGGCGGTATGAGCACGCTAAGGCTCACCCTAACCTGGAGGTCAAATGCGTGAAAGAGTAGGAAAAAAGTCTTTAAAAACCTACTATCATTGCGGGATCCTTCTTACTTATTGGGACCCTGCAGATCTACATAGGGTGATCACTAAACACACCCTGGGTCTCGGGAGGGGGGTGGTGGCTGATTGGCACACGCCGGAAGCCAGACACCCGCTTGGTACCTGGTTGAACCCTCTGAAAACCCCGGTTTTCAGAGGGTTCAACCAGGTACCAAGCGGGTGTCTGGCTTTCTCGGCGGTGTGCCAATCAGCCACCACCCCCCTCCCGAGACCCAGGGTGTGTTTAGTGATCACCCTATGTAGATCTGCAGGGTCCCAATAAGTAAGAAGGATCCCGCAATGATAGTAGGTTTTTAAAGACTTTTTCCTACTCTTTCACGCATTTGACCTCCAGGTTAGGGTGAGCCTTAGCGTGCTCATACCGCCGGGTCTTCACCTTGGTCCTGACGAATGCCTAGCTAGTAGCATCATAGAGGCAGAAACATGTTGACCACACATAGTGAGATTTAGCTGACCAATTCCTCAGCGATCATATCACCCACATTGTTTTTATTTTGTGCCTGACTGACCGGCTAATAAAATCATTTTCGGATACAGCCTAGTCATTTTTAAATCACTTCACAATCACGTGCACTTGCCACTTCAACCCGCTCCGCAGTAATTCTGGCGTTGAAGCACACCGGGAGGTACTCGACCTTCCTGGTGGGGCCCGATGATGAAGCATGTCACCAACTAGGTTGGTGAGTGAGGGCTTTATAAGAATCAAATTTGATTCTCTACGCCAGCTCTTCTCCTGAGAAGGCAAACTCTTTGTTGTTCTGACTATTATTTGGGGGATCAAGAGTGTTCCTTCTAAAAATTCCCTCTCTCTCTTATTGTTTATAGATCTTTCCTTAGGGTGTCTGTCCGCTCTAGTTACTGCTTCAGCGCTGGGATGCTCCCGGGTAGCCATGCGCTATATAAATGCCATTTCATTCATTCATTCATAATGTCCAATCCCCCATCCATACCCAAGTACTTCTTCCCATTTGCAAATCCTAGTACCTTAACTTGTGCCTCTAGCTCTAATTGTATGCTAGTAGCTCTATGCCTAGTTTTACCCTAATGCCATTTCCTGACTATACCCTAATACTTCTACTATACTTATATCTCAGAGCATCTACTCTTTCTTATATCCTTGTGCCTTTACCCAATCTATGCATAGTAAGTCTACATCTACCCTCTCTATACCCCTGTACCTCTACAGGTACTCTAGCATTGATATCCCTACATAAAACAAACATAAAAATAAGATCCACAATATGTGCCTCTACCCTACTACCTCTAACCCCTCCTAGTACTTCTTCCCCCTTCCATATCCCTTTTACTCCTTATCTGCTTTCTTGTCACCGGTGTCCCCATTTTATGCTGTTTTTGTTGAAATTCTTCAAATTATTTGAGGAAATTGTTTTCCTCATTTTGAGAATTCATCAAAGTGGAGTTTAGCAAGCCTGGGGATTACAGGCTTGTGTTCCACATTTTGATTTTCCCATGAAACAAGCCAGAGCCAACTGCAGCCTGTTACAACACTCAAGGAAATCTGAAATCACACCCACCTGTGCAAACACCAGAACTATATTCTTACACATAATGCTAGAAAGCTCATGTTGGAAATGTGCCATTTCTGGAGGCTCGCCCTGAATTTTTTGCCTTTTTGTTGAATTCTATGTTTCCTCGCTATAGAACTCTGTGCAGTCTACCCCTGCTAATCCAAAGTAAAGTACTAGTGCTCCTTCTTTCTACATGAAAAAATGTGTATACTCCCGACTGGCACATTCAATTTACTCATAAGTCCCGAGTATATGGTACAAGGTGTACCCAGGTCCTGTAAATTAAATGCTAAAAGTGAACTGCAGCATGCATTGAGCCATCTACTGCAATGGCACTACCAATGGTATCCAGGCCTACCATTGTAGCCTGGCTGTGCAGTTTTGAAACTGCAAATTTGACATGCCTATGATCCAGCGTTTCAGGAACTCAGAAATATTCATTCATAACCTGGACCCAAATAATTTTAGCTCCCTTCACACTGTATGAGTTTAGACCAACTTACTAGTTTATGCATCACCTCTAAAATGATGGATCTTTTTTTAAGAAGGCAGGGATTTGGTAAATAATGATCCGAAATTTCAGAGTGATTCAACACCATACCATAATAACAACAGACACTTTTCCGTTAATAACAATAATCTTTATCTAAAATAATGTGATGCTCATTAAGTACAAATACAGCACAAATCAGAGTACTTCACTCTAAGAACATTCAGTTTTAATCAGTTCAGTATACATCTCATGAACAGCGCAATAAGAGAGTGGATAGGTAGAGAGACAAAAGAAGAGAAATCATTTGCAAAACAATTATGCAAATCAGAGACTGATTATAGTTACCTATCATTCATGTCTTAATATTAGAAATGCTACCCTCTGGCCATGAGAGTAAGCAGGGCACTTCAAAGAAGAATTTGAAATGCAAAGTTTAAGAGTCAGGAACAGCAGATCATCAGCGAGCCCACAAGAATAGGAAACAACAATACAGATTTCAACTCTCGCAAAGTTAGGAATACGCCGCTTAACCCCACCTACTTACTAGGTATAATTACACCCCAAATTCACACAAGTCCAACCCCTACTCTATCCATCCCACCTAACTAAAGATTCTAATTGGCTAAAACAAGGGCTAAAACAAGGGGTCACACCACTCCAAGCAAGTTCCGATTTTCAAACACACTATTGTCCAAACTCAATATGTCATTTTCAGGCTTCTGTATCTTTCTCTTCTGTAGCATGTTCACATTTCGTTCACGTTTAATGTAACTTTTTCTGTCCGCATGTCCTCTTCCAGAGGAACTCGCTTTCAGAGGCTCATTGTTTCCTCCATAACCTTGGTCATCACCGAAGACACACAGAAAACCGATTAAGCACTCTCCTCACACCATGGTTTAATATTTCAAGCTAGATTTTCTAAAGCCTTTCTCTCCACCACAGAAAAAGCCATTTTCTAGGAAAAGACAAATACAACGTGAATATCATATCTTTTGCATGAGTTTATTCTCTAAAAGTGTTCTGCTTAGCAATATTAATGGTTTGCACAAGATTCAAAAATCATTAGTATGATCATTAAACTTGCAGCCCTTTCGTCATTAGTTTCTGCATTAGTTATGTGCAGGCTTGTGGCCTACCCCAGATTTTCTCTAAACGCGTTCTCATTTACGCATGCGCAGTTAATTCAAAACTCGGTTAATAGCACACAGTTAACTTTTTAATGATTATTTTGCAAAATGAGAGGATCAATCCGAGCAGGTTTTGTTTCGTGAAAACCCTGCTTCATCCCCTGCATCTTCATTTTAAATATCATTAAACCACTCCTCAGTTGGCTTAATTGCCCACAAGGCAGGGTACATGGTATGTTTGTAACCTGATGTTGTTATAATGCATCCTCTCCATAGATTCTCAATTTCCTGCTGCTCAGGCAGTGTGTGTGGTGTGTGTAGTAATTATGTTGTAATGCAGTTTGTGGAATGTGGAATTTTACTGTCATGTAACGTCACGCGGGGGGGCCAGGATTCTATTCCTGGCTGGGAAGGATCTGGTTTCTTCTGGCTGTAAGAAATAAATCTGTGTGTTCAAGGTGCATGCCACTTTCGTGGTAGGCAATGGGTGGAGAGCTGTGTGGAATGAAAAAATTCTGAAAAGAGACTGAAAGTTGGATTGGGTATCAGTGGAGATCACCAGCATATGTCAGAAGCAGATTTCATGTGGGAAAATATTAGCCTTGATTTTATTGGGCCATTTGATTTTATGCCTGAGCAGGAGAGGTTTGCGGCTGCTCTAGTGGATGCCAAATCGAGGTAGTTTGAAGTTGTGTTTATAAGGAGTGTAAACACAAAGTCCACCATTGCCATGCCGGAACAAATCTTTAGGAGAGAGGGAATACCTTCCAAACTTGTTACTGACAATGGTACGCAACTCACGTTCCAAGAGATAAGAATGTTATTGGAAGGTGTGGGTGTGAAGCATTTTTGCACTGCACTATATAACCTGCAAGGGAATGGTCAAGTAGAGACTGAACCGATTGATTAAATGGACTATAGAATTAGCCAGCAAAGCGGGTATGGGTGTGCAAAATGCAGTAAAGGACATTCTGTGGGCGTATTGCACCACACCCAACATTGCCACTAGGAAAACTCCCTCCGAGTTGATGAGGGGTAGAAAACCAGGGACCAAGTTCTGTCCTTCATGGTTGCGGGAAGGATGTATGGAGAAGGTGGTAAGAAATATTGATTGTGGTCAAAAAGTAGGCTTAATTGGTGTGGGAGATTGTGTGAAGGTTAAGCTGGAGGAGTGAGTCGAAGGTTGTCGAAGTTTCGGTGTCCCTACAGAGTGAAGGTCGTGGGACGAAACTGGCTGAAGTTGTAAAATTATCAGACATGGAACTTGAGGAGAGTGACTTTGTTCTAGAAAAGAGTCAACCAGAGCTGGACAAAAGTTTGGGCTCGTGTTCAGGGTGGATGATGATGGAGGGTGGTGATTTTCATTCAAGTACAGCTGGTGAAAGAGAGGGTGTCAGGGAAAATAATGTTTCCAGGAATGGCCATGATATGGTTGATAGACAGGTTGTGGCAAGGGAGAGAAGATGTTGCAGACCACCAGGTTGGTTAGAGGATTTTGTGTGTGGGTAGAGGGGGCCTAGTATTGCTGTTTGTAGTGGTGTCCTAGAATTGTTGTTTGTACTGCAGTATATTGGTTCGCAGGTGTTTCCTGATTTTGTTGCCTATGTCTTTCCTCATTATGTGTCAGTTCTGCGAGTGTGAAGGGAAGGGATGTGTTACAATGTGGTGTGGATAGAAATGGAGGGGATGTGAAGTAATGATGATGTAATGCGGTTTGTGGACTGTGGATCTTTACTGTCATATGACGTCACTCATGGGGCCAGGATTCAATTCCTGTCAGTTAGTTCACGGCTTGCTGGGAAGGTTCTGGTTTCTTCAGGCGGTAAGAAATAAACCTGTGTTTAAGGTTCCTGCCACTTCAGTGGTAAATTACAACAGTGTGATGTAATCGGATGTTGATGAGAGCCTGAGCTGTAAGAATGTCAGTTGGAGAGAGTGGGATGGGCAGTGAGGATGCTGCTCCTGGTGGGGCAATTACATATAACCTGTAACCTATAACTTAAGAGATATCTTCTTCGATAAATGTACATTGTAACCTACGTGACCTGGCTACTAAATGCTGCCTACTAGAGGGTATCTCTCATTTACAATACTGGTGATGACTGGATAAAAGAACCACTCATCAAAGGAGATTGAAATTAAAGTGAATCTACTCTAAGAATCAAAGAAGAAAGAGATTAAATCTGTGAGAAGAAAAGAGAAACGTGCTGAAAACCCCACCAGTGTCTTTTTCATCAGACAGCTTGCAGTCAACAGAAGTGTAGGGTGTTTCACCTGCTTAATTTTCAAATGTAAGCTGATTCATCGTGACTCTGGTGCCAACAAGGTTGGAGTTGGTTTGTGCAGCATTGTAGTGAGTGAACCGGCAGCAAGTGTGGCTGTGTAAAACAGGAGGGCAGTGCACAGCAGTTAAATTGGGAAGTTGGCCTGTGCAGTGCACCGTTATTAGCGCTAAGACTGTGAGTTTACATTTGATTCTCTGAGAGCCCCGGATGAAACCATAAGTAGACTGTTATTGGGAGAAGGGGCCCATATAACATGCCAAAACTGAAGTAACTGTTGATTTTACCAATTAATTTATTGGCCCCCTGTGCGCAAGACTGTAGACTGTTATCAACTGTATGCAAAGCTGTCATTACTTTGTGTGTGTGAGGGAGCTGCTTTTTGCAGTGTGTGTCATCATAGCCGCACAAATTGGAAACTGATGCGGGCTTAGCATTGCCATGCAAGCACTTTGCTAAGGCTGCAAAAGCAACAGTGTGGATCACCAATCCACGCAGGGGACAGCAGCCCGTGTCATCACAGCTGCACGAGTAGGAAACTGATGCGCGTACGGAGCAGAGGCGCATGCATATGATTACTGATGTTGTGGTAACCGGCTATTTAAGAAGAGTGCACAAGCCGCATGGAGCACATCAAAACAAGTTAAATAAACAGTGCCTCAAGAAGAAATACCTGTTGCCTTATGAAGCAGTAATTGATTAAAGGACTTCGTTCTGTGGCAAAGAAGGGGCAGACAGACACCTGTGATAGAGCGCCATGCTCTCGTAAAATTTGTAGGGGTGCGTCATAATCACCGTTAGTTCGCATCCGCATATATTCAGGCATATATAAATGAGTGGCTAGTAAAATGTAATTTGAATTGCATTATTAGAGTGAATAAGAGAGTAGTCGTGTTATTATAATCATGCAAATGTAGTGCAGTATTGAAATGTGTTTAAAATGATGCATAGATGATTTAGTTTATGTGCAGTTGAGATGCAATAGTTAACGTGAATGATATTAAATTGCACGTGTAGTTTATGTTTGCATATGAAATGTACGAGCCTATGCTTAAAGAAGTAATTAAGAATTGTGTGTTTAAATTGTGTAAAGGCCTGACTGCATATACGCCAAGGAAAGGCCTGGTCGTTCTTATGTTAGCTTATTTGGTAGGCAGAGAAGGTGTTCTCTTGGAAAGGCTCTCTGGGCACAGTTGGTAGATTCGTACAGAGGGAAAGTCTGTTGAATTGTATCTTCTGTTGCAGGTGCAAGGACACATGCCTCGTTAGCGAAAGACTGGTTCTTTGTTTCAGGAGTTAGGGTGGTGGGAGGCATTGAGATGGGAGTATACTGGAATGTAGGGATGATACTTTCAGCGGAGAAGGTGCCTGGGACTCAAGGTCATCGTAACCGTCCTGGATGAAGTAAGGGTTTCGATGGAAAAGTACGAGAAGGAAGACCTGGCAGAAGAGGCGTGACAAGGGCTTGTGTTCAATTGTATGTGGATTTTGTATTAGGGATAGTGCCCCGAGGGAGGAAGAGAGAGAAGAGGTAGAGGAGACCAGAGAGAAGGGCAGAGAGAGAGAGAGATCTTTAGGAAGGAGCATCTTAGAACGAGCTCGAAATGCTAAGTGAGTGCACTTCTTAGGAAGTCTTCACAGCTGACACCTTTTCTTTTACTCTTGCCTGGGAAATTCGTTAAGTAGGTATGTCACCTTAGTGATAGAGTAGGGACAGCTAATGGTTTTACGCTTATTTAGGTAAATGAAGAATAATATAGAGATTGGAGTAGTTATTGTTTGTTTAATACTTCTGGAGCTAACGATTCTTCTTATTCTGAGTCGGATGAGACTCCTGCGTAGGATGATGTTTGTATTAGTGCCCATCTATTTCTTTAACCTCGTGTTGAGGTGCTTGCATGTGCAGTTATTCTTGGCTGTAATAAACCCACAAAATTGAATTCGGAGTCAGTGGTCTTTTAAGGTAAACTGGATTCTAGGTTGTTGCATAACCGAAAAGGATTTTCTTCCCTTCACACTATTCAGCAGGGGCGACCTGAGGATTCTTAGAGGAGATAAGATAAGATAAGAATCAGCTTTATCAGTTGGTAGCAGAGTAGGATGGTTTCCTCTGATAGTAAGGGGAGATCTAGATTAGGATAAGAGATTATTTGCCCCAGAGAGCCCGAGTGATGGGGATCCAGTGGATCGTAAGAGGAGGACGACGGCGGTCGATGAGAACTGACGGAGAGTGACGGTGCGGCGGAAGTAGCAGTTCATGGTAGAGTGAGTATGAACAGAGTGATGCTTGTTAGATTGCGGTGTTTAATTGTTGTGTGATGTCTTGCGGAGTTGGAATGAGAGTCGTGTGATTGAGGATCGGACCGTGAGCGCGCGCGGGCCGAGAGATTTGATTCGATATCCCGGGATAAAAGATTGTGGTGTAGAAGACACCCAGAGCTGAGATTGTTGACCAGAGGTTGTGGGGGTCATGAGACGTCGTTGATCAACCCACTGAAGATAGGGAGCATATGTGTGAGTGTGTGAATAACCGACGCTGGTCGTAGGTTGTTGTGTGCAGAACATTGAGCGTTTGGATCCTATCGATTGTGTCAGAGGTGATTGTCCGGTCGTTCGCGGACAGACAGTTGCCGGATTGACGTCAACAGTTTCGAGAGGCTGTTTGGTCATTGGTGGACCGACAGTCAGAGAAGTGATTGTCCGGTAGGACAGACAGTTACTTCGGAGTGTGATTGGGACATGTGCGAGCGAGAAAGGGGGAATTGAGAAGGAGGGGGACTGCTGCGGCGGAGGAAGAGTGACGTCAGACAGTGCCGTGCTGCGATAGGCCGGTTGGTGTGAGCCGCGCTGGCATTGGTGGATTGAAATCAGGAAGTAAAAACGAAATTTTGTGTGCGAACGGAAATCTGCTTCATCATGAAATGTTTTAAAGTTTTACGAGAACTCTGTAGAGGTGATAGGCATGTGGTTACTCGGGGAGGAGAGGAAGCCCCTCCCGAGGATACGCCAGCACATTACATGGCTAAGAATGTAGGATTACATACTATAATTTGGCTTGAGAATTGGCATAAAATGACAGAAGGAGAAGAAGAATTGACTTTCCCACGCTATGGTACTTTCAGGTTGGAAGTGTTATACCAGTTGAAATCTGTGATATCTTCCTTGCGACCACTACCTAGACCTACATAGTTTGAGGCACTACATGCATGGATTAGAGCAGCGTACGACAGGAAGAGAGACAAAAGCCAGGAAAGGGTGAAGAAGTCGATCAGGGCATTTCAAGATGCGAGATGGGATGCACTGGAGAAAAGGTGGAGAGTGGAAACAATTGAGGGGGACAGATTATATCCGTTGATAGAGGCACGCAGGGAAAAAGTGCAGAGGAAGATGACAGTGATACGAATTACAGCTTGTTAGACAGGCTGCTGTCAGAGAGACCACCTCCATTAAATCCAGAATATAGCAAAGGAAATTCGATTGTGGCAGGAGGGATGGACGAGTCACACAGTCAGACAAATATGAGAGTAGTGGGAAAAATCTCCACAGGAACAGAGGGAGTAGGAACCCAGTCTCCCATGGGGAATATGCGGTTGCCGGACTCCCTGACGGTACCTGTTACCATTGGTCCTATAGTATCAGTGTATGACCCAGATCGAGTAAGTGAAGGAAGTCTAATGCAGACGACAGGGAGAGAGGGGATCAGCGTTGGAGGGAATGGCGTAGAGGTACAATTGGTCCGTTCTCCGAAGCCCATAGAAGCGAGCACGCCACTGCCAGCCACCGCAGACTCCTCTAGTGGACAGGTGGATGAGAGACCGGTGAGACCAGGGTCGAGTCCAAGTCAGCTTTGAGAATGTGGGCACCACCTGTAAGGAATCAGAGCGATAGAATGCCAGGAGATATGGAACGAGACAACTTAGGAAGCAGACCAGGTTCCAGGAATACGATGGAAGAGAGCAAGCCACGAGAACAAAGCAGTGATTATGACGAGCGGAATGGTGCGGCTTGTCAAGAACTGTTGAGGAGTGCCGTGAAGGCAAAGTTGCTGGATGTAGTGAGACTAAAGGCAGAGGTAGATGAAATGATTAGTGGGAATCTGCCTGTGGAGAGAGTAGAGATCTATGAACCAGACGAGCTGCTTTTTGTAGCAAAGGATGTGACTCGTAAAGCAAGGGCCGCACAGAAGAAATTGACAGAATTGGCCAAGAAATATGAGGTGGGTCTGAATAAAACAAAATCGTTGCAGGGATCACATAGGTTGCAATATAGTGATCAAGAACTGGAGGAGAAAAGGGTCACAGGATTAAGGACACATACTAAAGACCTGATTGTAGGGATGCGTATATGGATAATGCTGAATAAGTGGGAGGAAAGGTGGTCAAAGAAGAAGATTGCCAAAAAGACTGTAGGAGAAACGCCGCCTCCGGGGGGAGGGGTGACGGGCATAGGGAACTATCCTTGACGGGAAGTACAGAATGGAGGGTACGTGCATGTGTCATGGAGTAGAGGTGACTTGGCTGCGTTTACAAATGATTTTCCTCGGCTGAGGGAAAAACCCGTAGAGTGGTACAAACAGGTCGAGCGTTTTGTTAAAATTTTGAAGGTATTGTGGATTGATTTGAACACCTTGTTTGATATAGTGGTACCAGGAGATTTATGGACAGCTTGTAAAATTACAGTTAAGTGGCCGACCTTCGAACCTGAAAGGGATGCTGTTACAAATGGTCCGTCACCTATTGTTATGAAAAAATTTGAGCAGGTGATTACATGGTTGATGTTGAAGATCTCGCCTCAAGACATCGATTGGGTTAAGATAGATCGAACTGTGCAGGAACCGAAGGAGACAGTGCATGAGTATTATGAAAGACTCTTGCAAACTTTTAAACAGTATAGTGGACTAGATGCCTTAGACCCCAAGGATATGGGACAGTTTGTCTCAAAGTTTGTCTTAGGATTGAGACCAGAGGTTAGCCTCATGATACAGCACCATTTGATCTGCTGGCAGAACAAGCCGGTAGATGAAATCTTGCGGTATGCGAGGTACTGTAGTGATGAAGTAGACTCGAAGCTCCGGAAGCTAAAGGACAAACTGATGCTTGTTCAGATGCAAACAGCTCAGGTCCAGCCTAATGGAGGGACGCTGGGAAGAAGACAGGGAAACTACCAAGGGAACCAAAATGGGCAAGGTCAGGGAAAAGGGAAACCTATAGATCCCAAGATGGGGATGGATGTGGCGACTTTGAAGAAGACCACTGTGTGTCATCTTTGTCATCAGATTGGACATTGGAAGTGCGAGTGTCCCTTGAACCCAGCCAATCAGGTGCAGCAGGAGGTAGAAGTGGTTCAGGCACCCGTGCCGGAGGTAGTCAATACTGTGATAAGGCCCAGATCGACGAAAGGGGGGACGTATAACCCACAGGTGCAGGTCCCCCAGCCACCGAGAATTTCGCAAGGAATGCGGACCTACCAGCAGATGCCCCTTTTCGAAGGGTATGATGAGTACAGTCCAGACCCGTTAGCCTGACGGTGCCTGAGGGGGGAGGAAGATTGCACACTTGGAGCAGTCTTGGAGGTAGACCAGAGAGGACCTTTTGTGGAGGCAGACATTGATGGTCATCCTACCACTCTTTTGGTTGACACTGGTGCTACCCGGTCCACTGTAAGATCAGCAGTGGTCCCCAACCTACCCCTCTCGGGACAATCGATCCAAGTTATTGGAGTGGCGAACAAGAGGATAACTAGCCCATTGACCGAACCGATTCCAGTGAGGATAGGCTCTTTCTGAGCTAGACACCAGTTCGTGGTGTGCGACACGAGACCAGTTTGTCTGTTAGGAAGAGATCTATTGTGTAAATTGAACTGCACTATCTATTGCACACCTAGGGGAGTGGAGGTTCAGACGAAGGATGACGATGCCACCTTCAAGGTTGCTAATCAGCACTTGTGTATAGAAATGTATCCAGTGGTGACAGTGGAGGAACTTCCACTAGACTTGAGAGATTCCGTGTCACAAGAGGTGTGGGATTTCATGGGAGAAGAGATCGGACTGATCAAGGGGGTTGAACCTGTACAGATCCAGGTGAAGCAGAATGCTGAATTCCCTAGGACGCCCCAGTACAATTTGTCGCCTGAGACGATTGCAGGAATTAGGCCTGTAATCGAGTCTATGATCAAGCAGGGCATTCTGAAGGAGATAAGAGGTAGTCCATGTAATTCACCCATCATGGGACTACAGAAACCGAGCGGGAAGTTCAGGATCGTGCAAGACCTGCGAAAGGTCAACACGATAGTTGTCCCCTGTTGTCCAGTGGTACCGAATCCATCAGTGATACTGTTTCAGATCCCATGCGAAGCCGAGTGGTTTACTGTCATTGATTTGTGTCAAGCATTCTTCTCGATACCGCTCCACGAGGAAAGCCAATTTCTTTTTGCTTTCCGGCTGGAAAATCATGTGTTAACGTGGTGTTGTATCCCTCAAGGGTATACAGAGAGTCCATCGATCTTTAATCAGATCTTGAAGAAGAATCTTAAGAGTCTTGTATTGCCACAGAAATCAGTTCTTGTGCAGTACATAGATGACCTACTTGTGGCATCAGAGACAGAAGATGCTTGCAGGATAGACACGATAGCCCTACTGAACCATTTGGCAGAGAATGGACACAAGGTGTCCCCGAACAAATTGCAGTACTGTCTGAACGAAGTACAGTACTTGGGTCACAGATTAGAAAAAGGCAAGAGGAAGGTGTCACCAGATCGAATTGAGGCAATAATGAACATGGCAGTGCCCACCACTCAGAGGGAAGTCAGGATGTTTTTGGGAATGGTCGGCTATTGTCGTCAGTGGATTCCCAATTTTTCCTTGAGAGCAAAGTCTTTACAGAGGCTCACGCACAAGGATGTGAGTGATCCGGTACCATGGGACGAGGAGTGCTTGGTGTCATTCCTAAGACTGAGAGAAGATTTGTGCAGTGCACCAGCTTTGGGAATGCCCGATTACAACAAGGCTTTCTCACTGTTCTGTTGCGAGAGAGAGGGTTGTGCATTAGCAGTCTTAGCTCAGAATCATGGAGGTGTCCGTAGACCAGTTGCCTATTTTTCAGCTACTCTAGATCCAGTAGCTTCTGCGTTGCCCGGATGTGTAAGATCCGTTGCTGCAACAGGTGTCAGCATTGAAAGATGTGAAAGCATTGTAATGGGTCATCCTTTGACAGTTTCTGTGCCACACTCTGTTGAATTGTTAATGACCAGAACTAAGACTCAGCACCTAACGAATAACAGGTTAACGAGGTATGAGCAAGTCATACTTGCCGCAGAGAATGTGATTCTGAAAAGGTGCTCCGTCTTAAACCCTGCGACATTATTGCCCATACCGAATACAGATGATGAAGATTGTGCGGACCATGATTGTCTTGATGTGACTGAACTGTGCACCGAAACCGAGACCTGACATTGTCGATGAACCACTGACTGACCCAGATGAAATTTTCTTTGTCGATGGTTCATGCCTAAGGGACAGTGTTGGCCAACTAAGAGCAGCGTTTGCTGTATGTACCATTTCAGGAGTGGTTGAGGCTGCTTGCCTAGAAGGAGTACACTCCGCGCAGGTAGCTGAGATCATTGCCTTGACTCGTGCCTGTTTGGCCGCTGATCAAATTCGAATCACGATCTACACGGACAGCCAGTATGGGTTCGGTGTGGTTCATGACTTCGGACAGTTATGGTCACAGAGGAGATTCTTGACATCATCTGGCTCACCCATTAGGAATGGAGAACATGTAAGACAACTGCTAGATGCATTGCAATGTCCGAAGGAAATCGCAGTTGTCAAGTGCACTGCGCATGGAAAGGGGGATGATTTTGTGTCTTTGGGAAATAATTACGCGGACGAAGTTGCCCGCTTCTGTGCAGAACAAGGATGCATATTTACAGAGGGTTACACAGGAGAGAGCCAAGAGAGAACCGAGCTCAACATGATGTTGGCCATGGCAGACACTTGGGAGGAACTCAAGCGACTGCAGGATGAAGTTTCAGACCAAGAACGGAATGGTTGGGTCAGAGCAGGATGTGAAAGAGGGGATGTGGATGTTTGGGTTTCCAGTGATGGGAGAGCGGTATTGCCAGAGAATCTGCTGAGCCCAATGGCGAGACTAATACATGGACCGATACATCTTGGTAGAGATGCAATGATGCGTGTGTTTAGACAGACGTGGTATAACCCACGATTTCGGGCGATTGCTGAAGCAGTTTGTCAGAGGTGTGTTACGTGTCAACAGATGAATGCTGGAAAGAAGACTGTGGTCACCTTGAGTCACATTGGAAGGTCAGGAGGACCCTTCAATAGGATGCAGCTAGATTTTGTAGAAATGCCCAAGTGCAATGGGTTGAGGTACATTTTGGTGGTGGTGTGTGTATTCTCACGGTGGGTGGAGGCTTACCCAACACGCAGGTGTGACACCCTCACAGTGGCTAAGTTATTGTTGAGGGAACTCATCCCGAGGTTTGGTTTTCCGACCTCTTTGGAATCGGATAGAGGAACACACTTCCACAGTGAAATCATGAAGCTGCTTTGTGCGGCATTGAATGTTGATCAAAGATTACATTGCAGTTATCGACCAGAGGCTTCTGGGATAGTGGAACAGGTTAATGGAACCTTGAAGGCAAGAATGGCAAAAATGTGTTCGTCAACGTCTCTGAAGTGGCCTGACGCCCTGCCGCTTGTACTTATGAGTATTCGCAGTGTCCCCGACAGGAGAACTGGGTTGTCCCCCCATGAGATCTTGATGGGGAGGGCAATGCGGTTGCCAGCAGTACCAGCTACAGCTTTGATAAACATCACTGATGACTTGATTCTCGATTACTGTAAAGGACTATCTGATGTGGTCCGTTCTGTGTCCCAGCAGGTGCAAGCTGCAGCTGTTCCGGCCTCGAGTGATCTGTGCCACGACCTGTGTCCAGGCGACTGGGTGCTTGTCCGAAAGCACGTGAGGAAGAGCTGTCTGGACGTTCGGTGGCGAGGCCCGTACCAGGTAATACTGGTAACGAACACAGCAGTGAAGTGTGGAGGATTGCCGAACTGGGTGCATGCTTCCCATACCCGCAGAGTTTCAGCACCCTCGGAAGAAACAGCTCCTCTCGTGAATGAAAATCCAGCTGATGTGGCAGGGCCACATGAGAGGACAAGTCAAGCTGTGAGGGCCGCTGATGCAGCTGGTTGTGCACCAGAGCAAGCTGAAGAGGGTTCCGACAACCAGAACCTCGACTCTGGCTCGGATGACGGAGGTGTTGCAGTGGGTGGAGTAGAGTCAAATTCAGCCGAAGAAGGAAGTGGTGCACAGGGTATAGAGGGGGAAAGCGGAAGAACGACCAGAACTGAGGAGGCTTGGCCTGAGAGACAGAGGCAACTGAACCTGAGGTTGGCACCCGAAAGAGATCTTGCTCCAGTGTCCGAAATGTCTGAATCAGAAGCAAGTGATGGAGAGCAGACTCAAGAGGGTCGGAGGAGGTCAAAAAGAATGAGAGTACCTTGCCAGAGATACGCTACCCCAGAGTGGACTTACGCAGTGACTGATGCCGGGGGTAGTGAGTTCAGGGAGGCTGAGGTCCGTGCAGGTGGTCAGCAAGAGCCCGAACGTGGTGTTGAAGGTGGTGCTGTTAGTGCCAGGGCTCGACGTCGAAGGAATACTGACCCTCACAGTTCCGAATCCCCCGCTTCTGAGTAAAATCCGAGAACTGGTTCTGCATCGACTCGAATTTCCATCATTTGGATTTGAGCCACCTTCACATGAAATGATAATTCTTCGCCTTGAACTTTTGTATCATGTTTTAGAAGCGCTTGCAGTTGATCTTATTGTGGATTGAGTATAAACTGTTGTAAATAAAAAGCCTAAAGAAGAAGATAACCTAGGTCCGAGTGGAAGAAGAATAAACTTAGGGACTTTCCGCCGAAGAGGAACGAGAGCTTAGGGAAGTCTTTTTCTGGACTATGTAAATAAGAAAACTGTAGTTGAAAAGGGGATTTCCAGAGGTTTTGGAGTGTTGCTCGAACTGGTTAAGCAAGTCACGTGCGGAGAAGACAGAGACTTTTTGAGTGTTCATTGCTGAAACCAAGAACTTTGAGAACTTTCGAGATCATGGAGGCTGGAGATCCACATCGTAGATCCAAATTGATTGTAGGCACATTTATAGGGGCTGTGATAGTTTCTATAATCATAGTAGTTGTAGTTTCATATGCGGCTCCACACGAGCTAGCAGTGGAGGGGGTGCCAGGGACTCCTACACCCACTACACCTAGCAAAATGGAGGGAAACATAGGAGCTGACAGAGCTTTGCTAATAGAAGAGAGTCGTAGATTGCATGTAGATTTGTCTAGAAGTGATTTTAAGCTTAATGCGTATGCCAAGCTGCTATATGAGTATGTAGATGCGATGGACGCTAAAGATTGTTATGTGTGTATGCAGTTGCCAGCTTCAGTGGATGAGGGTATTAGATATCACCATCTTCCACTGACTTATGGAATTTCGTGTAGTTTGCTATTGAGTGTGTTTTATGGGAGAGGTCATTATGAGTACTTCTTTTCCAACTATGACGCCGTGCTTTCAGAGGTTCCTGCCCATAAACATTTGAACAAGTATGATTATTACAAGGCGGAAGATAGACTTGGAAAGTACTTCATACCGACTTCGACCTTAGATACAGCTTATGCCCATAGACACAATTTAACCTGTGCATTAACAGAAGTAGAGAAGAAGTTTGTAGATCAGGTAGAAGATAGATATAGAATGCTAACACAAACACGTCACACTGGAGATAGTCCTGTAGATTGGACAGACGAGGAAAGATTGCACCGAACAAAAGGAAGTTATGGTCCTATAGCATTGGATTTGGGCCAAAGGGGAAAGTTGTGTGTGAGACGTGTGCAGACTTCTTATGATAAGGTCTCTGTGGGACAGAGCGAGTGTGATCATGTTTTCACTATGGAGGATTCAGCGAAGAATTTTCTGCAAGGTCCAGTACAAGTGATACCTACGGTGTATTTTGTGTGTGGAAGGAATGCTTATGTGAGGTTGCCAGCGAACTGGTATGGTACATGTTACTTGGGAATAATATTTCCAAAGATCTACCATGCAGAGGATTTGGAGCTTTTGGAAGGTGGAAAGCATTCAAGAGTGAGGAGAGGTACGAGTGCAGGAGCTGTAGTAGGAGATATCTTTGGAGCAATGATACCAAGTTTGGGAGTGATCTTGAATGATGTGAAGATCCGGAGATTGGCGACTGTGGTTGATGAATTATCAATGAATACAGCAAAGTCGTTGATACTTGTGGATGGAGAGATGTTGTCGATAAGGACAATGGTTTTACAGAATCGTCTTGCTTTGGATGTCTTATTGGCAAAAGAGGGCGGAGTCTGTAAAATGCTGAAGGTTCAAGAGTGCTGCACTTATATACCAGACCACAGCAAGGATCTGGAGAAATATATAAGTAACATCACTACGATCCATACGAAAATAGCGGATTTGACTGAAGATGGAGTTTGGGAGAAAGTTGGCAAAGGATTTGGTCAAGTGAGAAGCTGGTTTGCGAATTTGGGAAAGGGATTCCTTGGCTATGTTCTGAGACCTCTCATTATTGTGGTGGTGTGTGTGGTTTGTCTGTGGGGTTTGATCAGAGCATACAAGTGGTATCGAGCAGGCAGAGCTGAGAGGGCTTTGAGAGAAAATGAGACGAGAATGGCTAGACTGCAGGACAGTCACTATCGAAATATTAAGAGTTTGGAGAGATTCCGACAGGGGAGAATGGCAACAAGTTCTGTTTAGGTCGGTTCTTTCTCCAAGGGAGTTGAAAGGATGTGATGACAGGAGTCATCAAAGGGGGGAACTGATAGAGCGCCATGCTCTCGTAAAATTTGTAGGGGTGCATCATAATCACCGTTAGTTCGCATCCGCATATATTCAGGCATATATAAATGAGTGGCTAGTAAAATGTAATTTGAATTGCATTATTAGAGTGAATAAGAGAGTAGTCGTGTTATTATAATCATGCAAATGTAGTGCAGTATTGAAATGTGTTTAAAATGATGCATAGATGATTTAGTTTATGTGCAGTTGAGATGCAATAGTTAACGTGTATGATATTAAATTGCACGTGTAGTTTATGTTTGCATATGAAATGTACGAGCCTATGCTTAAAGAAGTAATTAAGAATTGTGTGTTTAAATTGTGTAAAGGCCTGACTGCATATACGCCAAGGAAAGGCCTGGTCGTTCTTATGTTAGCTTATTTGGTAGGCAGAGAAGGTGTTCTCTTGGAAAGGCTCTCTGGGCACAGTTGGTAGATTCGTACAGAGGGAAAGTCTGTTGAATTGTATCTTCTGTTGCAGGTGCAAGGACACATGCCTCGTTAGCGAAAGACTGGCTCTTTGTTTCAGGAGTTAGGGTGGTGGGAGGCATTGAGATGGGAGTATACTGGAATGTAGGGATGATACTTTTAGCGGAGAAGGTGCCTGGGACTCAAGGTCATCGGAACCGTCCTGGATGAAGTAAGGGTTTCGATGGAAAAGTACGAGAAGGAAGACCTGGCCGAAGAGGCGTGACAAGGGCGTGTTCAATTGTATGTGGATTTTGTATTAGGGATAGTGCCCCGAGGGAGGAAGAGAGAGAAGAGGTAGAGGAGACCAGAGAGAAGGGCAGAGAGATGAGAGAGATCTTTAGGAAGGAGCATCTTAGAACGAGCTCGAAATGCTAAGTGAGTGCACTTCTTAGGAAGTCTTCACAGCTGACACCTTTTCTTTTACTCTTGCCTGGGAAATTCGTTAAGTAGGTATGTCACCTTAGTGATAGAGTAGGGACAGCTAATGGTTTTACGCTTATTTAGGTAAATGAAGAATAATATAGAGATTGGAGCAGTTATTGTTTGTTTAATACTTCTGGAGCTAACGATTCTTCTTATTCTGAGTCGGATGAGACTCCTGCGTAGGATGATGTTTGTATTAGTGCCCATCTATTTCTTTAACCTCGTGTTGAGGTGCTTGCATGTGCAGTTATTCTTGGCTGTAATAAACCCACAAAATTGAATTCGGAGTCAGTGGTCTTTTAAGGTAAACTGGATTCTAGGTTGTTGCATAACCTAAAAGGATTTTCTTCCCTTCACACTATTCAGCAGGTAAAAAGATCCTGGCGACCTGAGGATTCTCAGAGGAGATAAGATAAGATAAGAATCAGCTTTATCACCTGTGTAGTAGGAAGCAGATATGAATACAGGAATTGAATTTCAAAGCACCGATCTCATTGGTTAAAGAGTTTAACCTGGAAGCAGTAGCATCATTATCAAAGTAGCAGTCTAGTCTTTATTTCCATGCTTAAATACTGTACTGCTCACTTGAGAAAGGGGGAGAGGCCTCCGATGAGGTCTAAGCAATCCGGCTTTGGGGCACTTACTTGTGGCAACAATAGGGGCTCTTGGCCCCCAACGACCCTCAGCTGCCAAGGGGGACTTCATCCCCTAACCAGTAGTGTGCCAGGAGGCGCATTTGCAGAATGGATAAGAAAGGTGGTGGGGCCTTTTTATTTATTTTTTAAGTGATTTTTGACCCTGTCGGGGTCACGGGAGAACCCACCACCACACCTAGGGGGTCAGGGTATTCCTACCCTGCCCCCTTTTCTTTTATTTAAACATTTTTTGTGGAACTCTGCTGAAGTCAAGTCCCAAGATGACTGCCAACACTTCCTGGTTGAAGTGTTGGCAGCCAATCAGATCTCACCATGAGATCTGTGCTTAGGCTCCGCCCAGATGTCCTTATTTACTTTCCCTTAAATTTCTCAACATCTACTGAAAGGATTTACACCGGATGACTGAAAGCGTGATCTGCAAACCAAAATCTACTTTCCTGCCAAACTTGGTGTAATTCCGCCCAGCGGTTCGAGCTATAGTCATGTTCAAGCTCCTATGGGAATTAACATGGGAAATCATTTTTTTTGGGCCCTTCCCTTTTCTAAGCCCCGGCATGACGGATCACCTAGGAGCTTTCCATGCACAGCAAAACTCACTCTGACACTTTGTTTGGGAAACTTTTGTGAAGATCCGTCAAACTGTGGCAAAGATATAGGCAAGTCAAAAAACGCTTTTTCTACAGAAACATGGTACTAACTATACCTAGCTACTGGCGACCTACTGGCGATACTGATGGATTACATTAATTGGGTTATTTGGGTTTGAATTTAATCCTAACTGTAACTACCTACCGGCAAGTGCCAGTAGGTAATATATATATACCTATAATAAATATATACCTATATTATATATATATAATCAAAACCTTCAGATAGTATGTAATCAATGGTCACGCACCGTACCACAAGCCTTGAAAGAAAAGATGTGTTTATTATAGCTACACATATAATGGGAATCAAATCCCAATTGATTCCTATTAATCGAGTATACAGTCGCTTCAGTAAAAAGACAACATAAATTAGCACAGCAAGCGCGAGATAGCAACTTATGAAAGAAGAACTATCAGTAAGACTGCTGCACTGACCAGAAAAATCTCTGTAAATGCACAAATTAACATGCATCAAGCCTCCTTTTGAGTAGGTGATATGTTTCAGCCCAGATAAAACCCAATTTGTCAATAGGTACAGGACAATAAGGTGTAAGATGAAAGGTTCCCAACCAGCAGAACTAGCCCCATGATTTTTCTCCCTGTCTCTCTATCAGAATATACCGTTTTTATTATTTTGGTAACCGTTTCAGAGGCCTCTGACCCAGAGGGACCCCTCAAATTACACATGTGGTGCTCCTCATGAACACTCTTTTCTGTGTCTCAAGATGGGGGGCCCTTCATTGGTGTAGTTTATCTAACTTCAAGGGGGAGCCACCCTCAAACCCTCCCTCGCATAAACCCTGGGTGATATGGCAATCATAAGTTTTGGGGTGCACTACCTGGTTGCAGGAAGTGAAACCAATTGACTTCCTTCTTGCAAAGTAGTGCAGTGTCCCGGGCATACATGTTTAGTTTTATTTCATGTAGAAATGCCTGCAAACAAAAAGGATTGTGAACACTGAAAGATAGCTTACGATCCTAGGCAATATACCTGTTGTGAGGATTAGCCATATCCAACTGTGAACATCTTTATATTTGTAAAAGTTGTGTTTGTAAAATAGAGATTGAGGCAGCCCCCCAGAAGACAACGCCACGGCTTAATCTTATTCCCTTGTTGTTTTGTTTCTAGGACCCAGGAGGATGAGATACACAATGGTTCCTGTCAAAGGCCCATGGAGGTTGTGCATGGAAAGATGCACAGAGGCAATGATGACCAAAATGCATTCTGGAGCAAGAGCAAGGGATGCCCTTCTCAGTATATATTTAAAGAGGGAAACTTCTCCAAACTGGTTTGCCGGATTTTGAACTTTGAATATTCTCTGGCTCTGATTAGTGAGGGGCTGCTGCTTAGCTTCTAAAACATGCAACAAAAAATAATGATTTTCACTGCCTGAGATATTTGCTTGAACTTTCACCACAGTTTGCTGAATAACCATTTTAGGTCCAGTTTTAAAAGAATCTGCACCCAACGGCGTCACCCCACTGGATCTGAGCCAGCAAGTGAAAAATAAAACGATATCTTAGTATTGTTTTATTTTTCATTTGCTGGCTCAGAGCAAGCTTGTGCAGAGAGGGGTGGGGCCAGGGCATGGGAGGGGGGGAAGAGGAGTGCTATGTGCACTTTTAAGTGCACATGTGTGTTTGGCCAGCCATCTCCGGCCGGCCAAACACATATGCCCAATTAGGTTTTGAACAGCCAGGCTGGAGAAACCCAACAGACTCCCTGTCCTGAGTGGAGCATCTTTTCAGCCCGCTCAGGCCAATCTCCTCACTGCTCTCATACGAGAGCAGAGTGGGGATTGCATGGGAGTCGTGATGCTTTCCCAGGGACTCCTAGGACAGGAACTGCAACAGAGGAGCGTGAGACGGACGGGTGCACCAGGTAAGGGTTTATTTTAGGTCTCGCCTAGCGCAGCGTGCATGCGCTGCTTTTGGAGAGGGCTCTTGGAATCACTTCGGACTTCCAAGAGCCTTCTCCGTGTGGGTCTGCCTCCTCCCACACATCCCATTGGCCTTTGCGTGTGGCTTTCAATAATTGAAAGCATGCAAAAGGCCAAAGATGGGTGCATGTCCCGCCTTTCCTCAAAACTTTCACTCCCCTGGCCTAGGGGTCTCGGGAGCGAGCAGTGGCTCGCAGGGTGCCATCTGTTCTGGATCAGGTTTCCTGCATTCCTTACAGCGCGCGCGTGCACCACTCGCGGGCACCACTCGCGGGCTTGTCTGCCCGTCTCTTTCTTTCTGTCTCCTCCTTGTCGCTTTATGCCTCGTGCCTTCGTCTGCCTGTCTATTTCCGGAAATCAGTTAGTAATGGTGAAAAGATCTCGCCTGGCACTCATTAAATTGAAAGTTGTGCAATATTCGGATACAGAGCGGCGTGTGTGAATCCGACCAACAGAAATGTGTGCACTTTTTAAAAGGTGATTGTGACCCCTCCAATCTGTGTTATCTCCCTGTTTTCTGTACTTTATTTCCATCCTCTTTGTTCCGCTAGTTTTTTTTGTTTTCACAAATGTAGCACTGACCCTGTCATGCCTCTTTCCTTCTCACAGCAGTCCCTTGATCTCCCAGCAGTACGGCCTCCCAGGCAGGCGCCCTCCCCCGGCGCGCGGGCCTCTGATCTCCGAGCAGCGTGGCGCGCGCCTCATCAGTCAGCCCTGTGATCTCCTTGTGACTCACCCGAAAACGCTACAGGCTCGGTGCTCACCCCGTCCAGAAGAGTGCTGACTGGAGAGTTTTGAGAAGGGTGGCTGACCCCGAGTCCTATCTGCTCATTTCACACAGCCACACAAGGCCAGCGGGGGAGGAGCCAGCCACACACTCAGAACTGACCACAAGCCCATTTTTCTACCCTTAACTTTTGCTGTGTTATGGCTGTTCTTTGCGAAAATTGCAGCACAAAAATTCTAAAAATATTCGCCAGCATTGAAAAGGCAGTCTTTTCCGTGAAAACCGCCACGGTTGTAGGTAAAGCGAGTCCCCGAGTGTTTCTCCGACAGCCGGAGCTTGCATTAATCTTGCAGTGACAGCGGCTCCGGTCACAGAAGATACCATGCCATATTTGTTCAAGTGTATGGAACATGACTCATTAAATAAACACTTGTGTGCTTCTGGACAGGCCCCAGCGCCTGTGCGCCAGGACTAGCCCCGCACATATTCGCATTCGCTTGGCTTTCCTCCGCCGGATCGCAGTGCCATTGTCCGTGAACTAATACAGTAATCTTTTCGACTCCGAAACTTGAGCCCTCCGCTGCGGGTGCCAACTTTCAATGATTTCTTTTGTTTTCTGAGGCGCAAACCAGCCTTGAGCAGTGGATGAAGGGCCTGGCCTTAAACGCACATGAAATCCACCCCATGGTCAGACAGGGGCCTCTGCTCGCCTCTATCTCTCACCAAACGGTGGCCCTAAAAAACCCTGAGGCATCTGCAGCTGAAGAAGGGCCTGTGCCCTGAAGCTCAAGTGCGCCTGCAGTGGCACTAGATGGTGGAGGTACCCACATACGGATCAAGGTGGAGGTAACACATCACAGCATCACCACAACAGCATCAGTTAGCGCCACCACAGCTTCACACAGCGCCACCACAGCATCACTCAGCGCCACCTCAGCATCACTCAACGCCACCTCAGCATCACTCAGCGCCATCTCAGCATCACTCAGCGCCACCTCAGAGCCACCACAGCATCACTCAGCACCACCTCAATGCCAGAAAGCATCACTCAGGGCCACCACAGCATCACCACAACAGCATCAGTCAGCGCCACCACAGCTTCAGTCAGCGCCACCACAGCTTCACTCAGTGACACCACAGCATCCTCAGCATCTCTCAGCGCCACCTCAGCATCACTCAGCGCCACCTCAGCATCACTCAGCGCCATCTCAGCATCCCTCAGCGCCACCTCAGTGCCACCACAGCATCACTAAGTGCCACCACAGCATCACTCAGCATCATCACAGCATCACTCAATGTCACCACAGCATTACTCAGCATCACCACAGCATCACTTAGCGCCAACACAGGATCACTCAGTGCAACTACAGGATCACTCAACGCCACTTCAGCATCACTCAGCGTCACAACAGCATCACTCAGCATCACCGCAGCATCACTCAGCGCCACCACAGCATCACTCAGCTCCAGCACAGCATCATTCCATCACTCAACGCCACCTCAGCATCACTCAGCGCCTCCTCAGCACCACCTCAGCATCACTCAGCACCACCTCAGCATCACTCAGCGCCACCACACTATCACTCAGCGCCACCACTGCTAGTGTTGTAATACAGGTACTATTTCCCAACCTTCACCCTCCCGTTGTTTATGACCCCCCAAAAAAAGCTATAACAAACAAACATTGGAACAGTCAGAAACAAGTTGCCAGCATTGCAAGGACAAAAGAAAACTTAGGACTTTTTTTATTGTAAATACTTTTTTTTAATATGGTCGTTCAGTTGTACATAAAGCCTTCTTGGTCATATATAAGGTAACAAAAATGCGTCTGACACTTTTTTATTATAACTTTTCAGCATGTTGCACAGCAGCCACACTTCTCTACAGCGTAGCTTAAAGACATTGGCAAAGTCAATAGCTCTGACTAAACACTTATAAGGTCCCAAAGGCGAGACCTATTGGCTATGCCAATGCTTGTTATTACTAACCCACCGCTGCACGCTCCCCCAATGTGCTTCCCGCTTGCCCCCTCTCCCCCCTCCCACGCACCCTCCACCTGCCTCGCCGGTATTTTTCAGTGTCAGCCACCACTGATTGAGCATCCGTGCTTGAGAAACCCCACAGATTCCCTGTCCTGAGCAGAGCGTCTTTTTAGCCCGCTCAGGCCAATCCCCACACTGCTCTCATATGAGAGCAGCGTGGGGATTGGATGGGAGTCATGATGCTTTCCCAGGGACTCCTGGGACAGGGCAGACGGGTGCACCAGGTAAGCGTTTATATTCATTATTAACTCCCAGCCACCACTCCCCCGCGTGCATCCTGCTGGCCCCCTCTCCCCCCTCCCGCACATCCTCCACCCACCCTGCCAGTATTTTTTAGCAACGCCCACCAGAATGTGGGGCCAGATGCTGCTGTTTCTTCTGTTTCACATGTTAAGCAAATTCACCCGCTTTGATCTGCTCCTTTGCTTAACATGTGTTGACTCCCACAGGGAAGACCTTCAGAGCCACGGGTGGGCGGTCTTCCCCACAATGCGAGGGAGTAGCTTTGAGGAAAGTGTGACGACTGACATCCCTCCTTCCCCCGTTTTGGACTCGTGGTGCCATACTAAGGCATATTACATATAACAAAGAAACAGACCGAGTAGATGCTGTATATTTACAAATTTATATCTACTGCTGCATTTATTTCAGAACAAGGTGATCTCTAAGACTGAAGGAGTGGTAACAGCGAGTAACCTCTGTAGGTCCTGATGACAAGCCTTGGGGTAGGGCTTAAAGCTAGTTGACCAGAGAAACTTAGGGACATCACCCCGGAAGTCTCTCATCGTCCCCACATTTTAACCATATCGACTAGGGGTACCAATAAATAATACTTTCCCGCTAGCCAGACATTTTTAACCCTTTTTCGCATAACAAGCCCCCACTCATATACACCTTTGCCATCTGGATAGGTTCAAATACTACCAGTGCTCCCACGTATCCGTCGGTCGCAGCACGCCCCTTTCCGCAGCGGGTTAGGGAAGAACCCTATGATGAAGCATGGAGTCAAGGGGCAACCCTGGTGGGTGAGGGTTATTTAAAGAAAAACATTTCTTTTCCAAGAGAAGGTTTTGAGAATATGCATATCTGAAAAAGAATGACTCCTTTTGGTTACAATAAACAAATATCAACCCATTGGGTGTAGAATGCCTATTATTAATCCAATAGGGCAATATTTTTGTACACAATATTTAGGACACAGTAATAATATCAGGCAATATTCTGGGATCGATATTTTGATACCACACATTCCAGATTCTGTGCTATGATATTTGATAGGATGTGATTGGTAATCAGATAAAAGGCTGGAGAATCCTGTACATAGTTATCTTCCTCTTGAGATAAATCTAAAACATGCATTTTAATAAGGAATGTATGATCTCAAAATGCTCTGTGAAAAAAGAGGATATTTGCTTATTGCTCCTACCTACTGTATTGGGTCAAACTCATTGCTTTTGTGAGTATTCATTAACATTCTGGATGCTTTTTCCAGCAGGAGTGGATATATTTGCAGTGCAATGAGAGTGAAAAGTGCCCCAGACACCTCAGTTGTTTCAGGCTCCATAAGCAATTGCACTGGTTTCAATAAAAACTAGTTTCCATATAAAGAAAATAATAACTGAGAAGATCCGACGTACATAAAAGTTCACATTTAAACGAATTATACACTAGGAGATTTACTGCATCCTGCGTCCATCAGGGGCGCTGGCACTAGGGGTGCGGAGGTGCTGCAGCACCCCTAGAATAACTTTGCCCGAGTTCAAAATGAGAATGATCAATCAAGAGTTATTTTATTTCATTTCATTTTATTTTTATCTGGTAACATTTGATGTGCATTCAAAGACAAAGGTCAAATATCAAGTAATATTCCCTGACAAATTGCTGCTTATTTTTTTCTTAACATGACGATTGATGTTTACTTTCCTCTTCTCTTCTTGAGAGGCGAACGAATTTTGAAACCAAGTGACAATCCTTCTTGGTTACAGAGAGTGTGAAAAGTGAAAGCAGCAGTATATCAAATGATTGAAAGAACGCAATTGAATTACTTGTAAATGAACTTTACAAATATTTCAGTACATATAAGTAGCAAGTAAAGGGCAAATAACTACTGAAAATAGGTGTGGTTGCTAGGAGGCATGTTATTTCTCTTTTCTAACTCCGAACTGTGATAGAAATGAAGATTGTAATGGGATCAGAACAAACTCGGGGGCATATTATCTAGGTTTGGCGATAATTATCGCCGAGCGCGCTTAGCTCGAGTTTCTTTATCGCTGGCTATCGCTGGAATATCTTGCCAAGCTAGCGCTGTATTACCAACGCTCAGCGCTATGGCGATAAATATTCCAGCGATAGCGGGCAAATGGCCAAACATCGCCTAAAAAACAGCGATGTCCCTCCCAAAACGGCGATGATCTTGGTGATAAGGCCCTGTGGCCTTAACCCCATAATCCACCTCCCATGTTAGGTATGCCTAACACAGGAATTTAGCAGACGTTAAATTCCTGCGTTAGGCCAGAGGTAGCGCGATTATTATCATCGCTACCCCTCCTTGCTAATATCGCGAAGCTGCCTTCACGATATTTTCCCATGTTGTTTCTGTCAGCCACGCCTACTTTGCATCTCATTATCGATGCGTAGCGAGTGGTGACAGAAACGGGAGTTAAATCAAGGATACACGCGCTAGCGTGTCCTTGTTAATAATGCGTTAGGATTATCGCCGCTTTTCGGCCGAAAACGGCCGCTAAAGCGGCGATAATTCTCTTGATAATATGCCCCCAAGACACTTTACTTGTGGGATTAATATGCACAGAATCCAAATTTCTATTTGTGCACAATATAGGATTAGCAGTAAAAGTGTACGCCTTACTTAAATGTAATGGCCATTTCAAGAGGACATTTGAATGCAATATGTTCTCTTTGTACAGGGCAGCAGCCCTTCACTCCATGCTTCACTCATAGGGTTAGGACAATGTGCTTCAACACTGGACCCGTACTACAGCCACCCCATTCTCCTGCTCAATGGACATGCCTCATTTGCAAACTTTATTTAGTGCTGTGATTTTACACAGGCCCTTTAACTTCAGTGAGGCAACACAGATGGCAGCACCCCTACTCTGAACATTGTTCCAGCACCACTGTACTCTGGCATCTCAGAGTTAAGGCTGAGAGTTGTATTTCAGGGAAACTGATCAAAGTCTTGGTTTTCCCTCAAGCACACCTGTCATTGTAATGAATCAGCACCTGGTGCCCATTAGAAAGGCAGCTCAGCTGTGACAGCATTACAAAGCCAAAGCCTTCATTGCCTGTCCGAACCACTCACCCATCACCAGCTACCTTGCTGAATCAACTCATACAGGACACCTGCATAGAGCCCCGTACGAGGAGTGCACAAAGCACATATGTTTTTTAAGAAAACTACCAGAACAGAAGGTATGGAGAGGTTAGGAAAGCCGCAGAAGAACACATACATCAACATAAGTTTGGCATTCGATTCAGCGGAACTAGGCAGAGCAGGCACATCATAAAATGACCTGCTGTGTCACCCAACAGCTCTATTCTTCCCTGCATCACACACATCAGGAGGCCATAGAAGACCAATCCACAGAAAACTGGCACAATATGCTTGGCCTCCATGACCACATCCAGCAGATCTGTCCGGCATCAGGGGGTTTCACTGTGCAGCGTCTGAATCATTGCAAATGCTGGGTACCACAAATATACCGAAAAGTCCAGTTTTTAGTGTCCAATTAACAGGAACACACCAAGCAAAGGGAAATTTCATGTGAAAAAGGCCCACAAAGCAGCAATATAAAGCAGTGTCACTGGGGACAGGGTCTCGCATGAATGTATCTACATTGTGTGTCACAGAATGTCAAACGACCGAGAGGAGCACAGCTAATGACTTGTGATGGCAATGTCACAACTGGGGCATGGACAGTTTTTATTATTATTGCAGCGTGCCACTGAATGTACACATCCTAAAACACAGTACCATTACTGATATCGTTGATAGTGGAGTAAGATATTATTGCAATTCTATAAAATCACTTTAACCTTTCGTTTATTTCAGTGAATTTTTTTTAACATAGAATATGATGCCCATCACTGTGAGCGGTGTGGGGTTGGGCGCACAACCCCCCAGAATGCCCAGCCTTCGGCCGTGCACACCATGGGGTTGTGCGTGGGCGCCCAACCCCTTTTGTTAAATATATAAAACTTAAACGGCAGACCTATTGTTTTTTTCAGATAGTGACCACATCAACAAATATAAAGCAGATCTATTGACTTTGTCAAAAAGTCACCAATAATTATAATAAAATGAGTATTTTATAAATACACACAACACAATGTTTAATAATGCTCATTGCCTCAAAGTATTTTAAATACAACATTTTTTTAAAACAACCATAAGCATGTCTTTGGGTCTTTTTTTACTTAAACATTTTTCAGGCCACAAAATGCATCCATATAACCAACCAAAAGGGGTCCCTGCACTCTAGCCGAAGAGCATACACCTGCAGCTTGGAGTCCTTTTGAAATAATTGAACAGGAAAAAACACAAAAGGGAGTGCCTCAATAGTCCAACAATTTTACTGTAGAGCTTGTTCTCCTTTTTTTTTCATCAGAAAAAACACATTATTCAGAGGTGTCAGTATCAATATACTCTTCTCCAAGGTCAAACTAACATGGGAGCTGTAGTGTGAAGTCTCCAAACAATTCTCTTTATTATTCTTCAAAACATCAAAGATTCAGTCCGCCCAACGCGTTTCATCCTCTGAGAGGACTTAATCAGGGTTTATGTATTTCTTTGCAGCAATATCCCATCGATGTCTGAGTGTAAGGTAATCTGTTGTCCCCAAAATTCTTGGAGCACTCGTATTGCTCCTTCGATATCATAGGAAAATAACGGAGGGCCTTATCGAAAAAGCAGCTTAATATCCACATCTAATTGGGTTCTGTAAGCTTAGACCAGATAACACGGCGTGCCACCACCATCAAGTACCTTCTTCGGTGGTGGGGCGTGATGTTATCTGGTCTGAGCTTACAGAACCCAATGGGATGTGGATATTAAACTGCTTTTTTATATGAGCACCCACTTCTAATTAATTGAGATGGAGGTCCCGGGGCCTCTTAAGGCTCAAGGAGGAAGCTACGCTGTAAAAAAAGAAAGGTTAAACTGACCTTTTAGATTGGAATAGCAATAAGATCTTAGCTTATGGTAAAAAAACAAAAGAGAATTTCACTGAAAAACCAAAGGATGAAATTACACTTTAATTAGGTATTTCATTGAGATAAAACATAACCTTTAAAAACCAAAAAGACACTGAAATTCACAAGTTATGGTTCAATGAACAACTATAAAGTATGCCCCTGCCAGGCAATGCTTATGACCTTGCATATTGCATCACTCATAACATGTTAAATGACATAATTGATTGTAGTGCAACTCCACCTGGTAGCTGTTTGCCTGCTGTGCTCCTGGTTTAGTGTTCGAGGCCCTCTTCCACTCGCAGGCTCCCGTCTGCACCTTATCCCTGGGGGCCTAGTGGTGAGCCTGTCTCTGCTTTCCTGTTTCCTCCTTTTTCTTGTTCTGTTCTGCTTCTCTGTTCTGTTTTTCTAGCCTTTCCTTGTCTTTTTCTTTTTTGCTCTGTATTTCGTTTTTTCCCCTTACTCTGTGCCCTTCTTCCCGCTGCAAATTTCCTCACTGCCCGTCCCATTCCAGCACCACTTCCCGCCTCCCAGCTGACCAGCCCTCCCTCCTCCCCAACACTACTTAATGGCTGCTGCTGCACACTGAAGGACCGAACTCACTGCCCTGGTCAGCGTGTGTTGCTCCCCTGCCTCGCAGCTCCACCTGGTAGCTGTTTGCCTGCTGCGCTCCAGATTTAGTGTTCAAGGCCCTCCTCTACCTGCAGGCTCCCGCCTGCGCCTCATCCCTGGTTGCCCAGTGGTCAGTCTGTCTCTGCTTTTCTGTTTCCTCCTTTCTCTTGTTCTGTTCTGCCTCTCTGTTCTGTTTTTCTAGCCTTTCTTTGTCTTTTTATTTTTTGCTCTCTATTTCACTTTTCCGCCTTCCCCTCACTCTGTGTCCTTCTTCCCGCCCTTGCCACTGCTCGTTACCCACAGCCCCACCCCCTTCCAGCACCGTTTCCTACCTCCCAGCTGACCAGCCCTCTCTCCTCTCAACACTACTTAATGGCGGCCGCGCCGCTGGTGCGCCGAAGGCAAGGCCGCCTGCGCCCATCCGCGCATGGACCGCACCCAGTGCCACAGACCCTGGTCCCCGTGGCTTTCATCATTACGACGCCAGCACTCTCCATGCACTCAACAACGGATGTCCCACTGCCTGCCACCTCATGTCGCCAAAGGACACCCAAGGCCCATTCACCTGCCACAACTGCACCTTCTCTTGCCTCCACACACCAGACCCACCGACCGCACGGCCCACAAGAACTGGACCCGACCACCTCAGCTGCATCCTACTCAACACAGGCTCCCTCAACAGACACGTCATTGAGATCTGGGACCTGCTTGACTCCATCTCCCTCTACTTCGCCTTCTTCACAGAAACCTGGATGAACCCCACCTCAGCCGTGGACATCTCAACCGCCATCCCCAACTAGATGCAAGATCATCCACTTGGACCGCACCAACTGGCCGGAAGGAGGCATCGCCATCGTACACAAAAGCACCCTCCGCCTCACAACTTGCTCCGATGACCACTCACCCACTATGGAGCACCTCTACTTCCCGATCCAGCCCAGCCCGAACGCCACCCTCCAAGGCAACCTCATCTAGAGACCTCCCAGACCCTGTCCCCCCGTCAGCAAATCCATCGCCGACTTCATCGCACACCAAGCTCTCGCCTCAATGGACTACATCCTCCTCAGTGACCTTAATTTCCACCTGGACAACCTGGACAACCACAACACCTCATCCCTACTGGAGAACCTCACCATCATCAGACTGAAACAACTGGTCTCCTCCCCAACCCACTCAGCAGGACACACGCTCGACCCCATCTTCTCTGCAAGCAGCAACATCTCCGTCAGCCGCACCTCCGAGCTACATTGGACAGACCAACACTGCATCCACTTTTCCTTCACCAAACCCACCGAAAACCACCGTGCCCACCACTACCCATGCAGAAGCTGGAACAAGGACTCCGGAGACTAACTAGCCACCTCCCTCAGCAAAACCCCACTGCCGACGACCACGAATGCCTACGCCTCAGCATGCAACCTCCACCGATGGATCTCCGACTGCGCCGACACACTGGCTCCACTTAGGAAACCCTCCAGCAAGCAGCCCTCTGGGAAAGCCAGCTAGTTCTCCCCCACCCTCCAAGAGTCCAGGCGCACCTGCAGACGGCTCGAAAGAAGATGGGGGAGCAGCAAGACCTCGGCAGAGCACGCAACCTTCAAAACCACCGACACCACACATCACCACCTCATCAGAACCACTAACAAAACTGCCATACAGGAACGTATCAACGCCAACGCACACAACAGCAAAGAACTCTTCACCGTAATCAAAGAATTTGCCAAACCCTACTCACACACCACAGACATCCCCCACCCAAGACCTCTGCAACAACCTCGCCACCTTCTTCCACCGCAAGATCATAGGTATCTATGACAGCTGCACAATCCAGGACCCAACCACAGCCACCACACCCAAATGTTCCAGACCCCAGCCGACTCTGCTCAACTGGGCCACCCTCACTGTTGACAACACCCTAAGGATCATGAAAATCATCCACACTGGAACCCCCTCGGACCCCTGCCCCCACCACATTTTCAACCAAGACGGCACCACCATCACCCCTGAACTCTGCCACACCATCAACTGCTCCATTGAATCCACCACCTTCCCTGAAAACTTGAAAAACGCAGAGATCAGCCCCCTGCTGAAGAAACCCTCTGCCGACCTGACAGACCTCAAGAACTACAGACACATCTCTCTGCTCCCCTTCCCAGCCAAAGTCATCGAGAAGGGCATCAATGCCCAACTCACAGAATTAATCAAAACAAACCACACCCTGGACCCCTCCCAATATGGCTTCAGGAGCAACCACAGCTCCAAGACTGCACTCCTCGCCGCAGCTGACTACATCCACACTCTCCTCGACCAAGGAAAAACTGCAGCCCTCATACTCCTGCACCTCTCTCCCACCTTCGACACCATCTCCCACCACACCCTCTGCACAAGACTTCACGATGCCAGCATCGGCGGCAAAGCATTAGAGTGGATCCACTCCTTCCTCACCAGCCGAACCCAGAGAGACAAGCTCCCACTGTTCTCCTCAAAACCTACAGAGATCAGTTACGGAGTCATCAGGGCTCCTCTCTGAGCCCCACCCTCTTCAACATCTACATAACCCCGCTTGCAGGCATCGTCAGAAACCACAGACTCAACATTGTCTCCTTTGCCGACGACACACAGTTGATTCTTCCCCTCACAGACGAATTTACAACCGCTAAGAGCAACTTCCACAACAAAATGGAGGCAGTAGCCACCTGGATGGAGGAGAGCTGCCTCAAACTCAACTCCAACAAAACCGAAGTCCTCATCCTGGGCTCCACTCCCTCCGCATGGGACGACTCCTGGCAGACAGCAGCGCTCGAAATTCACCCAACACCCACCAACCACGCACGCAACCTCGGCATCATCCTCTACTCTTCACTCTCAATGAACCGCCAAATCAACACTGTATCATCCTCTTGCTTCCGCATGCTCCACCTGCTCTGGAAGACCTTCAAATGGATCCCCACCGACTCGAGGAGAACGGTCACCCAGGCGCTCGTCAGCAGCAAGCTCAACTTTGGCAACGCACTCTACGCCGGCACCATCCAAAAACTCCAAAAGAAATTGCAGCGCATTCAGAACGCCTCCGTCAGACTTATCCTGGACACCCCTTGCTGATGTCACATCTCCAGTCACCTGAGAGACCTCCACTGGCTACCGATCAACAAAAGAATCACCTTCAAGCTCCTCACGCACACCTACAAAGCACTCCACAACACTGGACCCGAATACCTCAACCACCGCTTCTCCTTCTACACACCAACCAGACATCTCCGCTCCACCCACCTGACCCTGGCCACTATCCCACACATCCGCAAGACCTCGACTGGAGGAAGATCCTTCTCCTACCTTGCTTCGAAGACTTGGAACTCCCTACTTCTGCATCTCAGGCAATCAACGTCACTGCCTCAATTCAGGAAGGATCTCAAGACCTGGCTCTTCGACTGAACTGCAGAACCCCCTCCCCCAGCACCTTGAGATGGGTGACTAGCGGCGCTCTACAAGAACCTCATTGATTGATTGGTTTGATTGATTGACATCATTGATGACCTCACTCAGCCACTTTGACAGTGTCCTGTAGTGTTTGTGAAGTAATTCAACAAGCTACACCTGTGGACAATTTTCTATCCCCAATCACATAATAATGGACATAAGGTTTGACCACATGCCGACTCATAGCACATCTACCAAGTCACCCACATTTGGTGGATGTTAACCTTTTTAGGTTGTCTCACTGTTGCATGTGAGACATTTTGTTAGCTTACAGCAGGCTTAGTGCCCTTGGTTGGCTTTATTGCCACTCTCACTTCCTTGCTTTTCTTTTTTCAGAGAGTGCCGGCTTCACTACCTTTTTGTGTATTTGTCCCTCGTCTGGAGCATGGCCTAAGTACTTCCTTCGTGCCCCATGTGTGTCCTCATACTGCTTGCGCTCAGATTGAGGGACCTTTTCCTCTTTTTGCTTCACCCATCATTGTTCCCAGTTGTTGTTGTTGCTTCCCCCTTTTTTATTGCATCCTACCTTTGTTTTTGCTTCCCCCCTTCCAGTGGAAATAGCTTTAATGGCCTTTTTCACTTTAAGGACCTGTTTAACATGAAAATTTTACATGTCCTACTATTGAATACTATTGTAAATTAAATCTACCCTCTTGTAGGCAGGAGTCAGTAGCCGGTTAACATAGGTTACAAGGTAGATTTCTAGAAGAAGATATCTCTTAAGTTACAGGCTAGATGCAATTTTCCCACCAGGAGCAGCATCTTCACTGCTCAGCCCACTCTCTCCAACTGACACTCTTACAGCTCAGGCACTCATCAACATCCCATTACATCACACACACACTGGCGGAGCAGCAGGGAACTGAGAAACTATTGAGAGGATGCATTATAACAACATTAGGCTACAACACATCTCTTCCCCTTGGAAAAATAAATGAAAATACAACAGGACATAAGATGGAAAATAAAACAAGCAATAAATCCTATAAAATTTTTCAACCCTATAAATTATTTAGACAGTCCCAATAACCACCTTCACACACACAAATATGCGACTACATAGTATATGATAGTCACACATAACCTTACATGGAAAGATGGTTCCCCAACCCTTGAAAGAGGAACAAAGATGGACCACGATACAACATGGAATTATTCCTCAATCACAGTAGGAGGAAACAAGGATGGACTACAGCACACATGGAAACCTGCATATCCTTAACCACGGAGGAAGGACTCTTGCGAATTTAGGTTGCAACACAACATGACCCATGACAATCCTTAACCCCTGAGGAAGGAATCTTGCAAAACTCAGGGTGCACCACAGATGACCCTTACAGCATCTCCTCAACCCCTGAGGGAGGAGCATCTTAAATTACAGACTAAAACAACGCCCATACACTTAATCCTTAACCCCTTAGGAAGGACTCTCACAAAATGACCCCAACAACATCTCCTCAACCACTGAGGGAGGACGATACAGACCAGATGCATCTCAAGTGAATCATGTTGTATTGTTCATGCTTGGCACTGATGTCACTGGGAGATTGTTGCCAGGTGACATCGGCACTAAGCGAGGGGAGTTCTGGAATCTTGGGGATTTAGCAGTTGGTCTGCCTGGGATTGTATGCTTGGTACTGATCTAAATAAAGCCTTCATCCATATCTTCTGTGAAGCGTGTATTTTCAAAATTGGCAAGTAAGGATGGGATATGACACAATGTGAATTGAAGGAGAGGCAATTGAATATTTTTTTTCATCCCTCTGGGTGCAGACATCAACCCCTGATGGTTAGCGCTAAGTAGGGGAAGCGTATTGGGCAGACCATAACATTTCGAGAGTTCAATGTCCTGGTGGGAGGAAAAGACTGTTATGTCAATTTGGTCTAATTTGGAGCATTTTATGGCAATTTGGTTGTGTGACCATTATTAATCAAAGAAGCTACGTGGGAAAAGAGAGCTTGGGACAGCACGTGTGTCATCAGGAGCTCGAGGAATCAGCCCGGGGCCATACAACTAGTGAACAGCGTATGGCTGTTATGGTGCATTCTGAATTGTGCGTTTGAAGCAATAAGCCACGCACGAGGCAGGCAGCGTGGATAAGGAAGCGAAGAGTGATAGATGCAGGGACGGCCAAAATACTTTTGAAGTGGCGAGTGTCGGATGCAGTTGATTGGGCAGAAAATATATTTGGAACACTACTGCGTGTCAAACAAAAGTTAAACTGGTGAGGAGTGTTGCCTGATTTAAAAAAAAAAAAAAAGAAAGGAAAGGAATAATCAACAAGCCTGGCACATGAAATATGTGAAGGAACTCACCGAGGAAGTGGAGGAAAGGAGAACACATGAGCACACGATCTACACGGAGGAGCTGCTGCCTTAAAGCAGTCTTCCATGCAGTGACTTTAGCTGTTGTTCCATTGGTGCAGTGGAGTCTCCTTCATTGGCTGTAGAGAGACAGAACCAGTGGATTGGATAGAGCTTTCAGAACATGCAGGGATTGCTGAGACTCTATAACCATAAAAAGAGGAGTATTCTATTGGCACTGTGCATGCCAGTTGAAAGAATAACATGAGTGGTAAACAGAAGACCATGCAAGGGAAGGTGTTTGGTGGAGCTTAAGCAGCAAGATAAGACAACGGTGTCAACTTTTATTATTTTAATTTATTGTTTAGTTTATCTAGACTACAGAGAAATCTGTTGTTTTGTGTTTCATTCCATATTTACTGCTGTTATATAGTAGTTGCAATGGCTGTTCAATCCACTGAACCTCCTCCCCCATTTTTTCAATACCCAGGAGTAGCCGTAATGGTTTGGGAAGATTGGAGGGAGTCCTTTGAGACTTACGTGGAAGTCATTGGGGGTGAGGTTTTCGTGGCGAAAAGGAAATTGGACATTTTTAAGCACAATTTATGTTTAGAGGGTAGGAAGGTTTTAATAACGTTACCTGTACCAGGAGACAGGGATGAGGAAGAAAATGAGGCAGACGATGAGCAGGAGGAGGAGCAAAATGAAGATGTGTACACAAAAGCTGTGAAGGTTTTGGAGGAAGATTTTGGTAGGAAAACTAGTATAGTTGTAGAGAAACACACATTTTTCTCACGAGCACAACTATCTGGCGAGTCAATAGAACAGTATGTGGCAGTACTGAGAACATTAGTTGTTTCATGTAAATTCAAGAATTTACAAGAAGATATTATAAGGGATCAAACGATAAATAGAACGAGCAACAACACAATTTAGGAGAAATTGCTGGGGCTAAAGGATACTTCTTTGGAAAAATCAATAAGCGTAGCTCGCAGGATAGAGAACACTTCACAATATATTAAAGAGCTGAAACAAGATCAACGTAACAGTAAGTCAGATAGTACGAGCAAGGCAGTGAGTGCATTCCGTAGTGCAGGTAAGAAAACTATGATCACTAAGAATGAAGAAATGAGTGGGTGTTGTAGAGGGTCCCGATTTAAAGAATGTTTATGGTGTGGCAGCACCAGACATTTGACGGAATCAAATGCTTGCCCAGCCATCAAGGCCAAGTGTTTTAAGTGTAATAGAGTTGGGCATTTTTCAAGAGTGTGCAAAGATAAAAAAGTTGCTGGCAAAAAAACCAATGTATGTTCAGTAAGGGAACGGATGACAAGGGATGTATACTCCAATTCGGACACGGACGACGAAGATATAGAAGTATTAGTGGTGGGTGAAGTAGATAATGAAGGTGGTGATCATAGAAAAAGGGCATATAAACCACCAAAATGTGAAGTGGAGGTAAACAGTGTAAAAATAACCATGTGGGTAGATTTGTGTTCACCGTACACACTGATTGACAAAGCTGTGTGGAAAGCCATCAAGGGTTCTGAATTCATTCCTACTAATGAGGAAACAGAAGGTTATTGTGGGAGTAAACTACCAATGTTCGGGTATTTCACAACAGATTTGAGATATAAAGGTATGAGTGCATTTTGCAAAGTGTTTGTAGTTGAAAGAGGAAAAACTCTGCTGGCTGGAGAGAACAGAAATCTTTTCCAATAATTTTAGATCCCAGTCATCAGTATCAATAATTATTTCCCGATCTGATCTTTTGATAGGTATTCCAGTGTTTTTTGGTGCATGACCTTCTGTGTAATGCAGGCTGTTTTGTGGATGCATCTTGCTGCAACTGGTAGTCATTTTAGTCTTTCAAAAGTGGGTGTGATGTGCTCAGAGCATTTCTCTCCTGAAATGAGCCTGGCTGCTGCATTTAGTGTTGCTTTCATCGGTGCTAGGTGAGGTTTTGGTGTACCAGTGAGGGTTGCGTTCCCGTAGTCTAGTCTTGTTATATTCCATATAGGTGCCCTATATAACCCTTTCACCTATATTTTTCCCTATATTACATACATAACGGTTCTTAGGCACTGACTTTTTACCTAGCTATGACACTGCATTCAGAACGCGGGTTTTTCCCTGGTTCGATCCTCATACATTATGCATGAGGCTTCTCGGAAGCACAGCAGGACTAACAGTAGGATTACCATCTCCTGTATAATAGCTCTGTATAAGGTTCAGGCCCAACGTCATCGTTTAGGCCGACACAGTAACACAGCAAGGTAGGACCCCTGGGGAGACCTATGGGTATATATACAGCACATCTTGCTTAGGAAGATAGAGGAGACCGTGACTTCCCGGCTGACACACTGACCAGAGACGCTGAGGTTCCTGCATGCAGACGCTCCAGCTAGCAGTGGTCTAACATCCCTCGCGGGGATCCAACTCGAGACCAGGACGGGGTCCCACATTCTCTAAACTCTCAGGTAATGGAGTGGACTAGATCCTAGAGGGATTCTTGGCATAACACCTACATAGATGCTTGGTACATTTAGGTACATCTAGTTAGGGAGGCATTGTAGGAGTACGCAATTTTTATCATGTGTTTTAGGTACATGTATATATTCATGATTTCTGCAAGATGGTAGAACTATACTATCCCTTTACTTTCATAGTATTGCTAATCATATATCTCTGCTACTGTCTAATGGTTGTTGCAGCTCATATATTCTACACTAGAATAACAACTGTTCAATAAATACTTATTGAAATTAACCCTGGGCATAATACTTCGCTACACTCACGGAACATGCAAAGTTTGTGCTACTACGCACTACGCAAATTGCACGTAACAGAATGAAAAACTGTGCTAATTGACGTAGCGTAGCAGTAGTATACTAAACACCCAGAAATGCTTTGATAAAGCAATTTTCGATGCTAAAAAGCATATAACAAATTCACAAAAGTGAACTTTGACAATGAAAATATCAAGCAATGAGAGAGGTGATGATTTTGGGGTCCCCCCTAACCTAGGGGGAGGACCAAGCAGATGCCTTGAACACAAAAAGCATATCATGTGAACGATTCAGTGGTGGTCCCTTCCTCCTAGGACTACCCCAAGCACAGTTTTGGGCAAAAATACAATCCCAACCAAAGGCCCTGCAAAGCATTATGGGACGAGATTAGCAGTGGGCAGTGAATATTATAGTGTCCAATATCAAAATAATTCTACAAAGAGCTGCAGTTCAACTAGTCGTTACTAGATGTCCCTCACGAGTCAAATGCAAAAGCATTGAAATTATTAATACATCAAGCTGCAGTTCCACTAGTCGTTACTAGATGTCCTCACGAGTCAAATGCAAAAGCATTGAAACCCTTTCATGAAGCTTTTGCATTTGACTCGTGAGGGACATCTAGTAACGACTAGTGGAACTGCAGCTCTTTGTAGAATTATTTTGATATTGGATACTATAATATTCACTGCCCACTGCTAATCTCGTCCCATAATGCTTTGCAGGGCCTTTGGTTAGGATTGTATTTTTGCCAATAACTGTGCTTGGGGTGGTCCTAAGAGGATGGGACCACCACTGAATCGTTCAAAAGATGTGCTTTTTGTTTTCAAGGCATCTGCTTGGTTCTCTCCCTAGGTTAGGGAGGATCCCAAAATCATCACCTCTCTCACTGCTTGCTAATTTATTGTTTTCACTTTTGTGAAATGACTATATGCATTTTTAGCATATAAAGACAGAGATATTTATTTTATCTTAACTTTCACTGTGCAAGATGCCTTTGGCAATTATTGTACAGTGCAGTCAAGCACACAGCTACGCACTATGCAATTTGCATAGCTACGTGTAGTTCAAAATGTACTTTATGTAGCTACGTGAAGTGCTACTACGCAAACTACGCCCAGGCTTAATTGAAATGCCCAGACTGTTTATTCTGTGTATCTCTCTGAGACAAACTAAGTGAGCACGAGTGATTGAGCGAAAGGTAGTATATTGTTTCCACGATTCTGAGGGATCAGGGTTGTCATGTTCTGAGGTTGCCAAGAACTATTCTCTCCCCGATAAGAGGAGACTCTAGTGGCACTGTGAGCTAGCTAATACAGACAGGCTAACGTATCCGGTGGGGGTGCACGGAATCAGTACGCCACCAAACCCACAGTTTATGTTATCCAAACGCGCAGATCCTGTATAGGTTATATAGGAACTACACGACAGTCTGGATATCACCATGGCTTGGATCACATTTCTGAGGTCTTCCTCAGATATGAGGGGTTTGATTTTTTTGATGCCATGGAACTTCTTACTGTGGTATTTATGTGGATAGTCATGTTCAGATGTTTGCTCAGTGTGATCCCTAATGATTTGGCATGGTCTACTATTGTTGGTTGGCAGTTAAGAGTTTCCAGTTGAGAAATCCATACTTGTATTTGAGAAGTGTTGTTTTGACAGGAAACTATTAGAAATTATTGACTTTTGGTGGTTGAGTTTTAGGTGGTTTGTTTCTAGCCAGTGTTGCACTTCCATTAGGGTCTTTATTTAGGTGGACGATATCCTTTGGTGAAGTTAAGGTACAGTTTCATGTCATCAGCATATAGGTTGTAGTTGAGGTTGGCTTCTTTCAGGATCACTGTCAGTGGGCCTATATAATAGCTGAATAATGTGGAGGATAGGATTGAGCCTTGCGGGACACCTCGGTTGAATGGGACAGTGTTGGATAGTGAGTCAGTCCTTTTGACTAGTTGTGAGCGACTGTTAAGGTATGGGATGAACCATTGTAAGACTGTGCCCTTGAATCCCACACATGATTCTAGAGTGTTTAGAAGTGTAGTGTGGTCAACTGTGTCGAAGGTGGAAGAAAGGTCTAAAAGTATTAGCAGACATGAATTCCCTGTGTCAAGCATTCTGTATATGTCATCTATTATGTTTAGGATGGCTATTTCTGTACCGCATCCTGTTCTGAAGTCCGATTGACGTATGTTGAGAAGGTTGTGGTCTTCTATGTGTTGACTGAGCTGGGATTGTATACTTTTTTCCAGGGCTCTTACTAGGAAAGGCTGGTCGGTTACTGGGTAGAAGTTGTTAAGGTCTTTGGGGTCTGCACCCATTTTTTTGAGGAGTGGAGTGATTTGTCATAGTTTAAGGCAATCTGGAATTGTGCCTTGGGTTAGTGAGGCATTCATAATGTTGGCACACACACAAAGATACAGGACCTATACTAGTCAAAAGAATTCTAGCTGAATGGGGGATACCCGGGTATATAAAAAAAAAAAAAAAACTGCCCTCACACACAGCAAGCTGTGTCATGCTTCATCATAGGGCTGCTAACACACCCCGCGCTAGCCAACGCTGGGGTGGAGCAATAGGGAGGGGGTGGACAAAACAACATAGAATGAACACCTCAAGGAGGGGATCAGAAAGTGAGGGAAAAGAAATAGTGCAGAGAAAATGTGATTAAAAACAGGTAAGAGCAATCCTACTCATAACTTTATTGCTGGACACTCTCCCCAGAATGTAAAATGTGGGTCTATCCGTCAGACCTGTGGATGGTGGTAATGTGGCCAATAATGGGTCACTTACCCTCCACTCTGCTATGTATGTCGACATGTTTCAGCCGTATGAGGATTTAGTAAATTAATACACCTGCTTTCATCAGGACAATCCTCAACTGATCCCTATTATACTAACCCGAACACCCAAAGTGTGGAGACCGGGTCAGGAAAAAGCAATCATTCGATTGTAGTAAATTCCGTGTGGAACCTATAAAACAAGGGTACAAAAAATAAGTAAATAAAAACGAGGGTTGGTGGTCCAATACGACCCTCTAGTGAAATAAAGTTTATACAAAAAAAGTGTGAGTAAACAAAACACACACACATACACCCGGGCAGAACCCAATGTGTCCAAACAGCCAGAAACGCGATCAATAGATGGATGAAAACAATGTCTCCATCTCAAAAGGGGCAAATCTCCCCAATTAATCAGCCGCGGCGGGCATGAACGGACAAAAAATATATATAATTACTCGTTCACAAAACCCTCGGCGAGAAACAAAGTATAAAAAATAATGTATAAAAAACACAAACATGCATAATGTAAAGTAGCCGAGGGGCCTCCAAATATGTTTGCATCTATAGGTTTAAGAATTACTAGCAGAAGATGGTTGTAGTGCATAGCTGAGAGACACTACTGGTGGTGATCCTGCTTACCGAGTTTACTGTGGGACCCAGCTTGAACAGGCATCAGAGTGAGAACAACTCCCTGTAGTCACACTCTGGGGGAAGAACCGTATCGTGTGACGGGGGAGAAAGGAGAGACAAAAAAGAAACAATTAGAGGTGTCTGCCTCGTGTCTGCCCAGGTTAAGTACTACGGAGAGCCCTAGGGCAGTATTTCAAGGTGTGTGTACCCAGTGTTTGCACGAACCCTGCATGATTATAAAGGCAGAGACCGTCTATACAACCCCGAAGCCTAAGTTTACTTATCAAAGTCCACTTACTTCGTCAAGGTGAGTTGTTGCCCGACCAGTCGTCACTCTCGGCACCGTGCAGGTAATGGAGTCCCAACCCGCCTGTGTGCAGAAATACCCTGCTCGATGTTACCCCGGGGGACCACCCGCGTAATACGTCATGACGTCCGGTCCCTCCTCCCGGAATGTGCTAGACGAAGGTGAGAGGGCCGTAGAGAAGCTAGTGAGCTGACCTCTGCACGAACCATGCTGACGGGAAACCCATAAGGGCATCTCCCTAGCACGATCATATACAGCGGTTGAATATATATACAGGACCCCAGGCTGGTGGATGCCCCTTATTACAGAGTAGGGGAGGTATTTTTTATGTAGAGTTACTGAGGCGTCCTCGCGCCCTAAACAAAGAGGGACGTAACTATCAAAGGGGATAGACCAAATTAAAATGTAGGTCAAATCGCAAGTGCTGTAAATGTTTACGTGAAGACTGACACACTGGAGCCCTACAGACTGTTGATTAGCCTATAAGCCAAGGCATCGGCCAGGTTACCCACCTAGGGACACGTAGGGCAGGCTGTTAAACAGAAGATGCTAAAGTCAGTGACGATACTTGAAGAAAGGGCTGGGAATGGTGAAGTGGGTATTATATGTATTACCAAACCCCTCATATCACCCAGAACACTCGGATAAAAGTAGGTATCATGGTTAGACACTCACTCATAGGTTGTGTAATGTACTCCAGGGTATCTCATCATTGAGCCCCACAGTACTGCTCCTTAGCCTGTGCACCCATTTCTGTTCTCTCACAAAAAGTGCATTTGTTAGATTCATAGAGGAACCAATCTCCAGTTTGTCAATGACAGTCCAGTAAAAATCCTCCGCTCTGTGTTTCTTAACCACGAAATGGGCGGTCAGGCGGCTGAAGGTTTTGAGGCACCTGAAGGTTGACCTATGTTCCATGATTCATACTTTAATCTTGCGGGTTGTCATGCCTATTTATATGAGCCCACACGGGCATTTCAACATGTAGATGACATTTGCGGTGTTGCAATTTGTGTGCCGTCGTTGTTCCCACGGGTATTGTAGGCCCAGATCAACTGTCTTTGTATTGTCTGTAAGGTGGCACACGTCGCATCTTCCACATTTAGTATGGCCTTGAACCGGTGGAAGGTTCCATGTCCCGGCTAGACCTTCTGCTCGATTTCTTCCTGTGTCAGAACTCCTTGGTCTCGTATGGACCAGTTGGTCTTTGATGTTTTTGCTCCTTTTAAAAGAGAACAGTGGTTTCTCAATGTTCAGGCCATTGGAATTTAAAATTCTCCAGTTTTTCAAGATGATCTTTTTAATGTGGTTGGAAGCTGTACTAAACGTCGTCACACATATTGTTTTGTCCATGGGAGGTCTCTCCCTGGTTTCCAGTAGTGCCTCTCTATTGCAGTTGTAGGCCCTCTTATACGCCCTTTTCACAGTCCTGATTGGGTACCTTCTTTGTTCCAATTTATTAGTGAGGGAGCTGGCCTCTGTTCTAAATTCATTTTTATCCGAACAGTTCCTGCGGATCCGCAGGAATTGACACACAGGTAAATTCTCCCTGAGTGATTTAGGGTGATGGCTGTCAAACAATAGGAGGCCATTTCTGTCAGAGGGCTTATGGAACATTTTTGTTTGTAGCTTCCCTTCGGCTGGATAGATGGTAAGATCCAGGAAAGGCAGTTCTTTTTTAGAGACAGTGGAGGTGAAGTGAAGGAAAGGGTTTCGTGAATTGAGCCATACTAAAAAGGTCTGGATGGACTTTTCGTCGCCTTCCCAGATCAGCAGGATGTCATCTATGTAGCGTCTCCACATTTTAATTTGGCTAGACCAGGGCCACCCGGTGTGTATATATGTTGGTCCTCAAAAGACGCTACATAAAGACCTGCCAAGCTGGGGGCAAAAACACTGCCCATCGAAGTTCCATGTGTCTGTAAATAAAACTTGCCCTTGAACTCAAAAAAGTTCTTTGTGAGGGCTATTTCAGCTAGTTGGAGGATAAAGGGTCTTGGTGTCTCGTATTCCCAATCTATGTTGAAAAGGATATCTTCCACTACTCTAAGAGTCTCTCTTTGTGGAATGTTTGTATAGAGAGGCTCTACGTCCAGACTAATCAGAAAGTGTCGTTCTGTATCAAAGGGCTGTTCCTTCAGTAGATTCAGGACGTCTGTTGTATCCTTCAGATATGCGGGTCTACTTTGTGCAAGTGGCTTCAGGAAAAAGTCACAAAATTGTGACAACGGTTCTAAGACAGAGCCTATCCCCGATACTATTGGTCTCCCGGGGGGAGGGCGGGCAGGCTTGTGGACTTTAGGTAATGTGTAAAAGTAAGGCATAGCTGACCCACCTTGGCATAGGAAGTTCCCTTCTTTGGGGGTTATCCAATCGTTGTTTACCGCCTCTTCTACTATCATCAAGATTTCCCGTTTGAGTTCCTCGGTAGGGTCTGTCCTCAGTACAGTGTAATTCCGTTGATCCGAGAGTAGTCTAGAGCACTCTGCTTCATAGGCCGCCACTTTCTGTATCACTATGGCTCCCCCCTTGTCTGCCGGTTTGATCACCAACTCTGGGTTGTTTTTAAGTTCCAACAAGGCCTGTTTTTCTTCCCTTGTCAGATTGTTAAAGTGTATATCTTTAACAGAATCAAGGGCCTCCACATCGTGGAGGACGCCTCAGTAACTCTACATAAAAAATTCCTCCCCTACTCTGTAATAAGGGGCATCCACCAGCCTGGGGTCCTGTATTTATATTCAACCGCTGTATATGATCGTGCTAGGGAGATGCCCTTATGGGTTTCCCGTCAGCATGGTTCGTGCAGAGGTCAGCTCACTAGCTTCTCTACGGCCCTCTCACCTTCGTCTAGCACGTTCCGGGAGGAGGGACCGGACGTCATGTCGTATTACGCCGGTGGTCCCCCCGGGGTAACATCGAGCAGGGTATTTCTGCACACAGGCGGGTTGGGACTCCGTTACCTGCACAGTGTCGAGAGTGACGACTGGTCGGGCAACAACTCACCTTGACGAAGTAAGTGGACTTTGATAAGTAAACTTAGGCTTCGGGGTTGTATAGACGGTCTCTGCCTTTATAATCATGCAGGGTTCGTGCAAACACTGGGTACACACACCTTGAAATACTGCCCTAGGGCTCTCCGTAGTACTTAACCTGGGCAGACAGGAGGCAGACGCCTCTAATTGTTTCTTTTTTGTCTCGCCTTTCTCCCCCGTCACACGATACGCTTCTTCCCCCAGAGTGTGACTACAGGGAGTTGTTCTCACTCTGACGCCTGTTCAAGCTGGGTTCCACAGTAAACTCGGTAAGCAGGATCACCACCAGTAGTGTCTCTCAGCTATGCACTACAACCATCTTCTGCTAGTAATTCTTAAACCTATAGATGCCAACATATTTGGAGGCCCCTCGGCTACTTTACATTATGCATGTTTGTGTTTTTTATACATTATTTTTTATACTTTGTTTCTCGCCAAGGGTTTTGTGAACGAGTAATTATATATATTTTTTGTCCGTTCATGCCCGCCGCGGCTGATTAATTGGGGAGATTTGCCCCTTTTGAGATGGAGACATTGTTTTCATCCATCTATTGATCGCGTTTCTGGCTGTTTGGACACATTGTGTTCTGCCCGGGTGTATGTGTGTGTGTTTTGTTTACTCACACTTTTTTTGTATAAACTTTATTTCACTAGAGGGTCGTATTAGACCACAAACCCTCGTTTTTATTTACTTATTTTTTGTACCCTTGTTTTATAGGTTCCACACGGAATTTACTACAATCGAATGATTGCTTTTTTCCTGACCCGGTCTCCACACTTTGGGTGTTCGGGTTAGTATAATAGGGATCAGTTGAGGATTGTCCTGATGAAAGCCGGTGTATTAATTTACTAAATCCTCATACGGCTGAAACATGTCGACATACATAGCAGAGTGGAGGGGTAAGTGACCCATTATTGGCCACATTACCACCACCCACAGGTCTGACGGATAGACCCACATTTTACATTCTGGGGAGAGTGTCCAGCAATAAAGTTATGAGTATGATTGCTCTTACCTGTTTTTAATCACATTTTCTCTGCACTATTTCTTTTCCCTCACTTTCTGATCCCCTCCTTGAGGTGTTCATTCTATGTTGTTTTGTCCACCCCCTCCCTATTGCTCCACCCCAGCGTTCGCTAGCGTGGGGTGTGTTAGCAGCCCTATGATGAAGCATGACACAGCTTGCTGTGTGTGAGGGCAGTTTATTTTTATTTTTATATATACCCGGGTATCCCCCATTCAGCTAGAATTCTTTTGACTAGTATAGGTCCTGTATCTTTGTGTGTGTGTATACTTCTTGAGGAGGCCGATACAGGACATATTTTTTCCTCCTCCCCTTTTCTTTTGTGTGGACATTCATAATGTTGACCCATGTAGGTGCTATGATGGGTTTGAGTTATTTTATTAGTTGTGATGGGAAAGGGTTATCAATGTGAGTTTTTGGGTTTAAATCTGATATGATGTTGATGATTTTGTTCTCTTCAAGTGTTCTGAACGTCTGCCATATTGCATTGTTCTTCAAGAAAAGTGGATGTGCCACAGTCTCTGCATCCTCGGTCATTTGTTTTAGGTGTGGGTCAGTGTTTGTATACCTTTGTATATATGACCCTCCGATTGTAATGGCCCCGAGGGAATGCCGTTGTGTTTTGTGCATTAAAGATAACACATAAAATTATGGTATTCTGGGGATATCGGTCACTAGAAACTCAGTCTCTCTGGTGGTAATCCATCCCGACTCTTTACCTTTTTTGACCAATTGCTTTATGGTCCTTTGGAATCTCACAGTGGGGTCTGGTTGCAGTGGTTGGTAATACTGACGATCCTGCAGTTGTCTGAGACACGCTGTCCAGTAGGCTTCTGTGTCTAAAATCACTGTGGCTCCTCCTTTTTCTGCTGGTTTGATAGTAATCCATGCTTTAGAACTGAAGGTCCATGAAATTTCCATCTCTCATTTTGATAGATTGAAAAAACAGGGCTTCTGGTTTGTCCTTCAATGTAATTAATACAGCCTTCTCAAAGGACAAAACCTCTGGTGTTTTAGTGTGGAATGATGGACTGATCTAGGATTTCTTCTTGAGTCCAGTATTCTCATTCATAGTCCTGGTCAAAATTTCCATTTGACTGAAGTAAAAAACTGGGTCAATTACTTTTGAATGGTAAAGTCATCTCCTATATCACTATGCATAAAGCAAAAGTCTTTGTTTTAGAGGGCTTCTTCTTTCTTTGTAAGAGCATGGCTACTCAAGTTCACAATCAATTGGGGTTGTGGCTAGTGGATGGCGCTGGCTCCCTCATCATGCTCCTGCTTTGACGAGGAGAGGGAGGTGTACTCCAGTGGACCTGTTGTGTGCCTCTTTTTCCTCTGGATTGCACACAGCCTTGTTCTAAAAAAAGGCATATGTACGGATTCTTGGAATAATGGTGGTTGAAAGAGGGGCACAGAGAAGCCCCAAGGTTTGGGTGGCTACCATGTCAGTGGTGTGGGCCAGCCCTATTCATAGGTCCACAAGGGAGTGGTGGTTTCTTCCACTAGACTGACTCGGATCCCTCCTATTGGATTCATCACTCCTACTCCAGACCTCTGAACTGAAGGTCCAATCATCTGAATCCCTCCTCCAGGGTTTCCCTCCTTTCTGAGCTGATTTGGTCTGAGGCTGTGATTGGAAATCATCCCAAGTCTATGGTTAGATTCTCTCATGGGAGAATTGAGCCATATCTTTTCTGAAGTGTCATAATTTTGTTCTGCATCAAGAATTCTTTGGTCTCCATTACTGTTTTATTCAATTATTCAAGGCTTTTAATTAGTATAGTAACTTGGACAGTGCACTTGATCGACTCGCCAGGGTGTGAATCTCAATCAGGAGCAAGACTGAGGTCTTCTTAGCTGTATTAATGATCACAATGAGCCAATCCCTGGTGCACTGCCAAGCAATTAGAAACCAATCTTTCCTAAAAGTTTTGTTATCCATGAACAACCTGAGTGCATTAGTCACTGTAAGACCCTGCAGTACTATGTTAGTCCTCAAATATTCTGTAAATACCATACCATGAAGTGCTGTATGCACCTGTTGTGTTTTTCAGTTTGGTTAGTTTACTCCAATCATTTTTAATGGGCATAGCTTGTGTAACTTGACTATGGGTCTTACCTTGGCAGATATAGGTCCTGCACATGGGAGAAGTTTGGAAATTACCATATTTTGTAAACCAGTTGCTCAAAATATAAGTAACGTCATATTCAGTGCTACCTCCAGACCAGCCAATTAGAGCAAGGGAGATATTGCATCCAGCAATAGGAAACTTAAAATACTTAGGTGTTGAAAATGGATGTTTATGGTAGGCTTCCATGGAGCCCAGGGGTGAACAAAAGGCAGGTACCCTATCATATTCTCACACGTACTTATATGTAACATTGTGGCCTTGTTGAGATTTACTTTGCAACTACATACATAAACCTGTATTTCAGCAAAACCACAATGTGGGCTTTATTCTACTTCGCAAGATTGTGAGATCATATTCTGTGGCTCGGTAATCTGTGTGCTTGATCAGGTCCCAATATTCAGAAGGTCATTGCTCACTGGCACAATATCCTAGGAGCTTCATCGAACTGCACAGTCCTACTATATACATTATTTTTATTGTGCCTACAGTACATTTGGTGAGAGTACTCTTGTCGCTCTATTTCTCAAGGTATTTGTCGATCATTTTATAACAGAAACTAATCATACTAATGGCTTGAATTTTCCCTTTCATCATATTCAAGTCAAGTTTCCTTCCCAAGTAAGACTTTGAAGCAAGCGCACGCTTCTGTTTTTCAGGAGATTTATTTTCCGCAACAAGAGGTCATCTAAATGGAGAATGAGCTCACTATAATACTGTGTACTATCATACCATAAGATAGTCACATATTTACTAATATGAGCTCTAAATGCATCTTTGCCCCACACTTTTAGGCAAAGGATTTTGGGGAAGCCATCTCTCCGCCCCTTTTAGAAACCCACAAAAGCATGCACTTTAGCTTAAATGATTTTGATAATTTCTTAGACTAGCGTATTTAGTAACCCTCAGATTGTTCCATCTCTCTGAAATTTTGGAGACCCATCAACAATCTCCACCACACCATCTCTGAAAATTACTCCAGCACCACTGCCCTGGGGAGTAGTGAAAGTGGTGAGAGGAAAATGGGAACAACGCCTTCTGAGAGAACGTAGGTGTAGGTGCAAGGGAGGTCAGGAACTAGGAGAAATTGTTCTGAGAGTAAGGATGAAGCTGTTAAGGAATCTAGGAAAGATCATGGTGAGAGGTTAGGCACTAGCTGATATGAAGATGAAACAAGGAGAGAGAGCATTATTGTAGGTGATAGGGATCTTGGGAAGCAGAGAAGTAAAATAAATGTGCTCGAATTTCATAGAAATAGAGGGAAACTGGGAGAATTGAAGAGGGTAATGTGTTGAAGAGAGAAAAAGAGAGAATTTTTTAATTCAGAAAATGGGAAAATTAGGTGGAAATGATAATGGAGATTTCGATGTTGGTGATTGAATGATGAGCAAGATGTTTAGGTGAGATGTAAGTTAAATTCAAATTTAAAATATTTGTTGTGGCACTCTCCAATAGGCAATAAAAGCACAATTATCTTAAGATACAATACAATACAATACATCGTAAAAACTATTTTAAAAACATTAAAATATACATTTAAAGCACAATTATAAGCAATCAAAACGTTGCCATAAGACATTATTTTCCTAGCACGTATTGCCTTGCAGATATAAGAATCAACCTTAAAACATATGGCACGGGACTCCATATTGTGGTCCCTAATATTATGTTCAATAACAATGGGTTTTAAAAAGTGCTTCCTTAAGTCCAGATAAAACTGACAAAAAGGCATAAAGAGCAGAGTGCTCTGTTTTGAAATTCCATCACACAGACACAGGACGGACCTTATATCCCACTGATTAATATTGGGAAGGGAAACCAGGTGATGTACAATGTTCAACCACCATCTAGTCAAAACAAAACGGTGTTGTGTATTTATCACCCAAGCCAAATAAGATTGGAAACCCTCAGTTAGAGCATAAGATATATATGTAACTACAGTTTGTTTCATCTCATCTGTATAAGCTCTCTTTCTTGCTCTAGCATTGAACAAAACGGCCTTCACCAATGTTTCCTTGAGCCTTAGGAGTCTAGCCGGGTCCTGAAGCCCTGAAAAACCAAACAACGACCATAAAATGTCATTGATAAAGGACAACCACAGGATATTGAGAGCATAGGACAGCTTTAGACAGTCCTGTATGATTGCCTTTGTAAATGTGGTCTTGGGTTTGGCCCATATTGAGTGCCGCAAGCAAATGGGTTTCAGTGCCAAAATATCTTGTAAATGGCTCAGGCCTACTTCCCGATGTGTAATGGTGGACGATGCCGAGTGGGGTGTGAGGAAGATGAGCCCGACCCTTTCCACTTACCTGCAATTCCGAAGTCGAGTCCGCCTTCCGATGACCGGAACCCGGATTCCATCTGTAGCAAAGAGACAGGACACTCATTGCCCCTCTGACCGTAACACCCTCAAATCACGTGTTGTAGCAGGAGGGCAGAGATTCAAATTACAGCAGCCAGGAAGGAGGAGACAAACAGGAAACAGGAAGTGAAAAGGCAGAGAAAGAAAGGAAGGATCAGACAGGATGAGAAGATACACCCACCGCCTGCCCAGAGCAGCAGAAGGAGATCCCAGAGATCCCGCAAGATGTCGCCGAGATCCCGCAAGCCGGACGGACCAATTATGACCCAGTGGAGGAGGCCCAGGAGGACAGCGAGACCGAGAAAGCTCCAGAGAGGTGGAGCGGGAATAGTGGAGCCCACTGGAGGACGCGGAAGTGAGGCTGCAACTCTGGAGCGTTGCAGCAGAGCGGGTAAGTCATTACGGGTTGAGCGGGCAGTATCTAGAGGTGGAAGGGGGGAGGGCACAGTGGCGGACGGGAGCACAGATCCATTTAAAAAGGAACCCCCTGCTTTTTTCCATCAAATATTCTAAATTGCACATTTGTTTTGTTGAGGGCATTACTGTTGAGAGAAGGGGAAAAACTGGTGTGTGGAAAGGAGGAGATTTATTTTTATTATTTAAGAATTGGCCTAATCTCCGTTAGGTGAGGAGAACCTAGGAGACACAAGAAAAAGGAGAATTTGTAATCCCTACCCACATGTTGATTGGGATTATCCTTTGGACCTCTTTAAGATAAGAAAGAAAAGGAAGACCCAACTAATTTAGACACTCCTGTTCTGATCTTACTTTGCTTGTTTAATTTTCTTTCGTTTTTCATCCCTATAAGACCATAGTACAGTTTTCACAGACAGTGTGGTGACGGGTAGATAAAACCCCTATATAGAGAAAGAGTATATATACTTATCGTTCCTTTATTTCTCCTTCTCCGAGCCTCTGAGAGGTGCCGTTGGAGAGAAGATGGCCCTAGAAGAGGAGGAAGAGAGAAAGAAAAGGAGACCTTAACAGCCTGATGTTAGATTTCTGTTTACCAAAGATTTATTAACCCATCATCATTAAGAAATACATTCAGCCTCCGCGTCTGTTTATCTGGCCTTCCCTGCCACACGGGGTACACAGCAGGTACCTTAAGAAGGCATTTTCTTCAGCCTGTGAAGGGCCACTAGTGGTGTGGCCCCATAGGGCCCCGCCATAAACGGCAGCAGCTAGCGCTCTTGCTTTATAGATGATAGTCATCTCCTTGATGGGTCGACCCCAAGTTTGCTAGAAAATAAAAACACACCCTTGCAGACTCTTTTCATCTTCAGCAAGGAATTCTGCATGTGTTCAATCCAATGAGCTATTACCGGAAAAAAGGATACCCAAATAGCAAAAAGATTTAACCTTTGCTATTGGTATGCCCTCTAAACAGAACGATCTTACATCATTCTTTGGGGTTTTCCACAAGTTATTGTAAATGTCTTGAATATATCAATCTTTAATTTCTTAGAGTTCATAAAGCCCACAAAGGAATCCATTAATCTCTGCAACCCGACAGCGGTCCTTGACAATAGAACCATGTCGTCTGCATAGAGAAGCACAAGTACCGGTCGACCAGCAGCAATTTGCGCATTGGCCTGAAGGGACCGGGGAGTATCATTGACCCCGTTTATAAATAAAGAGAATAAAAAAGGAGCCAACACGCACCCCTGTCGTACACCCCACCTAATTCTAAAGGAAGGAGATAGTTGTCCATTAGGGCCATATCATACGTTAGCTGAACGATTCTCGTAGAGCTGTGCTAGAAGACAAACAATATTCATGGGGGTCCCATAGGAAAGCAGAGTATGCCCAATATTGAATGATCCACTAATCATGTCACTTATGTCACTTATAAAGCGCACTACATACCCGCGAGGGTCTCAAGGCGCTGGGGGAAGAAGGGGGTGGTGCTGCTACTGATCGAAGAGCCAGGTCTTGAGGAGTCTTCTGAAGGCCAGTAGGTCTTGGGTCTGTCGGAGGTTGGTGGGGAGGGTGTTCCAGGTCTTGGCGGCGAGGTGGGAGAAGGATCTGCCGCCGGCGGTCGTTTTCCGGATGCGGGGGACTGTGGCGAGGGCGAGGCTGGTCGAGCGGAGCTGGCGGGTGGGGGTGTAGAAGCTGAGTCGTCTGTTGAGGTAGGCTGGTCCGGAGTTGTGGAGTGCTTTGTGTGCGTGGGTGAGGAGCTTGAAGGTTATCCTCTTGTCAAATGCACTAGTAAGATCTGCAAAGTACAAGTAAAGTGAACCTGGCTTGGCTCTTGTATATTTCCCAATCAAGAGCTCAAGATTTAGACATTGTTCTACCATCCCAAGTCCCTTTCTGAATCCATACTGGGCCTCAGACAGGATGGAATTGTCAGTTGTGCAGTCCTCTAGTTTCCACAGAACAACCCTACCCAGGATTTTCACAGATGGAGGAAAATGGGATGGTAACACTTCGGGTCTGGTCTATCACACTTCTGATATGTAGGTACAATAATGGATTTGGCCCATGAATAAGGTACAGAACCCAATACTGCAGCATTAAAAACTCAAGTAAGTATTGGGGCCCACAACTCACGCATGCCTATAAAAGTATCAACCAGGACTCCATCGGGTCCAGGAGCTTTCCATTTAGCACAGTTTTGCATGGTGTCCAGGATCTCATCCAACCTAAAGACCTAGGGAAAACCACTTATAGGAGTGGGACTCCTTTCTGGTCCATTATGGCCAAAGAAGAAGACCTTGATTCACTATTGATTAAATGGTCAAAAATCCCTTGAAAGTGGTCTACCCATGCTTGTAAGGGAACATGTGATGTTAAATCAGGACACAAATCACTCTTCAAAAATGGGGCATTTGCAGTGTTCCAAAACAGGATAGTATCGTTTGCCTCAGCAGCCTCAGCAGCCTGAACCAGAAGTAAGTCATTGTGGCAGAGGTGAAAGAATGAGAGCGATCAATCTGAAGTTAAAGGGAAAAGAGAGACCATGGGGCATATTATCAAGAACGGCGTTAAAATTATCGCCGCTTTAGCGGCAGAAAACTGCCGCTAAAGCGGCGATAATGGGCTTGATAATATGCCCTTGAGAATTCAATAGAAGCCCATGTTGACACCAGAACATGGGCTTCTATTGGAATTCTCAAGGGCATATTATCAAGCCCATTATCGCCGCTTTAGCTGCAGTTTTCTGCCGCTATAGCGGCGATAATTTTAACGCCGTTTCTTGATAATATGCCCCCATGTGTCTGTCTGACTACCGGCATTTTTCTGTATTGTACTCAATCCCATCATCCATAACAAATATTGGTTATGTCAACTGACAGAGTTACACCATTCATATCAACAAACTAGTTAAGAAAAGGGGGCTCCTAAATGAAGCCTTTACTGCAACAGAATCCCGTAAGTACCTCATTTTAACACATTCTGAATTAGAGGGCTCAGTCTAAGCCAGTGACTCTTCACCCATATACAGAAACAAAGAAAACCACATTACCTTTGAAAAGGCCATGAAAACTTCACATTTGTGGACTGTAAGAAATACCTACGCAGCCACCGAGAAAAACACCCATCAATTACCAAACGAGTGAACCACAATGCAAACCAGGATACTACATATACCAGAGAAGAACTCAACAATTTCAGATAAAATATGCAAAGCTGAATAAAGCTCAGTCTATTTCTGCACATGCCTTTTAAAGTGACTCATGAGGAGCATCACATTTGCTGCGACACAAACAGAAGACACATCAGGGCATCATTCTGCAATCAAACATACAGGTCCTCTTGTCATCACTCTGGACAGTAGAGTAGCAGTTATTCAATATGCAAGTACCAGAAAACATAAGATAATATATAAGTACACTTAAGCTAATCCTCAAAAAGGTCGATTTTGTGTGGCGAGTTGCCTCCTTTTTTCAATAATGATATCAGAGCTTGGCCATGCTTTCAATAACCTCTTGTTTTTAATTAAATGTTCTCTGACCACATTTCAGAGGATCCATACAATGCCCTTATCACACCAGGCCTGCCATACATCAGTTAATTTCACTCCAAGTGGCACAGGGGATACAGTGTAAGATGCCTTGCGTGGTTGAATTAACCTTTTATAACTATGGGCCTGAATTTTTAAGGTTCAGGTTTCTCAGTCTATTCACTATTCACAAACTACATTCCTTTGTACAACTGAAGTGAAGATGAGAGGTGTACTGGGAGAGATGAAGGCGAGAAGAGAACAGCGGTGGAAGCAGGGGTGAAATGAGACTGGGAGAGAGAGGTTAGTTTCTGAGAATTGTAGAGATGGAACTAAGAGAAAGTGATAGAAGTGACGTAAAAAGAGGTCCATTGAGATGAGAATATAAACAGAAATGGACGTGAGAGAAACAGAAAAGTAGAAATGAAACAGAGAATGACAGATATAACTGAAAAGAAAAATGTAGGAGATTGTAATGAAAAGGAGACATACAGATGAAGGTGGCATAACGAGAGTTGTAGAGATGAAGATTACAGAGAGTGAGAAGAGAGAGGGAACCTGGGAGTTAATAGGTTAACAGAGGACAGAGCTAGAGATAAGGGGTGGGTGATTGAGAAGGGCTGAGATAAAGACAGTAAGAAAAGAAACAGCAGACATAGGGGATGAGAACCTTGTTTAGTGAACACCATTTCCGGCAATTGGTGTAGTTTAACACTTGTTTCCAGGGACAACACTACTGTTGCACCCAGATTGAAGCACTTGACTCTCTCATGTTAATGGGGGTGAGCAGTCGAAGGCTTCATCAAAGAGGTGATGTGAGGTTAGACATTAAATCACAGTTAATTTGTCGATGGCAGTTAATAGGTAGTTGTCTAGGTGGTACTACACGTTTTAGAACAATCGTACTTTGACATACATAAGAATATACTACACACAAAATGATGATAGGCAAAGAAAGCGCTAAAAGCTATAAAAAGAATTCATACAAGGGCCTAAAGACATTGGGGGATATTCTCAAGAACGTGCGATAAACATCGCCAAAATAGGCTATGGCGGGAAAATAACTCTGTGTCAACGTCATATTCACAACACGGCGGTAACATGCAATAGTTTCCCGATAACGCCTAAAATGCCCGCGATACAACTACTGCGATGGCAATAAAAAAGGAAACCTGAACGCGAAAAAAGTTGCGATGGGCCCAACCGCGATAGAAAAATCAGCGACAAGCAGCGCCAGGCTTGCAATTCCCACGTCAGGCGGGAAAAATCACCATAAAAGCAGCAAAAAAACCCCCAAAAAAACCAACATTACAACTGCGAAGCACAATGGAGGCCGCCGGAACAAGTACAGAGGACAACCCGAACCCCACAAGCCCCATGGAGGACCAGCCTGGGACCTCGGGGTCAGGGAAGGGCAAGGAGAAGAAGAAGAGGAAGACGCGGTTCTGTCCGCAGGAAAACAGGATCCTGATTACGGAGGTGATAGAACACCATCAACAACTGTTCGTCACCTCCACTGTGTCATTGGCAACAAAAAATGGAACATGGCAATCCATCGTGGACAAGGTGAATGCAGTCGGAGTGCTGAGGAGGACAATGGACGAGGTCAAGAGGCGCTGGAATGATGTGAAGCGCAAAACCAAGCTGAAACTCGCAAACAACCGCAAAGCAGCAATGCAGACTGGGGGTGGGAGCCCTGCGCCACAGGAGGAGCTGGATGAGATCGAGGAAATGGTGTCCACAGTCATCAGTGTGGAGACGGTGACAGGAGTCGGGGGATCGGACACTGCTCAACAGGACCTGACACAACAGCAACAGGGTGAGTAACCACCAGGGACTGGGGGGACGGGGGAGATGGGCACAATGGCACAATGAAGTATAGCACACTGCACAACCACAATGACTCTGGATCATGTCCCAGAAGTCCTTGCCATACTGCAGCACACATAGAAACAGCAAGTAGTCCCCCGTCCACAATGTGCCCAGAGGGGGCCCTCCCCACACATCACCAATCTCACAACAAACACATGCACATGTGCTGAACCCAGCAAAGCTGCGGATCCGTGAGCCCCATTGACAATGCAAGTGACACTGCATGACGATGAGCATGTCTGCAGCCCACTCATCATGACATGTTGCACGCCACGACACCGAGGTGGCTGAGTGTGGTCCACATCCGGAAAGGAGCAGGTCACACACTGACACATCCACGTGCACAAACAACCCCTGACGGCAACAAGACATCTGCGGACAAACCATGCCCAAGAGTCCCAACTCCCACCAAGAGCCCAATTTAACCAAGTATGCAACATCTCAGCACTGCATAAGCACAGAAGTCAAAGGCACACCGCCTGAAAGGGAGAAGGCCAAGCAAAGTCTGAGCTGCAGGGGCGACTCTCCAACAATGCAGCACACACACAAGAATCAGAGCACATCAACAATGACAACAATGTGGTACAAACTGCAACACTTTCACAACAGAACAGAGGACACAACTGCTGCCGCTTGTGTGTAGAAACTGGCCAATCACATTTGGCATAGCAGGAAACTGTGACATGATAATGGACAAGTACAACCCCACATCCCTGATGGTGCACAAATGTCCACTGTCCCGCTTCAAATTGGCAGCTCCTCCTAAACAGTCACAATGTACATTGTCATGTGGTCTGTTTGGAAACTTGGCCAATGCGTGAACATACATGGAACACACTGTTAAACTGCATCTCCCCTATACATTGCAGAGGGAGAGTCATCACCTCCTGCAGAGCAGACCGAACACCTCCTCACTGATGACGAGGAGGACTTCCCCACCTTCGACACCGACGCCCTCCAAGAGCTCATGGACAGCTTCGGCATCCCACCTCCAGGAGCAGGGCAGCCCAGCTGCAACGAGGACACCCCACCCCCTGCACAGACCACACAGCAGGAAGCACCCACCACCCCGGCTGTCTCCCAGGATCCCCACGACCAACACATGGCATTTCAACGCCGTGTGTTGGAGGACCAGAAGGAGATGGCTGAGCAGGTGCGGTGGGGCTCGACCTCATGGCAGCCAAACTTGATGCCATCCATGGATGTCTACGTCCCATCAGGGACCACTTACAGTCCCTAACGGACACCCACAGTCCGCTCCATGGTCTCCAACGAGCCATGGCTGACATCGCTGGAGTCATGACTCGGAGACAAGAACACCTGTCTAGTCAGAGTGGCTCCAGCGATCTCAGCCGTGAATTGGGACACATGCGGAGGCTCATGGAGGACTCGGTGCGGATGGAGGCGGAAAGGATGGCTGCCATGGCTGCACATCAGCGAGATGTAGCTGGGATCTTCCATGCCCTGCAGATCCTCATCATGGCATTGCTGCCACAAGGCTTGGTGCAGATGAATGCTGCTGCTCCTACACCATCCACATCTCCGCCCCCTGATGTGTCAGCGCCCCACAGTGCGGCAGACATTCCACCTCCGGCACCTGATGTGTCACTGCCACACAGTGCGGCCAACAATCCACCTCCGGCCCCTGATGTGTCAGTGCCACACAATGCTGCAGCCGAAACACCAACACCCACAGGTGAGGCACATCACACACCAGAGGACGATGATGTGGATGAGACTGCCGTTGTGGTAATGAGGAAGCGGTAGCATTCATCTCCGCCATATGGCCTGTTTCAGCTTGGTTCAGCCCTTTTCATCATCACCTTCCACTGTCCCCCGATACACTCTGCGGCACTCACCTTGGACCTCGACATTGACTGCAATATTCTGTTTGGTTACCAATGACACAGCAATCAGACTGCGGACTGAACTCTTCCTCTTCCGATGAACTTGTCCTTCCCTAATGGACTCTGGATGGCCCTCCACGGGGCAACAATGTCAAGTGGGATGTGCATGGCCCTGTACTGCTCCAGCTGCAACACTCCACTGGATGTGAATAAAACATTCAAATTCACACAGATGTGTCATGTCTATGATCCTTCAAGTATGACAGTATGGATGAATGTAGGGTCACTGATTCCCCCTCACGTCCATTTCACACATGTTGTGGGGCTTGGGTCACAGGGTGCAACATTGCCGATTGCGGTCCGGGTGGCGCAGACACTACAACGGAGACACACGCATTGGTTACTTCCTTGTCGAGGCCAGAACTGAACCACACCCAGAGCCCCGGGCTCATTGTTCACACCCCTACGCTGGACTGGCATACGCCAGCCCAGCCCACTCCGCTTACGCTCACAGGGGGTGACGACACAGCTACATGTCCCAGGTCTTCCCTGTAGTGATCTGCTGGTCACTGGTCTAGTTGTCAGCATGCCACAGCCACTCCCTGAGGGCTGGTTTGCACCCACACCACACCCATCCAGCACAGGCGTCATGGGACATGTGACCCTGCTAATAAAAGGGGCCCACCACAGCACATCCCCCACTGCCGGAGGTGACATGGTGGCGTCCGCATCCACAGAACTCAATCATAAAGGGTCCATGACTTGCGTTGCACAGAGTTAGTGGCACCCGATGGCTTGCATCTGGCACGGGCCTACCGCCACATGGCGATGACTTGCGTTGCACTGAGTTAGGCCCACCTGAAGAGCTGAGCGGGTGTGCAGCCTGCGATGATGCGTTGGCCTCGATACGGCGTCCAGCAAATCAAGACTCGAATTGAATTGTGAGCCCTGCTGGACTGTAGTGTACGCGCAGGCAGCAGTCAGCACACACATGACTCCCCGGTGCGGTGCCGCAGGGTGCGCTGGGGGCCTGTGGCGCGAATCCAGCAATCGGCTGAGGAGGTTGCACCGGCACGTGGAGGGCCCTCTTGGAGACACGCCGGTGGTGGCAGGTGAGCATTGAGGCCTGGGTGCGCAGGGGCGGGCAGTCATCGCTGGGCGGCGGACCGGTCTGGGGACCAGGCCTGGGGTGCAGCAGGTGCACAGGATCGCGCAGGCACCACCGGCCACGGTGGCGGCCTCGTGGCTGGGTGGGGGGCGCGCCCTGGCAGACACGACCCTGCATGCGCTGACGAGATGTGCGTGGGTTGGCTTGGGACGTAGCCACCTCGTCTCCAGTGTGAATACGGCCATTGAATGTGGGTGGGCACGTGTGTGTAGGCCTATGGTCACGATATGGCGGACACAGAGACACACGCAGTAGTTACTGTGGTGGCCATCCCGGAAGTGGACCACGCCCAGGGCCCCGGGCTATTCATTCGCGACATACGCCGGCCAAGGTCGCTCCGCTCAGGCTTACAGGGGGGTACCACACGGCTACATGTCCAAGGTCTTCCACACTGCCTGTGGTCACCTGTTTGTGTCCACTGTCCACTACACTGCAAACACCAGCAGTAGACATGTCTGTGCTCTGCATACTGCAGTCTGTCGAGCACATCTCCACCACACTTGGCATTGTGTCCTTTCTTATTGCTGGGTCACTTGCCTCCTTCGCACATTCTTGGTTCCCACCTCTCCCCACATTCTGCAATTGTGTGGCAGAGGGGCTCTGCCTTTGTGGATGGTTTGTCTACATGTCTGGCCCCTGTTACCACGGTTACTTGTGTTGTCGTGTCCGATAGTTGGGCATGTTGGTTGGCATGTTGTATGTGATTTTGTTACGTGTGCTCTCCCACAGTTGTGAGTTGTGTGATTGTGGAGTTGAGGTGTGTGATATGTTCAGTTAGTACTTACCAATGAGCAGTTCAGTGCCACGGGTGCCATCCTGGAAGCGCTGGTTGATGATGGACTGTCGGAAGATGTATGTATCATGCACACTGCCTGTGAAGTTGGCGACGACATTGGTGAACTGTCCCCGGTGGTCCACTATCGCCTGCACATTGATGGAATGCATGTGCTTTCTGTAGCCGTAATTGTATGCAGGGTCGGCAGGGGGCACAAGTGGTACATGTGTACAGTCAATTGCCCCCGACACGTGTGGTAAGGCAGCTATGGCGTAATTCCCTTGCATGGTCTCCAGCTGTTCATGCACAGCGTGGGGGAAGTGAAGGTGCAGGGGTATCAAGATGATACAAACCGTGATGTTTACAGGTATGATGAATCCTGCATGATGAGACCGTAACAGATGTTTGTGTGGTCGTAACCTTCCTTTTCTTTCCTGCGGAGGTTACGAGCACACAGACTTCTGTTACAGTATGTTTGGACTGGATTCATCATACCTGTATGCATTCCGGTTTGTCCAAGTGCAATACACTGTACCAGATTACGTTTGTGACTATGAGGACGCTTGACCATTGTCACCATTTCTCCAACAGTTTTCTGACTACTGATTTCGGGATATGGAATGGTATTGGGGAGTTCCCGCAGCATTTGCAGTTTATTGGATCCACACGTTGCCCTGGTGAAGTTCCCCGTTGGGAATGGAACGCGTTGGCTGAGCTTTTCGTCTTGTTGTTTATGTATTTGTAATAAAGTTCTGTTTTTCCACTACCGTTGACTACTGGACTTCATGACCTGGGCGGAAGGGTCCGGGGGGTGGTTGCAATGGGTGTTGTGGCACTCTTGGGTCTCCAGGCTGCATGATCATTGGCTCCATGGCATCTGTTGGTCTTCAGATGTGGCTCTAGGCTGGGCTCCCTTTCATACTGCAGGTTGTCGTCCTGCTTAACACCAGTAAGAGGCAGGTTTTGAATCCCTGCTGCTAACGCGCCTTATCGCCTGTTTTCGGATTGCATCGCTGATCTGGCTGCTCTTTGGGAATATCGCAAAGTGGTGTTTTCGTGTGTTTTTGCACGGGGACGCCTACTCTGCATATCATTAGCGTTAGTTGTCGCTCTCATCCGTGGCGATGTGTTTTGCGGCAGCTATCGTGGGAAGACTGGCGATGTCGGCAGTTTGCACCAGCTTGTGAATGGGGCGATAAGTCTATCACCACTTTTGCGGCGCTAAAGTGCCGATAAATCGGCGATGGCTCCTTGAGAATATGCCCAATTGTTACTTAATGGGCAGAGTAACAACTACTTGTCCTATCTTTACATTCAACGGAGCTAAGACTAACGATCTCTGTGAAAGGATCAGACAACCAAACAATAAAATGATTTAAATCCTTCAAAGATACATTTTAAAGAGTTGACACTTGATTCACAAAGGTAAACTTACTTTTTTGTGTAAGTTTAGGACTGTTTACTAGTCACAAAGGTATTTTACTTTACTAGTATTCTACAAGTAGTATCGTTACGACTGTGGAGTCTCCACACATAAAAAGATAGGGCAGTCCTGGGAAAGTTCCATTTTTTTCTGTGCAGAGACTCTGCAGTCATAAAGATTCTTCTAGTAAAATACCTTTGTGAATAGTAAGCAATCATAAACTTACACAAAAGTGTCAGTTTATCTTTGTGAATCAGGCCCGTGGAGTTTGCAATGCTGCAATTCAAAGGGGGGAAATCAGTTCTAATGTTTGTCTTCCAGAGAATTGGTTTCGGGTAGAGGAGTGTTAATGGCGTTTAATACATCTGTCACCGAAGCTTGTGAGGGCCTACAGTCTGCTCACAGATGCACCACCTGATAAATGAAGTCACAACCCAGTTCTGGCAAAGGAAACAATCTCTTTAGGGGTATTTGGATCGTGCCTTAATTGTTTAGTGCCCGTTAAGGGAGGCACAGTCCTCCAGTCCTGCCAATCCAGTAGCCACTAAACTAGCTTTAGAGGGTAATAGTTTTAGAGCGGCAATAGTGGGGGTCAGCATACCAGTACAGCTTGATACCTACTCAGATGGTACTAAAGGTTGTGGGGTCTGTACCTCAAACCCACTGGTTGTACTCACGATATTCAGGAGGAGGGTCTGCCATGAGGGTGGTAGCACCAGCCACTGACCACAAAACAAGAAAAGACAAAAACTGAGGCTATGCAAGTCCAGGGGCAGTGACGGGGGATTGAATGGAGTTATCTCTGAAAATGAGTGAGCTGGATTAAAAATTCCAACAGTTCTGAAACCGGGCAGCCTCCTCCAGTTTTGCCACTGAATCCTTTTGTCATGAGATGAAGCTTAAAAAAACTGCAAACACATGCAGATCCCCAGAGCACTGGAAAGTCAGCAATGAAATGGGCTCACCATCGACAACGCAGAATGTGGACACTCTACCCCCTGGGCCACAATATAATTCTCCATTAGATGATAATTCCTGGGCAGCTGGCTGGGTTCATCGACTTACTCCAAAAGTGGATGCAGTCCAACAGTTGTCTCCATCTGATCCTTTCAATAAGTTGGGAGTGGGCTTCGCTAGCAGACTGTCACTCCTCCAGAAGGGTGCTGTCCAGCTTCTTCTTCAGACAGATATTCCTCCCTGCACAGTTCAGCTACATCTGCAATTTCTTCAAGTTCGACCCCAACTGCTGCCAAATCTGGAGGAAGAAAGCATCCAGTAAATTTCTAGCTCTGGTTCACAATCTTTCTCAGCTACACCGGTGTGCAGTCGCTCTTGGAAGTAGAGAAAAGCTGGAACTAGGTACTGACCAAGGAACCGAGTGCTTATGGTCAGACCTGTCCAATCAGATCTCTTACATCCTTTGTAGCCGGGGGCCAACCCATCCTGGAATGCCCTGACAACCAGATGATCATCTCATGTAGGGATCATGTCAGAACGTAGTCTACCCTGGGCCACTTTGAGACTGTCCAGCTGGCATGTGCTTCAGCTCCAGACTGGAGGACATGTCCTAAAGTTAAGCAACTCACTGTCAATAAGAGATAAGAGAGTGCTATTGATCTGGTGTAGAAATGTACAGCTATATTCAGTGAAGGGGATCAGAATCTATAAACATTTAGGTCCCCGGTCTATCATATACTCTAGGCAGTCTTGCACAAAGCCAGTCCCCATCTTGTCAGTATCCACACATGTTGAGTCCACTGAACTACAACACGAATCAGACAAGCATATTTGTAAAAACCCTTCTCAATCTAACTGTACATACATAGAAGCAGGGACCAAACATGTAAAGGGAGACAAGGACCGCAGTTATGCAAGACTGAATGGCCCTTACCTCTATCTGGTGGGAGCCAGTAGCCATTTTCCCTGTGGAGTGTAGGAAAAAAGCTTGTCCCTGTACTATTCATTATGCTGCCACTACCGCCAGCCTCTTGTAACCATGGTAAAGAGGGCACTAACTGAGATCTGTCATGTATTTAAAAAGAGAAACCTCATTGGATTAGCGCGACTGGAGATTTCACTGAGAGAACCATGCAGGGTCGCAGCACCCATCCCCAGCGCGCTTTGTCCAAATATGGGGTAAGAGGTAGTGGCGAGCTAAGAGAATGAGAGACTTACAGCTGAGCGTGTGATGATAGTGACAGGTGAGTGTAAAAGTGACAAAGACAGGCAAAAAATGAGAAGGAGTAAAGATGAAGGAAAGAAATGAATGAGGTAGAGATGGAGGTGATAGACTGAGAGGTAAATAGGACAGAAGAACCGGGAGAGATGGGTGAGAAGAGCAAGGGAGTAGAAGAGAAGAGAATGAGACAGGTACAAATTACGTGGGTGGCAATAAAAGGACTTCCATGGAGGCTGTGAGAAAATGAAGAGTTAAAGGTTGAAGTAAGAGATTGAAATATATAGATGAAAGGGAGACAGAGGGCTAGGGATGGAGAGATAAAGAGGGAGAGAAGTGAGTGAGAAAATAAGGGGCAGAGACGATCCCTGAAGATTATTGGAGCATTACAAGTTTAATTTGCAATGGCCAGGAAGTAGCATCTTTGCACAGAGCTGTCTTTGATGTCCTTCTGACCCGCGAGTCTCCAGAATTTCACGTGTGATTGCAGCACCAGTGTATGAAAGTTTTTCAACACATGCCACTGCCTGGGACTACTGGAGTTCCAACCGTCAGCCCTCTAGTACGGGTTGACGGCACCAGACTGAATATATTGCTTTTATTTTATGTCAATGGATTGGATATTATTAAGTTTGGCTTGATTCCCCTTCCAGAGCGTTTGAGCAATGCCTGCTTCTGTGTTAAAGGAGCATGATTGATTTATGCTTTCTAGCAGGAGCTTCTGGAGAGGTCATTCCCCGCTCGTATTTGATGTTGCACCTCTGTCTTATATACATTAAAAATAGAATTGCATTACAATTAACATGTCTTCAAGGAGTTGCTTTTACTCTGAGTCATGAGCATAGCATCATGTCCTGCACACGTGAGATCCATTTACACTTAAGAAAACATATCCAGCCTAAACGGGTCGCTCACATGTGACACTGAGGTCACGGTTTTAATTTTCGTGATTAAAGTTATGCTTTTGATAAAAGTAGGAATGCATGCGCCAGCACAGCTGTGCATGGGTATATGATATTTACTTTACCGTGCACTTGTAAGAAACCCACACACAAACCACATGCTTCAACACAATCTGATCCTTTACAGGAAATGCCTTTGAAACCTTAATGTACATCAGTCTTCGCCTTAAATAAACACATCTTAATAGGTGATTGAAGAAGTCTGCTTAAATTGATAGGATTTTGCCTTCTAGCCTGGATTATCCTGCGTGTCTTCAAAAGGCTTGGATTAATTGGAGCTTTTATATTTAAATTTGGTGGTTTACTTCGAGGGACGCTCATTAAAATTACAATTTCTCTTCAGAGGAACAGATTCTTCTTGTCGAATAGGTCGGTTTAAAGCAATTTTAAATTACACTTTCCTTTTTTTTTTTTTTTTTTTTAAACTTTCTTTATTGAGTTTTTATGCAAGAACAAAAAGGAAATTAAAAGAATCCCCAAAAGAACAGAGACAATTTACAGCCAATATCATCTTCCTATGACAATCAGAGCCTGGTACATCATGGTTCCCTGAAAGAAAGAGTAAAGTAAAACAGTACAGTGCAGCATACAGATCAATAGTCACATGGTGGGCTGGGCTGGGTACACTCTCCCCCCTTTTTCCTCTCTGTGTGGAGTCAATATTTATTGAGAACTAGATGTACTGTGTCTCCAAGGGCAAATTCGCAGACAGGGGATCGCGTTCAGAGGGTTCATGTCATTATGTATGAGTCAGACTGTACTAGGGCCATCTGCTTCCGATGCCGCCCTCTTCATTATGTATAGGGCCCAGAAATTCTTCGGTCTATTACGTGGTGGCAGCAGGTCGCTATAATTTTCTGTTTGGGTGCAGCAGTATAGCATGTCTTTTGACCACTGACCGAGTGTGGGCGTCGGGCCACGCATCCAGCAAGTCGCAACGCATCTCCTGGCTAAAAGGAGCGCCATGTCGACCAGTCGTCTAAGCGACTTAGGGAGAGGCTTTGAGTATCCCAGCAAGGCCAGGAACGGGTCAGGGTCAAGGGTCAAGTCCGTTAACTTATTTATCTCCACAAAGACACGGCTCCAGAAGTCAGCAACCCCCCGACAGGTCCAGGCTACATGGATAAATTCCGCAGCTAATTCCCCGCATCTGTCACATCTGGGATCTTCGCATAACCCGTAGCGATACAGGCGTTCCGGTGTATAGAAGACCCTATTTAAAAATTTAAAATGGACGAGCCTGTGGCGTCCGTTCAACGAGACCCTTTTGGTGCTCATGCAACAGTATAGCCATTTGTCATCCGTAATTTCCACTTGCAAGTCCCGCTGCCAGGCTAGTCGTGGCTTGGTATAATCTCCGCCCCTCGCAGACAGCGAGATGTTGTAAAGCTTGGATACCAGTCTGGCAGGGAATTGCGCCTGGATGATTGCAGTGAGAGCCAGAAAGTCAGGGGCTCTGCCATATCCTCCCCCAGCATCTCCTGCAGAGCGTGTCGGACTCTAAAAAATTGGAAGTGTGCCAACGATGTGGGCGGATCCTCCCCACCCGACACCTCACCCCACGAGCGTACAGTACCGTCCGAGAAAAGGTCCCCCACAGTTTGAATGTTCAGCGTCTGTAACGCAGATCACGACCCCCTGTCCTTGCATGGGGCCAGCCATGAGCACCAGTCCAGTCTGGTCACTGGGAGTATAGTATGTTGCCCGCCTGTGCAGCCAAAAGTGAATGCCAGGCATGTACGACCGAATTGAGGAGTCCAGGATACCTGTGCGTCGATCAGGAGGTTCGAACAGCAATGAGGGAAGTGGCCTAGGGGCAACAACAATAGTTTCGATCCGCACGTGTGGTATGTTTATGGGGCCATGCATCCAATGATAAGCATGTGAGCTCTGGGCAGCTCTATAATATAGTTCCAAATCGGGGGCACCAAGTCCCCCCATAGAATATGGCAACGTCAGTATTCGCCATGCCACTCGTGCCTGCTTGCCCGCCCATGCCAGGCGAATCATTAGGGATTGAAGACGCTGGAAGAAGGGCCGGGCAAGGACCACCGGGATATTCGTAAAGAGAAAGAGGAATCGCGGTAACACAACCATCTTCATCAGAGACACCCTTCCCAGCAATGACAGCGGGAGGCGTACCCATCTATCAATGTCGTCCTCGAGCCGTGACATGGCTACTCCGTAATTCTCCCGGAGAACAACCTCCGAGTCGGTATGTAGTCGGATCCCCAGGTACCGCACCGCTTCCGTGGACCAGCGCAGAGGGAATTCAGGCTCGAATGGCACCGTGGCGGGAGTGAGGGGAAACATGATGGATTTGTTCCAGTTAACCCTTAAACCGGACAGTGATCCGAAGCGTACCACCTCGCGCAGAACCGGAGACAAATTGGCCTCAGGGTTCCTGACGTAAAGTAGTGTGTCGTCTGCATATGTGGAAACGATTAGCCGGTAATTAGGAAAGCGGATAGCTCTGTGGTCGTGGTATTCCCGCAGTGCACAAGCTAAGGGTTCCGCAATCAGGGCATAAAGAATGGGGGTTAGGGGGCATCCTTGTCTCGTGCCCCTCGAGACCCTGATCGGGTCAGTGACCAATGAGCCAATCCGAACGCGCGCCGTGGGGAGGTATACAGCACAGCAAGGAGTTGTAAAAAACCTCACCAACCCCCATACGGCTGAGGACCTGCCTCATGAAGGGCCATTCGACAGAGTCGAATGCCTTTTCCATGTCAAGGAACACTGCGATGGCTGGCACCTCCGGCCTAGTATGTTGTAAGGCAGCAAAGACAGTGCGCAGGTTATACGTTAAGTTTCTGCTGGGGACAAATCCGGCCTGCTCCGGGGCCACCAAAGTCGTGACCATCGGCATCAGACGGTTCGCGAGGATTTTCGCGAAGATTTTGGCATCCACATTCATTAAAGACAGGGGCCTGTATGAGGCACATTCATCTGGCGGCTTTCCCGGTTTGAGGATAGCCACAAGTATCGCCTCACGCATGGTTGAGGGCATCTCTCCCGTGGTACACATGTCCTCAAATAGTGTGACCAGATGTGGGAGCAGTAGATCAAGGAACGTCCTATAAAAAGTGACCGTAAGACCATCACTTCCCGGCGCACTACCCGCCCTCATGCCAGAGAGAGCTAGTATGATTTCATCCCGCTCAATTGGACGCATCAGGAACTCTCGGTGCCAATTGGAGAGCCATGGGAGCTTTATCTGTGTCAGATAGTCAAGAATCTGGTCGTCCGAGCTATTGCCCCGAGTGGAATAAAGGTCCGCGTAGTATTGCCGAAAGGCTTCGGCCACTTGGGCGTCCGTTAATGGGGGTTCACCTGGCTGCGGTTTAAGTTCCGGTATCGCTGTGTCAATCAATCAATCAATCAATCAATCAGGGGTTTGTTAAAGCGCGACTACTCACCCGTAAGGGTCTCAAGGCGCTAGGGGGGGGGAGGGGTGCAGGTTCCATTCATCAAGGAGGGGGTCTGTCGAAGAGCTAGGTTTTGAGGTTTCTTGCGAAGATGGGGAGCGATGTTGTCTGTCTGAGGTGGAGCGGAAGGGCGTTCCATGCTTTGGCCGCGAGGAAGGAGAAGGAGCGGCCTCCCGATCTGGTCTTTCTGGTGCGGGGACCACGGCGTAGGAGAGCTGGGCTGATCGTAGGGTCCTTTGGGGTGCGTGGAATTTGAGTCGGCTGTTCAGGTATGCTGGTCCGGTGCCATGGAGGGCCTTGTGTGCGTGGGTGAGCATCTTGAAGGTGATTCTCGCCTCGACAGGGAGCCAGTGGAGTGTGCGCAGGTGCTGGGAGATGTGGCAGTGTCTTGGCAGGTTGAGGACCAGTCTTTCGGCGGCGTTCTGGATGTTCTGTAGCTTGCGGGTGAGGTTTTTGTTTATTCCGGCGTAGAGTGCGTTTCCGTAGTCGAGTCTGCTGGTGACCAGGGCGTAAGTGACGGTCTTTCGGTGTTCGAGGGGATCCATTTGAAGGTCTTACGAAGGAGGCGGAGGGTGTGGAAGCAGGAAGACGAGACAGAGTTGATCTGGCGGTCCATTTTGAGCTCGGAGTCCAGGATGATTCCCAGGTTGCGTGCGTGGTCCGTGGGGGTTGGCGGGTTTCCGAGGGCGGGGGGCCACCAGGTGTCGCTCCAGGCATCGGGGTTTGGGCCCATGATGAGTACTTCTGTTTTGTTGGTGTTTAGTTGTAGGCAGCTGTTTTTCATCCATTTGGCGACGGCTTCCATGCCTTCTCGAAAGTTGCGTCTGGCGGTGTTGGGCTCGTTGGATAGGGAGAGGATGAGCTGGGTGTCGTCTGCGTATGACACGATGTTGAGTCCGTAGGTTCTGACGATGGGGGCGAGTGGAGCCATGTAAACGTTGAAGAGCGTCGGGCTGAGGGAGGAGCCCTGGGGGACTCCGCAGGTGGTAGGTGTGGGGTCCGAGAGGAAAGGGGGAGTCTGACCCGCTGCGTCCTGCCGGAGAGGAAGGAGCGGATCCAGTTGAGGGCCTTGTCCTGGATTCCTGCGTCGTAGAGTCTGCGTATTAGGGTGCGGTGGGAGACTGTGTCGAACGCCGCTGATAGGTCGAGGAGGATGAGGGCTACTGTTTCTCCTTTGTCCAGTAGGGTGCGGATGTCGTCTGTTGCGGCGAGGAGGGCGGTTTCCGTACTGTGGTTTTTTCTGAAGCCGGATTGGGAGGAGTCGAGGATGTTGTGTTCTTCAATGAATGTGGCGAGTTGGCTGTTGATGGCTTTCTCGATGACTTTCGCTGGGAACGGGAGCAGGGAGATGGGTCTGTAGTTTTTGAGGCCGGTGGGGTCCGCTGAGGGCTTCTTTAGGAGCGGGTTGACCTCGGCGTGTTTCCAGTCGTCGGGGAACGAGGCGGTCGCCAGGGAGCGGTTGATGGTGTGGCGGAGCATGGGTGCGATGGTGTTGGCGGCTCTGTTGAAGATGTGGTGGGGGCAGGGGTCCGTGGGGGCCCCTGAGTGGATTGACTTCATTGTCTTCAGTGTGTCTTCCGTGGTGAGGGCTGTCCAGTCGTCAATCGCTGGTTTCCGGGTGTCGGGGGTGGTTGGTGGGGGCTCAGTGTGTTGGTTGTCTTCGTCGAAGTTGTCGTAGATGCTCTTGATTTTGTGGTGGAAAAAGGTGCTGAGTTTGTCGCAGAGGTCTTGTGAGGGAGGGATGTCGGTAGACTCGCTAGTGGGTTGGGCGAACTCCTTGATGATGCTGAAGAGTTCCTTGCTGTTGTGCGCGTGGGTGGAGATTCTGTCTTCAATCGCTTTTTTCCTCGTTTCTCTGATGAGTTGATGGTGGGCGTTGGTGGCGGCTCTGAAGTTGTCGTGGGCTTCTGTGGATTTGGTGTTCCTCCAGGCCTTTTCGAGGCGGCGGCATGTGCTTCTGGACTCTCGAAGTTCGGTGGTAAACCATCTGGCTTTCTTGGCGCGGGTATTGTTGTTTTTCTTGAGGGGGCTATGGTGTTGGTGCTGTCCGTGATCCATCTATGCAGGGTTCGGGCTGCGGTGTTGGGGTCGTCGTTTTCCGCGATGGTTGGGGTGGAGTTGTTGAGTGAGGAGGTGAGCTGTTCGTCGGTGATTTTGGTCCAGTTTCTTCGTGGAAGCAGGTGCTGGTGTCTGTGGATGGTGGGTGTTCTGAAGGTGAAGTGGTCGCAACGATGGTCGGTCCATGGGAGTACGGTGGTGTGGCTGAAGGTGATGGAGTTTCCTGTAGTGAAGAGGGGGTCGAGGGTGTGTCCTGCTGAGTGCGTGGGCTCGGTCACGATCTGGCGCAGTCCAATGTTGTGGAGGTTGTCCAGGAGGGATGTGGTGTTGGGGTCCAGTTTGTTGTCGAGGTGGAAGTTGAGGTCTCCCAGCAGGGTGTAGTTGGTGGATGCGATGGCCTGCGGGGAGATAATGTCCGTGATGGAGTTGGCGAAGGGTCCGCGGGGTCCAGGGGGTCGGTAGATGAGGGTTCCTCGGAGGGTGGCGGTGGGGCTGGCCAGTATCTTGAAGTGAAGGTGTTCCATCAGTTCTGTGGGCTCGTCAGGGAGTGTGCTCAGGCGGAGGCTGGATTTGTGGACGATGGCGATTCCTCCTCCTGGGCGGGTGGGGCAGTCCTTCCTGGAGATCTTGTATCCTTGGGGATGGCGATGGCGATGTCTGGTCCTGAGGTGGTGTTGGTCCAGGTTTCGGTGAAGAACGCTACGTCCGGGGTGGTGCTGTCGAGGAGGTCCCAGATTTCTGTGGCGTGTTTGTGGAGGGATCGGACGTTGAGGAGGATGCATTGCAGGGTCTTCGGTTCGGTTGTGTTCTTGTGGGCGGGTTGTGCTGGATCCGTGTTCTTGGCGGTGCTGCAGGTGTGCCAGCAGCGGTGACAGCTGAAGGGTCCGTGGGAGTCGGCTGGTGATGCTAGCTTGCAGTTGTTGTTGCGGCCTGGGTTGAGTGCGTGGAGTGCTGCTGGGTCGTAGCGTTGGCGGGGCAGAGGTCCAGGGTTCCTGGTGCTGGTCGCGGTCGGGTCGCGGACGGGCGCAGACGGGCTTGCCTTTGATGCGCCTTCGGCAGTGGTCGCCATTAAGTGGGGGTCGGGGAGGGCTGGACAGCTGGGAGGCGGGAGCGGGGAGGGGAGCTGGATTGGCCGGTCGCGCTGGGGGTGAGGGGCCGCGGGGCAGCAGCGGCGGGGAAAGGTAAAGGGAGGAAATAAGGGATAAAGAAAAAGGGAAAATAGGCAGAAATAAGGCACAAAGAGCAGAGATGCAGAAAGGTGAAAGATAAAAGAGGGTAGAAAAGCGAGTGAAAACTAGTGAAAGGGCAGAGCGAGAGGAAGGGAAAATGAGCAGAAATAAGGCACAAAAGAGCAGAGATGCAGAAAAGTGCAGAAAGGTGAAAGATAAGAGGGTAGAAAAACGAGTGAAAACAAGTGAAAGGGCAGAGCGAGAGGAAGGGAAAATGAGCAGAAATAGGGCACAAAAGAGCAGAGATGCAGAAAAGTGCAGAAAGGTGAAAGATAAAAAGGGTAGAAAAAGCGAGTGAAAGAGCAGAGTTAGAGGAAGGAGACAGAGGTCCACTGGACCACCAGGGATGAGGCGCAGGGAAACCTGCGGGTGGAGGAGGGCCTCGATCACCAACACTCGAGAGTGCAGGGGCAGGGGCAGGCCTCACTTAATGGTGGAGCTGCGAGGGTGGGAGAGCAATTTCACTGACAATGAGTCAGTGGTCTTGCTGTGTAGCCCTTGCGTGACCTAAGGAGTTGCGCCAAGACCGCGCCCGGCCGCTCACTCTCTCCATAATTGCGGGCCGTAGCGTATTTCCCTAGATGCTTTATCTCTGCATCAGCTGCTGCGTGATATTCCTGAAGAGTCTGCGCTATCTCAGAGTTGAGCTCAGTGTTCTGTAACTCGATCCGGGAAGCCTCTAGTGCCTTAATCTTACGCTCTAAGTCAGCCAGTCTGTTCCTGATCGACTTGAGGACACCTGCGTGCTTGGAAATAGTTACGCCCCTTATGTAGACCTTGAAGGTCTCCCATATGGTCTGGAAGGAGTCGACCGATCCCAGGTTAATTTAAAAAAATGTCTCAATTGCCGAAGCAAGCTCCTCCTTAAAAACCGCGTCCAGGAGGGAATGAGGCGGGAACCGCCACAAGAAGGGGGGGATCCGGTGTTTGGTGGAAGTAAGTGTCAGGAGCAGGGGTGAATGATCGGAGTAGGTATGAGGGAGAATCGTACAGGCCCGGATGTGTGACGTCAGGCGGTCCGAAGCAAACCAATAGTCAATTCGAGTGTGTACATTATGATACGCTGAATAATGGGTAAAGCCACCTTGTCCTGTGTGTCGGAGTCGCCAGACATCTCGCATGCCTAACTGAGTCAAAGATGCCTCCACAACTCTTGCCGATGCCGAGGGCAGCCTGTCTGGTCCGTCCGATCTATCCAGCGCCGGGTCCCTGACAAAGTTGAAGTCCCCCCCATAGGATCTGCCCTTGGGCGTAAGAGTGAGATAGTGCCGTCAATTCGTCGTAGAAGGCTGGATGATCATAGTTAGGGCCATATACATTTAAAAAGAATAGCTCTAGGCCCCTACCACTGCATCTAGATAGAACATACCGTCCGTCCCTGTCCGTCTTCAGAGGCGTCAATCGGAGCGACCCCCTCGGGTTAACCCACGTCAGGACACCCCTAGCGTGGGTGGTAAAGCCCGCCGCGTCGATATTACCCAATAATCCCCCGGTGTTCAGAATGGGACTGTCTAACGGGAGGTGCGTTTCCTGCAATAGAGCCACGTCCACCCTATGTCTATATAAATAGCTCAACACTTTACGGACCTTCCTATGATCATTGAGGCCTCGGACATTCCAAGTAAGCAGGGCCAAGGAATCTAGGGGCGCATCATGTCTTGTCGTAGCTGTGTCAGTCATCTGGGAGAGTGTCGTCCGATGTCCACGCCTTTAATCTTGTCCGGGCTGCTCTGCAATATTGTTGCATGTCATAAATTGTCTCAACCCTAAACACATCAAAAAACCCTCTCAACATGTTCCCACCCCCTCCCACATCAGGCCAACTGAAACAAGGCCCGTATTGATCAAATACCCCCACTAACGTTCTGGCAGTTGTTGGAAATGTCAATAGTAGCATACTGTGCCAGGCCATAAAGCAAACCCCACCCCTCACCCCCCGCCCACGCCTGCCCGTCCCCAACTTGGCCGCAATGCCCCCCCACCCACCAAAGGATCCCTCCCTCCTTCCCTCCCCTCCCTCCCTTCCCACAAAACCGAACATTTCTAGTGTAATTCACACAGGGGCGGATGTAGCTCACCGGCAAGAATACACAAAAGGTAATTATAAACTAAGCCCAGCCGAGGCCAATCTCCGCACCCCGGAACCTATGTCTCATGCGGCTGCCAGTGATCTTGGGGGCCCAGCGCCACGAGGTCACCCCACAGTCACCGCTTCCTCCCGGGCTCTAAATCCTTACTAGTACTAGGGGATGAGCCTCTCAGCAGAATATTTAGGGGGCCCTCCAGACCCACCGTCATGGGGCATTAAGATTCGGTTTATACTAATAGTCACATTTCTCACCCCCCTGCAGGTTAACTGCGTTCAACGTGCCCCCCCCCATTCCTCTCTGTCAGGCAACAGGACGCCCCCCGGCCCTGGTGCACAACCTTAATGAAATCAAAAGTAATGGGAGAGCCACGCCTGACGTCAGGGACAGGACCAACAGGAAACAAAAGACACTTTCTCTCCCGCACACTCCCATTAGGTCATACTTATCAGGTATTGGCACCAAAAAGCACTTAGTCCTGCTTATCCAGAGAGCCACCCACAGCCCCCTCCGTCAACTGAGCCTCCGGGCCGGACCGCTTCTCCTTCATCCATTCTTTCAGTGCCTTCTGCAGGGCTTTCGGGTCCGTAAAGATGTGGGAGCGGCCCTGTCTGTTAACCCTGAGTTTCGCAGGATATAGCATGGCGTAGTCTACTCCCATGTCACGGAGTTGCCTCTTCATGGGCACGAACTGTCTGCGAGACTCCAGGACCCGGGCCGTGAAGTCAGGGAACAGAGATATCGTTGACCCTTCAAAGCGCAGTGGTTGTTTCTCCCGAGCCAGTTTCAGTGCGACGTCCCGGTCCCTATAGTTGAGCAATTTTGCTATAATCGGCCTTGGGGCTGCTCCAGGCGCCGGGCGTGGGCCCAGAGAGCGATGAGCCCTCTCTACCACAAACATATTTGAGAAAGAGGTATCTCCTAGTAGCGACTTCAGGAGCCCCTCCGTGAAAAGCTCCATATTGCCAGTCTGGGTTGTCTCTGGCAGGCCCATGATGCGGAGATTGCAGCGCCGAGAACGCGCCTCTAGATCCTCTGTTTTGTCCTGTAGGACCTGCAGGACTCTGTCCAGTTGTTTATGTTCGGTATCTAATGCTGTCTGTGCCTCCTCCGTCTCTGTCAGACTACGTTCTGACATATCGAGCCTCTCAGCATGCTTGTTGAGGCGTTCGGCCATGCGGTCCATCCTGTAAGACAGGGCGTCCAGTTTCGTGCCCAAAGAGGCAATACCCCCCTGGAGGTTCTTCTCCATGGCCATCAGCAGCCCCCGGATATCCTGGTGGGGGTCGGGGGCAGTCCGGTCCTGATCACGAGCCCCATCCTCGGCGGTGCCATCGCTGGACTTGGAGCGTTTCTGTTCAAACAACAGTTTAGTTTGCGCCCTGTCCACTCGCCCCATTGTTGCTTCCCGATCGCTGCTGCAGCTATGCGCTCAGCTCCCTCACTCCTCAGCACCAAGCGGGGGCCCACCTTACTGCGCTCTCGCCCCTCTCCAGGGTATGGCCTACCTCACCAGGGCGATCACTCCAGTGATTAGCTTGCGAGATGTTGCAGCCCAATGGGGTGGTGGAGAATAACAGCAAATGTAGGCCTGGCCCAGTCCCCGTCGCAGACACACGAGGAACTCTCCGCCGCAGGAGCACGTGGATTCCAACCAGGCTAGCAGTTTCTATGGCTCAGGGAGGTGGCTGCTCCACCATACCGTTCAAGTCGACCCTCACCAAAGTATTACCAGAGTCTCTGGAGATTTCCAGCAGCTTCCACCCCCTCCAGTGGGCGATTGCTTTCAGTAGTGCACCTTGTCCCCAGTGTGTGTCGCGGTTTAGCAGGGCCACAGGGCTGCGCGTTGCTCCCAGTAACCAAAGAGCTCTCCACCAGGACTGCCGAGGAGTATAAGTCCCTGCGTACCCCCACCAACAGATTCGTTTTCGTGTGTTGGTCGGCCCTCCAAGGGACCCAAGGCCCAGCCCGGGTGCGTCGCGTAGCTGGGAGCCCCCCTCCGCTCAAGGACTCCGCAGCGAGGCCCTCCAGGAATCAGCTGGGTCGTCGTCACTCCCGATGCCCGGGCCTCAGGGGAGCCAGTGTACCAGAGGCCGTCTCAGCCGCCAGGCGGGTCGCGCAGCGCTCCTGCGTTGCTCCGGTGTTCCACTCACCCGGCTCCGCGGTGTCTAATCGGGCTATGTGGGTACTCAGCGCCGCACCTCCTCTAGGGCAGCCGCCTATGTCAGTGCGTGCCCTTCGTCCACCTGGGCCCCTCCTGTACGTCAGCTGCAATGTCCGGCCCAGTCCGCAGTACCAGGGCAGTGAGAGCCGCAATCACCAGCTGCCGCCACCTCACCACGCCGATCATAGGGTGTTCTGGGCCTCTGCGCGGTGCGTTGCTGGCACGCGGTCACCTTCCCAGCAGCCCCAGTCGGCCCGTCGCCGTTCTCTCCGTCACTGTGGGCCCCGGCTTTAAAGGCCCAGTCCGCTCGGCACAAGGATCGGTTCACGGCTCTCTCAGGAAGCCGCGCGGGATGCCGCCCTTCGTTCCTCCGCTCCCAGTCGGTCCGCCGAGTCCAGGGCCCGCAAAATCGTCGCCGGTTAGAGCTGCAGCTGCAGGATTATGAGCGGATCGTTGTTCCGAGTCACGGAGCTATCGGCTCAAGCGGCCATCTTGGTCGCGAGCTAGCTCCGCCCCCTTACACTTTCCTTATACACCAAAATATACAGCACTGGTGTGGACAGAAATCTGATTTTCAATGACTGGTATAACTATAAAATCAGTTTTCAAATTCCCCATAATTGTCCATGGATTTACAACATCTATGCTGAATAAATGTAGGGGTTTCAAGAGAAACTGGAATATGGAATATTTTAAACAGCCAGATATTACCGCTCTTGCTGAGATGCTGCAGACTTGATGGGAGGCAGGTGACCAGGTGACTGCCCTGTGGGTAGTACAGCAAGTCAGTTTTGGGAGTACGTTTGATGGAGCAGGGTTTTGCGTTTTTCGTAAATAAAACCTGCTCGGATTAAGCCCTCAGTAACATATATTAACAGCGTGCGGTAAAAATTGTTATTAATAAATGCTAAAACAAGGGGAAATGCTTATGCGCATGTGTAAACTAATGTGTGTACTAATGCATGAGACTAGGCCACAAAAATTGCTTCGATAATAAAAACTAATGCTGCTTTTGTGCACGTTAATAATTGCTAGGAATAATATGGGTTGTGCATGGTTTAGTGCAATGCTGGGATGGTGCGCTTTGAAAATTACATTTCATGAAGAATAATAAATGCCTGTGTTTCGTTTTCTGTAGAAAAGCCACCATGGGCCTATACTTCTGCATGCCAGTTTGGGGTTAATTTGCTAAGTAAAAAATGAAAATATTCGAGAAAGCTTTCAAACAAAGAGAGAAATGAAGAAGCACAAGTGAATGACCTTCGTCGTATGCTAAATGTTCTCCAAGCTACGGAAGAGTAGATAAACAAATGGAAATGTGTAGCTTCCTTCACGAAGATGGCAGAGGCGAACAATAAAGGCGTAGAGACTTGCAACATGTAAAATGTTGAAGGAAATATTTACTATGATTGTGTTCAAAGTTGTTTCCTGAGATGAATCTTTGTAATGTTGAATGTTTAGAACAAAGAATTGTTTAATAAAGTGTTCATGCTGAGAGTGGTGTGACAGAACACCCCCATTATTAGCCAATGAGGTACCAAGTTGGTGGTAAAAAGAAACAAATGTGGGTTGGACATTTAGGTTTTAGGGTATAACTGAAGGTCCCTGGTGGGAGTGGTTTGGGTTGGCTGGTGTTTAGCTAGCAGGAGATCGTCGCTGTCGTCGGTTTGCTGTTACCAGATAGAGGCCTACCTGTTTTCCTGACTCCTGACTTAATCTTTGCCATTCATCTCTACTTGAGTGGTCTTGCTGCCCTAACTGGCCAGTGGGGTAGTTTTCCCGATTCTTACTTTGGTTAGTATAGATAATCTACCGAATTTGCATAATCATTTGCAAATGTATTTGTCTCTGAAACTTTTCTCTCTTCGCCTATCCACTCCACAATGCATTGTTTATTTTGATATGAGTTTGAATTTATACATTGCCAATGTTTCCTCTCTGGGATAATTCATGGTTTGCATTTGTGTAACTGTACTTGATGAGCATTATTTACTTACATTATTTACGATAAACAACATAAAACCAGTAGCGGTCCGTGGTAGGAGTGCCGGCCGGGCGGTGACGTGGGGTGGGGGAGGGGCAGGGTGGGGGGTAGTAAACCACGGATTACGGCCGAATACAGGTAAGTAAACATTTAAATAAATAAAACGAATTTCGTTGTGAGCGCTGCATCGCCAAATGCGATGCAGTGCGCGCAACGAAATTATTCCGATGAGTCTGAATGCAGAAGCATTATCAGTGCCAGTAACGATTGGTCCTATAGTTCCATTGTATAGTGAGAGTCAGAATATATCAAGAGTACATGCATTGACAATTCCCGTGAATAATGGCAGGAATGTTAGTGGATCAGAACAAGCTGAGATGAGTACTTCATTGATTGATCTTCCAGTGAGTGAAAATGTAATTTAAACACCCAAGAGAAGTGTACAGATGGATCCTAGAAAAATAGTGCAGAATGTCAATGAAATAACTCCAGTATCAGGGAGTTCAGTGGGTCCTTTGCCAGAGGAGTTAGATGACTGGATAAGAGGGATGGAAAAGAAAAAGTCACAGTCGAGTATAGATGTAGCTAGATTAAGAGTGGATCTGGAAGAAATGATTATTGGTACCATAAGTCCAGAAAGATTGAGTAAGTACTGAGATGAAGAGTTGTTATTTTTGTGTAAGAATATTACATGGAAAGCAAGGAATCTACATGAGAGGTTGGCAGAAGCTGCACAAGAATATGGAGTAGACATAGAAAAGTCTAAAGTTTTGCAAAAACATACAGATTGGATTTTACTGATAAGGATTTGGAGAGTTTGAATACATCTGGTAAACGATTACAAATAAAAGAACTGATGAATACCTTGAAAAAATGGGGAGATTTAGATCGATGGAAAGGTAGATGGGCGAAAAAGAAGGAAGAAATGCTTGCAAGTAAAAATGCGTCTTTATTTCCATTAAGAGAAACAGGACAGGCTGAAATGATATGCCCAATGAGAGAAGTTCCAGGTGGTGGATATGTTCACGTACCTTGGACAAGACAGGATATATTATCCTTTACGAATGATTTTCCCAGGTTGAGGGAGAAACCTGTCCAGTGGTACAAACAGGTAGAGAGGTTTGTAAAGGTTTCAAAGGTTTTGCTAAAGGATTTAGATGGTTTGTTTGAGATTGTAGTTCCAGCTGACTTATGGACTGAGTGTAAGATTACTGTTGATTGGCCTAAAGAGGAATATCCTAGAGATGTGAAAACAGGAGCACCTTCAGATGAGGTGATGAAAAAATATAATCAAGTAATTACTTATTTGAAGAGTAAAAACTCTCCAAAAGAAACAGATTGGGTTAAAATTGATAGGACAACTCAGGAACCCAAAGAATCAGTACATGCCTATTATGAAAGGTTGTTACAGGTGATCAAACAGTATAGTGGTTTTGAAAGTATAGGTGATAAAGATATGGGACATGTTGTATATATGTTTTTTTCTTGGATTAAAACCTGAAATTAGTAACATGATTCAGCAACATTTGATTTGTTGGCAGAGTAAAACAGTTGATGAGATTCTGAGATATGCTAAATATTGTAGTGATGATATTGAGTCAAGGCATAAAAAGCTGAAAGAGAAAATGATGTGGGCACTGGTGAAAGTGGCAGAACAGAAAGACGGAAACAATGGTTCTCAAACAGATTTCCAAATGAAAGGACAAAATCAGAATGGTCAAGTACCAAATGGAGGTAGAGGTAGAGGTAAAATGAATAGAGAAGAAATGAAAAAGAAATATCCTTGTCATGCGTGCGGAAAGTTTGGACATTGGAGGAATGAGTGTAGATCTTTATTGAAAAATAATGGAATGAAACAAAATTTCAATCCGCAGATGCAGAATGAAGTGGTTGTGAATCAACAGCAGCAACAACAGCAGCAGGTAGTTACACCACAAACACAACAAGTACAGGTGCCTCAAGCTCCTATGCCAAATAATGTGAAAGCTCAAATACAGAGATACAGTGCTAGTACTGGATTCACGCAGGTGAACAAGTTGGTAAGAATCAAAATGTGCAAGTGGTTTCACAGTATTTGTTGCAATGTCCAGAGAGTGACTCAGACTCATCTCAATGACGTTGCATGAGGGGGGAGGAAGAGTGCGTGCTTGGCGCATCTCTAGAGGTAGATCAATCTGGTCCTTTTGTTGATGGAAAAGTGGAAGGTAATGATATTACATTCTTAGTGGACACTGGTGCTACCCGTTCTACTGTGAGAGCAGCAGAAATCCCAAACCTAACCGTCTCTGGGGAGAAACTATCCAAGATGTGGGAGTTTCAAATAAATATATTAAGACTCCAATAACAAGACCAATAGAAGTTCATATTGGAAGATTCAGAGACATGCATCGGTTTGTGGTATGTGATACAAGTCCGGTGAACCTTTTAGGAAGGGACTTGCTCTGTAAGATGAATTGCACCATCTATTGTACGCCAGATGGTATTGCTTTTCAAACACCAGATGAGGATGTTGCTTTTAAAATGATGTTAGCGAAGCAAGGGACAGAAGTGAATGATTTATATTCATTACTAACAGAAGACGATTTACCTGCAGAGTTGAGAAATGCAGTGAGACCTGATGTGTGGGATTTTACAGGAAAAGACATTGGGTTGATGAAAAGCGTGGCTCCTATTCAGGTTACAGTTAAACCAGGTGCAATATATCCAAACACACCTCAGTACAAGATGAGTCCTGAAATAACAGCAGGAGTAATTCCTGTAATTGATCAGATGATTGAGCAAGGTATTTTAAAAGAAATACTGAGTAGTCCTTGTAACTCACCTATTATGGGGATTAAGAAACCAAGCGGAAAATATAGAATAGTGCAAGATTTGCGCAAAATTAATAAGATCGTAGTACCTTGCTGTCCAATAGTGCCAAATTCAGCAGTGATTCATTACCAAATTCCTTGTGATGCGGAATGGTACACAGTAATTGATCTGTGTCAAGCATTTTTCTCGATACCTTTACATCCGCATAGCCAATATTTGTTTGCATTCCGGTTCGGAAACCGTGTTTTGGCATGGTGCCGAGTTCCTCAAGGGTATACAGAGAGTCCTTCGATTTTTAATCAGATTTTGGAAAAGTGTTTGGAGTCATTGATCATGCCAGAAAATACAGTGTTAGTTCAATACATTGATGACCTTCTTGTGGCATCAAAAACGAGAGAGGCTTGTGTGATAGATACAATTGCCTTACTAAATCATTTGGCAGAAGGTGGGCATAAAGTGTCACTAGCAAAATTACAGTTTTGTAAAAAAGAAGTTCAGTATTTGCGACATAAAATTGAGAAAGGAGTTAGAAAAGTAACACCAGAAAGAATCAACGTGATTTTGAAGATGGGTCCTCCTAAAACTCAAAAGGAAGTTCGAATGTTTTTGGGAATGGTTGGATACTGCAGACAGTGGATCAGTGGGTTCTCATTGATTGCAAAACCTCTACAGAGGTTGACTCACAAAGATGTGGTTGATCCGATTGAATTGGATGAAGAATGTATGAAAGCTTTTATTGAATTGTGAGATAGTCTTTGTCGAGCACCTGCATTGGGAATGCCAGATTATACAAAAGATTTTGCATTGTTCTGTTGTGAGAGAGATGGGTGTGCACTATCAGTCTTAACACAAAAACATGGGATGGCACGTCGTCCAGTGGCATATTTTTCTGCTACTTTGGATTCAGTGGCTGCAGCGTTACCAGGTCGTTTAAAAGCAGTGGCTGCTACTTGTGTGAGTCTTGAGCAGAGCGAAACAATTGTTATGGGGCATCCAGTGAAAGTATATGTGCCACACTCTGTTGAGATCCTATTAACAAGGACTCGGACTCAGCATATGACGTATAGTCGGCTGACTAGGTATGAAAGAGTGATTTTGGGTGCTGAAAATGTGACAGGAACGAGATGTACAATATTGAATCCAGCAACTTTGATGCCAAGTTTAAATTGTGAAGAAGTGAAAGATGAAGCAGATCATGATTGTTTGGATGTGACAGAATTGTGCACGAAACCAAGACCTGGCATTAAAGATACTCCACTAGAAGAGTCAGATAGTGTGATGTTCGTGGATGGATCTTGTCTGAGAGATGAAAAAGGTGCATTGAGTGCTGCTTATGCAGTATGTACAGTGTCTATGGTTCTTGAAGCATCCTGTCTAAAAGGGATAAATTCTGCTCAAATTTCTGAGCTAATAGCTCTGACTAGAGCATGTATAATTGGCAAAAATCTGAGAGTAACCATATTCACTGATAGTCAATATGGTTTTGGGGTGGTACATGATTTTGGTCAGTTGTGGATGCAAAGAGGATTTCTGACTTCTTCAGGAACACCGATCCGGAACAGTAAAAATGTGAAGGATCTATTGAATGCATTACAAATGCCCAAAAAGATTGCAGTGGTAAAATGTTCAGCACATAAGTTAGGAGATGACTATGTGACAAAAGGAAACAGATACGCAGACCAAGTGGCGAGTTTCTGTGCACAAAATTAAATTGCAATAAACAGAGGGTAGAGAAAAAACATACAAATTGCCACTTGATGTTTTCCTCTTTGGAAACATGGGAAGAGATTAAACAGCTTCAGGAAGAAGCAAGTGAGGAAGAAAAACAAATTTGGATAAAATCAGGCTGTAAAAAGAGAGCAGAAGATGAAGTTTGGGTGTATGTTGATGAGAGACCAGTTATGCCAGATAGTCTACTGTCTCAGATGGCAAGGATGTACCATGGAATTGCATGTTGGAAGAGATGCTATGATTAGGCTCCTCAAGCAGTCATGGTTCAATCCAAAGTTTAGGGTCATTGCAGAGAGTCTTTGCTAGAGATGCATATTGTGCCAGCAGCAAAATCCAGGTAGAAAGACAGTTGTTAGTTGGGGTCGAATTGGAAAGGCAGCAGGACCATTTACCCGACTGCAGCTTGACTTCATAGAACTTCCCCCTTGTAATGGACTAAAATATGTGTTGGCTGTTGTTTGTTTGTTTTCTCGTTGGGTAGAAGCTTATCCAACAAGAAGGAATGATAGCTTAACAGTTGCTTAATTGCTTTTAAGAGAGCTAATCCCTAGGTTTGGATTTCCAGTCTCTTTAGAAACAGATAGGGGAACACACTTCAATAATGAGATAATTCGGATGATTTGTGCGGCATTACAAATTGAGCAAAAGCTGCATTGTGCCTATCGACCAGAAGCATCTGGAGTGGTTGAGCAAATTAATGGCACTATTAAATCCAGACTGTCAAAAGAATGTGCGTCTACAACATTGAAATGGCCAGACACTTTACCCCTGGTATTAATGAGTCTTAGAAGCATTCCTGATAAAAAAGACTGGATTGAGTCCTCATGAGATTCTGATGGGAAGAGCCATGAGACAAGCAATTGTACCAGCAAACAAACTGATGAATATTACTGATGATCTGGTGCTTGATTATTGCAAAGGATTGGCTGATCTGGTGCGTTATGTGTCTCATCAGGTTGGAGAAATTGCAACCACAACACAGCCGGATCAAGCACATGATTTGAGTCCAGGAGAGTGGGTTCTTGTCAAGAAACACGTGAGGAAGTCGTGTTTAGAACCCAGGTGGAACGGACCATATCAGATCATTTTGGTGACAACGACAGCAGTGAAGTGTGGTGGCTTGCCAAACTGGATTCATGCAAGTCATACAAGAAGAGTCCCAAGTCCACTTGAAAGACAAGAAGAAGAGCAGCAACTGGTGAAGCAGAAAAAAGAACCAGAAGCTGAAGAGCATGAAGCTATAGAATCTAGTGTTACAGATTCTGAAAAAGCTGAAGAAGAACCAAGTACAAGTCGAATAGAGTGGGCACCAGCTACTGGGTCTTAAAAGACTGCTGTTGAGAAAGAAAAAGAGAAAGTGACTGATGAAAATCAAGAGCAAGTACAACAGAGAAAAGAACTGAATAAAAGAACTTGCGAACTTGACAACGAAGGTGAACAAGCAGTTCAAGTTAAGAAAGCAAGAAAAGGTGATGAGTGGCCAAAAGGAGTGAAAAGACTGAAATACACTCTAGAAAAGAAAAGGCCAGATCAAATAAATGAATTATCAAGTCAAACTGGACAAAGTGATTCGGAAGAAGAATCAGTACGAGGAACAAGGAGAATAAGAATTCCAAATAAAAAATACATAGCTCCGGAATGGACATATGTGGTGGTGGAAGAAATTGAGAACACAGATCAGAAAGAAAAAGAAGCTGGTACTGATCAAAATGACCAAAGCAAACTGAAACCTCCTTAAAAAAAAAGAGCTGTGTAAATAAAGGTGCAACAATTTCAATGAAGATTATATTATGAAAATTTCAAAAGATTTGAAGAAGATTTAAAAAAAAAAAAAAAAAAAGAGGGGTAAAAGAAGAGAGGTCTAAAGTGTAAGGATACACTACTCTAGATGGTTTTTGGATACGTTTTTTTTTTCCAAAAGTTTTTAGGGTTTTTCTTAGATTTTTTATTTTTTATATAGTATCTAAAATGGCAAAGGTAACAGAGACTGGATATCAAAATCATAGTTTTAAACGTAGATGTATTAATGCTTGCTTATGTAGTGTCTTACTACTAACATTGGTATGGTTAACACTGATTGTTATTTTCCCTGTCTTAATGGTGACTAATCATAAAATTAATACTAATAATGTGGGAAGTGAGAGAAAAGATACTGTTACTAAAGAAAGTATAAATACTAATATAGAAAAGATAGAAGATGATAGTATTTATCATCATGATAAATCAATTAATGATTTTTTGTTAAATGTTTTTACTAAATTGTTGTATGAGTATGTTAATACAATGAATGCGAGAGATTGTTATGTGTGCATGCAATTACCGTTGTCTGTTTCAGAGGGGGTGACTTACCATCACTTACCTTTAACTTATGGTGTGTCTTGTAGTGTCTTAACTAGTCTTTTCTATGAGAGGGAAGGTTTGGAGTATTATTACTCAAATTTTGATTTAATATTGTCAGAAATTCCTATTCGGAGAGATTTAAAGGTTGTTTATGGTCCTATTTATGCTGCATATATGGGAGATTTTTTCATTAGTAACAAACCAATAGATACAATAGAAGCACATAAAAGTAATCTAACTTGTAAGCTACGGCATGAAGAAATTGAATTCATGAGTTTAGTAGAAGATAAAAGACGAGATTTCAAAAGAAAGCTGCTGAGCAAAAGTCTCATGTACCTCCATGGGCTTTCAGAGAGGGTGATTATAAAAAGGGTGAGACTTACGCTGCCATGACTCTAGATTTTCAACATAGAGGAAAGCTTTGTGTGTTTAGAGAAAAGACTAAACTTAATAGCTATTTTACTGGTTCTAGTGAATGTGAGCATACTTTCTTGATAAAAGGAAGTTGGGGACTGAAAGGAGGGACTGTCCTGTTTTCCCGGGAATATATTATGTGTGTGGTAAGAATGCCTATTATAGGTTACCTACAGGTTGGTAGGGATGTTGTTATTTAGGCATAGTATTCCCGAAGGTTTACCATGTAGATAAGGATAATAGAGTTAATGAAATAAAACAAGGACTAACACGTAATAAGAGAGGAGCGAGTTATTCTGAAATAATTGGGGATATTTTTGGAGCACTGATACCTTCAGTTGGAGTTATTCTGAATTCACATAAAATTAGAAAATTGTCTACAGTGGTTGATCGTTTATCAACAGATACTGCTGGTGGGTTCTTGATGATTGATACTGAAATGATTGCAATTAGATCAATGGTTTTGCAAAATCGACTTGCCCTTGATATATTATTGGCAAAAGAGGGTGGAGTCTGTAGCATGCTGAAAATACAACAATGCTGTACTTATATTCCTGACAAAAGTAAGAATCTTGAGGGGTATATTAAAAATATTACTAAACTTCATGAAGATTTGACTGAACTAAAGGTTGATGGTGCATGGGAGAAACTTGGTAAGAGTTTTTCCTCAGTGGGAAATTGGTTTTCTACTTTTGGGAGTAGCTTATTAGGGAAAATATTAATACTGATTACTTCAGTAGTTGTAGTGATATTAATGATAATTATGATTTACAAATGTTGAAAATGCAAATGTAGAAAGAAAGAGACATCAGAACTTAAACTTAGAGCTAGAAAGAGAAAGAGAGAAGAAATAGAATTAGAAGATATGAGAGGTAATTACTATGAGATTATGAAAGACTTAGATGGAAGAATAAAACGAGAAAGAAGTACAGTATTCTAAATAAGTGGCAAATTTTTATGTGATGGGTATTTTGATGATGGCTCAAAACGCCATCAAAGGGGGATTGATGGAGCAGGGTTTTGCGTAAATAAAACCTGCTTGGATTAAACCCTCAGTAACATATATTAACAGCGTGCGGTGAAAACTTTTATTAATAAATGCTAAAACATGGGGAAATGCTTATGCGCATGCTTAAACTAATGTGTGTACTAATGCATGAGACTAGGCCGCAAAAAATGCTTCGATAATAAAAACTAATGCTGCTTTTGTGCACGTTAATAATTGCTAGGAATAATATGTGTTGTGCATGGGGTAGTGCAATGCTGGGATGGTGCGCTTTGAAAATTACATTTCATGAAGAATAATAAATGCCTGTGTTTCATTTTCTGGAGAAAAGCCACCATGGGCCTATACTTCTGCATGCCAGTTTGGGGTTAATTTGCTAAGTAGAAATGAAAATGTTCGAGAAAGCTTTCAAACAAAGAGAGAAATGAAGAAGCACAAGTGAATGACCTTCGTCGTGTGCTAAATGTCCGCCAAGCTACGGAAGAGTAGATAAACAAGTGGAAATGTGTAGCTTCCTTCACGAGATGGCAGAGGCGAACAATAGAGGCATAGAGACTTGCAACATGTAAAATGTTGAAGGAAATATTTACTATGATTGTGTTCAAAGTTGTTTCCTGAGATAAATCTTTGTAATGTTGAATGTTTAGAACAAAGAATTGTTTAATAAAGTGTTCATGCTGAGAGTGGTGTGACAGAACACCCCTATTATTTGCCAATGAGGGACCGAGTTGGTGGTAAAAAGAAACAAATGTGGGTTGGACATTTAGGTTTTAGGGTATAACTGAAGGTCCCTGGTGGGAGTGGTTTGGGTTGGCTGGTGTTTAGCTAGCAGGAGATCGTAGCTGTCGTCAGTTTGCTGTTACCAGATAGACGCCTACCTGTTTTCCTGACTCCTGACTTAATCTTTGCCATTCATCTCTACTTGAGTGGTCTTGCTGCCCTAACTGGCCAGTGGGGTAGTTTTCCCGATTCTTACTTGGGTTAGTATAGATAATCTACTGAATTTGCATAATCATTTGCAAATGTAATTGTCTCTGAAACTTTTCTCTCTTCGCCTATCCATTCCTCAATGCATTGTTTATTTTGATATGAGTTTGAATTTATACATTGCCAATGTTTCCTCTCTGTGATAATTCATGGTTTGCATTCGTGTAACTGTACTTGATGGGCATTATTTACTTACATTATTTATGATAAACAACATAAAACTACACATTGAGTCTGTTATTATTTAGTAAAAATAAATGCTTGGATAAGTACATATTATTGACATCAACTACTCAACTTTAGGTCCATTGACACAATTATTTGTTAGGAAAAATGCAGGTTCTGAAGTGTATTTAGTGAATTCGGAATAAACTTGCATCACACAGAACCCCAGCGTGAAGGGATTAGTTGGGTAATGTAAATGGGCCTATGTTTGTGAAAATTATCGATCCCTGATCGCTGGATCACCTTTCACTGACCGAAATTAGCTGTCTGCTCTCATAGTGTAAGGTTATTCAAATACTCAAAGAGCTCAGATGCCTTGTGTCTTTCCTTCCTTTTTTTCTACATGCTGATTTGAGATAATTTAAATAACTGTATGCCCAAAGGGGGAAGTTGTCAAAAAGCAGCCATTGCTCACGAGAGAAGGAGCCAGCAACTGCGTTGGACTCAATGGAATATGTTACTTACCAGAGAACGTAATTACCAAAAAACATAGTCCTCCCCGTCACAGTCAAAACTTTATTGGGAATCTCGACTCCTGGACAGAACCCGTTACACAACTGCAGCCTTTTTTGATGCTCTGTGCAGAATACTCTCCCGTTCCCATAAAAATAGCCCCTCCTCCCTGTTACACTGCTTCATCCCAAAGCTTCATTGAGGAATAAAGAATTATGGAAGGAAAGGAGGGATCTCTGATTGTGACGGCGAAGACTATGGTTTCCGTAATAAAGATCACTAGTTATCAGAATATTCATTACCCCCAAACCAGTCCTCCACCTCAGAGACAACACTTTAAGAGATATACATAAGATTAATTCTGCAATGCTTCAATGACAAAACTAGAACACCACAGTGAACGTAGAAAAGCCCCAGTAGCAAACAGTGCTTATGGATTTGCACATACAACAAGTTAGTTGAATTTATAGTACTATACCAATCATAGTTCATGGTGTCCATATTGCCCAAACAATCCTAAACATTTGAAAAAGAGGAAAAAGCACACCCGAGATTAAATTCTTGTATTATTATAGTCCACTTGTGAGCTGTATTCTCCACAAATTGGCTTTTATTTTCAGGTTCCATAATATTAATCCGTACAAATTCTTTTCTTTTTTTGACATTTCATTGAAGAAATACATCTAAAATTCACTTGATCGGCCAAACCAGCCCAGCCAATGTGTTTCATTCTGTCACCAGAACTTCATGGGATGATAAGAAATAATTACAGTGCTACAGAACTTATTTTTTTGGCAAATAGGTAGCCAAATGATTTGGGAGTCGTCTAATTTCTGGAAATTTCCACTTTGATTTCACAACAAAATTCCTCCATAAAACCTCCTTTCTTGTCGAGATTATGAATTTAGTGTGTGTAAATATTCAAGCCAAAGAGTCACTCATTCTCAGTAGTAATAATCACTAATGTCATGGAGTATGACCAAGCCCACTGGAATTATGCTGAGCACGGAGAAGACAGAGGTCCTCATCCTCGGCTCCAACCCCTCAGCCTGGGACGACTCCTGGTGGCCAACGACGCTGGGAGCAGCCCCGACACCCACCGACCACGCACGCAACCTGGGAGTCATCCTCGACTCAACGCTCTCCATGGCCAAGCAAGTCAACGCAGTCTCATCCTCCTGCTTCAACACCCTCCGCATGCTTCGCAAGATCTACAGGTGGATCCCGACAGACACGAGAAGAACAGTCACCCAGGCCCTCGTCAGCAGCAGACTCGACTATGGGAACGCCCTCTGCGGGAGCCCCGGCCAAGCTCATCAAGCGACTGCAAGCGCATACAAAACGCCTCTGCACGCCTGATCCTCGATGTACCACGCCACAGCCACATCACCCCCACCTGAGGAACCTGCACTGGCTCCCCGTCGACAGGAGAATCTCCTTCAAACTCCTCATCCACGCACACAAGGCACTCCACAAGACTGGCCCAGCCTACCTCAACAGACGACTCCTCTTCTACGTCCCCAACCGCCAACTCCGCTCCGCCGACCTCTCCCTCGCCACCGTCCCTCGCATTCGAAGAACCACCACCGGCGGCAGATCCTTCTCCCACCTCGCCGCCAAGACCTGGAACACCCTTCCACTAAGCCTACGACAGACCCAAGACCTGCTGACCTTCAGGAGGCTACTCAAGACCTGGTTGTTCGACCAGTAGCAGCACCCCCTTTTTTTTCTCCCCCAGCGCCTTGAGACCCTCGCGGGTAAGTAGTGCGCTTTACAAATTCTGTGATTGATTGATTGATTGATTAATTATCCGATAGTGCGGCTGTGGCACTTTTCGTATAAGTTTAGATTTGCTGCTTTTCTCACATAATCCATCATCTGCTGTATAAACAGCAGATTTTACAAAATATTCTTCCTAGCTCAAATGGTTCAAAAGATACTAAAAATGCAGCAATACGTGTTGCTGCGCAGTGGAAAGCACTTTGCAAAGGTTGACTGGTCGCCTTTCTGTTGGTTATTGATATATTTGGGTGTTACACTGGTACTAATTAGGTGCAACCAATTCCAGGCAGTGTTACCAAGCCTAAACATGACAAAATAATGAAGTAATACTGTCATAAAATGTGCCGCATTATGCTCCATAATTTGCCTTTTCTTCCTGTATAATTTAATCAACCGTGCAGCATAATTTGTCCCTCCCCTGCCACATAATTCCACTGACCCTGAGTTTGTCCTACATCTAGTTCTAGCAGAATTCTGGTACATGCTGCCAGAACTAAGGGGCCTATTAGGATGGCGGGCGGACCTGAGTCCGCCCGCCATCCTCACGGTGTTGGGACCGGCCGCCAGACATGTGGCGGTCCCGCACCGTGAATTAGGATGCGACCGCCACGCTGGCGGTGGCATCCCGCATTTTAACATTGCGGCGGGTGCTGCTTACAGCAGTACCCGCCGCGATCTCAAAATGGCATGCCTGGAATTTCCCTGCACCACGTGGCAGGCACCACGCGGTGCCTGCCACTTGGTACAGGGAACTGCACCTAGGTACCCCTCAAGTGCACCCCCCCATGTACCCCCCAGGGGGCCCGCAACGGGCCCCCAAAGCAAATCGCCGCCATGGAAAGGCCTTCAAAACTCCACATCCTAATATGGCTGGCGGTGCCTGCTAGGTTAGAGAAAGAAAATGTTGTTTTGCATTTGATACAATCTAAACATTTGTCTGATGAAAGCAAGTGTATGAAGGTTTGTGTGAACAAAGTACAGTTAGACTCTTCTGGTCAAGCTGAGAGATCAATGTGTTCCAGAAATATTGTAAAGTGTGGAGTGGAAAAGGACATAGTAAATGTGGGTACTGATGAGAATTAACATATATTGTTCAATGATTGTAATTTGATGGATGTTAAGTTGGTTGGAATAGATAAGGAACCTTGTGCTCTACCAATGTGTGAGATTGGCATTGATGAAGGAATATAGAAATCATGGCAGATTCTGGTTCTCCTTTCACAATTCTAGCAGACACATTTTTTTCTAAAAATTGGATTAAAAATAAATTGAACCCAATGACATCAGAGTTTTTGCTTTTGGTAAACAAGAGATTAATATGATTGGGCATTTTGTGGCTGATATTAGTTTTATGCACAGGTCAATTTGGGGTAATGTTATGTAGCTATTGATGGCCAACAAGTACTGGGTTGGAGACATCAGGGCAAGTTAGGCTTGTCGTAAATCCCAATGCTAAAAATCCAGTATTCATTGTTGAAGGAGCGCAAACGGTCAATAGCTTAACATTCAAGAATGATCAACTGGAAAAAATGTTAAATGCTCACAAAGCATTATTTTGTGATGTATTAGGCAAGTGATTGGTTTCAAACATCGGATTCAGCTTAAAAATAATGCTTGTCCTGTTAAACAAACTTTCTCCCATTGTTTTAGTTAAGAAAAAAACAGGCAAGTTGAGAGTGTGTGTGGATCTCATGTCTGTTTACAAATAGATTGTGGTGGATTGTCGTCCATTACCACACATTCAGGACATGTTTGCGAAAGTGGATGGTGTCAGATTTTTTACCACAATTGATTTAAAGTCAGCATATCATCAGATGGAATTAACTGCTGATTCTTGTGAAATTACCATTCCGTTACACCTGATTGTTAGAATGTGGGTCTCTAGTTGGCAGAGGTATGCACCCTGTCTAAGTAGGGACCACTGTCCTTTGTTCCCTGTTATGGGAGTAGAAAAATATACCACTTGTATATCTTAAGAACTTTAGAATGTAATCGTTATCGCTCCATGAGCTCACACGAGCGGTGTTGGGCGCCTTCAAATAGACAATGCTGGAAGGAGCACGATCACCAAAGGAAGTACCTTCTCGTGGCTCGTCGGACAAGTGGTATATTTTTCTACTCCCATAACAGGGAACAAAGGACAGTGTTTGTGACTATCAGGCATATGTACATTTATTCTATCACCCATTGAGGTGTAACAGGGATCGTTTTTTTGGTCCTGAGGAAGAAAGCCAAGGGGATGGCTTCTGAAACATGTCGACCTTGTAGGAGTTGACTCATTATAGTACACCATCTACACCTCCCCACTTTTACTTTTCTCAGCCAGGGAAGATAATAAAGTATTTTCGTTCCACTAGCCAGAGAATTTTTAACCATCTCACTTTTTCTTTTCACGATCCCACGCACTACACATACTTACCAATCACTGAATAAAGTGCTCCTGCGTCTACGTAAGTCGTAGCACGCCCGTCCCATAGAGGGGCGGGAAGACCCCAATGATGAAGCATGACACTGAATCAGGTTTCAGTGTGTGAGGGGTATTTTACAATTTTTTGAAACATTGCCCTTCCCACAAATTGAGAGAAGGAGCTCTGATCCTTTTGCACCATTTTTCACGTATGACTAGACACTTCAAATAAAAATAAAAATAGCAGCACACACATGGGTGCATATATATTCACATAATACATGGTAGAATCCCTATGTTGGATAACAGTATCAAGAGGAGGACGATTCTACCTTTTTCCTCTTCACTCCCTCCTTTGATTTTTTGATGACACCTTCGTATCCACCAGAAAACCTAAGAACTCCAACGTCTGTGTAGGTTCCATACAAGATTTCTCCCTGTTCAATATGAAACCCAACTCCTCCAGCTTCTGCACAACTTCCCGTATTGAACTCCTCAACTCTTCCTGGCACTGCGATAAAATCAGGATATTATCATCCTCATCCCCTTTGTCGAAAGTAAGCAACTCCTACCCACATCACCTTTGTGAAACACCAAGGCGCTGAAGAAAGACCGAAAGGTAAACATAGTAAATTATAAAGTCTTCCTTTCCATCTGAAGTGCAAGTATCTCTGACTCTCCTTTGCCATGGGGATTGTAAAGTATGCATCTTTGAGATCCAACTTCACCATCCAATCTTTTTCCATCAATAGATCCCTGAGGCAATGTATTCCCTCCATTTTGAAATGACGGTATACTAAGAACCTGTTCAGCTCTCTGAGATTTATCACTGGACGCCACCCCTTGTCCTTCTTTTCCACAAAAAACAGATTGTGTACAAAACACTTCTCCCAATCTTCCACTTCTTTTATCTCTGTCTTTCCAATTAGAGTAATTATTTCTTGTTCCACTATTGCTTCTTACTCTAAGGACATCTTTATCTCTCTTTGTTCTTTCTCCTGAAAAAGACAACTTATGAACTCTATTACGAAACCCTGAACCGTGTCCAAGACCCTGGATCTCCTGTAATTCTCTCCCATTCCTTCCTGAATAATTTCAAATGACCTCCTACTCCTTTTGGGGAAGAACCAAAAGTAGTCCCCATACTCACCTTGTCCTCCATTGTTTGTCAGTCCAAGGCCTCTTGAATATCTTCGGCTTCTTCCTGCCCTTCCTCTACTTGGGTACAACCCTGTACTCTGTCGGTATCCTCTACCTCTGTTCTGCAAACCATATTGTGAATTGTTTTGCGAACCATATTGGGACCTCTGCATTCCACGGCCATTCTACGGTCCCCTTCTACTGGCCCTTCCAAAAACTCCAAACATCTCACGCATGCTTCCCTGTGCTTTATCCAATGCTGTAAAAGTCCCTACGTACTTTCCTATCCCTTTCACCAAACCTTCTCCAAACAACAATCCCTTTGAATCCTCACTGCCTTCCTTTTGTGCTAAATCCCCTAACTTTGGATTTATCTTCATTAAAATCGCCTTCCTCCTCTCTTGCAACAAACCTGCATTCACACTACCCAGGAGGACTAACGCCCTTTGGCTCCATCCTCTTAATAGCTCCACATCAACTTGTTCCTCGTTCACATAAGCATCCTCTGCCATATCAAGGATCCTTCCCAGAGGCCCCAAAACATCCAGTAGCTTGTCTTGGGAGATTTTGAATGATCTTTCTAGACCCTTCCTAGGATCTCTCCCAAGCCTAAATAAAAAGCTAATAAGATCTGGATCCAAATTTGGAGTTGCACAAACTTTTTCTTCAATTCTTGGCCTTGAGCATTCTGCCCTCATAATCCTACACATTTCCCTGTCCAAAGGCTTTTTTATCCAAGTCTTAATAAATGTAGCCACATGTTCCATGGGCCACCACTCACCGCTTCTTGGATGCTTTATATTAAGTGGGCTAAACATATCTCCCCCAAAGGGATCCTTAATACTCTCACTAGTAGCTTCTATCTCCATATCTTCAAACTCCTCATATCCATCATCCTACTGTAAATCCAAAATATATTCATCCATATTTTCATTTCCTTTACCAGACATTACATTTGGGATTTCATCTTCAAAATCCTCCTTCTTTTGTGTGCCGCCAAGGGCATTCCCTCTTTGCATGCCGCCAGAGACACCTAGTCTTTTTGTGCAGCCAAGGACACCTTTCTTTGCGGTTGTCTTATCTCCAACCTTTATTTTTTGTGTCATATCCACCTCTTCTATATGTCTGGTTTTCTTCATTTTTTTTTCTCCCAACTTCTGTACTCATACCTTCTCCCTCAGATAATGAATGTAACTCCTCACCAGAATCATTTCCTTTTCTTTTCCTATTTTTATTAAAATCCTCCATAGTCTCCTTAACTTGTTTTTCATCTCATACTCTATTAATTTTTTACTATCTCCTCATTCACCCTACTACCTGATATCTCAATATCACTGCTTAAATCTCTCTCCATTTTTATTAACACTAAAATATATCCTTCCTAATGCAACCTCTTAAATCTCTATGCTAAATAAACAAAATCCCCTCTGTAACCAAACTCCTGTTCAAAAACTCTTGGATTAATAAAACAATTTCCCTTCAGAAATCCAACAAAATCTACACTTTTTGCCCTAAAAACCTCTAAAAGTCCTTTTCCACTTCACCTTTCAAAAAAACAGCTGATCTCTGCTACGCACAATGGGACAATTGTTAAACCGCCCCTCGCGCTAGCATAAAAAAATGTATTCCATTGTTAATTTCCCAATTCAAAATGGCTGCGCTTTATCGCGAGATCTCGCATGTTCTTACGTGCTTCTCGCGCTCGCCGCTTCATGCCATTGTGTTCAGGGACATGCTCTGACCTCGCACGGCTGCTGCCTCGCGCATCTAAGATTTCAATGAGGCTTCTACCCCTCGAGCATTTGTCTTGTCAGACAAGCCCCGTCACGCTCAAGGCCATCAGCTGTCCTTACACGACTCCCGTGAGCATACCTCATGCTTCAAAGCCGGTACAGATTGCATCTTTCAAAATAGTTTTCTCTTAAACATTTACCACAAACTTTCCCTCGCATTAGCCTATAACTATTTAGAAACTTCACTTGGAAAAACAACCTTACTGTTTTAACCTCTCTATTTAAAAATACACAAACAAACCCCTACCCCTAATCAAACTCCATTCTTACTTTCTTCTACCTTTTTCTTTTTTTTATGTTAAATTCTGATAAACTCACCAACAAAAACATGTACTAGAGCATGCTTCCATACATTAGAAGCTAGCTCCCAATCATTCAGAACAAACAAACAAGCATTTACTCAACTCACGCATGAAACAAAAAGGTATGACTTATCTGTTTCAGGAGCAGCAATTAAAAGAGGAAGAATGTTGGGAGGAAGGAATATTTATGGACTACTGTGTTCCAGTTCTAGTGTTATATCTATTGTGAAGTCTTTAAAGGTGCTGCAGGAGTGGCAATAACGATGTTATGCATAATGGTAGCCTCTGGTCTTGTAATGAAATCTCATCAACCAAAGACATCCAGCACTTAAATAGCACTCTCTCCACTATTCAATCCTGGCTGACCAACAACCACCTGAAGCTCAACGCCAACAAAACTGAACTTCTTCTCACCCAACCCAAAGATAAATCCTTTCCTTTAAATACCTGGCTTGAAAACCTCACTGCTCTAAACTGCAATATAACCATAACCAACTCCGTCAAATCACTAGGAATCAAACTGGACATACATTTGAACATGAAAGAGCATATTAATGCCTCTGCAAAAAGTGACCCCTACACGCTGAAACACCTAAAAAAAAGTCAAACCCTTCATCCCCATTGAAGACCTAAAAATTATAGTGGGATCACTAGTCCTCCCCAAGCTAGACTACTGCAACACGATTGTAGGTGCCCCAAAAACACACCTAGCCCCTTTAAAAGCAGCACTCCACACAGCAGCTAGACTACTGTCGGGGGAGAGATGCTTCGATCACATTACCCCCACCCTCAAGAAACTCAACTGGCTACCAATCGAGGCAAGAGCTATATTCAAAACAGCAAGGCATAACCCACAAAACTCTAACACAGAAACACCAGCCTACCTTGCAAATAAATGTTCATAAGCTGGACAAAATAGACCTCTTAAAAGATCTGACAGGCTTCTCCTGATTCCACCAAAATTTAAGAAAGAAAAATCTCACACCTTCTCATTCCCTGTGAACACTCCTAGATTATGGAACTCGCTAGCTACCTCAAGATTTACGGGGCAATCAATCACTCCCTCAATACAAGAATGAACTGAAACTTCTCCTCTCCAACAAATTCTTAATCTCACGCCCTTAAACCATCAGACTGGTTGGTTGGCTAACCCCCCCACAAACTCTAAGCACATCTGAGCAGCACTACTGCTGAGAAAACGGTGTCTTACCCCATCACCGTCATGACACCCTCTTCCTCTTTGGCTATCTCAAATATCTACCTCACACTATTATGTACTCCGCATATAATCTGCACACGTGCTGCTATACTAAATCTGTATTGCACTATTTATATATGTACTGTATCTACTACTAAAGTAGCCTACATATATTTATATCCTATAGCTACCTCATACATATGTACCCCAAAACTGTATCACCTGTATATTCTGATGCTTATTGTACTTTTGTTTCTATTTTGCCACTGTGTATCTATACTTACCATTGTGACTCATGCTATGACGTATGTGCAAATGCTGTTAAGCTCTCTGATACATTCAGGTCGAGTTTGCGCTATACAAAACTCGACAAATAAATAAAAATATATTATATATATATCAGACATCAAATTATTTCTATTCTATATTAGGCCATCTGTGGCAATCTGGTAAAATTAAAAAGATTAGAGAGTTGTTTTGGTGGCAAATTATGGATGCTGATGTACGTTTTGTTAAGAATTGTTCTTTATGCCAGAATTCTGATAATGTTTTGAAGACGTTAAGTGCAGCTCATATTAGGATAACGATGCCTGATGAGCCATGGAAGGACCTGGTTATTGATCTTATAGGCACATATGATGGTGTTGTTCCAGGAATATTGTATGCGTTAATGGTTATTGAATATTTTTCAAGATGGGCAAAACTCAAATGGATATCTACAATTAATACTGATGAAGTCATTGATTTTTTTATAGGGGTCGGCGGAATGTTCCGCTCCACCCATGGAATTGGCGGACGTCCATAATGGAGAGTTCTGGCCAATTTCCATCTATCGTTGCGTGGCGGCTTTCTTTCAGCGAGGCTCCAGAATATGTGAGCTAGCGAGATTTGCTGTCTCCTAGCCTGATTTTCTAATGTGGGCAGTCACCGGCGTTCGTGGTCAGAAGGCTGCTGTTCAAGTAGATTTACTGCTGCTCAAGTTGATTTTCTACTTGAGCTGCAGCATAATCAACTCAAATGGCCGCATGCTCTTACGCAACACATGGTGAGGTTCGCACTGATTTTCAGCGCTGCTTGCATTATTGGCACTCAATTGCAGCATGAGCTGCATATATTACTCCTGTTGTGTTTTTCTGTAACTCCACAGAATTCTGCAGAGTGAAACTTTGCAAGTTCCGCCCAGCCCTAATCTTTTACAAGAATGTTTTAAAGGGGAGGGAATACCTGATCCCATAACATCTGATAATGGTGTTCAGTTCACGTAATTGAAATTGCAAACTTACTTTTCTAATTTAAGTATCAAACATTTACAGGCAGCTTTGTATTCATGTAACATGAAAGGTTTAGTGGAAAGGTTCAATAGATTGATTGTGGAAGGTGTTCAGTTATCCATCAAGTCTAGAAATGATGTAAAGAAACACATTTCGGAGTGCAAGTCAAGAAGAATACTTTATTTCGACTCTAGAAGAGCCATAAAAGATTGCACACACATAATTTCATTTAAAAGACAGCAAGTCCACATACACAAAATGTACATATTTTAAAATGGTCAATATCTGCTACGAATCTTAAAAACAGTAAAAAGATCATTTAAAATACAATATATGATCTCATTTGTTCCTAGGGAGAGTAGAAACTCTTGCTAGTTTATAATCCCTAATCCCTGCAGCAAGTAATAATGGGCGAATAAACTGCTTCCTCTGGGAGGTGTAAAATCTACAGAAAAAAAGTGCGTAGTTCTTTGAGGTGAGCAACTGTCACACGGACAGACAGGGAGTGAAGCAAACCACAAGCCATGAATAGGGAAAGCAACTAAGAGATGTATAGTTTTTAAACGCAGCCTCGTCAACAGAAATTTCCTTCTTTCATGTAAGTCAATTTGCAGATACAGGGCAGGTTCTCTTTGTGGTTGAGAGAGAAGCTCTGGGTGACCAGTTGCATTGCATATGGGGCCTTCCCACACATGACTTTGGTAAAAAAGAGACTTTATAGTGGCAGACAATACATTTTTTAGTGTATCGGGGTCTGTGTAATATTCTGTAACACCCATTTTGGCAAAACTCATTTTGACATACCTTAACCAAGGTATGTCTGAGCTAATATCCAGCTTTATGCAGCCTGCCAGTATTGTTCTGCAGAGGGCGGCCTCTGGGTTCTTCCAAGTTTTTAGCCAAAGCAACAGTAGTTGTATCGCAATATAGTCTTTCAAATAACTCAGACCAACTACTAACAGTCATAGTAGCAGCCTTTCTACGTTTATTTGCTGGCCCAAAAGTAACATAAAGAGATTTGAACTTTCTGAAATCCTTTGCTCTGTCTACATAAATCAGAAGAGCTTTCTTCACATATAATACCAAAGGAATCTCATCATTAACCCCTGAACTACCAGCAGAGCCATTTCTTGGACTCTATGGAACTAAGACAGTATCTTGGCTTTAAATGTTGGGTCCAGTTTGAGAATTACTCTATCAGGGAAGAATTTGATATCAGGGTAAGAAGCCGATTAGGGCTCCCAATTCTCCTAGCCTCTTGGTCAAAGTAAGAGACAAAATTAAATTGGCCATCAACCACTGTTAGGATGCAGAGTCTAAAGGTTCAAACAGTGGGCCTTGCAGACCCTTTAGAACTGTAGGCAAACCCCAAGGGGAACTCTCTAAGGCTGGGCCGTTCTTTTAATCTTACAACTTTTAAGTAATCTCAACTACAGGAGAAACCTTGACTAGTTGACTAATGCATTGCTGAAACCACTAATAGCTGCCCATTGTGAAGACAGACTTGAGGGAGATAAGCCTTTCTGAAAACCTTCTATCAAAAACTTTAAAACCTCAAATGAATCACATTATGTGCAAAACAATAAAACAGCGAGCCAGCGCAGCAGTCGCACCTCCCTCCTTATCCCCAAAAACATCCGAATTTATAGCGTAGAGAGCAGCATTGTATATTTTTTTGAGGAATATTTATATGTTGTTTTTAATTGTCATGTGTTTATATGTTGTATTTCTGGGGTTTTATATTATATGTATTTGAATGTTTACAGCCCTGATAAAGTTCACATGTAGTGGACGAAACGCGAAGGCTGTTCTGTTCCATCCCCATGAAAAATAAAGATTACCTTGGACTTCATATGAAAAGATTGGACTAACTTTTGTGGAATTGTGATTGTGCGGTGCACTTCACATATATATATGCTGAATGAATCACATTATGCAGCCACCAAATTACTCAGAAAACAACATTTTTTAAATTGCCCTATTGTTTCAAGTAGGCAGTTAATGTAGATGGCTTTCTAGGCTCCTAAATAGGGATAACCAACTCATAGACCATCCTAAGGTCTGCAACCCCCTTCTCTCAACTTACAGGTTGACAGTTTTAAAAGTGGCAAGGCTTGTGAGACAGCTGGAGATACGTGATTGGGGTAGGAGACAGTGAAAAAATAAATATACTACTGCTTTGCCAATTGCATTAACGTTGGGAACCATGTCCTCCTGGGCCAAAATTGTGCAACCAAAATCACTGGTAATCTCTCCTCCTGAATCTACTGCAACACCCTCTGAAGAAGGAGAATGGGAGTGCAAGACATTGGATTATTTTCTGAGGTGTGCATATCAAGTAATAATCACAACCCTTTTCAGGGTGAACCCTCCAAGTCATTAAATTAACCTGAGCTCAACCCCCTGGTAGCTATGGGACACAGCAGACAGGCTTAACTTAGGCAATGTGAAAGGCATTTATACCAATTTATACCATTACCAAAACAGTAAAAAAGTCATAATGCAAAACAATAAAAATCCAAACCAAATTAGAAAAATAGAGTAAAATGTAGTAATAATACCAAAATTACAAAAATCCAATATGAGGAACCACAGATATGACATTTTAAAGTTTTAAATAAGATTAGTGCCAAGAAGCACTAGGCACCAATAATAGTCAATGACCACGGTAGACCGGAACTTAGGCATAATTTCAGTCTGATCGCAACGGAACACGGATTGGATAGACCAACTAGGTTCATCCCTGTCATAGATTTTACCTTCTGACTTAGTCTTAAGTCCCAATCAACCACAGGGGTACACTTCTAAAGCTCCCCAGGACCTCAGGGGAGACCCCTTTAGACTCACATGGTTTCAGACTGTGGCCAATAGCAGGGTTCAGTCCAGGTCCAGTTGCCGCTGCTCAGCTCGGGACTTCCAGGAAAAATACTCTTGCAGCTTGTCTTCATGTAGCCACACAGGAGGTCAGCCAATTGACCCTTTGAGTCCACTTTGTCCTGTAGACAGGAGGAAGCAATTCCAGTCCTTCAGTGCTCCTCTCAGGTTACAGACAGCAGGTCCAGTCCTCTTTTGATCTTCCACAGGTCCAGAATGTATTCTGAAGTGGGTGCCTGGGTAGACAACATTTATGCCTGTTATTAGCTTGTGGGTGGAGGTAACTCACCACCCCTCCTAACCAATGAGGCAAAAGTTCCCAGGCCCTTTCCTACCTATGTTCGCAGTAGTTCCTGTTGGCCATAGTGCAAACTGGCCCAAAATGCCATGTGTCAGGCATTTTCAAGATGAAAAAACTCTTCTGCCACACTAAACCTGGGCTATGAGGGCTAGGTGTGTTTGTGTGTGGGGAGAGTGTACTATGGTAATCCTAGTGCCTCCCCATACCTAACACTAAAATTCAGGCACTGTATCCATACAAACCCAGAAACAGAGGTCTGGTAGGACAAAAGCTGCATTCTCCAGCAACCAGACAGTGGATCCACAAGAATGGTCTTGGCATCCTTATCTCTCCCTTTCAATTATGCCCAAAGTGTTACATATGGCTCAGCAGACCTGTCAAGCAGGATGTGACACTGTGCTTCAAAAGGAGGCCCATAGCCCCACCCCACAAATATTGTTGAGATCAGGAGTTGTTCTGCCCTTATAGTTCAGCTTATTGTTTGCTCCTGGGAAGTATTTCACATCTATTCAAGGCTGAGCATAGGCAGAGATTTGGCAGAGGCGTATGCTAATTAGGAAGGTAAAGGTTACATTTCTAAAATGTACATTTTCTTCATATTTATTAAAAATCTGACTTCACCACTGAATTTGATTTTTATTAACTATTACAAATAGTAGTTAAATACTTTACTAACTTCTCCCATTCTTAAGACAGAGAATTAGTATGTCTGGTTTTCTGCTTAAGATAGCTAGGTCTGCCACAGTAAAAATAGCTTTTGTGCCTTGTTTCTGCAGGGACATGGTACCATTAATTCTCTACATGCCCTAATTATTTTGTACTATCCACATTGCCTGAGGGCTACAATACCTACTCACCGGTGACTTATTAGTATTTAAAATGGAAGTTTTGACGTGTAAGAAGTGTTTTTTTGGGAAGTCGAAGAGCCGTTTTTAAACTTGTACAGTTTGGCTAAAATGGTAGGGTTGAAGTCATGTTTGCACTGCTACTGTAGTCGAGGGTACAATAGTTGCTGCAGTCCACTAATGGCATTTACCTTCCAGGCCCTGAGTGCACTTTCTACAGTATATACTAGAGATTTATGTGCAAGTTAAATGTGGCAAAATAATAAGCCAATTAAACCATGTATAAAGGGGGAGCACAGGCAATTTTACTCCTGGTCAACTGGGGTAAAGTGCACAGGGTTCTGAAGCAGCAAAAATTTAGTGTCCAGCAAAAGGCAAAAAATCTGGGGTGACCAAACAGAAAAGGTGGATATGCTTCAGGGAGGTAAGACATTCAGGATACTTGTCGGACACTTAAACGACAGACCATCCACTGCCCAAGCTTGGCTCTCCCTTGCTACCATGAAGCAATGCTAGAGGATAGCATTGTATGGAGAGGCAAAAAGGTCCAACCATGAGTGACCAAATCACGTGACTACCAGCTGAAATGCTTGTCTCTCAATCTGAAAGTTCACTGACAACATAACATTTCTGCTTAGTGGGTCCTCCAAGTATTGTCCTCACCCAGAAAATATATTGCTCAGAGCAAGAGTAGATGAGCCTTGACCCACAGACAAATTGACTGTGCTAACTCCCGCAGTGATTTTACCTTGGTTCCACCTTGTCAGCTTATGTAGCTTTTGGCTTCCTGGCTGTCTGTTCTGACCACCACTGCCTTTTAATGCACAAGGGCAGCAAATGACTGCATGGTCATTTCTATGGCTGACAATCCCCTCCAATTTCAGAAATGCTGTGCTTCTGTAGGTGACCACTTGACTTTTATTTACCTATCTGGTAGAATTGCTCTACAATCCCAGTGGCTCACATTAATAGTTCTTACAATTGGAGTAGGCGGATTCAGGCTACCCCTTTGAGAAGATTTTCCATGTCCAATCATCGACTGAGGTCTTGAATTAGGGACTGAATAACATGTAGCATGACCTTGTAATCCTGAGACTCTGGCAACCACTGGGTTACAAGGTGGTGAAGAACAGGCTTGAGATGGAAATAAGCCCATGAAATCACTGCCATGGTTGCTATCAATAACCCCTGTACTTTCCAGAATATTCTTCTGGCAGGAGCTTCCTGACAGGACAGAAGCAGACAAAGTCTAAGCTCCTGCTTCTGGTAAGAAATCCTGAGACTTCGTTGCATAGAACAGGACCAGAATATTGAGTCTAGCTTCAGATGGCACCAGATTTGACAAATCCTAGGCTGATGAGACACCCAGATATTCAGTTCACTTTTTTCAGTGCCTTAGAAAGAGTAGGGGGAAAGAATGAATTAGTCATCTAGGTGAGGCATTAGTTGAAAACCCGCTAAGTGTACAAGCACCACCACTGGTGCTAATACCTTCATGAAGATCCTTGGAAACATTAACAAGCCAAAAAGGAGAGCCTTGAACTGGAAATGATTCCCTCTACTGCAAACCACAAGAGGGACATAGGCCCTGATTACGATTTCGGTCGGAGTTGCCTTTGACTGACATCGCTGCGGATTGGGAACCGACCGACCTCAGGTTGGCGGTTCCGACACCGCAATTAGGATGCGACCGCCCATGGTGCAGTCGCAAACTTCCATTTTTCAATGGGAGCTTGTGCGGCAGGCCAAAACCGCCTGTAGCTCAAGCTCCCATTGAAAAATTCAAGTTTTTAAACATCCCTGCCACCTCACGGTGCCTGCCACACGGTGCAGGGATGTGAAGGGCGGGGCCACATGTGCAGGGCCAGGGAGGAAGGGGGCCCTGCTAGGGTCCCCCAAAGACACTTTCTGACAGCAGTTCCATGTTGGAAAGGCTGACATGGAACTACTGCCAGAAAGTGCCATCATAATCCCGATGGCGATAACGCCGTCCTTAAAAGATTATGAGGACTTTCCTACTAGCTGATGGGCTCCTTGAGCCCGTTGGAACCAAGTCGGATTCCCCGACTGGTTTAAACTCTGACCGCTGTCATTAGAATATGGCGGTCGGACTTTAAACCTACAATGCCAGTCAGAAAGCCCCCAACCAGCAGTCAGAGGCTTTCCGACCAACATTGTAATTAGGCCCTAAGTCTTCTGATGAATTGGAACGTAAATATAAGCATCTTGGTGATTCATGCTTATGTAATCTCCTTTTGCCAGCAACGGAATTGCCTCTTATAGAGATATCATCCTGAAAGGAATATTCTGGACAAACTAGTTTAGTCACGTTGAATCCAGAACAGGACAATAAGAGCAGTCTGTTTTGGGACCCAAAAACTAAATTGAAAAAACACCTTGATTTCTTTGGGTAACAGGAATATCCACTACTGTCCTTTTCGCCACATGCTTTGCAACCCCCTTCAACAGGTATTCCTTCTTTAATTCATCTGACAGAACAGGTGCTACTTGGAAACCATGGTTGTGTTTTTTCCTTTGGTCTGTCACATAACCACTTATCACTATTGTATGGACCCAATTGTCTGTGTAGTAGTCTCCATGTTTCCTGCTGGTTGGTAAGGCTTGCTCCAATTAATTTGCCTTGATAGTAGAACAGTGTAATTTCGATTCCATCCTAAGATATTGTAGGAGTGTGTCATAATCATGAGTAGTCGGCACTCGAAAATATTCTGTTTGATTAACTTTATAGAAAGAAGATGGAGTACGGTATATTTAAAGGGTTCCACGTTTAACCGATATGATAATATAAATTGTGTGTTTAAGAATAGAGGAGCTTGAAGTACTTATTTACTAATACTACAAAGAAAATCTAAGTTCCTGACATGATTTATTAATGGCTAACGAGATGAAATGTATGTGCAACTAATGTTTAGAAGTTTATGTGTAACACGACATTACATTCACTTGAGTGCATTTTGATTATTGTTACTTACTAGTCTTGCATTATTCATGGGTTAAGAAATATCATTTGTTATGCATTTACAATTGTGCACGTATCTGTAACCCAGCGCACTGTTCACTGTTAAGTTGACTTAATTTTGAGGCCTCATGTATAATTTCAGTACAAATTCATGTTTCAGTTAACATTTAATTTGTGTTTAACTTTCAATGTGGAATGTGTTTGTTCACATTTTGTTTCCATTGCAGGTGTGGACAAAGCCTCATTAATTAGTATAGAAGGGTTTTGTTTTCACTAGATAGCAAGGTCTGAGAAGATGAAGTTGGCAAGGAGAAACGCGGTAATGAACTAAGAGGTGAGTTCTCATGGATAAGGATTTGCCAAGGACGAATGAAGTTGAAACTTATCGATGTGGGAAAGGTGGTGCAAGTATCCAATTTGTGCCGGAATCATGGAATAGTACTGAAGAGAGTCACATGGGATTGTCTACCTTGAATGCAACTAATATCGTATGCTGTAACTTAGTGAGGATCAGGAGAGACATCTTAGGACTTCATGGGGTACAGACCTCTGCTTTTGCTCCTACTTTGAGTGGCTGCATGCTACGTGATCCATGGTTGGAGTTTCTTCTACTGAAGACTCTGACAGCTGACACCTTTCTAACTTTCATCCTTTTTCAAACTCTATGTTTGGGGTTGTCCCTTTTGAGGCAGTGTAGGGAAAGATACGGTGCTCATTCTTACCTTTCAGAATCATTTGATGAAATTTAATGCTCAATTCTTTTTCCTGATTACTTGCATTGTCATTATAGAATTAGTTGCCTGCTTTTTGTTACATAGGGTGAATCTCTTTAGGCGATTTGGACACATTTTGTTTGTTCTGTATTTCTATACCATTATGTTAAGATTGGTTTATGTAAATCTATTTTTTAATTTAAAATCAAACCCTACTAATCTCATATTCAGTTGTGGACTGGATGATTGAGTGACCAAATTGGTTACTTTGTATTGAAAACATAAATTGTGACTGTGTTCTCCCTCTTACCTCTCATTCAGCTACAGAGGTCATCGGGTTGAGGATAAATGTCTAAATGGGCCTAAGCTCTCTCAATAGTCATGACTTTGCATTCTGCGATTGAGGTACTTGGGGTCAGTATTTCTTCCCTCAAGCAGTCTGCAACCACAGGCTCAACCTCATAAGAGGTGAGAAGCCTGTTGCCAGATTGTGCCAACATTCTTTGGCAAAACAAATTCTTTGAAGAAAAAGGTCTGAAAGATTGAAGGTTTTTTGATCTGCTGATTTTTGTATTAAATCATTCAGCTCAGCCCAAAAACGCATTTGAACACTGAAGGGGGCATGTGAACTAAAGACCATGGTGCAGGATTCAGTTTTCACATCTTCAGCCACAGCAATTTCCTGGCTGCCACTGATGCTATTGCCACTGTTGGAGAAGACCATAATTAGTCAAAAGCTGTATCTGGCAAAAAGTTTGGCAACAACTACATGTTTGCTAGCATTGCCTCTGGATGTTTTCCCTCTTACATTCCAGCATTTTTTGGAAATGAGTCCCTTGTACAAATTTCCCTTTAGGGCTGCCCTCCTGCTCCTCATCATTAGAATAGTCCATTTGCTGCTTCTTAGAAGCAGACTCATTTACTGTAATAGAGACAGCCTCCTGAATCAGTTTGTAACTCAGTTCTTGACAAACTAACGAAATTCTCCTTCCCCTCTGGATGGTGTCTCTTATGCACCCCAGACTGACTGTGTATCACTGTTAAGGAAGCCGAAGACAATAAAGCAGTCTAACATGGGAAGAGGGTCTATTTCTAGGCAACAGGGAGGGTATTCTGCATAGAGTACAAAAAAGACTAAGGGCGTTATCTACAAGAAAGTGACTCAGTGTGGCACTGCAAGCCATTTGGCTGTGCCGTACTGAGTCACTTTCAAAGCACAGGGATGCGACATATTTACAATAATATGTGCTTTCCCTTGCGCTGGCGCACAATTGGCTGCCATGCACCAATGCAGGCACCCTTACACCATGGTGCAAGGATGTCTGCATTTCAGGGGAGATTATTTTTGTGCAGGAAGGGGTACCTTCCTGTACAAAAACAATCAGAAGAGGTGATTTCCTCTTTCTATGTGTGCTGCAGAATGCAGCACACATAGAAAGAGGAAAAAACGAGGAGGAATAAAAACGTTTCTCCTTGTTGCTCCTCCCTACGCCGTAGCATTCTGACGCATTCCCAGGTTTACAAAAGGTTGTAAATCTGGGAATGCGGCAGAAGCCATGGGTTTTGTGTGGGAACACCCACAGCAACACCCATGGTACGCCCCGTTCACACACAGTGCTTTGTGAAAAGGGGCCGTATTTACAAGGATACATAAAGGCACGCCGGGTGGCTTTACGTGTCCTTGTAAATATAGGGCAGCAAAATGCGCCAACGGTGCATCACAAAAAGTGACGTACTGAGGGTGCAAGGGGCTTGTGAATAAGCCTCCGATTGTGTAATACGTTCTGTCGTGGAGGCGAGAGGCCTACTAAAGTTTTGACTGTGACAGGGATTGGGGTAATAATCTTCCCACTTTGTCATCTGTTCGAATGTGTAGCCTCTTCGTGTGCAGGTTTATGGGGCCTGAGAGTGCTTCAAGTCACCATCAGTTATTAAACTGAGAGGCAACTCTTACAGGGCCAAGGGGAGTTAAGGTCAGAAGATATATTAATATGACAAGTAAGCAGGTATAAGGTCAGAGCCGGACAAACCAGTACGATGGTAAGTCTTAGTGGAGTTTTATGAGCCGTTAATGAGATCATCTCTCACCACACAGAGTAACAATTCTGGTATCTGTATCCCTACAGATGTGTCACAACTGATATAATTAGGTGGACAGCTCTTATATCATCCCATGTAACTTGTGAGCACTGCTTTAAAACTCTTGTTATTTAATCAATTTGACTACTTGTGCTGGTTAAAAATCTGGGTTAAAGGTCATGTGGTGTCACAGACCATGATGTCATTAGAATGACCTGGGACGTCACTTCCTTTACCCAAAATAACATACCAGGCAAAATGGCTGAAAGAGCTGCAAGGAGGTGGAGAGTGCTTTACAGAGAACACTTTCATTGGCAACAGGAGTATCTTAAATATGAGATGATTTAAAAACAACATTAAGGTGTCTGTCCAGGATGTCTTCTGTCTGTTAAGGATAAGACCAGATCAAAACGAAGATGCGAATGGGAAGGTTTGGAATAGGCCATTGTGATAGTAATAGAGAGGAACCTGTCCATTTAATTTTATATACTTATATCATACACACATACAGTTTGAGGCACACCTATTTCTATCGGAGCTATCTATGTAGCCTGTATATGTTTAGCAAATGTATTTGGTTAATGTGCATCCACATTCTGCCTTTTTGCTTACATATTTTTTATATCTCTCATATTTTTCATGAGTTTCAAACAGCAGAAAATCTATACTACATGCTCTTGAATACTAACACTGAATTAATTTTTTTGCATAGAACAGTGTTTCCCAAACTGTGAGTTTCAATTTGATATAGGGAAACAGCTGTTTTTTAAATGGGGGGACTGCTAATCACTGCGGCACGTTGAACCTTAGAGAAGCATTTTGCCTCCATAGAGTTACAGGCAGAGGCGGGAGGTTGGCGTTCTAGTTGCCAACTCCACTTCCTCTTTAAATGTCGGCTGCAGGCCAGGTGCGCAGTGGACGCGCGCAGCGGGCGTGCCACAGGCACGCTAAAGGCCAACCCGTCTTCGCCCGTCCCCACCCGACCGGGTCCAGGGGCCAGGAACCCTGCTCCCTCCAGCACAGGTCAGTACAATTACACCATAAACCAGCTACTAGCGATCAGACCCCCGCCACATCCGTGAAGTGCCCCACTGTTTGGAGTAAATAATGCGACTGATCCCAGAGGAGTTTGTAGTCAATGCAGCTTCGAGTTGCACTGGAACGAGGATGCACATTCTGCAACTCCTGAGCACCAGGTAGTACGTGGAAACTGGGAATGATTAACCCATGCTCAGTGCCTAGGCATATCATTGAAATTAGAGCTCTGCTAGAGGAGGACCCTCTGGACGTACTATTTATCACGGAAACTTGGCTTAACAATAGCTCAGGTCCTGATGTTCATTTTGCCCTCCGTTAGGCTACCAGATCCACAGATTAGATCGGGTAGGAAAAATTGGGGGTGGAATTGCCATTATTTTAAAAGATGATTTTAGATGCATCACTTCCTCGTTCCTTCTTCCAGAGTGTGAAAGTCTTCAGTTTCAGATCACACTCTCTCTGATTTGCACATTCTCAGGTGTTCTTATCTACAGACCACCGGGTGCAATCTCTAAATTCATGGAGGCTATACCAGATGCACTGGGCAGCCTAGCGGTCGAGAAAACCCACATGACAATTTTGGGCGATTTCAGTCTTTACTTTGACGTACATGATGCCCCCACCATCAAATGGCTGCAGGCTGACCTTGAGGCACTACAACTAACCCAAAATGTGTCAACACCCACACATGAGAAAGGGCATACTTTGGACCTCATTTTCTCCAATGATCCCCAGGTCACGTATCCAAAGAAATCCCGGTTCCCTGGTCTGACCACTGCCTTATTCTTTTTAAGCTACTCAAACCTGCCCAGCAGTTCAAGGGGAGGGCCCAGACCACTGCCACAAGGAGATGGTCGAAGCTGGATCCTGGAACCTGGAAAACAGTCCTGAATGATACAATCGCAAATTTTGTAGGTAATCTAGAGGAGGATTATCAGCAATGGCGAAAACTGGATTGCCCAGTCATTAGAGGCATGCATTCCTAAAATAAGTACCAACCTTAAAACACATACAAAGAAAGCCCTGTGGTACAATGACCATCTCATTTTACTGGAAAAACATTGTAAGAAATTAGAAAGGAACTGGAGAAAGGAGTTTGACCCAGCTCTCAAAATAAAATATAAAGCCTCAATCAGATCCTATCACAACGAAATAAAGAAAGTGCAGGCCAAATTCTATGAGGAAAAAATTACCCAGGCCTCAAACTCCCCGAAGGAACTATTTAGAGTGGTCAAAACCTTGTCCACTCCCCATGAAAGTAGCATCCTTCCCCAAGCCACTGTCTTATTCTTTTTAAGCTACCCAAACCTGCCCAGCAGTTCAAGGGGAGGGCCCAGACCACTGCCACAAGGAGATGGTCGAAGCTGGATCCGGGAACCTGGAAAACAGTCCTGAAGGATACAATCCCAATTTTGTAGGTAATCTAGTGGAGGATTATCAGCAATGGGGAAACTGGATTGCCCAGTCATTAGATGAATCCATTCCTAAAATAAGCACCAACCTTAAAACACATACAAAGAAAGCCCCGTGGTACAATGACCATCTCATTTTACTGAAAAATCATTGTAAGGAATTAGAAAGTAACTGGAGAAAGGAGTTTGGCCCAGCTCTCAAAATAAAATATAAAGCCTCAATCAGATCCTATCACAACGAAATAAAGAAAGTGCAGGCCAAATTCTGTGAGGAAAAAATTACTCAGGCCTCAAACTCCCTGAAGGAACAATTTAGAGTGGTCAAAACCTTGTGCACTCCCCATGAAAGTAACATCCTTCCCCAAGCAACAAAAGAAAGATGCAATTAAATAGCATCTTTCTTTCACAAAAAAGTGACAGATATTTATGGCCAGTTCCAGAGCAATACCGAGCCTGCTCTGGAGGAGGAAATCAAGGTCAGAGAATAACCTTCACCTCCAAATCTAGCACAATTCCCTATGCTCAACAAAGAAACCCTCCTTCACCTGATAAAGGTAACCAAATCAGGATCCTCATTAGATCCTGCACCTCCACATATCTTATCCAAAGTGGCAGATGTTATACTACCTTCACTAATGGAGCTTCTTATTCACTCCCTAGATGCGGGTTTGGTTCCAAATCACTAGAAGCATGCAGTAATTAGACCTTTACTGAAAAAAACCCATCTAGACCCAGCAATACTTGCTAATCTGCGACCCATCTCATTACTTCCTTTTCTCGGAAAACTGCTGGAGAAACATGTAAATCGGATGTTAGCCAATTTCTTGGAAAACAATAACATTCTTCACCCTACCCAGATGGGTTTCCGTGGCCACCATAGCACGGAAGCAGCACTACTGGTGGTCACAGTGGAGCTCAAAGCTATACTAGATAACGGAGGCTCAGCCGCTATCTTACTGCTAGATCTAAGCGCGGCATTTGACACCGTGGATCATGCTATTTTAAAAGACAGACTAAGGGAAGTAGGAATTCAGAATAAAGCATGGGATTGGCTCACTTCTTATCTGGAAAACAGATCTTATCAAGTCATGGACAAAGACTGTTTCTCAGACAGATTGCCAACTATTTGTGGTGTGACACAGGGATCCACACTCAGCCCCACGCTGTATACTATATATGTTCGACAACTTGCCACCATAGTGCAGGAATTTGATGTATCGGCTGTCTCTTATGCAGATGACACGCAGTTGGTTGTCTCGTTGACAAATGGTCCCAATTTAGCAAACCAACAATTGGTCCCCTGCCTAGATAAATTGGCCCTCTGGATGTCAAACTGTTGCCTAAAGCGAAACGGAGATAAGACGGAATTATTGATACTAGTAAACCAGGCCATACCTAGACCTTTGAATAGTTGGCCAAATTTATTTATTTATTTTTATTTATTTATTTATTTATTTATGTGTTTTATAGAGCGCGAACTTGACCCGTTAGGGTATCAGAGCGCTTTACAGGAAAACATAGCCATGTACAGAATAGGCATAGCATCATCCAGTTACGGATTGAATGAGAGAGGGCAAGGTGCAGGATACACAAGGGAGATAGGGCACGTATTTACAGATTAAATATCCAAATACTCAAGAACGAGGTAACATATTTACAGATTACGTTAACCAATGTTCGCGACAAGGCCCCAAGTTTCTGATGGGGTGAACTAGATAATCCGAAGGGAGGCAATAGATGGCCATAGATCAGGGCCGTAGTGGTGGTAGAGGCAAAGTTTAAACGAGAAATTTACCCATAAGGTATGTTTTGGCATCCTTTTTGAAGCGAGTCAGAGAGGGGATTCTTCTGATGTCAGGTGGGAGAGAGTTCCATATTCTTGGAGCAGCCCGGAGAAAGCCCGGTTGTAAGTTTTTTTTTCCGAAAGCGTGCAGGTTGGAGCAAGAGGTCTCTGGCAGATCGGGAGTTTCTGATTCCTCCGGAGATCACAAGTTTCTGCCTCAGGAGAGTTAGAATATAAGGCTTTGTGCGTGATGCATGCTACTTTGAGCTGTATTCTTGCCTCCAGGGGAAGCCAGTTGAGAGCTTTCAAATGCGGGGAAATATGGTCGTATTTCCTCGTGCCGGTGAGTAGTCTGGCGGCCGCATTGAGGCATGCTTTTAGAGGTGCCAGGGAGATCTTGGGTAGACCCCAGAGGGTAGAACAGCCATATTCCAGTCTAGAGATGACAAGTGCTTGGACTGCCATTTTTAGGTCGGGAGCATCGAGGAAGGGTTTCAGTTTCCTAAGGTAGCTCAGGTGGAATCTGGCTGATTTTGCCATTGAATTGATGTAGTCCCGCATGTTCAGGTTGCTATCGAGGGTGATTCCCAGGGATTTGGCCGAATCCACGATGGTTGGTGGGCAATTCAAGGCTGTGATAGCCTTAATCCATGATTGAATCTCAAGGTTGGTATTGGGCGGGGCGATCAGGAGAAATTCAGTTTTCTTTGCGTTGAGTTTGAGTTGATTGGTTGCGAGCCATTGGACAGTGAGTTTCAAGGCTTCGTTCAGGGAGAGGATCTCTGCGAGAGATGAGGTTTTGATGTAGATCTGAGTGTCATCAGCGTACATATGATAGGAGATATTGGCAGTGCGTAGTACTTCTGTAAGCGGTTCCAGGTAAAGATTGAAGAGGGTGGGGGACAGTGTTGATCCTTGAGGGACTCCAACCGTGACCGGGGATGGTGCAGATAGGTTGCTGTTGACAAGGAATCTCTGGGACCGGTTTTGGAGGAAGGACCTGAACCATTCTAGAACAGTGCCATCCAAACCCATCCTGAATTTGAGGCGTTCGAGTAGTTTTTCATGGTTGACCGTGTCGAAGGCCGAGGATAGGTCCAGGAGGATTAGGAGACAGGCCTTGCCCAGGTCAAGGGCCCGGAGAGCATCATCAACGATGTGGAGCATAGTGGTTTCGGTGCTGTGCCCTGGTCTAAATCCGGATTGGAAGCAATCAAGCAGGTGGAAGTTGTTGATGTGTTGACTTAGCTGCTGCTGCACACATTTCTCCATCACTTTGGCTAAGAGGGGATGTTGGAGATGGGTCTGAAGTTGTCAGGGAGGCTGGATCCAGCGACAGCTTTTTCAGAATGGGGAGGACTTGGCCGGCTTTTAGAGAGTCGGGCATCATTCCCTGCCGGAGAGGCGTTAATTATTGTAGTCCAGCTAGGAATAATGTATTGGGCGACGGCAGCTAGGCAGTTGGAAGGGAGCGGGTCATTAAAATGGTTGTTAGGGTTTAGGGAGGATAGGATTTTGGACACTGAGTCGTCGTCATAGAGTTTGAAGTCAGTCCAGTGAGCATTGTTTTTGGGTGGAGCCAGTGGGGGCGATGTGGCTGGAGGAGGCAGGTTGAGAGGTGTTTGAGGGTATGTGATGGAGTTGAGTTCGTTTCCAAGGGCTGAGATTTTGTCAGCGAAGAAGGAGGAGAATTCCTCTGAGGATATAAGAGACTTGGGGGTTTCTTTTGAAGTTTTGGCCAATTTATTAGATTGGTGTTTGACCAGTTCGAAGAGCTTTTGGGGCCTTTTCTTGGCCTTCTCTAGTGCAGTTCTGAAGAATTCTTTTTAGACTTGAGTATGTTCCTGTTGTAGGCATTTCTGGCCTGGCGGAGGAGTTTTAGATGTGCGGCAGAGGGGTGCTGCCTCCAGGATCTTTCAGCTTGTCGGAGGACTCTCCTCTTGTTGTTAAGGGATCCCGTGAACCAGGGGTTTCTGTCTTTGATTTGGGTTCTTTTCAGCTTTAGTGGGGCTAGATCACCCAGGATGTTCGAAATAGTCGCCGAGTAGTGATCGTTAAGGCCGCTGACTGTTGTGATATGCGAGGGGGGGGGGAGGTCGGATTTGCAGCGAGCCTCGAGTTCCCTGCGGTCCAGGTTCTTAGTGTCTCTGATCCAGCATTTAGGAATCACCGGTTGCGGTGCCCTTGTCTTGTGGGTGCCAGGTAGGAGGAAGGTGATGGCGTGGTGGTCAGACCAGTCGCATGGGTCTATAGAGATAAGCTTGACTGTTGATTCTTTGGAGATAATCCAGTCAAGAGTGGCCCCTTTTGAGTGAGTTGGTAGTGAGCAGGCTTGGGTCAGGGCTTGATCGGCCAGGAGGTCCTTGATGGCGTTGACATGTGAATCCTTTGGATCGTTCCAGTGCAAGTTAAAGTCACCAAGGAAAATATCTTTGGCATTATTGGAACTCTTAGCTGTGATGATTTCCATGAGGTGGTCGGTGAAGGAGTCGTTCATGCCTGGGGGGTGGTAAAAGATGTGCAGGTTGCACAGTAGGGTGGAGTTGCTGTGAATAGCGAGGGAAAGGTATTCGCAGGATTCAGTGGTGTCCGCCAGAAGTTCCGTGATCAGAAGGTTAGAGCGGTAGATGCAGGCGATGCCTCCTCCTTTCTTGTTAGATTGTCTGTCTAGCCTTGCGATGTTGTAGTTAGGAGGGACTAGGAGGTCCAGGTGTGGAGATGAGGATTCGTTGAGCCATGATTCTGTAAGGATCGCTAAGTCGAAATTTTTGAAAAGGATGAGATCAGCAATATCCGCGGCGTGCTTAGCTGCCGACCGGCAATTAATTAAAAGACCAGATAGAGAGGATTTGGAAGGAGGTTCGGGAGTCTGGGCGGACAGGTGAACAGGCGCTAGATTACTCTTGACCATAAATCTGTTGCGGAGGGTAGCTGGTCTGTTGGGGTTGATAGTGACCGTGCAGACGGCGTGTTCGGCCTTTGCGTCTAAAGGATGAGGGATAGCTGGGGTAGAGTTGTAGTCTCGGAGGATGGCAAGGATTTCCATTTCAGTGAGATCTAGTGGACTTGGAGTGGGAAAGGTAGAGTTGTAGGATAGGACAAGAGCACGGGTTTCTTCCTCTGAGAGGTGGCATGGGTGTTTGCGGGGGCGAAGATGTCTCAAGGATAGCGGAAGAGGTTGTTTAGAGAGCTCTGTCAAATGCGGGGGGTGGCGTTTGGCATGGGCAAAATCAGCGGAAAAAAATCTGGGAGTCAGGCTGGATAGTTCCCTTGCAATGGATTGCCAAGCAAATAAATTGTCTGGCATCTGCTTTTCACTACTCAGAACGAACAGGAAGATACTAGCACTGATCCCAGACCATTTAAGAAAAACCGTCATCAATCCCGCATAGTCTCGGGTCTGGATTACGTCAACCTCTTTATGTGGGTGTGCCCAAATATGTGATAAAGAGACTACAGACTGTGCAAAATGCGGCAGAAAGGCTTCTTTTAAAGGTGCGTAGCTATGTTTCTGTAAGAGAACTCCCAAACAGCTTCATTGGCAACCGATTGAGGCAAGAACTAAGTTTAAATCCCTCTGTATTGCTCACAGGGCCATAAATAACAAGGGTCCAGTAAAGCTCAGAAAGCTGCTATCCACGTATGCTCCAACCAGACTCTTGACATCCTCTTAACTACATCTCCTCAGTACAACCAGAGTCAAAAGGACGAGATGTGGAGGAAGATCATTTGCACACTTGGTACCGAAGCTCTGGAATGATCTCCCACCTGGCCTCGGAGCACCGCAAAATGAACCTTCCTTTAGGAAGAAACTCAAGACTTGGCTGTTTCCCCTTTAATGCACTAGGGGGCTCAGCTTTCAGCACAGCACTCACCAGCGCGGGGAAGCCCTCGGGCAGCCATGCGCTTTACAAAACACAAACATAAACCCACTGGTGGGTCATGCACCACTTTTTGGTGGGTCGCGAAAAGCCTAAGCAATAAGAAAAGATACCTTGAAAATCTGTATTTATCTTGTTACATTTGCTGTGCTTCAAAGACAGAGGTCAAATGTCAGGCTGTATCTTCTGACCAATTGTTGCTTATATTTTTAACATGGGGATTGGTGTTTACAAACTCCTCTCACTTTGAAATGAGAGAAAGAAAAGTGAAATAAATTATGTGACATTCTTGCTGTATGCAGGGAGTGTGAAAAGAAAGGCTGCAGAATGTCATTTTTTGCAACCACACAACAAAATGTAAATACCTGTAAATGATCTGTACATAATTAGCAGTTAGGAAAGCAAAAATGAAGCACATTTTATTGTAATTCTAAAAGGTGACGGAAACAAAGATATTAATAAGATCAAAGCAAATAAAGTCACTTTACTTGGTGATGCATAAATAATAAATAGTCATTGAAACTCCATTTCTACACATTATCATTTGTGTGCATTACAGTTTTATCAGTAAAACTGTAAGTCTGTGCAAACTTAGTTGCCATTTCAATGGTCACCCGCCTCATGCCCATTAAAACTAAGTGGGTTATGAAGGTTTTTTATTTTAAAACTGGGTCATGGTTCAAAAGGTTTGGGAAGCACTGGCATAGAGACAGAGAAAACAGGTAAACATTCAAATTCCACTTAGAGAAAATTTACAAGAGGTAACTGGATAGTATTAGGCTGATACGCTATGGAGATATAGAGGTCTCCATTTTGATATGATTCAGATTTTTCTAAAATGTGTGACCTGTGACTGTATTTCCACACTGCTTGAATAGAGGGAACAACATGTGTAAACATGTTTCCAAAAGGGTTTCCTTGGCTCACTTTTGGCAGCTTTACCTGAGCTGCGAGGTAAATCTGTACTTAAAGGGCATGAGGCTTGCGGTGTAACTGATTATACAGTTAAAGAAATTAATTCTAACTATATTAAAAAGTGCAAATCTGTAGTAGGTAAAATACTACAAAGTAAAGAAAATTCAGCTATGGGCTCCAATGGCATTAAAATCCAATAACTATTTCCATAAGAAATCAGCCCTTTAATGAAAAGGAATAAGACAGGTAAAAATTCCTCAAAAATGGGCAAAGTGACATTGTGGAACTTCGGTGAGAAATGAGGACGAAGTGAGCATGACCTGCGTGTGTATGTGGCCAAAGTGAAGTTAAAGCTTGGGTTAATGCTATAGAAGAAACTTGAACCCAGAGGTTTGAACAAGGATGTGGGATTTTCAAGGGGGGGGGGTACTAATTTCAGAGATCAGTTATTCAAAGGCTCTGTAAATCAGATGCAATTACACGTTTTTCACTTACATTAAAAATAATACTCAGATAGCCGCCAGCAGTAAAATAAAACTAAAAAAATCATCAAATTTGGTTTCCTGCACATCATCAGGACTGGTTCCAAAAGACCCAGTCCAATACAGAAAAGGTGTGGCAGGGAGATGTCCACACAAACTGGAAAATTGTTCCAAAAGTCCTTGAGCAGTGAATTGGTACTCCTTTCCGCAGTCAGATGGCTTCATGTACTACAAGTCCTTTTAACCCCAGACTTCCAGGGTCAGAATGAAATAATGAAAGCAGGCTGCAGTACCGCAGAGTAGCCCAACACTCTACTGTGCCTAAGAGTCAAATAAGGAGGTTGTCTTCAGAAGTCCTGGAGCCAATCCTTCGATGTAAAACATGTGAGGTCATGATAAACTGCTATTATATTCTGCACCAGGAGAGGCAGAAATTCTTCTAGCTTCCTCTTCTCTAGGGTTCAACAGAAGAACAGTGCCTAAGCGTCAAAATGTGTTTTTAAACGAGACATGCTGGAATATCATTGGTGGGTACTCCTATAACAAAAATAAGGTATCTCTCATGTCTCAGTCCCATGGATTTCATGTACAAGTCCTGTGAGACTGGACTTGGATGTCGAAGTATCACAAATCAAATCCTGTCCAATTGAAGAGAGCAAAGGTGTTTCTCCCAAGCTAAGACCTCTGCAAGGCAGTACGCCCTCCCATTTACACTACAAAGTAACTCAATTCTTTTCTGTTGAGCTACATGGAATATGACCCCTGAGGTTCATGACAGCAGAGAGTCCAAAGCATGTCCTGACGGACAATAAGCAGAATGTGAATTTGTATTCACATTTACCTGAATGGTAACCGGCACCACCCATGGAGTTTCTTTCCACAAGTCCACAAGTCTATATTGTTTAAGGATCATTTGCACCTGTGGTTGGCCAATGGGACGGAGGAAGATTTACTTAAATCCATAATGAAATTCTCTCCCCAGTCCAAGTGTGAGGTTAAACCTTTAAACTTCAGTGGCTGGATAAAATTCTAAAATGAATTTCTCTCGTAGCTTTTGATTGGATTGCGATAGCCGACATTTGATTTCAGAATAAAAGATCTTAGTATGAAACCTAAATACCCTCCCAAATACATACCGGCTGCCACTAGTCCAAGAAATCCCAACGCACTGGGTATTTAATTTAGAAGAGGGGACGCTGCAGGTGGCAGTCTACCAGCTGCCTCTGTGGCACAAAAGGGACCATGAAATACGTTTGGCTGTTGAGAAAATAAATAGGGTATAATGGCACATAACCTATTTATACATGTGAGCAAACACATATGGTGCTCTGCACTTCAGTTCGCCTACAGGGTAGTCGCTGTTACTTTCTGTCACAGGGTGGCCCCATGGGTGGTACTTTCCATGGATGGTACCTGTTCATTGCATGCAACTAACCATGTTTTTTTATGCAGAGCCCTCTATACTAACAATTATAGACAGGGGGCTTTGTGTCCACAAATAACTCCTTTTTGAAGAAGGCATTAAAAAGGAGAAATGTTCTTATTTCTCCAAACTTCCAATTTTTTAAGCGCAAATGTTTTTATTTCTCCAAACCTTTCTGACTTTGCAGGTGTGCTGCACTGCACAGCACACATTCAAAGTGGGAAAAGTTTTAAAGCTTGTCTAAGCATAGTATTTTGTACTAGTAGGATACCTTCCGGTACAATGCCTAAAACTAGACATCACTCAGACACCTTGGTGTGGGGCTAGGCAGACTGATTGCCCTCCAGAACTATGGAAGAGCACGTTAGCACCATATCTTAGTAGAAATGGCACATTCCCGCTCTCTCCCTCTCACACAAAGCAGAACAGCAACCTTGGTCGCTGCATTTCAAGATATATTAGTAAGTCTACCCCCAGCATCCACCTTGTAACATATCAAACTGTCAGACTATTTCTATGCAAAGAGGGGTACAATGAGAGCATATTGTTATAAAAAAAACTGGTTAGCATGCTTCACACCAGAAGGAGTCTGCATGCCCAAAAGCAAAAGGTATGCTGTCATAGCATTGGCAGATCCAATAACTTTTTTGAAATGTGTTAGACCTGGCACCATTGGCGTGGGTCTCCCTTCCATTTTTTTGCTGTTGCCTCCTATGTTTTTGCTGTGTTTTTGCTGGTCTAGATGCTTTGGGCACTTTGCCACTGCTATTCAGTGCCAAAGTGCAAGTGCTCCCTATTGCAAATTGTTGTAATGGATTAGTGACTCCATGATTGGCCATTTGATTTACTTGTCAGACCCTAGTACCGTGCACCATGTGTGCCCAGGGCCTGTAAATCAAATGCTGCTGGTTGTGCCACCCACAGAAGCAGCTTGTAAAATGTGGCTCAGGTCTGCCATTGCAGAGCCTGTGTGCAGTCTGGGACTGCCATGTCGACTTGGCAAGTGCACCCACTTGCCAGTCCCTAAACCTTCCCTTTTCTACATGTTAGTCACCCCTAAGGTAGGCCCAAGGTACCCCTATGGGCAGGGTGCATTGTATGTGAAAGGTAGGACATGCCCTGATGTGTGTGGCGTGTCCTGATAGTGAATTACAGATAAATTTCGTTTTTCACTATTGCAAGGCTATCTGTTCCCATAGGCCAGAATGGGCAGTTTGATTATAACATCTTATAATCATAACTGACCCAGGTAAAAAGATAGGAAAATAAAGTTTAGTATGCCTGAACTCAGAATGTTAAAATACATCTTTTAGTGTGGGTGATTTTTACATTCTGTGTTTGAAAATACCACTTTTAGAAAGTAGGTATTTTCTTGCCTAACCATCCAGTAGGCCTCTGCTAGGTTTGTGTATTCCATGTCTGGTTTGTGAGTGACAGGGGGCTGGAGAGGGCCTTGGCTCCAGCAGTCTGATGAGTCAGGGCTGGGATGAATAGGGCCCACATAGAATAGAGAGTAGGGGGAGGAGATTTCCTTTCACTTGCCTGAGCCTTCATAGAATAGAGAGTAGGGGGAGGAGTTTTCCTTTCAGCTACCTTGGCCAGGCCTGCTTTCAACAATGCTGTCTACACCTCCTGCCAGGAAGCTGCACCAGGGAGGACAGAACTGGTTTTGACTAGGTACAGACACTCTCTGCCTTCAGAGAACAAAGGATTTAGTAGTATAAATATTGGGGCCCAGACCCCAGAACTTTAGATCTCTTCTGGGAATCAAGACGAACCCTTTGCCAAGGAGAGAAAGCAAGGAAGCTGAAGGAGGAGACTGCCCCTGTGCTGTTTGCTGTTTGGTGTTGGCCTGCAGTGGTTACTCATTGCCGAGGAAAGGAGAAAAGGAGCTTTGTGTGTACTTTTACTATCTTGAGGAAGATCTCCAAGGGCTTGAAGCTGAGCTTGCCTCCTGTTCTGAAGTCTCAGGGACAAAAAGACTTCACCACCAGCTCCCCTGAATTTCCTTGCTGTGAATTCTACCTGCAGAGAGGTGCCTGCTGTTGTCTTGGGCCCTCTGGAGACTGCGTGTCGCTGGGAGCTGGAAGCGCGATGCAACGAGAAAGAAGCGTTTCGCCGCCGCAGCTGTTGCCGTCGTATCGCCGAAGAAGTGTGTCGCCGCCGCAGCAGTTTGCCGTCGCATCACCGACGAAGCGCGCCGCATCACCGGAGAAGCGTGTCGCCGCCGCAGAGGTTGCCGTCGCATCACCGGAAAAAGCATGTCGCAGGGCCTGTCGCGGCTCCAAAGTTCATCGATTTCGCCGCACGGCCGCTGGGCGTGCACGCATAGCATCCACGTTATTGCATCGCATCAAAGATGCCATTTTGTCGCATCGCACTGGATCATCGCATCGCATCGAGGCACCATCTTGTCGCATTGCACCGGATCACAGTAAGAAACCGACGCATCACCTCCTCTTCGGTAAGGAACCAATGCATCACCTCCCCTGCGCTGCAGTAAGGAACCGACGCATCACCTCCCCCGAAGCAAGGAACCGACGCATCACCTTCCCTGCGACCCTTTTGTTTGTATTGCGTTACGCATCCAAGGTACTTTGAGAGTAAAGTGTTGCATTTACCATCTACATTGAACTAAGCTATTTCTACCATCTGAAAGTCATATTTTTGATTACTGTATTGTGGATTTTTGTCGTTTGGTCTTGTGTTAAGTGTAGATAAAGATTACTTATTTTTCTAAACTGGTGTGGTGTCCATTTGTAGTGTTTTCACTGTATTACTGTATGTGTTCACAAATGCTTTACACACTGCCTCTGAGATAAGCCTGCCTGCTCGTGCCAAGCTACCAAGGGTGTGAGCAGGGGTTATTTTAGGAGTGTAGCCCCCTTACCCTGACTAGAAGCAAGGGCCCCTACTTGGTCAAAGGTACCTACCTCTGCCAACTACAGACCCCCATTTCTAACATTGGTGGTCAGCGGTGAGGATTTGGACTTGCATTTGTGACCCATATACAGTGATTGGTGTACACTACTAGTGAGTGCAGACCATAACGCGACCACATACATTTTGGTAGAATTTTTTTCCTTGGGACTTCTATTTTTGCTAGAAACTGCCAATCCTTGTTACCATGAGCAAAGCAGCATCCATCGCATCTATGGATCTACAATTTGAAGAAGACAGGGTTGATATTTACACTGTGCCACAGCTGAAAACCTTCTGTAAAAGATTTAAAATCCCTGTGAAAGGCATCACCAAAAAGGAAGAGTTCCAAAAGGCGCTGAGGGCCTGGTTGGAATCTAGAAATGCTATTGAGCATCCTGAAGAGCCTAGGGATGAGGCAGAGAATACAGATGGGCAGCTAGATGGGCCATTGGGCCTGACCGGGGAGAAAGTACCTTCCAGGGCAGGCAGCAGTGTTTCTTCAAAGGGCCTGTCCCCAGAAGAGCTGGAGGACAGGGAAAAAGATAGAATGCACAGGATGGAGCTAGCCAAGCTCAAACTGGGTGGTCAGATGGAATTAGAAAGCAAGAAGTTAGCCTTGGAAGAAAAGAGGATGCATTTGGAGCATGAGAGGATGTTGAGGGAGTTGTAATTGAAAGCCAGGAGCTTTGAAATTATTCCCTCTGGTGGCAGCACACCATCTGTGCCTGTAGAAACAAGGTTATTCATCCCCAAAGATGTTATTAAGGAGTTCCACAAGAATGAAGATATTGGGCAATGGTTTAAGGCCTATGAGGTAGCTATGACCTCCCACCGGGTCCCTGAGAAGGATTGGGGAGCGGGGTTGTGGGGGCGGTTTCTCAGTGATGGGCGGGACACCTTGTTAGACTTGCCCTCTGAGGACCAGAATTCCTATGTCCACATGAAGGAAGCCTTGATGACCAGGTATGGGTTGACCCCAGAGCTTTATAGACAAAGGTTTAGAAATTGTAAGAAACTGGAGTCAAGCACTTGGGTAGAATATGTGTCTTTTTTTGGCAGAGCATTGCATGGTTGGATGAAGGGTAGCAAAGTGAATGATTTTGAAGCGCTCTATAATTTGATTGCATGGGAGCACTTGTCCAGTAATTGTTTTCCAGAGCTACGCCAGCACCTGATTGATAGTAAGCTGACTATCCCTAGGAAGCTTGCTGAGGAGGCGGACCGCTGGGTTAGTACCCGCGTCCACAAGGGTCATGTGGGAGACTCCGCCAAAGGTGGGCAGGGTCCCCAGCAGAAGAGTGGGGGGGGACAAGGGTAAATAGAGGGAGTTCCAGAAAGGGCCCCAAAGTGATCCCCAAGGGAACCAAGGGAAGGGTTCCCAGCCTCCCGCTGAAAAGAAGTCAAGGGCCCCGACAGATAAGCCTGTTCAAAAGGGGCCCAGGACATGTTATACTTGTGGTCAGGTGGGCCACTGCTTCTGGGATCCTAAGTGTCCCCTGAAAGGAAAGACAGCACCCACTGGTGCACTGCCCCGACAGATGGCTAGTGTAGCCCTGGGGGAGGAGTTGGATGCCCAAGGTGGGTGGGGTCCTGCAGAGATGTCCCTGGTCTCTTTAGGAGACAGCGAGATGGTCTGTAGGTCCCAGCTGCCTGATAACACTAAGAAATACAGGCAGTGGGTGACCATCAATGGCCATAGGGTGGAGGCTCTGAGAGACACCGGAGCCAGTGTGACAGCTGTCAGTTGTCGGCTGGTGTCTGAAGAGCAGGTGATCCCCGATGCATTTTACCCTGTAGTTGCCGCTTACAACTCAGAGAGCCACTGTAAGGTGGCCCAGGTTCCCTTTGAGTGGGGGGGGGGTCTCAGGTACCTTTCAAGTAGCTGTGAGGCCAGTCATGCCTGTTGACTGTCTGCTAGGCAATGATTTGGAAAGCTCCCCTTGGGCTAAGGTGGAGCGAAGAGCTCATTTGGAGATGTTGGGTTTGCCTGAGTGGGCGTGTGTGACCACTCGGTCCATGGCAGCCAGTAAGGGTGTTCAAGAGGACCTGGAGCCTGAAAGAGTGGCCCAGGTGCCTGCCTTAAAGAGAAGAGGCAGGGGGCACGGGAAACCAGCCCCTGAAGTTCCCATGGTCCAGGAGGAGGCAGACCTTCAGGGGGATGCCCTGGAACCTACAGGGGAACAAGTAGCTGAACTGGGGGACGTGCCTGAGCTGACCCATTGGCAGCAGGAAGGAGGACCCTCCAGGGAAGAGTTCTGCGAGGAGCAGAAGAAGTACCCTTCTCTTGTGGGTTTGCGGCAACAGGCCACAAACCAGGCAGCAGGTGATCAGTCTGGATCACATTGGATCTACTGGGAGAATGGTCTCCTGTATAGCGAGCCTAAGGTTGCTGAGCCTGGGTCAGCCTGTGTGCTGGTGGTACCCCAGCACTTCAGAGCCTTCCTACTGGGTCTGGCTCATGATGTGCCTTTAGCAGGACATTTGGGGCAAGACAAGACCTTTGAAAGGCTTGTCACCCACTTTTATTGGCCCCAAATGCGCAAGAATTCAGATACTCATTGCAGGACCTGTCAGACTTGCCAGGCAAGTGGTAAGAGCGGGAGGAAGCAAAAGGCTCCTCTCCAACCGTTCCCTGTGGTCAGCACCCCCTTTGAAAGGGTGGGCATTGACATTGTGGGGCCTCTGGATCCCAAGACAGCCATCGGCAACAGGTTCATCCTGGTCTTGGTGGACCATGCCACCCGGTACCCGGAAGCCATCCCTCTCAGGACTGCGACGGCCCCCGTGGTGGGAAGTGCATTGATGGGGATTTTCTCCCGTGTGGGGTTCCCCAGAGAGGTGGTGTCAGACCGTGGTACCAACTTCATATCTAAGTATATGAAGTCTCTGTGGCAGGAGTGCGGTGTAACCTACAAGTTCCCCACTCCTTAACACCCCCAAGGTAATGGGCTGGTTGAGAGATTCAACCGGACCCTAAAAGGCATGATTATGGGTCTTGAAGAACCTATGAGGCGTAAGTGGTACGTACTCTTGCCATGCCTTCTGTTTGCTTACAGAGAGGTGCCACAGAAGTCCTTAGGGTTCAGTCCCTTTGAACTGCTGTATGGTCACCCTGTAAGAGGACCTCTGAGTTTGGTAAAGGAAGGCTGGGAGAAAGCTCCCAGTAAAACCTCCCCAGGATGTATTTAGCTACATGCTGGCCTTCAGAAACCAAACTCGGCATTTCAGACAACTCGCTCAGGCGAATCTGGAAGCCAGCCAGGAGGAGATGAAACGGTGGTATGATCAGAATGCCACTCTGATCGAGTTTCAGCCTGGACAGAAAGTGTGGGTCATGGCCCCCGTGGAGCCTTGTGCGCTCCAGGATAAGTGGACTGGACCATTTGAGGTGGTGGAGCGCAAGAGTGATGTCACCTACTTGGTGGACTTGCGGTCTCCTAGGAACCCTTTGTGGGTCCTGCATGTAAACCACCTGAAGCCCCACTTGGAGAGGTCTGAAGTGGGCATGCTCCTAGCGACAGATGAGGGAATGGAGGAGGAGACTGAGCCTCTTCCTGACCTCCTGTCTGCAACAGAGCAATATGGGTCAGTGGACGGAGTGAACCTCTCTTCCGCCCTGACCCCTGAGCAGCAGGATGACTGTCGCCAACTGTTGGGACAGTTTCCTGATCTGTTCTCCCTGACTCCCGGTGTCACTGAGTGGTGCGTCCATGATGTGGACACTGGGGACAGTCCTCCTGTAAAACACAAAACTTACAGAGTGACTGACAGGGTGAGAGCTTGCATCAAGGAGGAGGTCGCCAAGATGTTTGCTTTAGGGGGGATTGAGTCCTCTAATAGCCCTTGGGCCAGCCCAGTGGTCTTGGTCCCAAAGGCTGCCGTGCCTGGTGCCACACCCGAACTCCAGTTCTGTGTGGACTACCGAGGACTCAATTCAGTCACCAGGACTGACGCGCACCCCAGCCCCAGAGCTGATGAGCTCATTGATCGGTTAGGGGCTGCCTGATACCTCAGTACGTTTGACTTAACATCTGGGTACTGGCAGATCGCCTTAACTGATGGGGCAAAGAGAGGTCAGCATTCTCCACACCAGATGGGCACTACCAATTCCAGGTTATGCCCTTTGGGATGAAGAATGCCCCTGCCACCTTTCAGAGGTTGGTCAACCAGGTGTTGGCTGGACTGGAGGATTTCAGTGCCGCCTACCTGGATGACATCGCAGTTTTCAGCGCCAGTTGGGAAGAACATTTGCGCCACCTCTGGGAAGTGTTGATGGCCCTGCGGAGGGCAGGCCTCACGATCAAGGCAAGTAAGTGCCAGATCGGGCAGGGTTCCGTGGTGTACTTGGGACACCAAGTTGGGAGCGGCCAGGTGGCGCCCCTACAGCCCAAGATTGAGACCATCCTGGCTTGGGAACCTCCCAAGACCCAGACAGAGGTGAGAGCCTTTTTAGGACTCACAGGGTACTACAGGAGGTTTGTCAAGGGGTATGGCAGCATTGTTGCACCCTTGACAGAGCTGACTTCCAGGAAGCAGCCCAAGAAAGTGAACTGGACTGACACCTGTCAGAAAGCTTTTGATGCCCTGAAGACTGCAACGTGCACGGCGCCCGTGCTTCAGGCGCCCAACTTCTCAAAGGAATTCATTGTGCAGACAGACGCTTCAGAGCATGGTGTGGGGGCTGTACTTTCACAGATGAATGAGGAGGGCCTAGACCAACCTGTAGCCTTTATTAGTAGGAGGTTACTTCCACGGGAACAGAGGTGGAGTGCAATTGAACGTGAGGCATTTGCTGTGGTCTGGGCACTGAAGAAGTTGAGACCATACTTGTTTGGGACTCACTTCCGGGTTCAGACAGACCACAGGCCCCTCAGATGGTTGATGCAGATGAGGGGTGAGAATCCAAAGCTGTTGAGGTGGTCCATTTCCCTAAAGGGGATGGACTTCACGGTGGAACACCGCCCTGGTACAGAACACGCCAATGCTGATGGTCTGTCCAGATTTTTCCGCCTTAGTGAAGAGAACTCCCAAGAGGTAGGGTAGTTCTCCCCACATTTCAGCTGGAGGGGACACGTGTTAGACCTGGCACCATTGGCGTGGGTCTCCCTTCCATTTTTTTGCTGTTGCCTCCTATGTTTTTGCTGTGTTTTTGATGGTGTAGATGCTTTGGGCACTTTGCCACTGCTATTCAGTGCCAAAGTGCAAGTGCTCCCTATTGTAAATTGTTGTAATGGATTAGTGACTCCATGATTGGCCATTTGATTTACTTGTCAGACCCTAGTACCGTGCACCATGTGTGCCCAGGGCCTGTAAATCAAATGCTGCTGGTGGGCTTTCAGCACTGGTTGTGCCACCCACAGAAGCAGCTTGTAAAATGTGGCTCAGGCCTGCCATTGCAGAGCCTGTGTGCAGTCTGGGACTGCCATGTCGACTTGGCAAGTGCACCCACTTGCCAGTCCCTAAACCTTCCCTTTTCTACATGTTAGTCACCCCTAAGGTAGGCCCAAGGTACCCCTATGGGCAGGGTGCATTGTATGTGAAAGGTAGGACATGCCCTGATGTGTGTGGCATGTCCTGATAGTGAATTACAGCCTATTTCGTTTTTCATTATTGCAAGGCTCTCTGTTCCCATAGGCCAGAATGGGCAGTTTGATTATAACACCTTATAATCATAACTGACCCAGGGAACAAGATAGGAAAATAAAGTTTAGTATGCCTGAACTCAGAATGTTAAAATACATCTTTTAGTGTGGGTGATTTTTACATTCTGTGTAGGTATTTTCTTGCCTAACCATCCAGTAGGCCTCTGCTAGGTTTGTGTATTCCATGTCTGGTTTGTGAGTGACAGGGGGCTTGAGAGGGCCTTGGCTCCAGCAGTCTGATGAGTCAGGGCTGGGCTGAATAGGGCCCACATAGAATAGAGAGTAGGGGGAGGAGATTTCCTTTCACTTGCCTGAGCCTTCATAGAATAGAGAGTAGGGGGAGGACTTTTCCTTTCAGCTGCCTGGGCCAGGTCTGCTTTCAACAATGCTGTCTCCACCTCCTGCCAGGAAGCTGCAACAGGGAGGACAGAACTGGTTTTGACTAGGTACAGACACTCTCTGCCTTCAGAGAACAAAGGATTTAGTAGTATAAATATTGGGGCCCAGACCCCAGAACTTTAGATCACTTCTGGAAATCAAGACGAACCCTTTGCCAAGGAGAGAAACCAAGGAAGCTGAAGGAGGAGACTGCCCCTGTGCTGTTTGCTGTTTGGGGTTGGCCTGCAGTGGTTACTCATTGCCAAGGAAAGGAGAAAAGGAACTTTGTGTGTACTTTTACTATCTTGAGGAAGATCTCCAAGGGCTTGAAGCTGAGCTTGCCTCCTGTTCTGAAGTCTCAGGGACACAAAGACTTCACCACCAGCTCCCCTGAATTTCCTTGCTGTGAATTCTACCTGCAGAGAGGTGCCTGCTGTTGTCTTGGGCCCTCTGGAGACTGCGTGTCGCTGGGAGCTGGAAGCGCGATGCAACGAGGAAGAAGTGTGTCGCCGCCGCAGCTGTTGCCGTCGCATCGCCGAAGAAGCGTGTCGCCTCCGCAGCAGTTTGCCGTCGCATCACCGACGAAGCTCGCCGCATCACCGGAGAAGCGTGTCGCCGCCGCAGAGGTCGCCATCGCATCACCGGAGAAGCGTGTCGCAGGGCCTGTCGCGGCTCCAAAGTTCATCGATTTCGCCGCACGGCCGCCGGGCATGCACGCATCGCATCCACGTTATTGCATCAAAGACGCCATTTTGTCGCATCGCACCGGATCATGGCATCGCATTGAGGCGCCATCTTGTCACATCGCACCGGATCACAGTAAGAAACTGACGCATCACCTCCTCTTCAGTAACGAACCGACGCATCACCTCCCCTGCGCTGCAGTAAGGAACCGACGCATCCCCTCCCCCGAAGCAAGGAACCGACGCATCACCTTCCCTGCGACCCTTTTGTTTGTATTGCGTTACGCATCCTAGGTACTTTGAGAGTAAAGTGTCGCATTTACCATCTACATTGAACTAAGCTATTTCTACCATCTGTAAGTCATATTTTTGATTACTGTATTGTGGATTTTTATCGTTTGGTCTTGTGTTAAGTCTAGATAAAGATTACTTATTTTTCTAAACTGGTGTGGTGTCCATTTGTAGTGTTTTCACTGTATTACTGTATGTGTTCACAAATGCTTTACACACTGCCTCTGAGATAAGCCTGCCTGCTTGTGCCAAGCTACCAAGGGGGTGAGCAGGGGTTATTTTAGGAGTGTAGCCCCCTTACCCTGACTAGAAGCAAGGGCCCCTACTTGGTCAAAGGTACCTACCTGTGCCAACTAGAGACCCCCATTTCTAACAAATGTATTTAGTTTATTTTTGTCAGAGAAAGTAGAATACACCAAAATACTAAATAAAATAACATTTTAATACATAATAAGCAAAAATACATTCATTTGTTAATGCTACAATCAACTTTGTCTGTGGCATTCCAGAAATGTAAGCGGCACCCTACACTGGTGGCCCTAAGAAGACCTTCAAAATACCCTTTTCCTGAATTCACTTTCTCATTCAAGAAACTCATTGAGCCAATCTCTTAGTGGAACCCACATCCTTGCCAGTTTACATATTTTACCTCTACACCTTTTAAGATTGCCATCTGCATTTTAAAAGGCTTCAGAAATGCCAGAATTTGGAGGGATCCTTACCCAGCCTGTCTGACGTAATGCAATCTCACAATTAGCACATCTGTAAAGACAATACCCTTGTCAGAAGTTGCATACTGTCCAGAACGCAGTGGCTCATCTGGTACTCCATCTTCCCAGATGAGTGCCGATGATGACCCATCTAATTAACCTGCACTGGTTACCTGTCAAAAAACGGATCCTGTTCCTAACGTTGATACTTATGCACAGAGCTCTCCACCAGTCCGGTCCAGAGTACTTGTCCACTAGGCTTCAACTCTACTCTCCTCCTAGAACTCTGCAGTCATCTTTTGGTCACTTTGCCAAGGTCCCTAGGTTAAGGCAAGCCTATACAGTAGGTAAATCCTTCTCCCTCCTGGGCACGCAAGCTTTTGAATAACTTGCTAGCGAGTTACGGCTATTGGGGAGCGAATGCTCTTTTAAAAAACAGCTGAAGACCTGGCTTTTTACTTTTTAACTGCATCCTTTTTTTCCACTAGCGCCCGGACACTCCTGGGAGCAGCCACGCGCTGTATAAGTCCCTCTATTCATGCATTCATTCTTTCATTATATTACTCTGTCACCGCCATTCCTAATCTAAAAATAAGTAGTTACCTTTATTGAACTGCTTATTTAATTTTCTTAACCATCTAAACACTGTTACCCAAAAGCCGACCAACTCCTGACATTGGGAAAACCTATGAAAGACACCTGCATCATCCGTCCCACACCTCTGACCCCTTGCATCATTCCTACATCTCCATTTATACAGTTTTTCTATTGTATATTATAAGCAGTGAAATAGATCAAAGTGTTCCTTTTTAAGATTTAGATAATGCTTTCTTCAATGCCTTGAATATCAATATTTATGCCAATCATGTCTGACTGCCTTCTTGTCTAAATATATAAGCTATCTTCCAACATAGAAGAAGTGAGGGGCATTAAACATGTGCATTCCTTTATTTAAATTTCAAAAGAGAACACCAGGCCAACAAATGTCTCACAATTTAGATCATTTCTTAAGGGGCCAAACAGGTATAAATTCAATTTAACGTCTTCTCCGAATTACTAACATCTGGATCCCAGGTGAATGTTCCATTCCACACTTTATACATTGAAAAGACCGCTTCTCTGAAAGCATCAGTGAACAGGCATAGTGCCCAAAGCCCCATCCTTGTGAGGTTTATGCAAATTCCAACAAGTCTAAAACAGATATATAAAGCCCTTTTATCCTCAGAGCTGTCCCACCACAAGTCATTCTCTCCCTCAAGGGTACTTAAACCAGACCCACCAAACCATCAATTAAATAGCTGAACAGTTTCTAATCAGCAAATATTTGAAAACCCCACTTTTCAGGTTATGGTACACCTTCTGAATACCTCCAAATTCACAAAACATCCCCTGATAATACAGCCTTGTTATTGTTAATTACATTTTTAAATCACGGTTTACCACCGAAACCCTGCAAAATGTCAGGTGATCAAAGGTTGTGTACTGAGTGCAAATATGGCCTGTCAACCTCACTAGCCAGTACATCAGAAGCTCAAAAACCAAGATAAGGTCTTCAATTGACCATTTTGAATTAGTTTGGTTCAGTGTACCAAAGCAAAAATCTATTCTGCCTCCACCGCAGCATGAGATTGAACATGGACAGATCCTGCCCTCCAAGTGCCACCATATAACCATCTCTTTTACCTGCTACTGCCCAACAATTACAGTGAAGAATCAGGAGTGCTCATCCTCCTTCTGCAGCTAGTAGTTTTAAGTTGCAAAGAGCATAGCAGTAACTTTAAAACCCCCCGATGACAGTGTCCAAGCACTTGAAAAATTTGAGGAACAATAAAGGATATAATAGAAGGGACATTTTAACCATATTAAAAATACCCATAAAACCAAACGTGAGATATCTCACCTCTGTATTAAACTTACAGAGTTTGTAAACATTGCTTTAACTCAGTCTTCAAACCTACCTTTGTCGCAATTTGGATCCCCAAGTATTTGTTACCGCTGAATACCTTTGGATATTCCACAGATCAGCTAATGCTTGATTATCAAATTATGAGTTTTATTTAGATTAGAGAGATAAGCAGACACGGGACTGAGGCGTTCACCCTCAATTTCAGTAATCCTAACCATGGATTCAACATCTGAGGAACATACTGCCACATCATCGGCAAAGAGGTACTATGCTATCCAAGCCCATAATGCCTCTCAAGTATGTGAAAAGGTATAACTAGAACAGGAGTGGAGATAGTGGACTGCCCTATAATGTACCTATCACCATAATTATTTTCTTGGACTGGAGCCCCATACTCACTACTGCAGTTGTAGACTTCTTACAGTGTCCCTGCATTTGGTCTAAACAGGTGGATCTCAACCCAGTCTTACTCTCCCTAACCCACATTAATTGAGAAAACTTCTATTAAAGGGTTTAACAGCATCCAATGAGTTCATACTTGTCTTGATGAGTAATCCTTTGACAATATCAAACACAGCTGTAGCTGTATTAATATGAAATTTTGTTGAGAAGGACAGTCCCTGCATAAGTCTCAAGAGTGTGTTGCCCTCTGCACTAGATTGTTTTCCGATACAGACTCAGGTCATGATTTAGATCTTGGCAGACGGGTTACTCCATCACAACGGTGACAGATATCACGTCTGCCGAAATATAAATCCCATTATATTCTATGGGATTTATATTTTGACTGACGGCATATCTGTCACCATTCTGACGGAGTAACTTATCCGCCAAGATCAAAATAAGGCCCTCAGTCAACTTGTTGTCCATCCCCCAATAATTGAGGCAGGCAATCATGCATGTTTTACTGGGAATTCTCCTTGTCATCGGACTGAGTGCTGTGCTTAGAGGTCAAGGGGCGACCCAAAGTGTAGCCTTCTTTAAGAGGGGCTACTGCCCTAGCTATCCATGCTTTATTGGTACCAGCAGTGGTGGCATTTAGTGTGAATGGACAGGACAGGACTCTCTCCTCCAAACAATCTCCTTCAGGTGGAGATGCATACTGGCCTTTCCTGTGCAAAGGTTATTCTAGTCTCTTAATGGGTCGCTAACTTCTGTGCATGAGATGTAAGTGTGGAAGGTGCATGCATACTAGGTGTATAGAAAAGAGTGAGTGAGAGGACAGTTTATCTGCCTGTTCGAGTACATGGTGGAATCTAGTTTGGTTTTGTCATACGTGTTGCAGAAATCTAAACTTTTGGAACACTTAATGCAGGGCTGCCTAGGAGACTCCACGTAGCTAGCTGTCTGAGTGAAACAACGATCTTTACCTTAAATAGTTAGAAATAGCTCATGAAGGACTCCGGTTGTACATGACACTGGCATGAGCAGATCATGCAGTGGCTATACACTCTTTGATTAGTCAAGAATTTGAAAATTGTAGGGCTTTTTATCCAGACCTGTACTAAACAGCTTTTTTACTCTAAATGGCACAACCTCAGTGTTGGAAATGGCCCTTTTTGCAGGGTCACCCCTAAACTTTTGCCTGCCTCCTGTATTTTTGCTGACCTGTTTCTGTTGGTTTTATGACTCTGGGCACTTTACCACTGCTGTTCAGTGCTAAAGTGCATATGCTCTCCCTTGGTAAATATGTCTATGTGAATTGGTATATCCCTTATTGGCTTATTTGGTTTACCTGTTAGTCCCTAGTAGTGTGGCCTGTGTGTGCCCAGGGCTGGTAAACCAAATGCTGCTGGTGGGCATGCAGCGCTGGTTTGCGCCACCCACAGAAGCAGCTTTTAAAGTGTGTCTCAGACCTGCCACTGCAGTGTCTGTGTGCAGTCCAGAACTGCCATCTTGGCTGTGAAGTGCACCCACTTCCCAGCCCCTGAACCTCCCCTTGGCATCCTGTAAGTCGCCCCTCGGGTAGGGTGCATTGTATGTGTAAGGTAGGACATGCCTTGGTGTGTGTAGCATGTCCTGGTAGTGAATTATGCACCATTTCGTTTTTCACTACTGTAAGGCTACCTGTTCCTCATAGGCTAGAATGGGCAGTTTGACTATTACATGCTATAGTCCTAACTGACCCCAGGAACATGGTAGAAAAACGAATTTAGTATGCCTGAGCTCAGAATATTAAAATACACCTTTTAGTGAAGTTTATTTTTATATTCTGTGTTTGAAAATACCACTTTTAGAAAGTAGGTATTTTCTTGCCTAAGCCTTCCAGTGTGCTCTGCCGTTATGTGTATTGGCTGTCTGGTTTTAGAGGGGCAGGACAGGCTGAGTCAGACCTTGGTGGAATAGAGAGATCTGCATTTAGAGTGTGGGGAAGGGTGGCTCTTTGATCTGAATAGGGCTGTGCCTGGCAAGGTGAATGCTGGCTCCACCTCCCACTGTGTGTCTGCTAGCAGACCCCCTCTTTCTGAAAGGAAGGATGCAGCCTGGTAAACAAAGTGCTCCAGGCCTGAGCAGAACTGGTTCTGGCTAGGTTCAGGGACTGGTAGCTTCAAGGATCAAAGGCTTTTGGGGTATAAATATCTGTGCTCAAACCCCTACTTTTGTATTGCTTTTGGATCTGGAGAGGAAACTCTGTCCGTGCCACTGGAGGAATCTGCAGGAAGTGACTGTCCTTGTGCTTGGGTGTTGTTTCTTGCACTGGCCTGCAGCAGTGACCACTGGACCTTGAAGAAGAGGAAAAGGAACTATTGAGAGAACTTTTATTTTTGTACAGCAATCACCCAAGGGCTAGGAAAAGAGCTAGCCTCCTGCTGGAGTCTCAGGCACAACAGACTCCACCACCAACCTCCTGCTTCCTCCCTGCGAGGACTGCTATCTGCTGAGGAGGCTCCTGTGAGTTCCAGGGCCTCTATTTTTGCATCAGAGAGAAGAGGGTAAGAAATCGACGCTAACGCATCTTTGCGGGCCGCTGCAGTCGAGAGCGCTGGGAAAATCATCGCGCTGCTGCCGCCGAGGGCCCGCAACCCGAAACCATCGCTGACGCCCCTTTGCGAGCCGCTGCAGCCGAGACGCGCTGGAAAGATCATCGCGCTGCTGTCGCCGCGCGCTCGCAACCCGGACAGAAATCATCGCTTCGAGACATCGCAGTGCGGACGCCGGGCGTTCGCCACTTTGATCGCATCACACCGGATTTCGTCGCTCCTCGCGGAGCGTCTTGTCTTCGCATCGCAACACGATCGCATAGCGCAACAGGATCACCGCATCGACTTCTCCCACGCGGCAAGAAAGTCATCGCATCGGCGATCCAGCGTGCAGAAGTTTGTCGCATCGTCTCCGCACGCATCCCGCAGATCGGCGCATCATCCTCCCTTGCGGCAAGGATTTCAACGCATCGCCGGCCTCGCGTGCCGAGAATCATCGCTACAACTTCTTTGCGACACTTTGTTGGTTTTGCAACTAAACCCAGGTACTTTGTGAAAGAAAGGGTCGCAGAGACCACTGCTTTGAACTTGAACCTTATTTTTGCAACCTTTGAACTATTTCCCTTCAACAGCTATACTATTTTTGACAGTATTGTGGCTTTTACAGTTATTGGTCTTGTGATAAATCTGCCTTTATATAAAGATACTTATTTTTTATAATAACTACTTGTGTGGTGTTCCTTTGTAGTGTTCCTCATTGTGTTACTGTGTATGATCATAAATGCTTCACACCCTGCCTCTGAGATAAGCCTACCTGCTCGTGCTACGTTACCACAGGGTTGAGCAGGGGTATTAAAGAGGGTAGCCCTCTCACTCTGACTTAGGAAGAAGGGTCCCTACTTGGACAGCGGCCAGCCATTGCCAACTAGAGACCCCCATTTCTAACATTGGTGGTCAGCGGTGAGGATCTGGACTTGCATTTATGATCGCATACAGTAATTATAGTGTACACTACTAGTGAGTGCAGACCATAACGTACCGCATACATTTTTTTTGAGAATTGTTTTTTTTGCTCCTATATTGTGATTGATATTGCCGGTGATTTTTCACCCGCGCCCATTTATTGAAAGTTTTTGATCCCCTATTGTGATTGATATTGCTGGTGATTTTTCACCCACGCACATTTCTGAGAGTTTTTGGGATCCTGTATTGTGATTGATATTGCCGGTGATTTTTCACCCGCGCACATTTATTGAAAGTTTTTGATCCCCTATTGTGATTGATATTGCTGGTGATTTTTCACCCACGCACATTTCTGAGAGTTTTTGGGATCCTGTATTGTGATTGATATTGCCGGTGATTTTTCACCCGCGCACATTTATTGAAAGTTTTGATCCCCTATTGTGATTGATATTGCTGGTGATTTTTCACCCACGCACATTTCTGAGAGTTTTAGGATCCTATATTGTGATTGATATTGCCGGTGATTCTTCACCCGCTTACATTTTTGAGAAGTTTTCTTCTATCTTTTATTGATATTGCCCGTGATTGTTACAATGGGCAAGCCTATGTTTTATTGATATTGCCAGGTAATAGTACCCGCATACATTTTTGAGAATTGTTGGATCCTATATTGTAATTGATATTGCCGGTGATTTTTTACCCGCATACATTTTCTTGAGAAGTTTTCTTCTATCTTTTATTGATATTGCCCGTGATTGTTACAACGGGCAAGCCTATTTTTGTTATTATTGATATTGCCAGTTATTGCTACAATGGGTCTTACTGAAATGAGACCTACCTTTTATATAGATGATCTGTTAACCTACAGTCTAGAGGAGCTAAGGGGGTTCTGTGAGGAGAGGGGCTTAGCAGTGAGTAGGAAGGAGACTCAGCTATCCCTGCAGACATCCCTGAGACTTTGGCAACAAGACAGATGGAGATTCTTGGAGTCCCAGTACGCCTACCCAGAGGGTAGTTGGTCTGAGGTGGCTCTAGAGAGTCTGAAGAGGAGGAAGAAAGTGTTATGGAATATCTCATAGGTGGGGAGTTCCTTGATGAGCCTAGTGCCTATGGTAGTGCCAGATTCCCTCATGGTCCCCAGAGGAGTTGGGGGACAGGCGGGAAGGTCCCATAGGTAGGGAGTCCCTTGCTGGATCTAGTGCACAGGGTAGTGCCCAATCCCCTTCATGGTCCCCAGAGGAGTTGGACAGACAGGGGGAGAGGGAGTACCAGCTGGAATTGGAGAGGCTCCAAATAGAGATTGCACAGCTGGAGGCGCACCGAGCGCAGATAGCAGAAAAGGAGAAGTTAGCTCAAGAGGGTAGGTTACCCCTGGAGCACAGTTTTAATTGTCTGGATTCCCCAGAGAGGGTGGGGTCCAGTGGTGGCAGCAAAATTGAAGTGTATAGTGATGACAGTGTAGTACCCCCACCCAGAGATGTAGCACCTGACTTGAAGGAGGGGGTTGATCTACACCAGGGGATTCAAGGATATGAGGTAGCCCCATTAATATGCAGTGGCCCTGAGGTGGATTGGGGAACTAGCGCAGGGGCCCATAGTCCTAGTGAAAGGAGGGATACTCTACCGACTCTGGATGAGAGGTGCAGGGAGAGGGGTTCCCCCGTGGTTGAAGTCCTGGTGTATGAGTGTGAGGACCGCCCAGAAGAGTGTGGGTTGAGTGATAGAGACAGTCAGTTAATGTCTCGCCCACTTCAAGAGAGTGGTGTGGAGTACGTGTGTGAGACACTGGATTGTGAGGTAAAGGTTAGCACCTGCGTGGAACTGTGTAATCCAATTGTGGGAGAGCATATTGTGAGTTCCTATTTTCCAGAGCTAAACCAACATGTGTTAGAGTGCGAGTTCTCTGATCCTAGGGAACTTGCGCAGGAGGCAGACCTCTGGGTGAGTACCAGAGGCTCTGTAGAGGCATTAGGGAATGACCCTAAGAGAAGTGGTTCAGAAGTTTTCCAACCCAGAGTGCTGGGAAAGGTTAGGAGTGTTACAGCTGGGTCCCCTTGTTGTGAGGAGGTTGTAGGGCCTCACATCCTGTCTCGTGGGAGCAGGAGTGAGACTGGGATAGGTCCCAAAGTGCCCCAGCCTCAGTCCCCAGGACTGGATGGTTCCATGAGGGAACACCAGGTAGGGAGCCTAGTCTGTCTGGATGGACCGTCCATTGTGGGAGGTACCCCAGTGTTAGGTGAGCTGGGAGTGCCTGTAGTCAGGCCTCCATCAGTTCTTGTGCCTGGCAGTGCCACTCCTAGGGGGAGGGTACGGAAGTCCAGTCTGAGGGATGAAAGGGGGAAGGAGTCCCCAGTGGAAGAGCCAGTGGGTCAGGGGCCAGTCAGAAGGGCTGATCCCCCTAGGAGTGACCATGGTGACACCACTTCAGTCCTGGTTGGCCAGGCAGTTGTTCAGTCACAGGGGTTGGTCCCTGGGTTGGTAAGTCAGATCCAGGAGTTGTCTGCCCTGGAGGGAGGGACAACTGTAAGCAGTGTCCCGACCATTTTTTTCTAAGAGCACCACTCCAGGTGGGAGGGTGCAGTATGCTGGAAGGGGGTGCAGAGGGAGGGAGTCCTCGCCTCTGACCCCGGTGCAACCTGCGGGTTTTTTCCGGTTGGTAGGTCAGTTGCAGGGTCCAGGCCCTGAACTGGTGGAGGGGTGTGTTTCCCTTGAGGGGGGCCTGTGTGCTCCCCAGGAAGTCCTGGTTGGCCAGGCAGTTGTTCAAGCACAGGGGTTGGTCCCTGGGATGGTAAGTCAGGTCCAGGTGTTGTCTGACCTGGAGGAAGGGACAACTGTAAGCAGTGTCCCGACCATTTTCTTTTCTAAAAGCACCACTCCAGGTGGGAGGGCGCAGTATGCTGGAAGGGGGTGCAGAGGGAGGGAGTCCTCGCCTCTGACCCCAGTACCACCTGAGGGTTTTTCCAGGTTGATGGATCAGTTGCAGGGACAAGGCCCTGAACTAGTGGAAGAGTGTATTTTCCTTGGGGGAATTGGTGTACGCCCCCAGAAGTCCTGGGTTGCCAGGCACAGGCCCAGCCCAAGGGTACAGACCCTAGGTTGGGGGCCAGGTTCAGGGTGTCCCCCTGATCTGGAGGAAGGGGCAACTGCTAACAGTGCCCCTCCCGGTTTGTGTTATGGAGGCACCTCTCCAGGTGGGAGGGTGCCGGGGCCCAGTAAAGGGGGCGGGGAGAGGGCAGCCTCACCCCTGACCTCCGCCCAGTCTAAGGGTACAGACCCTATGCTGGGATACCAGTTGCAGGATAGAACCCCTGAACTGGTGGGCGAATTATGCAGGACACCTGCCTCAGGTGCCCTGACAATTCTGGAAGGGGTATGGCTCCAGGTGGGAGGGTACCAAGCCCCAAAGAGGAGGACCGGGTGTGGGAGAGCCCACCCCAGTCTCTGGCCCAGCCGCTGGGTACAGGCCCAGGGCTGGTGGGTCAGTGTCCGGGTGCTTTGCCTGACCTGACAGGAGGGAGAGTGTACAAAAGGTGCCAGGCACCTGGGGTTACTGCCCCTCACTCTCTGATGCCACAAAAGTTTGAGAGCCCTGAGAGGTATAGGGCTTGGATTTCATCACTGACTACTGTCAGTGATTACTGGGGCTTGTTGTTTATCTGTTGGGACACACGTGGGGGCCAGTTAAGGTTAGATGCTGCACAGGTGGTGTCCACAGGTAAGGGGAAGAGTTCCCCATTGGTTGCCTTAGTGAGCCCTGAGAGGTATAAGGCCTGGGTCTCATCCCTGACTACTGTCAGTGGCGACTGTGGCTTATTGTTTATCTGTTGGGACACACCTGGGGGCCAGTTAAGGTTAGGTGCTGCACAGGTGGTGTCCACAGGTGAGGGGCAGAGTTCCCCATGGGTTATCTTAGTGGGCCCTGGGAGTGTGGACAGAGGGATCCACCAGGGTTCAGATTGGAGTAGAGCTGGCATATGCCCCTGCAGTTGCGGGCCAGTTCCGTGTTCTATCGCCCGAAGCAGGGAAGCCCATCAAAGTAGTGATTGGTCTACCCTGCGTTTTGGCTGGAAGGGGGTTGTGTTGGAAATGGCCCTTTTTGCAGGGTCACCCCTAAACTTTTTGCCTGCCTCCTGTATTTTTGCTGACCTGTTTCTGTTGGTTTTATGACTCTGGGCACTTTACCACTGCTGTTCAGTGCTAAAGTGCATATGCTCTCCCTTGGTAAATATGTCTATGTGAATTGGTATATCCCTTATTGGCTTATTTGGTTTACCTGTTAGTCCCTAGTAGTGTGGCCTGTGTGTGCCCAGGGCTGGTAAACCAAATGCTGCTGGTGGGCATGCAGCGCTGGTTTGCGCCACCCACAGAAGCAGCTTTTAAAGTGTGTCTCAGACCTGCCACTGCAGTGTCTGTGTGCAGTCCAGAACTGCCATCTTGGCTGTGAAGTGCACCCACTTCCCAGCCCCTGAACCTCCCCTTGGCATCCTGTAAGTCGCCCCTCGGGTAGGGTGCATTGTATGTGTAAGGTAGGACATGCCTTGGTGTGTGTAGCATGTCCTGGTAGTGAATTATGCACCATTTCGTTTTTCACTACTGTAAGGCTACCTGTTCCTCATAGGCTAGAATGGGCAGTTTGACTATTACATGCTATAGTCCTAACTGACCCCAGGAACATGGTAGAAAAACGAATTTAGTATGCCTGAGCTCAGAATATTAAAATACACCTTTTAGTGAAGTTTATTTTTATATTCTGTGTTTGAAAATACCACTTTTAGAAAGTAGGTATTTTCTTGCCTAAGCCTTCCAGTGTGCTCTGCCGTTATGTGTATTGGCTGTCTGGTTTTAGAGGGGCAGGACAGGCTGAGTCAGACCTTGGTGGAATAGAGAGATCTGCATTTAGAGTGTGGGGAAGGGTGGCTCTTTGATCTGAATAGGGCTGTGCCTGGCAAGGTGAATGCTGGCTCCACCTCCCACTGTGTGTCTGCTAGCAGACCCCTCTTTCTGAAAGGAAGGATGCAGCCTGGTAAACAAAGTGCTCCAGGCCTGAGCAGAACTGGTTCTGGCTAGGTTCAGGGACTGGTAGCTTCAAGGATCAAAGGCTTTTGGGGTATAAATATCTGTGCTCAAACCCCCTACTTTTGTATTGCTTTTGGATCTGGAGAGGAAACTCTGTCCGTGCCACTGGAGGAATCTGCAGGAAGTGACTGTCCTTGTGCTTGGGTGTTGTTTCTTGCACTGGCCTGCAGCAGTGACCACTGGACCTTGAAGAAGAGGAAAAGGAACTATTGAGAGAACTTTTATTTTTGTACAGCAATCACCCAAGGGCTAGGAAAAGAGCTAGCCTCCTGCTGGAGTCTCAGGCACAACAGACTCCACCACCAACCTCCTGCTTCCTCCCTGCGAGGACTGCTATCTGCTGAGGAGGCTCCTGTGAGTTCCAGGGCCTCTATTTTTGCATCAGAGAGAAGAGGGTAAGAAATCGACGCTAACGCATCTTTGCGGGCCGCTGCAGTCGAGAGCGCTGGGAAAATCATCGCGCTGCTGCCGCCGAGGGCCCGCAACCCGAAACCATCGCTGACGCCCCTTTGCGAGCCGCTGCAGCCGAGACGCGCTGGAAAGATCATCGCGCTGCTGTCGCCGCGCGCTCGCAACCCGGACAGAAATCATCGCTTCGAGACATCGCAGTGCGGACGCCGGGCGTTCGCCACTTTGATCGCATCACACCGGATTTCGTCGCTCCCTCGCGGAGCGTCTTGTCTTCGCATCGCAACACGATCGCATAGCGCAACAGGATCACCGCATCGACTTCTCCCACGCGGCAAGAAAGTCATCGCATCGGCGATCCAGCGTGCAGAAGTTTGTCGCATCGTCTCCGCACGCATCCCGCAGATCGGCGCATCATCCTCCCTTGCGGCAAGGATTTCAACGCATCGCCGGCCTCGCGTGCCGAGAATCATCGCTACAACTTCTTTGCGACACTTTGTTGGTTTTGCAACTAAACCCAGGTACTTTGTGAAAGAAAGGGTCGCAGAGACCACTGCTTTGAACTTGAACCTTATTTTTGCAACCTTTGAACTATTTTTGACAGCCCTTCAACAGCTATACTATTTTTGACAGTATTGTGGCTTTTACAGTTATTGGTCTTGTGATAAATCTGCCTTTATATAAAGATACTTATTTTTATAATAACTACTTGTGTGGTGTTCCTTTGTAGTGTTCCTCATTGTGTTACTGTGTATGATCATAAATGCTTCACACCCTGCCTCTGAGATAAGCCTACCTGCTCGTGCTACGTTACCACAGGGTTGAGCAGGGGTATTAAAGAGGGTAGCCCTCTCACTCTGACTTAGGAAGAAGGGTCCCTACTTGGACAGTGGCCAGCCATTGCCAACTAGAGACCCCCATTTCTAACACTCAGCTATTGGAGACCCTGGCAGCTACTGAGACTTTGAATTCCCTATTCCCTCTTTCAGCCCCGTAGGGCTGACTTCAGACAGATAGACTGTGCTCGACTGTGAGGCCCCTACCACAGATGTCTCTGAGCTGCCTCTAGGCTTTGGTATCCGGAGCACCAGAGCAGCTGCACAACCTCTGCACTGTCCCTCTATAAGCTGCCAATCAGCATGCCATGTTGGGGGCACACTTGAGGCAGGGAGATGACTCACCTATGGAGTCAAGAGGAGCAATGTGCCAGGGGAAAAAAGAACATCCTCTCTGTATGCGATCTACCCTACTGCTGAAGGAGTGTTATGGAGTTGGTGTGGACCTCCGACAGCCACTCTCAGCCAACCAATGCCTTTTCCCTTTCCACCTCTGCGAGGCAGAGGAAATTCCTTGCAGTTTCACAGCAAAGTATGCTGTACATCCAAGTCATTTAAATCCAGACCACCTACGCTTATGACTGTTGAGCAATTTAGCAAGAACAGGGCACATCACTGTGGCTGTGGCAGAGAATATGGTGAGCATGCACCTTTCACTAGTCCAGGTGGCTAACCTCATTTCTGCACTATACCCCCAGTGGGCCAATGCCCCAGCCGATGTCTGCCTTTCTCTGTGCTGCTTGCCCCTTGGTACTGTCAACACCGGTCCTCCTGGCCCACATGCAGATGTATAGAAACTGTTCCTGTAGCTAGACACACTATAGAAGTAGTGCCTTCCAACCTCTCCAAAAGTCTCACAGAAAAAAATCTCTGTGTTGGCTAGATGTACTGTTTATAATATCTGGTTAGGAGTATGTTAATGCTCATTCTATTTGGGGCAATTCTTTGACATAACGTTTTGATCCGTAGGCAGAAAATGGATTCTGAGTCCTGAAATCCTACAGAGTTCTCACTGGAATTTTACTTAGTGAGGCAATCTATGAACTTTGGAGAAAAGGGAATGTTATTGGAAAATGGTGTGAAAATCCCTGCCTCCTCTTCTATCTACAATTTGGCCTACCTAAATGAGTCTTGCTCTTCTAATGCAAGGTATTAGGAACAGAATTAATTTGATAATTCATCACTTACAGCTATGTGGTAGTTCAATTATCCTACTTCACCAAGAAATCTCAGCATATTAGGTTGGTCTGGCAGAGATCTCTCCTTGCATCTTGGACTCAGATACTTAGAGTCAAAAGTCAAAAGTCAAAGAAAGGGCTTTGTCCATGGAGACAAGTGTTCGTGGAACAGTTGTAGTTACAGTTTTACAGTGAAATGATTTTCTCTTTTTCTTCTCCATTAATCAAAATGTCAGAAGATTACGCCCCAGTTGTCCACATTTCTGACAGTATAAGGTATTGTCTTCTTACAGAGTTCTGTCTCTTAACTATCCATGAAATATATCTGCACATTAGAAAGTACATTCTTTAGGTGGAGAATTATAGTATGCTTTTTAATTTTTAAATTCACAATGTCTTATGACCTCATTAGCAGTACCCAGTTGCTTGAACTGGTAAATCTGTTTCCCTTGAGTCATGGATACTGGTGCCATCAGTAACTCTTTGGGGTGGAGTTACTGAGTTTTATGAGTGACACACTGAGGGTCCCTCTAAAAATGAGGAATTACTGGGGATAATCGAATTTCGGGTCTTTATTCCCATGGTAAGTGCCCATTCCTTCCAGGCTCCATGATTTCACCCGGAGACTTCACCTGCTTTTAGCAGACAGAGCCTTGGGTGAAAGACACCGCACCGATTTCATAATTATGATTAGGCTGGTAAGTTCCATAAGCAGACCCTTTGCTATTAAGAAGTTATTCCTAACGAGTGCCTTAATGTTCTTCTTCAAAATGTACCCTCAGTATTTTTCAGGTTTGCTTTTTTAAGCACTTCATACTGCCTCTACTTCAACTAGTGTTGCCTTTTCTCAGGAAAGTTCAGAAGCCAAAATTCAAGAGAAACCTCGGTGCCTTGCAGTAGCAAAGATGGAGAATTAAACAAGGTTGTCTCAACTTAATCGTTTTATTGGACAAGACACATCTGCATGCCTAAGGAAGGCTTACTTTGCTAAAGATAGCTTTGGAAAATGCGTCATGCTGCTTGGGATGTGTTAGTTATGAAAAATTTAGTCCGAGTCTTGCGAATTCTTTGAGTCTTGGACAAATCACAGAATCTGGTTGTTTGGGGCTTTTTATCCTTAGGCGCTGGATGTAGGGATGCTGGGGGTGCTGCAGCACCCCCAAAATAACCATGCTTGAGTTCAGAAGGTGAATGAGTAATGAAGATGCCTTTATCTTTCGTTTTTTTCTTGTCACATTTGCTGTACTTTCAAAGACAGAGGTCAAAAGTCAGTCTATTTCTGAAAAATTGCTGCTTATGTTTTTTACAAGGGAGATTTGTGTTTAGTGGTTTTTCTCTAACTGCAAAGTTGATGAATTTTGTAAAGTGAACTGTGCCACAATCTTGCTGGGTACAGTGAGTGTGAAAGGAAAGGCTGTAGGGTGTCACTTTATTCCTAACAGACAACAAAATTTAAATACCTGTAAATGGACTGTACGAATTTTTCACTTCACACCTGCAGTTGGGAAAGCACAATGAAAACCTTTTTTGTAATTCTGAAGTGTGATGGAAGCAAAGATTTGAATACAATCAAAGCAAATACACTTGGTGATGCCCAAGTGAAATATTCACTGAAACCAGATTTCCACACATTATTGTTTGTGCCCTGTAATGTTTTATCAGTAAAACTGTGTGTCTGTCCAAATTTCTTGGCCATTTCAATGGAAAATGTGCTGTCTGTAAATGACAGTGCACTATCACACTGTGCTTTAGAAATATATTTGCAACAGTGTGCTCCAAAATGCAACACCAGCTATATACTTACCACTCTCCTGCACCATGCTTGTTCTTTGTGTGACGCTTGGATTTTTCACAATCCTGATGATTTCAATAATGTAAGATTGATGGCAGCACCCCCACTCTGAAAACAGTTACAACACCACCACCTTATGCAGTGATTTATGTGCCTGCAAAAATATTGCAAGAGTTCTGAACAAAGGAGGTCTCATTACAAGTTTTGACCCGACTCCTAAATGACTAGTTTTAAAAGGGCAATCCATTGTACAAAAAACACTGTCCAAAAATAGTGGTGGAGTCCCATAGACTCAAGTGTTTGATAGTACGCGACGTAGTCCTGGCCATAAAAAGCAATGCAAAACTGAAAGCTTCACTAACTTTTCAAAGGTTGTGGACAAGCATAGGCAAAACTTCATTTTACGTTATAAACTCTCTTCAGACTCTCATTTTTAGTGAATAAATTCTGTCACATACCTTTTATTCCACAGTCGAAGTGTACAAAGATGTGTGAACTATGCAATATACATTTAGCTTTTCTGTAGTCACAAGTATAAATCCTGACAAAAGAATAGGACGTTTATAATCCTTCTGAGTTTAGACCGCCAATGAGGAGAGTCCTAGGGCCAGATTTACTAATCTTTCACGCAACGCAGAGTAGCAAGGCAATTTGCTGCGCTGCATTGCGTGAAGGGGAAAGAGAAGAAATGCCCCATATCTACTAAAATATGGCACACTTATGCTCTCTCCTACTGCTGGCGCACTTCAGGCAGCCTAGCGCCAACGCAGTCACCCATGCACCACCAGGGATACCATCCTGCACAAAAACAATCTCTCGAGGCATTTTCCTCTTTCTATGTGTGCTGCAGATTTCAGCACACATAGAAAGAGGAAATAACGAGAAGAAAAAAAGATTTTTCTCCTTGTAAAACCATCATCTTGGAGGCTTAGTGATTTCACAAAATCCCAGGTTTACAAACCTTTGTAAATCCAGGATTGCATGAAATCCATGGGTGGATGCATGGGAACGCCCATGTCCCACCCATGGAACACCTCCCAGAAGGAAATGTAACGTAATGTAGTGCAAGCCGCTGCATAGCGCTACATTTTTTTTTTGCAAAGGGGCACAAAACACTCCTTGCGCGGCTTTGTAAATATTTACTTGCATTTTGCGTCATGGATGCGCCACAAAAGTGGTGCAGCCATTACGCAAAATTTCAATAAATCTGTCTCCTAATGTTTAAAACTTGAATCAATGCGTCAATACTTGGGGCAGATTTATCAATATTTCAAGCAGCGTAGTGCAGCAAGCCACCTTGCTGCGCTGTGCTGCGGGAAAGGGAAAGGGCAGGAATGTGCCATATTTAACATCATATGGTGCATTCCTGTCCTTTCCTTGCGCACAATGTGCTGCCTAGCGCCAACACAGGCACCCTTGTGTCGTGGTGCAAGGATGCCTGCGTTGCAGACATGATTGTTTTTGTGGAGGAAGGATACCTTCTGCACAAAAACAATACTGTGAGGCATGTTCCTCTTTCTATGTGTTGGGCAGCACACATAAAAACAGGAAAAAACGATGTGAGATAATATTATTTCTCCTCATTACGTCTCACCTGGGTAGGCGTAGATTATTGACACTTTGCCAGGTCTACTAATAATGGTAAATCTGGGAATGCACCAAAATCCATGGGTGGATGCGTGGGAACTCCAAGCCAGCGATTTGTGCTGCATTGCGTTACTCTAGGTTTATCAAGCCACACAGGACCATGCAAGGTGGCCTTGCATGGCTTGATAAATCCGACTTAGTAGCTGCGTTGCCCTTGAGTGGCGCAAGGGTGACGCAACTCTTTGATAAATCTGCACCTTAGTTTGAGTGGGTGAAAGGGTGAATGAATGGAAAGATGGATGAACAGGTGAAAGGATTGCAGAGTAACAGGATGGATGAGTGAGTGAATGAATAGGTGGATGGACAGGTAAAAGGATAGCATAGTAAAGAGAGGTAAAGGTGGATGTACAGGTGAAAGCATGGCAGAGTAAAGGAATGGCTGGATGAGTGGCCAAATAATAAGTGGATGGGTGAGTGAATGTATGGCAGAGAGAATGGATGAATGATTGGATGGATGGCAGAGGGGATGGGTGAAATGATGTAATGGCAGAGTAGATGGATGGCAGAGTAGATGGATGGAAGAGTGGATGGATGCGTGGTAGAATGGCAGAGTGAATGGATGGATGGAAGGAATGGGGAAAGACTGAAAGATAGATGAAAGATGAATGATGACAAAAAGTAGAGGTTAAATATTGGCTATCAGCAAGTGGATGGAAGGGTGACAGGATGAATGGATAGATGCATGGATGGAAGAGACAGGGGAGCTCTTCTAGGGAGGGTTGTGCTCGCTCACTTGGTGCCATCAGAGCTATAATTCAAAGTCGGGGGCATATTAATTTTCTGGCTTCTCCCTTGCTCCTACTACGTAATGGCTCCCACATACCATGAATAAGGTCTGAGTCTGGGATTCCACAACCTGTATAGCCCTAGACCCTCCATACAGGTTTGTTCCATATAAAATATCTCAACTAAAATAATTTATATGAACACTGCATGTAAAAGATTAACATCATCATACACTCATAATAAAAGTGTATTTATTTTCATTTTTAACTGAAGTCCTGTCCTATATGTTAGCCTTTGAACATGTGATTCAAATAATTTTCTGAAATTATTTGACTAACTTGTGTATTTTAACAACAGTATTTCCGTGAATATTACAGCGCATTGAGCAAACTCTCATACACGCAGTTGAGGAAGAATTATTGATAATCCATCCTAACTGCAGAGATTTCAGAAGTGATTTAGATGCACCATAGTGGAATGCGAGACCAATGTTGTAATTACTGAAAATCAAGCCCTAGTTTAGCTGTCAACCCGTCAAAGATAATTAGCTGTTGACGATGAAGCTTCGTTAGCTGTACATGATCTCGAGTGGCCGCGTGCCTGGGAATGCAAGTGATAAAAACCCCCATTGTGTTAAAATAATTCATGACGGCCTAGGTAAAGAAGTTAAGGAGATGTAACTGCAACTTGTGTTAAGCCATCCTTCAGCAGTTATACCTTTTTCAAAACAATTAGTAATCATGCAGCAGGAGTAATTCGTTTATGTCATGCTGAATTGCCTTTATGTAGCACTTGCAAACTGTAAGAATAAGGCAAACGAGGTTCCAGGAACATACACTTATTTTAAAAACTAGTAACCCAAAAGCAGCAACTGGGTACTGGACACAAACTGCTCAGGTTGCCCATGACTTTAGGATAGACCAGAAATGGTGACATGCCCGGTGCAATTCACAAAAGGCATTTTTGGCTGTAAGGCGAAATGCCTTTATTTACACCCTCCAGGAAATCATAAATGTAATAATGGCGGTAGTGAATGAGTTTAATACTCATTACAAAACTGCTTGGGCAAGTCTTTAGCTTAAATCAAAACATTTCCTTCAAAGTTAGATGGTTGAATGGAACAGAGGTAGAAATCACTGATGAAATAGTATTGAGAAGCTGCTGTTGTTACAGTATTGAGATATAAATAAAGTGAGCAAAAGTACATGAATCATTCAAATCTACGGCGAAGAGAAATCACCTAACTTAGATCACTTAAAATAGCTTTATAAGCCTTTCAAATTGGAACTACCACCTTCACTTGCTACTCTTTTCAGTGATTGCATAAAAAGCAGCATGTTCCCAGACTCCATGCAGAAATCATATGTGACACTAAAATCCTAGCATAAAAAGATCACCAAACTATACCAACTACAAACCTATCTTACTAATTAACCTAAATGTTAACATTTTAACAAGCATTTGGGCAAATTGATTGAATTTAATAATAACTAACTGAAGTGGATGAAGCTGGTTTCATAAGAGGTAGATCAGGCTGCAACAACATAAGACGGGTACGAATCATAATTCACTACAATAAATCTAAATTACCTCATCTCATTCTAATGCGTTTAGATGCAGAAAAGGCATTTGATAAAGTTGTCTGGTTATACTTTATTCCAAATAATTGCAATGATGAACTTGGTAAAACCTTTAATGGTGTGAAGCAACGTGTGAGGGGATGAAGGCATCTTATAACACAAATGGATTGTTACCAACACTCCACAAAGAGACTAAACAGGGTTGTTCAATAGCATCACTATTATTCAGATTGGCACTAGATCCCTTAGTAATTGTCAGTAGGACAATGTCACCCCAGGCATCAAAATTATGAAAAACAAAATACAAACACTTATTGTTTGCAGATGTTTGGTTGCTCACACTATCTTCCCTACAGACATCTAACACAAATTACTGAACTGGTAAATAAACGTGGCTCTTTTTCAGCAAAATTAAATGGTCAAAATACACCATTAAGTGTCTTTCCAAAGTGGTAAATAAAAATGAACACACAAACTGGAAACACAATATTTAACTTAACTAGTTGTTAACTTATAGAAGGAGATGCATTCCACTCTCTCAGAGAAGAACTAATGGCTGCAATAACATCAGATTTGAAACGCTGACACAAGCTTTATTTAGGTCCTTGAGTAAATAAACAAAATAAAAATGAATGGTCTATCAAGGATCACAAAATATTTGTTCACTAGGAAAAAGTATGTTGGACCTTTGCAATGGACTCTCGTCTGGGAATACCCACCATACCAGTGTGCCTGTTGAGAGGGGACCTGGTCTAGCAATTCCTGATGAATTTTTCCTATTATGTATGAAGAAATCTGATTTGCATATGGATGGTTTCTGTCTGGAATGGTAGAGGAGGCATGCCATCTATCAATTTTTTGACATTCCAAGAGTGTGAGTGCATGCACATATTCAAGTCCCAATGACACTTTGTTTTATAACTTATGCTACAACTCAATAAAGAGACCCCAAAAAGGCTGGAACAGTTCTGAGGTTGCTTTTGCTCATGTGTAGAGTTGTCGAGGCCGTGCAGGTCAGGTTGGACTATTCCTACTGGAGCAAGACCAAGCCTGATTTGCATATCTCTGGTCTCGGTCTGGATTGATAGGCAAAAAAGGATGGATTGGAATGCATGCTAAGTAACTACCAGTTGCGAAGATTAATTGAAGAATTCCACCCTTCAATTTGTTAAGCATGGAAAACAGGATGCATGCATGTGTTTGTAGGGGGGTGGGGGATGTAGTTAAACATATGTGCCTTGAATGGTCCTCATGTCTACATGCCTCTCAAGATGGGGGTTTGGTTAGTGCATGGATGCCAGAATCTTTGGGGCTTTTGGAGCCTGTATTTACCCATCTACTCTGCTCCCTCCCTGGAAGCAGTGGTCTCGGTCATTGAGAGTTAAACAGTTTCTCCCCTTTCCTACCTTAAATCTGCACAGTTTCAGAAATGGATCCTGATCTGGAGACATTTCACTTTTCACCTGAGCTGGATAAAAGTGGTCTCTGGAGGGTAGCAGAGCTGCATGCCTGTGTTCAAGCCGAGACCTTTGCCAATAGGATTGTGAAGAGATGCCACAAAATGTGAAAGAGGAGGATAACTACCCTAGTCCAACATTTCATCATAAAAATCCTTGGAAGTCCAGCACACCAGTGAGGAACAGAGAGCATGAATGAGCCAGGAATTGAACCACTGCTGCATTGCTATTTCCCTTCCTGGCTGTGCCCATGTCTTGGAAAGATTTTGTAAGGAGATGGACTGCAACTAACAGGAGGAGTGGCTCATCTACAGCCAGTGATATGATTTACCTACCTGTAAAGTCTTATGTGAAGGACAGCCTGGGGAACCAAGACTTTCCAGGCAATAGAAGTTCACCACAGTCAGTTAGAACACTAAGCATGATATCAGGGCCCATAAAAGAGTTTATCACTATGAGGTGTCAGACAGGTGAGCCTGCTCCATCCCCGACCCTTCCTGTGCTCAAAGGGTAGCTGTGCTCCAGAGGATGTCCTGATTGTTTAACCATTGGGATTTTACTATTAACCTAATGAATTCCAAAATAAATATTATGGTTTGACCTCCACTGTCAAGTGAGGTCACCAGTCACCATTTTGGCACCTATTGTGGGACAATCTTGACTGTGACCAGTGTAATCTGGGCCACCATACCTGTGCACTACCGAAGAGACACTATGGGCCAGATGTATCAAGGGTTTTACTGTTCGCAAATGGGCCGATTCACAGAATCGGCCCGTTTGCGAACTGTAAAAAGCCTTTTGGGATGTATCAATCCAAAAGGCATTCGCAAAATAGGTAATCACAATTTTTGTGATTACCTATTTTGCGAATCCAGTTCGGGAATCGCAATTTGCAATTCCCTAAATGCAATGCAAGAAGCATTCTCAGAATGTGACTTTGCATTAAGGAATCGCAAATTACCACCAACTTCAAGTTGGTGGTAATTTGCAAATCCTTAGAAAAATGCACAAAATTGCATTTTTCTAAGTGCCATGTGGCGCATACACATGCCCTTAGGGCATGTGTGTGTTCCACATGTGCACACTTATCTTTTTTGGGGGTGCATCACGGGGGCCTTATGTCCCCCTGGCACCCTTGCAATTGCATTCACAATTTGCGATTACCTATTTGGTAATCGAAAATTGCGAATGCCTTCCCATTCATTCCTATGGGCCTCTAGGCCCATAGGAATGAATGGGAAGGCATTACCTACTAGCGAATCACAATTTGCGATTCGATAGGGAATGTTAAGGATTCGCAAAACAAATTGCAAATCCTACATACAATGCATTTTGCGATTCTAAAATAGCAAATCGGTAGAAATCGCTATTTAAGAATCGCAAATGCAATTCTTGATACATCTGGCCCTAAGTGTGACCTGGTACCAAGAGGATCCCAATGTTTCCAACCCAGAGCCCAGTACCGACTGGACTTTGAACTCCTGTGACTGTGGGCCAGCACCAGAAATGATGACCAGACACTCTGATACTGTTAACACCCCAACCCCCTCCCACAAAGCAGCCCAGAGACATAGCACTCCAAAATGGGCACTTCATTTTTGGATGGATGGTCCAGTAGACATTTGTGGACTTCATTTTAAGCGTCATTGTTTGTCCATCACTTTCATTCCACAGCACATACCAAAACTCATCAAAATCAAATAACTGCTACCAAAACTGGTGCTTTAGTTTTAGAAGTATATCTTTGGTTTCTTCTAAAGTCGCTACTGTTGCTACTATTTGTCAGTGCCTGAGAACTGTTTAGTAGATCAGACAATCCCTGAATATTCTCCCATAGAGTAATATGAGCCAATGCGACCCAATGGTAAACTGATTTCTAGCGTTCAACACTTAGGAGATTGAAATCTATGTAAATCTATTTGGGTTGGTTCTATGGCCCTGAATGTTTTAAGCAAGTATATATTTTGCTAGTATTCATAATTCTATGTGTATCTTATCATTCTTTTATTTTATAAAGCATTGAGCTGCATGGACATGAACCTCATTAACAGCCTCAACTGTTTCACTATTAGACCTCTCACTGACCTTTAATACAGTTTCACACTCCATCTTGGTTAATCATTTCCTCAGTTTTGGCATCTGTTGATCTGCACTCAGATGGTTTTGCTCTTTTCTGTCAGACAGGTCACCGTCTCTCTCTACAATGTCTTTACTGTTCTTCACAGTTTCCGCTCTTAAATGGTGCTCTACCAGGCTATTCTCTAAGCCCCACTCCCTTTAGCATTTACACTGCTCATGTAACCAAATAGGTCACTCCTTTGGCTTTAAAATGATCTCTTATGCCAATGAGCATACTGTTGTTCTCTGACAATCAGACATCCATCCATATGGGACAAATGCCTAGAACAGAATACTGCAATTTGAACATTGTTTTACCTTTCCTAAGTTTCCAATGTGTTTGAAATCGAGCTTGCACTAACATAAGTCGAACTTTGCTCTCTTCCATTTTTGAATGACATTGTAATGCATCACATGATCATTGTTGTTGTTGCTGCATTTGCTCTAATAAAGAATTGTGAGCTTTACATGGAAAGACTGGAGTTTTACCAATCTTGGGGATTAAGATGTACCTAACCAAGGACAACCTAGCTGTCTCAGACCGCTTTCTATAGTGTTACAACTTATGTTACCTGAATAGATTCTGAGAACCTCTCAATCAAATGCAATTGTATTATAAGAGAATCTTCAAATGTCGGCTGCAGTAAAATGTTCCTTCTTGCCTGTTCCCCATTGGTGTATATCCTGGGAATCATGTATTTGTGTAGTAATGTGTGAAATCCTTTCTCTAAAGTCCTGTAAAAGGACCTGGTTTTCCCCTGTTGATGGGACCCCCACCTTCCCACTCTTAGAAGGTGAACCTATATCGGATTTACTATTGAACTTTACTGAGTTCTTTGTACTTATGATTTGAATGCTTTGCTGCTAACTTTACCGATTATATATTTCATATATTTTGCTTTAATAATTCCTTACTTAAATCTTTAAAACTTTGCCCCAGGTCTGTCATTCTTATTGAGAATGGTATTACTTTATGCCTATACTGGAGCTTACATGTATTAGAGACTGGTCCAATTGGGGAGCTTAAATGTCTGTATAGCGATTACGCCGATCCTGATCCGAGCTGTTGTCACGCTCTGGGTTCTTTAATGCGAGACAGATTTGCACGCTGACAGCAACCAACTCTATTTCTGGTCTCCTGATCGGATGGCCCTCTGAACTTGTCCAGTCCCCTGTCATAAGAAACCTAGGTACCTTATTCAATCATAACCTCTCTTTCACGTTTAAAGTTTCCAAGGTAGCTGATTTGCCCTTCTTAGAACCTTCAGGAATATTTTCCCTTTTCTCACTTTATCATCTTGGAAGACATTAGTCTATGGTTTGGTCACCTCCTGTCTGGAATATGCTAATTCCTTATATCTAGGTTTGACACAATATCGCCTCCACCGTCTTCAAGTAGTCCAAAACAGGGGTGGCAAGGCTCATATGCAATACTTCCCATCACCACTCCATCTCTGGCCATTTAAAGGATTGGCACTGGTTACCTATAGTCAATATTCCATTTTCAAGGCCCTGTGTCTGGTCTTTAGGGCTTTTTTTAATAAAGACCCCAACATCTTCCTAACTTCATTCGTCTCTAGCATTCCTCAAGACCAGCGCTCTGAGAACTACAAACTGGCTTAAATCTCCTGCATTAAACGTCCTAGGCAGGGTCGATGCTCCTTTTTCCATCTTACCTCTAAACATTTGAACAAGTTACCCCTTGGTATTCAGCTTAACCTCTCTGAACTTTCCTTCAGCAAAAATCAAATCATGTCTATTTAATCTTTAACTGAGAGTGAGCCTTGGACTTTCAGTCTGGGGCCAGGATGCGCTCTATAATTCGTATCATATTGGATTCACCTTAGAAGAATTAATTGTTGTTAAAGTGGTCACAGGCTACAGCAAAATGGAAAAGAGGTGGACTGAGAGAGCTCCTCCTCCCCTGTACCAATTCATCAGTAAATCCTTATCAAAGGGGAGGATTTCATCAAAATCATAAGCAGGAGCTGCACTCCAAGTTGACTCTAGGCAAGTAGGATGAAGGGTAACAGTGCTGTCTTCCTTCATTTTACCTGTAAAGAGGTGTTTGGGGGCACCGATTACATGCAATGATGAGTGATGATTTATCTGGAGTGTCATGTTCGTTAGGCTAGTCCTGTCATGTATGCCCCTTTTTACATACATTGTCCCATCCACACGACAATACAGGTTCTGAGGGGGGACCTTTTACCTAGTAGTTAGCCCTGTCTCTTCGTAAATAGGCTCTTATAATATTTTTTCAATAATGCTGTACCTGACGTACATAAACATGTCCCCAGGCACGGCATAATTATTCTGTATAAGGGTCACCATCTTTTTTATCCTTGGCCAACAGCCCGCTGTACATGATCGCATTTGTTTGGTAAAACATTTATGATTGTTTTCAAAACATTTATGATTGTTTTAAAAACATATCAATTCTAGAAGAAACCCTGGAGTGGCCACTCTAGTATATAAAACCTTTATTCCCCCCTGCAATTTAGAGGAGAATTCCTCCCACGCTGACACGGGGTCCTGCATGCTGAATCTTCGACCGCAGCGGTCTGACATCTCTTGCAGGGTGTCATCCTCGGAGAAGAGACAGGGTCCTTCATTCTCTACCATCAGGTGAGGGGGTTGGAGCTTCCCTAGGGGATTCTAGGCTTCATACACATATGCATATAAACATGCTACACCTACATATCTAGGCTAGGTACATTTAGGCAAATTACTTAGGGTGCGCATTATAGGAGTATGCAAATGCTACTGTTCTATCTGAACTGTATATGTTCATCTTCTTAGCACTATGGTAGAAATGTATCTACTGTTTACCATATTAGCACTTGCAATTTCATTCATATGCTTCTGTCTCCTAATTGTCGCAGCAAATATGTTTTACACAAGACTGTCGCTTGACCAATAAATACTAATTGAAAACGTCCTAATCGCCATCCTGTGTATTTTCTGAGAATAAGTAAGCACGAGTGACTGAGCGAAAAGTACTGTACTGTTTTCTACGATCCCTGAGGGATCAGGGTTGTCATGTTCAGTGGTTGCCAGAAACTACCTGCACCACTGTAGAATACGGGGGGTGGTAGTGGCACTATAGAGCTAGCTGGTCTAATGGCTGACATATCCTATGGGGGTGTCCGGAGTCAGTGTGGACACCAAGCCCTCAGTTTAGGTCATCCAAAACGCACAGGTCCTGGGGATTCCTCGGAACTACACGACATGGCACCGCCAACGTTGCTTTGGTTCTTATATTAACAGTGAAAATCTGAGTAGTTCAGTCGTGCTTTCTCAGAAAGCCCTACTCACACTTTTCAGAGATGTCCGAAGAGGGAAGGGAAATCCGCCTCAGCTGAGCAGATAAACCCTGTGTGTTGGCTGAAGGTTTAATAAGCTTGTAAGGATAAAAGGTTCCCAGATTGTGCAAAACCATAATTACTAAAACTTTTATTCTTCTCCTGAGAATGCCCGACAACGCGAGTGGTTCGGGTTCGGGGGAAGACGAATTTGCAAACGCTCTCAACATTACTGAGAACTGCAGACATGCAGTAACTATAAAATTGCTAGAACACGACGTACCCTTAACAGGTGGTTCTGTTACCTTCGTGATGGAGGCACACAAAGTGTTCGGATCAGAGGTATTCTATTCTTGTGTTCAGTTCCCACCTGCAGATCCACAGACTAAATTGTTTCACACATACATTGTAGTTGAACCACCGGAAAAATACATTCCACACGAAGACAATGAAGTCCAGTTAATTTACCAGGAACACAGAAACTGGTTTAAAGACTCGGTCCACTCAGCATAGAAGGAGTGACCTGGCCGGACTTAGCGACATACACTCCACATCCTGAGATAGATACACTACCAGTGGATGAAGTCCGTACAATATAAAAATACATAGTCAGGCTATACAGGCACATTGTCCAGTTCATTATGCGAACTTTAACAGTCCAACCTGTGAGAAATGCTCCAGTTGGTCCACATCAGACCACACCTATGATTAGCCCACAGACACTAAAATAGGTGATGGGGACAATGCCCTCCAAATGGGAGCAAATTCCATTCTGGATAGCACAGAAAATTGCACAGCTGGAAGCAGTATTTCCTCATACGGGTCCACAGGAAAAACTTAGAATGCTGACCATTTGCTTGCCAATGGGGATGGCTCCCTCGATTGAGGATTGTACCACTTGGGAACAATCTTTTCTGCCGTTTACGTAAGAATACACGGTACCCCTTCCATAGCAGTCGTTCCAGAGGTATTGAAACAGATACAGAATGAGTAAGGGGCAGGACCTGCCCTGGACTTGAGTATGAAACTGATGGGTAATTTTGCCCAATTCTCTGCAATAATGCTGAGCAACATAAAGGAGGAGGCAGCAGCAGTGGCTATACATCACCGCCTAAGGGAATTATCTCCTATAAATAAGGAGCGAGAATTACCCAAAATTATCGAAGAAACCTATGCCGCATTAGGTATAGTTTGGGAGCCAAACCAGGGAAGCCACAAATGGCTGGTAGTACCGACAAGGACAACTCGAAGCAAGCACCCTCTTCTTCTAAAAAGAAGTGGGATAACAAACAATCTAAAAATAATAATACAGAAAAGAATTCACGGTCAAGGGTTGGGTCTTCCCAACGGGAGTCGTCTGAAAAAAGGTTTAACCTTAGGAATCATGATAACATTAGGAAACCAGACAGGTATCAGGACACTGATACATGTTCCTTTCGTTCCTTTCAGGGATCATCAAAAAACTTGGAGAGGGACGGGCGATCAGAACAAAAGACAGAAGATCGACCAAAGACAAAAAGGGAAACACATCATAATTCAGATTACGTTATCAAACATGAAGAACAACCTAAAGCAAAACCTCAATTCAAAAAGAAGAAAGTAGCAGGAATAAAAATTAGACATGCCCAGGTTACTGAGGACTCAGCTTCTGAATGGTGAATGGGCTCTGACGATGCTAGACAGTGTGGCAGAAGTAACAATAGCTCGCCAGAACCTAAAGGATTTTCTGGTGACAGCAGTGTTGAATGAACATATCACGGTGGAAACACCTGATACAAGAGTTAGTGTCCCACATAGACTGTACGGAATTACACTTCAGATAGAAGGGGACATCTCAAGCAAAGTTCAAGGTCTCTTTTGGGAGAACTTGACATTTGGATAGGATATCCTGTTAGCAGAAAAAGATTGGCCGCCTGAATTTGTGATGGATTGCCCAAAAGGGGAAAGCATCATTTTGCCTGCTTTCTCCGACCTCGTTCCAGAAACTTTAAAACATTCATACGCGCAGGACTGGGCGTTATACCGCAACCATGTAGGGTGGGACGTGGAGTCTACTCACCGCGAAATCCCATTAAAATCTACTCCAAATCCACAGAGTCAGTACCCTATAAAAAATTATGCAAAAAGACAGGTCAAAGAAATCTTAGACCAATGAACCATGAACAATCCTTTGTTTCCCGTAATGAAACCTGACAATTCATATCGTCTAGTTTTAGACTACCGACATTTAAACACATGCACGCGAACATTTGCAGTTCAAAATGCACATAGTGCCGCATTAATGAATAACATTGTGCGGAAGAAATATAAAACAACATTAGATATCTCGAATGGATTCTTCTGCCAAAATATAGCTCCAGAAACCAGATATTTGACAGCATTTTCTGCCCTCGGCACTCAGCATCACTTCCGTCATTTGCCCCAGGGGTATAAGAACAGCCCGGGACTATTCTCGGCAAGAGTGTCAGAATTTTTACAAACATGCGACAAGGAGGCGGCGTCCTAAGTAGATGACATCTATCTAATGGACGATGAATTACTTGAACACTTGTGCTGGGTGAACAACATAATTGTGGGTTTCGCCAACTTGGACTACAAATGTAATTTCAAGAAATCAAAAATTGCCCATCTCAATGTCCTATTTTTGGGATATGAGCTATCAAGTGAAGGCAAGAGCCTGGCAGCCAACTTTTTAGAAAAGTGCGCGCTGCTTCAACCTCCAAAGACTCTGAAGGGTTTGCAATCCATTTTAGGATTCCTAAATTTTGGCAGAACATACATTCTAGATTGCGCAGAAAGACTAAAACGTCTTTACGACCTAATCCGACCTGATTTCACACCACATCAGTGGACACAGCAACACACAGATACTCTCCGTTCAGTTCAGGCTGACATGATAGCATTAAAACACTTGCACACACGTGTAAATACTACTAACTTGGTGATCTGGGTGGTCCCGGGTTAATCAGGATATACATACATCACTTTAAATGAAGGTGAGACAATCCCAATTGCATACAAATCACATTTATACACAAATGCAGAAATGTGATTTGCAGCGACAGAAAAAATACTGACAGCAGTACAGACTGCTGTAGTGAGAGAAAGAGCACTTGCACAGGGGAAACGCATACTAGTTGTAACCCCGGCACCAACTTTAGAAGCTGTTACCAAAGCGAGCATTCCAAATACAAAAGCACTACATCCACGATGGATACAATGGGCTAATTCTCTAACTGCAACAGATGTAGATTACAAATAGGATTCTACATTGAAAACTCAAGCATTCCTGCAGTACGAACAAGAATACCCTCTCCCGAATGAAATCTTGCCTCTAGATAAATATTAATACATCATTTACACTGATGGTTCTGTTCAGCCTGCCATTGGAAGTAAACAACAGTATAGCGCAGCATGTGCTATAGTGAGGGGACGTATGCGGGATGGTATGTTCCATCCCAGCAATATGACTACGCAATCTCTAGGAGATTGTACAGCACAGCTGGCAGAGCTGAAAGCCCTGATACTAACACTACAATATACAGATCGGGAATTCCCCACACTGATAGTGTGCGATTTGTTTTACTGTGTGCAGTCCTATAATGAATATCTTCATTACTGGGGCCAGAATGAGTTTAGAGATTCCAAGGGTTGCACAATTAAACATAAATTGTTATGGGAACAAGTGGCAAAGCTGAAAGCATGCCTGCCACAGGCTCAAGTTATTTACACCTTGAGTCATCAGCGTGTTGGCATACACGTTGAAGGGAATTCACTGGCTGATGAAGCCGCCAAGGCGACAGTGCGAACTGCTGCCGTTGCTGCAATCACTCATTCTAGCACGAGGATAGACAGAGACATACTGATAGCTGCCAATGCCTCGAGAAGAGGCTCTGCCACGCTGAAGGGCTTTCCACTCAAATATTCCTATAAATTAGATGCGCAAATACACTGTATGCTCAAATTCAAAGAGTGGGGGATAGAGTCATTCCAAACATGGATCGCAGATTAGGTTTGATTCTAGCTGCACACGAGGGTCTGGGCTCAGCACACGCAGGAGTCACTGCAACAATTTCATTGTTGAAGCAACAATATTGGTGGTCAGGTTTGTCTAAACAGACCAAGGCTTATGTCCTAAAATGCGACATCTGTCAGCAGATGAAAGGTTCGTCTATCGCACGACCACCGCAAACATCACTACTTATTTCAGACAGACCTCTCACTTGTGTCTATTTGGACCACTGCGGCCCCCTAAATTCAGATGGGGTCTACAAGTACATCTTGGTGGCAGTGGATTCATGCTCTAGCTTCCTATGGGTTTGGCCTCAGCTTTCGGCTGATGCCCAAACTGTTAAAAGGATTTGCAAGTCTTCATCGGGACATACGCAATTGGCACGTTACATTCTGACTGTGGCCCTGCGTTTAGCTCACGGGCTTACAAGAAAGCCATGGAAAGTATGGGCGTGGCCTTGTGGTACTCCTCCCCCTACCATCCCAAGGGAAATTCGGTGGTGGAGAGGAAAAACCGGGACCTAAAGCAATCCTTAACAGCAAGGGTATTAGGTGCGGGCGGTAGTTGGGTCAATCACCTATATGGGTCAAGAGGGCACTAAACAACATGCCAAGAAAATCCTTGGGAGTACGTATCCCCATGAGATTCTGTTTGGGACAAGAATGTGGGAACCTGACCTCGATTGTGCCAGCAGAGTGGCGAATGTGAAACCATTTGATTTGAATGATCGTTTGGCTGTTTTACAGGAACTCAATGAATTACGGACATTACAAAGCAACATCCAAGTAAAACGTAATGCCACTCAGGAAGTGAAACCGGTTCCGGCAAGACCTGTCTGGGTCCCGAAGATTGGGGACCTGTTCAGTGAAAAGATTGTGGACAAGAAGGAGTTAGGGCCATCCTACAGAACACCTGTACCTGTCCTGGCTGTTCAAGGCACAAGAACAGTACTTCTTCTGCCCCTGCCGGCAAAAAAGAAAGAAGATTCTTCTCCATTGATCTAATCAAGCCACACCATGTGGCCGATTCTCAACAGTAGGCCGTGTGGAATCCTGAGTAGCCGCAGATCTCCTCTCGCTACTATACAGGAAGTTCAGATAGAAAGACTAATAAAGTTTCAAGGCTCCTCTGAGCAAGAGGCCGGAGTAGCAAATAACGGAGTACGAATTACACCAGTTGAAAGTGAACAACATCCAAATGCACCTGAAACGCAAATTGCAATACGGCCAAATAATGAAGTTTACATCAACGTGCCTTCACAAGAAGGACCTGCCAGTTCTACGAACGCTGAGGAGCTACCAAAGATAGATCGAACTGCGTCTGTCTACTTCATCAACTTCAATTACTTTTTTTCGGATCCAAGTGAACCTGAGCAAATGCCACCCATTTCCAAAAAAGAAAAATTCTGACGATTCTATCTCTGGCTGAAAAAGACTTACTTTGTGTACCCTTGGTTGCATCTTTGGTTTGCATTAGGGATCCTGTTCCTGTTAATTTGGATTGGTATAGTAACTGTCTTTTTCCTACCACTGAATGGACATTACCTCCCGCAACACTCTGCAGTACGACCTGTGAACCTGGTTTTGAAACCCCATACGTCATCACATCGTGAACAGAGAGACCTGTCCCTAGTGAACATTACAGCAGTTCCAGTACCGGATGGTATAGTTTGGGATAGTGTTTCATATGATGTATTTGGTCCTACTGAACAATTGAAAATTCCACATGTATTTAAAATTTCATTGAATGATTTCATTACCCGGAATACACTATCTGATGATTGGGACACTGAGATTGTAAATACTATGCTCTCAGATTTAGAACTATCTGCTGCATTGTCTTACAGCGAATTGTATGAAAACACACCTGATTTCGACAGTATGTATTGTTACCAGCATTATGGTCATCACTTTTTGCACAAAGCAAGCGTTCCATGCACTGTAAACATTTACCATCAATGGGAACAATTCCCGACAACACCGAAAGGTAGTTCTGCCACATTCGCACAGAAATTTACATATTTTTCAGGGTTCAATACATCAGACCCAACCTCATACTATTATAAGCTAGTACAGATGAATGCAAATGCGAATAAAATGACGCTGACAAATACCAAGCTTATATATTCAGCACCCTTTATCTCCCAACTGTCTATACAAGGTTTAGACTGTTGGAGGGACACAATAGACACAAAATCCATCTGGAGGACAAAAGAATGGCAGGTTCAGGGAACAGAAGCTTTATTTAGAGCTTGCCTCATACCATTACAAATAACCTTCCTGAACAGAACAGTGCAACAGACTACCTGTTACGGGTTTGTAAAAATAAAAGACCTGAAAATACCATGCATCCCCTTGCCCACACCTATTGCAGGTATATTAAATGGCACGCTGATACTTCAGGAGATGCTGGGTACTATGATACAGAATGGTACATACAAATCCTTAGCTCCCATTTGGAAGGGATGGTTGGTTTGGCCTATCGACACAAATAGGTGTCAGTCAAGATTCAAGAGTACCACCAGAGGGTTTAGTATCCATAGGCCTGACCCACGCCATGTACACACAGACGACCCGGGGTAGTGACTTCTTATAGTGTTGGGAAGTTGTGCCTAGAATGGCTAAAAACCTCAAAACTGTTACAGGTGAAACAACACTTGCCCCTTCTCTCCAACAACATTAATCTTGGGGATTTCTTGCTAGGTCTCAAGAAACCACGTAAAAACGCTTCTTATATGCCATCTACAATGAACTATGGAAAGTCTTCCACCAGGATGCTGCTGAGAGATTACGTGAGATTGATAGAATTAACCTAGAAAAAGCTTTGGCTGTGGTAGACGATGGTATGACCACACTTTCTTCACGTATTTATTCACTGAGCAACATTGTGTCCTCAGCAATTGATATAATGGAACAAGATTTGTCTATTCTACAACATGGGCAATCTCAATTGCGCTCCATTATGCTTTTAAGCTGGATGCGACAATCATTGCGTTCTGACCACGTGCCATGGCTGTACATTAATGGCACAAATCTGTTTTCGGCTTATAATCTGACTGACAGACAATTGACCATGGCACGCAGAAATGCAAAGTACACCATGCTTCTCATTGAAAAATTTGAGAAGTTACCTTTTACAGTAGCAGAGTCACCATCTACGGAATGGTTAATGCATTGCTATATCACGCTGACAATCACGACATTCCAGTTCCAACACTGCCTTAGATACATCCAAGCAGGCAGGTATGAAGCATTGAGTGAAGGGTACATACAGGAAATCTGGGAGTTACTGTACAGATATAGGTGCAGAAATAAGGACACTGAAGTTTTCTTAAGTGGTACTGACTGTGAGAAGGCTTTAAGTGGATCTTTAGTGTGCAAGGAAGTCTTGCTCCACGGAGCGTGTAATGCGTCAATAGCGAGCTTATCTTGCTACTTGAAAGGCTCCCTAGCTGCAGTAATTCATCCAGTTTTTGAGTTGCTCTCAAATGGGAGTTATTTAATGCTGAATGATCAAGGCTGTTGTGGGATGGTGCCAGGCATCGCATATCTAGTCACAGTAAGATTCAGGGTTGTTTGTTGTAAGCAAGTATTGTTTCCCCCGGCTCGCACAGTTAGGGAGGCACCACTGTGGCCTTCATTACATGTTTCCAGTATAAGGTTTGATTCGCTGAGCAGACTGAAAGCCATGTTGTTTCAACAAAATGTGGCCTTAACTTCAGCCCGAGAGACTTTTGATCTCCAGGTTGCAAGGTCTTCAGCAGAGATACAGGCCCTGGTCCGTACGAACTTCCCGATCCATTTCGGAGAAATGGTTCATCGTACCTTTAACATGTCTGATACGAGTGGGATCGTACACTTATTTAAGTGTCTTGGATCAGGTCGCTTAACCACCTTTCTAACCATCTTCAGAGTAATTCCAGCTTTTTTGGAGAGCTTCCTTTAGTCCTGCTATCAGTGGCGGGTATGCTGGTTTTAATCCTATTGATTCGCAATGGATGTCTCAATCCCTCAAGACAAGGAGAGAACACTGCTGGAACGACGTTGTCATGAGCGTACGGTGTTCTACCTGGGTACGCCTCGGCTTTGAGAGCTGTGTGGCATTGGTTCCTGTCTTTTAGACCAGTCTGGCTAGACTGCATCCTGCCTGTGTTCCGCTGCCTCTTCTGCGGATTCGGATGCGTGTTGGACCTGTGTCTGACACTTCAATCGGTTGCGCCACCGGCATAGATGTGCTACTGGAGCCCTTCCAGGCCCACGTGTACAGTTGTCCACAGCATATTCCCATGTTGATGCCGGCATTCTAGGAGCCTCCACGGGATGCTTTAGCTCCTGTTGGAAGTGAAATCTGCTCTGCTCCAGAGGTGTTGGCATCGGTTCCAGGCGTGCAGGCATTTAATTCTTCCCCAGTGGCTGCTGTGGGAACCTGAGATGACCATCTTTGCTCACTTGACATTATATTGGAAGTACTGGAGGGATTGCCACCTGCGGATGCAATGTTCGGCGATGTTGGGTCTTCGGCACAGGAATCATAAACATTCTGGCCTTTCCTGTTCTGGGAACTATTGGGCATTTTTTTAAAGTTTCCTAATTGAAGGTTGAATGTGACTTTGTTTTATTTTTTCTTTCTCTGCTCTAACTGGCATAGTGGCTTTCAAGGTGCTCAGTGTAATAATAAACCACTTATACAAGATTAGAGGACCTTTGAACACTTTAGGGGAAAAGAGCTTTTCGACTTTGAATTTATGTTTCTTTTATGGACATTTTAACAAGCTTTTAAAGTGCTTTCAGTATTTTAGTTTTGAATAATTTTTATGCTTTTTTATGACCTTAGCTTTATCATTATCTAGCTGACCCTGTTGCCCTTTAGATGAGGAGTGGGTGTCATGCTTGTTAGGCTAGTCCTGTCATGTATGCCTTTTTTTACATACATTGTACCATCCACACGACAATAACGGTTCTGAGGGGTGACCTTTCACCTAGTAGCTAGCCCTGTCTCTTCGTAAACAGGCTCTTAGTATATTATCAAACTAATGCTGTACCTGAGGTACATAAACATGTCCCCAGGCACGGCATAATTATTCTGTATAAGGGTCACCACTTTTTTTATTCTTGGCCAACAGCCCGCTGTGCATGATTGCATTTGTTTGGGAAAACATTTATGATTGTTTTAAAAACATTTATGATTGTTTTAAAAACATTTTGATTCTAGAAGAAACCCTGGAGTGACCACTCTAGTATATAAGACCCTTATTCCCCCCTGCAATTTAGGGGAGAATTCCTTCCATGCTGACACGGGGTCCTGCATGCTGAATCTTTGACACGCAGTGGTCTGAGATCCCTTGCGGGGTGTCATCCTCGGAGAAGAGACGGGGTCCCTCATTCTCTACCATCAGGTGAGGGGGTTGGAGCTTACCTAGGGGATTCTTGCCTACATACACATATGCACATATACATGCTGCATCTACATATCTAGGCTAGGTACATTTAGGCAAATTATTTAGGGCGAGCATTATAGGAGTATGCACATACTACTGTTCAATCTGAACTGTATATGTTCATCTTCTTAGCACTATGGTAGAAATGTATCTACTGTTTACCATGTTAGCACTTGCAATTTCTTTCGTATGCTTCTGTCTCCTAATTGCCGCAGCAAATATGTTTTACATAAGACTGTCGCTGGACCAATAAATACTTATTGAAAACGTCCTAATCACCATCCTGTGTATTTTCTTAGAATAAGTAAGCACGAGTGACTGAGCGAAAAGTACTGTATTGTTTTCCACGATCCCTGAGGGATCATGGTTTTCATGTTCAGTGGTTGCCAAAAACTACCTACACCACTGTAGAATACAAGGGGGTGGTATTGGCAATATAGAGCCAGCTGGTCTAATGGCTGACATATCCTGTGGGAGTGTTCGGAGTTGGTTTGGACACCAAGCCCTCAGTTTAGGTCATCCAAAACGCACAGGTCCTGGGGATTCCTAGGAACTACACGACAGGAGGACATGTGGCTGAACATCTGAAAAACTGTACCTCACAGGTTCTGGCAGGCAATCACCAGATCGAAAGTTGTACTGTGGCTCAAGGCCTGCTCAGAAGGTCTGATTACAGTGAACTCCAGCCTCGTCTGTGAGCATGCACAAGGGGCTGTGTACTAAGCCCTGCCACTAGCAGTAGGACTGAAGCCATGAAGCACTGCTGGAAGGTGAACGGAGATCACTATTGTTTGAAATGGGGTCTCTAATTGGCAGAGGTATGTACCTTTGTCCAAGTAGGGACCCTTGCTTCTAGTCAGGGTAAGGGGGATATACACTTTAGATAACCCCTGCTCACCCCCTTGGTAGCTTGGCCCAAGCAGACAGGCTTATCCCAAAGGCCATGTGTAAAGTATTTGTACTCAGGACACACAGTAGCACAGTGAAAACACCACAATTGGACACCACAATTGGACATTAGAAAAATAAGGTACCTTTATCTAAACCAAATAAGACCAAAACGACAAAAATCCAACATACATATATCAAAATAGCACTTAAAAGCAGTTACTTGCACAAATAGCACTTGTAGAAACAAATAGCTCCACCTGGGGCTATTAACACGTCGTGACAGGAATAAATAAAAAGTACGGCGCAGACCGTAAGGTGCACGGCGTCAGGCACGGAGGCATGCGGACCCCAAACAACAGTACCTTGGAAAACGAAGTCTATGGATGATGCATGGTGTTGTGGAGGTGAGACGTTGGTGCAGAGGTCGAGGCCGGTTCCCTAGTTGGCACGGGGGAGGCAAGGCATTGTGTCCTCGAGAAGGCGACGTGTCGAGTCCAGGACAGGGGAAGTCGGTGGCGGCGGCAGTGAGGCGTTGGTTCTGGTGAGGCGAGGTGAAGTTGAAGAGCCCGTGAAGTCACCCTCGTCTGTTATCGGCTCCGCGATAACGGGATGCTGGCACAGGCGGTGATGGCGTTGGTGCGAGTGCTGGCATTGGGAAGGCCAAGAGCTGCAGGCGTCGCAGGGCATCTAAGGGCTTCAGAGCTGCGCTGCAGGTGGGGTGGTGCGTCGTGCACTTCACGAGCGGTGCCTCTGGCCTCGGTGCAGGTCCCAGCATCACCGGCGGCGTCGCTGACGGCATCAGAGTTGTTTTTCTTGCTTTCTTTAAGTTTCTTCCAGCTCCCAACAGCTGGAACAACCTCCAGAGGCCCAAAACTGGTATAGGCACCTCCTGGCAGATCAGAACTCCCAGCAGTGGAGTTCAGGGGAGCTGGTGGTGAGGTATTTGTGTCCCTGAGACTTCAGAAAAGGAGTCCAGCACACACAAGCCCTTGGAGTTTCTTCTTCAAGCAGGTTCACAGCAAAGTTCCAGTCTTTGTCCTCTTCCTTGGCAGAAGCAGCAACTGTAGGTCAACCAAGCAAAGCACAAGGCAAAGGGGCAGTACTCTTCCTTACAGCTCTCCAGCTTTCTCTCCATTGCAAAAGGTTCCTCTTGAGTCCAGAAGTGATCTAATTCTCTGGGGTTTAAGGTCCAATACTTATACCCCATTTTGTCTTTGTTCTCTTCGTGGCAAGGGTCTCTGAGCCCAGTCCAAACCAGTTCTGTCCTCTCTAGTGCAGCATCACTACAGTAGGTGGAGGCAGCATTGTGCAGAAGAGACACTGCCTATTAAGGTGTAATAGAAACTCCTCCCACCACACTAAATGCAGCCAAAGGTCAATTCAGCCCCCCAGGAAAGGCAGGACACACCTCAACCCCCCTTATGGCTGTCTACAGTGAATGCACATCCCTAGCCCCTGTCACTACAAAACCAGACAGTCAATACACAAATCAGCAGAGGCACACAGACTAGTTAAATAAAAAAATGCCTACTTTTTAAGTACTTAGTAATCAACAAACAAGTGCCAGTACTAATAACCATTCAATCTATCATTCACTTCCGATGATCACACACTCCAATTGTTATGATCATTTGAATTTATTAAAACAGAATTTTTCAATTTTCAAATTGTTTTGTAAACAGAGTTCAGTAATCATCAATTTATACAAGCTTCATCAAAATCAATTACCCTACAATACACAGAGACAAACAACTTACAGTATGTACAACACTGAACAAATCACACTGACAATGGACACAACAAATATGACATCATAGTTCAAAACAATGTTTTTTTCTTTGGTTCTGTACAAATAAAGATTATTCAATAAACAAAATGACCCTTGTTTAATGCCATCCAGGGAGTATTTAACATATTTCTTACAAGGGCAAAGACCAAACAGTGACCCTACTGAGCTCATTCAAAAATAATTATAAATCTCTGACTTAGTTACATGTGAGCAATAGTAGTGTCGCTTATACAAAACACTTGTTTGGCTAAAAGAAAAAACTGTTGACGCGTTTCGAACCCTTCCAAGTGTCTTTAAGGGTTCTCCTCAGGACTCAGAACACAAAACAGCTCTTTTTCTTCTCCACGGGTGGTCCCTCCACTTTCTATGTAACCTCTACTTTGCCGAAATATCCAACCAAGACGCCTGTATATGAATGCATTTCATTTTTCTTGAAGATTAAAACTTGTTTATATTGAGGTTGTTTCTTCTTTCAGCAGGAAAGCTTCTAACCTCCGTCTCGATCTAATTTCCAGGGTCGACAACATTCTAAAAGTGGCATTTTCAAACACACAATTTAAAAACCATCTCCCTAAAAAGATGTGTTATTAAATTCTGAGTTCAGAGAGCCTAAACTCCATTTCTCTATCTTGTCCCAATGGAGGTTATACTTTGTAAGATGCTACAAAGTAACTCCCATGCTAGCCTATGGGACAGATAGTCTTTCAATAGTGAAAAACAAAACAGGCAGCATTTCACTATCAGGACATGCAGAACATACTAGCACATGTCCTAACTTTTACCTACACTGTACCCTGCCCATGGGGGAACCTTGGGCCTACCTGAGGGGTGCCTTACATGTAAGAAAAAGGAAGGTGGGGAGCTGGCAAGTGGGTGCACTTGCCAGGTCATCATGGCAGTTTAAAACTGCGTGTCAACACTGCAGTGGTAGGTCTGAGATACCTTTACAGGGCTACTTATGTGGGTGACACAACCAGTGCTGCAGGCACACCAGTAGCATTTGATTTTACAGGCCCTGGCACACTCAGTGCACTTTACTAGGGACTGACCAGTAAATCAAATATGCCAATCATGGATAACCAAACATGATAACAATTTATACAGGGAGCACTTGCACTTTGACACTGATCGGCAATGGCAAAGTGCCCAAAGCATCTAAGCCAGCAAAAACTAAATCCGGCACAAACAATGTTCGGTATTCTGCCTTAGAGTGAGTTACTAATCCACAGCAAGGGAAAGGGAAGCTGGTGGTGATCCAGCCATACACCCCAAGGAAAATGGAGATGCCCTTCAGAAATAACAGGTGGCTTGGCTGTGGGACCAGCAACACTCACTCAAGCACTCCTATCATGAAGTGACGACTGACCTGTTTTGCTTCAGGTATCTTCCGCTCTGGGATTCAGTATTAATGTAAAATGGACTTCATAATAGCATCCCTGAAAGACTGACCAAACCTTTAAGTCAGACAGGACACAGACCTTGTCATATGCCATGGTCCAATGAATGATTTCCTGCATCCATCATCACTGTTAGGACTCGGCCACCCATAATTGGCCTTACTTGCACCAAACACCTTCAATTCAAATAATGCCACATCAGAACCTTGTAAAATAGACATAGATCTTGGCACCTTCTGTCTTAACTGAGAATAAAATGTTTGAACTGGGCCATACTTTTGTATTGTTGTTTTTTTATGTTAGTGTGACATTCCTTGTCTTGTAGATTTTGTCATCATAAGTTGTGTCAGGTATATATTTTTTGTATTATATGTAAAAAATGCATTTGAATGTGTATGTCATATTTATATTGCTTCAATGTTTATGACAGTCTTCTTCATACAGATTGAATTAAAATGGGTTTGAACTACTAGTAAATATAAAAACTGTGATCACGTTGATTAAGAGTCATGACCAGAAATCCAAAACCATTTTTGAAGAGTAGTGTCAATAATGGCATATTTCAGTGATTGTTCACTTTTAGAAACTTGCCATTTTCCTGCCTTAGCCATTTGATGCCTGCACCCTATCTCTGGGTCACATGACTGGGTGTAGCAAACATTTGGGCTTTGTGTATTCCTCCTAGACAGCCACACACAATAGAGAGCTTAGGGGTGACTGGATGGGCCATCACTGGCAGGATGGGAGGGGGGAGCTGAGCACTGCCCTATTTACACTTTAATGGGCTGTGTCCTGCCTCCACACAGAGGGTCGCATATCCCCTGTAGTTATTCTGGAGCCAGGGCAGGAAAGGCAGGAAGCCCGTGCACTTCAAAGAGAATTTCTAGAAGCTTCTCCCACCTTCCAGAGGAAGGGCACCAGATATAAATATTGGACCTCAAGTACACTTAGAGACCTGTGGATATTCTGATAAGTTCTGAATCCGTGGATACTCTGCCAGGAAGAAGGACTGCTGAGCTGCTGAAAGAACTGCCCCCCTACTGGACGGCTGCTCTGAATGACTGATGCCCTGCTGTGTTGACATAATGCCCTCTTGCCTGGGTGAGAAGGAATGGACCTGCACTTGTTGAACCCAGGACCCCAGAGTAACACTAGCGGATAGTTTGCTGGCCTCCTGACTTGAGCCTCAGGGACAGAAGGCTCCAACAAAGGTGAACCCAGTACCTGGACTCTGCCATCTGTTAGTTTACCCTGCCAAGTGATGCCACCCCAGTTTTGGACCCTTGGAAATGGGCCCAAGGTGCTCTGCCCGCCTCTGTGGACCCAGCGGAACTGGTCCATCTCCTGTGCTGTGTGGTGCAACCCCGAGAAGAACCAACACATTGCCGCTGCTGCATGGATCATCCTGTCGCAAAGCCCTGCATCGCCTTAGCAGCCCTCAGCCTCTTTGGAACCGCAACTGCATGACTCATCCTCGACGCTTGACCTTGAGTCCCTCATCAATGAAAGCCTCAAAGACGGACCCCTCATCACAGGCTCTCAGCTCCTCAGAACTGATGCATCGCCCCAACTGCGCAACGCATCCTCAACACCGGACTTTGCATTGCAAGTCCCCGTCGACAGGAACCCCAAAGACGACGCAGCCTCACCGCATCTCAGAACCATCACCTCGGCTGCGAAATGCAACTTTGATGCAGATCCTTGCAATGCTCCGCAAAGAGGATATAAGGTACTTTGCTCAGCGGGCTTTCCTGGGTCCCTGTAGCCAGCCTGCACTCCATCGCAGTGGGCCTGAACTTGTGACTTTGTCCCGGTCTGGCATGACCAGATATCCACAGTTGGTGCTTTGTGCTTTTTGGCGCTATTTCCATCAAAATTATTAAAATTGCATATCTCTGGGTCTAATGATTGGATTTTTGTTGTTTTGTTCTTGTTTTATTTATTTAAAATGACAATTTTTAGGACAAGCCTAAACAGTGCTTGCGCTGTTATGCGATCTGCTGTCTGTACTTTGTGGGTTCTGACTCCTCCCACGCTTTAGATTGGCTTGTGTGTGTGTCCTTTAGACATCGTAGCCTTCAAATGGCTACTGGTGGGTGCATGTGCCACCTTTTCTCGCAAGTATACTCCCATGGAGCATTGCCACGGGAGTGAGCAGGGACGTGCAGGCTGCATGCGTACCTTTATCTTCTTGTTTTCTACTGCTGCTCTCCATGTGCCGTTGCTGCTCCTATCAACATGCCTGCAGCTGTGTGTCTTCCATGGTGTTCGCTACTCCATCTCTACTTCCTTTTTAATATAATATTTTCATTTTATTTTGCTATGATATGGTGTAATGGGGGATGAGGTATTGGCGGCCAGCTCACCACTGTTTGGGAGAAGTAGGTTCAATCACTGATCCTGAAGCCTCTGTCTACGCTGCCCTTCTCCTGTCATCAGCGGCACTGTGCTCTGTCAGCAGGTGACACACCTCCAGGTCCCGCCCTCTAAGAACACAGTGAGCCTGTCGCGTGTGCTGGTCTGACGACTTGGTCTATGAGCGCCGTTTGCCCACCTCTCCCATGCCTCCAGCTCCTCCTCCTGGTCCTCCTCACCTGTCTGGCCATGGCCGGCACAGCGCACAAGCTCGCCTTGGCAGACTTTGAGGTGTTTGGCCATGTGCAGGGTAGGTAGGAGCCTGTCCGTTGTTAAGGAACTGCCATGGCTTCGGTGAGTTGGTTATCTGCCTATATGAGAGCCTCCAATACGGATATATTATGTAAAGTTTATGCTCGTTGACCACTGGTAATAACCACTTTCCAAGCTGCCCTCACCTGGTTCAGGTGCATTTTGTGAGAAGGGCTGAATCAGAACGAGTGAGAGAGGGGTAAAGAAAGGCTGTACCTTTCTGTGAAAGGGGGATTCCTTGCAAGGGCTGGGGGTGACCCCCAACACTGAGGGGCTGTCCCTGAGCTTTAAAGAGGGGGCAAAGACCTGGTGGATGGAGGCTTCATCCTCTGCACGTGTCTGTGCCTGAGGGTGTCTTGCTGTTTGTGAGGCTGTGCGTCTGAGTCAGTGTGTCTGCAGAAGCCTGTGTGTGGCAGCCTGCTCACCCGAGTGGCTCCCTGAACTCTGGCAGGCAGGAGGCGCAGCCCAAGGGGGCTCTCGGCACAAATGGGCCAGATGAGCAATAACCAATCGATCATCAATGAAGGCGAGGAGAACAAGATGGTAGGAGCCCAGTCTGCCACTGGTCGGAAGGTGATCACAGCGTCAGTCGAGCTCTTCTGTGATCTGCGTCACTTCACTGGCTGTGAGCACGGCATCAGCAGAGCACTAGTGTGATCTGTGTCAATTCACTGACTTTGAGTGCGTCATCAGCTGAGCGCGTATGTGATCTGAGGCACTGCACTGGCTTTGAGCACGGCATGAGCAGAGCTCTTGTGTGGTCTGTGTCACTTCACTGGCTTTGAGCACAGCATCAGCAGAGCTCTTGTGTTGTCTGTGTCTCTGAACTGGCTTTGAGCACAGCATAAGCTGAGCGCGTGTATGATCTGAGGCACTGCACTGACTGTGAGCAGACATCAGCTGAGCACTTGCGTGGTCTGTGGCACTGTTAGGGACACTGACACTGCCCGACCTGACTCATGTTCTTGCTGTGATTGTGACACGCACTGTCATAAACTTTATAACAGTCTGATGTTTATAGCAGAACATGTTTGACTCGTGACCGATGGCTGAGCACCTGTAGGATCATCTCGGAGACATGCCTGGGTTGAGAAGAAAATAATTTCATTCTGCCATCAGGCATGCTGATCCTCTGGGCTGCCCTGCAAATCTCAGAATTGTTGTCTGATTCCCTTTTGAACATTTGATTTAATACCACACTTTGGGGCATATTAGCAAGGGCACTATCGCCGCTTTAGCGGCACTTTTTGCCGCTAAAGCGGCGATATTTATATCGCCCTATCAGCAAACTGTCTCTAACAGCAGTTAGCGACAGTTTGCGGGCATTAGCGCCCGTTTTTTTACCGCTCTGCATGTCAGCGATATTTATCGCTAATGACATGCAAAGTGGGCGTTCCCGACGAACAAACCTGGGAAACACTCGCTAACAGGCCTATCGCCTATTAGCAAGGTGGCCATGGCCCCAGTTAGCGACGTGAAAAGTCGCGCTAACCGGGGTCATCGCCATTTATTTAACACCTGCAATTAGCAGGTGTTAGCCATACCTAACATGGGGGGTGGATTATGCTGATACGACCACAGGGTCGTATCAGCAAGGTGTTCTCCCTTCTCCATGCAACATCGCTGGTTTTTCAGCGATGTTGGCCCATTTCCCCGCTATCGCTGGAATATTCATCGCCATAGCGCTAATCGTTGCTAATACAGCGTTAGCGTGGCGATATATTCCAGCGATAGACGGCGATAAAAAAAATCACGCTAAGCAGGGTTAGCGATGATTATCGCCTCTTCTTGCTAATATGCCCCTTTGTTGTTAAGTATTTCGTGCATTGAGTTTATTCAAAAGCTTGTTTTATTGAAAGGCACTAAAATACCAGGAAGAGCGATGATAATACTCTGCACTCTCTCTGTCTCTCCTCTAACCTCAGACTCCCTGGCTATCCTATTCTACCCCTCAGTTCTCTCTCTGGCTCTCACCTCGCCATTTCTCTTTTCTTTCTTTCTTTCTTTCTTTCTTTCTTTCTTTCTTTCTTTCTTTCTTTCTTTCTTTCTTTCTTTCTTTCTTCCTTTCATGAATTTCCCTTTTCCCCACTTAATTCTACCACCTCCTAATTCTGTTTTACTGTCTCTCTCTCTTTCCATCTTTTGATCTTTCCATCTGTTTCACCCTGACTATTCCTCGTTTATTTTCTTTCTTTCTCTTTCGTTTCTAGCTTTCCCTCTCATTGATGTCATTATAAATGTCATATAGCATCTTGAGTAATGTCATCAATGATGCCATCAACGATGTCTTCAGTGACACCATGTGTAAAGCGAGGAGCAGTGTGTAGGTGGCAAGGATTATAGTTTGGTAACTTAACCACAACTGGCCAGTTTCAAGGTTTTTTTTAGTTCTTTTTTTTACTTTCATTCTGTCTTTCTTATACTTTTCTTCTTTTCTTTTCACAGCGTAATTCTACCTCTTCCTCATTCTCTTTCTTTTTCAGTGTTTAGGTGTGGCCTCTCTTGAACTATTCCATGCAATCCAGCCCTAATAGCTACTTCATTAGTGTCTAAAGCGCCAGCCATCGGAGACACTGTACATACCACGAGACTAGATGTGACTTGTTTACAAAGTCATTATTCAGTTCCAAAAATGTGGCATAGAGCTGCCCCCCTGAACTTGTATTGGGCACCCTTGGTCTACTATTTCACAAATGATGAACAGAAGTGTCCACGTCAGGGTTTTATCTCTGGCGCTATTGGTGGTGTTTGTATATTCCGTGGTGAGTCTTCTATAAGGAGAATGTTATGCAGAACATTGTGAATGAGCCCTTCCTGCTTACTTGTGGCACACAGGTCCATCATTGGTGTGTTTGAGAGCTTCCACTCATCCATGTTTTACCACAAGTTGCTGCTTCCTGTGAAATTGTGCAACTTATTCTAACGTGCTCAAACTTACTCCAAGGTTTGTCTAATCCAGATGTAGTCCACACTGTTAGGGCTTTTAATTGTGATAAATGTAGAAATCTGCACTTGTCCCCTATTTCTAAGAATTGGGAAGTCTGGATAAGTAGCCTTGCAGTTAAATAGCCTGGTTTGCATTGTGCATGTAACGTAAGGTAGGGTAACAAGTTAATATTTATACATTTACTCTTTTTGTGCATGGGTGCCGCACTTTATGTTTGCAAAAACAACAATTGATGGACAGAATGCAGAACAATGTCGTACATTCACCCCAGTACAGAGATCTGGGCCTAAATCAGTCGTTTTTTTGCTCACCATGCCATTCCAGTTTGGACCCAGCCATATGCAAATCAGTCTTGACCCTGCGCCCAATGGGAACAGTCCAGCCCGAACTGCCAGGCCAGGTCCTCTCTGGACTGGAAACAAGCATCCTAGGACCGGTTTCGGGCTTTCAGCCCTCATCAGCCAGGATAGCTTGACTCCAGTGGCATGGAGAGCACGGGACCCACGTCTGAGCATACCCGTCCCACTCAGGGTGACAAATGCAAAAACAACAATTGATGGACAGAATGCAGAACAATGTCATACATTCACACCAGTACAGAGATCTGGGCCTAAATCCATCGTTTTTTTGCTCACCATGCCATTCCAGTTTGGACCCAGCCATATGCAAATCAGTCTTGAACCTGCGCCCAATGGGAACAGTCCAGCCCGAACTGCCAGGCCAGGTCCTCCCTGGACTGGAAACAAGCATCCTAGGACCGGTTTCGGGCTTTCAGCCCTCATCAGCCAGGATAGCTTGACTCCAGTGGCATGGAGAGCACGGGACCCACGTCTGGGCATACCCGTCGGGGTGACAAATGCAAAAACAACAATTGATGGACAGAATGCAGAATAATGTCGTACATTCACCCCAGTACAGAGATCTGGGCCTAAATCCATCGTTTTTTTGCTCACCATGCCATTCCAGTTTGGACCAAGCCATATGCAAATCAGTCTTGACCCTGCGCCCAATGGGAACAGTCCAGCCCGAACTGCCAGGCCAGGTCCTCCCTGGACTGGAAACAAGCATCCTAGGACCGGTTTCGGGCTTTCAGCCCTCATCAGCCAGGATAGCTTGACTCCAGTGGCATGGAGAGCACGGGACCCACGTCTGGGCATACCCGTCCCACTCGGGGTGACAAATGCAAAAACAACAATTGATGGACAGAATGCAGAACAATGTCGTACATTCACCCCAGTACAGAGATCTGGGCCTAAATCCATCATTTTTTTGCTCACCATGCCATTCCAGTTTGGACCCAGCCATATGCAAATCAGTCTTGACCCTGCGCCCAATGGGAACAGTCCAGCCCGAACTGCCAGGCCAGGTCCTCCCTGGACTGGACACAAGCATCCTAGGACCGGTTTTGGGCTTTCAGCCCTCATCAGCCAGGATAGCTTGACTCCAGTGGCATGGAGAGCACGGGACCCACGTCTGGGCATACCCGTCCCACTCGGGGTGACAAATGCACTTTATGTTTGAGCACAGCACCCGCTTTTATATTTACAACATAGGCGCTGCCCTTTGTGTCGCAGCACGCCGCCCGATTTTATATTTACAAAGCCAATAGCTGTAAGTCTCGTAAATGCGAGACCTATTGCATTGCAAATGCTTGTTCTTACATAGTGTGGGGTAATTTTTGTGTGGTGTTTTTCACTTTATTACTGTTTGAAGTATTGCACAAATGTGTTACACATTACCTTTGAATTAAGCCTGACTGCTCTGTGCCAAGCTACCAAAGGGTTAAGTATAGGTTAATTTAGGTTTGGCTCATGCCTCACCCTGACAAAGATTGTTATGTTATGTTATTTATATTTATAAAGCGCGACGGTTACCCTGGGGTGTCCTGGCGCTAGCTTAGACTATCAGATCACAGGATGGTCTATTGTCCCTAATTGTTAAAAAGCCATGTTTTAGTGCCTTTTTAAATGACATCAAATCAGGGGCGGCTCTAATGAGGAAGGGGAGTTCGTTCCAGGCCCTAGCGGTACAGGTGATAAAACTTCTCCCTCCCCAGTTGACTTTCTTAAAGAGAGGTGCTGCTGTCACCATCTTTGCTCCTAAGGAGCGAAGATTTCTTTTTGGAACATACCAGTTAAATCGATGTTTAAGATGGTCTGGTCCTACTCCATGAAGGGCTTTGAAGGTGGTACAAAGGGATTTGAATCGCACCCGTTGCCTTACTGGCAGCCAGTGAAGCTTTTTAATTTCTTTTGTAACTGATACGAATTTCGGCATTCCAGTAAGCAACCTGGCTGCCGCATTTTGCAATAGTCGCAGTTTATTCATATGTTGCTTTTGAATGTTCAGATAAAGGCCGTTGCAATAATCCAACCTTGATAAAATAAGGGATGTTATCACTATGCGTTGGATGTCCTCGGTTAGGAAAGGCATTATTTTTCTAATCATTCTGAGGGACTGGAAGGTGGCTGATGTAACTGCATTTATCTGATCCTTAAAAGTCAGTTTGTCATCAACTATTACTCCCAAATTTTTTGCTTTCCTAACAGGCTTTGGAAGGGTGCCTAGTTCTTCCGGCCACCATCAGGGGGCCCAGAAGTTGGCATTGTTTCCAAAGATGATGACCTTGGTTTTGTTTGAATACAATTTCAAGCAGTTCTGTGTCATCCACATCTTAACTGATCTCATACAGTCATGAAACCTCTTGACCTTCTCTGATTCCTGGCCTGGCAGCAGAGACACCACAATTTGTGTGTCATCCACATATGAGGATAAGTAAAAGCCAAATGAACTAATCAAATGGGCCAAGGATGAGACGTAAACATTAAAAAGAGTGGGGCTAAGAGATGACCCCTGTGGCACCCGACAGGGTAAAGAGAAAGGTTTAGAAGAGAATTTATCCTAGGCTACTATTTGTGTTCTGTCTGTCAGGAAAGATTGCAGAAGCCTCCTGGCCTTGCCCTGAATGCCGCAGGCCGACAGACGGTCCATCAGGAGATCATGATGGACTGTATCGAAGGCAGCAGCAGATTGTGGTTGCTGCTTGACCAGGGCTCACACCCCAGTCAACCAACAGACCAAGGGGCATATTAGCAAGGGCTGGCGATATAATTATCGCCGCTTTAGCGTCCGTTTTTGGGCGAAAAGCGGCGATAATTATATCGCAATATCATCAAGGACAGGCTAGCGCGTGTTTCCTTGATGTAGAGCCCGTTTTTTCACAGCCTCGCCTCGCATCGCTAATGAGATGCAAAGAAGGCGTGGCTGTGAAAACAACACATGTTAATATCGTGAAGGCAGCTTCGCGATATTAACAAGGAGGTGCAGTGATAAAAAAAATCGCGCTACCTCAGCCTTAACTCAGGAATTTAATGTCTGTTAAATTCCTGACTAAGGCATACTTTTAATGGGAGATGGATTATGCTGATACGACCACAGGGTCGTATCCAGGGGCGTAACACAGGCCCCCGCAGCCCCCGCGGTGCGGGGGGGCCCCGTGGTCCTGGGGGCCCCCTCGGCAGAGGAGTGTTATAATAATGACAATGGCCTGCCGCCCATGCACTCCAATTGCTGGTTCTCTGCACGGGCGACAGGCCATTATTAAAACGGGCCCTCGGCCTCAGAGACAGAGGCTAGGCATGCGCAGCCGCAGTGAGGCACGCACGTTCACATTTTGTGCGCCGACTGCGCGCCATCAGCAGTGGTCTGCAGGGTGGGGCAGGGTAGGTAATGAACGCAGTGTAAATTGCACATGCAACGGCACCAGCCGTCTGAGCCTGCCCCCCCATGGACGCTACCGAAGCAGCCAGCCTGCAAGCAACTAAGTAAAGTCACGTCTCCTTCCATCTCTCCTCAGGTAAAAAGCTTTCCTCTGTTCATTCTGGCCTGGTGTGCAGTGAATATTCTCGGTTAAAAGGGTGGTATTATCCCAAATAAGCCGCACCCAAGCGTATTAATTATTTTAAGCCAGTCTCGTGCTCGGACTAAGATTTTTTTTTTAAACTTCTGGGGACACTTCTAAAGGGGAAGTTGTTAAGCAAGAACCGAGCGTTTTTATGCTTTGCAACAGAATCATTCACCAGTTCGCAAGCAAAAAAACAAAACCCTGTTTAATGTTTTTGGTAAAGATTTGCGTTATGTAGCACATTTACCTCCGCTCACATTCATTCAGGGTGCATCTTCGTTATGTAATTTTTTTTATTCAGTGAATTATTCGGCTTCAACACCTACGTCTCAAGTTTCTGCCTGTTGATGGCAAGCGGCTTGGATTTCAGCGCTGGGCGTATAATACAAATTAACTCTGTTTATTAGACCCCATAAACCACAGACTCGGATTGATAAGGCGGGCAATCGGCCGATTGGCCTCTGGCGAGGCCAGTTATTGGGCCATTTTTTTTTTTGCCTACCAAGGACTCCGCCCCTAGTGCACAACGAGAAAGGCTGTTGTTTGTTACAGCTTTAACAAACATATCCTGAGCCTGAACCCATCCACGTGAAGTCAGACCAGTGGGCTATGTCGGAGGCAGAATGAAAATGGGCTGCTCCATCTGTCACAGCACGAGGTGTGCCTGCTGTCTGGCTTCCTCCAGGTGTGAATGAGGCCCCAAGGAGCTGCTGATGGGAAGCCTTTAGCAATTGCTTTGCGGGAGACTGCCACAGTGTAGAGGAGTGGTGGGGATGGCGAAGGCCAGCGAGAGAGCTCCTCAGTTTATTTGTGTCCCTCTCCACGCAACAGGCAGTGATAAATCAATTTATGCTCTTCTTCTTTGTCTGCAAAATCTCAATTACTGCAGACAGCGGGGACAGGTGTGGCATTGGTTGACTTTGAAACTGGGAAACAAGGTTTAAGTCCCAGCGTCTGCTCAACATCCTGTGATTCTGGGCAAATCACTTAATCTACATGAACCTAAAGAAATTAATGACTCTCTAATGTGTTATCTGGTGCCTCTGGGCCAAATTCTTGCTATATAAAACTGCATGTTAGGAAAGTGACACTTTTTATTTTTTGCAGTTACACACTAGCATCATTTCCTTTCCCACATCGTACATGCGAATCGAACAGCAAGCAAAACAAAAAAAACAGATGCATCTTTCACCAGCCTCTAAGCATTGGAGGGGAGGGCCTCTTAAGTACTGCAAAAAATAAAATGAATATCAAAAAAGCCTTGGGTGAGTGTAAAAGGCAGTCAAGGTCTATGCCTTGCCAGGTCATGTTTCCCAGCGAACATTAATCAAAACATCGACAGCAAATTTATGGTTAAAAAAACAAATTAAGTGAGTTCCTAGTATGTTTGATAATTCTGTGCTTCCAAAGTTTATTTTTTCATTTGGAATGTTAATTTCCTATTTAAGTACTGGCCCTACAAGCTTTAAAATACTTTTATCACCACAAATTTCATATTCCACTATACTAATTCACCACTAATCCCTTATGGGTCCCAGAGTAGCGTGCTACTCGCCAAAAAAGCGCTTCAACACCTCATCAGAGGTAAGCAAGCATTATATAAATGCAAACCTTTTTTCCCTCTTCTATCCCTCAGCTACCTTTCTCTATCCACCTGAATAACACCTCCACCACTCAAACTACTTTCATATTTCACTATGCTAATCTTCAACACTAATCCTTTATGGGTTCCGGAGTAGCGTGCTACTCACCAATAAAGCGCTTCAACACCCCATCAGGGTTACAAGCGCTATATAAATGCAAACCTTTTCCCTTTTCTACCTCTCCCCAACCCTTCTCAATCCAAATAACTGACTAACATATCCACCACTCAAACTACTTTCATATTTCACTATATTAATTCAATACTAATCCTTATGGGTTCAAGAGTAGCGTGCTACTCACCCAAAAAAGAAAGTGCTTCAACACCCAATCAGGGGTAACAAGCGCTATATAAATACAAACCTTTTTCCTCTTCTATCCTTCCGCTATCCTTCCGAATCCAAATAACTGACTAACCTATCCACCACTTTAATTACTTTCATATTTCACTATACTAATTCAACACTAATCCTTTATGGGTCCCGGAGTAGCGTGCTACTCGCAGAAAAAGTGCTTTGACGCCTCATCTGGGGTAGTAAGCACTATATAAATACAATTACAATACAATACAATCATGTGAGCCCGGCATGCAGCTCCGCGTGGCACCTTGTGCACACTGAAAGCAATCCCATATTACAGGTAGAATAAAAACCAATTTGAACTCTTAGCACACAAAGATTGTCCTTTCAGACTTATCAACTGCCTTGGGAAAGGTTGGTTGGAAATCCTGGCTTGATCTACGTGTCGCCATAGGCAAAGATGGAGTGTGCTATGGAAATGTCCAGATGTGTACTATGCACAGTTGTTTGCCTTAGTGTCTGGGTAATCCTCCTTCATTTATTGGGGTCATTTCGGCTGCACTGTGAACAGCATGAAATGATCAGGTCACCTTTGCTTGGAAAATTATGTAAACTTCTTCCAATGGGCTGGATTATATTAGGCATACTAAAGGTCCTTTAAGATGCATACAAATTTCTGAATATAGAGAGCGTGTACTTTTTGGGGAATGCTTGACCGTGCAGTGTTTTGTTTTGTGGTTTGTTGTGGCCATTTACATTTTACTTTATTTTTGTATTTACTGACCCTTTATTTAAGTTAAATTACTTACTGTGCATTGAAAGTACGTCTGGGACCCTCATGTCATTGATTTTTATCAGTTCTGAGTGTAATATTGATTTTACAAACCATACAAAAAAAGAATGAATAGGGTAATAGTGTCAGCCAAAAGAGGACATTTGAAGCACAACAGGTTTAAGGGTTAGAGTGCATATGGGTGCCACTTTTAACTTGCAAAGATTTACAGAGTGTCCAATTCTTTCCATTTGCGAAGCTTGCAGTTTCCCATTTCAATCCCGCAAAGTTTGTCTCTGCATAGTGTAATCATTTTTACTGCATAGCAATATATTTTTTCACTTTCAACAAAGCTAGCAAAGATGAAAAATGTGTCTGCGAGTTTACCTTTTGCAGATCTTTTTAATGTGTAATGGCATTGCAGAGGGGAAGATACAGGCCAATATCTCCGAAGGTTTTGTATGGCTTAATTTTGTAGTACTTCTGGCTTACTCTTGAATTCTGTGAGCAAGGAAGGAGCAAGCTCGGAACAGTCTTTCTTATGTCTACTATTCATGAGTACGATAGGAGTACTAAATGTGTAAGTCTCACCCATGTCCTGCAAATCTTTTGTGAATTGGCTCATGAAGCTCAATTCACACACGGCCTGATTCACAAAAGGTTTGTCACGAGTAGGTATGACATATTCTTGCAGTACTCCTGGTTTACTTCCGAATTTCATTATTAAACCAGGAAAACTCCTGGCTTACTCTTGGCATTCAGCCCCAAGAATACACACCATTCTCTGGTCCCCTCCTACGACATCAGAACCCATTGCCTCTAATACCCCCTGAAGCCCTACCCACCCTACAAAGGCTGACCTGGTCCTGCACCCATTTATCACCTCCTAATAGCTGGTGGTGAATCGAAGCAGATTTATCCACAGAAGGAAGGCTCCACATGCTGTTTTGGACCAGGTAATTCCCAGTTCATGTGTTAATTCACATTCTAGGGACCAGTACTCAGAACAGCAGGATTTAAATCTGGATATACCGTCAGGAATCCCTCTTTCTGGCTAGACGGTATCCTGGCATCTTAATCCAAACCACTTGTAATTGGGGGCCCAATGTTTCCTTTGATTTAAACCGATTCATTTTCTCTGCACCATTTTTGGTGAAATATTGAATTGGCTTCCCTGAGTGCCTACCCAATGACCCTTAACTGCTGCATGTTCTGCTTTTATAACCATAGCGAGAAATACAACTTTAGCATTCAAAAGAGATTGCAAAATATTTTAATCTTGAAGAGAAATATTAGTGGATCTTTTTTAGCAGGAAGAAACTCAAAGTAGACAATAAAGTAAGATGAGTTGATATAGAAAACCTAAGTGTTACCTCAATTTATGGTACCATGCCCACCTTCCGGCTCGAGGAGAAGAGTAACAAGCTATTTGCCTATTATGGTTTCAGAGAGAGGTTTTCAAAACCTACAATCAAGATCTTGATCCTGGCATGAATGCCTTAAGAATTGCATACAAATGACTTTTCCCCCCTAAAGAAAATGGTATCTATCTATCTATCTATCTATCTATCTATCTATCTATCTATCTATCTATCTATCTATCCATCCTAGTTGTCTGGATACCTATTGCTGATTTTTTTGTCATAGGTGAGCACAGATCATGCAGGTGTGTCATGACACAGGCCTGTCTCACGGAATGCGGTCTTGTTGGACCAGGAGGAGCACCCAAAGTGCTATCCTCATAGTGGCGGAAGGCTACCTCCTTCACCAGGAGTTAAGCAGCACAAGGGCAGTGGTGGCAACATACTGTGTAGTGATCAGTAGTAGTGAACAGGTCCTTTTAACCCTGTGCCATTGGAGTGAGGCCTACAGGCTCACTCACTTTTTTGAAAGTTCACTGTGCTTGACTCACCCTTGACCTACTTTAGGTAGATGTGTAGTGCTGCGCAGGAGTAGTGACTCTGCTCTAGATGTGTGTGTGTGTCTGGGAAGAGTACAGTACAGGGATTTATGTATGCTGCTGCCTGCTGTACCTGTTATTGTTTTAACAGTCACTTTGAAATATTTGCACCTTCATGCACAAACCAAAGGGGCATTGGTTGAATAAACTGGTTTGATTTTTGTATGCTGCTACCTGCTGTAATTGTTTAAAAAGTCACTGTGAAATATTTGCACCTTCATGCACAAACCAAAGGGCCATAGTCTGATTAAACTGGTTTGATATTTGTATGCTGTTGTGCTTGTTATTGTTTGACCAGTCACTCTGAAATATTTGCACCTTCATGCACAAACCAAAGGGGGAATTTTTTGACCAACCTGGCTTCATTTCTGCATACTGCTGGACTTGTTTTTATCATGCACTTTGAAAGTGTTTTCACCTTGATGCAAGAAGAAAGGGATTGCTTTACAAAACACGCTTGAGTTTTGTATATTGCTGGATTGATGATTGTTTTATTATGCACTTTGGAAGTATTTGCATTTTTTCCTTTGCTTCATCAGCTACAGATAGTATAGACTCTGTCATTAGGTACTTGCTGATATGGTTTGTTTTTATCCTTCATAATGTGTTATTTATGGTGTTGTTTGCACCTGTCTATAACATGTGCACCTTAAATCTTGTAATTGTTTACAATACAGAAATGATAAATACAGACAAACATCTGCATCAGTTTTCTGAAGCATCCAAGCAGTTTTCATCCTCAGCCTTGTTTGCCTGCCTGTTTTTGTCCTGCTTACTAATAAAGCCATGATGGTAGGAATTGAAATTGCTTCCTCAGTTCATTTTAAATACTATAGAGTGGGTATTTTCATGCACAACCCCTGAGAGACGCAAGTGTGTGACATGCACATAATTCACACCAGTTTATTTCTCTTGGAGCTGGCAGGATACAGAGTTAAATCTTGTATACTACTCGTCTATATTGTCAATCGAGTCTGTGAAATTGCAGGTTTGGGGTTGTCTTTCAAAGTTATTTTCCATCAATGTCAATTCTAATTCAGACCCTATGTAGTTGTTCTTTGTTCTTCAGCGATAGGCAATTCCTGAGACAATAGGACCGCTCCTTGCTATTTATTTCTGTCTTAGTTAAATAATCTGCTCTTGACAATAATGTTACAAATGGCGTAGCTTATATGCTAAGAGTGTTTCTCACTTTCTTATTAGAACTTTGAGGACGCGAATATAGAGGCATTTCATTAAATGTTGGAGGTTTCAATTAAAAATATACCAGATTTTTTGGCGGTGTGGCTGATGGAGCAGGGAAAATAATTTTTTTTAACCCCTAACAAATTTTATAATTAATTAAACAAAATGTTCGTTTAAATGTATTAATCAACACTGTGTGTATGGGAATGGTAATATGCCAATGTATGTGCTAAATAATCTATTAATGGATGTCCGAGTGTCTAATTATAACGTAAAAATAAATGCGTACTAATTAAAATAAATGCATGTTTGTGCTTCATAGAAATAAAACGTGTCGTTGCAAAAACAATAGTGATGGTAAGTAAGGAACAGCTTAAATGTTGCTTTCTGCTAGGTAACAACTAATTGGGGTACGTAGACGGGAGGGAAACGAAAGGGATATTTTTCTCTATTTTAATTATGTTTTGTTTGCCTCAAATTAGTGCTTCTAAAAGTATAACCGAGTGGCGATATAAAATGGCCGCCAGTGGGAAGATGTGCGCAGGCGCAAGGGGACACGTGATACGGGATGAAATTGGAGAAAACCTGAACCTCGTGATGTTTCTGAGAGGCTAGGATGCAAGAAATGGTCAAGGCTGGTGTGACCTAATTGAACTGATAGTGTGCCATGATGATCAGCAGAAGGCCCGTGGGAAACAAGTTTAAGAGAAAGGACAATGACTGCGGAGTTCTCGAATGTGTCGAAAGAAGTTACAAATGTACTGATCGAAACGGATGAAATGGTTTAAGCGTATGGGAAAGGAAATGATCCAAGGACCCTTGAATCCAAAAGAACTTGATTAAAAGAATGAATAAGCTGACATGCATGGACCAATGAAAGAAAAGCGTGATATTAATGTTGCAACAGTTAGTTAGCTAAGTTAGAATTAGGGTATAAGAGGGCCTACTCTTAGTGGGAGGGGGTCAGTCGCGGTTGCAGTCACAGTCAGGAGAGGAGTTGAAGAATCGTGTTGGTGGCTTCCAGTGCTGGGTGGTCCTGATCGATCCCTTACTGAGCGGGAGATGCTGAAAGACTGTTAGATGAGACGGGTTGCAGGTAGCTGATGCTGACGAGCTGAAGTTGCTGTTGCTGTCTTAATTTTCCAGTTGAGTATGAGAATCAGGCTATTTCTAATTCTTAACTTAGGTTAGAAACCATTAGGCTAAATTAGGAAGCTAGGCAGGTAATTAGGGTTTTGGCTTCATGACAAAAATTTCCTTTCTGCAATAAATTGATTATGCTTAATAAATATTTGAATTTAAGAATGAAAAATTGAATAAAGTTTAAATTCTTTCTCATGCTTTTAAAATTTATATAAAGTTTAAGATTCTTTAAACCCAAAATGACTCAGTGGTTATTTTCCTAAATGATTGTGACATCAGAAATTGGTTATTGTGATTCAGCTGGTCTTAATCACTATGAACTAATTTTTTTACACGAATGATTCATCGACAAAACAATGAGCAGGAATATCTTAAGAAATAACTAAAAGAAAGTGACAAATTAAGGTAATAAGATATCCCGGCTCTTTCAGCGGTACATAAATGGTGTTCTCCATTTAGTTCTCATGCTTCTCCTAGGGATATAGAATTTCATAAAGACGTAAAGGAAATCCAGGAGTGTGTGTGTTTGTTAGGCGATGTTTATGGGCCCCATCGTCATGTGGATATGAGAAATATAGTTTGCCCCTGGATGACCTATAAGTGACCTGGGAGAAGGATAGTTTTTATTGTACGCGCTGCATCAGATTTCTTGGTAGCAGAGGATGGTTTTCTATAGATTAGTTTAGTGATTATTGTTTATTGATTATTGATTTTTTTTTTTTAATGACTAACACTATATGTTGAGTCGTGTTATGTTATATGTGAGTTTTCACGCTTCTGGGATGTAGAAAGTGGAACACGTGTGGCAAGAGAAGTCACATGGAATTTGGTACATGGTCTGAATTCATTTTGGTAATAACGCAGGTTGTGTTATGTTAGGGATTTCTGTGCGAAAGGTGTGTAATTGAAATAGCAAATCACGTTTACTTGTGAAACTTTGGCCTTAATTCTCAGGAGCCTAGTCTCCACATGTGTCTTATCCCCAGAGAAACGAGTAAATTGTTTGTTTGAAAGAAGGGTAAGGTAGAGGGAAGTGCTACTTTATCGGCAAGAGTAAATAATTCTGTGGTAGGGTAGAGGTAAGCGCTGCCTACTGGAAATACAGGATTCTTGTGTAAAAGGACAAAGCTGACACTTTTGTTTAGCGAATCAGACTATGGAATTGTTTTAATTGTTGTAACTAACGGAGAAAACAGCGAAAAGAAAAATTGCCGATAAATTTTGTAAAGGAGGGGTAAAGAGTAGAAGTGACGTGGAACAGTGCCGCGCTAGGATTGGATAGTGCGCTAGTCACGTGAACCCAGAGCAGGAGTGACGTAGAAAAGTGCTGCGCTAGGATTGGTTGGTTCACGGACGGAGGGAATTGTTCTGATTGGGACGTTAGTGTGAGTCGCGCTGTAATTGGTCAAAGTTCCGTACACAGAACAGCGTTAGCGTAAAGGGAAAACCAAATAGAAAATATGCCATATTACGAGTATGAAAGGGAAAGAACGTCCTGGATGACGAAATTGAAGAATTTCTTTAAGAAAGACAAAAAGGTTGTGACTAGAGAGGGACAAATAATTCCTCCGCCGAAATCAGCAGCTTCACATATGATGCTGAAATATGGATATCATACGTGCATATGGTTGGAAAATTGGGCTAAATATACAAAGAGTGATGGTGCTTTGGCATTCCCTGAAAATGGACCATTTAGTGTAGCGGTTTTGCGAAACTTGCGAGAAAAAATGTGTAAGTTGGAACCTAGACCTAGACCAACACAGTTTGAGGCTTTGACGGAATGGGAAGATGAAATGTATGAACGAGAGAGATTCAGAGGTATGAGAGATCATGAGTTTATGCCTGGAAGATTGTGGGGAGTAAATCATGAGGACAGAATAAAACGATGGAGATGTGCTAACATGACAGGAGGTTTGTTTCCAGCTTTTACAGTTGAGGAAGGGACTAAGAAAAAGCGGACTGAGAAAAAGAAACATATAGAGAGAGAAAAGTATATGCATGAGAGCGAAACGGATGACGAGTTGCTGGAGGATATTCTAAATAGAAATCCACCTCCGTATCAGCAGAGTTCTACAGTGGTGACACCAAATGCGCCGCAAATAGAAACTATGCGAAATAAAAGTCCGGAAAAAAGAAATGAAGTAAATAGGTCACAAGAACAAATGAGAACTTCTCAAAATGAAGGAATAGAAAGTGACAATGCAAGCGAATTGGCAAGAACAACAAAAGAACTAACTGAAAAGATTAGAGAATTAACGAAAAATATGGAAGCGGTAACTGTGCCTGTAACAATAGGTCCAGTAATACCCGTTTTTGAGAATCAGAAAATTGATGAACGATCTTTGGTAATTCCCATGAGTTCACAATTTCAGAGAGAAAAAGAAAGGATGGAACAGAGTGCAAGTACAAGTAATTTGGCTAGTACTTACAGACCAAGTCCACCTACAAATTTAACGGTGAATGAGTGTAATGGTAGGAAAATGCATATGGTAACGGAATCTGCAACAGAGACTCCTGAAAAGAGTGGAAATTGGGTAGAATTAAATAATACACCCATAGGTCCGACTCCTGATGAGTTAAATGAGTGGATGAAAGCATTTAAAATAAAAGAAACAGAAGAAAAACCATTAGATGTAATAAGGTTGAAAATAGACATGGAAGAATTAATTTTAGGAACGATTGGTACAGAAAAGATAAAAAACTACCAGGATGATGAAATAATGTTTCTGTGTAAAAGTATTACATGGAGGGCAAAGAATTTACATGACAAACTAGAAGAAGTAGCCAGTGAGATTGGAATAGATTTTGCGAAAGTAAAAACATTGCAGAAACCATACAGAGTAGACTTTTGTGAAAAGGATATTGAAAATTTGAACACGGCAGGAAGGTTGACACAGATTAAGGAGTTAATTGTGTTATTGAGAAAATGGGGTGATGTGGACAGATGGAAGGTTAGATGGACAAAGAAAAATGAGAAAACTACAGACAAAGGTTCATTGGCTTTTATGATAACTGAAAAGGAATCCATTGTCAAAGAATACCCCATGAGAGAAACTCCAGGTGGTAGTTATGTGCATGTTCCCTGGACTAGGCAGGACATACTGTCATTTACAAATGATTTCCCAAAGTTAAGAGAAAAGCCAGTTGAGTGGTACCGACAAGTAGAAAGGTTTGTAAAGGTCTCAAAAGTGTTGTGGATAGATTTGGATGGATTTTTTGACATAGTGGTACCAACGGATTTGTGGTCAGAATGTAAAATTACAGTTGACTGGCAAACTACAGAATATCCAAGAGATCCTAAGACAGGAGCTCCAGGTCCTGATGTGATGAAGAAATACGACAAGGTGATTACCTTTTTGAAGAATAAGATTCCTCCCAAAGAGACAGATTGGGTTAAGATTGATAGAACTACACAGGAAAGTAAGGAGTCTGTACATGCATATTATGAGCGATTGTTATTGGTTTTCAAGCAGTATAGTGGTTATGAGGAGCTGAGTGAAAAGGACATGAGTCATTTTGTATACCGATTTGTGTTTGGCCTGAAACAAGAAATAAGTGATATGATTAAGCAACATATGATAAACTGGCAGAATGGAAGTGTAGATGAGGTGCTGAGGTATGCTAAGTATTGTAGTGATGAAATAGAGAGTAAACAGCGTAAGTTGAAAGAAAAGGCAATGTGGGCACAAGTGAAGGTGGCAGAAAAACAAGAAGCTCAATTGGACAATAATAATGGAAACGAATCAGGACAGAATAAAATGCGACCAAACATAGGTAAAGGAAAGGGTCAAGTGAGTCTAGAAGAGGCAAAGAAGAAATGGCCGTGTCATAATTGCGGAAAATTAGGGCATTGGAGAAACGAGTGTAAGTTCCCACCTAAACCTAATCCGGAACATCAATCATTAACTCCACAGCTGCAGAATGAGGTAGTTGTTCAACAAAGTCAGGTGCCGCAACCACCACTTCCCAACACTGTTAACCAGCAAAGATACAGTACAGAAACAGGATTCTACGGAGGAGAGCAGGTAACTCAGTTGCCGCGAGCAGCTAACATTTCTCAGAATTGGTTGCATCAGAGTGAGGATGACCCGGATGAAAGATTCTGACGGTGCGCAGGAGAGGGGAAAGAGTGCGTGCTTGGCGCAACTCTAGAGGTAGATCAGTCAGGTCCCTTTGTGGATGGAGAAGTGAATGGTGCAAACGTAACATTCCTTGTCGATACTGGAGCTACCCGTTCTACTGTTAGATCAGTAGAAATTCCAAACCTTCCTCTCTCAGGTGAATACATCCAAGTGGTAGGAGTAGCCAATCAGCAGATTAAAACCCCACTTACTGAATTAGTGGAAGTAAAAATTGGTTCTTTTAGTAAAATGCATAAATTTGTGGTGTGCGATTGTAGTCCTGTAAATCTTTTAGGTCGTGACCTCTTGTGCAAGATGAATTGCACAATTTATTGTACGCCAGATGGAATTGGATTTCAGACGTCAGATGAAGATGTCTTGTATAAGGTAACTTTGATGAATCAGGAACCTGAAACGAATGGGTTGTTTCCTGCATTTGATGCAGAAAAACTTCCAGAAGAGTTAAAAAGTGCAGTGAAAGAAAGTGTGTGGGATTTTACAGGAGAAGATATTGGATTAATGAGAGAAGTTGATCCTGTAAAGGTGACAGTGAAAGAAGGGATAATTTATCCAAACACGCCACAGTACAAATTAACTCCAGAAATAATTGAAGGAATAACTCCTGTGATAAATAAGATGATTGAACAGGGAATTCTAAAAGAAATCATGAGCAGTCCATGTAATTCACCTATTATGGGACTGAAAAAGCCAAATGGAACATATAGAATAGTACAGGATTTGAGAAAGATCAACAAAATCGTTGTACCATGTTGCCCAATAGTGCCAAACCCTGCAGTAATTCTATATCAAATTCCACATGAAGCTGAGTTCATGTGGAATTTGAAACAGAAGAAAGTGGAGAAGAAGAAAAAGCAAAAACTGAATCAAGGAAAAGAAATTGGAAATCAGAAAGAGAAGAAAGAGAAGGTGAAGCCAAAAGGCCAAGAAAAGGAGATAATTGGCCCAACAGCTATGTAAGAAAATTGAGATATAGAATAATAAGAGCGGAAGACGAAGGTGCTGAACAAGTAAATGAGGTAACAAGTCAAAAAGGACAAGAAAAACCCAGTGGAAAAAGATTACAAAAGTCCAAAAGGACAAAGAAAGTGAACGCAAAATATAAGTCACCAGAGTGGCTGTATATTGCACTAACCGATTACAAAGAGGAAGAAGAAAACACTCACGGAAACCAGAGACTGAGAAGTCGGATGGGAAAAGGTGAGATGCAACAAACCTGAAGTGAAGACTTATAGTGCTTCTGCTGGACGTGACAATTTTACTGGATGTGACAAATCACCGGATGTGACAACGAAAGAATTCTGGAGAGAATTAAAGAAAGTACCAAGCAAAGACTTTTGAAAGCAGAGTGGCATCTAAGTCATTTCTGAGGTGTAGTGACACAATTTTCTGAAACTTAACAAATAGAAAAAGAAAAATGGAAAATAATGGGGATAAAAGAGATAAATGTGAATTTATAAAGAGATGGTGCAAAATGTGCTGCTTTTGTACAGGGTTATTGATGACAATATGGATAGTTTTAGCAATCACAATTCCTATAAGTGTAGCTGTGATAGAAGCAAAAAATGATACTAAACCAGAAAAGAAACTAATATTAAAGAACCAGTTATTTTAAGAAGTAGTGCAGAGTTGCATAAGGATAAGTCAGTAACAGATTTTTCAAAGAACGTTTTTACAAAATTGTTGTATGAATACGTAGAGACAATGGATGTGAGAGATTGTTATGTTTGTATGCAGTTGCCTGCATCAGTATGAGAAGGTGTGACTTATCATCACCTACCTCTGACTTATGGAATAACATGTAGTGTAATAGCGAGTTTATTTTATAAAACAGGTAGATTAGAATCTTATTATACTGATATAGATAAGATTTTTGCAAACATTCCAGTAGTACCAGAACTTAACAAAGTAAAACCAGCAAAAGTTTTAGGAGAATTCTTTTAGAACATAGAAAATTAACGTTAGAAGAAATAGTTAGTAACAACCTTACCTGTGAGTTAAAGAAAGAAGAAAAAGTATTTTTAGAAATGGTTGAAGAAAGAAGAATGAAATTTCAAAAGAAGCAATAAAAGAGGAAGGAAAACGCTTATGGACGTTTGAGGAAGGAAATCATGAAGGGAAAAGATAAATGCAGCAATGACTTTAGATTGGCCGCAAACAGGAAAGTTGTGTATTAGGAGAAATAAGACAGTCTATGACAATTACTTTGTAGGTTCCAGTATCTGCCATGACAATTATCAAATTCTGGGAGGTTGGGGATTCAAAGGTGGAAAAGATCCAATATTTCCAGGTATCTATTATATTTGTGGGAATAGAGCTTATTACAGGTTACCGGACCATTGGTATGGAACTTGCTATGTAGGCCTGGTCTTTCCAAAAAATTTTCACATGGACAGAGAAGAAAAGGGAACATACAAAATGATTAATAGTTTTACACGTAGAAAGAGGGAAAGTTTTTCAGAAATTGTAGGTGATATTTTTGGAGCATTGATACCAGCAGTGGGAATATCTTTGAATGCATTTAAAATTCGGAAGTTATCCACAGTTGTAGATCGTTTGTCTACAGATACTGCGGGAGGGTTCTTAATGGTAAATACCGAAATGGTTGCCATGAGAGCTATGGTGATGCAAAATCGGCTTGCCCTTGATATTCTTTTGGCAAAAGAGGGTGGAGTCTGTGGAATGTTGAAAGTCCAACATTGTTGTACTTACATTCCTGATAACAGTGAAAATATACAGAAGTATATTACAAATATTACAAGTTTGCACAAAGAACTAGTTCCACTGGAGGTTGAAAGTGTTTTGGGAAAACTTGGTAGAGGGTTTTCTTCAATAGCAAATTGGTTAACTAGGATGAGTAGATTAGTGATAGGGAAAGTTATAATAGTAGCAACTATAGTAATACTGATAGCCATGGTATTGAAAATAGTAATAACATGTATAAAGAGAAAAGTAAGACAAAATAAGATAAAAAGAAATAACAGAATAATGAGAGAAAGAGAGAGAGAAATGGGTGAAATTGAGTTGGAGAAAATGAAAGAAAGCATGTATAAAGAGACTAAAAGGCAAGATGAAGAAGAAACAGATGTGTAAATAACTGAAAGCAAAGGATGAAAGACATACTGCCTGAAAAGAAGTATGACTTGGGTTTATGTGGTGATTTAAAAATCACCAAAGGGGGAGTTGATGGAGCAGGGAAAATAATTTTTTTAACCCCTAACAAATTTTATAATTAATTAAACAAAATGTTCGTTTAAATGTATTAATCAACACTGTGTGTATGGGAATGGTAATATGCCAATGTATGTGCTAAATAATCTATTAATGGATGTCCGAGTGTCTAATTATAACGTAAAAATAAATGCGTACTAATTAAAATAAATGCATGTTTGTGCTTCATAGAAATAAAACGTGTCGTTGCAAAAACAATAGTGATGGTAAGTAAGGAACAGCTTAAATGTTGCTTTCTGCTAGGTAACAACTAATTGGGGTACGTAGACGGGAGGGAAACGAAAGGGATATTTTTCTCTATTTTAATTATGTTTTGTTTGCCTCAAATTAGTGCTTCTAAAAGTATAACCGTGTGGCGATATAAAATGGCCGCCAGTGGGAAGATGTGCGCAGGCGCAAGGGGACACGTGATACGGGATGAAATTGGAGAAAACCTGAACCTCGTGATGTTTCTGAGAGGCTAGGATGCAAGAAATGGTCAAGGCTGGTGTGACCTAATTGAACTGATAGTGTGCCATGATGATCAGCAGAAGGCCCGTGGGAAACAAGTTTAAGAGAAAGGACAATGACTGCGGAGTTCTCGAATGTGTCGAAAGAAGTTACAAATGTACTGATCGAAACGGATGAAATGGTTTAAGCGTATGGGAAAGGAAATGATCCAAGGACCCTTGAATCCAAAAGAACTTGATTAAAAGAATGAATAAGCTGACATGCATGGACCAATGAAAGAAAAGCGTGATATTAATGTTGCAACAGTTAGTTAGCTAAGTTAGAATTAGGGTATAAGAGGGCCTACTCTTAGTGGGAGGGGGTCAGTCGCGGTTGCTGTCACAGTCAGGAGAGGAGTTGAAGAATCGTGTTGGTGGCTTCCAGTGCTGGGTGGTCCTGATCGATCCCTTACTGAGCGGGAGATGCTGACAGACTGTTAGATGAGACGGGTTGCAGGTAGCTGATGCTGACGAGCTGAAGTTGCTGTTGCTGTCTTAATTTTCCAGTTGAGTATGAGAATCAGGCTATTTCTAATTCTTAACTTAGGTTAGAAACCATTAGGCTAAATTAGGAAGCTAGGCAGGTAATTAGGGTTTTGGCTTCATGACAAAAATTTCCTTTCTGCAATAAATTGATTATGCTTAATAAATATTTGAATTTAAGAATGAAAAATTGAATAAAGTTTAAATTCTTTCTCATGCTTTTAAAATTTATATAAAGTTTAAGATTCTTTAAACCCAAAATGACTCAGTGGTTATTTTCCTAAATGATTGTGACATCAGAAATTGGTTATTGTGATTCAGCTGGTCTTAATCACTATGAACTAATTTTTTTACACGAATGATTCATCGACAAAACAATGAGCAGGAATATCTTAAGAAATAACTAAAAGAAAGTGACAAATTAAGGTAATAAGATATCCCGGCTCTTCCAGCGGTACATAAATGGTGTTCTCCATTTAGTTCTCATGCTTCTCCTAGGGATATAGAATTTCATTAAGACGTAAAGGAAATCCAGGAGTGTGTGTGTTTGTTAGGCGATGTTTATGGGCCCCATCGTCATGTGGATATGAGAAATATAGTTTGCCCCTGGATGACCTATAAGTGACCTGGGAGAAGGATAGTTTTTATTGTACGCGCTGCATCATGGCAAAGTGGTAGGTGGTGGGTCGGGGGGCCCCCTCCATGTACTTTGCAGGCGGGCCCCCTCAGGTTTCGTTACGCCACTGGTCGTATCAGCAATGTTATCGCTGTTTTCAATGGAACATCGCTGGAAAACCAGTGATGTTCCATTGAAAACATCGCTATCGCTGAAATATTATCGCCATAGCGCTATGCGTTGTAAATATAGCGTTATCATGGCGATAATATTCAGCGATAGCCAGCGATAATATTTCTATCGCTATGTACGGCCAGCGATAATTATCGCTGGCCGTTGATAATATGCCCCCAATTTCTTACACTCCTCCTCTGCAATAACGGCGCTGCTGACAGAAAGGAGCTGCTGCAAACAACTGATTCTGATGTTTTCTGCTTCCTCGTTTTCATTACACCTTAATCTTGTTTTAATGTCCTGTAACGTCCATGACTGCATATCCGATTTCCTTGACAAGTTTATTTGGATGTACCTTTATGTTTTGATCTGCATATTTTTATGTACTTCTATGTAACGGCCCGGAACGATATGTAAAGCTCTCTGATACCTTTGGGTCTAGCAAGCGCTATACAAAACCTATAAATAAATAAATAAACTGAAGACCTCGCTTTTCTAGCTGCAATTCCCGGCTAGTTGAGGCTATGTGAGGTTCGTCCTGCGCTGGGTAACCCTACCTGGGTATCCACTTGCTTTACAAATTAATAAAAACTGAAATAGAAATATTGCGGGCGAGGTTGCAAGAGTTCCTGCAATCTCTAATCTTTTCATTATTGATCTATTACTCAAAAGTTCACGTCATTGAGGACTGTTTACACGCTTCACTACACTTAGTAAAACAGCTTTGATATATTAAAAAGCAAACCGAAATAATGCCGAGATTCAGGTTTCAAAACCGAACGTCCCTTCTACATGGTTAAGGCAGCACCAGAGAGCAGTACAGACCATTGCTCCCTCCCAAAGGTGTCTAAGTATCCCTCGCAGCTGTCAAGTGTCTGGAAATGCATGCCCGGAACTTTTAATATGTCTTTCAAATATAAAGAATGAAAATACATATGATACAATAAATCTCACCAGTCCAAACATTTAAAGTATGTGTGAGAAATGTCTGCTTTAAACACGTTACTCTTGTTCATTCGAAATAATGAATGAATCACAGCATTACACATATCGTTTAGTGTTTTCAATTTTAGTTTACATTTGTAACACAGTCAAATGTCTGCTAGTTCCTAGTTCAGAAGAACACTCATCAGGGGCATAACACGGGCCCTGCAGCACCTGCGGCGGAGGGGGCAGGGGGTGGGGGCAACTCTTCAGAGGGGCCCCCATACCTTTAAAGGCTAGTTCATGTCTGTGAGATGTGGGAGACTCTGGGGGGCACATTTCACAATTCTGCAGGGAGGCCCCATCATTGTACGTCAGACCACTGATGCTCATAAGGCCGTAAATATCTGTCTTGCATTCCATCAAGTGAGGAAAGCGAGTGAGTCCCCACGACATTGCAGATTTGAGGCGACTTTACCTTAACAACAATTTGACGTATGTTAAAAGACGCTCGTTTTGACTCTATGGGGCAGATTTACAATTAACTAACGCAGCACGGCGCAGCAAGTCATTTTGCTGCGCCATGCTGCGTTAGTTTGGAAAGCACAGGGATGCGACATATTTACAAGAATATGTCGCATCCTTGTGCTTCCCCTGCGCTGGCGCACAAACTGCAGCCATGCGCTGGCGCAGGCACCCTTGCACCATGGTGCAAGGATGCCTGCGTCGTGGGAGATTGTTTTTGTGCAGGAAGGGGCACCTTCCTGCACAAAAACAATCACTACAACCATTTTCCTCTTTCAATGTGTGCTGCAGAATGCAGCACGCATTGAAAGAGGAAAAACGAGGAGAAATGAAAACATTTCTCCTCGGTGCGCTCTCGCTACGCCACCTCTAGGGTGGCGTAGCTTTCAGACGCATCTCTAGAGTTACGATTTCTCGTAATTCTGGAGATGTGTCTTGTTCCATGAGTGTTGCGTGGGAACACCCACAGCAACACCCATGGAACGCCCCTTCACCGCAAAGTGCTGCGTGTGAATGGGCCGTATTTACAAGGAGAGGAAAAGTCACGCAGGGTGGCTTTTCCTCTCCTTGTAAATATGGAGCAGCCCCCTGCCCCACCAGTACGTCACGAAAAGTGACGTACTGGTGGCGCAGGGGGCTTGTAAATCTGCCCCTATGTGTTTTCTTGTCACAGTAAACACTTACTCTCCCGTTTAAATCAACACTAAATAACTCACTCAAGAAGGACTCCACTGAAAATTGTCAAAAGCACCTTCCAAGCAACAGCCTGCATTTTTCTTTGCTTATGTCTGGAGGTCTCACAATCGCTGAAGCGTGGCTGGAATGTGGAAAAACCACTAAAATAACATAAATCAATGCACTAATTCCCCAAACCATCAGCTTGTCATTTCCCGAAAATAAAGTAATGTCCCGTAAAATCAGATTGTTGCTCTTTATATTAAATTATTATTTCTGTTCCCCAAAGAAGCTAGCAATTGACATTAAATATTCTTGTTTTGTCTCTAAACTGCAGTTTGTCATTATCAGTGAAAATGCACATTTTGTTCACAAAAACAAGCTTTTCACTTTTAGTGTATAAACAGATTTCATTCTGAAACGTAACTATGCATTTTTTGGTCCATAAATGCCACCTTTTTCATTGTTAGTAAAGAAACTCAGGGGTATATTCACAAGAACGTGTGCTAAACATCTCCAAAAAATGTTAACGCAACTTTACACATCGCAGTCCATCGCGGGAAAATAACCCCGTGTTAACGTGGAATTCACAACACGGCGGTACCATGCGATAGTCTCCTGAAACCGCGGACAATGTCCGCGATACAACCACCGCGACGGAGATAAAAACACATACCCCAACACCAAAAAACGTGCGATGAGCCCATTCGCGATGAGGAAATCAACGATAAGCAGCTCCAGGCTTGCCATACACACACGGCAGGCGGGAAAATCACTACAAAAGGAGAAAAAACACACAAACACAAAATGACCAACACCGAAGCACCATGGAAGCAGCCGGAGCAGGCGCAGAGGACGAGCGCAACCCCACAAGTACCCCGGACGACCAGCCTGGGACCACGGTGACAGGGAAGGGCAAGGACAAGAAGAAGAGGAAGACGAAGTTCAGTCCGCAGGAGAATAGGATCCTGGTCACGGAGGTGATAGAACGCCATCAACAACTGTTCGTCGCCTCCAATGTGTCATTGGGCACCAAAAATGGATTATGGCGGGCCATCGTGGACAAGGTGAATGCCGTTGGAGAGCACAAGAGGACAATGGACGAGGTCAAGAGGCGATGGAATGACATCAAGCGCAAGACCAAGGATAAACTCGCAGGCAACCAGAAGGCAGCAATACAGACTGGAGGTGGGAGCCCAGCGCCACAGCTGGAGCTGGATGACATGGAGGAGCTGGTGTCGACAGTCATCAGTGTGGAGACCGTGGCAGGAGTCGGGGGACCGGACACTGCTCGACATGACACAACACCACAGCAACAGGGTGAGTAACCACCAGGTACTGGGGGGACGGGGGGAGATGGCCACAATGGCACACATGCACAATCAAGCAGAGCACAGTGCACACCCACAATCACTCTGGATCATGGCCCTGATCTACACACTGTCACAATGTACATTGCCATGCTGTCTGAATGTCAACATGTACCATGCGGCCACATACATGAGGACATATTGTAACACAGCATCTCCCCTTCACATTGCAGGGGCACCATCAACGCCACCTGCAGAGCAGTCCTAGCCACTCTTCACTGATGACGAGGAGGACACCACCAGCATCGACACCCATGCCCTCCAAGGCATCATGGAACTCATCCGCAAATCACCTCCAGGACCAGGGCAGCCCAGCTGCATCGAGGAGACCCCACCCACTCCACAAACCACCCAGCAGGAGGCACCCACAACTCCGGCTATCTCCCAAGACCCCCCCGAACAACACATGGCCTTCCAACACCGTGTGTTGGAGGTCCAGAGGGAGATGGCTGAGCAGGTGCGGGTGGGGTTCGACCTCATGGCTACCAAACTGGACGCCATCCATGGGTGTCTGAGTCCCATCAGGGACCACCTCCAGTCCCTAACGGACACCCACACGCCGCTCCATGGTCTCCAACGAGCCCTGGCTGACATCGCTGGAGTCATGACTCGGAGACAGGAACACCTGTCCGCTCAGAGTGGCTCCAGCGATCTCAGCCATGAGATGGCACACATGCGGAAGCTCATGGAGGACATGGTGCGGATGGAGGCGGAAAGGATGGCAGCCACCGCTGCACATCAGCGAAATGTAGCTGGGATCTACCATGCCCTGCATGTCCTCATCATGGCATTGCTGCCACAAGGCGTGGCGCAGATGAATGCTGCTGCCCCTACACCATCCACATCTCCGCCCCATGGTGTGTCAGTGCCTCACAGTGTGGCAGGCATTTCCACTCCGGCACCTGATGTGTCACTGCCACACAGTGCGGCCGACAATCCACCTCCGGCCCCTGATGTGTCAGTGGCACACAGTGCTGCAGCCGAAACAGCACCACCCACAGGTGGGGCAGGGCACACATCCCAGGACGAGGACGTGGCTGGACTTGGGATCAGAAGGAGGCACTAGCATTCATTTCCGCCACCTGGCCTGTCGCTCCTTGGTGCCGCACATGGCCCCATGACCTCCCACTGACTCCCGATACACTCTGCGGCACTCACCTTGGACCACGACATGGACTTCCATATCCTGTTTGGTGACCAATGACACGGCGACCAGACTGCGGACTGTACTCTTCCTCATCCTCTGTCCTTGTCATTCCCTGAGGGACTCTGGCTGGCCCTCCACGGGCCCATATTGTGAAGTGGGGTTGGCATGGCCCTGTACTGCTCCAGCTGCTGAACTCCACTGGATGTGCAATAAACATTCAGGAACGCACTGTTGTGTCATGTCTTTCATCATTCAATTATGAATGTGTGGATGAATGTAGGGTCAGTGATTCCCCCTAACGTCAATGATGCTCATCTAGTGGGATTCCAGTCACAGTGTGCTACGTTGCGGGTGCCGTAGACACCACAACAGGGACACACGCATTAGTCACTTCCTTGTCCGGACATGGACTGCACCACGCCCACAGCACCCAGAGTCGTTGTTGCAAGCCCTGCGCTGGTCCGGCGTACGTCAGGACAGACCACTCCGCTTACGCTCTGAGGGGGGGCCACATAACCACATGTCACAGGTTTACACGCTAGTGGTCTGCAGGTCGCTGGTCTAGTTGTCAGCATGTCGCGGCCACTCCCTGAGGGCAGGTTTGCACACACACCACACCCATCCGGCGCAAGCGTCACTGGCCATGTGACCCCGAGTATATGAGGGGCCGGCAACGTCACATTCCCCACTGCCGGAGGTGACTGGATGACAGACGTACCACGGGGCTCAATCATGAAGGGCCCATGAGTTGTTGCGCACAGGGTTAGTGGCACCCGAGGCCTTGCGGCCGCACGGGCCTACCGCCACGTGGCGCTGACTGGGGTTGCACAGGGTTAGTGGCACCTAAATTGTTGAGCGGGTGTGCAGCCTGCGATGATGACGTGTGCAGTGATGTGGTCTCTGTCATTGATGCCTCAGAACTCAGCGCCATGTGTGGGACCTGCTGGGCCGCGGTGCGGGTCCGCATGATGTGGAGCATGCCATGTTGGCGGGACCGGGGCCTGGAGCTTGCACGGGCACGTGGTGTGCCCACTGGTGGAAACACCGTCGGCTAAAGGTGAGCATTGGGGCCGGGGTGCGCAAGGGCGGATAGCCAGCGCTGGATGGCGGGAGGGGCTAGGGTGCGGCTGTATGTGTGCGCAGGGGCGGACAGGCGTTGTTGCCGTGTGCAGTGGGATGGACTCTGACATGATTGACTCTTGCCTCGGTTACAGGTTGCAGACCTGGTGGCTTGCAGTGTATCCCGGCACTTGTTTGGAGGCACACCGGTGGCAGCAGGTGAGCAGTGGTGCCTGGGTGCGCGGGGGTGGCAGTGTCCTTCCTTCTCTCTCTCTCTCTCTTTCTCTTTCTCTCTTCATTTCACTTTCACTCTCCCTTCCTTTCCTTCTCTCTCCCTCTCCCTCCCCCCTCTCCCTTCCTTTCCTTCTCTCTCTCCCTCTCTCCCTCTCCCTTCCTTTCCTTCTCCCTCTCCATCTCTCACTCTCTCCTTATCCCTTCCTTTCCTTCTCCCTTTCCCTTTCCCTCTCCCTCTCTCCCTTCCTTTCCCTCTCCCTCTCTCCCTCTCCCTCTCCCTCTCCCTTTCTTTCCTTCTCTCTCTCTCTCCCTTCCCTTCCTTTCCTTCTCTCTCTTTCTATCTCTGCCTTTCTTTCCTTCTCTGTTTCTCTGTGTCTCGCTCCTTTGATGTGCGCATGACACACGTTCTGATTTTGTGCTTTATTTTCCAGGCTGTGACATCATGATTGTCCCGGACGGACCCGACAGGAGTCTTCCGCATTGGTGTTTTGTGTTGTATTTCAATAAAGTTTTTGGTTGTTACTTCAATGATGAGTGACTGTTTCTCGTTCTTCTGTCTCAACATGTGTGTTTCTGTTTGTCATTGTGCGACATCATGCGCTTTTTGTGGCTCTTGTGTCGTGCACGGTATGTGTTTGTCCGTGCGGGTGTGGTCCGGGGGGGGGGGGCCTGGGTGTGGTGGCGGTGGGTGTTGTGGCCCTCATGGGTCTCCGAGCTGCATGATCATTGGCTCCACGGCATCTGTGGGTCTTCAGATGTGGCTCTGGCCTGGGCTCCCTTTCATGCTGCAGGTAGTCCTCCTGCTCAAAAGCAAAAGGCAGGTGTTAATTCCCTGCTGCTACCGCGGCTTATCGCCTGTTTTTGGTTGGCACCGCAGATCTGGCAGTTCGTTGTGAAAGTGGTGTAGTGGTGTTTTCGTGTGTTTTTGCACGGGAACGCCTACTCTGCATCTCGTTAGGGTTAGTTGGTGGTGTCACTCGTGGAGGTAAATGTTGAGGCGGTTATCGCGGGAATACTTGCGTTGTCTGCAGTTTGCAACCGCTTGTGAATGGGGTGTTAAATATGTCACCACTTTTGTTGCGTTAAGTTGGCGATAACTCGGAGATAAGTCCTTGTGAATAACCCCCTCATTTTCTCTCCAAATGTCAGCTCGTTATTCATTAAAAACTACTATTGTTGCCTGCAAATACCAATGTGTTATTTCTGGGAAATTCACAAATGCTGTCCACATCTATCTTATCATTTTGGTTTTGTAAAGTAATGCACTAATACCGCACAGGCACATATACTGGCCATATACAGTCTGATTTGCCCAAGTACAGATTGAAGCATAACTTGCCAAAGCATATGCTTAAAGAATGCTTCATATTTCCATGTATAGCCTCCTACAAGCTACATCTTACCCGCCCACACAGAGGGTCACATGCCTGCGTATAGGTTTGTGTGAGGAACTGATTCATATGACCAGCATTTATTTCCCATTTAAATGTTCATGTTTCCAGTGGCGTAACACAAAATAATGCGGCCCCCCGAAGAATGTGTAGAGGGGCCCCAGATTCTCTCATATCTCACAGATATGCATTGGCCTTGGGCTCATTGGGGGCCCCCTTGAAAGGGTTGGGGGACCGCTGCGCCGCAGGAGCATGCATTATGCCCCTGCATGTTTCAGGCCTATGTAACACCAACATATCCCAAAAATAACATTAGAGAAGAAGGTTCAGTCTCAATTTCCCACAGCAGCTATATCTATGTAAGTCATCATATGCTACTGTACCACTTATATACCAAGAACAATTTCGTATGCCCTGGTTCAGACCAGTAGCGTAACGAAACTAGAGGAGGCCCCCCTGCAAAGTACATGGAGCCAGTGTCAGGAGCTTTCGGTCCAGGGGCCCGTGCACAGTGTGAGACGGGCCCCCTGGAGCTCGGAGGCCCGCCGGAGCTCGGGGGCTAATATTACCCCACTGGCTCAGGCTCAAATGATCAAATGAAGCCTCATATCCGTATGTACGTACTCTTATCTCCGTGTTTCACATCGTATGAAAGGAAGATGTTAAAATGGTCAGGCTGGGCCTTTTATTCCAACATATGTCCCCATCAGCCGACATCCTGCCATTATATGTCAGAAACCGCTTAATATCTCATTTAACCTCGCATGAGTATGTACGATCGCAGTTCATAATATAATATTTCATAGATGACACCTTCATTCTCTTAGGCCCAGGTCAAATACCCATTTACAGTCTTATAAACATATGCACGCTTTGTATATCCATGTATTGTCTCATATACAGAAGAACTACATTTACAAATCAGGAACACCTCCATATGCCCAAGGTAAATCTTTCTTTATGTGAGGATGTACAGTTTCTGTGTAGTGCTACCATAAGACATGAACATGTTTAGACTCATATGACCAAGGTTGACCTCATATGCCAATGCACCAACATCATATGCCAAGAACAATGGCATAAGACCAGGTTCAATCTCACATGCCAATTTGTGGTCTCTTATTTTGTGCAATGTAGTGTTGTGTTATTGGCATTTACACGGAGCACAAACTGCCTTTGGTATGGCAAGGCAACACCTGCAGTAGTCCAGGGTCCACATTACCATGAGGGCACACTTTCCATGTTTGTGACATGGTGCACCTTAAAACAGATGCGCCGGGTGCAAACAGGGAAAGTGTGCCCTATTATGGTGAATGCGCTGGCTTTAGGGCAATCCTCAACTAGTGCTGCCACAGGGCAGCGCATTCAAGTGAAATATGGAGTGGCTGCTTCAAAGCTGCTCTGTGTTTCACAGTGCAGGCGGCACTCACCTGCACTTTCAAGAGGGTAGAGAGATCCCCTTGCAGGCGGGTGCAGTGACTGACTGCACCCACGTGCAAAGGGATGTCTATGGGGTCTATGGGACCCCCTTTCTCCCTTCAAGAGGGCTGCCTTTAGGAGGCGCACTATAGGCATGTTTGCCTCTGCGCCTGTGTCCATAATACATACATACCAACATTTTAGAAGAGCAAAGTGGGAGATTAAAGAAAAAAAATCGGGAAAATGGGGCCTTGAATCGGGTTACTGTCATGTATGGGCTTTGCAAGTGTGCTGTTGCAGGATTGGACATTTGAAACGCAAATGCACGTTTTTTTCTTACCTTTCAGAAGCATGGATTGCAATGGCAGGCAGAAAGAGGGTGATGCAAGTGTTGTGCACTGGCCTGCAGGAGCAGGTTGCTGGCAGTGCATACACCACGTTACACAATACCAAGCCTTGTCAGCTGAAACCCCGAGTAATCGGGTTTTTGCTTGAAGGAATCGGGAGGCGGGAGACTAGCCTTGAAATCGGTAGTCTCCCGCCTGAATCGGGAGGGTTGGCATGTCTGATAATAGGGCACCGGCCCGAAGGCAAAGTGATTCCCTCATTTGCATGGGGCCACACCCCCATGCAAATGAGGGAACGTCCTTTAATGATAGCACTGGGGCTAAATGTGCACTAGCGCTATCTGTTTTACAAAAGGGGCCGCATAAGCGTCTATGGCCTCTTCTGTGATACCTGGGGTTGCATATACCCATTGCACCCCTGAGGCACTGTCTGTCATACGGCCTCTGGTGGACTTTCCAAAGGTTCCTAGGATATCATAGACCAGAATCGGATTCAACTTGTTTGGCTGTGCAATCCATGTTCTTTTAAGTGCATGTATCAGTTTCAATGCGCTGGAGCAGAGTTTTCTTGGCGTTTGGTGTGTGAAATGGAATGACTTAGCCAGATCTGTTACACATCTCCATTGATGATCCTTGCACTTATTGCCTGGGAGATATAGAAGTGTGCATGTGTGAGAAAGGCAAATGTACTGTTCTGCCTTATCAGTCCACGATCTCGGCAGTATGCAGCATCATATGCCCAGGCACAGACTCATGTGGCATGTACAGCCTCTTATCTCCATACACAGCTCCAGGGGTTTACTGACCACCATCAAATGAAAATGACATTTTAACCTAAGCAGGATCATCTTCAAACACCTGTCCCCTGCACCTTAAACCCATTGACAACCAGGATCATCAGGCACTCAGTCTCCCCATATGCGTTCACATATAGGAACTCTTTCACAAACTCCAGACAGCCTATACGACTCACCTAACCCACCGCGCACTGTCTAACATATGAACACCAGTGATTTTAATTCAGTACTTTGTCATGTTCGGTAGCACTGCCACCTGTGGGTACTCTTCTCTCCTGGTCCTACAGAGGCAGTGCCAGGCTGTGCAAAGCCCACTTCTGCTACTCAGTACTCCTCTGTGTATCCATACTGTGCTGTCTGGGAGGAGAAGGACATGCTGAAGGTTGATTCAATGACCAGTTGAGTGGGCGGGGCTTAGCAGGCCCTCCCTAAGGGTGCTTAGCATGCGTACAAAAAGTGTACGGAGACTTATTTCAGATGGGTGAGCACCCTGAATATCGACCTCGGTATATTGATTAGACACAATATCGAGGCCAAAAATTAAAAAATCAAATATATAAACAGGTAAGGAAGTCTAGATTTTCTATACCTAACCACACGTAAATGTACCCACATATATCTTCAAGGTATGTAGATGAGGAGTTAGGAATAGAAAATCAATACTTCTCCATATGCCCTTACCTATCGATATTCCGTCCTAGATCTTTTTTTATCACGCTATTCTGGGGGTCGCAATTCAGTAGTGCAATCCTTCAGATGTCTTTGCGTTGCCCCCTGGCTGCTTTTCATTGGTCTGTGTAATTTTGTCTGTTTTTCCCTCTGGTCTAGCTTCTTGTGCAGAAAATATAAGTGTTGTTGAACGCGTTCTGTTAGCACGAGCTGTGCTGTGTACGTTTGAGTTACTTTTTTGATAACGTTTATGATTCACATTTCCCAAATACCCTGAACTCTACATCGCACAGTTAAGACGTGTATTCCTGCTGGTATGAGGCTTTGGTCGGTAGCAACTATGTGAGAGCGAGCCTAATGGGAGTGAACTCCGGTATTTTGCATCACTGTAACGATTGTTATGAACTCTTCATACATTTTTTGGATTTCTTCTAATGCTGATGAAATTGCAGATGGAAGGTATCGTTTCTGGTTAAAGGTGGTTCGTTGCATTCGATAACTTCATTGTCCTCAAATGCTGTGTTGGGACAATTCTACGGATGCCATCAAGATCGAAGGTTGTATGATCCTATTTCCTGTTATGTCATTGAAGTAAACGGATAAGCAAGTCACTTTCGGCCTACAACAAGTTCACAAACAGAATACACAACTGACAAGGATGTTGATGATTTATCACACCACAGCGAGTTTAAAAACAGGCCCTTAAAGGGTGTGAATACTTCTAGAGAGAGCTACGGTAATCCTCAAATTCAGTCAAATATATCTGGATTATAGTACACGTCACAGGCAGAACAGGCAGTGGATTTAGTTAGGTGTGCTACAGGACTCTGGAATATCTGCTGCACAGAAGACTCCATCCAATGCCACAAAATGAAACAACAGACAATTCAAATATAAAGTTCTATATTTTGTGATCAAATAAGTTGAATGTATTTCTGAAATAGTGTAATTAAATTTTTTTTAATAAACCCAACAATTTGGACTTTTACTCAAAAAGTGCTGAAGTAGGATTGAAACTAAGGTAATAAAATCCTGTTTACCAGCTCACTCTACTACCACATTTGGGCCCGGACTCCGAGTTGCATGGTATGGGGCACACGGGAACACTGGGACCAGAATTGCAGCTTCTGCATGGTATTATTTCACTAGTACTGTGCAACTCAGGGTTTTGATCAATGAAATGGAGAATAGCATGTGGGGATTAGAATTACTGGCCCTTTTTACAGCATGTTTATTCCCAATTCCGGATGTGTGATTTCAGCAGGAGAAATGTATGCGTCGAAATACAACTTTGTCATTTTCTATGTTGATAATTTTGAAAGACGCAACATATATGATTGTACTGTTAACCCTTATTTTGACAATGTGCATCATTGGAGGCGCTACATTGATAATATTTTTTTCATTTGAAGAGGAGATTAATCCAGTTTATCCCTCTTTCTTGAATGGCTCAATTCCTGTTCGCCTGATCTAAATTTTACATCCCATTCAAGTAATGAGCAGGTGGACTTTTTAGATCTTACAATTGTGCCCCTTGATGGCAAACTAGCAACAAAACTTTACACCAAACCGACAGCTCGTAACACCTTATGACAATACACAAGTCATCATCCCAAAGGCCTGAAGGATGGATTGCCCTTCGGACAATTTCTTCGTATACGCAGATATTTTCGTGAGGTGGATATTTTAGCTAAAAAACTTGAATATGGAGGCTACCCTCGACATTTAGTAAAAAGATCCCTCAAAAGGGCCTGGTATAACCACCAGGAATTTTTACTTGTCCCCTCACTCAGAAAAAAGATGGAGAGAATTCCATGTGTGACCACATTCGAAACGCAAAGTAATGGGATTACCAAAATTATCAGAAAACATTGTCCTTTAATTCAATCAATAGACATTTCTAAACAACAACCCCCTTTTTTCTTTTAAAAGGGTCCGGAATATAGGTGACCATTGTTATGTGCCTCTTTGCCTTATGTCAATTCCCCTGATTTGGCTTCTATGTGGAGCTTTAACAGGATTGTGGGCTGCTATTGTTGCGGCAATTTTCGAATGTGTGAATCCACATCCAATACTTAACAATTTCTACATGATGACATAGTGTATAATCTCAGGGACCATACTAACTGCAATTCTCAAAATGTAGTTTATGCGTTGTGGTGCCCCTGTAGGCTTATCTATGTAGGTCAGACTACTCAGAAAGTAAAGACTCGTCTTTCACAACATAAAGGCCGCATCAGATGTCGAAATTACCATTCTTCCTTGGTATCCCACTTTCTTGAACTCAATCACTCCCCTTTTGAAAGAAGATGGCAGATGATTGAATGTAATACAGAAACCGCCCTGTGGCGATGATACGCAATTGATGCTTAACAAAGCTGAATGTCGCTGGATCTTGAGATGTGACAGCATCAATAAGGGGTTAAACACACTGGAGGAATGTAACTCTATAATTTTTTACTGATGTCATGTTGGTTTATACAAGACTTTATGGCAATTCTGTTTAAACACTTTGGAGGAATGTAATTCTAGAATTTCACACTTCTGTTATGTCCACTTATTAAAGACCTTGTGTGACCTCTGTTTTGGGATTGCATTAATTTTATGACATCTCACGATTAGTCTCCTATCTCTACCTAGCTGATCATGATGGAATGAGATGATATATTGTACCTGATATGTTTTTTCCGTTTAAGTTTTCCATGTATGTATCTCAATTTTTCAGGATTGATAAGCATAGCACAATGCTAAATCTGATAAATCTTTATAGTTGTTATATTTTCTTTGTGCACTTTTAAAGTTTCTTTCTTTAGAATTGCGTTGGTTGATGAAAATTCTTGACTCTTAATTTCAACCCTGATCTTGTTTCATTGACTGATACTCCCTTTCTTGACCGCATTACCCCGAATCGGATGAGCTAATGTTAAGCTCTGTTCCTTTATGGTTTCGGACCCGATTTGAGAAGTAGTATCACTACTTCCACGCATGCACGTACTGCCATGCTTGGCCTTCTTTCTAATGAATTGACAATTGTGTTCTTTCGTTTAAAAAAAAAAAGTTTTTCCTAATTTGGCCATATTTTGTTTATACATTTTGACAATCTGTTAGTATATATTTATTTAGGTTAAACTCAACATATACATACTGAGGGCCCAATTCCGATCCCGTTAGGAAGGCCTCCAGACGGGTTCTGGAACAAGCAAATCCGATTCAGGACTATGTGTCCGACCGAATCTTCACCCGTTCCAAAAGACCAACTACGATGCAAAGATCCCGTCCGTGCCGACCAAATCGTCTCGAACCCGATCCTGGCAGTCCGAGTCGTTTGCAGCCGAATCGTACAACGCAATGGAGCCGGCTTTCGAATGAGCAAGTACGATGCATGATTCTGACAGCCGTATTAACTCGGTTTTGCTGGGACGAAACGGCTATAGGAATCAGACTTCGGGGGGCCGTGGCAGGCCCCCCTTCACCCGGGGCCCTCTGAATTGCTCACAGGGGTGTACCCATGGGTCCCCCCTTTCCATCCATGCACAGTGTGGCGGGCACCATGGGGGGCACGCTTTTCCCCACCCACCCTTTTTTGCAATTGGAGCCTGTGTATGCGTTCAGTACACAGGCTCCCATTGAGTTCAATGGGAATCCGACCGAACCGAGTCCGTTACTATACGGACACATCGGAATTGGTCGCTCGGACTCCTGGAGCACAAGTCGTTCAGAAAGCTCTCCGGATTCGAGTTGGCCAGAGGGCTTTCCGAACAAGATCGGAATCGGGCCCTGAGTATTTTTGCCATCTCTATCAAGGGGAGCAGTGCTTCATTAGACGCTGCTCTGATCTCGTTTTCATTGCATGACGGTGACCAAAGGGGATGCATGCCTGATTTTCTGGGCAGGTAAGCTACGATGATTATTCATTTACAGTATCCCTTAATTCTGCTTTCTATGTTTTTGAGTTTGTGTCTAAGATAACTCAATCATTTATGTCATTTTTTCTGTCAGTGTTGAAGAAAAATTACTTTGAATTCTTCTCGGGCTGGTTTTTAATTTTGCACCAGTTCTCATGTGATTTGTTCACATGCCCTTCCACCATATTTATGGCCGGTGAGTTCTTTAAATGCCTTGGCAGTCTCTGAATTTTTCAGCTATTGCCTTGTTCAGGTGTTTATTGTTTTTCATCTATTGATAATTAGGACTCCGGACTTACTTCAAAACTCCTGATGCAGTGTTCTCTCTTTGGCCTCTATCCAATATGCTCATGTCCTTGAATGATTTTCCACTTCGAGTGAGCAAGTAGGTTTTCACACATGGTTGATGACCTGTGGGGCCCTGCTATTGGATCGATTGATGCATACATGGGAGCTGGCGGTTTTTCATTCTGTCTTTCATTTTTGTCCTTTAATATGTATTCCATTTCTCTTTGGCATACATTGAAGAGGAAGCATCTATTGCCACTTCTGTTCTTTTGATTTGTCGGACCAGTTTTATGTTATCTGCCTCTGCCATTGATTTATTGTGTTCCTTTATAATGTTTGTTGTGTAACTGTATGAGCACCTTTTGTCCATTGTTTTATTGTCATTTTACATTATTGTCTCAGTAAAAGATATTTTTTGCAGTATTTATTGCTTGATTGTTTATGGGTATCATTTTCACGATCTTTTATTACTTTTTTTTGGATTTATTATTGTTCTTTTTATATTGTTTTCAATATCAGTTATATTTGTTTTCTGTGTAATTTTGTGCTTGAACCATTTTTATTATTATAATCAAAATACAAGGAGACACACTAATTCAAAATCGGGTAGGGAGGTATCTCTCGGTGAGGTATCTCTCAAAGGAGATATCTCTTCACCTGACTCAGAACTGGGACCTAAGAAGGCTAGCTCTCCATAATTATAAGTCAGAATAAAATGCAACTTCAGACAAGCGGAAATTCTATCATGCTTTCCATCTCAGACTGTAGAACGTCTCACGTTTCGCAATACTACAGTCAACCAGTCAGCTAATCATCTGTGGGCATATATGTTGGACCAACATTGTTTTGCAAAATACTATAGTTTATCAAACGCAGTCATATTTTACACAACCACAGCAACAGGGTACAGAAGAGAACAGCACCACCAAATGGTTCAATAGGTGAATGGCCAACAGCACCATAAACACCTAATTCAAGGACTGTGTGCACCCAATAATGTCAGCCTGAAAATTGTCCTTGGACAGAGGCAGTGCATGGGAATATGACATGTATATTGCACCCAATGTATTGTCCACTGACTGCAGCAAACGTCCTGTGTGTTTACACTTGACTGTCCTGCTACATCCCTTCCAAACAGCATTTAGTTAATCTTCTGTGGAGGGATACTTTCATTAGTAAAATAAGTAGCTATGTGCAAATCATGATGACCTGCATCTACAGGTGGTTACAGCCTCTGTGTGCCAGTGGCTGGTGAAAGCCGGCTGGATCCCTGGCTGAAGTTGCACCTTCACAATGAACTATGCATCCAAGTTGCTGGGATTATACTGCGCCTAGGGATACCATGAGAGAAAACCTAGTGCGGAGTGGGGAGAAAGACCAGACTGTGATGAGGCTTAAGGGGTTGCGTAGGTTGAAATTGGTCAATGTAATAATGACTCATCAATAGTCTTTTTACATCATCAGTATGTTCTGGTTTGGAGACCATAGAACCACAACAAGTATTCTAGTCTGAACAGAGACATGTATACTGTTTGAGGTGCACGTGTCTCAGCTACTGAAGGTGCATGTAGGATAGGATGCACATGTATGCGAGAGAAGAGTAAAGGGAAAGTTGAAACAGGCACAGTTCAAGTGAACTCCATTCTCTGGACGCCCAGAGCAGCAACAAACATGGGATAATGTAAACATGCAAGGTACATGACATGTGTCGTCTATGTAAGGAATATGCAGATCTCCTGTGACCTCAGAAATGCCAATGGGCACATCCATAGGATACACCTGGCACCTATGTGGGACAACACTTGAGCACCAGAGAAGGCTATTGCCAGCTTGCTGGTAGAGTGTTGCACATCATTCATTTCTTGTATCACTTCAACATCTCCCTCTGAACTGAGCTGGTTATTTAAAAGAACTGTGAGTCATGTTTTAACTTCAGCAATGTTGTTTGCAACCCAAACAATTAAAAACACTGAAAAGGCTTTGTATGTGCCTGGTATAGATTGGATATAAGCTCAATAGTTTACAAAGTCTGTGCCTCCTCATCCTGCCTGGATTATTTGATACGAAGTAAGCCACAGTAATTCCACATGGTGATTGGGGAAGGAACCTGCCACCACATAGGTACCACCTCCACTGTGCACCACTTCTAGGTATGCTCGCGTGAGCCAAGCTACTCTCAGACTGAGCATACGACATCATGTGATGGACCCCTTCAAGGCCCACACTAAAGGACTCACAATTCATGATGTTACAACTGCTGATCAAAAATGCAAAATAGATGTGGAAGATAACCCAACAATGGCCGCAGTGGCCACATAATTTGTATGGGGATGGTAACAGCATTTACCAGCCCCCATCTGAATTTCGAGATTTGCAGAAATACTGCAGATCCGATTACTTTCACCTATAGATTCTGGCTTTTTAATGAAGTCTAGGCCTTAATGAGAAAATAGTTGGGGAAACCGACCTGGAATTACCATTTCTGCAGTAATTCCTTATTTCTTAGTGGACACTCATGGTCCTTGTCCTCATGGGACAGATTTTCTCCTCCCTTGGATTTACCTGAACCCTGTGTAACAATATCTCTTGTGGTGGGGAAATACTGCTCTATTTCCCGGCCACTTATAATGTAGGCCATGATCTACAATCTTCTACTCGCATATCTTTTCTCATTCAATATTAGCGATTATATGGCATTCATATTAATGGCATGCTACCCACCATCTTATAATACACACCCATTGAAGGTACAAATGACTTGTTTCATACTTTATTCAATGTTCACCACTCTTCTCACTGAATAAGAATAAACCTATGCTATAATTCAGTTGCCAGGTTCCAGCGGCATGAAAATCTACTAAAATCACCACATTCCAAACCTATGTAGGGAGAGGTGTGGCGCCGCAGCCGGAGTAGCTGACTCCGGAGCGCCAGGCTCACAGCTCGATCGCCGGCGGCAGCTCACCTTAGCATCATGTGACTCTGGGCAGTAGCTCACTTAATCTTCCTGATGGCCCCCTGCACCTTGAAACCTTAAGGAGTGATATGTTTGTGCTTTACAAATAGAAATTATTATTACTATTTATTTAAAATTATAGCAGTCATTGCTTTAGTAGCAGGTACTCCAATTACATACTTTGAAGGCAACATGACTTTTAATAATTGTTCCTGCACTAGTAAGTATGCTTCCTTGCACCCATTACGAATGACATGCTATTAGGGCATTGTTGTTGCCTCTACATTGACCAGCTGCAAGTCCAGGGGCGGCTGGTGTCCAGGGGGGAGATGGGCTCCCTGCCACCGTTTGGGGTTCACAAAATGTGAGATGGAACACCGAGCAGCTAGCAATAAACTGTGCTTGCTGCTCGGTGAACAAACATGCAAATCTGCCTTTTTCTTTGGGGGGGTGGGGGAGGATGGCCCTTGGCTCTGGTTTGCCTGGCTGGGCGAAGATTTTTTGACCTGGAACCAGAAAGCAGGGCAGTGACGACACACTGGTGGGCGCGGTCCGTGTCTCACTGCCAGAATACAGTTTGAGGTTGGGCGTTATTCCTAAAGCCCAGGGAGGAGTCGGAAGCCCTCCATTAATTTCAATGGCTGGGGGCAGGGCAGTCTGGTTTAGAGAATTTTCGAGTGGGGGTGTGTCAGTGGCCTCTGCCTCTCCCACGAGACCCAGCAACAGTTGTTTATTTGGAAAATGATTGGTAGGCTGGGGCCTGGGGGAGGAGTCCAAATCCAGCATTTTCCAGTTCCTTCCAGGCAGTTGTGCTACCGTTGCCACGCTGTCTGCACTCTGAGTCTGCAGTCCAGTCCAGTCACGAGGAGCCCGGCACAAGAACATTCCATAGGTGAGTTTGTTCACTTTGTTGTTATTATGTACTTATAGAAATCAAGAAGAACTGACTGTTTTGAATAAAAGGGTTGGAGAGTGCTTGGCCATTTTAAATTAAAACAACCTAGCTCTCTCCAAGGCTTTTATTCTCCAACTGCTCTGTCTTTATCTGCTATCGGAGCGGTGAAGGTAATTTATTTAAAACTAGTGTCCCTGGCCTTTCGTTTTTACAATGCCTCCATATACAAAATACACACACACACGCTGTGTGTGTATGTTGTATATGGGCGCATGGTAGAAACAAAAGGCCAGGGACACTCGGTTTAATTAAAATGAGTGTCCCTGGCCTTTCGTTTCTACCATGCGCCCATAAACAACATACACACACACAGCGTGTGTTTCTGTTGTATATGGAGGCATGGCAGAAACGAAAGGCTGTGCATTTCATGATTTAAATGAAATCATGAAATGCACAGCCTTTCCTTTCTACCATGCTTCCATACACAACAGAAACACACACACACTTCTGTGGGTGCAGGGCTTTAAGTGGGATGAAAAAACTGGGGGGTCTCTCGTAGGGGCGGCCGAGGTAATTATGAGAGTGGCTTAAAACACAGAGCATAGTGTGCTGCCCCACTGGTATTGTGCTTCTTCTGTCATTGCCTCCAGATATATAATACAAGTGACATTACACCTACAACAAGCCAGGACTATTGGCTTTGTCAATGGTTGTAAGTTGCATAAGATAAATAAGAACCACCTATGTTTTCGTTGTATATAATAATGAAAATGCTGCAGTTTTTGTGAGCAAGGATGGCAGACTTTCAGAGCTGAGAAAGCAGGTTTGAGCCTGACGTCGGCTCAACATCCGGTGATTCGAAAAAATGAATATGTGCTTGTGTAATGTAACTGGTGCTCATGAAAAGCGCTCCAAGTTTGCGCTATATTAAACGGAAAAACAAGCCTCTTTCAAGTTACATCAAAAGCAATGACTGGTGCTACTATTGCAGAGTTAAGTTTTTTTTTTTTCCCCACCCTGAGGGTAAAAATATAGAGCCCGATAGGGACCCGTCTCGGCACCTGCTTTTAAGAACTGCCGGTGCTGAGCACCGGCAAGACCTGTCCCCCTTAAAGCCCTGTATGTGTGTATGTTGTATATGGGCGCATGGTAGAAACGAAAGGCCAGGGACACTCGTTTTAATTTAAATGAGTGTCCCTGGCCTGGCCATTTAAAATGTAAATGAAATCATGAAATGCGCAGCATTTTGTTTCTAAGATGCCTCCATATACAACAGAAACAAACACTTCTGTGTGTATGTTGTATAGGGGTGCATGGTAGAAACGAAAGGCCAGAAACACTCATTTTAATTAAAACTAGTTTTGACCCTATTCATATTTGCTAGCCTGACTGCCTTATGTGAAGGACATCCTGCTTTACTTTGACCAGTCCAGTGTAAATCACCTTACCTTGTACGTAGTTGCCTAGACATTTACTGTGCCCTGTCATCTTCTGACCATACAATATTTGTCATTATTGCATCCTGCACTCACCCTAATTTCTGCTGAGCTTTGTTACTGTTGCAGAGCCATACTTAAATAAGTATGCAGCAATTAATTTTTCCTCCATCTACATTTTTTCCTGATCCTGTAACTTAAGAATTTGTAAAAAATGAACTGTCAGGGCCTAGAATATTTCACAGGAGTAAATCCACAGCTCCTTCCACTGCTACCAAAAGTCAGTAGCAGCAGTTTTAATTAAAACGAGTGTCCCTGGCCTTTAGTTTCTACCATGCCTCCATATACAGCATACACACACACTGGGTGTGTATGTAGGCATGGTAGAAATGAAAGGCTGCACACACACTGTGTGTGTGTGTGTGTATGTGTATGTTGTATATGGAGCCATGGTAGAAAGGAAAGAGGCAGAGATGTGTTGCAGGTGAGAAACACTTAGAGGGCCTGTTTCCGTTGGTTGGGTGTGCTTGGCTTTGGGGTCATTTTGCAAGCAGACAGGTTTGAGGATTGGGCACATTATTGATTTGTTTCTAATGTTTTCTTCACACTTGTGCTTTAAAATGGTATATTTGGACACCCTTTTTTCAACAATTTGCAGTAAATATGTAGTGTAAAACCCACCAACAGAATCCATTTTTTAAAAATTTCTTGCGGGGGAGAACCCCCCGCACCCTCCTTTTGCAATTTGGGCTCACTCGCTAGCTCATTCTGTTAGGGTACAACATTTTTTGCCCCATCACTTTTAAAATCCACCAGCCGCCACTGCATAAGTCTTTACAACTACCTAATAAATAAGGGCCAGATCTGCTAAGTTTGAATTTGCCAAAAACAGTCGCAAATTGTGCAGAGTTTTTTGTGAATCCAATCCAATGTTGAGACCGTATCTATGTACTAATAGATCAGATCGCACAATAATGAATCACAGGGGAAGGGGTTATAGAACAACCTGCGCAATTAATATTCATTAAGTAGATCACAATTTTCGACCCCTTGTGATTGGCTACAATAACAGCGATGGTGGCCTGAAAGTGAGAGAAGACCACTACCCTTGCAACTGCTTTCCAAAACATAAAAACACTTTCTTTAAAGCAGCCAGAGTGTTTAAAAAAGGAACAGAGGTTGCTCAAAAAATCCTTTTTAGTAAACTTCAGTGAAAGCAGACAGTGGTCATCTGAACCTCTCTCTATTTTCCCCTGAAGTGGACAGCCCAATTCACAAAGAAGAAAGGGTCCAAAGAGGAACCCTTCTTCATTGGGAATCAGTTACCACTCAAACTTGGGAGTCAGTAGCTGAGGTCTGAAACGGTATTAGAAAGGGACACCCAAACACATTCCTTCAGAGGGTTTGCAACAGGTGAAACACTTTGTATATCAAGCCTTAAGTCTCTCACATGCAGAAAGAAACATTGCAGCAGCACCATCAGGCAAGACATCCACCATTTTTCTCAATGCATGCAGCATCCACTTAGCAGGCCTGCCAAATTTCTCTAGTAGCTATTGTTCTGCACTCTGTCTGACATGTCACTGGAACAGCACATGTGCAAGACAGCTGCTTCTTTGACATCATTTCCTCAAATCCCACTTTCACTGTGCTGGAATGGGCATTCTTGTGTATATGTAAAATATGATTTCTATAATTCATTGACTTTGTGTGGTGTCGTGGTTTGGAATCCTTGGTATGGAAACTTGGGTACTGGAGGTTCTGAGACTGGCAGTTGGATGGGGGAGTGTTGGAACTAAGCTGTGGACGAGATCTTCGATGAATAAAGCTTCTAGTAATTGCTCTCCTGTTTGTTGAATCTTGATTTTGACACTGGTGATGAGCTGCAGGAAGACCTTCAGCCAGTGTGAAACCTAGGCACAAATGTTGCTATATTGTGTAGAAAGCAGGGCTTATCGACATTTCAATCGACGCACGAACTGGATGGTGGATGAAGTTATCATAGGCGCGGGAAGTAGGGGTGCGGGGCGGTTGGTGCTGCAGCACCCCCAAATAACCATGCTGGATTTCTGAAGGCCAAAAAGCTTTAAAGATCACTTTACATTTTGTTATTATCTTGGCACATTTGCGGTGCGTTCAAAGACAGAGGTCAAATGTCAGTATAGTTCTCAGACAAATTGCTGCCTATTCTTTTAATATGGAAATTGGTGTTTACATTTTTTCCTCTTACTGCTAAGTGTGAGCTTTTATAAAGTGAACTATGTGACAATCTCGCTGGTTTGAAAGGAAAGACTGTAGGATGGTGTTTTCTTATAACGCACCACAAAATTAAAAATACCTATAAATGAAATGTACTGTGCAAATATTTCTAAATAAATAGGCAGGAAAGCAATTTAAAAAAAAAATTCTGGTGTGCAATAGAAACAAAGATTTTAATTGGATCATAATCAGATCTAGACAATTTACTTGGTGATGTGTAAATGACAAATATTCCCTGACTAGGGCTTTGGGGGGGGCGGCCGACCAACGGGAGGCTTGCCCCCCCTGGGTTTTTTGGGCCTTGGTGCATCCCAGAGCTCAATGGGGCTCGTTGGGCTACATTTGGTCTAGGGGGGTTTAATACCGGCCATCTTAGATCGTCGTGTCATCATTTCGGTAAGGTGACACGACAGCCGGTTTGGGCCTGTGGGAGTGTGGGCAAGAAGGTTTTTTCGTTTGCGTTCCCGCGTAGGTTGTGGTGCAGGGATGGCATTGGAAGCAGTACCGGACGACCCTAGGGTGGCGGAAGCCATGCGTCTGCTCGCGGAAGCAAGTCGCATGGATTTGCTGAAATCAGACCCCGAGATGACGCCTGCACGGCGGGCTTCGGACGAGGTCGCAGCGGCGGTACGGGCTTGTTCGCCACCGTGGGCCCGGAAGCCAAGAGCCAAGAGAACGGTGAGTGAGTGCGGCCGCGATGTCAGCGTGGCCGCATGTGGGAAGGAGCAGCGAGGAAGGGGGCGGGGCGCCTCGCGGCGTCCCGCTCTGTCCTTTATAGAGGGAGCGGGCGGGGCCACCAAGCGAAAAATGGAGGTTGTGGCGGCCACGGGGGCCGCACGCAACCTGAAGAGTGCAGGGGGGGGAAATTGACAAGGACAGCGGCGGTGTGCGAGCGGGCGGGAGGGGGGATAGGGTGGAGCAGAGAGCGGCGAGGAGCTGGGACAAGAGGGAATTGGAGCCATTAGGACAGGTGTTAGGAGGTGAGGGCGCAGGGATTTCGACTGGGGAGAAGTGACCTACAAGTTTAGGGACGGGGGGATGGAGGGAGGGAGCATGCAGCCGGGCACAGCAGCATGGCAAAGCATGTGGGGACAAGGTGGGGACAAATGCCGTCCCTGGATTTGGGAGGGTGGCTGGAGAGGGCCCGAGCGGGGCTCAGGCAGCAATGGATAGAGGACGGGGGTTGGTCAAGGGATAAGGTCCCCCCTGTTTTGGGGGGGCAGGTAGGGGTTTCGGCGGGGGGCCCCCGGCCAGGGAGGGAGAGGGGGGCCTGGGCCATACGCCGTCAAGGCTGATAGACATTCTGGAATGGAGTGAGGGGGAGGAACAGGAGGGGTTGTGGGGAGGGGCACCGGTCATAGTTTATTAGCGCTGGAGGGATGGTCAGGGAGGGTCCCCGGCTCGGCGAGGGGGCGCACAGCAGGGTGGGGCTGGAACAGGGCGAAAGGGGCTGAGCAGGACACGGGGCAAGGGACATTTCGGGGTTGAGGCAGGAATGGGGGGTTGTTGGCAGTGGTGCCCAGGGTTGACAGGAGCTGGTGAGGGTTTTAACCCCGGCATGTCAGACCTTACTTTCAAATTGCAGGGGCAGCAGGTTACGAACTTGGGTGAGTCACATGCGGCTCCGCGGTACCGAGATGATGGGAAGGCAGTGTCACGAGCGGTCAGCCGGACCCCGGCGAGGGACGTTCAGGACACGGCACACTGGCGGACGGAGGCGCGATCACTGGTGCCACAACCCCAATGGGTCGATGCGGCCTCAGGGGCAGTGGCGCAGGTCACAGGGAAAACACCAAAGGACAGGTCGGATGGTTTTGTGACAGGCCAGCGTTATGTGGGGTTGGACGTGGAGGAATTGATACGCAGCAGGAGAGAACGGGCACAGTCACAAGTAGGGGAGGCAAGGGCGGAGGACCATTTGCAGTTGGACTACGATGAGGAGAGTATTGAGGACGGGGAAATTATAGAAGATGAAGAGGGAGAACAGGAAGGATGGGGGGTCTTAATAATGATGTGCCTAGTGTGTTGCAGAAGGAGCGGAAACAACTGCGCACGGTTGCAGATAGCGTGGTGCCGCCTCCTTCACGACTGGTTAGGCGGCGGGATCCGGTGAGGACGTTGACCTTGACGCCAGGTAAGGGCGAGAAAGAAACACATAATGTCAGTCACATAACGGGTAAAGTGTCAGTGGGGACAGATGCGTGGGGGGTTGAAAAAGGGGAGGTTCACCTGCTGAGAGGTTAATACATCAAGGATGCAGGGGTAGGTCCAGAGCCACTAGAGGCGGTCGGGGATAAGAAGGGGGTAGGGGCTACGGCAAGTGGGCAGGAGGAGGATCAGGCGGTGGGGTCAAGCAAGGTTTCAGCCACAGAGGACAAGGGCAAAGAGGGGGCACAGGCAGAAGGGACTAAGGAGAGCCACGAAATTAAGCTGAAGAGGCTGCCTTACATGGGGGTAACAAAGCCCCTGGGGGCACACCTTATGTTATCTACTAAAGAAAAGATTTGGAAAGGTGAGTACGTGGACATGCTGAAGCTGCTACATAGGGAGCTGAGGGCAAAAGAAGGGTCGAAGGAAGAAGAGCTAGAATTGGCCAAGAGACCTCGAGTAGCCATGACCATTGAAAATTGGTCGGCGGCCTTCTTAATATTCGCCAGCGTATACTGCGAAAAATACCCAGACAGATCCATCGCACTGTTTAAATACATGGACGTGATCAGAAGAGCCCAAGTGACATACAGGGGTTACGCATGGTCACACTACGATGAGGAATTCAGGGCAAGGCTTGCATGGGACACAGAGGCAAAATGGGGGGAGATAGATACAGATTTATATCAACAGACAATGGGAGCGGTGAAGTTTGGGAAGACAACGTGCACGGCCAGTGGACTGCCGCTGGTGTACTGCCCTTTCAGAACCGCCCCACCCAAGGGGGATGGGATACACAGCAAAAGGCACAGGGAGCGTACAGGGGGCATGCTGGGATTTTAACAAAGGTGCATGTTCAAGGGAGTACTGCAAGTTTAGGCACGAATGCTCGAAGTGCGCAGGCAGACACCATTGGTACAATGCTACGGGCCAGGTTTTAACGGACAGGGACAGCAGTTTAACCAAGGCGCACAACAAAATGCAGGGGGTAGGGGTGGAAGAGGAGCACAAGGGACTATGGGGAAAGGCTCGTAGACCCATTAGACAGCCATGCTTATAGCAGTGGTTGGCGTACTATCCACTGAAAGAAGACGCAGAGTTATTGAGAATAGGTTTCAAAGAAGGTTTTAAACTAGGATATAAAGGGCCACGGTCCGCCAGGTGGGCCGAAAATTTGAAATCAGCTAATGCACACAAGGCAATAGTGCGGGACAAATTGTTCAAAGAAATCGCAGAAGGACGCATGGCAGGCCCATTCACAGTTTGCCCCATCAGAGACCTGATTATTTCACCAATAGGGGTAGTGCCAAAGAAGGACCCGGGGCAATTCAGGCTGATACAACACCTTTCATGGCAGGAAGGGGCGTCGGTTAACGACTTCATAGCTGACGACTTGACATCAGTTTCATATTCATCAGTTGACGTGGCCAGAGAGTTAGTGGCGAAAGTAGGGATTGGAGCCATGATGGTAAAATGTGACATTAAGTCTGCTTTCCGCTTACTGCCTATACACCCCGATGACTACCATCTGCTCAGTATACAGTTTGATGGGCCCATATTTGTGGACAAAGCATTACCAATGGGCTGCTCGATATCCTGTGCCTTATTTGAGCGTTTCAGTTCTTTTTTGCAATGGGTTTTCTCATGGCAGACAGGGAAAGAGATGGTGACACACTACCGTGACGACTTCTTCCTGGTGGGCCAGCCTGGTTCAACGGACTGTCAGCAGCAGCTGACAAGTTTTCAAGAGCTCATGGGCCAATTGGGAGTGCCCCTGGCACCAGAGAAGACACAAGGTCCAGGTACGGTGTTGTCATTTCTTGGCATTGAGTTGGACTCAGGGGCAATGGAGGCACGCCTCCCGAATTACAAAAAGCTGCACATGTTGCTGTTGATTGACGACGTACTGGCTAGAAAAAAAGTGACGGTCAGGGAGCTACAGGTACTGCTAGGACATCTAAACTTTGCATGTAGGGTAGTGAGGGCAGGACAGACTTTCTGCAGGAGGTTGGGGATGTCGTTAGCTGGCTTGACAATGCCACACCATCACATGCGTCTGTCCGCAGGGACTAAGGAAGATTTGCGAATGTGGCGCAAATTCCTGGAAGATTTCAATGGCATCCCAATGGCAACGCCAGGAGAGTGGGATGTCACCATATACTCCAACGCCACAGGAGCTCGGGGCTTTGGTCTGTATTGGCAAGGGAGATGGTGCGCAGAAGAGTGGCCTCGACAATGGAAGAATGGGGATAGGAGCATTGCCTTTTTGGAACTTTTTCTGCTAGTGGTGGCTGTGACAGTGTGGGCGCGGGACTTGGCACACAAGAAAGTAATTTTTAAGGTAGACAATATGTCAGTGGTGCAGGTGGTAAACAGGCAATCAGCAAGGGATGCACAGGTACTCAAGTTGATGAGGGCTTTTGTGCTTAGCTATTTGAAACACGAAATTTTGTTTCGAGCCAGGCATGTGCCAGGAGTGGACAATGACATAGCGGATGCTTTGTCTCGTTCACAGTGGGAGAGGTTCCATGGTCTAGTCACGGAGGCGGACAAAGGCAAGACGCCGGTTCCAGCAGGGATGTGGTCCATAGGAGACAAAGGATGCTCCAGCTGGTGGTACGGTCTTTGGCCGCATCCACGCGGAGAGCATATAATCAGGCATGGAGGGAATTCCTGGAAGGGGGGGCCCAGAGAAGAGCAGAGCAACGGGCAAGAGAAGAGGAGGTTGTACAGTTAATTTTGTCAATGATTGACAGAGGTTTGTCAAAGGTCACTATCGCAGGCAAATTGTCAGGCATCGCTTTCATGGGGAAGCTGTGGTGGGGCTACATGCCTTCAGCAGGGGAGTTGGGCAGCCGCATTCTAGAAGGTTGGGTGAGGGAAAAGGCGTCAGGCCGCGGGTGAGGAGACCGGTGACTAAAATGTTGTTGTCCGGCTTGCTACAGGTTCTGCCTAAGATCTGCAGGAATCAGGAGGAGTACGTTTTGTTTTCCACACTAATGTCTTGGATGCATTTCGGGGCTTTTTGGGTTTCGGAACTGCTGGGTAGGAGGGGTGTGCAGGGAGTGCAGTGGAGCGAAGTGGAACTGAGGGAAGAGAAGGTGGCAGTGAGGATTAAACAATCCAAAACAGACCAAAGAGGAGCGGGGAAGTGGGTGGTCATGGGTGCCACAGATGATAAGAGGGTATGTCCAGTATTTTGGATGGGGGCGGTGAGTAGGTGGCAGGTGCTGGGCAACGGGGAGGTTTTCTGCAGGGGAACGGGCAGTCGGGTGACGGCGGCGCAGCTGCTATGGATAATGAGACGAGCTTTTGGGTGAATCTCCTGGCGAGTTTGGTACCCACTCTTTTCGCATAGGGGTAACAACAGATGCAGCAAAACAAGGTTGGGGGAAGGACAAGATTATGCGCTTGGGAAGATGGAGGTTGGATTGCTTTAAAACATACATTCAGTTGCGGGAATTGGGGGGGAGACATAGTTTTTCAGTGTTTTTGTCTCACATATGTGTCTTTTCAGGTGCGGTGGCTGGGCCAGCTTCGGCAGAGTTGTCTATCTGGATAGTTGGCAATTCTTTCGTTAAATGGGCTGAGCGTCACGAGTTGAATAAAGGGAAAGGTTTGAGTCTTGGTCTTGACACGGCATTGTTCAATTGTTCTTGGCACGGGAAGGGTGGCATGAGGTGGCATGAGTTGTTTCCGGTCCTGAATAGGCTAGTAAGAGGTAACAACTGCCCCGATGTTTTGATTATTCACTTGGGGGAGAATGACCTGGTGTTGTGTAAGGGTTTGGCCCTGTTGAAACAAATGAAGAGGGATCTATTAGTGATTAAACCGCAATGGTCCGGGTGTTATGTGATATGGTCAGAATTCATTCCGATGAGACACTGGAGGGGAGCGGAGAGACCTGCAGCAATAGATAAGGCCAGGAGGAAAATTAACAGGGACATTAGGCTTTTTTGTGGCAAGGAAGGCATTAGGAGAGTGGAACACCCCGAGCTTAAGTACGCAGCAACATATTTTTTCAGAGAGGATGGGGTACACTTGTCACATTTCGGTTTAGAATTATATATCATACAGATTAAGGAGGTACAAGACAGAGCATTGGACATTAGAAGGTATCCAAAGAAGTCCTAGGCCCTAGCTTGGGGGGGGTGGGGGTCAGAAAAGTCAGGGAGGGGCAGAGACTTTTCTGAGTGGCGTTTTCTTGGAACTAGTTGTGTAGATTGTTTACAGGTTAAGTTTATGGTTGGGAAAAGTTACTCCGGGATCAGGCAGGAAGGGGAAGTTAGCATAGGAAATGTTTAGTTAGATAGTTATTTTAGGAAGTAAGAGGTTACAAGTTTAATGTGTCAGCAGAGAATGACCGAGTTGGGGGTTATAAATTGTTGCAAGGGAAGGAAAAAGGGGAAACTTTAGGGGTGGGGGTGGGAGGCAAGGTAGGAGTAAAATATTTAGTGAGGTTTAGTTTTGTACGGCAAAGGCCAAGGGAAATGTGTTGTAAGGAGCACCTGTCTTCAATAAAGCGGCCTTTTCCACACATATCGAACCTTTTTGTGGTTTGTGCTGCGCCCCCCTTTGGCCCAAATCCAATTTCCGCTCATTATCATTTGCTATATAGTTTTTTTTTCCTCAGTATTACTGTACGTCGTTGCTAATTTAGTGGTCATTTTAATGAAAAATGTGCAATCTGTAAATGATAGAGTGTTACCACACCATAGCTATCCAGTCTGAAAATTGTTCCAGCACCACTTAAAATTATTGACAATCAGCAGCACGGCGTATCGGTGATCTTCTGTGGAGCCACGTTGTAGGGAAATGGTGTATACACAGGCTTTCCAAGCAGTGAAACGCATGCCTTATGCGATCCAGACGAGGTGGGGAGCCAATGGCACGTAGAAATAGTGTAAAGCTGAGCTAACTTAACTGGTGTGGGTGGCACGCTAAATAAGAAAGCAGGCTCTACTACTTGAATAAAAAGATCACCAGAGTGTGCCATTTCAGCATACAGCCCAAGTCCAACCGGTCAGAAAAAAAGAGGGCGATGCGCGAAATGCGGCAACACGCAGTGCCCCTTGGGAAAAGGGGTCAAAGTGCACCGCAGCAGTGGCGAAAAGCAGCGCTGTGGAAAACAAGTGCAACCATGCATCTGTTGTGGAGCATGCTCCATTGCTCCGTGTGTGAGTGGTTTGGATTGTGAAGCACGACTATAGTTGTAGATTCACTCCTGAGGAAGGAAGCTGTGCTGACTTTCAAGGAGTTATTGACCGTCACATTCAAGTCATCACTTAACTGAGTGAGTCTGTTACATCTTCGGTAAAGTCATTTTGACCTGTTGACTAAACGGTGACAGGCACACCCTGTCAATCAAAATACTTAATATATTTAGTAACTGTGAAGTGTTACATCATCTGAGTTGAAGGTTACACCATTTGGATCATAATTTTGCCTGTTTTGTTGACAGTGACAGGCACACTTACTGAACCATAAATGAAGTCTTTTAGTGTAAGTATTCCACTGGCGCAGCATCTTGAAGAGAGACGGATTTTTCATGGAGGGTCTTGAATTTAATTTCAAGTGTTAGCCAAGTGGAGTTGAAACGTATGCACTTATGCTTTTCAGTAAGAGTACAAAAAAAGTAAAAGAAAATATGCAAAGTGTAACTGCCCCTTCTTTTTTCTTGCACACCCGGGAATCCACAGATGAAAGGGCAAAGTGGAAGAAGGTCTTCTAACATTATGCCCCTGCCTGTGCAGTAAATATGTCTATGAAGAGAAAGTTCTCCCTTTTACTACATTATTGGGTGTGGAAAGTACTTGAGAGCTTACCAGATTTAGATATAAATGAGGCACAAGGGTTGAAAGGGTTGGAAATGTGCTTACATTTTTTTTGACATACAGTACTTATCTGAAGTAAGCATGATGATGAAACGCTATTGTTGTTGAAGGCTGGTACAGGGTGAGAGCGAGTCAGTAGAGGATTATATTACCAGTTTGAGAAAAAAGGCGGACACTTGCAAATTTGGTGCATTTACAGAGGAGTGTATTCAAGACCAGTTTGTACTCAATTGTAAGAATCAGAGCTTACGTGAAGAGCTGTGATTGAAGGATACCCGAGCGCTGTTTTGTTTATTACTAAACTGGTGGAGCACATGTTGTAATGTGTTAGGAAGATGCACAAAGGTGATGATGTGAAAACTCAAGTGCATGTGTTAAAGGATAAAGCTCGTTCTGTCGACACGAATAATGACACAAGGTTTAAAGGTTTTTGTTACTGCTGTAGGCAGTAGAGTTACATGGCGAATTACTAAGATTGCTCTGCTCAAAAAGTGATATGCGGAAAGCGATGTGATAACAAGGGTCATTACATAAGATGCTCCTCAAACTGTGAGTGTAGTTGGCGTGTGTGTTAGGATGCTATATTTTACTTCATGTTCTAGGCTAACAATCGTGTCAGAAAAAAGAGTTGAAAATTTTCGGTAGAAGTATGCAGCTGTCCCCTTTGGATGCCAAATCACACGACTACGGGAGGAGTCAAGCAACTCTCATGTTGGAATATTTTGTGGGGGTCTGTTAGACCTGTCTTCCCCCATTCCTCCTATTTTTCAGAGAACATTTTTGCTGGCATTAGAACTCTGTGTACTTTACCACTGCTAACCAGTGCTAAAGTGCTTGTGCACACTCCCTAAGTGATGGCAAAATTGGCTTACACCTGATTGGATTATTTAATTTACTCTAGTAAAGTGGTATACCATATACACAGGTCCTGTAAATTAAATGCTACTATTGGGCCAGCAGCACTTGTTGTGCCCCCCACCCCCACTTAAGTACCCCCTTAAAACATGTCCCAGGTCTGCCATTGCAGTCCAGATGTAGTTTTAAACTGCCAATTTGACTTGGCAAAATAACCCCCTTGCAAAGCCTTAAACTTCCCTTTTATTGTATAGGAGTCATCCTTAAGGTGTCCCTAACTAGCCCATAGGGCAGGGTTAGGGTGCATTGCAATTAAAAGGTTGGGCATAAACTTTTAAGTTTTACCTGTCTTGGTAGTGAAAAAATCCTACATTCGTTTTTCACTACTGTGAGGCCTACCTCTCCCATAGGATAACATTGGGTTGCCTTATTACATTTAATAAGTGCTAACTTTTGATTAGGAGGAGGTAAAAAATTCACGTTTGGTATTATAATTTAAAACCCTTTTAATGGTAAAGTTGGATTTTAAGTTACAATTTTGAAAATTCCACTCTTAGATATTTGGCACTTTCCTGCCTTATTTTGTGACTGCAGCCTGTTCCTGGGTTTATTCATCTCAGACAGCGGCATAATAAAAGAATTAGGTGTGCCTGGATGGGCTATCACCGGCAGAACGGGGAGGCGGAGCTAGGCACAGTCCTACTTACAAGTCAATAGGCTGTGCCCTACCTTCACACAAAGAATTTCACACTGCCTCACAGTTCATGCAGTCAGGCTGGTGCAAGGGCAGGGAAGGCAGGAAACTCCAAGCACTTCAAAGGGAGTTCTCTAGAAACTTCTCCTACTTCAAAGAAGGCACCAGGTATAACAATAAGACCCTCGTATCTACTCTTCAGTTCACTTTCTGGGCCTGTGCTAGGACTCTCAGATGACTGTCTGCTGCTGTGACATGCTGTTGACTTCAGAAGACTGCTTCGCTGTACCTGGAAGGACTGTTCTGCTGGCTGAAGCCTGCCTTGAACTATCAGTGGCCTGCCCTGCTGCTTGAGCCCTGTTTCACCTCTTGAACCCAGGACTACCAGAGTGACTCCAAGAGCTAGGTGGCTGGCCTCCTTATCAGAGCCTCAGGGACAGAAAAGGCTCTAACCACCTTGAACCAGCACCTGGACCCAGCCAGTCCTTCTGAGTCTTCCACAGGTCCAGCGGTGCCCTGAAGAGTTGGATCTGAAGGTCCATTATTTATACCTGGTGCCCACTTCGAAGTAGGAGAAGGTTCTGGAGGTTTCCACCCCCAGAGGTGCTTGGAAGTTCCTGCCTCCTTGCCCTGTCCCCAGCTTGTCTGGAGTCACAATAGACTAGTGTCAAACCGTTCATGAGTGTGCTCAGGCAGAGCATTTGTGTAGTGCAAGTGTGGTAAGTGACACCTCCTCCCCCTCATCAAGTCAGAGATGGCCCATCCTGCCAACACCTATGCTCTTTGATACACTGTCTGGGAGTAATATACAAAGACCAAATGCCAGCTACACCTCGTCCTGTGACACAGGAAATAGGCTGCAGGCACCAAATGGCTGGAACAAGAAAATGTCAACTTCCCAAAAGTCGAATTTTCAGAATTGTGACTTACAATTCAACTTTACCATTAAAGAGGGTTTTATATTACAATTCTTTAGACATACCACATTCCTACCTGCTCCCAGTTGAAAGTCATCACTTATTAAATGTAATAAGTTAACCCAATGTTTTCCTATGGCAGAGCTAGGCCTTGCAGCAGTGGAAAACAAATTTAAGAGTTTTTCACTACCAGGACATATAGAAGGTAAATGTACATGTCCAACTTTTTAAATACACTGTACCCTGTCCTCTGGGCTCTCTAGGGCCTACACTAGGGGGTGACCTATGTGTATTAAAAAGGAAGGTTTAGGTCGGGTAAAAGGTTTATTTTGCCAGGTCGAAATTGCAGTTTAAAACTGCACACACAGGCTCAAATGCAAAAAGAACAATTGATGGACAGAACGCAGAACAATGTCATAAATTCACCCCAGTACAGAGATCTGGGCCTAAATCCATCATTTTTTTGCTTCCTATGCCATTCCAGTGTGAACCCAGCCATATGCAAATCAGTTTTGACCCTGCGCCCAATGGGAACAGTCCAGCCCGAACTGCCAGGCCAGGTCCTCCCAGGACTGGAAACAAGCATCATAGGACTGGTTTCGGGGGTTTCACCCCTAATCAGCCAGGATAGCTTGACTCCAGTGGCATGGAGAGCACGGGACCCACGTCTGGGCATACCCATCTGACTCGGGGTGACAAATGCAAAAAGAACAATTGATGGATAGAATGCAGAACAATGTCATACATACATTGGGGGTGAGTGTCTGAAATGTTTCAGCGCTCTGTCCATCATCTCCTTGTGTTTGACTTATTCGTCCTAAGTTGGCAGGGTATGCCCAGACGTGGGTCCCCTGCTCACTTTGCCACTGGATTCAAGCTAGCCTGGCTGATGAAGGGTGTTACCCCAAAACCGGTCCCAGGATGATGTTTCCGGTCCAGGGAAGACCTGGCTTGGCAGTTCGGGCTTGACTGTTCCCATCAGGAACAGGGTCAAGACTGATTTGCATATGGCTGGGTCTGAACTGGGGTGGCGAAGTGAGCTAAAGAACGAAGATGGATTCAACCCAGATCTGTGACTGGGGGCGAGTGTCTGAAAAGTTTCAGCACTCCGTCCATCATCTCCTTGTGTTTGCTTCACACAGGCTCCAATGGCAGGATTGAGACATGTTTCACAAGGCTACAAGTGGATGGCACATTCTGTACTGCAGGCCAACCAGTAGGATTTAATTTACAAGTAAATTAAATGTGCCAATTGGATGAAAGTCAATTTTAACATGTTTTTAGAAGAGAGCGCAAGCACTTTAGCACTCGTTAGCAGTATTGAAGTGTGCAGAGTCTTAAAGTCAACAAAACAGAATTCAGGAAAACGGGAGCGGAGTGACTGGTTGATTGCGGAGCTGTGCGTAACAAATGTGCCCTCTATCATCCAAGAACCAGTGGGGTGGTGGAACAATTCAACAAGACACTAAAGGAGAGCATTCAGCTTTCAAAGCAAAATGGTTTGCCTTGGAAGAAGGTGTGAAGAAAAGACTATTTGCTTACTGTATGTCTCCTTATTCTATCACTGAGCATTCTCCTTTTGAGTTGCTTAGAGAAAGAAAGCCAGGCACTTGGTTGATTCCTCTATGGATGTCATGGTCTAAAGCATGTGTTCATGTGTCTGCCCAGGATGAATGGGGGAAAGAGGTAGAGTGTCTGGCAAGGAGGAAATGTCATTTTGAAGCAAAACTTGCCACCAAATTGATTTCTTTTTGAGTGTATGACTGGGTTAGGATTTAGGCTCCTGTGAGCTGTGAACTATGGTCAAGGTTCACTGGACCTTGAAGAATTGTAAAAATGTTCAAACATGCTGTCAAGACCAGCAACAATAGGATTTGGAACAAAAAATGTGTGTTTTTGTTTCTTGGAAAACAAGTGGTGAACTCTCCTGAGAAAGACATTGGTAGGCATGGGTAGATATCTTGATCAACATCTCAATGTACATGTGCGCAGGAAGGGAAAGACACTATAGGAAGCCTGTATTTATGAAGGACTACGTGTAGAGTAAAAGTGTGACCTTCACTTTGTTGTACTCAGAGTTAGAAACTTCTTCTGATCCTCATCTTTTTCCTACATTGTTATTGTTTGTTGTAGATTGGCATTTGATATCGCAACAGCGATCCGCCTGGCTGCAATATTGCCAGGCAAGACTGACTTCAGAAGCCTGGAGGCCGAATCGCCATCATCCACAAGAAAACCATCAGCTGCACAACATTCATTGACACACCATCCTCCGCCATGGAACACCTGTCGATCAAGCTCCACATCACAGCCAACTGCACTCTAATCAGCACTCTCATCTACAGACCAGCGGGACCACACCGTCACAATCACGGACTTCATTGCACTGCTGGCCCTCCATGCTAACAATGACATCCTACTCACAGACCTGAACTTCTACTTTGGTGACCACTCCAACCCCGATCAAGAGCACTGACTGAAGACCTTGGAAGCCTGGGCCTCATCCAGCGAGTAAAGGGACCAACCCATGTCACCGGACACCTATTGGACTCTATTTTCACCAACTTTAACAACATCTGAGTTGACGAGCCCACACCAGTCCCCTGGACAGACCATGGCCTCGTCAAGTTTAGGATCCCTGTCCCAAAGCACATGCACCACTGTCAGACCAGCCTGCCAAAACTGGAACAGCATTACTGAGAAGGACTGGAACACCGCTCTCAACATCCAATGACTCAAACACAGCAACAGCCTCCCTAAAGCCATCAAGAATTTGAACAATTGGATCACCTCCTGCGACAACTCTCTGGCCCCCCTCAAACACAGCAGTGCAACAAGATCTAGACCCTAAGCCAGTTGGTATACTAAGGAACTCAGACTGATGAAACACCGCTGCAAACAACTGGAGCGAAAATGAAGAATGAGACAGGACAATGCAGACAGTAGCACATTCAAATCCATCCTAAGACGCTATCACCCAATGATCCAGACCACCAAATGTGCCACTCTGGCAGACCGCATCGATGCTAGCATCACAGAAGCAAAGAAATCCATTATGTAAGATTTCATATCACCATTGGCTGTCTCCAACTCGATCATTCACTCGCCTTTACTTCTGTAACAATCTCTCTCAATTCTTCAGCAACAAAATCACCCCCATTTACATCAACTTCATCCAACAACCCAACCTGACCAGTCACTAGAACACCTCCCAATCTTATCCAAAGACCCAATGCTAACCACGTGGCCGGTCATCACCCCAGAAGAAACCACTGCCACCATAAAGTCCGTTCACTCAGGGACTCCTTCAAACCCCTGCCCCACCACATCTACTCCAGAGGACTACAACCCATCAGCACCATGCTCACATCCATTCTGAATGCCTCTTCTCTTCCGTGACCTTTCCAGATGCTTGGAAACCTACAATTGTCCTCTCTTTGCTGAAGAAACCCTCCCGGGACCCTTCAAAGCACCCCAACTACAAAACGATCTCCCTGCTACCATTCCATTCCCAGCCAGGTCTTTGAGAAAATCATTAACAGACACCTCACCGAATACCTCAGTGACCACCAATTCCTCAACACCACTCAGTCTGGCTTCAGACCCAACCACAGTATGGAAACAGTCCTCTTCGCTACCACTGATGACATCCACATGACTATGGACAGAGGAGGCACTGTGACCCTCATCCTCCTGGACCTCTTCACAGCATTTGACACAGTCACCCACCTAATCCAACGCCTATACGACATCGGTATCCAAGGACACACACTCCAATAGATCTGCTCCTTCCTGACTGCAAGGATCCAGTCAGTCAGCCTGGTACCATGCCCTCGGATGCCTGCGACCTCATCTGCGGAGTTCCGCAAGGATCCTCCCTGAATTAGACCCTCTTCAAAGCATACATGATTCCTCAGGCCAGCATCATCTGCTCTCACTCCTCTCCCACGCCAATGACACGCAACTCATCCTCTCCCTCATTGACAAGACACCCAGTACGCTAATCAAGTTCAATACCGGCATGACTAAAATCGTCCACTGGATAAAGACCAACTGTCTAACGCTGAGCACTGACAAGACTGAAATCATGATCTCCGGAAGAGCACATCACGGTAAGACTCCACCTGGAAGGCCAACAGAGCTAGGACCGACACCCACCCCCACCACCCACTCCAAGAATCTCAGGATCATCATCAACAGCAAACTCGACATAACAGCCCAAGTCAATGCTGTCACCCCCTCATGCTTCCATACCCTGGAGATGCTGAGGAAGATTTTCAAATGACTCCCAGCCAGCACCCGGAAAACCATCATGCATGCTCTGGTCACAAGCAAGCTGGACTGTAGGAACACTCTCTATGCGAGGATCAACAAAAAAAAAACTCACTAGAAGTCTGCAGACCATTCAGAACTTGGTGGCCAGAATCACTCTCAACCTCCCATGTCACACTCGCACAACACCACACCTGAAGAAGCTCCACTGGCTCCCCATTCACAAATGAGCACATTTCAAACTCCTCACTCACACTTTCAAGGCACTACATAACACTGGCCCAGCATACCTCAACAATAACATCTGCTTTCACAAACTTTCCAGACACCTCAGCTCATCCGTACTCATCCTTGTACAAATCCCACGCATGCAGAAAACCAGATCCAACTGTTGAGCCTTCTCCTACATCGTTCCCCGCTTTAGGGGCCCTAAAGCGTGGAACGTTCTGCCGCTAAACACAAGAGCCTCCTCCACACTTCTTGAATTCCACAAGAAGCTGAAGACCTGGCTTTTCGAGTAGTCCCACTAGGCCCTAGGTGTGTCTCCACTCACACCTAATTAGCACCAGGATACCTTCCCAGGTGTGCTGTACAAATCTGCATAACATAACCTAACATAGATCTTTAATTCAGTTTTTCCTTTTGTTGTCGAATTTTCTTTTGGTTTGTTTCACCTACCATTTGTTCTTGTCGCTGTCAGGGCAAATTTACGTTTTGTTGTCACATGAAACTTTCATAAAGGGGGAATGGGTGTGGTGTCCACAGGTTGAAATCTTGGGTATGGAACCTTGGGTACTCGAAGTCCTGGGACTGGCAGGTGGATGGTGGAGAGCTGAAGGTTAGCTGTATCTGAGGTCATCAACGAATAAAACTTCTAGTAATTGCCTACTTGTTATCTGAACCTTTATTTTGACACTTTTTCTTTACACTTGTCTTTCACTCTATACTTTTCCTGCCTGCATATGGGCGTCTGTGTGTTTTGTGGTTCTACAGAAAAGTTATCCACTGTCAATCCGCAAGTGTTTAATTCTAATGCACTAACACCGATTTGCAAACTGTTTTCACACATTTTCAGGAATTTTGAAGTTACTTTGCATATTGCTGTCACAGCACCATTCTCAAGATTAGGAAGGATTTACAGGTAAACAGTATCAATTTCACTGTGCCTATTTACATGTAAATATGCAATTATCCTGGCATTAGCTATCCTAGATTAGTACCCTGAGGCACGCTTTTCAGTTGCAGTTTGTGCTGCAAAGAGGAGGGCCACAGAGTGATGCATCTTCTCAGCTGGGGTATTGGGACGCCTTATTATGAAGTCTTCTTATGTGCCCTCACAGTGCAGCGCAGGAACAATGGGGAAAATGTGACATCGTCTGTTTTCAGCCACAGCAAATGTTGGGCTCTTGCATCTCCCAGCCATAGCCCCCGCCCCCCACCCTCATATACTCCCGGTTGTCGTGGGAGGGTTGGGGCAGTTGGGGCTTAATTTAAAGTTGCTTCTTTCCATTTAGGCGTCCACAACCAGCAGCTGCCGTATATCCATAATGGGAAAGAAGCCATTTTAATGCAAGTAGTGGTGCTTAAAACCAACTCCTTCTGCTTACTTTAGTATGGGACCCCTGCCTCCCCTTCCAATTCGATAAAAAAATTTAATATTCTTGTTAATTTGGTGAACAAATGAGACACCGGTGGCCAGGACCTGCTGCCAGGGCAGAGGATGGGGCAGTTCAGGGTGGGGAACAAAAGCTCAGACTGTCGCCTAAGAATGTTTTATGCTCCACTAAATACTGTCCAGACTTGGAACACAGTACATTTCTGCTGCACTCCATCTCTCACACTGTACTAGGCTTGGTTCCTGAGTGGGGTTACCCCCTCCCTCTGGGAATCAAGAGCTTCCTTAATTCTGTAGCTCAACATTAGCAGTTACAACTCTTTGTACTTCTCCTTTCTAGCGCCTTCTCTTCTGACATCTTCTGTAGTTCCAACAGCCTCTAATGGCTGCCTACGGAGCTCGTTTCACTATTTCATTTCCAGCACAGGATTTGGTTTTGCAACCACACTTCCATTTGATGGAATAAAATATTAAAACTTAGTGTAACTAACTTTTCACTTTCACTTTAATCTAGCTTCCTAACAGGAACTGGGCATAAACTATCAGAGTCGTTTAATGTGGTCATTAACCAGCTAGCGCATGGTTTTTATCTTTGCATATATCAATCCTACAATGGAACTGAAGCAGAATTTAAAGTGTGGCATTCTCTCTAAGTGTGCGCTAATCTATAAAGCCACACTCACACAAAACTGATTTAACTTCTGGGAATGCTCAGTAGGCATTTTAAATAACCCATAATTTCCCAAATGTTTGATTCACACTAAATTATGTCTTAGTTCATTAGATGATTTAGGGGGATATTCACAAGGACGTATCTCTGAGTTATCGCCAACTTAACGCAACAAAAGTGGTGACAGATTTAACACCCCATTCACAAGCGGTTGCAAACTGCAGACAACGCAAGTATTCCCGCGATAACCGCCTCAACATTTACCTCCACGGGTGACACCACCAACTAACCCTAATGAGATGCAGAGTAGGCGTTCCCGTGCAAAAACACACGAAAACACCACAACACCACTTTCACAACGAACTGCCAGATCTGTGATGCGAACCAAAAACAGGCGATAAGTCGCGGTAGCACCATGGATTTAACACCTGCCTTTTGCTGGTGTTAAGCAGGACGACTACCTGCAACATGAAAGGGAGCCCAGCCAAGAGCCACACCTGAAGACCCACAGATGCCATGGAGACAATGATCATGCAGCTCCGATACCCATGAGGGCCACAACACCCACCGCCACCACCCCCAGCCCCCTCCCCGGACATACACAAACCGTGCACGACACAAGAGCCACAAAAAGCGCATGATGACGCACATTGACTAAAAATAACACACGTGTGGCCAGAAGAACGAGAAACAGTAACACAGCACTGAAGTAACAACCAAAAACTTTATTGAAATACAACACAAAACACCAATGCGGAAGACTCCTGTCGGGTCCGTCCGGGACAATCTCGATGTCACAGCCTGGAAAATAAAACACAAAATCAGAAAGTGTGCCATGCGCACATCAAAGGAGCAAGACACAGAGAAACAGAGAATGAAAGAAAGGCAGAGAGAGAAAGAGAGAGAAGGAAAGGAAGGGAGAGAGAGAGAGAGTGATAGAGGGAAGGAAAGGAGAGAGAGTGAGAGTGAGAGAGAGAGAGAAGGAAAGGAGAGAGAGTGAGAGAGAGAGAAGGAAAAGAAGGGAGAGAGAGAGTGAGAGAGAGAGAAGGAAAGGAAGGGAGAGAGAGAGGGAAGGAAAGGAGAGAGAGTGAGAGAGAGAGAAGGAAAGGAAGGGAGAGAGAGAGGGAAGGAAAGGAGAGAGAGTGAGAGAGAGAGAGAGAAGGAAAGGAAAGGAAGGGAGAGAGAGAGTGAGAGAGAGAGGGAAGGAAGGGAGAGAGAGAGAGACACCACCGCCCCTGCGCACCCAGGCCCCACTGTTCACCTGCTGCCACCGGTGTGTCTCCAACCACGTGCCGGGATACACTGCAAGCCACCAGGTCTGCAATCTGTAATCGAGTCCAGAGTCAATCATGGCAGAGTCCATCACACAGCACACGGCAACAACGCCTATCCGTCCTTGCGCATGCATGCAGCCGCACCCCACCCCCTCCCGCCGGGCAGCGCTGGCTGTCCGCACTTGCGCACCCTGGGCCCACTGCTCACCTGCCGCCAACGGTGTGTCCACCAGTGGGCACACCACGTGCCCGTGCAAGCTCCAGGCCCCGGTCCCGCCACCATGGCATGGTCCACATCATGCGGAGCCGCCCCCCGGCCCAGCAGGTCCCACACATGACGCTGAGTCCTGAGGCATCAATGGCAGAGACCACATCAGTGCACACGTCATCATCGCAGGCTGCACACCCGCTCAGCTATTTCGGTGCCATTAACCCTGTGCAACCCCAGTCAGCGCCGCGTGGTGGTAGGCCCGTGACGGGCGCAAGGCTTCGGGTGCCACTAACCCTGTGCAACCCCAGTCAGCGCAAAACCAAAGGGGATGATGGACGGAGTGTTGAACATTGCAAGCACTCACCCCCAGTCAACTGAGCTGGGTTTAATCCATCATCATTCTTTAGCTCACTCCGCCACCCCAGTTCAGACATCGCCATATGCAAATCAGTCTGACCCTGTGCCTCATGGGAACAGTCCAGCCCGAACTGCCAAGCCATGTCTTCCCTGGACCGGAAACAAGCATCCTGGGACCGGTTTCGGGCTCACAGCCCTCATCAGCCAGGCTATCTTGAATCCAGTGGCAAAGTGAGCACCACGTGGTGGTAGGCCCATGACGGGCGCAAGGTTTCGGGTGTGACCAACCCTGTGCGCAACAACTCATGGGCCCTTTATGATTAAGAACCGTGGAGCGTCCGTCATCCAGTCACCACCGGCAGTGGGGAATGTGACGTTGTCGGCCCCTTATATTGGCGGGGTCACATGGCCTGTGACGCCTGTGCTGGATGGGTGTGGTGTGTGTGCAAACCTGCCCTCAGGGAGTGGCCGTGACATGCTGACAACTAGACCAGTGACCTGCATACCACCAGCGTGTACGCCGGCGACATGTAGCTATGTGGGCCCCCCCTCTGAGCGTAAGCGGAGTGGTCTGGCCTGGCGTACGCCGGACCAGCGCAGGGCTTGCAACAATGACTCGGGGGCTCTGGGCGTGGTTCAGTCCATGTCCGGACAAGGAAGTGACTAATGCGTGTGTCCCTGTTGTAGTGTCTACGGCACCCGGAACACAATCGGCAATGTAGCACACTGTGACTGGCATCCCACTAGATGTGCATCATTGACGTAAGGGAAATCACTGTCCCTACATTCATCCACACATTAATACATGAATGATGAAAGATATGACACAGCAGTGCGTTTCTGGATGTTTATTGCACATCCGGTGGAGTTTTGCAGCTGGAGCAGTACAGGTCCATGCCAAGCACACTACACAATATGGGCCCATGGAGGGCCAGCCAGAGTCCATCCGGGGATGACAAGTACTGCGGAAGAGGAAGGGTACAGTCCGCAGTTTGGTCACCGTGTCATTGGTCATCAAACAGGATATGGCAGTCCATGTCGCGGTCCAAGGTGAGTTCAGCGGAGTGTATCGGGGGTCAGTGGAAGGTCATGGGGCCATGTGCGGCACCAAGCAGAAACAGGCAAGGTGGCGGAAATTAATGCTAGTGCCTCCTTCTGATCTCAATCCCATCCACGTCCTCGTCCTCGGATGTGTGCTCTGCCCCACCTGTGGGTGTTGCAGTACCGGTTGCGGCACTGTGTGCCACTGACACATCAGGGGCCGGAAGAGGATTGTCGGCCGCACTCTGTGGCAGTGACACATCAGGTGCCGGAGTGGATACGCCTGCCGCACTGGGAAGCACTGACACACCAGGGGGTGGAGATGTGGAAGGTGTGGGGGCTGCAGCATTCATCATCGCCACGCCTTGTGGCAGCAATTCCATGATGAGGACATGCAGGGCATGGTAGATCCCAGCTACATTTCGCTGATGTGCAGCGGTGGCTGCCATCCTTTCCGCCTCCATCTGCACCATGTCCTCCATGAGCCTCCGCATGCATGCCATCTCCTGGCTGAGATCGCTGGAGCCACTCTGAGCGGACAGGTGCTCTTGTCTCCGAGTCATGACTCCAGCAATGTCAGCCAGGGCTCGTTGGAGACCATGGAGCGGCGTGTGGGTGTCCGTTAGGGACTGGAGGTGGTCCCTGATGGGACTCAGACACCCATGGATGGCGTCGAGTTTGGTAGCCATGAGGTCGAACCCCACCCGCACCTGCTCAGCCATCTCCCTCTGGACCTCCAACACACGGCGTTGGAAGGCCATGTGTTGTTCGGGGGGGTCTTGGGTGACAGCCGGGGTTGTGGGTGCCTCCTGCTGGGTGGTTGTGGAGTGGGTGGGGTCTCCTCGATGCAGCTGGGCTGCCCTGGTCCTGGAGGTGAGTGGCGGATGAGTTCCATGATGTCTTGGAGGGCTTGGGTGTCGATGCTGGTGGTGTCCTCCTCGTCACCAGTGAAGAGTGGCTGGGACTGCTCTGCAGGTGGCGTTGACGGTGCCCCTGCAATGTGAAGGGGAGATGCTGTGTTACAATGTGTCCTCATGTATGTGGCCGCATGGTACATGTTGACATTCAGACAGCATGGCAATGTACATTGTGGCAGTGTGTAGATCAGGGCCATGATCCAGAGTCATTGTGGGTGTGCACTGTGCTCTGCTTGATTGTGCATGTGTGCCATTGTGGCCATCTCCCCCCGTCCCCCCAGTACCTGGTGGTTACTCACCCTGTTGCTGTGGTGTTGTGTCATGTCGAGCAGTGTCCGGTCCCCCGACTCCTGCCACGGTCTCCACACTGATGACTGTCGACACCAGCTCCTCCATGTCATCCAGCTCCAGCTGTGGCGCTGGGCTCCCACCTCCAGTCTGCATTGCTATCTTCTGGTTGCCTGCGAGTTTCTCCTTGGTCTTGCGCTTGATGTCATTCCATCGCCTCTTGACCTCGTCCATTGACCTCTTGTGCTCTCCGACGGCGTTCACCTTGTTCACGATGGCCCGCCATAATCCATTTCTGGTGCCCAATGACACATTGGAGGCAAAGAACAGTTGTTGATGGTGTTCTATCACCTCGGTGGCCAGGATCCGATTCTCCTGCGGACTGTACTTCGTCTTCCTCTTCTTCTTGTCCTTGCCCTTCCCTGTCACCGTGGTCCCGGGCTGGTCGTCCGGGGTACTTGTGGGGTTGCGCTCGTCCTCTGCGCCTGCTCCGGCTGCCTCCATGGTGCTTGGGTGTTGGTCATTTTGTGTTTGTGTGTTTTTCTCCTTTTGTAGTGATTTTCCCGCCTGCCGGGTGTGTATGGCAGGCCTGGCGCTGCTTATCGCTGATTTCCTCATCGCGAATGGGCTCATCGCATGTTTTTTGGTGTTTGGGTTTGTGTTTTTATCGCTGTCGCGGTGGTTGTATCGCGGGCATTGTCCGTGGTTTCAGGAGACTATCGCATGGTACCGCCGTGTTGTGAATTCCACGTTAACACGGGGTTATTTTCCCGCGATGGACTGCGATGTGTAAAGTTGCGTTAACATTCTTTGGAGATGTTTAGCACACGTTCTTGTGAATATACCCCTTAGTGTTTACCTAAGCAATACTCTGCAAACATTGAATGGATTTAGTATAAGTATGTTAGGTTTCTTTTCTGGCTCCAGAATTGTTTGGCTTTCATGAACAAATACAAAAGACCCGAGGAAACATTCATTGAGTGCACAGCCACCTCTGTCTTCAAGAATGCTAATCTTTCTAAAAGCTGTTTGAGTTATTTATTTACCCTTGAATCTCTTTAGTTCGGGTGATGCATTAGCGGTTGAAGTTTGTAAATTCAGTATAAACCATTCGTTTTGCTCTACAGTACATTGATATAAAAAATGCATAACGGTGGAGATAAGTGAAAGGGTTCCCCCCTAATCTATGTGGATCTCTAGCTCATGCAATGTTATCTAATTGCAGTGCACTCACAGATATTTGACTGAAATATTGAAATTGTTGCATATCACTCAAACACCATGAAGCTTGGACTGCTCACCCTATTAAAATTGCCCGGGCAGTTAGGAGGTTACACAGGAAAGAACAAGCCAGTCCCACCACCACGTGCTGGCAAAGCACCTATGTAGACTGTATGATAGTGACCAGGGGTGTAGCTCAGTCATTGAGATTGGAGGGGGGAGGATGAATCTCAAATTTCCCAGCAAACAAATTTGGGGCCGCAGGATGGAGGGTCAGTACTGATTTGCATTAGGTGGGCCTCTGCACAGTGGCACAGTGGGTGAAAAATGATGGGTTGAAATGCAACCCCGAGTGAATGCAAGTGGTTAGACTATTTGAAAGCACTCATACCATCACCTTTTGGGCTTGCAGCTTTCCAAGCCTTCTACTGCCAGTGTTTGAGAATTCAAAAAGTACTAAATTTGCATCCATTGATGGAGTACTACTAGAGGAGCAGAATAACACATTTTTGGAAAAATAATCTATCTATCTATCTATCTATATATATATATATATATATATCTATATATATATATATCTATATCCTACTGGTATTGCCAGTAGGTAGTTATAGTTAGGACCTAGTTTCCATAGACAAAGCGTTTTTTGTTTTGCTAATAATTCTAGTACCGTTGGACGAATCTTCACAAAATTTTTCAAAACTTTTGTACAACTTTCAGCTGCTGTCTGGAAAGTTTTGGGGTAATTCGTCAAGCGGGGCCGAGGAAAAGCGGGGGGTGGGCAAAAACGCTTATTCTCCCATGCAATTTCCACATGAAGATTTTAAACATGACTACAGCCTGAACTACACCAAATTTGGCAGAAAGCTAGATCTTGGTTCAGAAAGATCTCTTTTTGAAATTTGGTGTAAATCCATTCAGTAATTTTGGATTTACTAAAGAAAAAATATTTACATATATCTTTGGACGTGATTCGTCCATGGATCTGATAGATTTCAAAATGAGATCCGATTGGCTGCCAGCATGCACTTCAACCAGAAAGTGTTGGCAGCCATCTTGGGACTCGGACTCGGCCGGTCCCGAGAAAACACATTAAACAAGCATTTGCAATGCAATAGGTCTCACATTTGCAAGAGCTTGAGCTATTGACATTGTAAATGACAATGCCTTTTATTTATGTGTTTTAAAAACCTGCAATTGGTGCATAAACATGCACTTTGTACTTATGGTCGTTGCTGAGGAGAAGCAAGGCTGGCAGTAACTGCACCTATTTTACTGCCAGCCTTGCTTCTCAGATGTGAGGATAGTTGTTGATTGATGGATTTTTCTAATACGATGGTCCGGGAATGGGAGTTAAGCTCTTATTCACCCTTGTCAGCTGTCAGAAGCTATTTATTATCCTCTGATTTCTTGGCTCCATAACTGCAACTGAAACTTAAATGATGGAGCATGCGGTTATAACAGTGGCTCCTCTATGAACGATCAACTTCGATCTGCTTAGTTACATACAATTGATTGTGGATTATCTCTGCAAAACACCACATTTGCAAGGAGAAGCATGATCCTGTATGAGGGGCAATGGGTGTCCAACTCTACAGCATTGTGTTAATCACCCCTTCAGGAGCCGGGAGGTGGGAGAGTAGGCAGCAGAGTTTGGCACCCGAAACAGCCTCCTGAAGGGTTCTCAGTCATAACAGGGACCAGTTATAGTCTTCAACAACAGTTTTCATAAAATTTAACCTGCTAAAAGTCTATCTTGAATAGGCCAGAAACAAAGAAATGCTTACCATTACCCCCATCAAAGCCTAAGGCCATAAACATAGATGCCAGAAGAAACATTTTGTTAACTGTATTGACTGCGTTCAAGACAAAGAGAAAGACTTTAGAAAAAAAAATGTTTCTTGTTTTGAATTATATTATTACCAAAGATTCCTTAAGCCACAATGTCTCTCCAGTGAGTTCTAAATTCAGCAAATCCCACAACAAGACTATTTCTCTCCCTGTTGGTATCCTCAATAAGAAATTATCTCCCAAAACATTTTAGAAATGGTAAATCCATATGGGCAGATACCACATCTTCTAGTGCTTTGTAGATGCTACATCCCAACAGAATGAAACAGGATGAAAGGAATGCACACCCCAGGTTCAGGAAGAGCAATAAGTCAATTATTCAAGAAAAAATACATTGCTCCAGGTAAGATAGGGAGAAATGAAATAAATGAGAAACTCCAGATAAACCATCTCTAGTTTAAGAGTCCAAGGAAAAACAGGGGGGTCGGGGGTTGGGAGTAATAAGGAAATACCACAAACCCACCGCTTCCCTATAAATGGTACTTCAATGGAAAGTATTAACTCTTCTAAGAACCTCATATTTAAAATGACAAGAAAAGGTAATAGAGCAAATAAAGTAATACCCTTTAATAGATCTTGTTTATTACATATATGATTAATAAAAAATCAGCCTTCAAAGTAATAACTTCAGAAGATCTCAAACTGGTACATTTTGTAACCAATAAACTAGGAGGGAAAATCACCAAAGTAATTTTCATGCAAACCTAGCTAAAGATTTAATTCAGAATGACCAATCAGAGCAGGTACATTTAGGTTACATCCACTTCAAGCACAACTATCTAATACATCACCCTACTGAATAGTATTTAAAGGTACAAATATTAAGGGATGAACTCTCCTTACTCCAGAAAATAAAACTTGAGTGTAGTCATGTCGTATAATGTTCTCTCATCATGGAAGCATTATCAGGCATTGCCACACTGTTTCCCCTGCCTTCAGAAGGATGCATACAGATTTAGGGATGGTTTTTGTCTAAGTATTGTCTCCTGATATGTGGGCTACTCACGCAGCTGTGTTCTACTATCATGTGCTGGTCTGGTGGCTAGGGGCCTGTGTTCGACATCGTGGTCACAGGTTCCAATCCTGTCGGTTCCACTCAGCCCATCCTTCTGAGGTCGATAAAATGAGTACCATGGAGTTGAGAAAAAATAAACATCTGTTATTCAGCGCCAAGATACCCTTGGATGAATGTGAGCTTTACAAATATACATGTTATGTTATGTAACATCCATGGGATCAATAAGGCATTGAAGGACGGAAACCCTAAATACAGTAATTATTGCATATATTTTAGCAACAAAACAATAGCAGGTGCAAACCACCTTAAAAACTTAGAAAGATATCAACAGGTCATCAGTAATCAACATCCAAATGCACTAGATTGATGGCAAGATATTTTAATATTCGATTAAACCCAACTGTTCTCAAACAAAGATCGTGTACTTGCATACGTTGTATCTAACACTGTTTTTTCCACGAGTACAACTATTAAAAGATCATGTGATCTAATAAAGTGTGTAGTTTCATATGAATTTGTTAGTGCCCATGGCTGGTTTCAATCTGACTCACCAGCGTTACAAATATACCATTGTGGGAATTGCATGTGTCCAATTTATTATATCTTTATCCCTGCCTGGAGTTTCATATTGGTAAACAGCTTTAGAGTTCAAGTGTATGATGGCAGGGACCACTAGCTCTTGCATGCCAAAACTGTATTTAAAACTCTTGAAACAAGATAAAGCTAATCTACTAAACTTGGAATACCCTCGAAGTCTCACAACCAAGATGGAAGAAAAGCAGCTTGTACAATTATTTAAGTTCCAAAATTATGTAAATGGCATTGCTTTTTCTTCCATAGATTGTGTATTGGTAGAATAGTGTAATAGTGTAGTTAAGGAAGTGGTTACAGTCAAACTGAAAAAATACAACCATCATTCCTATTCTTTTCAGAATATCACATTTGTAAAGACAAACTGGTTTCATAGATCTGCCAGGAAGCTAAAAACAAATCAAGTAAGATTAGAGTACCACTGAAAAGGAGAACATAAAAAACCTATACAAATATAAATTAGCCTAAATACAGTACAAACATTTAATTGCAGAAAAGAAATGTTCACTCCAAAAGCTGGGCCCCAATGTCTCAAAAGACATAAAGAAAATCTGGCAACTTGTCTGTTTAGGCACTCAGAACAGTCACTGTCACTCTAATGGAATTTCAGAGCAGCCCCAGATTGTTACCTGGGGGAACTATATGGCATTGCGAGTACTGCTTCCTCTTCTCCAGATCAGCCACGATTATTTAGCTAATATAGTCTAGCTAGATACAATAAGAAATACTTTCCTCCCTATAAACTCTACATAAGCAGCCAGGCCGGATACTCTCCCTGTAGTTTAATTAGAGCTAGCAAAGACTGGTGTGTAACATTTTTCTCCCTTTTCATCCATTGAATTGGTTGACGAAAAAGGGTAGCTGGAAAGGATCGTAATTAAATCTATTTATTAAAAAAATGATTGATCTCATCAAAAAAAATGTCTAATCAGTTTGATTGATGTGGGGAGAAGTGTATAATCAAAAATATTACAATCTGTAAGATAATAAATTGATTATCAGAATCTAATACTTGTAGAACAGGGTTGCATTACGGAAGGTCATTCTACCCTTCATCACAGTTTTAAGTTGTGGGTAATAGCACTTAAACAATCCACCATGTGAGAAACTAGGTTTGTGGATTTTAGGACCACATCTGATCGAGTAGATAGAGTGATTTTATGTCAGAAGTTAACAGCTATGGCCTTCCCTCTGACCTACTATGAGATAATTAGATAGCTCAAGCTTCACACAAGTGGAATTTGGAGCACACACACTTTTTACTCAAATTCTCAGTAAATAATGAACTAACGCAGGGATCTGTCTTAGCGTCAATGCTGTTTTCACTATATTTGGCAGTGCAGCACAGATCTCTAGCAGAAGCATGTTTTTTTTCTTTCAATCAATCAATCAGGGTTTTGTATAGCGCTGCTACTCACCCATGAGGGTCTCAAGGTGCTGGGGGGGGGGGTGCTGATCCGTCTGGGTGTGGAGGTTCAGTTGAAGAGTCAGATTTTGAGGTCCCTCCAGAATAGGGTCAGCGACGCGGATTGCCTGAGGTGGAGGGGCAGGGTGTTCCAGGTCTTGGTGGCAAAGCAGGAGAAGGATCTTCCTCCGCTTCTGGTCTTGTGGATCCTTGGGACGGAGGCCAGTGCGAGTTGGGTGGAGCAGAGTTGCCTGGCGGGTGTGTGGAATGCGAGACAGTGGTTTAGATATTCTGGTCCTGCGTCATGGAGAGCTTTGTAGGCATGTGTGAGGAGCTTGAAGGTGATTCTCTTGTTGATTGGGAGCCAGTGGAGTTGTCGGAGGTGTTGTGTTATGTGGCTGTGGCGGGGGATGTCGATGACCAGTCTGGCTTCAGCGTTTTGGATGTTCATTGAGAGCGAGGAGTCCAGTATGATGCCGAGGTTGCATGCATGATCCGTAGGGGTGGGGGGGTTCCTAGTGCGGGGGCCATCAGGAGTCATCCCAGGCTGAGGGAGTGGGTCCCAGGAGGAGTACTTCGGTATTGTCTGAATTGAGCTTGAAGCAGCAGACTTTCATCCAGGTAGCAACGGCCTTCATTCCACTGTGAAAGTTGATTCAGGTGGTTTTGGGTTCATTGGTGAGGGAGAGGGAGAGGATCAGCTTGGTGTCATCGGCATAGGAGCGAGGTTGTGTCCGTGTCTTCGGACGATGGCTGCAAGGGGGGCCATGTAGATGTTGAAGAGGGTGGGGATCAGGGAGGAGCCCTGGGGCACTCCACAGCTGATCTCTGTAGGTTCTGAGAGGAACGGGAGTAGTCTGACTCCCTGTGTTCGGCTGGCAAGGAAGGAGTGGATCTAGTCCAGTGCATTTTCACAGATGCTGAAGTCGTGGAGTCTCTTGATTAGGGTGCGGTGGGAGTCGGTGTCGAAAGCAGCCGAAAGGTCCAGTAGGATGAGGGCTGTGGTTTCGCCTCGGTCGAGGAGGGAGCGGATGTCGTCAGTGGCAGCGAGGAGTGCTGTCTCGGTGCTGTGGTTGCTTCGCAAGCCGGATTGGTAGGTGCCCAGAACATGGTTCTCTTCGATGAACATGGAGAGTTAGGCATTGATGGCCTTCTTGATGACCTTGGCTGGGAAAGGGAGGAGGGATATGGTTCTAAAGTTCTTGCCACCTGTCGGATCGGCGCATGGCTTCTTTAGCAGGGGGTTGATCTCAGCGTGTTTCCAGTCATCGGGGAAGGTGGTTGTTTCGATGAAGCAGTTGATGGTGCTGTGAAGTTTTGGGGGTGATGGAGGTGGCAGCTCCATGGAAGATGTGGTAAGGGCAAGGATCCGAAGGGGCTCCTGAGTGGATGCTCTTCATGGTCTTGAGTGTGCCATCTGTGGTGAGCGGAGTCCAGTTGAGCATGATCTGTTGGGGTACGGCGTGATTGCGTGAGGTGGTGGCGGGCGTAGTGGCAGAGTCTAGGGTGTTGAAGCTGTCATAGATCTGCCTGATCTTGTGGTGGAAGAAGGTGCCGGGTTTGTTGCAGAGGTCTTGGGAGAGAGGGACGTCTGTGGTCTCGCTCTTGGGCCTAACAAACTCCTTGACAATGGCGAAGAGATCTTTGCTGTTGTGTGCGTTGATTCTGTCTTGGAAGGTCGTTTTCTTTGTTGTTTTGAGGAGAAGGTGGTGTGTGTTGATGGCGGATTTGAAGCTTGCGTGGGCTTTCGGGGTTTTGTTGTTCCTCCATCTCTTCTCGAGTCATCTGCAGGTGTGTCTGGACTCATGGAGGGTGGCAGTGAACCAGCTCCCTTTCTTGGAGTGTTGCTTGCCTGGTGTCTTCTTCATAGGTGCCAGAGTGTCGGCTCAGTTGGAGATCCATCGGTGAAAGTTGTGCGCTGCGGTGTTGGCATCTTTTGGTGTTGGCGGAGTGGTCGTGCTGAGGAAGTCGGCGAGAAGTTCTTTGGTGGCTCTGTTCCAGCTGCAACGGGGGGTGAGGGCGGTGGTGAACGGTGGGCATGGTGAATGCGAGATGCACGCAGCGGTGGTCGGTCCAGAGGAGTTTGGTGTTATGAATGAAGGTGATGTTCCCGCTGGCAGAGAAAACAGGGTCAAGCATGTGTCCATCTGTGTGGGTCGGTGCAGTGACTAGCTGCTTGAGTCCGATGTTGGCAAGGTTCTCCAGTAGGGAGGCGGTGTTCTGGTCACTGAGGTTGTCCAGGTGGAAGTTGAGGTCTCCGAGTAGGATGTAATCAGTGGATGCGAGAGCCTGGGGTGCGATGAGGTCTATGATGGCTTTGGTGAAGGGTGGGTTGGGACAGAGGGGGACTGTAGATGAGGGTGCCGCGGAGGGTGGTGTTGGGGTTGGTCTGGATCTGGAAGTGGAAGTGTTCTATCGAAGTCATTGGGTCATTTGAGAGCGTGGTCAATCGGAGGGTGTTCTTGTGGACGATGGCGATGCCTCCTCCTGGTCTGTCGGTACGGTCCTTGCGGGTGATTTTGTAGCTGTCAGGGATAGCGATGTCCTGTCCAGAATAGGGGTTGGTCCAGGTACCCGTGAAGAAGGCAATGTCGGGAGAGGCGGCATTGAGGAGGTCCCAGATTTCTGGTGCGTGTTTGCTGTGCTGGGATAGCCATCTTCCCAGCATTCAGGAATAAGCTGAGGTGTATCAAAACACTGACTTCAGAATCATAAAATATTTTTTGCATTTTGTAAAAGGTGGTCCATTTTTCCTACTTTTTGTGGTTTTCACCTATTTGCAATTTGTAGTGGAAACAGGTGTAAAGTCCATGAATGATCCCTGAAAGCTATATTTTCTCAACATTAGACACAATTCTGAACTCAACAAGGAGTGATTTGTATAGCTCCTTCAAGGTTTTCACAAATAAACTAATTGTTGAAATTAAAAGTAATGAAAATGGAAAAAAAAACATAGCCATTGGTGACATTTTTATCTGCATTTTTTGGCTGATTTAAGAAAGCAATATACCGTTATATTCAATAGACCCTTCTGTTCACATAAAAATATAGGTTTTATGGGCCTCCAAAAGCAGGCGATACCCAGATCCAACAACTGAGCTGCAGCTTTAGTGATTTTTAATTGTGTACCGACTATACTGCAATTCATATGGTAAAATATAAAGAATGAAAAATGGCAATGAAAGAAACCTATATATTTCTGAAATGTACACAAGATACTAAATTTAGTAACCATGGTTATTTGTACACCTCTGAATTTGAAGTTATCCATGCTATTGTGAGTCAGAACGCATTTTGTAAAACGTCTTCTTTATTGCACATCGGCTTACATGTGGAAGTGAAAAATGCACAGAAATCCAGTTGATAATAATAATTGTTCTGTTCTGCTATTCTGTTTTCCCACACATCTCCCAATAAAAATGGTACCCCACTTGTGTGACTGGGTCTAGCACCTGCTACACAAAACGCCACAAAACGTAACCTGGAGACATTGCATTTCACTTCTCAAAATCAACCCTTTTTAGGTCTCGCGCCTAGCGTTGCAGTGCGTAGCACTGCTCGCGCAGCGAGAGATTTATTGGGGTAGAGGGATTTTAGGAGAAGGACTTTTGCTCCCGCCCATGCTTTCAATTGGTAAATGTCCATATTTATTTAAAACCCTGCATTTTGATTGCTCTGTAGGCTTTTTGGTTACCGCCCTGTATCTTTTCTGTGCATGCCCTTGGGACACCGAGTCTACGGCTTCCTTCAGTTTTATGGCTTTTATCTTATCTGATGGGGCGTGTTAAGGGAAGGTTCAGGGAGAGTTCAGCAAGCTTTTGCAGGTACCCGTCACGCGCGTCTTCTCTTTCCCTCCCTTCCCTCCTCCACCCGCACCCCACTCTCTGCTGTTCCTCCCCCTCCTTCCAGTGCTTTGTGGGGCGGAACGGCAACAGCTTGTTTGCTGAAGTGTGCAGAGACTGAAAGCAGAGGCAGCCCTTCAGAATGCTAAGCTTGCTCTTGTGTGCTGACATGGGGAGAGGGAGGGAGGGGTTAGGAAGAGGAGAGGAGAAGACTCGATAAGTCCCGGTTCCAGACAGACTCTCGGTGCCCGCCACGACATGCCTCTGTGGACTGGCACCGCCGAGCGTAGCATTCTTCCCTCAAGTCACATGCTCGCGCTAAGCTCTGGGGAGAGGGGGCGAGGGCCAGGAGCACATGACCGCAGGCAAACAGCCATCAGCAGTCCGAAGGAAACATGCCTCAGTGCCTTGCTGGGGAGCCATCATCGCCATCCAGATACCCAAATAGGTGGCATAGAGAAGCCCAGCAGGAGGACTTCAGAGGGCATCGGGCGATGGTAAACACGTCCCCACCCCCTTTCAAGCCGAGGGAAAGGTCAGGCAGTGAGTGATGTGCAGTCGCACATCCCAGACTGCCCCCAGGGGTGATCACTCACGGTGGAGGACAAGGACTGATGGGAACTGAGTTTGCATGCAGAATGAAAGCCGCTGGGAGCCAGGATAGGCAGTGACGCCCCCACCCCTCTCGCTCGCACAAGGTAAAGAAAAGAATTCGGTTACTCCAGCCGTAAATCCAGCAAGCACCTCCGCAGTGCTGCAAGAGCCGCACACAACAAAAAGGACCAAAACAAACTGAACACCAGGCATTTCGGCAAATGAAATGCGTCCGTCACCTTTAAGCCTGTCATTAAAGACGCCTCCATTGAACCGTCTTAGGAAGGCTGCTTCACACACTTCCCAAATAAAGCCTCCCACAGCGCCCAAATAAAGCCTCCCACCGAGCCACGAGCAAGTGCCTACCGGAACGTCCCTGAGTAACAGCGCATCCCACGGGGTTCGCGATTAATAATGGCTCCCACAGTACCCACTCGCCGTGTCCCAGGGTAACATCAGCTGCCAGAGTAACAGAGGCTCCCAACAGTGCCACAGAGCAACATCATTTCCCGTGGGCGCACCTGAGAAAACATCTACCCTGGGTGCCGTCCAACAATAGTTCCAACAGTGTACCTGGGTAAAATAGTATACCACACAGTACCCTCGAGTAACAGCACCTCCCTGGGCTCACACAGCATCCTTTAGTAACAGTACCTCTAGGGTGTATCTGATTAACAGCAGCGCCTAGAGTGCCTCCCACGGCACCCCCTGAGCAACAGTGACTCCCAGGGAGGCCCCCCTTCCCCCTCCCCCTCCAACAGCGCCTACAATGATATCAGTGGGAAACAGATGTTAAAACGATGCGTAATGACTGCATGCAACTGGTCAGGTCAACGACCCCTCCCCCCCAAGCAATTTTGCCTAGGAAGGTTTTCCAATGGAAAACAAGGGTGACCCCCCCTTCCTCCCCGCACCCTCCTCACCTCCCACCCCCAACATTTCAGTTACACCACAAGGTTGGGAGCGAGCTGGAGGGGTACATAACAGGTGCGGCGCCGCGGCCAGGGCGACTGACGCTGGAATCTGGGGCTCACGGTTCGATCCCCGGCACCGGCGGCAGGTCAGCCCAGCACCATGTGACTCTGGGCAATCAATCAATCAATCAATCAATCATGTCACTTATAAAGCGCACTACATACCCGCGAGGGTCTCAAGGCGCTGGGGGAAGAGGGGGGTGGTGCTGCTACTGATCGAAGAGCCAGGTCTTGAGGAGTCTTCTGAAGGCCAGTAGGTCTTGGGTCTGTCGGAGGTTGGTGGGGAGGGTGTTCCAGGTCTTGGCGGCGAGGTGGGAGAAGGATCTGCCGCCGGCGGTCGTTTTCCGGATGCGGGGGACTGTGGCGAGGGCGAGGCTGGTCGAGCAGAGCTGGTGGGTGGGGGTGTAGAAGCTGAGTCGTCTGTTGAGGTAGGCTGGTCCGGAGTTGTGGAGTGCTTTGTGTGCGTGGGTGAGGAGCTTGAAGGTTATCCTCTTGTTGACAGGGAGCCAGTGCAGGTCTCTCAGGTGGGGTGTGATGTGGCTGCGTCGGGGGATGTCGAGGATAAGACGTGCAGAGGCGTTCTGGATGCGTTGCAGCCGTCTCAGGAGCTTAGCCGTCGTTCCTGCGTAGAGGGCGTTTCCGTAGTCCAGCCTGCTGGTGACGAGGGCCTGGGTGACTGTTTTTCTTGTTTCGGTGGGGATCCACTTGAAGATCCTGCGGAGCATTCGGAGGATGTTGAAGCAGGATGAGGAAACGGCGTTGACCTGCTTAGTCATGGAGAGGGTGGGGTCGAGGATGACCCCTAGGTTGCGTACGTGGTCGGTGGGTGGCGGGGCTGTTCCCAGTGATGTTGGCCACCAGGAGTCGTCCCAGGCTTAAGGGTTGGAACCAAGGATGAGGACCTCCGTCTTGTCCGAGTTCAGCTTCAGGCGGCTGGTCCTCATCCATTCGGCGACGGCCTTCATTCCTTCGTGGAGGTGGGCTTTGGCGGTGTGAGGGTCTTTGGTGAGGGAGAGGATCAGCTGGGTGTCGTCGGCGTAGGAGATGATGTTGAGGTTGTGCTGTCGGGCGACGTGGGCGAGGGGTGCCATGTAGATGTTGAACAGCGTTGGGCTGAGGGAGGAGCCTTGGGGTACGCCGCAGATGATCTTGGTGGCCTTGGATCGGAAGGGGGCGAGGCGGACGCTTTGTGTTCTGCCGGAAAGGAAGGATGTGGTCCAGTCCAGGGCCTTCTCTTGGATCCCGGCGTCGTGAAGGCGTGTTCGTAGTGTGTGGTGGCAGACCGTGTCGAAGGCGGCTGATAGGTCCAGGAGGATGAGGGCTGCTGTTTCTCCGTTGTCTAGCAGGGTCCTGATGTCATCGGTGGCGGCGATGAGGGCGGTTTCGGTGCTGTGGTTGCTGCGGAAGCCGGACTGGGAAGGGTCCAGGATGTTGTTCTCCTCGAGGTAGCGGGTCAGTTGTTTGTTGACGATTTTCTCGGTGACCTTCGCGGGGAACGGGAGCAGAGAGATGGGTCGGAAGTTCTTGAGGTCCTTGGGGTCTGCCTTGGGTTTCTTGAGTAAGGCGGTGATCTCGGCGTGCTTCCAGTTTTCCGGGAAGGTTGCTGTCTCGAAGGAGATGTTGATTATTTTACGGAGATGGGGCGCGATGGCTGTACTGGCTTTGTTGAAGATGTGGTGAGGGCACGGGTCTAGCGGTGAACCGGAGTGGATGGTGTTCATGATCTCGCTGGTGTCCTCGCCATTGATGTTGGTCCAGGAGAGCAGGCGGTTGGTGGTTGTGGGGGCAGTGGTCTCGGTGGTTGCCGGGGCGGTCGTGGTGTTGAAGCTGTCGTGGATGTCGGCGATTTTGCGGTGGAAGAAGGTGGCCAGTGAGTCGCACAGGTCTCGCGACGGCTGGATGTCGTTGGTGTTGGAGCTGGGGTTGGAGAGTTCCTTCACGATGTTGAAGAGCTCTTTGCTGTTGTGTGCATTGTTGTCTAGGCGGTCTTTGAGTGAGGCCCTTTGGCGGATCTGATGAGGTGATGGTGACTGCGGGTGGCGCTCTTGTGGGCGGCGTAGCTGTCCGTTCGTGGAGCCAGATCTTCTCCAGTTTTCGGCATGTTCGTTTGGAGGCCTGGAGGTCTTCGGTGAACCAGGTGGCTTTCTTGCTGGTGTGGCTGTTGGGCGGATTCTTGAGCGGGGCGAGGGTGTTGGCGCAGTCGTCGATCCACTGTCTGAGGTTGCGGGCGGCGGTGTCGGGGTCGGAGGGTTCGGCGGGTGGGCTCAGGGCGAGGGTTGTGGTTAGCTTGCTTAATTTTCCCTACGGCCCCCAGCGCCGGGATGCCTTCGGGTAGCTGTTCGCGCTTTATAAATACTGGATGTACATTTACATAAGGGGCCAACAGATAGAGCTGGACCTCCCTGGCGGTGAGTTTCCCCACCTACCTACCCTGTGAATACCCTCAATTTGCTTTGAATGTTTTGCCTCTTTCAGAGTCACAAGTCGGAGTCTAAAGCTAGCTTTATGCAAGTACAAGAGCCTCCAGATAGTGGTTCTGGGAGGCAAACATGGATTTCCTTAGCTCCTTAGACTACAGGGAGTCATTACGGAGAGAACTGAGATGACAATATGACGCTCTTTAATCCCTCAAGGGACAATCGGAATCCTGAGACACTATGGGGAGCGGCCTTGGTTTAACTCTGATTTGTTAGAAGGTTGACACTAGAAAGGATGCCAAAGCTTTCTTACTTTAATGAGGTGTAAAGCCCTGCCTGCAGGCGCTCGTGTGACGGGGAGCAGGGGGTTCAGTGGGGGTCAGTAACCCCCAGATACCGCTTCCAAAGAAGGGGGTACCCGCGCCGAAGCTCTCCCTGAAAATGACTCTCTCTCTCTAAATCTCTCTCTCTCTAAATCTCGCTCTTTCTCTCTAAATCTCTCTCTCTCTAAATCTCTCTCTCTCTAAATCTCTCTCTAAATCCTCTCTCTCTAAATCTTCTCTCTCTAAATCTCTCGATCTCTCTCTAAATCTCTCTCTAAATCTCTCTCTAAATCTCTCTCTAAACCTCTCTCTCTCTAAATCTCTCTCTCTCTAAATCTCTCTAAATCTCTCTCTCTAAATATCTCTCTCTAAATATCTCTCTCTCTCTAAATATCTCTCTCTCTCTAAATCTCTCTCTCTCTAAATCTCCTCTCTAAATCTCTCTCTAAATCTCTCTCTCTAAATCTCTCAATCTCTCTCTCTAAATCTCTCTCTCTAAATCTCTCTCTAAATCTCTCTCTCTCTCTAAATCTCTCTCTCTAAATCTGTCTCTAAATCTCTCAATCTCTCTCTAAATATCTCTCTCTCTAAATCTCTCTAAATCTCTTTCTCTCTCTCTCTCTATCTCTCTCTCTCTATATCTCTCTCTAAATCTCTCTCTAAATCTCTCTCTAAATCTCTCTCTCTCTAAATCTCTCTTGCTCTCTCTAAATCTCTCGCTCTCTCTAAATCTCTCTCTCAATCTCTCTCTCTCCAAATCTCTCTCTCTCTCTCTCTCTCTCTCTCTCTAAATCTCTCTCTCTCTCTCTAAATCTCTCAATCTCTCTCTCTAAATCTCTCTCTCTAAATCTCTCTCTCTCTCTCTAAATCTCTCTCACTCTATAAATCTCTCTCTCTCTCTCTCTCTCTCTAAATCTCACTCTCTCTAAATCTCTCTCTAAATCTCTCTCTCTCTAAATCTCTCTCGCTCTCTCTAAATCTCTCTCTCTCCAAATCTCTCTAAATCTCTCTCTAAATATCTCTCTCTCTCTAAATCTCTCAATCTCTCAATCTCTCTCTCTAAATCTCTCTCTAAATCTCTCTCTCTCTAAATCTCTCTCTAAATCTCTCTAAATCTCTCTCTCAATCTCTCTCTCAATCTCTCTCTCTAAATCTCTCTCGCTCTCTCTCAATCTCTCTCTCCAAATCTCTCTATATCTCTCTAAATCTCTCTCTCCCTAAATCTCTCTCTCTAAATCTCTCTCGCTCTCAATCTCTCTCTCCAAATCTCTCTCTAAATCTCTCAATCTCTCTCTAACTACTTTATACTTTTATGGCTGTTTCAGCTGAATAAAGATATTTGACTCACTCTGAACATCAAGTGGGGATCACATACATACATTTCACATATTTAAGTGATTTATCCAGAATCACACAACGTTGAACCAAGCACTGAGGCCGGATTCGAACCCATGTCCCCAGGTTCCAAAGTCTACAGCTCTAGCCACTGGTACACAGCTTCTCCTACAGGAGTTTCTACCAGTCTATGACACAAGAGCACGGTTGGACGTCACTACAATTCAAGCAGTATCACTCGGCTCTTAGGGAGGTTCTAAACCTGTCTGCGCATTTGACACTGGTTTAAGTCCCACGTGACAGCAGTGGCATTTAAATCTTCTACAGCAAATGATGGATTGGGGGGTACCTCTGGATCCCACTCTCACCACACCTTTTTCAAACATCTGCAACAGAGTCTTGAGGTTTCAGACATTCATCTTGGCATGATCTTGGTGTTGCATGAAATCCGCATTGAGTAATGCAGGCCTGCCTCTCATGGATAATTAAACGGATGAAATACAGCCATTTAAGTTAAATAACCAACAAGCGTTGGCAATGTCAATATGTCTGGCTTAGGAATCAAAGTGCTTTTGCATCATTGATGGATTTGGGGTCTCAATAAATCATCATACATGACTCCCCCACTCATCTTTGCACTCATGCATCCATTCATCCATCCATTAACCGATTCGGTCTTACATTCACTCTCTGTCCCAACCATAAAAAAACACACAAACATTCAACATGGCGTGCTCTCTCCTAATGCTTTTAAAAAAATGTATAGCATCGAACGCATTTGCAATGCAATAGGTATCGCATTTGAAGAGTTTAAGCTATTGGCATTGTAAATGGCAATGCCTTTTATTTATCTGTTTTCAAAACACATAAATAAAAGGCATTGTTATTTACAATGCCAATAGCTCAAACTCTCGTAAATGCGAGACCTATTGCATTGCAAATGCTTGTTTACAATGTGGGTAGCTGTGGAATTTGGGCACTAGCTCAGCCGCCATCTCGGGAAACTTATGAATCTTAGAAATTTTCAGTAAACTTGACAGCTAGTAGATTCCAGGGTGGTGTGAGCTGTGTGGATCCCATGAGGTTTTTCTTTTAACCGAGCATGCACTGAAAACCTCAAACTTTGGCTAAAACACACATTTTCTCACATTTCTGTGAAGGAAAGTTCTGGAACCTGTGAGGATCCACAAAAAGCCTACCACCCAGCCTTTCCACACATCTCCTGATAAAACTGGTGACACACATGAGAGGTTGGGCCTAGTGCCTGTGACACAACACACCCCAAAACGAGACTTGGGGACATCCCATTTTGCCAGTCAAAACCAACGCTTTTGCAATGTGGGTAGTTGTGAAAATTGAGTCCTTGCTCTTCCATCAACCAGGAAAAAGAACAAAAACAGACATTTCTAAAAATCAGAACCCCAGAGGAGCCCAAGGTGGTCTGGCTTGCGTGGATCCCGCTACCTTTTCTTAACCACAATCCCCTTCTACTTCAAACTTTGGCAAAAAGTGCACTTTTATCACATTTTTGGGAGAGAAAGTAACAGAATCTGCAGGGAGCCACAAATGTCCTACCATCCAGAGTTTTCACACATCTACTGATAAAAATGGCACACCACTTGTGTGTCTGGGCCTAGCGGTTGCATAGGAACAGATAAAACCATGCACCATGAGAATATCATAATATCTTGGCATTATCCATTGGTTTGATTTATTTCCGGTCACGTGCACTAAGTCCAGCCACACAAGTGGGGTAGTGGTTTTATTGAGAGACAAGTGAGAATGCTGTGAAGTAGGAATTTTGTGACTCTGCGTAGAGTCCAGAATATTCTATCACAGATGTATGAGGAAAATTTGGGATGTTTGAGAAAGTTTGAGGTTTGCAGGGCATTGTCGGTAAGACAAAGTTGCGAGATCCACACAAGCACGCCAACCTGGACTCCCATGAATGTCTAATTTTCACAAATGTCTAGGTCTGGTAGGATTTCCTTGTTGCCAAGTGAACCAGTGTCCGAATAGTGAAGCCATTCAAAATGGCCTGTGAGAGAAAATTGGGATTTACCCTTTCTTCTGGCTCACATTTAAATCAAAATTTCCTCTCTTGCCATGCAGAAGAGGATGCTTTAGGATCCAGGGGGGCAGACCAACTATTGCGGCTGTTTTGGGTTGGAGGCACAGCCTGATGCCTGGCTGGGCTACCCAACTCTGTGTTTTTGGATCTTTTTTCCCCTTATGTGTAGTGGATTTTCAATTTCTTTCGGAGACGGGAGGTTGATTGAGGGTATACTCCCCGATTTTTCCCTGGGTGGGGGGGGGTGTTAAAAAATTTGTTACACATTTTTGGTGAGGGGAATATGGCCTCATGCCTGGTTGGGCAGTACCACCACTGTTTCTTTTGGCATTTTTGTCCCTGGTGTCCTCTGGGCTTTCTGCCTTTGTGGGGTAGGGGCAGTGCTCAATGCCTGGGTGGGTCACCCCACACTGTTATTTGGGCCTATTTTTCCCATGTGTTTATTGAGCTTTCTGCTCCAAGGGGCAATTTTAGGCAAATGCCCTATTTGTCCCTTCAGGGGGGCAGAAAAACATTATTGCCCTCGTTGGGTTGGGGTCATGGCCTAATACCAGAATAGGACAAACCCATTGCTTTTTTCCCCTAAATGTAAAATCCCGGGTGTCTGGTGAGCTTTCTATCCCAACTTCCCCATGGGTAGGATATAGGCAAACCCCGTATCTGCCCCCGGGAAAGCAGAAAGACTCTCTTGCCCCAAGGTGGGTCACACTTATTCTTTTTTTTTGCACCATTGTGAAATCCCTGCTGTCTAGATGGTGCTTTACCCCAAGGAGGCAGTTTGGGGTCAAAATCCACAATTAGACTTTCAGTGGGGCGGAAAGGCTGTATTGCCCCTGCAGGGTTGGGGGGCAGAGCCCAATGTCTGTTGAGTCACCCCTACCTCTTTTTGTGGGATCAATATAAAATCACTGGTATCTAGTGGGTTTTCTAACCCCCAATCTGCCTCTTGTAGGGGCAAAAAGACTATTTTCCCCATTAGAGTAGGGCTATAGTCTATGCCAGAGTGGACTGCCCCGACCCCTTTCAATTTCCTGGTTGCCCGTGGGATTTCTGCCCCCTTAGTAGCAGATAAGGGGTAAACACCTAAATGTGTCCACCAAGGAGCAGGGGGCACAAAGAATGACTGTGCCCATGAGGGAGGTGTGTAGCAGAGGCACATTTTGCCTCTTGGTTGATTTTACCTTCACTTTTACAGTAATGATGTTAGTGCGGCATGCATACTGATCATCATTAAGAAAAAAAACTTAAAAATAGCTTCTGGCTGCTGAGGAAACTCTTCCCCAGCGACGCGACCTGAAATGAAAGAAAGAGAATCCCTCTGGTGCCAGCACCAGAGGGATTCCCTGCCCTGGGTGCTTTGATGTGTCCACCACCTCCATAGCATTCGACTTTCAGTGCTGCTGACATGAATGTCACATGAACAGCACCCAAACAGTTAATCATAATATTCAAAAAGGTGGATTATAATTTACAATATGTTTTTTTTTAAATATATGTATCTACAGAGTGCGCTTTGGTTTCACCTAGGGAAGTTTTTATTCTATCACCTCATGCTATTGGTTGTTTGGTGTATTATTTCACCTTGAACGAAGTGCTTTCTTTAAAATGCATGAGTGACTTATTTATATTGGAAACGTGCACTTAACCATCACACTGTTTGTCCCATTCAATTCTTTATTTACTGTTTCTATTCCATGCAGAGTGAAAGAATTTTTTCCTATTTTTTTTTTTTTTCCTTCAGCATTGGTAAAGCCAACGGTGCATACCAGAGCAGCAGGCAAACACACATACATAAAATGGCATAATAATACCATTTTATGTTGCCACCAGCTCATGCTGTGTACTTAGTTTAGACATTTTGCATAGATTTAAATTTCCTGCTAAATATTCTACACATCATACGTCCACCAAAGGAGCTTATCTCTAGTTTAAACATTTTGCAGAGATTTCAATTTCCTGCTAAATATTCTACACGTCATACCTCCACCAAAGGAGCTTATCTCTGGTTTGAAATCATCACAGAGCGGAGTGAAATCGCCGAATCAGAAGAGCTTCGTAAACTATGCCCTCCAGTAACTTGTGCATTATTACATTTTAGTTAATTACATTCACAATTCGCTCCACATTGTTAAAGGCTCCTTGAAAATTCTGATTTTCTTTAACCGGGCACAGATGCTTTATTAATGGGAGATCCTGAAACAAATCATGAAATCGCGAAAGTGACAGAAAATGTTCACCAGCATTGAAAAGAGATTTGCACCAAAACAGTGGTGCATTTTTCCCACTGAGTAGGATTACGAATGTTGCTGCAAAAGTACTTTGGCACACACTGCTAAACTGTACAGAATCTGTGCAAAATGAATGACTGTTGTTGGGGCAGCTTGTTATTCAGCTCCCTGTTTCTTCACGTGCACAGCAGGAGTAAGTCGAGGCGGCCTGTCAGAGCTCCATTCTTGAACATTCAAATCAGCCTCATATCCAATCTAAATATTATGATCATCACTGTTCTCGATTCATTTCAGTTAAGGCTGACCTCCTGCGAGTGAGACTACTGTTACAGACTGTAACAATTCCCAGAACCGGATCAGGCCAGTCGATGCCAAAAACTCAAAAATTGTTTTGTTCCTCTTACTGCTCTACCAGTCTACACAGAATGTGCTGGCGCCTACCTTTATTAATATTCTAAATCCACATAAACATGACGTCATTGCATCAATCACTGGCTCAAATCAACACCCGTGCACCAGTCAAAGAACACCTAAGCCTCGAGGTATGAGCCTTAATGCTCATGTTTATTCGCATAGAATGGAAGCACAAGCTGGGCACAGGGTGCTGACTGATCGGGCCTAGAGATTCACTTCAGACATTATCAGCCGCTTGGGAGAGAGAGATGGCTGCCTCCTGCTACAACCTTTGCTCTCCAGGTAGAAATAAATAGGATCAGAGGGCAAAAGGTCATTTCAGTGACCATCAACAAGAGCTGGCTCTACAAAATCCTTTTTCTCTGCAGCACACGTCAATAACGAGTACATTATAACCACTTCTATTCTTCGGAATTCTCTACATAGGTGTGGAGCCCATTTGTATAAACATAACTTTATAAAAGACGTGTTTTCTTTAGAATTAACATCATCATCATCATGTAAGATGCACCTAGTTAGGAAACTTGAAGGATGGAAGGGGTGCTGATCCATATTCAAATAAAAAATGCAATTTAGTACAGCACACTGTGAAAGTGGAGGAAATCTCATTCAATAAAGTTTTCTGCCGATGCACAGACTGCGCTTTTTTCTCTAATTTAAATATTTTGTCAGGCAGGGTGAACTCACAGTGAGCGTCAGTTGACGTATGTGTGAGATACCGGTTATAGCTGGCAATGGCGATTTACAAGGATTCTCAGAACAAAGACAACACTCACCTACTTTTGAATCACCACCAGGTGTTTAGCGCCTCACTCTGGCTCACCACAAAGTGATTGTGCAATGGATTAACTGAAAAGCTGGCATTCGGTTGATTTAATGAGCTCATTTAGATAGACTTAGCAGTCTAACCAAACGTCTTTAACAACAAAAGAAGCCTAAAGTCTACAATTCTTGCTACTGGTTTTCAAATGACAAAAGGACATGTTCAATATGAGATAATTGCAGCAATTATGTAAATAAATATTGTTTTTATGAAGTCAAATTATTGTTACGATCAATGCTACAGTTTATGCCGAGTAGCAGAGAATGTAGACCAAGAGGAATTTAAAATACATTATTTTCTCGGGACAGGTCACAAAGTTTGAAATCAGAATTCAAAATCTATGGAATTTTGTGAATAGGGGTAAAGTAAAACCACGGGTGGTTCATTCAGTTACCTTAATTACAGCCTTGTAAAGAAAACATTAAAAAGCAATGAAAAATACATTAATTAAATGTAGGATTATTACAAATGATGTTATATTAAGTAGGCTTTATTTTCAGTAACGTGTTGTTGAGGATTTTTGTGCATTTATGTTTTTATGCATAATTAACAACGTGCAAAATGCATTTCACACTCTATTGTACATGTACACACAGATATAGTATCATTATATTTAAAACGAGTTTCCTATGACGTGTAGAAGTGTGTTTTACTGACTCTTGTTACAGTGGCGGCTGCCTCAGAACGTGGGTGGTGAGGTATGGGAGGGGGGAACGAGTGTCAATGGATAAAAAAAAATGCAAAAAATAAACTTACCTTCGCCGCCTCACACCTCTCCTCCGTCCTCTTCATCTGCTGGAAAGCACCGGAAGCACCCAGGCTCTAGTACTTTCCCAGCCAATCACGACGCTGCATGAACAGCATCGTGATTGGTCTGAGCGGCCTGTTTGGCCGCTCAGGCAGTGCTTGGGAGCCTGGGCATGTTCTCCATGGGGCTTTGCAACACAGCTCCGTGGAGAAAATGCTAAATGCACATAACGGTTTGGCCGGCTCTCAAACCGTCATGCGCACTTAGAGGAGTGCACACCACTCCTCACTGTGCTCTGGTCATAGAGCCCAGCTCTGCCCTGACCTGGCTCTGAGTCCCGCATTGAAAAATTAAATGATAATAATGTCCTGTTATTATCATTTCCTTTTTCTTTTTTGCACAACTGAAATAGCAGTGAGGCGACACTTCTCCACCTTAGCGGAGGAGCTACCATTGCCTTGTTAACTAGGCCTCAATTTGGGCCTAGCAGCCATATTTGTCAAAATGGAAATCACCCTTGTCTACCCCCTGCATGTTTCACTTTTAGTTTCTGCAGCACACAGTCAAGCCGAATCAGATGTGTTTATTTCCATTGCCATTGCTCATGCTGTTCTCCTTGAATCTTCCCCGGCTCTGCCATAAAACTGCCACTGTTGCTTAAAGGTTCTTCCACTAGCTCACTGTACACTATTTATTCATAACAGTTTATTGTTGTTCATGTATGTAGTTTGTTCCACCATCTCCGGATGATATTAGCACAGAGTGGGCAGAATGATTATTCACATAAGGGATAGTGCTTAGGTCTTAAGGCGCTATAATGCTTACTTAGACTGTGCTCAGATTTGCTGTAAATGTAACATAGTTGATCATACCACAATGATTCTGCAGTTTTGCAAATTTCATATGCGATGATGTATAAAAATACCCCATTTTGGGGGTGAGCTAGAACTTTCTGAGATCTTTCCTATGCTGTCCATTTCTCTCCTGATCTGCTGCTCACTTGAAAATGAAATGAAAAGTGAATTTATAAAGTGCGCTAAACTCGAGGTAAGCTCTATGCCCCAAAAGCAGAGCTCCTCAGCACAGAAAATCCAGAGAGCCTATGATGAGAAAAGCCATGTTTTTAATGATTTCTTGAATGAAGCAAAGGATTCAAGTCTAACGATGTGGGCGGGCAGGGAATTCCATAACTTGGCAGCAGCCCAGGAGATGGACCGACCGCCCCATCTGACTTTCTGGAACCTAGGTATGGAGACTTTCCTAGCTGAAGAGGATCTGAGTGACCTGCCTGAAGTGTACCAGCTGAAGAGCGAGGAGAGATGTTTGGACCCTTTGTGATGGAGAGCGAGGAATATATATATATGTGATCAAGACCGCGGACAGCGGTCGAAACGCGTCATGCTGGGCACTAGCTCTGTAAGGACTGATTGCTAGAATTATTTCAACTTTGCATTAAAGCACCTCATTTTGAAGTACACTCGGTGGTCCGTACCTGCTTTTCTTCTTGCCATTGGATGTGGTGAGGCGGGATCGTGTGCTATATATATATATATATATATATATATATATATATATATATATATATATATATCAACAAACGCCTCCTGCTTAGAGAAGCACATCGATACAGATGGGGGTTGAGAAGATGCTTTTATTCATGCGAGAGCCACACAGGTATAGAACATCCAACGCGTTCTCCTCCTACTAGCTTGATCACGGGCGAGAGTCTGCATTCGGCTGATCGTGAATTTACACTGCTTTAGCCATCTCCCAGAGTTCAACTACAAACAGTGAGTTGCTTTTCTCTCATAAACAGCAGTTTCAGTGAATCTTTATAGACAATCTGCCTCACAGTTGCTGCTTTAATGTTTAAATGAAAGCGGCTTGTAGATGAAAGTTCATTTTAAACCTGCTTATTATTCAGTTTTACTCTCGCTTGCATCTTCAACATACCCTCATCGGCAAGTGGAAACATCTCTATTGCTGCCTCTCACTCGCATTTCATCAGATCCATGTCTGTTTTATCATTGAAGCTGCGGTAGATCGGGCTCACTGCAATTAACACACACAGCTCCGATAGATGAGCCACAGTGCAGGGTCGGATCAGTGTGACCGAGCCACCCGCCAATACAACGCTCCCTACTTGCCGATGAAGCACATGACACCAGATGGGGGCTGAGAAGATGCTTTATTCATGCGAGAGCCACACAGGTAGAACACTCAACGCTGCTCTCCTACGGTGCTTGATCACGGCGAAAGTCTCTGCATTCGGCTGACTGCGTGAATTTACACTGCTTTAAGCCATCTCCCAGAGTTCACTATAACAGGTGAGTTCGCTTTTTCCTCATGGTAAACAGCAGTTTAGTGAACTTTATAGACAATCTGCTAGTTGCTGCTTTAATGTTTAAATGAAAGCGCTTGTAGATGAAAGTTCATTTTAAACCTGCTTATTATTCAGTTTTACCTCGCTTCACATCTTCAACATACTCCTCATTGGCAAGTGGAAACTATTGCTGCCCTGCCTCTTCACCCGATTTTCATTAGATCCATGTCTGCTTTTATCATTGAGGCTAGGTCGGGCTCACTGCATTAAACACCACTACAGCCTGAGTAGATGAGCCACAGATCTGCAGGGCGGGTCAGTGTTGGGACCGACGTCCGCTCAATATCCAACAAACGTTCCCTCTTGCCGAGAGCAATCGATATCAGATGGGGGCTGAGAAGATGCTTTATTCATGCGAGAGCCACACAGGTATGAACATCTAACGCCGTCTTCCTCCTATGTGCTTGATCACGGGCGGAGCTGCATTCGGCTGACTGCATGAATTTACACTACTTTTAAGCCATCTCCCAGAGTTCAACTACAAACAGGTGAGTCGTTTCTCTCATGGTAAACAGCAGTTTCAGTGAACTTTATAGACAATCTGTTCACAGTTGCTGCTTTAATGTTTGAAATGAAAGCGCTTGTAGATGAAAGTTCATTTTAAACCTGCTTATTATTCAGTTTTATTCTCGCTTGCATCTTCAACATACTTTCATTGGCAGTGGAAACATCTCTATTGCTGCTCTACCTGATTTTCATTAGATCCATGTCTGTTTTATCATTGAGCTGCAGGCAGGTCGGCTCACTGCAATCACATCACAGCAGATAGATGACAGATCGCTGCAGGGCGGTCAGTGATGGACCGAGCTCGGCTCAATATCCAACAAATGCCTCCTTACTGCCGAAGCACACCGACACCAGATGGGGTTGAGAAGATGCTTTATTCATGCGAGAAGCCACACAGGTATAGAACACCAACGCGTTTCCTCCCACGAGGCTTGATCACGGGCGGAAGTCTCGCATTCGGCTGACTGCGTGAATTTACACTGCTTTTAAGCCATCTCCCAGAGTTCACCTGTTTGTAGTTGAACTCTGGGAGATGGCTTAAAAGCAGTGTAAATTCATGCAGTCATCCGAATGCAGAGACTTTCCGCCCGTGATCAAGCCTCGTAGGAGGAGAAACGCGTTAGGTGTTCTATACCTGTGTGGCTTCTCGCATGAATAAAAGCATCTTATCAACGCCCATCTGGTGTCGGTGTGCTTCTCGGCAAGTAAGGGAGGCGTTTGTTGGATATTGAAGCGGGTGGCTCCGGTCCCGCAACACTGACCCGCCCTGCAGGGTCTGTGGCTCATCTATCGGAGCGCTGTTGGTGGTGTTTAATTGCAGTGAGCCCGGCCTGCCTCGCAACTTCAATGATAAAAAACAGACATGGATCTAATGAAAATCGAGGTGAAGAGGTAAGGGCAGCAATAGAGATGTTTCCACTTGCCGATGAAGGGTATGTTGAAGATGCAAAGCGAGGAGTAAAACTGAATAATAAGCAGGTTTAAAATGAACTTTCATCTACAAGCCGCTTTCATTTTAAACATTAAAGCAGCAACTGTGAGAGCAAGATTGTCTATAAAGTTCACTAAACTGCTGTTTACCATGAGAGAAAAACGAACTCACCTGTTTGTAGTTGAACTCTGGGAGATGGCTTAAAAGCAGTGTAAATTCACGCAGTCAGCCGAATGCAGAGACTTTCCGCCCGTGATCAAGCCTCGTAGGAGGAGAAACGCGTTGGGTGTTCTATACCTGTGTGGCTTCTCACATGAATAAAAGCATCTTCTCAACCCCCATCTGGTGTCGGTGTGCTTCTCGGCAAGTAAGGGAGGCGTTTGTTGGATATTGAAGCGGGTGGCTCCGGTCCCGCAACACTGACCCGCCCTGCAGGGTCTGTGGCTCATCTATCGGAGCGCTGTTGGTGGTGTTTAATTGCAGTGAGCCCGGCCTGCCTCGCAACTTCAATGATAAAAAACAGACATGGATCTAATGAAAATCGAGGTGAAGAGGTAAGGGCAGCAATAGGGATGTTTCCACTTGCCGATGAAGGGTATGTTGAAGATGCAAAGCGAGGAGTAAAACTGAATAATAAGCAGGTTTAAAATGAACTTTCATCTACAAGCCGCTTTCATTTTAAACATTAAAGCAGCAACTGTGAGAGCAAGTTTGTCTATAAAGTTCACTAAACTGCTGTTTACCATGAGAGAAAAAACGAACTCACCTGTTTGTAGTTGAACTCTGGGAGATGGCTTAAAAGCAGTGTAAATTCACGCAGTCAGCCGAATGCAGAGACTTTCCGCCCGTGATCAAGCCTCGTAGGAGGAGAAACGCGTTGGGTGTCTCTATACCTGTGTGGCTTCTCGCATGAATAAAAGCATCTTCTCAACCCCCATCTGGTGTCGGTGTAGCTTCTCGGCAAGTAAGGGAGGCGTTTGTTGGATATTGAAGCGGGTGGCTCCGGTCCCGCAACACTGACCCGCCCCTGCAGGGTCTGTGGCTCATCTATCGGAGCGCTGTTGGTGGTGTTTAATTGCAGTGAGCCCGGCCTGCCTCGCAACTTCAATGATAAAAACAGACATGGATCTAATGAAAATCGAGGTGAAGAGGTAAGGGCAGCAATAGGGATGTTTCCACTTGCCGATGAAGGGTATGTTGAAGATGCAAAGCGAGGAGTAAAACTGAATAATAAGCAGGTTTAAAATGAACTTTCATCTACAAGCCGCTTTCATTTTAAACATTAAAGCAGCAACTGTGAGAGCAAGTTTGTCTATAAAGTTCACTAAACTGCTGTTTACCATGAGAGAAAAAAACGAACTCACCTGTTTGTAGTTGAACTCTGGGAGATGGCTTAAAAGCAGTGTAAAGTCACGCAGTCAGCCGAATGCAGAGACTTTCCGCCCGTGATCAAGCCTCGTAGGAGGAGAAACGCGTTGGGTGTTCTATACCTGTGTGGCTTCTCGCATGAATAAAAGCATCTTCTCAACCCCCATCTGGTGTCGGTGTGCTTCTCGGCAAGTAAGGGAGGCGTTTGTTGGATATTGAAGCGGGTGGCTCCGGTCCCGCAACACTGACCCGCCCTGCAGGGTCTGTGGCTCATCTATCGGAGCGCTGTTGGTGGTGTTTAATTGCAGTGAGCCCGGCCTGCCTCGCAACTTCAATGATAAAAAACAGACATGGATCTAATGAAAATCGAGGTGAAGAGGTAAGGGCAGCAATAGGGATGTTTCCACTTGCTGATGAAGGGTATGTTGAAGATGCAAAGCGAGGAGTAAAACTGAATAATAAGCAGGTTTAAAATGAACTTTCATCTACAAGCCGCTTTCATTTTAAACATTAAAGCAGCAACTGTGAGAGCAAGATTGTCTATAAAGTTCACTAAACTGCTGTTTACCATGAGAGAAAAAAACGAACTCACCTGTTTGTAGTTGAACTCTGGGAGATGGCTTAAAAGCAGTGTAAATTCACGCAGTCAACCGAATGCAGAGACTTTCCGCCCGTGATCAAGCCTCGTAGGAGGAGAAACGCGTTGGGTGTTCTATACCTGTGTGGCTTCTCGCATGAATAAAAGCATCTTCTCAACCCCCATCTGGTGTCGGTGTGCTTCTCGGCAAGTAAGGGAGGTGTTTGTTGGATATTGAAGCGGGTGGCTCCGGTCCCGCAACACTGACCCGCCCTGCAGGGTCTGTGGCTCATCTATCGGAGCGCTGTTGGTGGTGTTTAATTGCAGTGAGCCCGGCCTGCCTCGCAACTTCAATGATAAAAAACAGACATGGATCTAATGAAAATCGAGGTGAAGAGGTAAGGGCAGCAATAGGGATGTTTCCACTTGCTGATGAAGGGTATGTTGAAGATGCAAAGCGAGGAGTAAAACTGAATAATAAGCAGGTTTAAAATGAACTTTCATCTACAAGCCGCTTTCATTTTAAACATTAAAGCAGCAACTGTGAGAGCAAGATTGTCTATAAAGTTCACTAAACTGCTGTTTACCATGAGAGAAAAAAACGAACTCACCTGTTTGTAGTTGAACTCTGGGAGATGGCTTAAAAGTAGTGTAAATTCATGCAGTCAGCCGAATGCAGATACTTCCCGCCCGTGATCAAGCCTCGTAGGAGGAGAAACGCGTTGGGTGTTCTATACCTGTGTGGCTTCTCGCATGAATAAAAGCATCTTCTCAACCCCCATCTGGTGTCGGTGTGCTTCTCTGCAAGTAAGGGAGGCGTTTGTTGGATATTGAAGCGGGTGGCTCCGGTCCCGCAACACTGACCCGCCCTGCAGGGTCTGTGGCTCATCTATCGGAGCGCTGTTGGTGGTGTTTAATTGCAGTGAGCCCGTCCTGCCTCGCAACTTCAATGATAAAAAACAGACATGGATCTAATGAAAATCGTGGTGAAGAGGTAAGGGCAGCAATAGGGTTGTTTCCACTTGCCGATGAAGGGTATGTTGAAGATGCAAAGCGAGGAGTAAAACTGAATAATAAGCAGGTTTAAAATGAACTTTCATCTACAAGCCGCTTTCATTTTAAACATTAAAGCAGCAACTGTGAGAGCAAGATTGTCTATAAAGTTCACTAAACTGCTGTTTACCATGAGAGAAAAAAACGAACTCACCTGTTTGTAGTTGAACTCTGGGAGATGGCTTAAAAGCAGTGTAAATTCACGCAGTCAGCCGAATGCAGAGACTTTCCGCCTGTGATCAAGCCTCGTAGGAGGAGAAACGCGTTGGGTGTTCTATACCTGTGTGGCTTCTCGCATGAATAAAAGCATCTTCTCAACCCCCATCTGGTGTCGGTGTGCTTCTCGGCAAGTAAGGGAGGCGTTTGTTGGATATTGAAGCGGGTGGCTCCGGTCCCGCAACACTGACCCGCCCTGCAGGGTCTGTGGCTCATCTATCGGAGCGCTGTTGGTGGTGTTTAATTGCAGTGAACCCGGCCTGCCTCGCAACTTCAATGATAAAAACAGACATGGATCTAATGAAAATCGAGGTGAAGAGGTAAGGGCAGCAATAGGGATGTTTCCACTTGCCGATGAAGGGTATGTTGAAGATGCAAAGCGAGGAGTAAAACTGAATAATAAGCAGGTTTAAAATGAACTTTCATCTACAAGCCGCTTTCATTTTAAACATTAAAGCAGCAACTGTGAGAGCAAGTTTGTCTATAAAGTTCACTAAACTGCTGTTTACCATGAGAGAAAAAACGAACTCACCTGTTTGTAGTTGAACTCTGGGAGATGGCTTAAAAGCAGTGTAAATTCACGCAGTCAGCCGAATGCAGAGACTTTCCGCCCGTGATCAAGCCTCGTAGGAGGAGAAACGCGTTGGGTGTTCTATACCTCTGTGGCTTCTCGCATGAATAAAAGCATCTTCTCAACCCCCATCTGGTGTCGGTGTGCTTCTCGGCAAGTAAGGGAGGCGTTTGTTGGATATTGAAGCGGGTGGCTCCGGTCCCGCAACACTGACCCGCCCTGCAGGGTCTGTGGCTCATCTATCGGAGCGCTGTTGGTGGTGTTTAATTGCAGTGAGCCCGGCCTGCCTCGCAACTTCAATGATAAAAACAGACATGGATCTAATGAAAATCGAGGTGAAGAGGTAAGGGCAGCAATAGGGATGTTTCCACTTGCTGATGAAGGGTATGTTGAAGATGCAAAGCGAGGAGTAAAACTGAATAATAAGCAGGTTTAAAATGAACTTTCATCTACAAGCCGCTTTCATTTTAAACATTAAAGCAGCAACTGTGAGAGCAAGATTGTCTATAAAGTTCACTAAACTGCTGTTTACCATGAGAGAAAAACGAACTCACCTGTTTGTAGTTGAACTCTGGGAGATGGCTTAAAAGCAGTGTAAATTCACGCAGTCAGCCGAATGCAGAGACTTTCCGCCCGTGATCAAGCCTCGTAGGAGGAGAAACGCGTTGGGTGTTCTATACCTGTGTGGCTTCTCGCATGAATAAAAGCATCTTCTCAACCCCCATCTGGTGTCGGTGTGCTTCTCGGCAAGTAAGGGAGGCGTTTGTTGGATATTGAAGCGGGTGGCTCCGGTCCCGCAACACTGACCCGCCCTGCAGGGTCTGTGGCTCATCTATCGGAGCGCTGTTGGTGATATATATATATATATATATATATATATATATATATATGATTCACCAAAGTCCAAACAAGAACGAGAACCACTCAACAGCAATCGTGATTCCTCCGATCTCTTTATTCATGGGGAACCGGCATTAATCCTTCTGAAATTCTGCCGCCTGACCAGTTTCGGAGTCCCCCGCTCCTTATTCATAGGCAAGGCTGTGAATCTGCAGATATTTCCCAGCATGCTTATAACTACTTCATTCCTGCCCTCAGTGGGCTGCACAGGTACGTATTTTCACCATCGCCTTCTGGGATTTGTAGTATGCTGGGAATCCATTTTTCTTCCTTAGTAGGTTCTGCAAGATAAACAGTTTATAGTCCATTAGTCTTGCCCTCCAGTGGGCCACAGGGATCATAATGACATGGTTATATTTGACAAAACTGCTGTTCCATAACTCAGGCTTTCATTCGTTCAAGCCCTACGGCCCTGTATATTATTAACGGTGGTGCAGTTCTCCACGGCTTTGGACGGCCGTGTATATATGATTCACCAAAGTCCAAACAAGAACGAGAACGCACTCAACAGCAATCGTGATTCCTCCGATCTCTTTATTCATGGGGAACCAGCATTAATCCTCATGATATTCTGCTGCCTGACCGGTTTCGGAGCCCCCCGCTTCTCATTCATAGGCGTGGCTGTGAATCTGCAGATATTTCCCAGCATGCTTATAACTACTTCATTCCTGCCCTCAGTGGGCTGCACAGGTACATATTTTCACCATCGTCTTCTGGGATTTGTAGTATGCTGGGAATCCATTTATCTTCCTTAGTAGGTTCTGCCAGATAAACAGTTTATAGTCCATTAGACTTGCCCTCCAGTGGGCCACAGGGATCATAATGACACAGTTATATTTGACAAAACTGCTGTTCCATAACTCAGGCTTTCATTCGTTCAAGCCCTACGGCCCTGTATATTATTAACGGTGGTGCAATTCTCCACGGCTTTTCGACGGCCGTGTATATATGATTCACCAAAGTCCAAACAAGAACAAGATCGCACTCAACAGCAATCGTGATTCCTCCGATCTCTTTATTAATGGGGAACCAGCATTAATCCTCCTGATATTCTGCCGCCTGACCGGTTTCGGAGCCCCCCGCTCCTTATTCATAGGCATGGCTGTGAATCTGCAGATATTTCCCAGCATGCTTATAACTACTTCATTCCTGCCCTCAGTGGGCTGCACAGGTACGTATTTTCACCATCGCCTTCTGGGATTTGTAGTATGCTGGGAATCCATTTATCTTCCTTAGTAGGTTTGGCAAGATAAACAGTTTATAGATGATTAGTCTTGCCCTCCAGTGGGCCACAGGGATCATAATGACACGGTTATATTTGACAAAACTGCTGTTCCATAACTCAGGCTTTCATTCGTTCAAGCCCTATGGCCCTGTATATTATTAACAGTGGTGCAGTTCTCCACGGCTTTGGACGGCCGTGTATATATGATTCACCAAAGTCCAAACAAGAACGAGAATGCACTCAACAGCAATCGTGATTCCTCCGATCTCTTTATTCATGGGGAACCGGCATTAATCCTCCTGATATTCTGCCACCTGACCGGTTTCGGAGCCCCCGCTCCTTATTCATAGGCGTGGCTGTGAATCTGCAGATATTTCCCAGCATACTTATAACTACTTCATTCCTGCCCTCAGTGGGCTGCACAGGTACGTATTTTCACCATCGCCTTCTGGGATTTGTAGTGTGATGGGAATCCATTTATCTTCCTTAGTAGGTTCTGCCAGATAAACAGTTTATAGTCCATTAGTCTTGCCCTCCAGTGGGCCACAGGGATCATAATGACACAGTTATATTTGACAAAACTGCTGTTCCATAACTCAGGCTTTCATTCGTTCAAGCCCTACGGCCCTGTATATTATTAACGGTGGTGCAGTTCTCCACGGCTTTGGATGGCCGTGTATATATGATTCACCAAAGTCCAAACAAGAACGAGAACGCACTCAACAGCAATCATGATTCCTCCGATCTCTTTATTCATGGGAAACCGGCATTAATCCTCCTGATATTCTGCCGCCTGACCGGTTTCGGAGCCCCCCGCTCCTTATTCATAGGCGTGGCTGTGAATCTGCAGATATTTCCCAGCATGCTTATAACTACTTCATTCCTGCCCTCAGTGGGCTGCACAGGTACGTATTTTCACCATCGCCTTCTGGGATTTGTAGTATGATGGGAATCCATTTATCTTCCTTAGTAGGTTCTGCAAGATAAACAGTTTATAGTCCATTAGTCTTGCCCTCCAGTGGGCCACAGGGATCATAATGACACGGTTATATTTGACAAAACTGCTGTTCCATAACTCAGGCTTTCAGTCGTTCAAGCCCTACGGCCCTGTATATTATTAACGGTGGTGCAGTTCTCCACAGCTTTGGACGGCCGTGTATATATGATTCACCAAAGTCCAAACAACAATGAGAACACACTCAACAGCAATCGTGATTCCTCCAATCTCTTTATTCATGGGGAACCGGCATTAATCCTCCTGATATTCTGCCGCCTGACCGGTTTCGGAGCCCCCGCTCCTTATTCATAGGAGTGGCTGTGAATCTGCAGATATTTCCCAGCATGCTTATAACTACTTCATTCCTTCACTCAGTGGGCTGCACAGGTACGTATTTTCACCATCGCCTTCTGGGATTTGTAGTATGCTGGGAATCCATTTATCTTCCTTAGTAGGTTCTGCAAGATAAACAGTTTATAGTCCATTGGTCTTGCCCTCCATTGGGCCACATGGATCATAATGACACGGTTATATTTGACAAAACTGCTGTTCCATAACTCTGGCTTTCATTCGTTCAAGCCCTACGGCCCTGTATATTATTAATGGTGGTGCAGTTCTCCACGGCTTTGGACAGCCGTGCATATATGATTCACCAAAGTCCAAACAAGAACGATATATATATTTATATGATACAGCTCCCAAAAGACTGCAGAAGGAGACGGCACTACCGTGGAACGGAAAAATTCTTTATTCAAAGGTGGCGTGTAGACAGACAAACGTCTACGCATTTCGGCTGTAACAGCCTTGTTCACGACGTTTTTTGGTCCAAAGAGTAAGCATTAAATAAAGATTTCAAAACCATAAACATAGAAAGAGGCCTCGGCGTCCATTACCACAGTTACGTGAAAGTGTCGGCCATCTTGTAACATGCAATCATACCTTGTTTTGTTGCACAAAAGGTTCATAAGTACAGGCCATGTTATCAGGCTCATATAAAACACGCCACCTTTGAATGAAGAATTTTTCCGTTCCACGGGAGTGCCGTCTCTTTCTGCAGTCTTTTGGGAGCTGTATCATATGATTGGGTCCGGGCGCGGATGCCAACGACCACCTACGCCGATAAGGAAGCACGCCGCCCACGTCCTCCACTATATATATATATATATATATATATATATATATATATATATATATAAAAATATATATATATATATATATATTGCCCTCTATTTTTGCACTAATTGAAATAATGATGATTTTTATAGTGTTTTAAAATATGCTTTGGTATGATTTACCTGATTTCGTAGAAGTTTAATAACAATGAATTTTAATTGTTGTTTTAAATTTATGAATTCTAAAGATCTCAATACAAATGTAAAGAAACAAGAAATGAAAAACAAACCAAAAAACAGAGGAAAGAAAATGTAAAAGAAACGTACTAAAATAATCATTAATTATCATGATACTAGAGATATGTGTATCCAGTCTGTCTTCAGTGCCCATCATGACTGTGGATCATGTGACCGCATTCCCTTGCTTATTTAAATGTATTGTTGGTGATGGTAAATGTTGTGTGAACAAGGCCGGTGTGCCGAAACGCGTAACAGCGAAATTATGGATTAAAAAAGACATTTTCTTACAAAAAGCTTCCCTGGTGTCGGCGTCCGTTCTTTAACAAGTGCGGAAGTGGTGTTCATATATATATATTTATATATATAACTTTGGCTTCCTGTCAAGCTGACACTTTATTCGTCTTTGCGCGGCAGCATGAGACAACTCTTTAAATACTTAAATCCATACGCGTTTCGGCACGAAGCGCCTTGTTCACAGGTGAGTATTATAAAGTCCAAGTGGTCATGTAACACGTACTTGCCACTACGGGACCCAGAATGCATCAATATTCAAATTCTGCATTTCGGCATGGCATACATCCATTTCCTTGCTGTATTACACGATGCATACTGGTAAAATTAACAAAGCATAGTGCACTTTGCTGCCAAGCAATAAATACTTGCTCGAAATGAAGACACGAAGACTGCCAGAGAGAGCACAGCACCTCTCTCATTTCCCTTTCTTTTTGCCAACACCAAATAATGATGGAAGTCCTCTAACTGACGTGGTTAAAGAGCGTGTCATGCCCCCTCAATTTGATATAGTCCATGATGCTCCATTTTACCGGGGGCACCCAACTCTGCAGGGCGGGCTCTGCAAACAGGAACGGAGAATCCTGTAGTTAAAGTACTGAAACAAAAAGAGCCCACAACTTCGGCTTCCTGTCAAGCTGACACTTTATTCGTCTTTGCGCGGCAGCATGAGACAACTCTTTAAATACTTAAATGCTTACGCGTTTCGGCGCGAAGCGCCTTGTTCGCAGGTGAGTATTATAAAGTCCAAGTGGTCATGTGACCCGTACTTGCCACTACGGGACCCAGAATGCATCAATATTCAAATTCTGCATTTCGGCATGGCATACATCCATTTCCTTGCTGTATTACACGATGCATACTGGTAAAATTAACAAAGCATAGTGCACTTTGCTGCCACGCAATAAATACTTGCTCGAAATGAAGACACGAAGACTGCCAGAGAGACGACAGCACCTCTCTCGTTTCCCTTTCTCTTTGCCAACACCAAATAATCATGGAAGTCCTCTAACTGGTGTGGTTAAAGAGCGTGTCATGCCCCATCAATTTGATATAGTCCATGATGCTCCATTTTACCGGGGGCCCCCGACTCTGCAGGGTGGGCTCTGCAAACAGGAACGGAGAATCCTGTAGTTAAAGTACCGAAACAAAAAGAGCCCACAACTTCAGCTTCCTGTCAAGCTGACACTTTATTCGTCTTTGCGCAGCAGCATGAGACAACTCTTTAAATACTTAAATCCTTACGCGTTTCGGCGCGAAGCGCCTTGTTCACAGGTGAGCATTATAAAGTCCAAGTGGTCATGTAACACGTACTTGCCACTACGGGACCCAGAATGCATCAATATTCAAATTCTGCATTTTGGCATGGCATACATCCATTTCCTTGCTGTATTACACGATGCATACTGGTAAAATTAACAAAGCATAGTGCACTTTGTTGCCACGCAATAAATACTTGCTCAAAATGAAGACACGAAGACTGCCAGAGAGCGGACAGCACCTCTCTCGTTTCCCTTTCTCTTTGCCAACACCAAATAATCATGGAAGTCCTCTAACTGGTGTGGTTAAAGAGCGTGTCATGCCCCCTCAATTTGATATAGTCCATGATGCTCCATTTTACCGGGGGCACCCGACTCTACAGGGCGGGCTCTGCAAACAGGAACGCAGAATCCTGTAGTTAAAGTACCGAAACAAAAAGAGCCCACAACTTCGGCTTACTGTCAAGCTGACACTTTATTCGTCTTTGCGCGGCAGCATGAGACAACTCTTTAAATACTTAAATCCTTACGCGTTTCGGCGCGAATCGCCTTGTTCACAGGTGCGTATTATAAAGTCCAAGTGGTCATGTGACCCGTAGCTACCACTACGGGACCCAGAATGCATCAATATTCAAATTCTGCATTTTGGCATGGCATACATCCATTTCCTTGCTGTATTACACGATGCATACTGGTAAAATTAACAAAGCATAGTGCACTTTGCTGCCACGCAATAAATACTTGCTCGAAATGAAGACACGAAGACTGCCAGAGAGAGGACAGCACCTCTCTCATTTCCCTTTCTGTTTGCCAACACCAAATATTCATGGAAGTCCTCTAACTGGTGTGGTTAAAGAGCGTGTCATGCCCCCTCAATTTGATATAGTCCGTGATGCTCCATTTTACCGGGAGCCCCCGACTCTGCAGGGCGGGCTCTGCAAACAGGATCGGAGAATCCTGTAGTTAAAGTACCGAAACAAAAAGAGCCCACAACTTCGGCTTCCTGTCAAGCTGACACTTTATTCGTCTTTGCGCGGCAGCATGAGACAACTCTTTAAATACTTAAATCCTTATGCGTAAAAAGAGAAAGGGAAACGAGAGAGGTGCTGTCCTCTCTCTGGCAGTCTTCGTGACTTCATTTCGAGCAAGTATTTATTGCGTGGCAGCAAAGTGCACTATGCTTTGTTAATTTTACCAGTATGCATCGTGTAATACAGCAAGGAAATGGATGTATGCCATGCCGAAATGCAGAATTTGAATATTGATGCATTCTGGGTCCCGTAATGGCAAGTACGGGTCACATGACCACTTGGACTTTATAATACTCACCTGTGAACAAGGCGCTTCGTGCCGAAACGCGTAAGGATTTAAGTATTTAAAAGAGTTGTCTCATGCTGCCGCGCAAAGACGAATAAAGTGTCAGCTTGACAGGAAGCCGGGTTGTGGGCTCTTTTGTTTCGGTACTTTAACTACAGGATTCTCCGTTCCTGTTTGCAGAGCCCGCCCTGCAGAGTCGGGGGCCCCCGGTAAAATGGAGCATCATGGAATACACACACACACACACACACACACACACACACACACACACACACACACACACACACACACACACACACACACACACACACACACACACACACACACACACACACACACACACACCCACCCCCCCCATCATCAGGATCAACGTTAGGCTTTCTTTTGAGGAGGGATGACAGTAGCCTCCTTCCAAAGTTGAGGGAAAGTCCCAGCATCAAGGGCATGATTGAGTACATGCTGTAAAGTTTTGGCAACGCAATCAGGTGCCGGTTGCAGACTTTGAGGTAGACAGGGGTTCACCGGGGACCCTGATCTAAGGTTCATGAGAAGCTCATTGGTTTTCTGCTCGGAAATAGGAGGGAAGGCAAACAGCTTGAAGGGCTCAGTGGAGATGGCCAATGATTCCATACAAAACTGGGTTCAACAGATGAAGGGAAAACAGAGTAGATCTTAAGAATTTTGTCTCTGAAGTTAGTGGCCACTGTATCGCAATAATCTTGTAAAGTATCAGTAAGGCCAGGAGTGGACAGCTGAGATAATTCTTTAATAACTCTAAAGAGTTCTTTAGAGGAGTTATTTGCCATTCTAATTTGTCTGTCTGGTAGGTGGACTTAGCATGGTCAATAGCTAGTGGCTTGGAACTTAAAATACTTTTGATTCTGCACTTCTCTGTAATACCTTATTTGCTCAGAGCCTTCGTGGCATTGACTCTGTGCTGCATTGCATTTGAATTTTTGTAATAAATCCATATCTATTCTGTTGATCAAAAGCAGAGTTAGTGAGTGAGCCCTTTTATTTAATTTTCTGTTTACTGATGTTTTTATGTGCTAGGAGGCGTCTTACCTCGGGAACACATTGCCTCATGAAACTGAGGCTTAATACCATCTCTGATTCATTAAATTGTGGGCATTCTGTTGAGGTACATTTTGGGGTATCAAAGTTACGGGGTCCCCCTCACCCAAAACATCCCGTAGCCAGCTTCAGGGAATGTGACCAAACAAGGAGCTAATCAGGGAGAAAACACTAATGTAAATGGAAATCAAGTTGTCAAAAAGAAGTGTAAATTATATGACTCATAGAAAAACTAAATTTGCTAGTTTCCTAACCCCAAAATGATCAAGTTCACCTTTATCATCATTAGAGACATTTGCATAGCGCAATCCTAACATTAAAAGGCAAGCACTCTATAGGGTTCAAGACTGAACGAGACTAGTATTACAATATTACTATTTTATTATTAAACATAAAAGCACGGGCAAAATCAATAGGTCTGAAAGTAACATACTAACTCATGTCAGCACATTAAAGCCAGATACATGTAAGAAATTTGAGTCTGTCTTTATTGAAGGCTCCTTTGCCTTCAATATTATCCTATTCTATTTCTGTGTCAAACAAAGGTCAGATGGCAAGGGAGCCCTCTTTATAGTCCTACATTTTTTCTATGACATGGAAATAACAGAAGGACTATAATGAAGGCTTGCTTGCCACCTGAACTTTTGACATAGAAACAAAAGGGAGGGCTGTATTGAAGGCAAGCGAGCATTCAATCTAAGCACGCTTTCATTAGTAGGCAAGGCCCAGTAGCACTAATGAGAAGTCAATGAGAGGGAAGGGTGGGTGGGGAAGGACGAGGAGTACACAGAGGTGAGGAACAGGAGTGGATGGTGAACAGGGAATGAAGAGCACAGAGGAGAACATGGGAGGGAAGGCTGAACAAGAGGGGAGGCAGGAGCAACAGTAAGGTGTGGCGCAAGCATGAGGAGCACACCGAGGAAAGAGGGAAGAACACGAAGATGGCATATGGGAAAAATGAAGAGCGAGACAGGCAGGAAATCCGATGAGAAGATGGGGTTGAGATGTTACTGTATCAGAGTACCTGAACTCCGTGTAGGCTCTCATTATTCTGGGTAATTATTATTATTATTATTTTTTTTTTTTAAATCATACTCTGTTTTTAGAGGAGTTTAATGTCAATCTTTTTGCAGTGGGTATTCATATCTGCACTTAAAACGCCTTCCTTGCACTCTTCCCCAGTGCACTGTTTAACTCCAGATTGTATACCAGAACAATAGGAAGCAAATCACATAGGCATTTCATTTTGCTTTTCACAAGAGTGCCAAGCTGCTCCATAATGCAACCCCGTCTGCAATACCATGTTTTTCAGTCAAAAGCATTTTGCATTCTAGTGATTGTAGTTTCCATTTTAATACTGCCTTTATGAACTAAGAATCCCAAAAATAGAAAGTAATGTTGATATTTGTTCCATTCTGCAGGGGTGAAGGACAAGAATGTACCATATCTTATATTGATAGCACATTCCTACCCTTTTATTTTTACATAAGGCAGTGCAGCTTGAAGGCCTGCTTCGCTGCTGTCCGTCACAACATAGTAAATTAACCCCACAGTACTACTGTCACCAGAGGCCTGTGCTGTGTGAAACTTACATCTCATTACCCTTTGGTGGTGTATGCCTCTCAATAACATATGTGATGCAATGCAAAGCCACCTTGTGCGGTTTGTCATTCCCTTTAAAAATTAGCCACCATACAAGCATTGCACTGTGTGAAAGTTGTGTTTTGTGTGTGTTGTTTTGTGTGTTCACAAACAAAGGCCATGGAATATGATGCAAATCAAGGTTTACTAGGTGATGTAAACTTTGCAAGGCGTACTATTCCTATGCTGACCCAGGTAAGGCGTAAAGGATGTGTAATATAGAGAAATACCTACATGTCTACATTTTCTCAGAGTAACATGTGTGTTGCATTATGCAGTACACATTGAAAAGTACAAACACCTCTTGGGAATCTATGTTGGGTATGACGGTGCCCTTCCTGCACCAAAGAGAATGCCCCCTACAACACAGACACCCTTACTCCATGGTTCAAGGGTGCCTGCTTTTGCGCTTGGAAGACCATTGTGTGCCACTGCATGGGAAAGGACAGCAATGTGATCCATCACATACAGACGGCAAATTCATTACCTCTCCTTTTGACCCAGGGCAGTACAGCAGGATCTCCTGTGGTGCAACTCAGTGTCAAAACTATGGGCCTCATTTATGAGTTTTTAGCACAGGGCAGCACCGCAAGAAATCTTGCGGCGCTGCCCTGTGTCAAAACAAAAGGCCAGGAATGTGCTGTATTTATGCGATGTGGCGCATTCCTGTCCTTTTCGCCTGCGCTGGTGCACAATGGGCTGCCATGAGCCAACGCAGGCACCCTTGCACCATGGTGCAAGGTTGCTGCTTTTCCGGGCTGATTGATTTTGTGCATGAAGGGACACCTTTCTGCACAAAATCAATCAATACAGGCAATTTCCTCTTTCTATGTGTGGTGCAGAATGCAGCACACATAGGAAAGGGAAAAAACTAGGAGAAATTAAATATTTCTCCTTGTTGCGCCTCCCTAACACCAACCCTGGGGTGGCATTAGATTCTGGCGCATTCCCAGGGTTACGATTTCTCGTAAATCTTGGAATGCTTCTGATTCCATGGGTGCTGTGTGGGAGCACCCACAGGCAACATCAATGGAACAACCCTTTCACTCAGTGTTCTGCATGAAAGGATCACATATTTACAAGGCCTTGAAAAGCCACGTAAAGTTGCTCTAGGTGGCCTTGTAAATATGCTGCTGCACCTGCGCCACTGGAACGTTAAAAAAAAAGTGACGTTTTGGCGGTGCCAAAGTGCTGCAAGGGCCCTCATAAATGAGGCCCTATGTATGTGTGGCCACGTTGCTGACTCTGGTGCTTAACAGTAAGTGCCATGCACTTTAGGTGCAGGCTGAGCATATCCAAATGGCAGTGTGTGTGGATGTGGAAACATTGCATAGGAAGGATGTGAGAAGGCATATGTGTGCAACAAGGTAGCCACACACAGACATATCCACTGTTGTGTCTGACAGTGTCACCCTTGTGCTTTACATGGTAAGCCATGACTAATAGGAGTCCATTGGGGCAACACATCATATTCATGATGTGGGGCAGGTTGCAAATGGTGCATGTGTTAGGAGGGAGTCTGTAAGCTAATGGTTTCACCATGACACATATGTCAAAGTTGGATGTAGTAAAACAGGGTTCAGCAAGGTATAGGAAGAAATTGTGTGGCACAACTAAGCCATTGAGGTAGAGATCATATGAGGCTCATTTCAATGTCCCCAGTTGTATGCTAAACCTTGCTATGTACATGTCACAATACCAACACATATACTATTTGTGGCCCCACTTAACCCGCATCCAACAAATACAGGCTGCCATGTAAGTCCCTTGGCTATGTCCATGCATATTGTCATCATGCTAGGCACATGTCAATTAATGTAGGATCTGGCTGGCATTACTGTATGGCAGTAAGTTGTGTGCCTGGTCATCATTGATAAGTGCCAGAGGAGACATGTACCTGTCCAACTGAGGGAACCACAGTCAAACTATGGGGCTTATTTACAAGCCCCTTGCACTGCTGGGCTATCATTTTTAACATAGGAAAAAGTTATGTATGTGCGGCGCAAGGGGCTTGAAATCAAAGGCACAAATAGCCTTTATATCTTGTATCTGGTCAGGAAGCTGAAATTTCAGGCACCAAAACCACCATCCCAACAACACATGCACTCTAGCACCATGGTGCAAGGGGGGCTGCGTTGGGCCATGGCAGCCCTTTGTGGAACTGCGCTTTGGAAGAGGACAGAATTGCACAAATTCACACAGATATGGTTCAGTCATGCCATTTATGTTTTATGTAATGCTGTGTAGCAGGATACTTGCTATGCTGACCTACTCCATCAACTTGTAAATGATGCCTCAACCATGTTGACTCTTGTGAACAGCTGTCAAACATAAACATTAACCTGCATTGTTTCACATTGTATGAAACACCTACTCCTGAGCATCTACCTGTCCTAGGTGTGGATCTTGCGGAGGATGACAGTGTGCCAAGCCTGGATCGAGGCATCCTCCAGGAGATCTTCAAAACTATCTGAACCCCCTCTCCGGTCACTAGAAGGGCCAGCTGCAGTGTGGGGTCACCACATGATCTGTCTTGCACACATCTTATACCACCTCCCAGCATATCAATAGCACCGGACTCAGCTAACCAGCTAAATGGTTTTGAAAAATATGTGGTAGAAGTGCAGTGTCAGCCTGTAGATGAGGTGCGGACAGGGATGGAGACCATGGCAGCCACCCTAGAGGAAGTCCGTAGGTGCCTCAGCCCCAAAAGGGGCAGCTCAGAGGCAGTAAGAGGCACCCACTCTTCGCTCCGTGGCTTGGACCTGTCCCTGGCTGACATCGCAGGTGTAATTCAGCTGAGGCATAAGCAAATGCCCAGCCGAAGTGGAACCAGCAAGGTTGCCAACAGGCTGGGGGCCATCCAGAACATCCTGGAGTCCATGGAGCAGAAGCAGGACAACTACATTGCTACAGTGGCTGCCTACCACCATGATGTAGCTGCTGTGCTGGCAAACCAGCAAGTCCTCCTCAATGCCTTGCTGCCTTACCTGTTGGCACAGGGAAAGACATTTGGGAACCAGGGCTCTACATCTTCAGCCTCTGATGTGTGTGTGCCTTCTTTGGCTCCGGGATCTTCTATTTCACCCTCTCATGAGCCAACACATACATCAGAGGATGAAGATGTGTGAAGGAAAACTGCCTGGTAGGATATTACTTTGCCACACAGCCAATTTCTCCAATGCCCTGTGCTAATGCTCATGCCAGTGTACAGAAACTGTCCTCCATTTACTTGACCACTCGTTGATCTCTCGTCCCTCTGTGGACTGTTTTTGTGTTCTTTTTTTTTATAATGGCGATTGGATATTCCTCCTCAATGGAGCATTCCTCTTGTCTACATGTGCCATGACATGCATTCCCCATGAACTGTGTTTGGACATCCACTGCCTCATTTACTATGTTGGGGTGGTTTGCTTATGAACTGTCAGTTGACACTTGCTCCTTGGTTGTAGTGTAATTAAATTTACATTCACTTATCAGCATGCATGTTGTATTTCTGGCCATGAGTGGAGTAAGTAGTACATGGTGGATGTGCAGACTCAAGGCACAACCTGACATCTATTGTACAATGTCCGTATGAGAACCAGTGGACATTTTTCAAAGTACATGCAAAATAGTACATACAATACCCAACTTCAGCAAACATATCAGGTTGTAATCCAAACTCAAATGTATGAAGTACAACAATAGTTGAACTAACAATGTTAAGAACACATGTAGTAGTTGCCCAGGTGGCTGATACAAAATGCATATTAGACTGGAAACCTATGTGATGGTACAGCAATTTGGTGCTTGGATAGTGTGAAAATGAATGCCATCAGTGTGCCACCAAAAACATCCTAGATTTCTCTCAATGTGTTAACAACATCACAGATATGGAACTTGCTGCAACACCTAAACACACACTGCAACAGTACCATAATACCTGCCTTGAGATGTGTGTTTATTCACAGCAAAATTTCAAACTTACATCGTTGGACATTTGACTGTCCCTTAAGTGACTGCATAGCAAACACAAACATTCTTGTCCTCATTTACAAGAGACAGACGCATAGCAGTGCAGCAGGCCTTCCTTCTGGGATGTTGTGCAACAAATTAAAAGACAGGAACGTGCATTTTCTACCATATACAGCACATTCCTGTTCTCCCATATCCCGGTGCACAAACAGCTGGTGTTTGCTAATGCAGACACCCTAGCACCATGGTGCAAGGGTGCCTGTGTTGCAGGGGTTATTGCTTTTGTGTAGAAAAGGACACCTTCCTGCCCTAAAAATGTCTAATAATAGTGTTATCCACTTTCTATGTTTGCTTCAGAATGCAGCAGACATATAAAAAAGAAAATAGCAATTAAAAAAAGGTATTTCTCCTCTTTAGACCGCCCTTACAGCTCCCCTGGGGAGGTGTGGGAATCTGACACTTTTCAAGGTTTAAGGCACTTTGCAAATCTGGGAATGTCTAAGATTCTATGGATGTAGTGGGGAAATACCCACATCAACATCCATTGAACACCTCTTTCACACAGACTAATGTGTAAAAGGGGCCCATATTAACACGCCCTTATAAATTTACGCAAAGTGCCTTTATGTAGCATTGTCAATATAGGCCACCATACTTTGTCTCCGGTGCTTCCGAAAATGTTTCCCATCGGTGGTGCAGTGTTGCTTGTAAATGAGGCCCTCTGACTCCTTGGATGTCTCGCCAACTGGCACACTTATGATAATACTTTGATCTCTGAACACAGCATGTGCTTAGCAAAACCTAAGCAGATGTCACAACTTGCATGGTTTCTAATAAGTAAGCAGTTGTGAAACAATAACACTTGTTTATTTATAATAAGACTCATAAGGAAAACCCTAACAAATTAAACCTACACTATTTCAACCTATTTTAACAATGCGTACACTACCCTAAACCCTAAACTAACTTAGCTACACTATCCTAACTTATACCTAAACTATTCTGCCTAACCCTACCTTATCCTACTCAACACATGTATCACAACAGACAGCATAAACATCAACCCTCCAACCCCCTTATGACACAATTTAACGAGACTCACATCAACTAGAGCTAAACACAAACTACCTAAACATGGAAACCTAAACAAATATATATATTTATTTTTTATTTTTTATAAACATTTTTGATTAACAACTACCTAAAAACACAGATTAAACATCAACCCCCACACAGTTATCAAAATATACATACATATCCTTCCCTAACTAACACATCACTATAAATACACTATCATAAAACACACCTAAAATAACCTATGATTAAACTAGGACCTAACCTAAACGAATATGCCTCTTTTCACTGCATACCATTACCCCGCATTTTGTTACAACGCGGTCGTTACAACGACCGCGTTGTAACAACGCATACCATTACCCCGCAAGTGGTAACAACGACTTGCGGAGGGGGGGGCGCTGGATGTTGGAATAGTAAAATTTTCTATTCCAACTCCAGTCTGTGCGGACTGTAGGGAAGGTGTTGGATTATAAATCCAACACCTTCTCCCCCCTCCGCAAGTCGTTGTAACGACTTACGGGGTAATGGTATGCGTTGTCACAACGCGGTCGTTGTTACGACCGCGTTGTAATAGCATGCGGGGTTATGGATGCGGGGTGACGGTTGTTTACCAACCTAAACTATTACACCAAAATATCTAACAACCATCAAAACAACTCAGGAGGCCATGGATAAGTGAGGCAGGGTCTACAATTTTTGTTCAATGCGGGCCACAGTCTGCTGTAAGCTGGCCACCATCTGCATCAGGGTTGCCAGCTGCAACTGGACACCTGATACCTTCAGGCTCAAGTCCTGCTGGCCCTTTTCCAATTTCTCCACCATGTCCACCAGTTAGGGAAGTTGGATAACAAAGGGTGTGGTAGAGGAGGGTAAAAGCAGTGGGGCAGTGGAGGGTCCAGAGGGTGGTGCAGAAGAGGGTCCGAGTTGGGGAGCAGTGGAGGGTCCAGAGGGTGGTTCAGAGGAGGGTCGATGTTGGGGAACAGTGGAGGGTCCAAGGGTGGTCCAGAGGATGGTCCAGAGGGTGGTGTAGAGGAGGGTCCAGGAAGAGGTGCAGAGGAGGGTCCAGGTAGAGGTGCAGAGGGGCGGTCCAGGTAGAGGCGCAGAGGGGGATCCAGGAAGAGTTGAAGAGGAGGGTCCAGCTTGTGGGGAAGTGAAGGCTCCTGAAACAGGTCCAGGGACATTTCCAGATCCACTTGCCAAAGGATGTTTTCCCCTTGCCCTTCTTTATGTCGGTTGTGGCCCGGGTGGGGACATCCAGCTCCCTGCAGCCTTGGGTTTCTCATATTGTTTATCCATTTTCTTAAATGCCATTGCCACATGGCGAATGGGGCGGTATCTATCCAGCCGGATTCTGTAGTTCCGTTCCTCTGCTGGGGTCATGTTGGCAGTCATAGAGGAATGACAAAGGGAGCAGTCAATGCTTATTTGTCACACTTTACCACATTAACATGCATCACTGATCATTATTAGCACAAGAGGCATGGGATGTCCAACACCCTTACATCAATCTAACAAACATTAAACAAACATCATGAGAATAGGTCTGCTACAAAGATTACAATGGTAAATGACCAAGGATGTGGCCGTGCAGGTACATTGACAGCCAGTGACATGCCTTATAACCATGTACGCATGTGCATATGAGGCTCAAAGTAAGGATATGCAGTTATGTGCACACGGAATGGTACACATAGTTCATCTATGTACACTCAAGTGTATTACATGACACATGGCAGAGGGTACAATCTATGTGCTAACACCCAAAAGAATTGAATGATGGGTTGCACATACACGTATTGTGAACAAGTACTGTACAATTTTCATGACATGTACACATGACATACACCTAGCACCATATTTGAACTCAATGGCAGGTATTTTGGGACTAATGTATGAGATTTTGGTGCAGGGCAGCGCCACAAGGATTCTTACTGTGCAGCCCTGCGTCAAAATGAAAGAGCAGGAATGCACCGTATGTAAGAGATATGGTGCATTGCAGTCCTTCTCCCCTACACCGGTGCTCATACCGCAGCCATGCGCCAATGTAGGCATCCTTGCAACATGGTGAAAGGGTAGCTGCATTGCGGCGCTGATTGATATTGTGCAGAAAGGGACATCTTCATGCACAAGATACAATCATTATAGACAATTTCCTTCTTCTATGTGTGCTGCAGAATGCTGCACTCATGTTACAAAGGAAAATAACGAGGAGAAATGCAAAACTGTATTCTCATTGTGACTCAGTAACGCCACAGCTGGGGTGGTGTTAGAATCAGACACAGTCCCGGGTTATCGACTCCTTGAAAAATTGGGAATGCTTCAGATTTCAATAGTGTTGCATGGGAACACCCACAGCAACACCCATGGAACCTGAAGCATTCCCAGCATTACGAGATTTTGTAAACCTGGGAATGAGTCAGAATCGGCGCAAAGAGTAGAAATGTTTTTATTTCTCCTAATTTTTTCCTTTTTCAATGTGTGCTGCATTCTGCACTCACATAGAAAGAGGAAATCACCTGAATTGATTGATTTTGTGCAGGAAGGTGCCCCTTCCTGCACAAATTCAATCAGCCCCGCAACGCAGACACCCTTGCATCATGTATTCACAGTCAGTTACCAAACCTGCGAGCTTTGTGCCTGACTTTGCTAGCATGGAACGCAGATCAACAGAATGATAGCCAGTGACTTCAATGTGAAAAGTCCACAGTGTCTATATGAGGAGGAGCATTACCAGGCAATGCAAAATCTCAGTGCAGCACTCAAAATAGTTCAGGAACAACCAGTTCAGGTTACTACTCTCTAAAGTGAAATGTATCCTTTCATGAAAGAACGAATAGGTGTGCAAAGAGTACAGCTACTGCTAGAGTGTTCCGGCGCTGAGGCAGACAGCCATCATAAAGAGTCATTGTCATTCTAGTCTTTAAACAGATGGGTTTTTTATTGTTTATAGAACAGTTTTTTGTCCAATATGCATCTGAGGGGGAATGGAAGATCATTTCAGTATTTGGCAGCCAGCACCGAACAGGCTGACCCACCCCACCTCTTCTTTTTGGAGAAGGGGGTGGACAGTAGACAATAGACGGGCAGATTGAGAACGTAGGGATCTTTCTGGGCTGTAGCTGGTCAGTCTTTCATGCAAGTATGAAGGGCCGGTTTTGTAGAAGGCCGAGTGTGCTATTGTCAGAGCTTTAAAAATTACCCTTTCCTTTACCTGTAGCCAGTGCAGCCGGCTACAGTATTGAGTGATCAAGGCATGTTTAGGAAGATTAAATAACAGACTCACAGCCATATTCTGCACTTTTTGCAATCTGAGAATAAGATAATCAGAGAGTCCTATGTACAAAGCATTGGCATAGTCGAGCCTAGACAGGATCAATGCCTGTACCACCGTCTTCTGGTCTTCCCAAGGTAAAAAATTAAGAAATTCCTCAGCATCCATAAAAACCAGCACATGGTTTTGACCACAGCCGTGATCTGGAATTTGAAGGATAAGTGTGAGTCAACTAGTGCCCCAAGGTTTCTGGCCAATGAAGTGGGGGTGAGGGGCATGGTACAGCTGGGTGGCCAGGCCCCTGGCCAGCCAGGGAAGAGGGTCAGTTCCAAATAGCAGGGCCTCCGTTTTATATGGATTGCATTGTAGGGGAAGCGATTTGAGCCAACTCATCACTACTGCCATACTAGCGGCAAATTTAATGTTTGCCTCACAATTGTTATTGTTGTAGGTCAGCAGAAGTTGGGTGTCATCTGAGTAGGAGACTATGCGGCAGCCAAAGGAGTCGATAAGATAAGCTAATGGGGTCATATATATATTAAAAAGTGTAGGGCTCAGGGCAGAGCCCTGTGGCACTCCATACTTGATGGATTTGGCTTCAGTGAAGAATGGTTTAAGCCCGACTGTTTGTTCCCTGTGCTCTAGAAAGGAAACTAGCCAAGCCTTTCATCCACTCCGATGTAGGCCAGGCGATGTAACAGGATCTCATGTGAGATTGTGTCAAATGCAGCTAAGAGGTCTAATAAAAATAGTGTGGCAATATGGCCAGCATCTAAAGTAAATTTAATGGAGTCGCTGATCTCCATGAGTGCTGTCCCTGTACTGCGGAGGGCTCTAAAGCCAGATTGTGATGGGTGGAGGAAACTGAAGGGTTCCAGAAATGACCTTAACTTTGGGTCTACTGCTTTCTCTATAATCTTGGAGACCCCAGGAAGCAGGGATATGGTCCTGAAGTTTGAGAGTATTTTAGGCTCCGCATTTGTTTGTTTTAATTGGGGAATGACATTCGCTTTTTTCCACGCGGGGGTACTATCCCCGAGTGCAAGGAAGTGGAGAAGAGCTTTGTGTAGATGGAACCTAGGCTATTCACTAACATCCTCATGACTTGGGGAGGAAAGGCATCCAGCAGGGAACCAGATTTACTTTTGGAAAATAAGTCTTCCATCATTTGTTGTCGGGGGATAAATTGCAACATTTTGTCCTGTGCCTTAGACATAGGTAGGCTCTTGCTGCTCGGGGAGCAGTATCATGCATTATATTGAGGTTGTCCTGATTTTTCTGTATTTTATTCTTAAAGAACATGCTCAATTGAGAACATAGGGACGCATTTGTCTCAAGAGGGGGAGCAGAGTTTTTAGGATCTGTAAAATTAGAGACACTTAAAAAAATATATATTTCCTTTGTGTTAATATTTGCTTTGTCAATTGTGCTGGAGTAAAAGGTGCGACGAGCTGATTTCAAATTATTATGATATGTCCTCAAAGCCGCTTTGTGCAGGCTATAGTCAAGTTCATCATATTGTCTTCTCCATAGGCGTTCCAACTTTTTGCTACCCTTCCTTTCTTCCACTAGTTCACTCGTGAAGCAGCTAGCGGACAATAGGTGTCTGGTGGTCTTCTCAAATGCTATAGGGGCAGCTTTAGAGGCAGCTTCAGTGAGCCAATCATTCACTCTGACCTCATCTAGTATTATGTTGCCCATTAGAGTAGGTTTGATTGTGTCAAGAATATCCTTCAAAAGGGATATGTCCACTTTGTTCCAGGCGCGGTTCTTATGGGTATGTTCCACTCTCCCTGCTTTTTTTAGGGGGGACCAGGACTATGAGAAAGGTAGTATGAAGTGATCTGACCAGGGAACTTCCCTTGGCTTGCCTAGTTCTAGTGTAGTGTTAGAATATAGAATATAGCACCTAGACTGTGGTGTGTGCTATGTGTGGGACCCATTAGCGTTGATGAAAGATCAACGTCCGCGAGTGAGTCAGACAGTTTAGATGCTAGGTTGTCTGAGAGGTTGTCCAGCTGAACATTGAAGTCCCCTAGGACAGTAAAATTCGCATAGCTGAAGACGTTATGGCCAAGTGCTTGGGAAAATGAGTTGAGGAAGTCTCCTGCATAACCAGGTGGGCGGTATAGTAGAACTCCCGCAAAGGAGCATTGAGCAGAAGGTGAAATAACAAACCCCATAGCTTCCGCACCTACTAGGTCATCAACCTTGAAGGTGGTGCATTTCAGTGACTTCCTAAAAGCTTAGACCACCGCTCTTGCCCTCATGGTCTAAATGAAGGCAAGCATATTGTGAGGGGAGTGCTAGTTATAGGTCTGGTCAATAGTCCTCAGTTAACCATGTCTTGTCATGAGGAGAACGTCTAGATGTTTTTCCTCGATTAGATTATAAATATCTAAGGCATGTTTAGAAAGTGAACAAACATTTATTAGTGCATCTTTTAGCTGTCTATGGGTGTCCAGCAGATCCCTAGTTTCATTATCTCCTAGGTTCAACGGGCGCAGGGGGAGTGTGCAGGAGTGACAGCAGATAGAGCCCAAGCAGTCTATAGGTATGTGATTATTACACTGCTTAGTGCATGGCTTTAGGAGATGTACTTCAGCCGAAGAGTAGATAATTAGAGGCTTACCTCTGGCCTGGCACTGGCAAGGTGCCTGGCGCTGTCCTCAGTTAGGACACGGATGGGCATAGACAGGCTTGCCTTAGGCATGCCAGCGGCACATCTGTGCCAGGGCCATGCTTTCATTTACCTTATTGGCATTTGTGGGCATGTTCAAAGGGATTTTTATGTTTACAAGAGTTTGGTACACCTGCTCACTCCAGCCCAGTACAATGTCCACAAACTCTCCCAAAATGGATAGAAGCCTATCAAGCAAAAATGGTCCAAGAGGGAGCCAGAGGAGGGAGTGAAGGCTAAAATATTCTGTACCTTTTGCAATCCAAATGAGTCCAAAAGTCCAATCTCTATAGTGGAAGGCAACTGCTGGTTCTGTTGCTCGTACACAGGAAACCACAGCACTTGCACACAATTTACTTAAACATCTTGTATCACTGGAACCATCAGTCCCAGCTTAATTTCTACAATGTACCGGTGGTCACTGAACTGGACACTGGCTAAAAGCAAAGCAGAAGACAGAGCAGTTCCTGGAGTATGGATTGGGGGTTCAAACTGATATATCTGCAAATACATGCAGCAGATTTGAATGTGGTTTGCGGCTCATTAATCAGTACTCTCAGCTCCAGCTAACCCAGATAGTCCCAGACCAAGATGATCCTTAATGCCTGGTGGAGACACCTGAAGAGTGCACACAGGTAACCCTGCAGCACAGGTGAGTCAGTGATAAATCAAACTAATCTTCAATTAGGAGAACAACTCAGCCTGGGTAATGCATAGTAGTTTCTCTTCGTGAACAGCAACTGGGTGACCTCGTGCCCTGCATGGCTTCCGCTGGTCTTCACACCCATGTGGGCTGTTGGGCTCCTTGTATAGGTAATCTCTCATAGCTGTGACACCATCCGGCGTATTATCTCACAGGAGGCTAGCGTCATCTTCTTGGAAGGCATTCCAGCAGTGCTAATAACAAAGTGTAGTTCCCTGTGTACATTTTTTCCTCTACCTCTACCTCAAGTTATTCACACACTTCCAAACAATACATTCAACAGAAAGCCTTATTTTCATTAAAAATATCTCCGCCTTTATTGAAAAATATAGTTTTGTATACAAACTTACAAATGTTAAAAGTCACAACTATTCATCAATGATATCATAAAATCCTTTTGTGAGGGAGACCACCTAACATGTTACAATGGATTGTCTCTCATGTGTGCAATGGTCCTATTTGTCGTACATCAATTCTACTTTAACACGTCTTTAGCATAAAATAAAGAAAGTATGCACTGCAACATATGTAGTCACAGACAATCATATTAGAAAGTGTGTCTACCGATAAGTATCCAATATAAAAACATATACTTAATTTAAAAAGTAAAACCAATACAATGCAAAACATTTTGATGAATAGTTGTGACTTTTAACATTTGTAAGTTTGTATGCAAAACTATATTTTTCAATAAAGGAGGAGATATTTTGAATGAAAATAAGGCTTTCTGTTTGAATGTATTGTTTGGAAGTGTGTGAATAACTTGAAGTAGAGGTAGAGGCAGAAATACAAAAAATGTACACAGGGAACTACACTATGTTATTGGTAACTCAGTTCCCTTTGTGTCTGAAGGGTTGCTCTCAAATTTGTTTTTGGGATTCCAGCAGTGCTTCCAGCTAGATTTCTGGTTCAGACTGAGTCCTAGTCTGGAAGAAGGGTACCAGTCGGGCAAACCCTGCCCCTGGAATTCAGCCCTTCTCAACTAGACTGATGCACAGCACCATCCTTGGTCATGAGGGATACTGGACTACTCTTCTGGTGAAACCGACCTGTTTTCATCATAAGGACCAACAAATCAGCTCTCTTGCAAGGTTCAAATTCTGGGACTCCTCCAATAAAATAATGAATGGCCACTGCATGATTAGGTCATCCCAGGTTCATGGTCAACGCAGGATTGGCCGAAAATCCATCTAGGGTGCCCTGGGTGGTAAAATTATATTTTCCTATGGAAGTGACAATTATTTGCGTGGCACCACCTTCTTCAAAACTTTCTCCATGCAAGTCCATGAATAGAGAAGCTTCATGTAAAATGTAGTGTTGTTGACAAATGCCAACAGAAAACAGCCACCCACCTCCTGCAGATAAAGTTATGTGGCTCACTGCCAAGGTGGATCTGTCTTGAAAGCTGAGAAAACCTCTTGTTAGATTGGTATCTTTTATAATGTTTAGATCAAAGACTGGAAAGCGTGTGTCAGCGAAATATTAACATTCCAGTGTTTTTAACATACCACCTTCTTTTTTTAGCTACAGGAATGCAATGTTTTCCTCCATTTCAAAGGAAAAGTCACGCACTTAATGGAAACCTGTCTGTTAACACAATACATGACTAACATTGATTACATTTCTGGGGAATCCACGTCTGTTTTTGCTAACAGTTTTGCATGGAAGTTCAGACAGGTCTGTGCACGCTGGGGGAAGGAGAGTGCACATGCATGACAAGCACTTAGGTCTTTTTGAAGACAGTAAGTTCACACGAGAGGTTTTCTGTTTGTCACGTCCTGGCCTTGAAACAGCACGCCTGAACTGTGTGAGGAAGTTTGGGTCTACACGCAGGCGCGTGAAGCACTTCAGACAAATCATCTGCAGCTTTGCCTTTTTTCACATTTCTTATTTTTACGCAGGAATTGTATTCATTTGGTGTACATATGTGACCTGTTTTACAGCACGTTTCACATCGCCCATTCATTTAAAAACAACAATTGGCAAAGCCAATAGATCTGGCCTTGGCATGCCGCTCCAATGATTACTTAATTATTTTTACATTTTTTATTACAAGCGTATGCCATAAAAAGAAAAAGATCATAAGAAAATAGACCACCACTTTAATGTGGCTACTATATGATTGAAATAAAAATGTTCAGTGACGCGAATGTTTTACTAGTGATTTTTTTTATTTTTTAAATAGCTTTCCAGTTGTGGTATGCATTTTCCTATTATTTTTTTGTGAAGGAGCCAAGAAGAACCCAACCAAGCACCCAAATTGCAAGTAGCTACATGGTCCCAACAATTTCACGTAGGCAATTTAAAACAACGTTAAAAAGGAGACAGAAAATAAACCCCTTTTTTAATGGGACACCTAATGTACAGGGAAACTAGATAGAGTGTTATTAAAGATAATATTTACAAATAAATTAAACAGAACACTTTAAAGCTCTAGATACTTTTCAATGAGTGCACATGTCCTCCCTCTCAAGCCCTACCTCGGATAAGGTCTTGTCTTTTATAATGGTTGTTCAGAACAAGGCAGCAGTCTTAAAACAGACTTTGCCTTCTGCAGGAGTGATGTCTAACATTCTGACCTTAAATCTTAAAACCGTACAGAGTTTTTGTAGAGCCCTTGCTCCCATTTCATGAGGATTTCCTAGACTGTATAATGGCTCCATGGGAGAAACCTTATTTGTGCTAGACGGGGCATAGACAGCTGCTGGCGAACAGCAGTTTTGGGCCTTCCACCCTTTACTGAGAGATTGGTGGTTCAGATGTCACTCAAAAAAATGAAACTAAATGCCTTTTTCTATGGTCACCTCCAAGGCCAAGAAACTTCGGGACATATTAACAATAGACGGCGATAAATATCGCAAAGCGCGCTTAGCGCTTTTTTATTTATCGCCGTCTATCGCTGGAATTTATCGCCCGGTTAGCGCGTTATCAACAACGCGTATCACCGAGGCGATAAAAATTACAGCGATAGCGGGGATATCGCCGTTTCCCATTGAACAACGCTGGTTTTCCAGCGATGTTCCATGGAAAACGGCGATAACCTTGCTGATACGACCCTGTGGTCGTATCAGCATAATCCACCCCCAATGACAGGTATAGGTAAGTCAGCATTTTAGCAGACGTTAGTTTTTGGCGAAAACCGCGGTTTTCGCCAAAAACTAACGTCTGCTAAAATCCTGGGGCCACCTTGTAAATATCGCGATGTGCATTTAGCGATATTTAACAAGGTAGTCCGTCAGGGGTACGCCCAGTGATGCCCACTTTGCATCTCATTAGAGATACAAAGTGAGGCGTCGGCAAAACAGCTGCTAACATGCGCTAATGCATGTTAGCACCGGCTTGCAAATAGGGCGAAAACATTATCTCCGCTTTTTTGGCTTTTAAAGCCAAAAAAGCGGAGATAAGGCCCTTGATAATATGCCCCGTCATGCCTTTGGTCACAAAGTTTTTATCTCTGGATTCTTGGCTCTATGCACAACAAATGCCACCTGCATTTTGGGCCGCCATGTCATTGTCATATGGGAACTGGCGTATCTCACCATGATAAGTCTGCAAGAGCAAATGAAGAAGTTATTTTCTGACCTATTAAGTGATGGTCTGGATGCATCAAAACAGATCCTAAAAATGGTGCTTGGACTCTGCAGGCACAGGTATACCGGCTATGGGTAGAGCTGTAATGCTGCACCAACATGTGTTTTGCGTGCTCCACTGACTTTTTGGGGGAAGTCCGTGCTACCCTTATGGATAGGCCTTTTGATAGATGTCAGTACCCATTTGGACTCCACAGGGCATGCAGGGGTTACTGCACCCTTAAACACTGATGTCCTGGGGCTTGTCTTACTACAGCATTGAAAACTGAAACAGAACACCCCTGATGCACTTTACTCTCAGGTAGGTGAGCTTGGGCAGTCCAAGGCATCTCAGGGAGATAGTGTGTGGGGTAGAGACTCACAACTCACCAATCACAGAATAGCCACAATAAGCAAAAGTCCATTCCAGTGCTTTTCTTTTAGAAAGATAAGTACTTTAATCACAACTAAACACAATATGGTACTTAAAAAAGAAGGAAAAACTGGGATGCACACTACAGTGTCTACCGCATTCGTAACACTACAAAACATATTTCTCAATCAAGCAAAGGTGCAAACTCGCTATGGCTAATGTAGAGCAGCATTTCTATAGTCTGTTAGTCAGTAACATACAGGTTACTCACTACAGTCGACTAGGCAGTTTGAATATCTTTAAATACTTTGAGGAATACTTGCCTCAAAGTCCACTTTCTGTTTTGCCAGTTCACCGGCAATGTTTCTTATGTGGTTGAGATACCCGATTGTTGGTGTGCACTTAGATTTTCCGAAAGCGAATGTGCAGTTGTTCTTTGCATGGGATGAGCAGTTATGCATGCTAGGGATTGTGTAGGTAGCCCCAACTCTTCCTCACCTTCTCTGCATCAGCCGGTGATTGATGCAGCAGATTGGCAAAGGACACATGGCTTCAGCACTTGCCATAGTGAAATCTTTCCCTCCAGTCCAGGTGCTGAGATGTCGTCTTTGGTTATGGGAAATGCACAGTCAGCACATGTTCTCTGTCTTTCTCTGTGTCAATCACAAAAGCAGACACTCAGGTGAATCTTTGTTGAGGAACACGGTCTTTGGTTGAACAGGGAATTCAGGAGCCCCTATGGAAGACACAGGTCCGCTGCAGGCTTACTCCCTTGGCAAACTAGTCCTTCTGGGTGGCTCTTTTTCTGAAATCGGCGGCTCCTCTGGAGGACATTTATAGTGGGACAAGACACTCTCCTCCTCCTCTGTTAGCAGGAAGGCAGGCTTCTAGGTCTCAGAAAGACCCATCACTTCACGAGCAAGGTGTGCAGTTTCAGGTGATGACTGCTTCCATCTGGGTAACTGGCTATCAGCAGTACCAATCCTGGATTGCAGCAGCTCTTTGAGTACTCTGTGGACCCCTGTCCTTGGTCGGTAAAACAGCTTAGAACTAGAACCATGTCGGGCATCAGCCTTTCCTGGATGGGCCACTTAAAAGAAGACAAAAGGGTAATGTCCTGCCTAGAAAGTTCTCTCCCTCTAACAAATGAATATATTGACTCACACTCATTCCCCTGCCATCACCAAAATAGTAGTGCTCAGGAAGGGCTAATCAGCAACCTTATGAGGTCATGTGCGCTACACATCAAAACGTTTTTGGCAATGTCACTAGAGGTAATTTGTGCAGATGGGACAGCACAATCAGTTGCACTACCCTATGTATCCCAAACTCTAAAGGCAGTAAAAATCCTCAGCTGCTCCTTTCTTTCCCTGTGTCTCAGTCACTAATACCGTCTCTTGTAGCCTTTTAACATGATTGTCATGAGGATGAAAATGATGTGTGAAACGGATCACTGACAGAATATCGATAACAAGAATATCGACCTACAACAATATCGAAGTAAAAATATCGAATGCCAAAATATCGACTCCCTATCTACAAACAGGTAAGTACAAAAATATCGACTCCAAAATATAGGGGCCGATTCCGATCTCGGCCGGTAGTGCTCCGAATCGGATTCGGTTTTACCGGATCCGATCCGGAGCCCTATTTTCCGACCGAGTCGTACGCGCGTCCGGGCGAGCGAGTACGATGCGTATTCGCCGACCGACTCGTCCGGGCGACCCGACCGCTCCGACCGACTGGTTCCCGGATCGCACTGCTCCGACCGACTCGCTCGGACCCGATTCGCACCGCACAATGGAGACGTTTTCCGGCCGGGTAAGTACGATGCGCACCTCGACCGCTTCCGACCGACTCGCGCCGTCCGACTCGAACTCGCTGTCGGAGCCGTACTTTGGGGGTCCGTGTCGGACCCCCCTGTACGCGTACCCGTGCGAGGCGCACACAGGGGGGACCCATGGGTCCCCCTACCTGTGCGTGTACGCCGCGGAGCGCTTCGCGGCGTACTCGCTGTAGGGGGCGCCCTTGTCCGCCTCGCACCCATTGGAGGCAATGGGAGCCCGCGTACGTGTTGTACGACCGGCTCCCATTGAGTTCAATGGGAGTCCGACCGACTCGTGTCCGGTGGCATACGAATGCATCGGACTCGCTCGGTCGGACTGCACGGGTCCGATTCGGTCGGAAATCTCTCCGAGGCCGGCTCGGTCGGAGAAATTACCGACACGAATCGGAATCGGCCCCATAGTTGTAAAAAATATAGTCAGTCAAAATATCGAATTTTTTAAATGTATGAAAAGTAATGTAAAATTAATGAAATAATATATATAATTAACTAAAACATACTTAAAAATACTTAAATAACTTTAAAATTAATAAATGATTAATGTAACTTAAAAAAATAAACATACATTTTAATTTTTTAATACATAAATATATTAACGTAATATTTATAAAAAATATTCAATATTTTTAGCGTAGGATAGCAGGACGGTAAAATTTACTATTACCACTTCAATCAGTGCAACAGTAGGGAAAGCGTTGGATAGCGGGAGGGTAAAAATTACTATTCCCACTCCAGTGAGTGCAACAGTAGGGAAAGCGTTGGATAGCGTAGGGGTAATAATTACTATTCCAACTCCAGAGAGTGCAACAGTAGGGAAAGAGTTGGATAGCGTTGGGGTAAAAATTACTATTCCCACTCCAGTGAGTGCAACAGTAGGGAAAGCGTTGGATAGCGTAGGGGTAATAATTACTATTCCCACTCCAGAGAGTGCAACAGTAGGGAAAGTAATATTTTATTATTTTACTAAAAATGATTAATTATCAATACTAATAAATATTATTAATAACACTAATTACCAATTAATGAATAAAAAAAAAAATTACCAATTATTAAAATGTAATTACCAATTAATAATTAATTAACAATGAAGTAATTATCAATCCCAATTAATATTTATTAATATGTACTTAATTTCAATTAAATTACTTCCCACCCTATTCCCCTATAAACCCACATCCCGCTACAACTATTTAATTAATAGAATTAACATAATTACCATTTAATCAATTAAAAAAATTACAATTATTAAATTTTAATTACCAATTAATAATTAATTAACAATAAATTAATTATCAATACCAATTAATATTTATTAATATGTACTTAATTTTAATAAAATTACTTCCCACCCTATTCCCCTATAAACCCACATCCCGCTACAACTATTTAATTAATAGAATTAACATAATTACCATCTAATCAATTAAAATTACCAATTAATAAAATTTAATTACCAATTAATAATTAATTAACAATAAATTAATTATCAATACCAATTAATATTTATTAATATGTACTTAATTTTAATTAAATTACTTCCCACCCTATTCCCCTATAAATCCACTACCCGCTACGGAATTAAATTACACAAAAATTAAATAACATAAAATTCATTGCTTTTAAAAAATTAAACATACATTACAACAACTAATATACACTTTTAACACATATACTAACATACAATACACTTAGAAAAATTCGATATTATTAAAAATTCGATATTTTTTAATGCCTATATTATGTACTTCGATATTTTAACAATCGATATTACTTACCTTAATTTCGATATTTTTAACGACTATATTATGTCCATTCGATATTATGTCCATTCTATATTTTAGACTCGATATTGTGTCCATTCGATATTTTTGTTTCGATATTATGTCTGTTTACCGTGTGAAACACCCTGTGCACCCAGGGTTCGGAAGGCTTATGGTTAGCTCCTACAGACCAGGTGTTGGCACCATTCTCCATATTAGCTCATCCTTCTCGTGTGTACCACAGAACACCCCAAGTGAGCAAAGGGGAGAAGGTGCTCTCTTTTCAACAACTTTGGATTTCACCCATGTTTTCAACCATGGCAACAAAGCAATGTCCAAGTATTCAATGCAGGAAAGACAGAACATTGCAGGGACAATGTCATTTGAGATGTCATCAGTAATGTCATCAGTGATGTCACTGACCATGTCATGCGTTATGTAATATGTGAGGTCCTAAGCAGTGCATTGAGCGGGCGTAAGTTATAGTTAGCTCAGGTAACTATAACTGCTGAATTTTTATGCTTTTGTGCAAGTGAAATCTGAGCCTAACCATAACGTCCCTGTAACCTTTAGTTTTTCAGTGAATTTCTAAGGTTTTTTAATGTTATTTCCTAACTGTAACCTGTAACCGTTGGGAGTGAGTATGTGAGTGAGTGCATCAGTGTCTCCGTGGGTGAGAGGATGTGTCAGTGTCTGAGTGAGTCTGTGTGTGGGTGCGTGAGTGTCTGAGTGGGTGTCTGAGTGGGTGCATGAGTGCCTGAGTGGGTCTGTGATTGGGTGTGAGAGTGTCTGAGTGGGTTTGTGAGTGCCTCCATGAGTGGTCTCAGTCACGACTGAGTGCATGAGTGTCTGAGTAGGTCTGTGAGTGAGTGTTTGAGTCTCTGAGTGGGTCTGTGAGTGGGTGTCTGAACCTCTGAGTGGGTCTGTGAGTTGTTGCATGAGTGTCTGAGTAGGTCTGCGAGTGGGTGAGAGAGAGTATGAGTAAGTGGGTGCATGAGTGTCTTAGTGGGTCTGTGAGTGGGTGTACGTTTCTCAGTTTGTCTATGAGTGGGTGCATGAGTGTCTTAATTGGTCTGTGAGTGGCTGTGTGGGTGTCTGAGTTGTTCTGTGAGTGGGTGCATGAGTGGCTGAGTAGGTTCTGCTCGTTCTCTGCTCGTTTTCAGCCTTTTATCTGCTCACTTCTGACCTTTATTTGGCCTCATTCTGCTAGTTTCTGAGCTCTATTTTGCTTCTTTCTGCCCATTTCTGAGCTCTATTTTGCTTCCTTCTGCCTGGTACTGGCCTTCATTTTGCCTCTTTCTGACCTCTATTTTGCCTCTTGCTGCTTGTTTCTGACCTCTATTTTACTTCTTTCTGCTTGTTTTTTCCCTTTATTCTGCCTCTCTCTGCTCATTTCTCACCTTTATTTTGCCTCTTTCTGCTCGTTTCTCACTTTTATCTTGCCTTTTTCTGCTCGTTGCGGACCTTTATTCTGTCTCTTTCTGCTGGTTTCTAACCTTTATTTTGCCTCTTTCTGCTTGTTTCTGACCTTTATTCACCCTCTCTCTGCTTGTTTCTCATCTTTTTTTTTGCCTCTTTCTGCTCGTTGCTGACCTTTATTTTGCCTCTTTCTGCTCGTTTCTCACCTTTATTTTGCCTCTTTCTGCTCGTTGCTGACCTTTATCCTGCCTCTTTCTGCTTGTTTCTGTCATTTATTCTGCTTCTTTCTGCTCATTTCTCACCTTTATCTTGCCTCTTTCTGCTCATTGCTGACCTTTATTCTCTGCATCTTTCTGCTCGTTTCTCACCTTTATTTTGCCTCTTGCTGCTCTTTTCCCCAGGACCGCGGGGAGAGTCTCAAGAACCCTGTGGTCCCTGCCGGCTCCCTGTCTCCGGAGGAAGCTGGAATTGCTCTCACAGACAGGGAGCTGCTACATATGCAACTCTCTGTCTGTGAGAGCAATTGGTTCATCTATTTCCCTGCCTGCTTTACAGCAGGCAGGGAAACAGATGAAACCTCCTCTTCCAGCAAGCAAGAGCATTTTGTCAGCTCCCGCTTGCTGGAAGCTGAGTGTTTGCTATGACTTGTTGGGAGCTGTCAAAACTCCTGCCAAGTCACAGCAAACAGCAATGTCCCGGGGGGGGGGACCCCGGGACATAGCAGGAGCCATCCCTTTGATTGTGGTCCCCATGGCCATGTATGGCTCCAGGGGGCGGACCACGCTGCCCCCCTCCTTTGTAGTAAACAGGCCAGCCCCGGGAGGTGGTGGTCCCCAGGGCCGTTTATGGCCCAGGAGAAGGACCAGGCAGCCCCCTCCCATTTTTAAAATGCCAATTTGGCCCCGGGGAGGTGGTGGTGGTGGTCCGCATGGCCCTCCATTCCTTTTAATTTTGCCCCAGAGAGTTGGTGGTCCCTGGGGCTTGAATCCACCCCAGGAGGGGGGTCTGCATGGCCCTCCTCCAAATTTAAAATAAAACCCCAGGGAGGTTGTAGTCACTGGGGCTCAAAAGAGCCTCTGGAGGGGGCCTTGTGTGCCCCTCTCCTTTTTTTTGTAGCCCTGCATGCGGCAGAACCTGGCCCACCCAAGGGCTAAACAGTATAAAAGCATGGGAGCCTGTGCTTCTTTTTTGTTTGTACACTTTGATGGGAGCCACTGATACAGTGCGATGCCCACCCAAAAAAAATGTTTTTTTGCCCTGCGGTGTCCCAGGTGACCCCCATGATCAGAGCTGGGGGGATCAGAGCATTCCTAAACTGCCCCCTTTTCTATTTTTTAAATGGTTTTGGAGGGACTCAGCTGAAGCAGCACCCCAAAATGGCTGCCAGAACTTCCTGGGTGAAGTGTTGGTAGCCAATCACATTTCACCACAAGGACTGTGGGATCCCTGGAGGATCTGCATCCCTATATATTCAAATTTGGATTTATTTTTAAATATCTCAAAAACTACTGAACGGATATACACCAAATACCAAAAAGTGTTCTTTCTGGACCAAGAGCTACCTTTCTGCTAAATTTGGTGTAATTCCATCCAGCGGTTCGGCTGTAGCCCACCCTGCCCCATTATTCCTTATTTGTATTTGTTTTCTACGACATAGGGACTGAGTCCCCGAGTCACAAAATGGCAGCAACTTTCTCTTCATGTTGCAGCCAGCCAATCAGATTGAGTGTTTTGACCTTATAGTACAGTAGTGCTCCACTGTAGTTCCACTATGGTACTGCATTGTTATATATACATACATTATCTTAACATTCATTTCTCAAAATCCACTGAACAGATTTACATTAAATCACAGAAAGCAAGCTTTCTCAGTAAAAATCTAGCTTTCTGTCAAATTTGGTATAATTCTGGTCAGCAGTTTTGGCTATAGCACAGTTCAATTTTTCCAATGCAAAATTGCATGGGGAAAAGGCATTTTGGGAACCCCCTTTTTCTCAGCCCCCGCTAGTTGGATCACCCCGAAACTTTTCAAAAAGGAGTTGAGTTGGCAAATATTTTTGCTAAACGTTTTGTGGACATTTGTCAAAGGGTGCCAACATTTTTAGCAAGCCAAATTATTCATTTCCTATGGAATATCGGTCATAAGTATAACTACACAGTGACAACCACCGCTGTGTAATATATATACATACCAACGACTACTCGTCTGGGATAAATAAAGGAATACGCCACTCCAAGAGGTGTTTCACTTCAACTTTTTAAGCCAAGTTCAGCAAAAGTAAAGCGTCAGACACGTTTCGGCTTCATAAGTATTTGTCACGACACCGACATGGTCATTGCACAGTGTATTTAAATGCCCCCATCAGGTAACAAATATCAATGTAGAACTTTACGTCAGTTCTCCAATTTCGTCACCATTTTTGAATGTAATATGGTATATATACGGCGGCACATACGTGCACAGTATTCAGTCCCAGTGGGTAAATTCAAATTATAAATTTAAGTCAAACAATTTAAAGTAAGGAAACAATAACATAATAGCACTTAGTTCATGAAAACTAAATCCAAGTTAATGTAAATCAGTGAGGTTTCTGGTGTTATTTACATTCGTAGCATTCATTTGTGTTATACCCCAGTAATTCAACCCCAGTGGGCAAATGACAATTGTACATGCAAAACAAACAATCTTAAAAGTCAAAAGATGATAACACAGAGGACACTCAGTTCATAATAGATGATCAAAATCATATAGAACAGCGAGATAACTAGTGTCGTTTGCATTAATTGTGTACTGCCCTATGGTACAGTCTTAGTCACTTATCTAGCAGGTGTGTGGCAATATATCTGAAGAAGATTGCTTATGACTATGCCCCAGTTATGTTATTGTGCCCTAGTGGGCTGTACTACTCCTGGCAATTTCTAAACTTGAACAGCAGTGGTGTATTATACACTTAGCTGACCGCCTCGTGGATTTCCATTTTTTGCAACTCCTTCACAAAAAGTCTCTCTAGTTTCTGCCTCTTATCTCGACTGTGCACCTGCGACAAAAAGTAAATAAGAGAAGGGCGGTTAATTGATAGTGCAGTGACTAGAATAAAATCATCTAAAAACATAGCAAGGCTCTAAGTTCCAATGAGATAAAATTTTCACAGGTGTGTGTACAGTTCCTTGTCAATGTTCAGCCCGGCGGGCACATTGGTATCTAGCCTGAGGATATAGTTAGAATATCCAGTCTGTGCAGTGTTTTCTCCCTCTCTCCCCCTCTTGGTGTTTTGGGTATGCAGTCTATTGCACTATATGTGAGTAGGTTTGGGGTCACTGTTGTGGACACTCTTGAAATGTCTTTCTGTGGGGTAGCTCTCCTCTTGATTTTTAATGGTTCTTATGTGCTGCAGTATACGTTTGTGTACCTGCAGTTTGGTGCTCCCTATGTACTTCTGGGACATGGGCATTCTAACATGAAGATGGCATATTCTGTTTTGAAGGTCAGTGCATGTCGAATTTTAAGTATCTCATTTAAATTGGTCTTAATTTCTGTGAGGTTTCTGCCATGCTCGCAGGCCTTGCACCTGCTACACTTTGGAAAGGCTTTCTGTGGTTTTAGTCATCGTGTCTTCTCCATTGCTATATTGTTGTGTACAAGTTTATCTTTAACCGATTGTGCTCTTCTATACGTAATCTGGGGTGTCTTTCCCACTTCCTTTCCTATGACAGGGTCATCCTTGATCTAGTACCAATTTTTGTGTAGTGCCTTCCAAATTGTGCTATATTGGCTGTTGTATGTTGTGATAAACCTGCAGATCCTCTCAATTTTGCCCTTAGGGGTCTTGTGCTGGAAAAGCACTGTTTCCCTTTTGTGTATGGCAATTTTCCTTGTCGCTGCTGTAAGTGTATCTGCTGTATACCCTCTGGCTCTCAGTCTGTGTATCATGTCTGTCTGTGTCTGCCTGAAGGACTCCTTGGTGCTACATATGTGTTTTGCTCGCATGAGCTCCCCATAGGGTATGCTATGTATCAGGGGCTGGCTGTGAGCTGCTGGCCTGGAGAATAGTGTTGCGTGCTGTATTTTGCCTGTACACTGTAGTAGTGAGCTTAGAATTACTGACTATTAGTCTTACATCCAAGAAATCTATTGTAGTGTTGCTGATTTGGCTAGTGAATGTTAGGTTCAAGTTGTCAATGTTTATTTGACTCACAAACTCATTTGCTGTGTCTATGCCACCATTCCATAAGATGAACTAATCATCTATATATCATGCCCACATTGGTATATGTGGAGACCATTGTTGCATTGTATTCCCATTGAGTACCTGCTACTCCCACCAACCCATATGCAGATCCGCATAGCTGGGGTTGAAGAAGGTACCCATGGCAGTCCCCCTTACCTGCTGTAACAGTTCATTGTTGAAAAAAAAGATGTTACACGTAAGGCACCAATATATCATACTTAAAAACATTTTGTTGTGTGCACAGAACCTGATTGGTCTGGACCTTAAAAAGTGTTTTACAGCATTGATACAATCTGTATGATGTATATTTGTATACAATGAAGTTAAATGAAGACACATTAATAAAAAGGCATCTTACCATTGTATATCAAACATTCTTTTTGGAAATCTGAGGTATCTTTGATGTATGAGGGTAAGCTCATTACTAGTAGTTGTAAAACATGATCGACATATTCGGACACATTTTCAAAAAGACTACCTATGGCTCATATAATGGGGCTGCCTAGTTTTTCTTTGTCTTTGGGGGTTTTGTAAAATATGGGCAGTTTAGGTTAATTAACTTTGAGAAAGTAACAACGTAACTTGTTAAACTCTAAAAACCACAGGAATTCACAAGTTATAACTATCTCAAGTAACTATAACTCGTGCCTTAAGGTAACTATAACTCACGCCCCATCATTGCACAGTTTTCTCATCAATAATTTCATACTTTTTTAACGTAAAGAAATATTTTATTTCCATATGTAAAGCCAACCCCCAGCTGCGTACAGCCTTTGGCACCCTTCCCCAAACCTTAGCAGGCCCTAAGGGATCCCATCCCCTGGGGTCAGAGCCAATATAAAAGGGGAGGGGCCGTGCAGCCCCCTACCCTGGGCCTTAATAGGCCCCAAAGACCCCATCCCCCGGGGCCTGCCTTCCATATAGGTGAGTGCCTGGGCACCCACACACAACACGTTGGGAGCCGTGGGGGAATCCCTGACCCCCCGTGACCCCAGCTGGCCCCCCGCATGATGCGGAAAGCCAGCATTGCTCCCGCCTGGAGGGAGCAGCAATTTATGCTTGCTCCCTCCGGGCAAGAGCAATATGTGTTCTGTTTTCCTGCCTGCATCAGTGCAAGGGAGCAAGGGTGTTGACCTTTAATGGCCGGTAGAGACCGCTACGGAGGGCTCTAAGGCTATTAGAACATTCTGCCACTAGAGGGCAGAATGTGCTAACAAATAAATAAAGGCCTCAGTGAGCCCGAGGGAATTCAAATCCCCTTGGGCTCACTGAGGCCTCTGATCACAGCAATAGCTGTGAACAACAGACATTGGAATGTTGGAGCTCAGGTCTTCTACCAGCCATTAGAATCCCAGAGCACTCCATTGTTTTCAATGGAGCTCCCAACATTCCAATGTTCTAATTGTGATTAAACATCTTTTGCTCTACCTGTCATGATTTTGGCATCTCTTTAGAGCTGTGCTGTGACTTTCAAGTTTAATAAATATACGTTGGGACGAAAGTCTTGAAAGATTTGCTGCCTAGCAGCATATTAACAGTATGAGGAGTACTATATTTTGGGATGGAAAAGTCCCTTGCATGGTAATGGGTGTGAACCCCTGCCCTAAGTGTCCCCACTGTAATGATGTCTGGATCTGTAATACTGATTTTTGTTGTCCTGAGCGAAAACAGACTATGAGTGTGCGCCATGACATTAGCCTGTCTCATGCAATGTGGTCTTTTTGGACAAGGAGGGTTTCCTAAAGTGCTACCCTCCTAGTTGTGAAAGGCTACTGCCTTTGTCATGATTTAAGCAGCACGTGTGCAGTGGTGTCAGCATAAGGTGAAGTAATCAGTAGAAGTGAACAGGATCTTTTTACATTTGGCAGAGTAGTGAGGCATACAGGCTCCCTCATTTAAAGTTCTGTTGCTGTGTGCTTAAATCACCGTTGGCCTACATCAGTTTAGTGTGTAATACTGTAAAGTGTGTGTCTGGTATACATGTATTGGTAAATGTGTGCCTATGAGTGGTACAATACAGGGAATATGCAGTGCCATGCAGTGCAGTGCATGAATATTATATGCATGTGCCTATATGTATGTGTGCCTGTGAACAGTACAATACATTCTAGACTCTGGGTTCCATTTTGAAAGACCCAGGGCTGGCTGGGGGAACATGAGAAGAAGAGTTGCAGAAATCCCTCCAGACAGATGTATGTATTGCTGCATTCCTGTAAGCGGAGTGTGACACACTGGAGGAAGGGAGAGCCAGGCTTCGGTACACTTCAAAGGGTATTCTTTGATTCAGAGAGAGGTCACTGGAAAGGGCCCTGGGCATATTTCAGGAAGGAGATGTAGCTGATAAGAGTCAATAAGAGTAGGGCTGATGCCCTGGAGTTACCTTTTGATACTCATATCACTGTGGCTGACATCCAGATGTGAACCTCTAGTCACTTTCATGTCCTGTGTTGGGGGGCTATCAGAAACGGAGTTGCTCCTACTGTGACAGACTTATTTGTGAAGGAAGTAAGAACAGAGGAGAGGGCATCTCGAAAGGAAGCAGACCAACAACTTAAACTTCAAGAATTTAGACTCAAAATCACATTTGGTATCTGGAAATGGACTTTAAGAAGGAGAGCTCGAAACCTCAAATATTGTCAACTGTCAAGCAGTGTTAGAAAGGGGGGTCTCAAGTTGGCAGAGGTCTGCACCTTGTCCATGTAGGGATCCTTCCTTCTAGCCAAGGTAAGGGGATTACACTTCCAAAGTAACCCCTGCTCACCCCCTTGGTAGCTTGGCACGAGCAGTCAGGCTTATCTCCGAGGCAATGTGTAAAGCGTTCACGCAACACACACACACACCAACGACACAATAAATACACCACAATAGAGACTCCACACCAGGTTACATAAAAATATCTCATATTTTGTATATAAAACACATAGACCACAATCACATAAACCATAAATCACTTTGCCACTAGGCAATGGTCATAACATCATAGGTAGTGCAATAAGTAAATACTCATAGGTTGCACATGTTATAAAAACCATCAGGGAAAAACACCATCACTGTGTATCTCATACCATCCAAATATACATCATTACATCAGGGCCCAAAACATGAAGCAGTTGGATAATGCACCCAAACATAGGAATCACCTAATAGCATTAGGGCATAAAATGACATCAATCCTGACATCAGGACATAAAAATGCCATATTTAGTTGCAGAGCTAAAAAACTACTTAATCACTATAGGCCCCTAATGGTATAGAAATGACCAAGCCATGTCGTAAACACACCAGGAGCAGCATTGGTGCTCCTAATATAAGAAATACAGAAACTGGGGGCAGCCACGTAGAGCTCCCGTCATACTACGTGGCTAAGCACACATCCGGGGAGAAGGCAAGAGGGCCTGCTGATACTTGGGGCCCGTACGGCCAGGAAAAACAAGCAAAAAAACAAACCGGCCAAAACTATTCCCAAGCACCAAGTCAACCAACTCTCTCCCCAACAGATTCTGGCATGATCTCTCACAGGAAACAGAAGACAGGATGGAGTCCACCCCAAACCCCAAGAGCACTTTACCTCTCGCCATAGCAAAAATGGACTTTCCAACTGGCCAGGTGAATACTCATTCTGAAGAACCAAGTAAAGAAAACGAGAAACAGACATATCCATTGTTCACGCTGGGGGCTCCCGGGGAGGCCAAAAAGAAAATATAGTAGATTTAGACAACGTAAGGGCTGGTGCCCAAATCAGAACCAATACACCAGTGGCTCCGTAAAAATATCTGCAGCCAGGCAATTTCTTCAGTCAACTAGGACACCTGGCTGTCGTGACACTGAATCCTGCTCAACCTTCCTCGATTGAGACAACAACATTAAATAAGATCTTAAGCGAACTTCGCGAAATGAAGCTCTCACAAGAGTCTGCACATCTTAAAACTAATGAACAGCTTGGCAGATCAATGAGAATCTTCAACAGCTCACCAGTCGCATGACCCAGGTGGAATCGAAGGTATCTACCCTCAAAGGTACCTGCAATAAACAAGATGGAAGTTTTGCTAAAATGCAAATCGAATTGGAAGAGCTCCAGATAAAATTGGATGATGTTGAAAATCGAGCTTGGCTTACTAATTTAAGATTCATGGGCATACCCGAGGATCCCGAAGCAGGACATTCACCCATAAAACTGATATCAGATCTGATTCATAAATTTTGTCCTCCCAGAAAAAACAGTTGAAGGTGGAGATTTAACCATTGCTAGAGCCCATCGAGTGCGGTGCAATCCACAAATGCGAAATATCCTCGAACAATTTTGGTCAACTTCGGGGATGTCCGTATTAAAGAACAGATCCTGGCTCGGGCAATTGAGAAGAAATCTTTCTCAATGCCGGACAATTTTTCATTTTGAATATATTCAGATATGTAAATTTTAGCAGCACAAAGACGCCGGGAATTTGTTGGGCTGTGATGAGTTCAAACAGAATGGCGCTCCAGCCGGCATAATACAACAATCTAAACTAAAGGTTTTTTGCAAAGGCCGATCCCTTATTTTTCAGACCGGGCTAAAGATTTTTTACTAACAGTTAAGGGGGAAGGGGGACGAAGAGGCAGCAACCCTGTAAGATAATCCCTCCAAGCAGAGGAAGATAAGATGGTATCTGTGACACAATGATTCTAAAACAGTTAACGAGATTGACTTAACATTTGGAGAATGTAAGAGTATAATTATGTATACCATGATGACTATGTATGACAAGGTCCTAGGCTGTCGTGCAACATCTCCCTAGAATGAGCTCATATAGCACCATTCCAAGGTACTCCTCTAGGGGAAAGGGGGTGTGGCACAGGTGGTGGGATGGGGCACGGGAGGGCCATCAAGTGTATTTTTGATGAGGATAGATGCCAGATAGTCAATCAAATGGCGGAAATCAATAGGATATTCCTGACACACTACAAAAGCCTTACACTTCTCCATCGTCGATATCTCCAGAGATTATTAATGATTATTTTAGAGCCATTGATTTATCTACATTGAGTGCCATACAACAGGCCCAGGAAAAGGCTCCTATTTCGATTAGGGACGTTCAGGAAGCCATTAAAAACACCACAAGCAGAAAAGCTTGTGGCTGTGATGGATTACCAATAGAATTAATTAAAACCTTTATGCAGCGAATAACAAGATTGTTAGTACTATTATTTAACGAAATTCTGGAGGGGTATCAGATCCCTAAAACTTTTTCTGAAGCAGTCAAAGTTAGTTTCTTGAAGAAAGATAAACCGCCAGATAGGCCAGGGTCATATCGTCCAATTAGTCTACTCAACAACGATTATAAATGATTTACTAAAATTATGTCAGCTAGAATAACTCAGTTGGAGTAAGAATTGGTGGATGAAGATCAGTGTGGCTTCCTACCAGGGAGGACTATCACTAATAATACAAGCTTTCCAATCCAGGCCATCGATTATTTTACAGATAACAATGTAAAAGCAGCACTCATCATTATTGACACTGAAAAAGCTTTTTATTTAGTTCAGTGGGATATTTTGTTTGCCATTTTATTGAGATTTAAGTTTCCCTTGAGTTTTGTGAATCTTTTACAGAAATTATATTGCAAAGCTGAAGCAAGAATCATAATTAACTCTCACTGGCCAGGGTCGCTAGAAATCCGGTGTGGCACTCGTCAAGGGTGTCCTATGTCCCCAGTGTTATTCGTGCTATTTATTGAACCGCTAGCCTCACAGACACAACAAGATTTGCAAATTAGGGCACCTCTGTTGGGGGCACCTAAGCTTAAGCTATTTGCAGACAACCTAATTTTGTATTTGGCGGCAGAAGTGCAAAATATCACTAGAACTTTCGACAAAATTAGAATTTTTTTTCCGACCTAGGGGGCTACAAGATAAATCACACAAAGTCGGAAATCTTGTTCCTCAATTGTTCCACTCAAGTCCTTCCAATCGACATGCGAGCGGAAGTTTGCAAGTCTGGCCCAATTAGCTATCTGTGCATCTTTGTGTCACACGACTTTTCGCAGCTCTTCTCACTTAATTATATGTCAATACTTGCTGAAGCCAAGAACATTATAAACAACTGGCAGTTGATGCCACTCTCCATCATTGGGAGAACCGCGCTAATAAAAATGATGATACTTCGTCTTTTTTTTTTTTACAAGTGTGATAATTAAAGCCACCCAAAGCTATTCTAATAAGATAGACCAGAGGCTGCGCAAATTCAGATGGTCAGGCAAGTAAGCCTGTACCAAATTGGAGAGCGTGCAGTTGAGTATAGAGGATGGCGGCCATGGCTTGCCACATATTAGGAAATATTTTCAAGCGGCCTTCATGGATTGGTGTGGATGGTTAGTCACTCCTCAGGGGCATGAAGAAAATTTATACCACCGGCAAATGCTATTAGAAAACAACATTAAGCTAGTCCCGTTTATCAAAAACCCAAAGCTTCCCAAACGTAGCAAATACAAGGTCCCGCACATTATTCTTCATAGATTAACTCAAATGAAGGAAGAATATTGGTTTACCCCATTTCACCCTGAGATGCAGATAAGGCATTGTGATGCATTTGGTCTTCAGTTGGGTGTACGCAATATAAACAATTGGGAAATGGTGGGGCTCTATCAGCTTAGCGATCTGTTGATAGGGGGGTTGTGAAGATATGGGACCAATTAAAACAGAGCAGAACAGAACGTCCCCTTGCTGTTTTTTCCTTTATACAGCTACATAACTTTGTCCGGAATTCACAAATAACAAAAGGCACCCTTGCAACAGCAATTAGTCAAGCATTCTATGTGAGTGATACAAGGGGGATAGGGAATTGGTACCGAATACTCCAGCAATAATTTATGGAAGGATAATTCAGAATACCCTTCAAAAGATCCAGGTCACTACAGGATGCAGAATAGAAGCACCTTTATGGAAGCATATAACGAATGGTCATGTAAAGACATGAGAGGGGCTAACTTCAGACACATGGCTTTCTTCTTCAAGTGGCAGCTTTATTATACCCCATTTCATTTACAAAAAATGTTTTCATCAGCTTAAGGGCTATGCTTTAGATGTAGCCACCAAGTAGGAGACTGGTTGCATGTTTGTTTTACTTGTCCGATTTTATCAGAATTTTGGAGCCAGGTCTTCCTGTGGCTAAGCAGAAAATTGTTGACACCCTTAGCTCCTGACCCGTTGGCCGCTTTGTTTGGAATTGTTAACCTCAATCTAATAATTCGTCAAAAACAGTTTGTGTTTATTGCATCTTTAGTGGCCAAATCCTTGATTCTTCAAAAATGGAAAATTGTTGAAGCGCCTGTCTTTAGCCACTGGGAACATAAGATGATTCAAGTTAAGCACAAGTAAAAACTGTACACCCAAAAAATACAGACCATGATAAAATTTCATAAAACTTGGGGTGAAGAGTAGGGACTGTCCTTGTTTAAGAGCGAACACTGAGATTTGTTTGATCCCACAATTTAGCGAGAAGATTGTACTTAGAAATTGAAATTGGAATTTTAAGCTTTGAGGAATGTCAATTATTATATTTAATTATTAATGTTTTATCATGATGAAATGGTGTGGATGAAATGTTATCTATTTATGTATTGCTCCTTTCTACCTGCGATTATAAAAAAAAAAAAAAAAAGGAAATACAGTGCTTCTAATCCCTTCCCGGTGGGGAGTCTTCCCTCAGTCCCCTCCGCCTGGGAAGTAGTCGAGGTGGTTGCCCACAGACACGCAGTGCAGCTGTCAAATTTAAATGCAGAAAAATACCCACCAGTGGCAAAATCAATGGAGAGACCTCACTGGGTCCCCCCGCGGCTGACTTTCACCTAGACAGTTTCCTGCAACCTCGCGGCACAGCTGCTCGCCTCCCCTGTGGACACCAGGCTGGTGCTTCTCTCGGCTGGAGCTTCCTTCAGACCTGGTGGCGGTCGGGACCACGGACCATGTTTCTACCAGCCGATGTGACCTTCCAAGGGGTCTTTGCAGTGATTGGCTCCTTTTCCCTCCACTGGGGGAGGGTCTTCCGCCTGGGATTTCCTTCTTCCCCTGCGGCTCCCTCGTTGCTACTGCAACCTGCTGGGGCTGTGTTCAGGCTCCTTCCAGCACTGCGGCTTCGGGAACGTGCCCCACCCCCTTGTGCAGCCACTTTAGAAGCTGGGCCGCGGTTGGGGCTTCATCACAGTGCAGGGGTCAATGTACCATTAGGTGGAATGCCGGCACGGTGCCTCTCCCTCACTGTAGAGTGCAGTGCGGGCAGCAAGAAGCCAGCCCTCCCCACACGCTCGGGGAAAGTACCACCAGCAGCTTCTCTTTCAAGATGAAAAATACAAAGGAACAGAAGCGCTCACCACATGCTAGTTTCTGAACAGAAGTGGATTTGCTCAATTTAGTACTCACCACACACTATTGAAAGATAAAGCCCTCCTGTCAAGCTTTAAAATAAAAGGGCAAAGAACAGTCCAGTCCTTCTCCTGCTCCAGACAAGAACAGTATCTGCAGGCCGTCCCGTCTCATCACATCAGGGGCAGTGCTCCTCACACAGTTCTCCAGCTCTTCTTCAAGGAAGGTTCCTTTTTAGATGTAGTAAGAATTTTGTGAAGTCTTTTATCTCCCTGAGACTTCCAACAGGAGGCAATCACACACAGGCCCTTGGAGATTCTTACCAAGCAGGATACCACAGCAGGGCAAAAAGAGTCAGTACTTTTCCTCCACCACAGACAGAAGCAGCAACTGTAGGCCAACCCACCCCTCACACAGAAAAGGCGGCTCTCCTCACACAGCTCTTCAGCTCTTCTTCTTGGCAGGGTCCTCTTGTTCCAGAAGTAATCTAAAATCCTGGGGTTTGTCTCATACTTATACCCCATTTTCCCATTGTTCTCTCTGCTGCTTCAGAGTCTCTGAGCTCAGTACAAACCAGTTCTGTCCTCCCAGGTCCAGCTGGACCACAGGGGGTGGAGACAGCATTGTGCAAATGAGCCAAAGCCTATTCAGGTGCTAGTGAAACTCCTCCCACTACTCTAAAAGCAGACCAGGTCTATTCAGCCTGTGATGAGTCACCAGGCAAGGCAGGACACACCTCAACACCCCTGGTGACTGTCTAGAGTGAATGCACATCCCCAGCTCCTATCACTCTAAAACCAGACGGTGAATACACAAACAGACAGAGGCACACCGAATGGTAAAGCAAAAAAAATCCCGCTTTCAAAAAGTGGCATTTTCAAACACACAATTTAAAAACCACCTTTACTAAAAGGTGTGCTATTAAATTCTGAGTTCAGGGAGCCTAAACTTCATTTCTCTATTGTATCCCAATGGCCAGTTATACTTGTAAGATGTTACAAGGCAGCTCCCATGTTAACCTATGAGACAGACAGCCTTACAACAGTGAAAAATGAAATACACAGTATTTCACTATCAGGACATGTAAAACACACCAGCACATGTCATACCTTTCACATACACTGCACCCTGCCCAAGGGGGTACCTTGGACCTACCTGAGGGGTGCCCTACATGTAAGAACAGGGAAGGTTTTGGCCTGGCAAGTAGGTGCACTTGCCAGGTCAACATGGCAGTTTAAAACTGCATGCGCAGACACTGCAGTGGCAGGTCTGAGATATATTTACAGGGCTACTCATGTGGGTGGCACAACTAGTGCTGCATGCCCACTAGTTGCATTTGATTTACAGGCCCTGGCAAACTCAGTGCCCTTTATTAGAGACTTACCAGTAAATCAAATATGCCAATCATGGATAACCAATCATAATCAAAATTTACACAGAGAGCATATGCACTTTAGCACTGATCAGCAGTGGTAAAGTGCTCAGAGTCCTATAGTCAACAAAAACAGGGTCAGAAAAATTGGAGGCAAAAGGAAAAAGGTTTGGGGCTAAACCTGCAAAATGGGCCAGGTCTAACAAGCAGCCAGTTGGGCTATGTCAGGAGGAGAAGCTTTGCAAGATTGCTGCCTGTGAACAGGACTGTGGGGCCAAGGCCTGCTACTCTCCCAGCTGGGTGACGGGTCATCACCCAAAGAATCCAAGAGCACCTGCCCATTGAGCCTGGAGGACCAGTGCCAGCCTGCTTGCCAAGACCAGTGTGCCTTGTGAGGGAGAGGAGTGCGCTGGAGGAAACGAGGTCTGGTAGGGAAATCCTGACAATTGGATCCCTGTAGCGAGGTTTGAGGAGACTGCTGCTGCACTGAACAGATCATCATGCATGTGCAGTACCAAGTTCTCAAATCCGTATGCCAAGTGGGGTGCCATGAAGATTGATGCCCTGCTGATGGGGCAATAGCCCTTGTGCCGCACTAAGTTTGCAATCTTGTATGCCCGTTGGGGCTGCCATAAAGACTGCTGCAGTGTCGATCAGACCATAGCCCTTGTGCAGTACTAAGCCTGCGACCCCGTATGCCAGGTGGAACCACCATGAAAATTGCTACTGTGGCCATCAGGCCATAGCCCATGTGCAGACGAGGAATGGTGATCCCATATGTGAGGGGGCCACTGGGACTAGGCAAGGATCATGGTCTGGTTGAGAGTGTCAGCAGAAGAGGGAGGCGGCCATGGTGACTCAAGGTGGCCCAAGCTGTGACAGAGGACCAGCTCCAGGATCGTCGCAAACCTCTCTCCTGTGTGGAAGATCCAGAGAAACTTACCAAGCATCAGAGGAGCATTGAGAACTGCATGTGAGAAACTTGAGGTCACCTGACCACAGCCCTCCCAGGCCGCTGGTGAAAGTCTTATAGAAGACAGCTGCAGTAGCTTTAGTGCTCGCAACGGGGGCACTCTTAAAGACTCAGGTTGCTCAGATCATGCTGGTGCAGTTAAGACTGATTTACAGGCCAAACGGCCCAAGGGGAACTTGCCTGCTAGATAGCACTTCAGCACTGCAACACATTAGACTTTAATAAAGAGTTGGAGTGGGCCTACTGAGACTGGGACTACAAATGGGGCTTAATCTGAATGTCACTAATAATGAATGGGGAATAACCCCTACCGCTAGCTCAAGGGGACTGGGGCTCAGGGACCCACATATGAAACACTAGAGTCCTGGCCTCAGGGAACTGTGTGTATTGTTTGTGAATGATAAATACTACTTTTGTCATAAAAGCCTGTATTTGACTGGACAATCATTTATTGCTGCTGCCGTATATTGAGTTGAGACCCTGTGTTCTCCCCCTGTATCTACCTCCCCCAAACTGAGGAGCCTTGAACTGCTTAACTCGCTCTACCACTGAGAGTCAAGGCCTCAACCCCCAATGTTGTGCCCAGTAGCTTCTGCTTGCCCGGTTGCCGTCTGAACAGGGTTCTGACACCATCCATTCTATGTGCTTGACACGACAATTACCTCTCCCATTTCCACCTCCCAGGCCTGAACAAGCCAAACTTCTCACTCAGTAGATGAGTAAAAATATTTCATGACCAGAGTGTTGCTTGAACCAGACTGATTTAGTATCATTCAGGCTACTCTATGCGCTGTTAAATATTTAACAAAACAAATATTCATAAATGGCTTTTTATATAACGCTTCATACCACTCTTTTAAAGCTATTTCTAAATGTTGTAAATACCAGGTTACTATGACCCAGGTCAACTATTCAATTTATCGACCTCAAAAGGATGTACCATTGAGTTGGCCTTTGGAGGTTTTGATCTTATGACTTCCAGTCGCACAAGAAATGAGCAGCAAGCACTTAAATTACTGGTTGTATTATTACCATAACTAGGCAGCCAACAAGCATTACCTGAATGATAAAATTAATAGCTGTCCTCTTAGAACCTTTAATGATGCAAAGTCTTAATGTAAGTGCCATGCATAAAACACATCATGTGGGAGCCCTCCATCAAGCCAGCTCGAATCACTTGCAGTTCATGGTTTAAGAAGCCTCTTCTGTTATATTATGTTCTCATTAAGCATTTTAGAAACTGCGAGACATATTTATCAATAATTCATGCAACGCAGCAAGCCACCTAGCTGCGCTGCGTGAAAAGGCAGGAATGCACCGTATTTACCATAATACAGCGCATTCCTGTCCTTTCCTAGCACTGGTGCACTTTTGGCTGCCTAGCACCAACGCAGGAACCTTTGCACCATGGTGAAAGGGGGCCTGCGCTGTAGGCAGGATTGTTTTTCTGCAGGAAGGGCCACTTTCCTGTACAAAAACAATCTTCAAAGGCATTTTACTCTTTCTAAGGGTGTTGCATAATGCAGCATACTTAGAAAGAGGAAACAACTGCACCTCTGGTGGGGAAACATAGAGTTCTGATGCATTCCCAGGTTTACCAACGTAGGTAAATCTGGGAATGTGTCAGAATCCATGGGTGGATGCTTGGGAACACCCACATTCCACCCATGGCACGCCTCCCTGGGGCAGAGTAACGCAAGGCAGTGATTTGCGCTGCCTTGCGTTACTCTAGATTTATCAAGCCACGCGAGGTGGTCTTGAGTGGCTTGATAAATCTCATTTAGGTTTTGGTTCACCCTTGCGTCCCCTTGCGTGGTACAGTGGCGACGCAAAACCTTGACAAATATGCCCCTGTATGTGAGATAACACTATTGATCTTCCACACCTTCTTTATATCCTGTACTTGGCTCAGCACATGCCAGTTCATAGCAATACATAGCACAGAAATAGCACAGCCCCTCAGTACCTGCTCAGTAACAGCCACTTCTGCAAGCAGATATCGCCCTTGGTGCATCACCGTTACCTGCCTCTCGGACAGCGCTTAATTTGAGCAGGTGGTTTCCGGTGCTCAGCACCAGCACATAATTGTTGACACTGGCAATTATGACAGCTGCCACATGGTGGTGCTGTTTGTATAAATTAGAGATGAACAGAACAGCAATTAATTCAGTATGCATTAAAAACAACTAATACCTGCCGCCGAAGCTATTTTTATAGCTTTGGGGCCTGTAATAGGCTGAATTGACACACTTGTAGTGGGCTGGTTAGTAGATGTTGTGTAGGTACTGTCATTGGCAACGACAGCAGTGGCAAAGGGTGGTGCAAGCTGTAGAGCAGGGGTCTTCAATCTGTAGGGCGCGACCCACAAGGGGGCTGCGGAGTCCTGGGAAGGGGGTCGCGCATTTCCAGGCCTTCTGTCTGGAATCTAAAACATGCAAAAAGGAAAAAAGACAACCGCCTGGGACACTTCCATGGTTCAGCCGAAGTTAATGGAGTCTCCTGTGCTGCAGACAGGTAAAACAATCCTTCATGCCATGGTGCCTGCTTGCCTGAATGAAATGCAAATGTGTGAGTTAATCTGCAAAGGTAAAGGGTGCTTGGGAGCGGTTCTGGCTTTAATTGCTCCAATCACTCTAAGCATTGTGATGGCAAAGATTTGGTTTTTTTTTGTGGTAGAAGGAAGAGTTAACAACTGGGCTGTGAAGTGCATGCTTTTAATCGTAATTGCCTTTACACAGAGCTTAGCACCCCTAAGGAGGTGTTGAAGGGACAGTTATGCAAAAAAAAAAATGTGCATTACTTATGGTCTGGGATTAAAAAAATCTCCATTTTGGAAGCTTCATTTTATCCTAAAACTATTTGCACAGTTTGTAGCAGTCTATCTTATTATGTGCGTAATGCAAATATAAAATAATGACTTGCACATTCACAGTGCTTTCTGTCACAGGCTGTGACCTCGTAGCACTAAAAAACACAAGTCACTATTCTCCACTGCACCAACCAAATTTAATTCTGTGGCTGTCTGGTTACACACAGACCTCTGCAGTGCATTAACTAATAGAGGTTTCCTAATGTACTACAGTGCATTTCTCACTGAGTAACAACTTTTTAAAATTTATTTTTCATTTAAGGTACCCATTATTTTATATGTAGCTACCTGATGGTGAAATACCTAAAAAACTAACAAAATATTTTGGGGCTGATTTATGAGAGGCTTGCGCGGATGGAGCAGCACTTTTTTTGAACCTCCGGCGGCACAAGCGTCTCAATCATATCTATGAGGTGACACAAAGTCACTGTGCATGGCTTTGCATGGCATCATAGATATGGAGTAAGAGAAAGCAGCGCAAGTCACTGCGTTGTCTTACTCTGTCAGGTTGACGTTCCATGGGCATTGCAGTGGGTGTTACCATGCAACACCCATGGATTTTGACGCTGCCCCAGATTTACAAAACCATGTAAACCTGGGGCAGCACCAAAACCTTACGCCTTTCCACAGCAGGTGTAACGAGGAGAAATGTTCTAATTTCTTCTCGTTTTTTTTCTCTTTCCATGTGTGCTGCATTCTGCAACTCACATAGAAATAGGAAAACCCCTCTTGGGATTGTTTTTGTGCAGGATGGTGCCCTTTCTTACACAAACAATCCTGCCTACATTGGCGCTAGGCAGGAATTTGTGCGCCAACGCAGTATGAAAGGACAGGAATGCACCATATTTCATAAATAAGGTTCATTTCTGCCCTTTCACATTGTCGTAGGACAGCGCAGCAAGAAGACTTGCATTCATACAAAGAACAAGAGCAACCCATATGTCCCTTTGAACTGGGTATAGCTAATCAGCCAAAAAACAATGTTCACAAAGAACTCATTTAAACAATCGATGTGGAAAATATTATAAGGAGTATTACTTCCTTTTGACAAACTTCAAATTTTGTAGTTAGAATGGGGAGTTATATCCGTCTAACTCTGTCGTTAGATAAATATAGGATCAATCAAAGAATTTAGAATTGAAGACTTGCGGCGCTGCCCTACGCCAATTCCTCATAAATGAGGCCCTTTGTTTTTAGCCACACCTTTGACCATGCTCCCACGCTCACTGATCTTTGGTTTGATAAACACTATTTAATATTATTTCCCCACTGAAAAAATTATTTGCTGTGGGAATTGAGGCCATTTAAGGTTGTCGATAGTTGTCAATGATGAGGAGTACCAAGTGTAGTAAAGTACTCGTAGACAGCGGTGAGTTCTGGAGAGATTTAATGTAGATAAGCTACACAGCAGACAAGAGAGCTAGATGAGGGCACATCCACCACCAACAGCTCTCACGATCCTTTGAAACACAGAACTCGGTAACAGGGCTACTAGGCAACCCTTCAACATTCTATCAGGAGGCTAGAGTAACATAGAACAGTATAAGGCTGTACACTGCAGTAAAACAATATTGAGAATATAACATATCCTCCTTTCTCAATAAACCAAAGAAAGAAAATACAAAAAAAAAAAGAAAGAAACTACATGAGTGGTAAAACAAATGAATATAAATATATCGTAAGAAAATATAAAGCAGAGACTTTAAAACATATCAAATGCGGTATCTCTTAGGAATAATTTTAGGTCTTGAACTCCTTCTAAGAGACATTCCTGAGGGTACAGAATTCCCAGAGTTAAGAGGCAAAGTAGAACGAAATGAAGGAACATTCTCTGAGGGTACAGAATTCCCAGAGTTAAGAGGCAAAGCAGAAGGAAATGAAGGAACATTCTTAACTTTTACAATTTTACCAACATTCCACCACTTTCCCCCTTCGACTTGCACGGAGTTCCTACCCAACCTGGTGACAGAAATGGGAGAACCAAACTTGCTCTCGCCTTTCTTTACATGCAAAGGGGACTTAATGCGAACAAGATCTCCAACAACTACCTGTACAGTCTTGACACCTTTCTTTTTGTCAAACCAGGACTTCTGTTTATACTGTGAATTGGAGACATTTTCTCTAACCAACAACATAAGACTGTCGATATCAGGAACTGACTTGATCCACTTGTTCATCCATGCAGGCTTAAAACTAGTATTGGGCTTTCTTCCCCTTAATAAATCAAAGGGAGAGACTTTGGTTGTTGAGTGGGGAGTGGTCCTGTAGAACCACAGCATACTGTTAAGTGAATTGATAATATCGCAGTTACAAGACCTAGCCCACTTAATGCAGTCCCCCACAACCCTGTTCATATGTTCTACAAGGCCATTTGACTGGGGGTGATAGAGTGAACTTTTAACATGTTGAATGTTGCATGATTTTAAGAAAGATTCAAATTCAGCACTCGTGAATTGAGAACCATTATCAGTCACCATGGTGTCAGGAAACCCCTCCCTCAAGAATACATCTTTGAGAAACAGAATGATGTTATTGGTAGAGGCTTCTTTAACAAGTTTCATTTCGGGCCATTTTGAGGCATAATCAATTAATACTAAAACAAAACGACACCCTCCAGGTAAAATTTCCAACGGTCCCATGACATCTAAACCTACTTTGGACCATGGTCCAGAGGGACACTCAATGGGAAAAAGAGGTGGAGTGGAAACTTTCAAACCTTTGTCAGCGGATCTACAGATGCAACATGAATCAACCAGATCATTGACATCACTGTCCATCGAGGGCCACCCAAAAAACTTGCGGACCCGTTGCTTGGTGAGCATGGATCCTAAATGACCCTCGTGGGCTTTGCTAATAATGTTTTTCCTAAGGCTCTGAGGGGCAATGAGTTTGTCGCCACGTAAAAACACACCATCTTCCAAAGAGATTTCTGACTCCACCTTCCAGAAAGGCTGTATACCTTGAGGAAGAGCACGCTCTCTGGGCCAACCTGACCTAACAAACCCACAAACTCGTTGTAAGATCTGATCATCAGCGAGGGCTTTAATCCAACTGTCTGCTGTATCAAGCCCATGCTCCTGTAAATCAAGTGAGGCTACCAAGCAATCATCAGAATCTTCCTCCCCAACATCACCAGGAATAATTCCTACCTTGTTATTGTCAATGGGAAAACGTGAAAAATAATCTGCTCTGAGATTCTTGCCTCCAGAAATATGAACAACATCAAACTGATACTGCATGAGGCGAGATACCAAAAGAAGGATCCTAGGCGAGCAGCACTTGCTGGTGCCAGCCCCAAGAATAGAAATGAGGGGTTTATGATCAGTTCTCAACAAGAAGCGTCTACCCCAAATATAGGGTCGAAACTTTTCGATGGCCCACAAGCAAGACAACAACTCTTTTTCGATAACTGAGTACTGAAGTTCCCCATTTCTCAAGACCCTGGAGGCAAATGCGACTGTGTTCTCTCCTCTGGGAGTGTCTTGGGTCAGAACGGCCCCCAACCCTACTTGACTTGCGTCAACAGTTATACACGAAGCCAAATCCGGGTCATAAGGTTTGAGTGCACTGCTGTTAGCAAGAGAACTCTTAACACACTGCAGGGCAGACTCGCATTCATCTGACCATTTGAACACTAAACCCTTGCAAAGTAGAGAACTAATAGGCCGTACAATAGTGGCATAATTTGGGACAAACTTCGAGTAAAACTCCAATAGGCCAAGAAGAGACTTAACACCACTCTTATCAGATGGAGCGGGAGCTTGAGTGATAGCATCCAGCAGCCCCTGCCTGGGTTTGATGCCCTTACCGGTAATCAAGTGACCAAGGTACTCAATTTCTTCAGTGAGAAACAAGCATTTTTCGGATTTAACGACCACACCATGATCCTTGAAGATTCCTAGAACCTTTTCAAGCAAAGAGTTATGAGAAGAGATGTCTTTAGAATGGATCAAAACATCGTCTTGAAAAACAAGTACACCCAAAATCCCACCTAACATACTCTGCATGACTCGTTGAAAAACGGAAGCCGCAGAGGCAAGACCAAAGGGCATCCGTTTGTACTGAAAAGTCCCTAAAGGAGACACGAAAGCAGTGAGAGGACGAGATTCGGGTTCAAGTTCAATCTGATGATATGCGCTGGCCAGGTCCAGCTTCAAAAAAAACCTAGACCCTCTAACACTTGCAAATAGGTCGCATATTTTCGGTAGTGGGTGAGAGTCGACCCAGATCTCCTTGTTGAGAGATCTCAAATCCACGCAGACACGCAGTTTCCCACATTTCTTGCGTGCGACGACCAAGGGTGAAAGCCACAGAGAAGATTCAGTGGGTTCGATAATCCCTTGGTCGCATAAAGATTTGAGCTCTCTATCTAGATCGTCTCTCACGCTGAAAGGTACACCTCTCAACTTGTGCTTGATTGGAAGGGCTCCATCTTTTACTATAATTTTATGCTTGAAGCCTTTTATGGTTCCTAAACCCCCTCCAAAAACAGATGGAAAACGTTTGCCCCACTGGCACAACTGTTGATCATCAGATACGACAAGGATTTGCTCAGAAGTGCCAGGTCTAAGGACCATCCTGAACAGACCTTGATGGTACCATCCTAGAATATTTAAACCTTTAACTGCAACATACACTTTCCCAGTTATTTTCCTATTTTTAAAAACCAGAACATCCTCAAAAAAACCGAGGAGATCAATCTTCCGTCCCTCATACGAAACTGGAGATCGATCGGGAGGTTGAAGTGGTCTTTCTCCCCATGTTTTGTAAAATAACTCATGAGTCACCATTGTAATCTTTGAGCCTGAATCGACAAGAAGGTTGAGAGATTTTCCTCCCACAATAATTTCAGCAATGGGATCTACACATTCACTCGATTCATCAACACTTGAAACAGATTCATGTGATAGGGAAACAATAGAAACTACTTCAGAATCAGATTCTTGATCCGATTCCAAAACACAAGCAACAGATCTTCTAGGATTTTTCCGTTTCATGCAGACTTTTGCAAAATGCCCTATCTTTTTGCAGTAGTTACAAGTCACGTTAGCTCCAGGACATTTTGCTCCTTTAAGGTGAGGAGGATTCCCACAACGGTAACACATCTGCTTAATGTGTTGAGAATCTGGTGTACTCCTTCCAGGGTTAGTGTTCTTGGGTGTATTACCTCTTGAGGAAGATGACTTACTGTCATTTGTCTTTCCTTTCGTATAAGAGACGACTACACTGACAGGATCCATAGATTTCTCTTCCAACTCTTTTAAAGATACTTGTGATGTTTCGATGCTCTTGGCAATATTGACAGTTTCATCAAGAGAAGGATTTGCTAGGGAGAGAAGTTTCTGACGAATCTGTTTATCTCTACAATGACAAACAAATTGGTCACGGATCAATTGGTCTGTGAAGGTATCAAACTGACAAACTGCAGCAAGTCTGCGTAATGTAGAGATGTAGGAGTCTACATCTTCATTTTCACCCTGTTGTCTTTTAAAAAATTTGTGACGAAGAACCATCAAACTGGGTCGTTTGTCAAATCTTGTTTTAAGTTTAACAATGGTATCTTGATAGACATCTACAACATCCTCTGGCAGATGAGTGATTTCAGGAAGGTGTTTGTAGATAGAACGACCTTCAAATCCGAGCGAATGAAGAAGTAAACATTTCTTTCGTTCACTGCTAAACCTTGATGCACCAATAGCTCCCAGATATGTCTGGAAAGCATCAAACCATACTTCCCAGCGAATGGGAGGTTCTCCAGGAGATTCCAAGAAAGAGGGAGGAGGAGCCACAGATTGCATAATGATGAAATGAAGGAAGAAGCAGAATACTAGAAACAAAAGAAGAAGGAGGAAAAAGTAGATAAGGAATAAAAGATGCGAAGCAGTGGCAGTAAAATACACTTAAAACGAAATGTACAATTATGTTAACATATGTTATTAGGTGTGCGAATAACCGTGTGGTTATCGCCTTTGACTGGAGAGGTATTGACATGGAGAAAATGAGTGTGCGAATCCCTGTTAAAAAAAAAAAATTATCACCAGTACCACCAGTTTTAAAGCGAAATGAGCGAGTCACCGTAATTCACCTACACGATATGGAAATAGTTGAATTGATTTCCAAATAGGTGTGTGAATCACCGCAGTGTAACTCACTCCATGAAAAGAGATATTCGCACAGTAATTCACTAAGACGATAAAGAAATTGCTGAAATGTTTTCTAAAAAGGTGTGTGAATCACCACAGTGTGACTGACTCCATGAACACGATATTCACACAGTAGAAGAGACGTGCCGATCGTCGCAATCGGCTGGCTGGGAGAGAACAAAGTTGCGTGGCAGCAGTTGCTAAGTGTTGCGAAGCAGAAGTTGCTAGGTAGCAGGCGTCGTTAGGTTGCGCTTAGAGTCAGGCAGGCCAGGCGGATGCGGCCTAATGTACCGCAGGGGAAAAGACGCGGCGTTGCTAGGCAACTGGTAAACTTCGCTGTTCAGCCATGCGCGAGACGATGTAAACGTCTCTGAAAGCGCAAGACCAGTCTTCCTTGACGAGGGCACACAGAGGACCCAAAACCTTGAAAATACTCGAACTTGGAAAACCCAGCGGGTAGAGCAAGCGTCAAAAATAAGAATGACACTAGTTCCACTCTGATTCCTCAGATGAGGCCGTGCGGTCGGCGACGGACTTGAACGAGGGAAGTGCCAAATTCAGCCATGCGGCTCAAGTCTAAAGCATCGGTGGAGTGAAGGAATGAAAAGGAGCAGTCTTACCACCGGATGAGGCAGCTTACAACGCTTTAGACACCAACGGTGAGTAGGGTTGCACGCAGGGTCCAGCGTGTTGCTGTGTAGCAGGACAGGATCGTCGCCATAAATTGTAGTAAAGTACTCGTAGACAGCGGTGAGTTCTGGAGAGATTTAATGTAGATAAGCTACACAGCAGACAAGAGAGCTAGATGAGGGCACATCCTCCACCAACAGCTCTCACGATCCTTTGAAACACAGAACTCGGCAACAGGGCTACTAGGCAACCCTTCAACTTTCTATCAGGAGGCTAGAGTAACATAGAACAGTATAAGGCTGTACACTGCAGTAAAACAATATTGAGAATATAACACCAAGTTCTAGAAATTTTTGTCAGGAAACAGTCCTTACGCCTGAAAAGTTTGACAGGGTGGGTCTCAGCATCAAAATATTTGAAGACCTCTGCTGTAGAGGCCTCCTGACTGGAGCCCTTGCACTTTTTACAAGTTAAGCACTGCCGGAAGATATGATAGAAAAGCCTTGCAGAAGACACACCGTGTGAGAGCAGTTCCAGTCCACCAAGGCAGCACAAACCCTCCTTAAAGGTGTAAATCGTGACTGAATTAGTCCTTTCTCTTTCCCCAGCCTGCTTAACTTTATAGTCACGGAGGTTGAGTATAATACAGCTCATCTTCCACATCTTTATAACATCCAATTGTTCAGTATGCCATGCAGTGCATTATGGTCACTGTAGCAGTTATTACAACAATACATTTTCGTGCTGCTGTTTGTATCATTTTACTCGACTTGGAGCGCCACTGAAGAGTGTGGCTATGCTGGCTTTAAAGCATTTGAAATAGCGCTGCGCGTCAGTTCCTGTTCAGCAGCATCCACTTCCGTAAGAGGGAGTCTCCCGCTGAAGGGTGCATCAACACCCGTCCCTATGAAACCATGAATGAAAAAAAATCATAGGAAAACACATCCTGGGAGGGTTCTCCGTCAGGCCAACAGTAATCAATCACAGGTGCAATTAATGTATTCAGTAGCTGAGCTCTCTCTAGTGTTGCTTAGCATTGTGGACCTTGTAGTTAAGTAAAATATGATCGACCTGCTGCATCTTCATTAAATCCAGTGCTTGGCCCATTAGCTCGTGACACTGCATTGTTGTCCATGCAACAGTTATTATAGCAATACATTTGAGTACAGCACTTAATTCATTTGAAACTGTATTTGGATCTCATAAAAAAAAAGTTTAGCAATGTTGATTTGAAAGCACTTGAAACATACATCGCCTCGGTACCTGTTCAGTAAGTGACACTTCTGTGAGGGGACATTTTCAAGCCAACTCAGTCACGCTCACCCTCCACCGATGCTGTGGGGGAAGCCGCAGAAAATACAATTCAATCAAAGCCTTCAGTAATTACTGACAGCTGCAGTTCACGACTTCTGAAGCTCTCTTTCTCTCTCTCTCTCTCTCTCTCACTCACTCTGCTTAGCATTGTGGACCTTATAGTCCCTTTTAGGACAATAAGGTTCAATCCAATTTACACAAAATATTTTATAATCAAAGCAATCTTTTTACAGAAAAAGCTAGACTTTTAACAGCAAAGCAAACAATATTCATAGCATTGATAAGTTCTCATGTGTAGGTTCTTGCATCTAGAATTATGTATGTATCAACATAGTACACTTATTTTTTGCATAACTGCTGAAAGTCCGGCTTTCCTTCTGGAGGATGACCCAAAGGGTAAGTAGTCTAAATATCGAGTTTTAAATATCGATATACAGAAATATCGAGTTTAATATATCGATTGTATTAAATATCGATGTTCTGTATATCGATGTTAAAAATATCATTTTTAAGTATTGTCAAAAATATCGAAGTATGTCATATCGAGTGTAAAAATATCGTTATGTAAAAATATCGTTAAAGTATTATATTTGTGTTTTTTTAGAGTTTGTTTGTAGTAGTATATTATTTAAATGAAGTAAAAAAAAAAATTGTATCATATTTTTAGGAGCGGGATGTTGGGTTTATAGGGGATAAGGGTGGGGAGTGTATTAAAATAATGTTTAAAAATATAATATAATTTTGTAAAATAATATTTTTTATTTAATAATAAAAATTCTAATTTAGAAATAATTTTTAGGAGTGTGATGTTGGGTTTATAGGGGATAAGGGTGGGGAGTGTATTAAAAAAATGTTTAAAAATATAATATAAATTGATAAATTATAAATTTTACATTTAAATTTAAATTTAGAATTTTGAAATATATTTTAGGAGTGGGATGTTGGGTTTATAGGAGATAAGGGTGGGGAGTGTTTTAAAATAATGTTTAAAAATATAATTAAAATTGTTAAATTATACATTTTAATTTCAAATTTAAATTTCGAATTTTGAAATATATTTTTAGGAGCGGGATGTTGGGTATATAAGGGATAAGGGTGGGGAGTGTTTTAAAATAATGTTTAAAAATATAATAAAAATTGTTAAATTATAAATTTAAATTTTAAATTTAAATTTCGAATTTTGAAATATATTTTTAGGAACGAGATGTTGGGTTAATAGGGGATAAGGGTGGGAAGTGTTTTAAAAAAAATGTATTTTTATTTTTCTAAAAATTTAAAATAGTTTTAAAAAATAAATTTCTACATTGAAATTTTATTTAGAATTTTAGATTAATTTTATTTTGAGAGTAGTTTTGTGTTTATAGGGGATAATGGTGGGGAGTGTTTAAAAATAATGTAAATTAAATTTAAAAAATATATAAATTTGGGGAAAAATTATTGAAAATATAAGAATTCATTTTTATAAAATATTAGTTAGTATTGGGATGTACATTTTCAAGTTGTTAAATAAGGTGAGTGTTTTTAAAATAAAATTATAATCTAACATATGTTTACTCTCCAGCATGTTTCATAATTTAATAGTGTTTGGAGTGGGAATAGTAAATTAATTAACTTTAGTGTCCAACACCTACCCTAATTTAATACTGACTGTAGTGGGAATAGTAAATTAATTAAGTTTAGTGTCCAGCACCTACCAAAATTTAATATTGACTGGAGTGGGAATAGTAAATTAATTAAGTTTAGTGTCCAGCACCCACCCTAATTTAATACACACTGGAGTGGGAATAGTAAATTAATTAAGTTTAGTGTCCAGCACCTACCCTAATTTTATATTGACTGGAGTGGGAATAGTAAATTAATTAAGTTTAGTGTGCAGCACCTACCCTAATTTAATATTGACTGGAGTGGGAATAGTAAATTAATTAAGTTTAATGTCCAGCACATACCCCAATTTAATACTGACTGGAGTGGGAATAGTAAATTAATTAAGTTTAGTGTCCAGCACCTACCCCAATTTAATACTGACAGGAGTGGGAATAGTAAATTAATTAAGTTTAGTGTCCAGCACCTACCCTAATTTAATACAGACTGGAGTGGGAATAGTAAATTAATTAAGTTTAGTGTCCAGCACCTACCCCAATTTAATACTGACTGGAGTGGGAATAGTAAATTAATTAAGTTTAGTGTCCAGCACCTACCCCAATTTAATACTGACTGGAGTGGGAATAGTAAATTAATTAAGTTTAGTGTCCAGCACCTACCCCAATTTAATACTGACAGGAGTGGGAATAGTAAATTAATTAAGTTTAGTGTCCCGCACCTACCCTAATTTAATACAGACTGGAGTGGGAATAGCAAATTAATTAAGTTTAGTGTCCAGCACCTACCCAAATTTAATATTTACTGGAGTGGGAATAGTAAATTAATTAAGTTTAGTGTCCAGCACCTACACCAATGTAATATTGACTGGAGTGGGAATAGTAAATTAATTAAGTTTAGTGTCCAGCACCTACCCTAATTTAATACAGACTGGAGTGGAAATAGCAAATTAATTAAGTTTAGTGTCCAGCACCTACCCAAATTTAATATTTACTGGAGTGGGAATAGTAAATTAATTAAGTTTAGTGTCCAGCACCTACACCAATTTAATATTGACTGGAGTGGGAATAGTAAATTAATTAAGTTTAGTGTCCAGCAACTACCTCAATTTAATACTGACTGGAGTGGGAATAGTAATTTTTCTTAAGTTTAGTGTACAGCACCTACCCTAATTTAATACAGACTGGAGTGGGAATAGTAAATTAATTAAGTTTAGTGTCCAGCACCTACCCCAATTTAATACTGACTGGAGTGGGAATAGTAAATAAATTAAGTTTAGTGTCCAGCACCTACTCTAATTTAATACTGACTGGAGTGGGAATAGTTAGTTAATTAAGTTTAGTGTTTAGCATCTATATTGTATTTATGTAAAGTGGAGTTGGAAAAGTAATTTAGCAAAAACTTAACTTAAGAAAATTTATAATAATATTAGAACAGTTTAAAGTAGAATAAACATATAAATAAAATATAGTTGTGTAGGAAGATAATAAATTTTGTATATATATATTATATTATAACATATTATTTAATACAGTATAATTAATATGAATATATTTATTATGAAACATTGAATTTAATACACATGAGATGGTAGACAATAAATTAGACATTTTTATTTCTTTAACATTTATTTTCAAAAAAAATGTAGTATGTAAATGTAAAGACAATGGGGCCGATTCCGATCTGGGACGGAAATCTCTCCGACCGAGCCGGACCCGGAGAGATTTCCGACCGAGCCGGACTCCTGCAGTCCAACCGGGGCAGTACGATGCGTCCGTGTGCTGCCGGACTCGATTCAGTCGGATTCCCATAGAAGACAATGGGAGCCGGTCGTACGACGCGTACATGGGCTCCCATTGACTGAATGGGTACGTCTTGGACAAGGGCGCCCCCTACAGTGGGTGCGCGTCGGTGCAACCCGCACCGTACATGCATGTGTAGGGGGGACCCTTGGGTCCCCCCTGTGTGCGACTCGTGCGGCTACGGGTGAAGTCGGGTCCGACACGGACCCCCGAAGTCCGGCTCCGACAGCTCTTTGGAGCCGGACGGTACGAGTCGGTCGGGCTGTTCGAAGCGCGCATCGTACTGGCTCGGTCGGGTAACGTCTCCATTGCGTGGTGCGATTCGTTTCCGTACGAGTCGGTCGGAGCGGTTCAGACCCGGAAACGAGTCGGTCGGAAACAACGCGTACAATCGCATCGTACTAGCTCGTTCGGACAGCTGTACGAGTCGGTCGGAAAAAGCGCGCCCGGCTCGTATTTTTCCCGGGCAAATCCCGTTCGGTGAGCTTCCGAACGAGATCGGAATCGGCCCCCATGTTGTATTACATATAAAAAAAATATAAATATAAGAAATAATATTTATTTGAGAAACAATAAAACAGTTTGTTTATTTGTAGTTTTTTGTGCAATAATGGAACAATTTTATTGTATTACATTAATAAATTTATTTACATATTTGAATATAATTTGGTAATATTAGATACTGTATTTTAAAAAATATTTGGATACATTTGGAATAATAATATACTTTTTAAACAATTGTTAATCATTGTTTTGTATTTTTAACATTTTTACGTTTGTTACATATATTGGTAACATTTCAATACAATGAAAGTTTAAACATTTTTTAATACAGTTGAGAAAAAGAAACAGTTTCATTGATATACAAAAATATTATACATTTTAATTATTAATATTAATATATTATATATTAATATTAATAATTATTACATAGTTTTCATATTGTACATTTTTGAAAGAAAGTATACATTTTTTATTACATAAAAAATGAGTACAATTTTTAATATATTGTTTATTGTAACTTGTGATTTTATGGAATTATAATATTAAATATTATGGGGTCCATTACGATGGCGGGCGGAAACACTACCGCCGTGCCGTCGGAGGTAAAAACCGCTAGTTACCGTCCGCCAGCAACTGCCCGCCCTCCCGCCAAATTAGGATGTGAAAAGCCAGGCAAATACCGCCCGCAAGCCTGCGACGCCGCCCGCCATCAAAGTGTGCCCGTTTACGTAGCGGCGCCAGCCAACGGAGGCACACCGTCCGACGAAATGACGTACCGCCCGGCGTACAAATTACGATGACACAACCAAACAGCCTCACCGGCAAAGAGACACCGCACGAGAACAGGAGGCGGAAACCACATTGTTGACCACAGAAACACCAACCCGGCCTACTCCGACATGAATCCTGCTCTCCAGGCCATCCCAATGCTGTACCTGATGCAGCACCTAGGAGTGAACGCGCAACGACGACGCAGGTAGGCAGACACACAACAAGGGCATGCAAACACCGCACACAATGCAAGGGCAGAAAAACTGTACATGGGCCCCCTAGACACCCCTGTGGGGACAGGACACATCCAACACTGTACCCACACATATCCCACCTGTAAAATATAATCAACCCGCAACATCCAGGGCACCCACCAGCCCGGACCAGGAGGAGACGTCCCCGTCACGGCACCGCAGCGCCCCGGCGATGACGCACATGCGCACAACGCAGAGGCCAACGACAGCGCCACGCATGGGCTGCACACAAACACCACAGGGTCACAACAACACACCACACACACCAGCCCCATCCTGAAGGCACATGTCACGTGGTCCCCCTGCGTAAATCATGACCACAACCGACAACTCACAGTTGCCAAAACGTAGTCACACAAGTGTGCCGAACAGGGGAGCAAAGTGACGTCGAAAGAGGACACACACCTGTGTGCAAAGCATGGAGAAGCACACGGCAGCTGCTACAGAACAGCACAAACAATGGACATTGACCGCAAAAGGCACGCCAGTCACAACAAACAATACCTATACCATCCTGCACGCAATAACAAGCCATGCAATGTACAAAACAGAGAAACCCTGCTGCCTGAGAACAGGTGTTCACAATCACTACGCCCACACACAAGTCCCAATGTACAGCGGAAAAGAGGTGACCCACCCACACACGGGAGAGCAGATAGCAGTGAATGTCCTTCCATTCCCACACTCAAATCACATTGCAACATATCCTGCAGGAGAACGGAGCCATTGGAACAACCACAACCCAAACATAGCAATGCTGAGTCAACCTTCCACTGGCAGATAACGCCGAACATGAAAGAAAGATAAAACCACAAAATACAATTATACCACTGCTCCTTGTGGCTCAAATGCAAGTAATCAGGAAAGAGTCAGACACCACTGGCCTTGACCATTCATAGGAGCATGTGGGATGAGGGCCTGTGTCCGCCTCCCTAGCCATACCCAAAGTCCTGCCGCCTAACATCCATTCAAGAACACACAGCATCGACGGAGGTTGCACTCAGCAGACAGCCCAGGCAGCCGGAGCACGCCATCACAGCACCCTGCAGCAAAATGGATGGTGCCCCAGTACTATACACCTACGCCAGACAGATGCAGCTGTACAGCAATAGCTTGCTACAGATAGTGGGCTGTGCAAATCTGGCTATGCTGAATGTAAGTTATCGAGTAACTTACCGCATTGAAATGTTCAGCTGCGTCATCCCTGTTTTCTACTGTCGGAGGTGCCCGTACCACTGGCCTGTGGATTTATGTCTCTCCAACCCGGCATGTCCAATTGGGGACCTGGTACACCTGTTCTCACCCCTGGACGCCCACGACAGGAACTGTTCAGTGTATGGGGGCATGGCGTTTGTGGCTGCAATAGGACACACACTGCAATGGGACCAGTGTGCCTCCGCACAACGTATGCTGGATTACAGTTTCATCGAATGTCACCTGACATGTCCCATCAGGATTCTACAAGGGACAACTTACGAGGAACACGTTGCAACCCACCATCCGCTTCATTGGATGTCAACCATAAATACCACCAATGCGAGGGATGCTCTGCAGGAAGGTATCGCATACCTGACAACCTGTCAATTCATGGGTCCCCAAATCAATACCCACAATTGAACATTCATGTGCAACACCGTACCTATGCTTGGCGTCCGCACGCAGTGGCCAGTTAGCTGTGCAACAACTATACCATGCACTCGGAAACAAACACCTTACCATCAACTCCACCGTCATGACACCTGACATTTCCTGGACATGCTCACGAGTCGGGGTACCATGCGGCTGTACAGCGTCCCCCCACCCTATTTTACCGGGAGCTCGATGACTGGAGCGAATGGAGCCACACATACACTATTTGGCCTCTCTGGGGAGAGATTGGAGCTGCTGCACACGCGCGTGCTCCCATGATGCAATTGCATCAGTGGGGTGAGCGAGGGGAGGCAATGAGTCTGATGGTGCAAGCCATCTTCCGTGTCGTCACTACCTGTCATGACGTCTGCGTGCCACCACCTCTTCTGTCAGGACTCGTGCCCTGCTGTTGTCAGATGCGCCACTTTCCGGGGGGTGGGGGAAGGTCAGGAATGTCAGCCTGACAGTGGCCCAGTTCAAGGACCACCTTGACTGGGGGGACAAATATTGGACAGACTGGTGTAGCCCACCCACGCGTTAATGTAGGCCCTCCATGAACTATGTCAACTGCGGAAAGGTGTTGGCATGGGGAATGAAGTCATTAAGGAGAGCTGTCTGACCCACGCACAGATGCCGCACATGCTCAACAGACCCGGCACTGAGTGCAGCAGGGGTCGCAGGGGCAGCTGTGCCTGGTGTGAAAGACACTCTATCCTTCATCCTTGTGCCGACACGTGTTGCACCAGTGGAAGTAGTTGGGAGTGCGGGCATTGGCCTCTGCGTGGCTGCAGAGGAGCTAGAGTGCACGTCCCCTGTGCTAGCAAACATGGATACATGACCTCTGTACTCAGATGACGCAGCAATTGTCGTATGGGCCTGTGATTCATCCAGCACACGTCTGCCCCCTCCGATGCGCCGGTCACATTAGTCTCACCCAGCTCCTGTGCAGCTGCACCATCCGATGCCTCACCACTGTTGACCGTCCCCTGTCCCTCAGCACACATGGTAGATGACACATGAGGGAGAGCGAGGTGGCCTCACTCATTTGGCATCAATTCCACAGACATGTGCAAGGGAGCCAGCACAGAACATCCCCAAGTGCACATGTTGCATGATACCTGTGCAAATGTATACAGCAACCACAATCAACACGTAATGGCTGGCATACAGGTAATGAACCCGCCAATAAGTGACACATGTGTTGTGCACATGGAACAACACCCGGACCGTCACCCTGCGGCCATAGCCACTCATCGCTGTGTACACACCCACTCTCCTGATGGTGTTAAGGATGACCACTACATAATTAGGCCAAGGACATACCTGCATGGAGCAGAATGTGTCACCACACACACTGACTGCAACATGACAGTCCACAATGGTTATGAGCCCATGCCAGACAACTGTCCATCGCACGAGCACAACTACTGTTGCACAGTGTGCCGGATGTGTGAGTATCAGGAATATGAGGTGAGGCATCGCACACATGTGTTTAGGACGAAATCAGAGTATGCACAGTGCCACAAACATACATGTGAATTGCCACTCCAGCTGACTACAGGCTGTTCCTGAGGCCTACGACTCTGAACGCATTGACTATGCAGAGTGCCCAAATAACATCTTGACCCTCAGGAATCGCATATGCATGTAAGATGCACCCAGCGCAGAGTACACTCACAACCCACAGCATGACACAACTAACATCACATTACCCAGAACATGGGTAGGCTGTGGACACATGCTGCCTCTCGCAGCAAAAGACACAATCCCACAGTACTGTACACCTGCCTGCTGCTGATGCCCCTACAAACGTGCATCCGCAACAGGCTGTGTGACTGTCAATAGCAGACCATTAGTGGTGAAATGCAGCGCTGTGCCAACCTGACAATATTAGTGGTGAAATGCAGCGCTGTGCCAACCTGACAATACGAGGGAGCATCCCCCGATTAGTCGCCACAACATGGTCACACATCCGGCAGATGACGTCACCCTCTTCGTGGGATTGGCTGCACTGTCGGTTACACATACACAGAAGCATCAACTTGGATGCAATGGATCATCACAAGGCCATGGGCTGGTGGACTTCCAACTGCAGGGATGGTACACATGAGGGTTGGAATATCACACATACTCTTCTCAGCATCACCCACATCCACCAATGACAGTGGCATGATGCTGACCCATCCTAAATGATCAGAGACGTGTAACAGAGCCAAGACGGTATGGGACATGGCATAACAGCATGTGTACACCACACGTGAATGCATGCTGGTGGGAGTGTGTACACAGTACCTGTCCATCCCATTCAATTCAGGATGCCAGCACTTTGAGCAATGTGTAGTCTGCCCACATCTACTGTCCATTGTAAGGTAGACCGACACATAGCTCACAAGGCTACACATCTTTGTGGGTGGACTCACTGTGTCCAACACTGCGCAGCCCTCAACGTACTCGCCCTGTGAATGGCTCACCCCGCAATGGAGGTCGCATTCAGTGCCACTATCTCTCACACACATCCCTATCACAAGGCCTGGAGTGTTCAATCGACAGGGCTGAGTTAGCGCATTTCCTGAGAGTTGTGAAATAATGACACATGTAACCCACTGTACAGTCAGTGTAGTTTCCTTCTAGGATTGGGCGGTCAATGTGCAGCCCAGGTCTGCCGAGACTGAGAAGGCCAGCAGGGAGCCAGCCAGCCATTCACACAAGCAATAGCTGCCCAGAATCATGCATTGCCAAGTGGCTGCGTCACTGGGTGTCTGACATGAAAATGCCATGTACCACCACTCGGGAGGGACATGCATGGGGAAACACCAGAGAGCCTACATACCCCTTCCACCTGTAGTTAGCATGGTAAGCGGTGCATGTTGGAACCCCACAGGCTCTGACTCATAGTGCTGCGGATGAACGACATGTGTGTCCCCCACATGCACTCCCACACACACTGTAGTTGTCTTACACACACATGACTTTTGCCAGTATTCGCCTTGGGCAGTGTGCGTGGAGCTCGGAATCCAGGAACTGCAGCTCCTCGCTGGTGAGTGGACCTGGACATATCATCAGAGTCGTCGACATTAAGGTGGACAGGTGGCAGCAGCAGCAGGTGTTGTTGAGGGGTGGCAGTCAGCAGTCCCTGGAAGCTGTGGTAATGCCTGTCACCCTCCCACACTGATATAGCCCCCTTGGGGTTGTTTCTGAGTGTCCAAGCTGCTGCGATTGGTGTACCGCTCGGCCTGTGTACGTTGTGTTGTTGGTGTGTGCCATACTCACCCAGCCTCGGAAGCAGTGTCAGGCACAGCAGCTAGGTATATTGCCGTGGTGTTGCCGCTACCCACATATGCAGTCTGAATCCATCATCATGCCTATCAAGCTAATATGGCCTTAATCCCCATGTGCATGCTCATAGCAATGGTATGTGTCAGTGGTCCTTGCTATTGGTAAGGGGACCTGTGTAAGAGTAATGTTGCTGTGCTGTCCCTACTTGTCAGCTGTTCGGTGATACAATTGCTTTGTCAGTGATCTTTGTTTTGTGTATGTGTAAATACCATGTGGTGTGTTGCATTGACATGTATCCACATCCATCTGTCCTAGGAGGAGACCAAACATACATCGCCCCTACCAATTGCTGGCAGTCATGGAGGATGTGGAGGTCATAAGGAAGTTCCGTCTGGACCGGCCCACCCTGCATCGCCTATGTGCCATGTTGGAACCCCACCTTCGTCCTCGCAGGGTATATCCTACGGCATTCACCCCCACGGCTAAGGTGATGGCTGCACTGCATTTCTTTGCAACCGGTTCATTCCAACACACGGTGAGCAGTGGAGGTGGGATGTCCCAGCCCATGTTCAGCAAGGTGCTACGGGATGTCCTGTCAGCTATGATGCTGTACAGGAACCGGTACATCCGATTCCCCAGGGCTCGTGATTTGCCTGCGGTGAAGGGTGCTTTCTATGCACTTGGACGCATCCCCCAGGTTGTTGGTGCAATTGATTGCACCCATGTTGGCCTTGTTGCACCACAGGCCATGGAGCACATCTACAGGAACCGGAAACATTTCCACTCCCTGAATGTGCAAGTGGTGTGCCTGGCGGACATGATAATCACACACGTGTGTGCGAAGTTTCCCGGTTCCACCCATGACTCGCACATCATGCGCCACAGCATCCTCCCACGTCTGATGACCAATCTGCAACCGGACCGTGCATGGATTGTTGGTGACTCTGCATATCCTAATGGGCCTTGGCTGTTAAGTCCACTACGCAATCCTCGTACACCAGCTGATGTCAGATACAATGAGGCACATGGGAGGACCAGACGTGTGGTGGAGCGGACTTTTGGACTCCTGAAGTCCAGATTCAGATGCCTGGACCGCACCGGGGTGTACTGGCATACTCCCCACAGAAGGTGTGCCAGATAGTTGTGGCATGCTGCATGCTGCACAATCTTGCGATTCGCAGGCAGATCCCCCTGATAGTGGATGACGGTGATCAGCCAGGGCCCCCGCCTGCAGGCCAAGCCGTGTCCAGTGACGAGGACAGTGGAGAGGAGGAAGCAGTGAATGAGCGTCAGCAGCTCATCGCCCGCTACTTCACTTGACGGTGAGTGACCATGTACGACGGCTGATGTCGCTGTAGTTGTGTAGGTGTATGTGTGCATTGTCAGGGAGGCCTATTGTTGACTGAGTGCTGTGTGGCAATGGTCCATGTCCAGGGTAGTATGCCACTGAGAGTGGCTGTGACATTGTGCCCTGTTGCTCTGTGAGATGTGTGTACATTGCTTAGGCCTGAGGACAAGTACTGTGTGATGAGTGTGTGACACACACAGTCAATGGACTCTTGTTCTGTTTGTCACCCCTAAGTCCCTACAGCCTCTCCTGGCCTATTGACAGAACACACTACAGATGAATTTCTGAACATGCTGACGTTTGTGCACCATTGATAATAAACATAGCAGATGACATAGGATGTGATACAGGTGTATTTATTTTAAAGGTGACATGTGATTGTGGGAAAGGTGATCAAGAAGGTGGTGCATGCTGTACAATGAGTTGACGGTCCTGTCCGCGTGATGGTCAAGGTGTACACATGTTGTCCTGGGTCCGCAGTCCAACAGACATTTGCCACTCGACTAGCAGTGTGGGGTGGGATGGTAGTCCAAGTGAATGCAGGGGGTGGCCACCATGGCTGGCTGACTCACTGGCGTTTGGAGCGTGCAAAGTCCTCCCTGGACATCTGTTTCCTCTTCTGACGGCCCCTTCCACGTTTGAGAGGAGGGGGTTGTGTTTGTGGGCTGCTGGTGGTGGCTGAGGATTGCCCACTCGCTGTGGACGCAGGGGAACTGGATGTTGCACGTCCCTGTGCCCCAGCAGGTGGTGGCGTAGGTGTTGTGGTTGGCCTTGAGTGGGCCCTCACCTCCACCACTAGCTGGCCCATGAGGTCCACAAGTTGGCCCATGTGGGCGTCCATGGACCTCAACACCCCAAGGACTTCCCTCGTGTCTGAAGCTGACCTGGCCCATTGTCCCTGGGCCTCTTCATAGGCCCCAAGGACTCTGGCTATTTGCGGCAGGGCTTGGCTCCCAGGCTCTGTTGGCCTTGGCCTGACCCTGCTCCTCCCACCTGGACTGCTGCCACCGACCTGCCCACTCACCACATTGGTCACCCGGGGCCTCCTCCTGGCTCCCAGGGTAGATGTGGAGGTTTGTGCCACCTCTTGGGGTGGCTGAGTGGTCAGGGAGGCCCTGGTGGTGGTGATGGTGGTGGTGGTTGCGGCGGTGGTGTTGGCTGCAATGACCATGGCAGCAGGGGCCTGGGACTGGTCACCAGCCCTGGGAGATGGGTTGGTGGGTAGGAGGGGTCCTGGGGTGCTGTTGCGCCCTGCCACGCCAGATGTGCCAGGTTGGGAGTCCTCGTCCGTAGAGGTGTCCAGGCTTTCCACATCCGTGAGTCCGTGTGGGGGGCTTGTGGACTGGCTATGATGGCTGGTGTCTCCATCCATAGCATCATGCTGTTCGTCACCTGTGGGGCGGAGACGAAAAGTTATTGTGTTGCACCTTGCAAGGTTTGTGTTAGATGTCTGACATGCACAGTTGTGCACTGATTACCCAGATGCGTGTGTATGGCTCTACAATGTGTGTGCGTGATCAAGGCAATGGAATAGTGTGATGGGTGCATATACCATGGGACGGATTTGGAATGCCAATCGGTGTGTGTTGCAGTACCCCTACATTTTGTGGCTTTGGTGGGCACGGGGTACAGCCCTATGAACGCTTTTGAGATGATATATGTTTTTGGGGTTCAAATGAGACGCTTAGAAACGCAGATGGCAAAAGGGGTACAGCCCCATGGACGCTTTTGAGATGATATATGTTTTTGGGGTTCAAATGAAACGCTTAGAAACGCAGATGGCAAAAGGGGTACAGCCCCATGAACGCTTTTGAGATGATATATGTTTTTGGGGCTCAAATGCAATGCTTAGAAACGCAGATGGCAAAAGGGGTATCGCCCCATGAACGCTTTGGTGTTGAAATATGTTTTTGGGGTTCACATGCAACGCTTGGAAACGCAGATGGCAAAAGGGGTATTGCCCCATGAACGCTTTGGTGTTGAAATATGGTACTGTGGTACATACTGTGACATATGGGTGCAGAAGGGGACATGTGTTTTGGCCACACAACACTACAGAGACAAAGGTGTGTGTATGTCTGACTTAGCCAGCATATCTGCTCACTGTTGTCATTTAAGGGCATTCCACAGCAAGCATTGCAGTGTGTGAGTAATGGTTGTATGCCACACGACGTATTGCACATGGTACAATTCCTTGGTGTGCGTGCTACTCTCACCCATGTGCAGCAATGCAGTGCTCTTGGGGTGTTGACTACATTTTGTATGTTGTTACTCACAGTGTGACGAGCGCTTCAGACACAGCAGACACATTATTGGTCGTCGGCAGGACTCTTTGCTGTACTACTGTCTATGGGGCAACTGTTTAGATGATATACCTTTCATGACACTGGGGCTGGATGATGAGATGGATGAGATTTAGAATGTGCATTGTGTAGCTGTGTGGTTCATGGGTCCTGTGGTGTATGTGACATTACTGGGGTTCCACTATGTTTCATTTGGACAAGATAGACTTACATGGGTGATGTTGTACTATGTCAAGGGTAGAAGCAGACACAACTACATGGATAAGACTTGGATGGTGTTGCTGATGTGTGTGATGACTGGCACAGTGCACGCCATGTGGGTCAGTACTCCAGTTAGACTTGTGCATGCAGACGTGACTCGTTACGTGTTACTGCATTTGAGATGGCTCATGTGGGCTATGACTCTGTAATTGATGTCCGGGTGCACATTGGTCACATGTTTGTGACAGGGAGCAGTGCTACCTGTTCCTCTGCTAAGTGACATGTCCCACATGTTAGTCGTAGTACAGTCCTCATGCCTACAGACACCAAGCCCTGTACAGTAGTCTACCTAATTGTTGGTTTTGAGGGTGAAATGCAATGGCTACCACATGGTTATGAGAGGGAGGGGTGCTCCATCTTGCTGGTCTGTGGGTGTGGGGGCCGTGTTGTGGGTCGTGGTGATGGTTTACCATCCACAGACAGCCCTCCATGTAGGGTAACATATCTACCTGTCGGGTGTAGGTGTGCACTGCAATGGCTGACACATGGGTGTGGGAGTGCTCCATCTTGCTGCACTGTAGGAGTGGGGGCCTGGTGGGGGGTACTTCTGCAGTCCCCCCTCCGATACACGGGCCTTGTGGTAAGGCTGCTTAACTGTTACTTGTTGGTTTGTGCAGCTATGGCTGCCACATGGGTGTGGGTGTGGGGAGCGCTCCTTCCGGCGCATCTGGGGTACAAGGGGAGCTGGTGGGAGTTGTGGTGCTGGCTGACTGTACACATGCCCCCATGGTTTTGTTTGTTGGTGCCTATGGGCTGAGTGTGTGTGAGTGTCTGTTGCATATGTGAGGGATGTCTTGTGAATTGTGTACTGGACATGGGGGTGTTCGGCCCTCGGAGCTATGGCATTGTGTAAGTGCATGACTGTACATGGCGGTGTGCTGGTATACATTTGTTTGTACTTACCAGCCTCCACTCCCCCTGGTATTCCGATGAGACTCTCCGGATGTAGTATGCCTCGCACCTTCTCCTCCCACGCCTTGAAGGTCTTGAATGGCGCGGGAGTTCCGCTGCCAGTCCTGTCAGCCAGCTCACGGTTCTTGGCCTCCTTCTTCCTAACCACGCTTTTCAGGTCCTGCCACCTCTAGGTTATTTCCCCCCGGTTGCGTGGCACGTTCCCAACTGCATTCACCTGGTCTACGATCCTTTTCCACATCCTGTTTCTGGTGGCTACTGTTGTCTGTTGGACCTGGTTCCCATAGATTTGTGGGTACACCTTGATGACCTCGTCGACCATGACCGTCAACTCTGTGGCAGTGAACTTGGGCATTCGTTGTGTTGCAATGGTGCGTAGTGTAGTTTTTGTGGTACTGGTGTGGTGTGTTTGGTGTGTGATGTGCAGGGGGTTTGTGGTGCCGGTGTTTAGGTGGTGGTGGTGGTGGTTGTGGTGATGGATGTGATGTGTGTGTGCGTGTGGTATACTGCTTTCCTCTGTGGCTCTCCGTGTTCTCTGCTGTGGTGTTGGCTTTGTCGTGGTGCAAGGGTTTGTGGTCTGTGAGGGGGCTGCTTTTGTACTCACCTATGTGGGAGTGTCATGATGGTCTGTCGTTTTCAGGTGTGTTGGGCGTGGTGTCCTGGGATGTATTCTAATTTTTTTTTGGGGCAGGGGGATGTGTCTTTGGGATGGGTTCTGTGTCTGGGTATTTTGGCGTCATTGACTGTGTGGACTTGTTGGCCGTGTTGTGTGTATTTGTTTGTGCCGCCACTGATTTCCGTGCACGGACGTGGCCGCCAGGCCTTCCGCCTTGTCAGTTATTCATTTCTGTTGTTCACCGTTGCGGGCGGGAAATGTGTTGGTTTCCCGCCCTCATGTCGGGGGGATCATAATTTGACGGGCGGTGTGTAGTCCGTCCGCGCGGTCGTATTTGGCTTTTTCGGGCGGTATTGCGTCCGTATTGTCTTGGACTCTGACATGGACGGGTGGTATTCTGTGTTTTTTTTCCGCTGCGGGCGGTGGTTGCTTTGCGTCATCATAATTGCTCGGTCGGTATTCCCATGTTGCAGGCGGGCGGTCTTTTCAGGCTATGGCGGTTGGCGGTATTTTTACCGCCGGTTATCGTAATGGGCCCCTATATGTGTTATAATATTTATTATTATAATTTTACAATGTTTAAAAATAATATAATGCATTTCAAAAAATAATTTACAATTTGTAGTATTTAAATTAAATACAATAAAAAAAATTATGTCAATATAACATTTAAAAAAATAAATTGGTTTTATTTTATATGTTTAAAGCTGCCATATTTGTTTGGGCTTTGTATTTTGTAACTGCTCGCTGTTGTTTTGGGTCATTTGGAAGGGGAAAAGCTCGCGGATGGGAGCTGCTTCACGTCGAGCAAGGTAAGAATAATTTTAGCTATTTTAACTATGTTTTTAATATATTTTGAAGGTAGTTGTAATGTATTTAGTGTTTTCTGAGTTAGGTTTGTGATGTTATGACGTTTTTTATGCGTTAGTTAGGTATCTACTGTTTATCTAGTTTTACGTTATTGAGGCCTAGTTTAAATGTTAACATAGACTGGTATATGTGTTACTATTGTGTTTATAATGTTGGTAATAATGTTATTAGGTATATAATGTGTACTTTTGAGTGGGTGGGAATGTTTGTGTTTTTGTTTTGTAGGTTTAGTTGAAAAAAGTTGCGGGTGCCGGAATATAGCGTTTTTAAATTAAGGAAGTGTATATTAGTTTTAGTAACTAATAATTATTTACACTTTCTTAATTTTTCGGGTTTCATGGAGCGTTTCTTTTTAAACGAATTTTCGGGTTTTTTGATGGTTTCCGGATTTATCTACGGAGGATCTATTTTTGGTACAGTTGTATTATTACATTTTTTTTGGGAAACTTTTTATGGATTTTGAATTATCAACTACATGGATTAATTTAGAAGATGTGGAATTTTGAGTCCACAACAACGGAAACGGTAAGTTTTTTAAATATTTTAAATTGTGGGAGGGAAATAATGTTATATTTTATTGTTGTTTTTTTATTTTCTCGCAGACTTAATTAATGTGTCTATATATATTATTATTTATTAATAAAAATATATTAGACAAAGTAATTATTTTTGTGAGGAAATAAAAATGTTTTGTTTATGTTGCTATAAAATAAATGATAAGTATTATGCATTTACTTTGTTTGGAGATTTTAGAGTAGGCTTTTCGCTATCATTCCTAAGTATTCTAGGCCTCTTGTAGTAGGGTATAGTTTAACTTGCTGTTGAAGGTATTGGTACATTTGCTTAGTTTGTTTAGATAGTTTAGGTTTTAGTTGTGTGACAGATTGCTCTATTCTGAGTTCCTGATAGCTCTGTTCTTTTTGTAAGGAGATTATTAGTTTGTGTAGTGTAGGTGTGCTTCGTCCTGTTGTTGATTGGAAGGCATTATGCCATCCTTCAACAGCGTTATTGGTTTTGGCTTCTTGGTTAAGTGTAGTAAGATAGACATTCCACCAGGGAATTTGAAATGTGGGTTGTCTCCTATGGCCTGATCTATGAAGTCTTCCCACCCAGTTGTCTTCGAAGTAGTCTAGGAGGGGACTTAATTTTTGCTCATGTTGTTGGTAAAAAGGGCTTTCTAGCAAAAGGTTGTTATGTTCAGCAACATCAGTTACTGGCACGAAGGCTAATGCGATAAGTTTTTTAATCTGATATGCAAATGCAGTCTTTGTTGCATACTCTACACTTAGGGGCCGATTCCGGTTGTAAAACGCACCGACCGACACGGACCGGGAATGGAGACCGACCGACACGTACCAGCGCCTTACGACCCGCGTAGTACGATGCAATGCGTGTGAATTACAACCGACTCGTACGGAACACAAGCCGCACGACCGAACCGTACAGAAATCAGTGATTCGCCCGTAAACGGACCGGGAATCGTACCGACCGACACGCATCAGGAATGGACCCGACCGACACTTTCCGGCAACTTACGACCCGCGTAGTACGATGCAATGCGTGTGAAACGAGACCGACTCGCACAGAGCACAATCCGGAAGACCGAGACGTACAGAAAACAGTGACTAGCAAACAATAGACTCCTTTGCGACCGACGCGTACGCCAACGTAGAAACACAGCAGAATGTCACTGTGACAGACTCGGATTACCCCGCAAGAGCCACTGGCAGCGTCCGTCCCGGTCAAATGAACGTCTCCATCATGCTCAACAAAACCAAAGGAAAAAAGACAAAAAAAGGACCAAACAAGCAATGACAAAGCCAATAAATAAAAAAATAAAAAAACATGGAACAAAGACACACCCACAACTCCACCTACATAAAGGCCAGAAATCCCTACCATGATCCTTTGCAAACTACACACATAGGACAGCAGACAACACCACTACACTGCAGAGACACACCACAACTCACACACCACACAACATCTACACCAGTTGCACCTCTCAAAAAATCAATCACACATTCACAGATAAACTCACACCCACCACACTCACTTACACCCTCACACACACATAAATCCCCACAACCACCCAGCACCATGCCCCCCAAGAAGAATCCAAAGTTCACAGATAGTGAGTTGGAAGTCATGATTGATGAAATCCTCAGAGTAGAGCCACAGTTGTTTGGCACATTGGTCCAACAGACCCCCATGTCACAGAAAACAAAGATGTGGGAGAGGATTGTCGACAAGGTCAACGCACAAGCCCCTTGTTTGCGCACAAAGGACGATATTCAGAACAGGTACTATGATGTGCGCAGGAGGGTCAAGAAGCTCATCGACAGGGAGCACGCCTTGAGCAAGCAGACTGGCGGTGGCCCTCCTGCCAAACCAACATACTTCAGGTCCTGGGAGGAGAAGGTGCGGGCCATCCTACCACCGGAGAGCATCCATGGATTAACAGGAATACCAGAGCCTGGTGAGTACACAACCAATATACTCAATATTGTGCGGCAATACACATATATCACTGTCAAGGGGACAGTGAAACCAAGTACTGTTAGCAAAGCCATAGCAACAGAAAGGCAAGTATCCTGTGACGTGTATGCCAGTTACACAAACACAATACCTGCCATCTCATAGTAATATGGAACTATGTCATAACATGTACAAACCTAACAACAAATACAGCAAGGCATTGGCATAAATCACCAACAAACACTGTCAGCCATTTTGCCACCACTCTCACACTACCTCACAGGGAAGCTGATTCACAGTAAGGACGGTTTGGTATCTGGGAAGGTAGGTGTATCCGATAGCATGATGGGAGTGGTTGTCACAGCCAATAGTCCACATCCCACATGGACCATCAAGCTCACACTGAACCATGCACACCTCACAGGCAGTGGAAATGTACTGATAAGATGGCTGACACTGGGCCCTGCTGTGGGGAGCACAAGGCCCTGCTGGGACCTGTGCTCAAACAAACAATAGGACACTAATGCCTGACAGCCTGAAAGGTAACTTGCACTCCCTGCAATGGAAGCATGCCTCATGGTGGAATATCTGGCCTAGTGGGAAGGAGTACTGCCAGCTCTGACTACATCTACCAGCAGGTTCTTGCACACACACACCCCTTAACACAAACTCCACACAACTCACCTGGGATAATGCATTCCCTCAGACTCCATTAAAATATCTCACAAAGATTTACCACACTGGGTTCTGCTGTGTGAAGCACATGGGCTCGTTGGGACTTGTGTTCAAACAAACACCAGGACACCACTGTCTGCCATCTTGTCAGCACAGGCACACCCCCACACAGGGAAAATGAATCACAGGAAGGAAGGTTAGGTATTGTGGGAAGGTGGGTGTAGCCAAAAGCATGATGGGTGTTGCAGTCACAGCTAAATATTCCCCACCCACATGTCCCAGCAAGCTCACACTGAACCATGCACACCTCACAGGGAGTGTAAATGTACTGACAAGATGGCTGACACTGGGTTCTGCATTGGGGAGCACGAGGCCCTGCTGGGACCTGTGCTCAAACAAACAACAGGACACCAATGCCTGACAGCCTGAAAGGTAACTTGAACTCCCTGCAATAGAAGCATGCTTCATGGCGGGAGACCTGGCCTGGGGGGGAGGAGGAGTGCTAGCTCTGACTACATCTACCAGCAGCCCCTGTCACACACATCCCTCCCACCAATACCAAAATACAAACCTGGGACCATGCTCCACAAGAGAGTGAGTAAAAAGCCACTTCCAAGATGTCTGACAATGGCGCTCTGCTGTGGGGAGCATAAGGCCCTGCTGGGACTTGTGCTCAAACAAACAACAGGACACCACTGTGAGCCATCTTGGTAGCACCGTTACAGTACCTCACAGGGAAGCAGAGTCAAAAGGAAGGAAGGTTGGGTATGCTGGGAAGGGGGGTGTAGCCAAAAGTATGATGGGAGTTGTAGTCACAACCAAAAGTCATCCACCCACATGGCCCATCAAGCCCACCCTGAACCATGCTCACCTCACAGGGAGTGCAAAAGTACTGACAAGATGGCTGACACTAGGCCCTGCTGTGGGGAGCACAAGGCACTGCTGGGACTTGGGCTCAAACAAACAACAGGACACTACTGCCTGACATCCTGAACGTAAACTGTGACTCCCTGCAATGGAAGCATGCCACATGGGGGATTACCTGGCCTCTGTGGGTGAAGGAGGTCCTGCAATGACTCCAAATGCTATCAAGGCCGGCTCAAAACACACCTTCTCAGCCAGAACAAATAGCACCCTTGGGACCAGTCACTCCAAAAGTAAATGCCCTGGCAAGATGGCTGACACATGGTCCTGATGTATGAATTGGCTGCAAGTCACACCTACGCACTGGCCAACTCAAACACATTTACACTCACAGCCATTGGAACTGTAGGTATCCTCTCACTGTCTGGGGATGCAGTGTCCCAGGGGTGTCCCCTGACCTGGCTGTGAAGGTGTGTCTCGTAGATGACAATTGGGGAGATGCAGACATAGTACATAGCACCAAGCACACACAATGTCACCTATACATTATTGACAGGGGACACCTGACAGTGAATAGAATGGACACACCCATATAGCTGACACTGTAGCATGGTGTCATTCCCCAAAGGTGCAGTTGTGAGCTGCATTTCAATCCCACATCGTTCTGCGTTGTATGCATCATTCACACAACACATCACTCACTGTCATAGACACTCCAAACACAATGACTAACCTGGACTGCATTGGAGGAGGCATGCAACTCACAGCAGCAGAACTGCAACACACACACCTCTGGCCATCACTGTCATGAGCATGGAAAAGCAAGAGAGCTGCTGTGCTCAATCCCTCTCTCCATGGAGGAATTTGACAAGATAAATGACGTTAGCACGTACAAAACTCAGCACCAACATCATTAGCTACGGTAACACCATGACTTGTATGAAATGAGATGTGAACTAGGAACACAGACAACCAAATAGTATCTCCCATTAGATCTCAGGCATACCGGACTGTGACCATGTTGTTCAGACACACCAATGTGACGCACAAAGACAAGCAAAAACTGCCACCACACATGCCCCAAGCTTGCAACATACCCTAAGTGGAATTGTACGTATGTCATCGTTAAAGCACAAATGTGGACAGGGATGATACAGCTGTGTCAGGCATGTGATGGCACTTGAGTAGCAATGGCCATGTACAGACAATTGATCAATACATGAGCTGGCCATGCACACAGCTTGACGTGCACATTGAAATGCTTCAGGTTGCCATGACAAAGTGCTTCAACAATATCAACCTCTGTCTGTCACAACTTAGGACAATGCAATGTACAGACTCTCATAATGATGTCCAGTGGCAACCTTCATGTGTGTGAAACGTTGATGTGTGTAGAACCATAACATACATTGTGTGTCTCTTCCAACCACAGGGGATGCTGGGGACACAGCAGGAACTGAAGAAGAGTCCCAGTCCCAGACTCTGGCGGACCCTGAGCTCTCCGGTGTGGATCAGTCTCTGTCCTCTTCGGACGACGACCACGAACGACCTGGCACCTCCGGTGTGAGTCATCATGCAGCACCAGCAGTAGGAACATCAGCACCCCCTGCAACCACTCCTGCCACATCTGACAACAGACTGCCGACACGGACAGACCAAGGCCACAGACCACCGACGGCACAGGTACACAGGGCACCCTGGAAGCGACGGACAACACCACCAGCGCCAACACCCAAGGGGGCCCAGTGTCACCTGTGACTACCACGGCAGGTCCTGCCCGTGTGGGTAGGGGCGGTGGGAGGGGGGCAGGCAGAGGACACGGCCTGCAGAGGGGGCCGGACTGCATGATGAGCCACACCTGGGACGCATCATAGATGCGTACCATGAAAGCACCGGAGGTTTTGGCCAGGTAGTGGGGATCCTCAAGGACCTCAAACAACAGCAGGCTGCCCATTATGCCCGCTTGGACTCCCACATGTCCCGGGTGGAGACACACATGTCCTGCATGGAGTCCAAGTGGGACTAATTGGATGATCTAACAGCGGTGCATAGGGACATACTGACATGCCTCCGCCAGATCAGCGCCAACATGACCACACCTCCCTGTGCGCCCACGACAGCTGTTGCCACAACATCCGCAACTGCCACAGGGAGGGAGGAGGACTCTGGCGGAGAGTCCTCGGCACCGCAGCAGCCTGCACTTGATGGTCCCCCGAGAAAGAAGAGGGGTCGTCCGAAGAAGGGCAAGTGAGACGCTGATGGCCGTGCACATCCCCCAGGAACTCAACACCTGTTCTTGATATCGTCCTTTGTGTGCAAACCATTTAACCTTGTTGACTGACACCCAACTCACCCACTTGACATGGAGGGTCTAAGTTGGAACAATGCATCAAATTACTGTGGACTTTACTCTGGACATTTCATCTTCCAACACTACCAACTCACCTGTGAACTTTGGATTACCATCACACTGTACAGCACTTCCAATTACGTTCACTATCCTCACACATGTTTGTAAATAAAATCACAATTACACAATACTTGCCTCTGTTGTGATTTAAACTTGGTTTGTGTCATGGAGATGATGATCTGCTAAAGAACACTGTGCATGCAAACTACTACAGCAATGTGAACACCGTTATGTGAGTCATGGTAATGTGACACATATGAGGGAGACACACCACTAGGGCAACACAACACATACTCACCATGGCCATCTAACTCATCGCCTACACTGATGTTGACAGGAAATACAGTGGAATGCACATACACCACACCCATCCTGAGTCAGTGGCAATCAGCCCACAGGTACAGAATGCAAATGACTGTCGGATGTGTGGATACAGACGAAGCACATCCCAAAGTGAAGCACAGGTTTATTAAAGATTTACAACCTGAGAATTCCACAACTGATGCAAGGTAACCTCACGTGACAGTGATCAAAAAGTAACCAAGTGGTAAACAATGAAAGTCCAGGGGTGTGTGGCACATCATTGGTTGGGACAACGACTACTTGCACTCTGGAACAGGAATCTGGGTGTCGGGGTTCAGACCTCACCATACAGCAGCCAAAGTACCCTGTGAAGGACAGACAGAAAACACAATCAAAAACACAGATTTACAGCATACAACTACAATATACATGCCCAAAACAAATCCCAAGCTACGTAAACACAACCTAGTAATCAGGTAAACACTGTTTGGGAGTACAGACTACCTGAAAGGACACATCACTGCAAGCATCCTGTCAAGTAGCACACAGCCACACTCAAGCAGCACCAGTGCACCACCAACATATATCAGGCAAACACAATACTTTGACAACACACCACTGTATACTGACATTCATGTGAAGAAGTTGTGGATCAGCTGGGTCCGAACATCACCCTCACCATTACTGGCATCATGCCCCAGGGCAGGATCCTCCATGGCTGGCAGATGTTGGTCATCGTCATCTTGGATGAGAGGCAACTCCTTCCTCACTGCCAGGTTGTGTAGCATGCAGCACACTATGAAGATTTTGCACACCTTAGCAGGTGCATATGGGAGGGCCCCTCCTGTCTTGTCCAGGCAGCGGAATCTGCTTTTCAGGAGACCAAATGTCCGCTCGATCACTCTCCTGGTCCGACCATGTGCCTCATTGTAGCGCATCTCCGCCGGTGTCACAGGGTTCCTGAGGGGTGTCAGCAACCACGGCATGTTGGGGTATCCGGAGTCACCTACATACAGACAATTGCACATTAGATGAGTTTGAAAAGAGGGTGGAAAACAACATTACCAAACACACACAATGGTAAACAGTCAGTACACACCGACAAGCCAGGCACACTGGTACTGCATCTGTGACATCATCGTCGGGATGCGACTACTCCTCATGATGTAAGCGTTGTGCGCTGAACCTGGGCAACGTGCACACACATGTGAAATGGTCATGTCCGCCAGACATACCACCAGAGCATTGATTGAGTGGAAATGTTTCCTGTTTCGGTATGTCTGCTCATGTGCCTGTGGTGGTACCAAAGCCACATGTGTCCCATCAATGGAGCCAATGACATGTGGCATCCTTCCCAGTGCATAGAAGTCACTCTTGATGTCAGTGAGTTGTTGTGGGGTTGGGAAATGGATGTAGTGGTTGAGGAAATGCAACATCGCCTCCAACACATCTCGAAGCACACGGCTGAACATGGTCTGTGACATCCCACCAGCAGAAGCCACAGTGTATTGGAAGGTACCGGTGGCAAAGAAGTGTAGGGCTGCCATCACCTTCACCTTGGGGGTCAGCGCTGTAGGGTATGGCCGGCCAGGTTGCAAGTGTGAGGCCAACTGCTCCGCCAAATCATCAATCAGTGGCCTAGTGAAGCGGTACCGTCGGATGCAGTCACGTTCAACCATGGTTGCAAGGTCAGGGAACGTTCTGTGGACAGCTGGTCCCCTGCAGTACATAGATGAGCAAAGAAAGGTTGTCAGTTCCCCTATCTATGTGCCAGTGTCCACGCTAATAGCACATGAAACATCATAACAGGACACAAGTACCTGATGTGTGTGCTGTTGGGTATGGGCACATATGTCAGCTACATGCCCATCATCTGACATCTCAGCTCTACATGTCTACACAACAAGGTCCATGTTGTGCTGTGACAAATCTATGGGCTCTGTCACAGTACATCAGTACGAGTGTCACATACCAAACACACACCACAGTGACTAGTGAGGACAGATGTCTTCCCCACATCACAGGTTTTTGACAGACACACACACAGGGACCTTGTATTGCCACAAGGACACTATCATGATGTAGCGTCTCATGTACACGCCACAACCCACACATGACACCCACATGAAGTGCCACCTGATTTGTTTGCAGGTCATACATGGATGTCTGTGACACACAAACGCAACATCAACTCACATTGACAAAACACATGGATGTGGTGACCGTTTGACATTGAGCACATGAAATCAGTCATCTGCGTTGCAAAATGCACACATACTGTGGATGAACATCACATTTGTGGCACTGGGACACCCTGTGACACACATACCATTCCACCTAAGAGTCAGGGTGTATGTCACATGTCATACACAATGTACCCCTGGAACTGTGTTCATGCCTCGTGCTCTGAACTGTACAGTTGTCAATCACAGTGGTTATGTGCACAACACACAAAGGTATCTGTCCCCATGACACCTTGCACAGCCTGGGAGTGGGTGCCACTAAGTGCCACATACTAAATCACATGTTGACCCACATACACACACAGGTAATGTAGCCTGACATGCCTTTTGATATACTGTGTCACAGGCTGTATTGTTGTAGGTGTGCACCTGGGTCCCTGGCAAGCTATGGTGGGTGGCATCCTTTTGCCCATTGACTGCAATGGTGACAGACGCGGGTGACTTTTTCAAAGACGCGTCGTACACCTAGGGACAGATCCGTGCACACGCCTTGCACATTGACTGCAATGGTGACAGACGCGGGTGACTTTTTCAAAGACGCGTCGTACACCTAGGGACAGATCCGTGCACACGCCTTGCACATTGACTGCAATGGTGACAGACGCGGGTGACTTTTTCAAAGACGCGTCGTACACCTAGGGACAGATCCGTGCACATGCCTTGCACATTGACTGCAATGGTGACAGACGCGGGTGACTTTTTCAAAGACGCGCCGTACACCTAGGGACAGAACCGTGCACACGCATTGGCTATTGATTGCCATGGAGACGGACGCGGATTTGATACTTGTACGATTCGTGTGCTGAAAAATCCGTTGGCTCCCTACAGCAATGTATCAAACTCATTGGTGTCATGAAGTTGAAATTTTTGAACGATGCGGAAGGCGCGTACGAGGCGTGCATTGTGAGGGATTGGCCAGATTCATAGGATGCAAACGTGTCGGACCTATCGCTTTGGACGCATGGGACAGAATCTGCCTCTGCAGCACAGATATAAAGCTGATTAGGTGGTTTTTTTTGTGTTAAGACAGGAAAGTGGCGCTCAGGCTATTGCGTGTACTAACTATAGGCTTATATGCATGCGGTGCCTCCAGGTCAGGGGAGTAACCCGATAACCCCTGGGAAATGTGTGAATCGCAGGATCCACACTGTAAAATGAGTACTGTCCTGGGCACACGCGGTGAGGGTATTAGCAATATATCAATCCGTTACGAAACGTTATATGAATGCAGAGGTCGGCATCAGTATTGGAACAAAAAGAGTTTATTTATATCTCAACACCAACTATGTTGAATACAAAAAGCCAGCCGACACGTGTTTCATCACTGGGAGAGATCCCGTGACTCATCAGGGCTAGAAAGCGAATGTAACAGAAGGAGTGCTGACCCCGAAGACCGGTGATAATTCCAACCCGGTGTGGGGTGAGCTGGAGGCTGGAGCAACTGGGCTGGTAGGCGCTGGAAGTGGCGCCACGATTGTTACAGCGATGGTATGGGACCGCGGGTTGAAAAGCAGCCGTTGGCGGGCATGAGGTAATGCCTGGGTTAGGAGTGCCACAGCACTAAAGGGGTAGAATCCTGAAGAGGCAGGTTGAGGCTGTCCAGTGTCAGGAGGAGAATGACGCTGGCTTACCCCGGGTGCGGGAAAACAGTTCCTCACAACTTGGCTCCAGTGTCCTGACGTCCTTCTCCGCACCGGACTCCAGACTTCTGCGATATCCCGCCAATTTTGAATTTACCCTTGTTTTCCCGCACCCGGGTTAAGCCTGCGTCATTCTCCTCCTTTTCCATTCAGTCTTGCACCTTTCCGTTTCTTACCTTTCCCCTTTAGTCCCCATACCCCTCCCCTCGCTCGTCCTCCAGTAAGCTTGGTTCTGCACTCCGCCTGGTTGACGGTCTACACTTTCACCAAGCCGGACACTGGACAGCCTCAACCTGCCTCTTCAGGATTCTACCCCTTTAGTGCTGTGGCACTCCTAACCCAGGCATTACCTCATGCCCGCCAACGGCTGCTTTTCAGCCCGCGGTCCCATACCATCGCTGTAACAATCGTGGCGCCACTTCCAGCGCCTACCAGCCCAGTTGCTCCAGCCTCCAGCTCACCCCACACCGGTTGGAATTATCACCGGTCTTCGGGGTCAGCACTCTTTCTGTTACATTCGCTTTCTAGCCCTGATGAGTCACGGGATCTCTCCCAGATATAAGGCTGTCTGTTCCCCTGAGAGCTCACTTGCCTGCACTACATGCTCCAGATTGACATCTCTGCTACCACTGCTGCTGTCTCTGCATCCTCTGGCTTCAAGAATGGCACGTACTGTGGAGAGGGCCCCAGCCTTCACAGAGGAGGAGAACCAGGCCCTGCTGGACAGCCTCCTTCCACAGTACAGCAAGCTGTATGGGAAACCAGGGGAGCAGGTGAGTGTGCAGTCCACATCCTTTCTCATTGTGCATGTTGTCTGACTAGCACTAATGGCATTGTGTAGACCAGTGGCTAGCATGCTCACTGAGTAGTTGTAACCCCAAAAGTGTGTAGGTACCTGTAGTGAACAGGTACTGTGCTGAAAAAGTGCATTTTTACACGGTTATAATACCCAGGCAATGTTTACATGTTGTTAATGCAGGACAACTGTCCATTACCAAAGTTGCACTACCTGTGTACATCATATGCCCTTGTGATAACGACATGTATATCCAACTGTGTGATGCACAAACATGTTGCATGTGTAGTAATGGTCTTTTAACTTTGTCATCCTCACAGGTTGATGCCCATCAGAAACAGGAGATCTGGAAGGCCATCGTCCGGGCAGTTCGATCTGTGGGGGTCTACAGTAGGCCTGGGCGGTAAATTCTGTTCCGCTCGCGGAATTTGGGTAATTTCGCGTTCCGCGAAGAACGCGGAATTACCAAAAATTCCGCGATCCGCAGCTTCGCGGAATTTTGTGCTTGTCCGCGCTTTCAAAATGCGTGTTTGTGAGATATTTCTCCCCGAGCACGCAAACAGCGTTCGCGAACAGGAAAAAAGCATCGCGAACGGGCGGAACAAGCAATTCTGCGTGTTCGCGGAACTTTTGCGTGCTCGCAGAGATTTTTTACCGTTTCGCAGAGCTTTGCGTAGCGCGACTACGCAAATTCTGCCCACCCCTAGTCTACAGGCGCCGCATCCGCAACTGCCAGAAGAGGTGGCAGGACCTTCGTGGCTGGACCCGGAGGATCGCAAGAGTCCAGCTGAAACTGTCGCCTCCTCGCAGAAGGAGCGGACGATGGATCCTGACCCCCCACATGCTCCGGATTCTGATGGTGGTCTTCCCTGACCTGGATGGGCAGTTAAAGGCCAGACAGCAGCAAGGAGGGCGTAAGTGCATGCCTTTTCTGTGAACTATGTCTCACATGCTATTTGCCCTCCTTCAGCCTGGTTACACTCCCACACTTCGTCTGTCTGCTTGAACAAGAGTCATGTGCCTAAATTAGGTTATGGCCCATCCTCATCTGATACACAGGTGTGGCCCTTTCAGTCTGTGACTTGTGTCACTTGGGTTGTATGTCCCTGCTGTTGTCCAAGGTTAAGGTTGGAAACAGCATCTGCTACTGGTGCATTGTTTTGGGCTTCATGAGTGAGGCAATTGATTGACATGTGTCTGCACATTGCCAGAAATCTGACATGTACTCTGTGTGGGCCATTAATATGTGTTCTAATTGCTGCTCTGGCTCACCATATGTGTCTGGGGTATTTACCACACACCCATGCAGCAGGTGAGACAATGTTGGGGCCTCAGAAGAATGTACATCATGTGTGTCACACATGCATAGACACATGCGTAGTGTTCAGGGTAATCCCATGTTGCACATGGACCAGGACAGGTATGCCTACTCCGGATATGAAAGTACACTCTGTTCTCCTACTCCTGTGTGTCAGCCTACATTTTGTGCATTGTGAAATGTGCAATCAGGTGTCTGCCTCTGTGTCATTGTGGAGTGGCCTAGCTTTTTAGACTCCTGGGGTGTTAAACAGTTTGGGGTGGGCAGCCAGCTGAGATGTGGCTGTTGGATCAGCACAATGGGTTAAAACATAGGTGTGTAATCACTTGACTGTGCCTAATGGTGTATTCTACATTAAAGTGCAGGCCGCTTTAATTCGTTCTCATCAGACTGTGATGTGATCATGTCTACAGATTTGTGCTTGCAGTCACTCAACTGTAGCATTTGTATAACGTGGGATCATCAGATGCCTTAAGATGTGGGTAGCAGTGGGTGAACATGTGCATTTGACAGCTGCAGAGCTCACATTCCCCACAAAAACATGATTGTGACACAGTGCAGACTGTTTGTTTTTGGATGCACTGCCCCTATGACTGAAGCCAGTAATGACTGATTAGCCAGACTGGCCTGTAGCATGGTATACCACTTGCAAATGTGTATCCTGCAGTAATGTCAGTTGTCCTGCATGCACTAAATTGTGGCATTGACCATCAATACATGAGCACATCATGGTGTCTGGTGAAGGAAGCATATCCATATGACTGACAATGACTTTGGCCATCCCTTATCCTGACACATGTACTGAGTCAGTGGCAGGAGATGTGATATGTGTGTACTGTCACATTTCAATCACAAATCCTGCAGTTCAGACAACTGTCTATGTGGTGCATGTGTGCACATATGAGTAGTGGCATACTACATGCACCAGATAGATGGGTCCATGGACGGGAAGGATATGAGAGGCATGGTTGACTGGCAGACTGACAAGTGTCTTGTTCAAATATGTGTCAGCACTTTTTGCAATATTTTGCTAGTGATGCCAAGGCGTGCGCTGTAATGTGCTGTACTGACTGTGATGTGTCAGGTCAATACAGGTGACTGATGTGGATCTGTTTATCCTGATTGTTTGCAGATACATCTACGGCTACTGGAGGAGACAGCTCCACGGACCAAGAGGAGCCGCAGAGCCAGACTGGGTCCGCTGCAGAGGAGTCAGAGGGACCCAGTGGCACGGAGGGTGAAGGGAGCCACACTGAGGAGACCTCAGCTACAACCACCTCAGCTGAGGAACACAGCAGCTCGAGTGATAACTCCCTTGTGGAGGCGGGTGTCAGCAGACCCCAGACAACACCTAGTGAGTCTGTCCCCGCCACCACCACCATCTCCACCCTCCCATCTGCTCCCATCCCAGATGTCCGTGGAGGCTCCTGTGTAAGGGAGCATGTCTCCTTCGTGCCAGGCACCGCACCCCCTGCCTCTGTCTCCCCTGCTGCCCTGAGTGTGGAGTCTGTGGACTTACTTAAGCAGATCCATGTAGGGCAGACAGCGATGCTGAGTGTCCTCCATTCTCAGACCAGTCTGTTGACACAACTGGTGTCCTTCATGGAGGGCATTTCATCAAACATGTCTGCCCTACAGCGGACCATTCAGTCCATGGCCTCCTCACAGACGGCAGCAGTGTCCCTCCTCCAACAGTCCCTCACCCCTCCTACCTCTGCCCCATCCACAATCCCCACTACCCTACCTGTCCAATGCACACACACACCGGCACAGGCACGCACCACAACAGACACAAGCAGCACACAGCCACGCAAGTCAAAATCCAGACACACAAGCACGCACACTCCGGGGACTGATGGCACACACACAGGAGATGGGTCACAGACACACAAACAGGCATCCACGAGCACTCCACAGTCCTCAGATGCCTCTCCCCCCAAAACCCCTTCCCTTGCCTCACCTGCAACCCCCCTTCCCAGCAGCTCTTCCTCTGTGACCTTGGCCTCTTCCCCACCGATCCATCTGATCCAACTTACAAGGGGAAGAGGAAGTCACCACGCACAGAGGGGAGTTCCCCTGCCACACAGACACCCTTCCCCAGGAGCAGGAACACTGAGGCCCCCATCCACAAATCCCCCCGGACCAGGAAGGGCAAGACCCCACCACAATCCCGCACTTCCACCACACAGTCTCCGTCCTCCAGCCCCCAGGCCACCACTCCACAGGTCCCCCTGCCACACCCTGCCCCAGGTTCCCCCACACACCGATACCGCATCCCCAAAATGCTTAGGCCCTCCCCCCCTACCACATGCACTTCCACCCCCACCTCACACGGTCAGCCTGTTCCTGCCACTGGTGTTGAGACCGTGTCCCCCCCTCTGTCCTGCCCACCTCATCTGAACCCCATTACACTCCTTTGGAGATTGGCACTGCAGTAGAGAGCACATCCACCCTGTCTGACTTGGGCACTGCAGTGGAGACCCCGTCCACACCATCTGACCTGCCCACTGCAGTGGTGCCGGCAACCACCCCATCTGACTTGAGCCCTGCAGTGGTGACGGCACCCACCCCATCTGACTTGAGCCCTGCAGTGGTGACGGCACCCACCACATCAGACTTGAGCCCTGCAGTGGTGACGGCGCCCACTGTGTCAGACACCTCCACTGCAGTTGCCAGTGACACTCCTGCACCCACCACCCCTCCCCTGCCCCATTCTGCTATCCCCTGATCCTGTCCCTGCGGTGCCTGGCCTGCCCCTATGTATGCAACTCCAAGGGGAGATGTCCCCTGGCCGTAGCAGTGCAGGCAAGCAATGGGTGACAACTTGTCACATGTCACCCTGGTAGGACTCTTGAAATGGACTGGCCATTGGCCTTTTGACATTGTGGACTTAACAGTTACAAGGATTTATGTGCTGAATAAAGCCAATTGTTGTTATCCAGTGGTGTTGCATCTAATGTACATGATGTTGATGATGAGTATCATGAACTTGCTGTTGTTATGGTGTTTTAAAGGAATAAGAAACTGATTTGTTGATGTGATGGACTCCATGTGGTCCATGGGATATATGTACTATTCTGATATGTATCCATGACATCCTTTGCTGCAATTTCAGGGTGTAATGATAGCAAAATTTTGGGACCAGGATTTTCTCCTTTTGTTTGCTACTTCACATCTTTGGCATACACTGTTGCACATATGTTGGGCTTACATTTGTGCACATTCTAAGATTTCCTGACTGGGCCCATCTCCACTGGACAGGCAGGTTTGTGCATCAATGGTACACAAGTCATCTGTGTCATCAGTGCGACTTGCTATACATGTGTATTGCGTATGTGCAGATGACTTAAGGGACAATCCCGTACACAGGCTGATGTGACCAGAGCTTTCATTGTGTTGTAATTGTTGGCTCACTGAGCAAGTGTTATGCTGACATGACAGAGCCCTGCACAGACAACGTTTTGCACAGCTGACCTTCCCCAGGAGTGGAGTCCCCTCATGGCAGTGGGTCATTCCGTGACATTTCCTGAGCCCATGGTGTGTGTTGTGTGAGCATGTCTGTGTGTGTTCCCTTCCCTTTTTCTACACAGCCTGTGTTCCCTACAGATGTTCCTGTTTGTGGCGCTTGCTGAGTTGTCCTGTGTTCATCCAACATCTTTGCCCTGGGTTTTCTGGGATGTAGGTGCATGGCAAACTACTGGCCATTAGGGTGTCATCCCTAGGTGTTTTAGTTGTAAGGTCCGGGGATGTTGTCAAATGCACGTGGGACACATTCAGGATTCCCCTTGGCACTTCTGTGTTACCAACATCATGTTGTTTTCCCTATGTGGTATCTGTCAGTGAGTGGGTCACTTGTATGTGTGTGTGACTACTCCCACTCATCAGGGTCAGAGCTGCAATGTTGGAAGGTGTTGACATGTGTTCTTTGTGGGTCTCCTTTGGTTCCTCATTGGTGTGGGAGTGTGGCAGGGATCCCAATGATTCTGGTAGATTTCACGTCATGCCCATGTACTGCATACTGTGCAGTGTGGCAGACATTCACAAGGGTTGTTGACTGGCCATGTGTGATGGTTTTTGGGTACCTTAGATCCCCCCACCACCCCTGGGATTGTCATGGGTGCATGAGCAATGTCACCAGTCCGTGTGTGCTTAGCTGATGCACATTGGTACAGATCAAGGTGTGTGGTGTTGAGAGTGGCCAAATGTGAGTTGTCTCATGGCTAGGCCCCTACCTACATTTTGCCCATTGATTACAGGCCATGGTCAGTGATTTGTGTTTGTGTAGGTGTGATGGAAGTTTGTTGGTCAGGACACATGACCCAGTGCGCACAGGTGACTGTGCTCCACAGTATGGGGAACATCTACCTTTGTCATCACAGTGGGATTATCATACAGGCTACTGTCACCCCAATGTAGGGTCCCTGAGGGTAGTGCTGTAGTGGGTCTGTCTCTTGCTGTGTTGGTTGCTGTTCCGCCCAGCTTGTGTCAAATGAATCCGTTGGGATCCCACTCATCTGACAATGCCTGCTTGCCCACAAAGGGGTGCACAGTTCATGAGTTACTTTTGTATGGCACTGTGTACACATCTGTATCATTGGAGTTCAGCCCACCATCATGTGTTGTGTACTAGCCTGGGGACACTGAGACACACACACATGTTGTGTTTGATATGCAGTGTGGGGCTGCCTGTCTGTGTTTGTGCATCTGCACCACTGCATTGGTATGGCTTTTGCGGTCCATTGGCTGGATGTTGTTTGGAGGTTTTTCCCTAGTGTCCCTGGGTCTCCTAGCTCATCAGCCTGCACATTCATCATGTTTGGTATGTCCCATTGCTGCCATGGTATGGGACTTGGTCACCTAACATCTACAGTCTCCGCAGGATTCCTTAGTTTGTGTGTCTGTTCGTAAAGATATGTGTGTATGCATCATGATGCTCACTTTTCACATAGTCTAATTGGACACTGGAGGCATTTTCAGGGATCATGGCCGATGCTTGTCTGCACATGGGAGAGGGTGTTCTTGTGATACACAGCAATCTTTGCCTCACCAAATCTATGTTTGTATGTGACACAACCACTACATTGCCACAACATTGCTTGTGGTGTTGGGACCAGGAATCATACATGCTGGTTTGAAGATGCTGCTATTTTTATGTCCACACTCACCTTCTGGTCACTGTAGTGATGTGGGGTTTAGACCCCATTACCACAATGTTCCTGATATGCTGGTGTTTTGAACCCCACAATCACCTTTTGGTCACTGTAGTGATGGGGGTTTAGACCCCATTACCACAATGATCCTAAAATGCTGGATTTTGAACCCCACAATCACCTTTTGGGCACACATGTGATGGGAGTCACATTGTATGTTCACTGTCAGAATCTGTGTTGTAAGCATTTGACACACAAAAAAACAATCTTGCCAAGATGGTAGGGGGGGGTTTGCTTAGACACCCTATGTGTGTGAATGCTGGTAGTGATAGGCATCCAGCCCCCTATGAGTAGGGGGTACTGGTAGTGATGGGCATCCAGCCCCCTATGAGTGTGGATGGTAGTTGTGATGGGCATCCAGCCCCATATGAGTAGGGGGTACTGGTAGTGCTGGGCATCCAGCCCCCTATGAGTAGGGGGTACTGGTAGTGCTGGGCATCCAGCCCCCTATGAGTAGGGGGTACTCGTAGTGATGGGCATCCAGCCCCCTATGAGTAGGGGGTACTGGTAGTGATGGGCATCCAGCCCCCTATGAGTGGGGATGGTAGTAGTGATGGGCATCCAGCCCCATATGAGTAGGGGGTACTGGTAGTGCTTGGCATCCAGCCCCCTATGAGTAGGGGGTACTGGTAGTGCTGGGCATCCAGCCCCCTATGAGTAGGGGGTACTGGTAGTGATGGGCATCCAGCCCCCTATGAGTAGGGGGTACTGGTAGTGCTGGGCATCCAGCCCCCTATGAGTAGGGGGTACTGGTAGTGATGGGCATCCAGCCCCTATGAGTAGGGGATACTGGTAGTGATGGGCATCCAGCCCCCTATGAGTGGGGATGGTAGTAGTGATGGGCATCCAGCCCCCTATGAGTAGGGGGTACTGGTAGTGATGGGCATCCAGCCCCCTATGAGTGGGGATGGTAGTAGTGATGGGCATCCAGCCCCCTATGAGTAGGAGGTACTGGTAGTGCTGGGCATCCAGCCCCCTATGAGTAGGGGGTACTGATAGTGCTGGGCATCCAGCCCCCTATGAGTAGGGGGTACTGGTAGTGATGGGCATCCAGCCCCCTATGAGTAGGGAGTACTGGTAGTGATGGGCATCCAGCCCCCTATGAGTAGGTACTGCTGGTAGTGATAAGCCCCCCCCTATGAGTGGGGACTGCTGGTAGTGATAGCCATACACCCCCCTATGAGTAGGGACTGCTGGTAGTGATGAGCACCCCCCCCTATGAGTGGGGACTGCTGGTAGTGATAACCATACAACCCCTATGGTTTGGCTGTTGCTGGTGGAAGGGATATCCACCCCCTATGTGTGTGTGTAGCATTTTGCGGGTTCGTGACGTTTGTTTGTGTGGTGGGTGTCTGACTTACCATCTGCGACGTACGCGTCTGTTCCTGATCCGGTCATAGATATACAGTACTGGGATGACCTGCGCGATGGGATTCATCATTGGTTCGTCTCGTACTTGCTGATTGTTGCTCCGTCTCGTACACGTTGATAGTTGGTCCGTCTCGTAGCCGCGGATCGTGTTGTGGCGCGAATCGGACCTGAAATACAGCTCTCCCGGATGCTGTGCCGTGCTGGAAGTGGCGACCCGTTCGGCGCGTATGAAGTTCGCATCGTACTTGTCCGGCCGGAAACTGCTGTGAAAATGCTTCCGTGCGACTCGAATCAGCGTTTACGGATCCGGCTCGTACGGGAAATGTTGCTGGAATCGGAGCGTACGTGCCGGTCGGGATTTTTACACATTTGCGCATCGTACTTCATCGCCCGGACGGACCGGATCCCGGAACGAGTCGGTCGCAAGGTAAGGCTATGGACAGCTCTCGGAGAGCTGTCCGAGCGAGATCGGAATCGGCCCCTTAGTGTAGATTTTTGTAAGTGTCTCCATAGGCACTGATTGAAATGGTTGTAACATCCTTGGATTGATGTATGTGGGTATGTTTTGAGTATAGCATTTATAATAGCTTGTTCAAAATCTATAATTATTTTCTCAGGAAAATAATTATTTGTCTCTTGTTTTATTTTATTTAGGATTTCTATATATGTTGAATTTTGTTTATTGGGCAGCAAGGCGTAAATAAAGGGAATGTTAGTATTGTGATGTAGGCCATGGATAGTATATAGTTGGAAGAATGGTTTGGGACAGATTTTGAAGGTCCCATCCGTCATCCATGTTTGAGCTTGTTGAAGTTTTATTAAATTGTTTGCAGTAGCAAACATAATTATTCTCTTTTCTTTGCTTTTATTATCATAAAGAATAAAGGGTTCCTCATTGTAAGTAATAGCTTGTTCTGGGGAATTATCACCTCTTCAAATGTTTTAGGAGTAGGTGTGGTAGGGGATGTAGCCTTTTTAGTGCGAGCTGTTGTTCTTTTTAATGAAGCAATGGACGGCATTTGTCCAGTTGCTTCTTTGGGTACCCTAGGCAGCAGTTCTTTAAGAATTGCACTGGTTGGTAATTGTGAGCTTGTGCTAGCCTCTTTAATGTTATCAAGTGCATTCCTAACTTCAATTTCTGTAATATTAGGAGGATGATTATGTTCCCTTGTATACATTACAGTTGTTTCTCTGGTAGTTGCACGACCATAACATTTATTAGAGTAATACTTAGAACATTTCCAATTGACTTTTAGGCCAGTTTGTTTTTCCTGGGTGTAGACATACCCCATATAACATAATAACATTTTTCCTTTTTGAGATGTTATAAATTGTGTGCCTTCTGTCATTGTGATGTGGTAAAATCTATAACAAATGCATATAAAAATTATTAAAAATAATATTATATTTGTTAATGATTACATAAATACATTTTTTCAGAATATACTTACAAAGTTCGCCTTTAGATGTTTATAAATGGTGGCTTGAATTCTTTCTTTGTTGAAGCTTTTTAAGTGGTTTGTTTTCCTGTAAAAAATGTAAAAAAGACTGATATTTATTTAATACATTTTGTACATGGGGTGGGTTGGGTGTTTGGGGTGGATTTTGGGTTTGGATGGATGTTTTACAGGTTTTTTAAATGCGTTTTGAACAATACTTACTTTATTAGGTCGATGGTTTTAGGATGTTCTCTGTTATTTTATTGTTGTATTTGGATTTATCTGTAGTGGGAATATAAATAGGAAAAATATATAAATTAGTTATTTGAGTACGAAAGTGAATATTTTTACAATATTAGTTTAACTGTTATTTTATAAATGTTAATTTACTTACTTTCAGCAAATAGATACAGGTTTTAGGTTTGATGAAGTTCTTGCTTCTAGCAGCAATCCAGCAGAGTTTCGCCTTCTTTGTTCTTTTTGGTTTGAGGTGTAAAATAAGAGTAACTTTGTTGGTTTATATAGGGTTTATTTAATTGTTTGTTTAATTTTATTGGTTGGTTTTAATATTGTGTCTTTTTATTGGTTAAATTTTTAATGTTTTAATTGTTTTGGAAGTTGGCTTCCTTATATGGAAAACGCTAATTAAGAGTCAGTTATTTATTTTTTTCTCCTTACGTTTAGATTTATTGTATTGTGAATTATAATATATATGAAATGTTAAAAAGTGATTTTATATGATGTAAGTTTATATTTATAATTGTTGTTTATGGTGTTTTTCTTGTCAAATGGGGGTGCGCAGCTCATAAAGTCCAATAGGCAGATATTGATGTGAAATTCACTTCTTTATTTCAAATTTATAAAAGTCATCAGATAAAGACACTCTAGCCAACGCGTTTCATTCCCATGCTGGGAACTTCATCAGGGCTAAAAAGAGTGACAAACAACACATCCCTGCTGCGGCTCCCACCCTGGCCAAAGCCTCACTTCATGCCACAGTGCTTGAGCCATGCCCACGTGCCTCCTGAGCTATTTGTCTACTGAGCCCTACCAAATTTCACAGGCCCTTGCGTGACTAGCTGCTGCAGTCCGGGTTTTTCCTTTGCATCCTTGGACTTTGTAGTCTTGTTTAGTTTGTTGGTTATACAACCAGGACTACAAGTCCCAGAATGCAAGGAAAAAAAACCTGGACTGAAGCAGCCAGTCACGTGTGGTTTGGAGTATTTATAAGCTATGTCTCTGGCATTCCAGCCTATGGAAAGGTCCTCTCTCCCTGCCCTTCTCTCACCTCGTACCTGGGTGAGGTGGCTACAGGCTGAGGCACCATTTCCTGACACAGTCTCACCCACCTTGGGTCGAATCACTGACATAATATTGCAAGACACATTATCGACCTACATTTTTATCGACACAAAAATATCGTTAACAATAATATCGACATTATATACTTACTTTAAAAAATACACTATTATCGAAACCACAATATCGTCATTCAAAATTATCAACATCAAAAATATCGTACACATTTTTATCGTTATCTAAAATATCGAACAATGTTTAAATAAATACATGTCCAAAATATCGATAACAGACATATCGACAGCAAAAATATCATTTTTTTATAATTATCGACAATGCTAAAATAGAGAAAATACACAAAAAAACACAATAAATATAAATAAACACATAAACATACATTGCATATCAAATACAATTAAACACATTTTTTTCAAAGTATTAAAACATAACTAAAAAGAAATTAATAAACACACCATAAACAACGGAGCAACGGCGGACCCCTTTTCTCCGCACCTCACGCAAATTCCAATAAGTTAGTTTGCCACGCTACCAACCCCAACGCCAGCCGTTGCGTGACGTCACTGTGCTCCAGATCAAAGAAATGCTTTTCTTGTCAAATGGGGGAGCGCAGCTCATAAAGTCTAATAGACAGATATTGATGTGAAATTCACTTCTTTATTTCAAATTTATAAAAGTCATCAGATAAAGACACTCTAGCCAACGCGTTTCATTCCCATGCTGGGAACTTCATCAGGGCTAAAAAGAGTGACAAACAACACATATATTACATTCAAATAATATGACACAGGACTTTGAACACCAAAAAACATGAATCAAAAAACATTAAACTAAAATTAAAGCACAAGTACACACATCAATGAATAAAACAAACAAATATACATTCCTTCCAAGGACATTTTCAAAATTCAGACAATTACAAAAAGCTTGACACATGGAATAAATATAAAACTCAAATATATGAGACATTGCGAAAACAACCCAAAGATTAGATTGAACAATTTCATTGGTGCAGGCTACTTAGGTATAGATTGTTAAACACAGATTTCACAACCAGCCCCATAGTTTCAGCACTTATAACTCATGACACCTGAGACAGAAACTAATGCTAGTGGCGCCAGAGCAGTTCTTACCAATGCAAATTGACGGCAAGATTGCGCCTTCACACTTTGATAAGCGTTCGTATTCCGTAAATCCAATATAATCGGACTCCTCACAAGATGAGTGTGTGTTCATATGTATGCCTGAAGGGTAAGATAAAGAATATTAAAAGACAGAAAGGGCAGGTAAGTACCATACCCCGTCGAAATGTCCGTTGCAGCTAAATTGAAAAAATAAAGAGAAAAACAGAAACAAGAAGGAAGGGGGGGACAGAGAAAGTGCGGAAAACACAACTGGTCTATCATGTTGGTGCATCAACAATTTACATATATGACCAAAGTGATGTTGTGTCAATGTTGCCCATTAGTCCAAAACTACTGAACGGAAAAGGTCTAAGTAGATAAAGAGAGAACAAATGTTGATATAGGGGCATAAATGGAGTAGAAAAGACAAAAAACTCAAAGGAGGTATATCGAGTAGAACAAACCCATAGGGGTATAAATGCATAAAAGTGACCTGCTGTCAAGTAGAAAAACACTAGATAAACATCGACGAACATGTGATTGTACTCTGAAGGATTTACCAGATTGTATTATTTACGTGACTGCTGAGTATGGGGGTGATTGGCATGGGGCCTGTCATGCCCGTGGGCTCTGTTCTGGGCACTGTTCTGGACACTGTGTATTGAGTTTGTGGGACTACCAGATATCTCTGTGTGATTGGTTTTTGAGCTTGCACCACACGGGTTGTCTTATCTACAGTTTTTGCCTTAACAGGATTTATCATCCCGGCCACTGTTCTGCTTGGCCCCAGTGCAATACACGGGTCCGTGAGAAGTAGGAAACTGTCGTTAGATTACACCGGTTAAAGAGGTATAACTTTTCTTGATATTTTACTGTCATTACGGATCTACATTTATAGGGTAGTAGAGTTGGACACGCACTCTGGAGATATACTAAGGGGACATATTATTACTCCTGGGATAACTTGGTAGTCTGTATACTAGTGTGCGCAACTGTGTTTTATTGTTTTTTTATTACAGGTACCATCCTAATCACATGTTTGTCGATGTTTTACTTCATTTAAATACACGGAATTGACAGCCACAGACTTCTCACTAATGTACAAAGGTTTATGAGGTGTGTCTTATCTAGTGTTTTTCTACTTGACAGCAGGTCACCTTTATGCATTTATACCCCTATGGGTTTGTTCTACTCGATATACCTCCTTTGAGTTTTTTGTCTTTTCTACTCCATTTATGCCCCTATATCAACATTTGTTCTCTCTTTATCTACTTAGACCTTTTCCGTTCAGTAGTTTTGGACTAATGGGTAACATTGACACAACATCACTTTGGTCATATATGTAAATTGTTGATGCACCAACATGATAGACCAGTTGTGTTTTCCGCACTTTCTCTGTTTCCCCCCTTCCTTCTTGTTTCTGTTTTTCTCTTTATTTTTTCAATTTAGCTGCAACAGACATTTCGACGGGGTATGGTACTTACCTGCCCTTTCTGTCTTTTAATATTCTTTATCTTACCCTTCAGGCATACATATGAACACACACTCATCTTGTGAGGAGTCCGATTATATTGGATTTACGGAGTACGAACGCTTATCAAAGTGTGAAGGCGCAATCTTGCCGTCAATTTGCATTGGTAAGAACTGCTCTGGCGCCACTAGCATTAGTTTCTGTCTCAGGTGTCATGAGTTATAAGTGCTGAAACTATGGGGCTGGTTGTGAAATCTGTGTTTAACAATCTATACCTAAGTAGCCTGCACCAATGAAATTGTTCAATCTAATCTTTGGGTTGTTTTCGCAATGTCTCATATATTTGAGTTTTATATTTATTCCATGTGTCAAGCTTTTTGTAATTGTCTGAATTTTGAAAATGTCCTTGGAAAGAATGTATATTTGTTTGTTTTATTCATTGATGTGTGTACTTGTGCTTTAATTTTAGTTTAATGTTTTTAGATTCATGTTTTTTTGGTGTTCAAAGTCCTGTGTCATATTATTTGAATGTAATATATGTGTTGTTTGTCACTCTTTTAGCCCTGATGAAGTTCCCAGCATGGGAATGAAACGCGTTGGCTAGAGTGTCTTTATCTGATGACTTTTATAAATTTGAAATAAAGAAGTGAATTTCACATCAATATCTGTCTACTAGACTTTATGAGCTGCGCACCCCCATTTGACAAGAAAAGCATTTCTTTGATCTGGAGCACAGTGACGTCACGCAACGGCTGGCGTTGGGGTTGGTAGCGTGGCAAACTAACTTATTGGAATTTGCGTGAGGTGCGGAGAAAAGGGGTCCGCCGTTGCTCCATTGTTTATGGTGTGTTTATTAATTTCTTTTTTAGTTATGTTTTAATACTTTGAAAAAAAATGTGTTTAATTGTATTTGATATGCAATGTATGTTTATGTGTTTATTTATATTTATTGTGTTTTTTTTGTGTATTTTCTCTATTTTAGCATTGTCGATAATTATAAAAATGATATTTTTGCTGTCGATATGTCTGTTATCGATATTTTGGACATGTATTTATTTAAACATTGTTCGATATTTTAGATAACGATAAAAATGTGTACGATATTTTTGATGTTGATAATTTTGAATGACGATATTGTGGTTTCGATAATAGTGTATTTTTAAAGTAAGTATATAATGTCGATATTATTGTTAACTGATATTTTTGTGTCGATAAAAATGTAGGTCGATAATGTGTCTTGCAATATTATGTCAGTGATTCGACCCAAGGTGGGTGAGACTGTGTCAGGAAATGGTGCCTCAGCCTGTAGCCACCTCACCCAGGTACGAGGTGAGAGAAGGGCAGGGAGAGAGGACCTTTCCATAGGCTGGAATGCCAGAGACATAGCTTATAAATACTCCAAACCACACGTGACTGGCTGCTTCAGTCCAGGTTTTTTTCCTTGCATTCTGGGACTTGTAGTCCTGGTTGTATAACCAACAAACTAAACAAGACTACAAAGTCCAAGGATGCAAAGGAAAAACCCGGACTGCAGCAGCTAGTCACGCAAGGGCCTGTGAAATTTGGTAGGGCTCAGTAGACAAATAGCTCAGGAGGCACGTGGGCATGGCTCAAGCACTGTGGCATGAAGTGAGGCTTTGGCCAGGGTGGGAGCCGCAGCAGGGGATGCAGAATGGCTGCTAAGCGGACGAGTCCTTATGCAGGCTCTTGAGGCAGTGAGAAAGTTCTCGCAAAACTGTAGGGCAGCTTTGCACTTTGTAAGTCATAAGCATTAGAAAAATTTCAAAAATGGTAAGTTGACTGATTTTACTACTTATCAAGCATCCTCAACCACAACTCCCAAAGTCATCCATCTCCTGCAAGCAAATAAACAAAATGTCACTGCTTCAAGTAAATGCATAAGAGCTACTCGAAGTTAAAATGCAGACAACAGTAGTTAATACCAAGGGGCATATTCTCAAGAAGTCATCGCCGATTTATCGGCACTTTAGCGCCGCAAAAGTGGTGATAGACTTATCGCACTATTCTCAATCTGGTGCAAACTGCTGATATCGCCAGTTTCCCAGCGATATCCTCCGCAAAAAACATCGCCACGGATGAGAGCGACAACTAACACTAATGATATGCAGAGTAGGCGTTCCCGTGCAAAAACACACGAAAACACCACTTCATGATATTCTCAACGACCAGCCAGATCCGCGATGCGACCCAAAAACAGGCGATAAGGCGCGTTAGCAGCAGGGATTTAACACCTGCCTTTTACTGGTGTAAAGCAGTACGACAACCTGCAGCATGAAAGGGAGCCCAGCCCAGAGCCACATCTGAAGACCAACACATGTCATGGAGCTACTGACCATGCAGCTCGGAGACCCAAGAGGGCCACAACACCCACCGCCACCACCCCCAGAACCCCCCCGGACTACCACCGAGGCAGCGCAGAACAAGACAGCTGACCTTCCCAAAACAGCATGGCCCCTCAGCCACACAATTGCAGAATGTGGGGAGAGGTGGGAACCAAGTATGTGTGAAGCAGGCAAGTCACCCATGAATAAGAATGTACACAATGCCAAGTGTGGCGGTGATGTGCTGGACAGACTACAGTATGCAGAGCACAGACATGTCCATGTGGACATATACTGCTGGTGTTTGTAGAGTTATGGACAGTGGACGCAACCATGTTACCTCAGGCAGTGGGGTAGACCCCGGTCATGTATCCGTGTCCACCCCCCTGTAAGCGTAAGCGGAGTGGGCTGGCACGGCGTACGCCAGGCCAGCGTAGGAGTGTGAATAAATAGGCCGGGGCTCTGGGCGTGGTTCACTTCCCGGATGGCCGACCCGTCTGCCAGGGAGGTGCCCCTCACCCTGCCACGAGTCCGCCGCCATTACCGCCAGCCTCCTCAGCCGATCGCTGGCATCCGCGACACAGGCCCCCAGCGCACCCAGCGGCACAGCACCGCGGAGTTATGTGTGTGCTGACTACTGTCTGCGGCCTACACTGCGGTCAGCAGGGCCCTCAAATCAAATCCAATCCTGACCTGCGAGGACACGCCATCATCTCTGGCTGCACACCCGCTGAGCGCTTCAGGTGCCACCAACTCAGTGCACCACAAGTCATCGCCACTTGGCTGTGGGCCCTTTCTGACCGCTGCCTCCGGCCTACACTGCAGTCAGCAGGGCTCACAATTCAAATTGAGTCTTGATTTATTAATGGCGCAGTCCAGTAAGCAACAGACATTGCTTCCAGTGCGGCCCGCCCGGATGACGCATCATCGCAGGCTGCACACCCACTGAGCGCTTCAGGTGCCACCAACTCAGTGCACCACAAGTCATCGCCACGTGGCTGTGGGCCCTTGCTGACCGCTGCCTCCGGCCTACACTGCGGTCAGCAGGGCTCTCAAATCAAATCCAATCCTGACCTGCGAGGACACGCCATCATCTCTGGCTGCACACCCGCTGAGCGCTTCAGGTGCCATCAACTCAGTGCACCACAACACATGTACCCTTTATGATTGAGTTTTGTGCTGTGGACAGCTGACGTGACAATGTCGCCTCAGGCAGTGGGGAAGACCTGGGACGATGATAATGAAGATGAGGCAGGTGTACCACACCCCACTGCAGCTGAAATATCCCGAAGGGACACAATGATTAACAATCACTGCACATGAGCACGCTCATCTCTGGTGCCCCTACCTCAGTGCACCACAAGTCATGGACTCTTTATGTTTGAATCTTTTGTGTGTGATTCCAGATCTGGTGCCCCTACCTCAGTGCACTGCAAGTCATGGACCCTTTATGATTGAATCTGTGTGTGCAATACGAAGATCATTGTTCTAGTTGTTGCCAGCACCAACCACTCCCTGAGTGCTGGCTTACACTCACCCCACACCCATCCACCACAGGCATCACTGGACATGTGACCCTGGCAATAAAGAGTGGCCGGGCGCACGTGCCTGTAGTCAGTTCCACTATCTATCTAAGTGTGTCCTTGTGGTCATTATGCATGCATGATGGGCCAGGGCCCTACCACCTTACCTTGTGCTGTGGACTGCGGACGCAACCATGTCACCTCAGGCAGTGTCTAAGACCTTGGACACGTAGCTCTGTCCCCCCCCCTGTAAGCGTAAGCGGAGTGGGCTGGGCCGGCGTACGCCAGGCCAGCGTAGGGGTGTGAAGGATTTGCCCGGGGCTCTGGGCGTGGTTCGGTTCTGGCCTGGACAAGGAAGCAACTAATGCGTGTGTCTCTGTTGTAGTGTCGGCGCCACCCTGCCCGCAATCGACAATGTTACAATGTAGCATGCACCCTGAGGGCGGGCTTGCACGAACGGAGAAATGAAGGAGCGCAAGACCCCTCGGGGTCTTGCCTCATACATGCCAAGTGTTGTGTGTATCTGTAATGCCGCAGCAAGAGCCAAATGCCTAGACCTACTCGCAGCGCGAGTTCAGCCACGCATGGACTCTACATCTGTGTCCGCCCTATCCTTACCATAGGCCTACACTCACGTGGCCGCCCACCTTCAATGGACAACATCACAGTGTGGTTGTCAGGCTTGTGGACATGCGCAGACAGGCATGACAATGGTGTGCCGTAGGAGTGCAAGTGATGCAACCGCGCTGCGCGCACAAGTAAATAGGCTCGGGGGAGGGAGGAGCAGCTGTGAGGCAACGTAACACACAGTGATGCTGCACATTTGCCACATGCAAGACATGTCAAACATGAATCCCAAAGTCGCACACATCCCACCCCACCCCCAACAAGCCACTTCACATTTCCTGAATGCAAGCAGATGAGAAACTAACATAAGGGATGAAAGCTCCTTTGTCTGAACTATCAGGCGGAAGCACATCTGCACCTCCGACCTCGGAATTGCATGTGCCCGGCACCCCCTGACAGATACTATAGCAGCTGATGTTGACGCCCACACTACGCACAGCCCGACGAAAGACCAACGTATACACACCCCACACACAGAAGTCCTTGCTCGAAGTTATCTTGCATGGAATGGCCTTCACACTTACTCCCACACCATCCCAGGCGTACAACCGTTGCACACTAAAACAACTCATTGATCCGAGCTGTGGCATTTCATCCACAGAACTGGCGCAGGTCAGAACAGTGCCGCTTCAACCAGAGCCACTAACGCAATGGCAGAACATCCCAGACACATGCACAACCCCTGTCACGTGGAACTGTACTGTGCACGTATGCTGCATTTACTGGGGGTACTGCCATTGGCAGTGCTGCGGATCAGTTACCGGCTAAGCTTCCGCCTTGCCAACGTCACCTGCGTTCAGCCTGTGTTGCATTGTCGATCGTGCATATTCGAGTGGTCCATGGATGTCTGCCTATCCAACAGGACGGTAGCTGAACTGGATTTTGACATGTGTGTGCGCCCCCTGTTGGCCCACGACCAGGAGTGTCACCGTGATACCCGTTTATGGGATGCCTTGATACTTGGCATACATGCTGGTAGCTGGACCTGGGAGATTGCACAACTCCTCGTGTGCAGTGACCACATTGAACCGCTCGCCTATTGGGCTGTAGTGCTAATTGGTGAAAGGGGGTGGACGCAGCACATATGTCCGGACCTGCTAATGGATGGCCTCACCGTCCTGTTTGATGAAGTCGACAACGAGCTCATGTTGGAAATGATAGCCTACGAAGCTGCAATCGCTTTTATGGACGAGTAACTACGTACCTGCAGCCACAACATATTGGAACCCATTGCACATGTCCCAACACCTTGTTGCATCTTGGAGATCTGGTCACATATCCCACGACAACAGTGGACATGGCTGCATTCGCCTGGACTCCGAATACATGAGCGGACAACAACGCCGAACAACACACACCTGTGGAAGGTGAGGCACTCCCCCGGAGTGGTCAGCGGCGCTTGGCAACGTTCCTCATTCTGACATACTGCTGCATTGGTCTGCATGTTGTGGCACTAATCTTGCCGGTACTGACACACATATGCTAATAAAGTCTACGCACCTTCACTTCTATTCAACTGTGATGAGTGTTGGTTTGAATGACAATGTGTGTCTCACTGCCTATCTGGGTCATGCCCATACATGCGCACTGATAGCATTACCCAGGGAGTACCTTTTTGTGGAATCACTGTCCCTACATTCATCCATACTTTCATACTTGATTGAGCATAGCCATGACACATCTGTGTGAATTAGAATGTTTTATTCACATTCAGTGGAGTGTTGAAGCTGGACCAGTACAGGGCCATGCAAACCCCACTTTGCAATGTTGCCCCGTGGAGGGCCAGCCGGAGTCCTTTAGGGATTGACAAGTTCATCTGGAGTGGAAGACTTCAGTCCGCAGTGTGCTTGCTGTGTCATTGGTAACCAAACCAAATATGGCAGTCCATGTCAAGGTCCAAGGTGAGTGTCGCTGAGTGTATCGGGGGACAGTGGAAGGTGTTATTCCAGGGCATGATGCAGAGGGCAGAACCAAGCTGAAACAGGCCATATGGCGGAGATGAATGCTACCACTTCATTCTTACCACAAAGCCCGATTCATCATCATCTCCGTCCTCTGATGTGTCTGGTGCCTCACATGCGGGTGGTGGTGTTTTGTCTGCATCACTGTGTGGCAGTGCCACATCAGGGGCCGGAGGTGGAATGTCTGCCGCAGTGTGTGGCACTGACACTTCAGGGGGCGGAGATGTGGATGGAGTAGTAGCAGCAGCATTCATCCGCGCCAGGCCTTGTGGTGGCAATGCCATGAAGAGGATCTGCAGGGCATGGAGGATCATAGCTACATCTGACTGGTGTGCAGCCGTGGCAAACATTCTTTCCGCCTGTATCCGCTCCAGGCTCTCCATCATTCTCCTTATGTGTCCCAACTCCCGGCTGACATCGCTGGAGCCACTCTGACTAGACAGTTGTTCTTGGCTCAGAGTCATGACTCCAGCGATGTCAGCCATGGATTGTTGGAGAGCATGGAGCGGACAGTGGGTGTCCGTTAGGGACTGTAAGTCGTCCCTGATGGGTCTTAGACACCCACGTATGGCATCAAGTTTGGCTGACATGAGTTCGGTCCCCACCCGCAGCTGGTCAGCCATCTTCTCCTGGCATCCGAACACACGGCGTTGGTATGCCATGTGTTGGTCGTGGGGGTCCTGGGAGACAGCCGTGGTGGTGGGTGCTTCCTGCTGTGTGGTCTGTGCAGGGGGTGGGGTCTCATTGATGCAGCTGGGCTGCCCTGCTGCTGGAGGTGGGGTGCCGGAGCTGTCCATGAGCTGTTGGAGGGCGTTGGTGTAGATGTTGGGGAGGTCCTCTTCATCATCAGTGCTGTGTTGTTGGGTCTGCTCTGCAGGAGGTGTTGATTCTCCCTCTGCAATGTGCAGGGGAGATGCAGATTGACATTGTGTTCACATGTATGTTCACGCATTGTACAAGTTTACATACAGACTGCATGACAATGTACATTGTGACTGTTTGTGAGGAGATGCCAATTTGATGCGGGACAGTTGACATTTCTGCACCATCAGGGATGTGAGGGTGTACTTGTACATTATCATCTCACAGTTTCCTGCTATGCCACATGCGAATGGCCATTTTCTACACACAAGCAGCAGCAGTTGTGTCCTCTGTTCTGTTGTGTGAATGCTGCAGTTTGTACCACATTGTTGTCAATGTTGAGGTGCTCTGATTCTTATGTGTGTGTGCTGCATTGTGGGTGAGTTGCCCCTTCAGCTCTGATTTGGCTGGCCCTTATCCCTTTCAGGCGGTGTGCCTTTCACTTCTGTGCTTATACAGTGCTGAGATGTTGCGGACTTGGGTAAATTGGTCTCTTGTTCGGAGTTGTGACTCTTGGGCATGGTTTGTCCGCAGATGTGCTATACTTAATTGTGCATGTGTGCCACTGTGCCCATCTCCCCCCGTCCCCCCAGACCCTGGTCGTTACTCACCCTGTTGCTGTTGGGTCAGGTCATGTTGTGCAGTGTCCGGTCCCCCAAATCCTGCCGTCTCCCCAATGATGGTCCCAGGCTGGTCCTCCATGGGGCTTGTGGGGTTCTGGTTGTCTTCTGGACATTGCTCCGGCTACCTCCATGGTGCTTCGCGGTTGTTTGTGTCTTGGTTGTGTTTTTGTTTGCCGCTTTTATAGTGGTTTTCCCGCCTGACTTGTGTGACTTGCAGGCCTGGCGCTGCTTATTGCTGAATTTTTTATCGCAGTTGGGCACATTGCAACTTTTTTCACGTTCGGGTTTAGATTTTTATCGCTGTCCAGGTAATTTTATTGCGGACATTTGACGCGTTGTCGGGAGACTATCGCATGTTACCGCCGTGTTGGGAATACAGCGTTAACACTGAGTTATTTTCCCGCGATAGACGGCGATGTGAAAAATTGCGTTAACATATTTTGGCAAAGATTATCGCACGTTCTTGAGAATATCCCCCCAAATTTGTAAGCCTTCTATTTAAGTCAGCCGTTCTTAACAAGTCATACAGGACGCAGTAGCTACTTATGTCAAAATTTATGATGCAGGTAAAATACTAAAAAACTAAATTAAGCATAGGAAGTAATGTATTATAACTAAGAGTGTGTATTGGTCCGCTTTTCTGCAACATGTATATCTATTCCTAGCGATGGTTGCGTAGGGTGGTGTGCAGCCAGACCACTGAGGGTGCACGTAACACGCCCGCGCCCAGGCGTTGTAGTCTGACGAATCTTTTCGGTATTCATCCACACAGAAACGTTGTGAGAAAGGCTTTGTAGGAGCCGAAACGCGTCTGACGCTTTTATGTTTGCCATGAAGATTCAAGTAAATTGAACATCCAGCACTACGTGGAGTGCCGTTTCTGTGTGGATAAATTAATAAAAGTTTTATATCTATATATATATATATATCTCACCAGACAATGTCCATGCATTTGGATACGCACTCCTCCAGCCGGTGATTTGTCAAAATCTTTTAATTCAAGGGAACAGGCATTGTGATTCTGTTCATTTCTGTCCTGCTGCCTGACGCGTTTCAGAGCCTTCGAGCTCTTTCCTCAGAGGCAGTTTGATTGCATTCAGTTTTTCTCTGCTCCCACAGTTCCCTGCGTGCTAAAACATTTAATTAGGCTTCAGGTGTGCCTCTCTAGATAGATCGTATTTCCTTCCAATGCACGTCGGAACTTGTAGTTCAATTCAGTTTTCCTTTTAGCCTCCAGTGGCTTTCATGTGCATTTCAAACCTTTCACAGGACTAATAGCTGCCCTCCAGTGGGCTTCAGAAAAAACACCCTGTTCCCCACAATTATGAACCAGCTGCGCCGTCATGTATTCACCCCAAAAATTCAGGTAAGACGAACCCCTCCGATATTTCCGAGGGGTGATGCGCCCTCCCACGGCTGGACCCACCGTGCATTTATCTCACCAGACAATGTCCATGCATTTGGATACGCACTCCTCCAGCCGGTGATTTGTCAAAATCTTTTAATTCAAGGGAACAGGCATTGTGATTCTGTTCATTTCTGTCCTGCTGCCTGACGCGTTTCAGAGCCTTCGAGCTCTTTCCTCAGAGGCAGTTTGATTGCATTCAGTTTTTCTCTGCTCCCACAGTTCCCTGTGTGCTAAAACATTTAATTAGGCTTCAGGTGTGCCTCTCTAGATAGATCGTATTTCCTTCCAATGCACGTCGGAACTTGTAGTTCAATTCTGTTTTCCTTTTAGCCTCCAGTGGCTTTCATGTGCATTTCAAACCTTTCCCAGGACAAATAGCTGCCCTCCAGTGGGCTTCAGAAAAAACACCCTGTTCCCCACAATTATGAACCAGCTGCGCCGTCATGTATTCACCCCAAAAATTCAGGTAAGACGAACCCCTCCGATATTTCCGAGGGGTGGTGCGCCCTCCCACGGCTGGACCCACCGTGCATTTATCTCACCAGACAATGTCCATGCATTTGGATACGCACTCCTCCAGCCGGTGATTTGTCAAAATCTTTTCATTCAAGGGAACAGTCATTGTGATTCTGTTCATTTCTGTCCTGCTGCCTGACGCGTTTCATATATATATATATATATATATATATATATATATATATATATATATATATATATATATATATATATATATATATATATATATATATATATATATATATATATATATATATATGTGACATAAAAAGTGTTTTGTGAATGGAAATGCACCTGTGTTTCAAAGTGAACGGAGCAATTAAAAATACCCATTAAAGATGTAGGTTTAATGAGCATCATGTGAAGGGATTACCTTGTAAGTACGCTGCAGAAACATTTAGCAGCGCATTGAAACTTTTTCCGAAAAGTCATGCCCTTAGGGAGACTATTTTTGGGATAAACATCCAACTTTTAATGTTGCCAAGAAAGGCAGGATTACTGTGTACTTGTTCTACCTTCATCCAAAAAGGGAATCTGAGTCTTACAGGCATTTGTGCATGTTCGGTGTAATGGTATTTCCATCTATGTACACAATCATTCAATAGCAGCCTCATTCTCAAATATCAATTACGGAAACTAAAACCTTTATTTCACAGTTCATAAAAAAATCATAGAGATTATTATAGTGGAAACATGCAGTGAAAAGAATCCCAAGGGTAAAGACGCTCACCTGAAATCCGAGGCTATTCAAAGTATTTTTTTCTAATCCTCTCTGACTGCAAAACGTTATTGTTTTTGCAATGCAGTCCAGACCAAACAGTATAAGTACTGGTTTGTGTCATATATGTATATATTTAGGACCTCACTTAGGGTGTTGCAGTCCGGCTGCCAACGTGCCCGCTGTAGGCACAGTAGAGGCTCTAACCTCCAGCCTACCAGCGGAGGACAAGCCGGTGCTTAATTTGTAAAATAACGAGTGAGGTACCCAAAGCTCTGATCAGAAGCCGCGGGCGGTGCTATTAAGTGTCAGCGAGCCAAATACCAAAGCTGCTTGTCCTGAATCTACCTCGGGTCTCTTATCCTCTGCCAGACACTCTCTGCCACCTTATCTTACTCTTGCAGATCCCTGCTTTTTCCCCACTTGACGGGTTTTCAGTCTTTCTCTTCCTCCTTCTTTCCCCTTTGTGTGTTGTCCGTCTGGCTCATGGGAAAGGTTTGAAGAGGCAGTGGCGTAGCAAGGGGGTGGAGGTCCACCCAGCTCTTACCTGCCGTCTAGGGGCAGCAATCGTCAGCACCCACCCACCTCCCCTGGGGCGGCAACAACCCGAGGAATCTGCCAGTACCCCCAGCACCTCCCCCCGCCCCCCCCCCCCCATGGTCTTCAATGCGGCCGACGCAGGGTGGGAAACGCAGGGACCCCCCGGCCAGTCTAAGGTCTAGCTACGCCACTGTGAAGAGGTAAAATAAGTTCCAGTCCCCAAAAATTAGTGCAGGTGGCCCCCACCGGCAAACAGCAACTCAAATTCAACACTGAGGGCAATCAATATGCCTGACCGGGATCTCATTCAGTAGCACAGCCAGTGTGTCTTGGATCTAGTGCAAGGAAGGAAATATGCCCCCTAGCTGCAGTTTGAATTATAAGATACAGCAATAATCAAGGCTCAGTGCCTTGGGCCTCTGGGCTATGGTGCCACTGCACCTGATGCACCAATGCAAGCTACTCCCCTTGACATACGTGCATCTGCCAATTAGGCAGATACACTTTCCTCAAAGCTAAATGCCAAGCAGACTGTGTGTTGTTTCAGTCCAATCTGCATTGTTTTTTTATTTTTTTTACAAACAAACTACCATAGTAGGGATTTGTTGAAAAAAAAAAAAAACAAGGACACTAATGTTCAGGGAGTTTTCTCCCTGCGGATGGGGACTAAAGTTTATTTTCACTCCTTCAGTCCTTCGTGCCAGACATGTGACAGGGATACATAGAAAAACAGAAAAATATATAGGCCAGAGCACGAGAGCTCTTCAGAGCGAAGAGAATTTCCATCCGAACACTATACAGACCATAAAATCTTGTGCTTGCTGCTGAGCTGAATGGGCTGGAGGGAGAGGACTAGGGGCTAGAGAAGAATGGTGATAGAGGACAAGGTGGGAAGAGATGAAACTGTCCAATAAAGTATTACTTGTTGTAGGCTTGCATTACTGTTAGGAGTGTGAAAAATTGCACCTGTGTGACTTTGTCATGCCAACGTCACCCATGATGCTTTGCATACAAAAAGAACCCAAGATTCATGGATGGGACTCGCAGCTAAGAATTCTGGGCTGCTCTGGAAGACTTAAAGAAGGCTTATTTGAAATAATCTCATAGCCATGGCAACTTGAGGTCATATGCTTCCACTCAGAAGCCCCTCGCTGTCTCAATGGGAACCCAGATTACAAAAAGCCTAGTCCACTTGTGCTAATCCCGGTATTTTGATGAATTGTTGCCCAAGTTTATGAGATACCTGTTCTCTGTATATGCAGAACCATTTCTTAAGTGTGTATGCAAAAATCCTGCATCCAGAGCTCCCCCTTGCACCTTGTGCTCCCCTCACCACTTTGCATGCCCCCTCCTTCATAGTGCCTTTTGTTATGGTCTGGCTTGACAGCGCAGCTGTCACCAGACAATTATGTGACATCACTAGAGAGGGGCTTTGGCACTGCCTGCATGTTTGGAGCCATGAGTACATGGTTTCATTGGGCAGAAGTTATGTGCGTCCACAAAAAAGTGCATGCCCTCCTCATAGCTGTGATCATGGTGCTTATTTATCTGGCTGCCTGAGCATGACCTCTCTGGGGCACACACATGATATTGTATCCATTATTTACCAGTAAACTTCCTCGCCCCAATTAAGGTCCTCCTCATCCCATTCGTTACAATATGAGGAGATCCTGCCCCTATACAGGCCTATCTACAAGCTAGTCTTTCTTTTATCTTTACAAACACATAGAATAAGTCCTCCTGCCTCCCTCCTTCATGCCTGCTAGTAACAAACCCAGACAAGAAATGTAAACCAGAAGGTGGGGAGGGAGGGCGGATCACTGAGATGATGAGGACCTTAATCGGGGTAATGAAGTTTACCGGTAAGTAGTGGATTCACTAACCCCTCAGAGGACCTCCTTGAGGATTTCACAAACAAAAAAGAACCCATGTGACACCATAGTCTGCAAACAACTGAAGTTTATTAAACCCTACTTATTTCATTACTGCTTTCACAATACCAACAGCAAAATTATCAGAACAAGAATGCAACACATCAAGACGATAATGCTTAATAAAGGTGTGATTAGACTGCCATGTGGCCGCCCTTCAAATCTCCTGAATTGACACGCCTGCTGCTTCAGCCCAGGAAGCAGAAACTGACTGAGTGGAGCGTCCCTGACCCTGCACAGGAGGGACTGTACCCAGGGATTTGTAAATATGACAGATTGCCTGGCGAACCCATCTGCTGAGCGTCGAGGTGCCCACTTTTTTACCCCGATTTAGACTACCAAAAGAAATGAACAGCAAATTTACAAGGCAAAAGTCCTGTCTACAGTGCAGGTAGATTGTCAAAGCCCTTTTAATATCCAGGGAGGAAAGCAACTGAAGATCACCTTCATCCCTTCATCCTGAAAGACCTGAAGAATTACCTCTTGTTGCGAGTGGAATATAGAAGACATGTGAGGAACAAAGGTTGGATCCAACCACAAGATCACCTTGTCAGGAAGGATCTGCAAATAGGGGTATGGCATCATCAGAGCACCCAGTTCACCTAACCGACGGGCTGATGTAATGGATAACAGAAAAACTGTTTTTACCGACACCCACAATATGTCTGCCTCATGAAGAGGTTCAAAAGAGGACATTTGCAATCCCTTAAGAACTGTAGGTAAGTCCCATGAAGGAACAATAACTGGTGTGACCAGTCTTCGTAGCCGAAAACACTTAAGTAAGTGTACCACAAAGTGAACAATCATGTCCAATTCCCCTCTAAAACCTCAACAAGCTTTAACTGCTGCCCACTGGGCAGCCAAAGTAGCTGGATCTAGATTCTTCAAAAACCTATCTCTCAGAAATTCAAGAATCAGAAAGGGATCCCCTCCAACTGGATCTATACATTTAACCTCACACCATTTCACAAAAGATCCCCAGTTCTTTTCATAGGAGGAAAGAGTAGACTGCTTACAGGATAGTTTAATTTCAGCTGCCTTATGGCTAGAACAACCCATTTTCTCCAGTGTTAATCATTCAAGAGCCAAGCTGTCAATTTCAGCTGTTGAATCTGCCCCAGTGGCAACGCTGGAAACTGGAGAGGTGATGGAATGACTGGTAACCTGACAAACCTCAACTGGACAACTTGAGTAACAGTGGGAACGAAAAAGGAAATGGGGACAAAAAGAGGCAATCATGGTCACTCATACGCCCTCCACCCGAATATTCTGTAGCACCCTGGGGAGGAAGGGAATCAGAGGGAATGCATACAGAAGACCCGGGGGCAGGGAACTGAGAGAGCATCCACCACCAGTGCTTGATGACAAATTACTTGAGAACAAAATATTGGAAGGAGGTTATGTGGGGAGAGGCTAAAAGGTCTATCTATGGTTCACAGAAGAGATGGCATATCTTGTGAAAGACAGGACGAGAGAGGTGGTAGAAAACTGAGGAGGGCAGATTGCAGCTCAAGCTGTCAGCATGAAAATTGAGCTGTCCCTGAATGTAGACTGCCCTCATGGCAATGAGATTGGCCTCCAAACAAGAGCAAATCTGGTTGGCCAGATGGTTGAGAAGAGGACTTTGTGTCCCCCCCTGGCGACTCAGGTAACACCATGCTACCTGATTGTCGGTACGGACCACCCGATTTGCCCCTTGTAACTGTGATTGAAAAAAATTAACCACTTTCCAGAATGTTGCAATTCCCTGCAATTGGATTGTCCATCAATGACCATTGACCCTTTGCTTTGTAAGACCCCAGAGTTGCCCCCCAGCAAGACAGAACAGCATCTGTTCTCAACAAAACTGGAGCAGAGAGCTGAAAAGGGACACCCTTCTTTAGATTGGGAGTGTGCAACCACCAAGTCAACTCCTGAACAAGAGTTGGAGACAGTAGGGCCTGGGAATAATAATTGGAAAGGAACGGATTCTAATGGGCTCAACAAATGATTGATGCAAAAAGAACAATTGATGGACAGAATGCAGAACAATGTCATACATTCACCCCAGTACAGAGATCTGGGCCTACATCCATCGTTTTTTTGCTCACCATGCAATTCCAGTTTGGACCCAGCCATATGCAAATCAGTCTTGACCCTGCGCCCAATGGGAGCAGTCCAGCCCGAACTGCCAGGCCAGGTCCTCCCTGGACTGGAAACAAGCATCCTAGGATTGACTGGGGGAGAATGTTTGCATTGTCAGCATTCCGTCCATCATTTGGTTGCTGTAACACAACAAATGATTGATGAGAGGTTTGAAATGTAATCGAGCCCAGGGAACCACTGCAGTTGTTGCCGCCATAAGTCCCTGCAGTCATTGAACTAGGGTAAGTTGAGGTTTCAATAAGTTCAGTCTGAACCCTAATATTGAAGTAGAGCAATGGTATCTTCTATCACTACTTGTCACTTAAGAGAGGAAGCACAAAGGCAACAATCATCAAGGTATGGAAATATTGAAAACCATAGAAGTTGCATAACCCCCACCACTGGTGCCAATACCTTGATGAAGGTGCAGGGAGCTGTTGACAGACCGAATGGCAGTATGCAAATTGTCCATAGGATCTTGAAAACTGTGCTTGTGAAAAAAACACATTCTCCCTTTGAAACATTTGAAAAGGCTTCAAAATCTTTTTCTCTTCAGCAGACCTCTGGCCCATAGTATTTAACTCGTCCCCAAACAGTTTTGGTCCTTTAAAAGATAGTTTGTATATTAGAGACTTTTGTGCAGAATCCAATTGCCAAGGCTTCATCCACAGAAGCCTGTGCCCTGCAATAGCCGCACCTGACAAAATAGCCCATAAGGTAACAAAGGTGACATCCGAGAGAAACTGGGCCAATATCTCCATTTGAGCTAAAATAGGAGTTGGATCACACTGGTCCTGGAGACAATCAAACAGTTTCTCAAAGTCCTTCAGTAGGACTTGGGAGCCATATAATGAGTATGTCCTGGCGTGTATACCAAAAAATAAAGAAGCTGTATAAGTCCTCTTGAGGGATGCCTCTACCTTCTTTTCAACTGAGTCAGATAAAGTTCTTCCTCTGGCAATAAAGAGGAGGAAGAAGCCATGGATGCCAAAACTGAATTTACCTTTGGTATTTGGGGATATTAATCATCATACGATACGTCTTATTCAAAATCCGAGGGATACTCTGCTTATACCTCAACTCCTTTGCAATTATCTCCTTAATGATGTCATATAAAGGAAGATCATCCACAACATAGGCCCTATTTTGTGAATAAAACCCCTCATCTAGGGTTTTTGGATCAAACTCAACAATTTCATGAATATCTTCCAACATTTCGGAAAACACCTTTCCTTGCACATATTTGACCTTTGGTGAATTATCCAGTTCATCATCAGCATCACCCTTCTGCTTTTTAGTCTGTAGCTCATTCATGGCAGCTTCAATTGCCTTATTATAGGGGCCCCCATACTCGCTCTCCGACAGGCTTTCCATGTTGGAACGCCCGGCATGGAAAGCCTGCCAGAGATCGAGTATCGTAATCCCAAGGGCGGAAAGGCCGCCCTTTGGGATTACAGGCCGGCCTATGACTGGCTGACGGGCTCCTTGAGCCCATCGGAAGCCAGCCGGAATGACTGGTTGGTTTCAATTGTGACCGGCTGATTCATAATCAGCCGGTCAGAATTGAAACCGACGATGGCAGTCGGAATGCCCCTTAATGTTTAAAAAACAAACTATTCTAACTAAATAAAAAAAGTAACAACTTAAAAGTTAGTAAAAATATTTTACAGATTAAAAACATTAATAATGCTAAATATTATCATTTTAAATAAACAAACACATAATAATATAAATTATAACAATATAAAATAAATTATAAAATTCAAAAATTAAAACATATACTATTCCTACTACAATTTATGCAAAACTACGCAAACTATTATAGTAAATATTAAAAAATGTACTACTCCCACTTCACGCAATGCAAAAATAATAAAACTGGGTAAAATTTACAAATCTCTCTCAAGTAAATGCAACAGCAGTGAAAGTGTTGGGGTTCAGATAGGTAAAATTTACTATTCTCACTCCAGCCAGTACAACAGTAGGGAAACTGTTGGAGTGCAGAGGGGAAAAATGTACTAAGCCCTGTCTAATCAGTACAACAGTAGGGAAAGTATTGGATTGCGGAGGAGTAAAATTTACTATTCCTACTCCAGTCAGTACAACTGTAGGGAAAGTGTTGGATTTTGGAGGGGTAAAAGTCACTATTCCCACTCCAATAGGTGCAACAGTAGGGAAAGTGTTGGATTGCGGAGGGGTAAAATGTACTATTCCCACTCCAATGAGTGCAACAGTAGGGAAAGTGTGGGATTGCGGAGGGGTAAAAAGCACTATTCCCACTCCAGGCAGTACAACAGTATGGAAAGTGTTGGATTGCGGAGGGGTAACATTTATTATTCCCACTCCAATCAGTACAACAATAGGGAAAGTGTTGGATTGCGGAGGGGTAAAATGTACTATTCCCACGCCAATGAGTGCAACAGCAGAGAAAGTGTTGGATTGTGGAGGGGTAAAATATACTATTCCCTCTCCAGTCAGTACAACAGTAGGGGAAGTGTTGGATAGCGGAAGGGTAAAATGTACTATTCCCACTCCAGTCAGAGCAACATTAAAAACAAACAAAATAGCTTGAGCAAAATAAAATTATTTAAAAAACAAAGTAAAAAAAGAAAAATATAAATATGTACAAAAAAACGACAAATATATTTAATAATAAAAATTTAAAAAAACATATTACAATGATAAATACATATAAAAAATAATAACAACTATTATTATAAATAAAATACAAAAACAATTTCCATACAAATAAATATTTTTATTTGGAAATTATTTAACAAAAAAATATTTATTACATACATTTTATTTTGTTACTTCCCACCCTATAACCCCACAAAACTCACAACATGCACCAAAAACTTAACTTTAAAAAGCAAAATTGTACTCTATTAATATAAATATTTATCAACAAACTAATTATCATTAATTAAATATTAATTATTAATTAATTAGAATTAATTTACTTCCCACAACATACCCCCACAAAACACACAACACACTCATAATATTTAACAGACAATTATTTTCACAATTAACACAATTAATTATCAATTTAATTATTATTATTAATTTAGAAATTAATTAATTAATAATTACTGAAAAATAATTTACTCCCCACCCCATACCCCTACAAAACCCACAACTCAGATCTAAAATCCCCCAAAAAATATAATTGCATAATTAACATAATTCATTATCAATTAAACAAATATTATTAATTAAAACGAAATATTAATTCATTAAAATCAACTTCCCACCCTTTCAATCAATCAGGGGTTTGTTAAAGCGCGACTACTCACCCGTAAGGGTCTCAAGGCGCTAGGGGTGGGGGGGGTGCAGGTTCCATTCCATCAAGGAGGGGGTCTGTCGAAGAGCCAGGTTTTGAGGTTTCTTGTGAAGATGGGGAGCGATGTTGTCTGTCTGAGGTGGAGCGGAAGGGCGTTCCATGCTTTGGCCGCGAGGAAGGAGAAGGAGCGGCCTCCCGATCTGGTCTTTCTGGTGCGGGGGACCACGGCGTAGGAGAGCTGGGCTGATCGTAGGGTCCTTTGGGGTGCGTGGAATTTGAGTCGGCTGTTCAGGTATGCTGGTCCGGTGCCGTGGAGGGCCTTGTGTGCGTGGGTGAGCATCTTGAAGGTGATTCTCGCCTCGACAGGGAGCCAGTGGAGTGTGCGCAGGTGCTGGGAGATGTGGCAGTGTTTTGGCAGGTTGAGGACCAGTCTTGCGGCGGCGTTCTGGATGTGGATGTATCAACCCCACAACCCACACCTAAAATGAAACTTTAAAAAAGCCATTCCATTTATGCTGTCTTCTTCCCCATTAAAGTCTTATTGACTTGGTCTATGATTACTTAACAGTTGATTGAATTTCCCTTCCGTTCAGATACCCCACTTTAAATAGCTGGTTGCCCTTTTGTATTGAAGTGGAAATCTGTTGAATATTATAGCAGCCGGGGCACATTTTTACCAAACATGTGATCTGATCCCGTGTATAAAAAATGCATAACCACACATAAAAACAAAGCATGCTAAAACATGCATACTGAGACACATATAATCACTTACATCATTAGTGGACAAAATGAAACACTGAGAATAATTAAACGCAGAGCTTGAAAAAAAATTCCACCATAGCAGGGGTCTCATTTTTCAAAGAAATCATAGAGGGATTACCCATTCTATGTGAGGCAGGAATCCTCGGCAGAGGGCGAAGCTCTCATTCATCAACTTCTCATTCTGCGACGGTTTTCAAGACCATTTCCTTGCAAAAATGATTTTCATGTAATCGTAAATTGATTGTTTTGTCGAGAGTAAATTAGTGAACAGTTTGATTAGCTCATACTTAATGCCCCGCTGATGGTTGAATGTAGTGGATACACAGCTTTTTTTAATTAACTGTAAGCTGAACTGAGTGAAAAGTCCCTCCTTGTCCCCTGGTGGTCACATCAGCATTCAGCATGTCCTTGACAAAGAAAAATGGGCAACATTCAAGGCATTTATATGATGTAATGGACTTGGATTCAGCCGAACAAACTGAACTAACCATTTCGCTGTGTTGTGGCGAACACAATGGAATGAATTCGAACAACATACAAAGAATGTCATCGTGGGTTTTTGGAATCCGTTGGTATTTTTTTTGAGCGCTTGTTACTATCAAACAATTGTATTTACATTTTTTTAAAGTGGATACTACACTGGCATACTCAATTTCAGAGCACATATTTGAGTCTCCTGTGTAACTAACCTCCCTTCTGCTGAGACAGCTAAAAAAAATTCTCCCAGTCATCAAACAGGTCCATCATAAAAGAACGGTTGTGGTGACCACTTAAATTTTATATCGACCTGCTGCAGTTCATACAGAATGCAGTCCCTAGATTGACTCTTGGGACCAATATACGAACTGCATTTTGCAGTAGCTTTAGTAGTACTACCTAGTTCTTCTAACGTACACCAAATGCTTTTGGCAAACCTATATGAGGAGGTCCCGCCTATCCTATCTTCTTCTGCGCAGAGATCTTTGCCTTACTGCACAGCCTCCACACACATAAGTATCTATTTTAGTAGTAAATGTGGGAGTGACAGGGACGGGTGTCTGGAAAATGGGGAATAATTACTACTAAAGTAAAGGGGTTAAGGGAGGCATAAGAAGGGATTAATGGAGGGCTAGGGAGAGTTTTAGAGAGAGTTGTGCACCCACCCACCAACAAAAGAGGAAGCCCATTCATTTTTAGAGCTAACACAAGGAGATGACGGACGGAGCGCTGAAACTTTTCAAACACTCACCCCCAGTCACAGATCTGGGTAGAATCCATCATCAGTCTTTAGCTCACTTCGCCACCCCAGTTCAGACACAGCCATATGCAAATCAGTCGACCCTGTTCCTTATGGGAACAGTCCAGCCCGAACTGCTAAGCCTGGTTTTCCCTGGACCGGAGACAAACATCCTGGGACCGGTTTTGGGGTAACACCCCTCATCAGCCAGGCTAGCTTGAATCCAGTGGCAAAGTGAGCAAGGGACCCACGTCTGGGAATACCCTGCCAACTGAGGACGAACAAAGCAAACACAAGGAGATGATGGATGGAGCGCTGAAACTTTTCAGACACCCACCCCCAGTCACAGATCTGGGTTGAATCAATTGTCATTCTTTAGCTCACATCGCCACCCCAGAGAATACCCAGCCATATGCAAATCAGTCTTGACCCTGTTCCTTATGGGAACAGTCCAGCCCGAACTGCCAAGCCAGGTCTTCACTGAACCAGAAACAAGCATTCTGAGACCGGTTTCGGGGTAACACCCCTAATCAGCCAGGCTAGCTTGAATCCAGTGGCAAAGTGAGCAAGGGGCCCATGTCTGGGCATTTCCTGCCAACTTAGTGCGAACAAAGCAAACACAAGGAGATGATGGACGGAGCGCTGAAACTTTTCAGACCCTCACCTTCAGTCACAGCTCTTGGTTTAATCCATCATTGTCTTTAGCTCACTTTGCCACCCCAGTTCAGACCCAGCCATATGTAAATCAGTCTTGACCCTGTTCCTTATGGGAACGGTCAAGCCTGAACTGCCAAGCCAGGTATTCCCTGGACCGGAAACAAGCATCCTGGGAACGGTTTCGGGGTAACACACCTCATCAGCCAGGCTAGCTTGAATCCAGTGGCAAGTGAGCAAGGGCATGGGGAGCAAAATAACAATGGATTTAGGCCCAGATCTCTGTACTGGGGTGAATGTTTGACATTATTCAACAGTCTGTCCATCAATTGTTATGTTTTGCATTTGTCACCCCGAGTGGGATAGGTATGCCCAGACGTGGGTCCTGTACTCTCCATGTCACTGGAGTCAAGCTAGCCTGGCTGATGAGGGGTGAAACCCAGAAACCGGTCCTAGGATGCTTGTTTTCAGTCCAGAGAGGACCTGGCCTGGCAGTTCGGACTGGACTGTTCCCATAGGGAGCCGGGTCGAGTCTGATTTGCATATGGCTGGGTTTAAACTGGAATGGGATGGAGAGCAAAATAACAATGGATTTAGGCCCAGATCTCTGTACTGGGGTGAATGTTTGACATTGTTCAACATTCTGTCCATTAATTGTTATTTTTGCATTTGTCACTAGAGTGGGCCGGGTATGCCCAGACGTGGGTCCCTTGCTCTCCTTGCCACTGGAGTCAAGGTAGCCTGGCTGATGAGGAGAGTAACCCGGAAACCGGTCCTAGGATGCTTGTTTCCAGTCCAGTGAGGACCCGGCCTGGCAGTTCAGGCTCGACTGTTCCCATAGGGAGCTGGGTCAAGACTGATTTGCATATGGCTGGGTTTAAACTGGAATGGCATGGGGAGCAACATAATGATGGATTTAGGCCCAGATCTCTGTACTGGGGTGAATGTTTGACATTGTTCAACATTCTGTCCATCAATTGTTATGTTTTGCATTTGTCACCCCAAGTGGGATGGGTATGCCCAGACGTGGGTCCCGTGCTCTCCACGTCACTGGGGTCAAGGTAGCCTGGCTGATGAGGGGTGAAACCCATAAACCAGTCCTAGGATGCTTGTTTCCAATCCAGTGAGGACCTGGCCTGGCAGTTCGGGCAGGACTGTTCCCATAGGGAGCTGGGTTAAGACTGATTTGCATATGGCTGGGTTTAAATTGCAATGGCATGGGGGAGCAAAATAACAATGGATTTAGGCCCAGATCTCTGTACTGGGGTGAATGTTTGGCATTGTTCAACCTTCTGTCCATCCATTGTTATTTTTGCATTATGACAGAGCAGCAACTCCTAACTTCCCTTATCCAATGTACCCCATTATTCATAAGGAAATCCTGTGATCCTTGTAAGCTGTCTTTTAGAAAGAGAACTCTCACCCTGAGCACAATACATTCTGTGCTGGAGGAGGTTTTATCTCAGGAGTTGCCATTCTCCTGCCTAAGATATATTTGTCTAAGTCTCTAAGGGCCAGATGTACGACCCTTACAATTTGCGAGTCGCAAATTGCGTTATTTTGCGACTCGCAATTTGCGACTGGCAAAATGTAATTTACAACAGTGTCTCAGACAGTGTTTGCGATTCCTAATGGGGTCGCAAATTGCCTGCCTTATTAATATTCATGAGGCAGGTGCAATTTGCGACCCCATTGGGATTGACTAGCACTCCCAGGGATGGTGGCCTGCTTGGGTCAGTAGAGCACCATGTCTGTGACTGCTTTTTAAATAAAGCAGTTAAAAAAAAAAATGCAGCCTGTTTACCTTAAAGGAAAACAGGATGCATTTAAAAAAGAAAAATGAAGCGTTTCTGTTTCATTTTTTAAGAGTAGGTAGTGGTCCGTGGGACCATTGCCTGCTCTTAAAAAATATTTTTGCATACATTCACAAAGGGGAAGGGGTCCCTTGGGGACCCATTCCCGTTTGCGAGTGGCTTACTACCTACTTGAAGTAGGTGGTAATCTGCTAGTGTTTTGCGACCGCAATTGGGTTGCAAAACAATCGCACATTGAAGTGCAACTCGCTATTAGGAAGGGACGCCCTTGGCACGCCCCTTCCTAATAGCGAGTCACAAACCCTAGATTGTGAGTCAGTAATAGTTGACCGAAACGCACATTAGGGTTTGTACATGGGGCAGACCTTTTTTTGCTGTCGCAAACGGGCAGATTTCCTGTTTGCGACTGCAAAAAAAGGTCGTACATCTGGCCCTAAATATTTTACATAACTTCTCCATGGAACACTATTTTTAAATTAGGGCATGGAGCATTATCTAAAGCTGTACTTTTTTGATCACGGACTTGAAGGTGGAGAGAGTCGTTTGAAATTGCAGTAGTAGTTGTGCTTTGAGTGACAAAATTCTGAAGCTAGTGTCTCCCCTGGGTAGGCCCATGTCACACGGTCAGCCGTGGGATGAAATTGCCTTGGATATTGTAGGTCCATTATAAGGAGAAAGAGTGCCACCTTACTTATTTGTCCTTGTAAATCTATTTTCTCGGTGGCCTGAGATTACCTAGCTAAGGGGCCCATTAGGATGACGGGCGGACTTTCATCCGCCCACCACCCTGGCGGTGCTGGGACTGGCCGCCAGTGGTGCGGCGGTTCCGCACAGGCGATTAGGATGCCACCGTCACCGTGGCGGTAGCATCCTCCATTCCCAGCATTGTGGCGGGCGGTGCTCACAGCACCACCCGCCACAATGCTGGGAATGCACTGTGTGCATCGTCATGCACAAGGTGACAGGCACCGCGAGGTGCCTGCCACCATGTCCATGACAATGCAGGGGGGTACCATAGGTACCCCCCATGTGCACCCCCCCCCCAATACCCTGGGGCCCGCAACGGGCCCCCGAAAGCAAACTCTGCATGGTTTTCCATGGCGGGGTCTCCGCCATGGAAAGCCCTGCACCGCTGCCCATGGTAATATGGATGGCGGTGTCTAGCAGACACCGCCACCATATCCAGCCCCTTTTCCGCCCGGTCGACTGGTCGACCGGCGGTAAACCGGCGGACGGTCTTTCCGTCCGCCGGGGTCCCCCCCGCCATCGTAATATGGCGGGGGGGAAACGGAGTGCGGGCGGTGGGAAATAGCGGGCGGATCGCCACCGCCATACGGGCGGTGGCGATCCGCCCGCTATCCAAATGACCCCCTAAGTGTGTTTACCTCAGGCAAGGCTATCAAGTTCCTAAAGGATGTCTTTCGGTGTAAGGGTCTACCCAAAAGTATTTTGAAGGAAAATAGAACACATCTGTGCTCAGGGAGATGGAAGTCTTGCTGATAGCAAATGGTATCAAACACATGAAAATTCTCATTGTATGGGGTTGTACTACTGAGTATCGACCCCCAGAATATCTACCTGCAAGAATATTGTGGACAGAAAATCAAAAATTAAGTGCATACAGGGAATTATAGATTTACTTCTCCTAATTCCACATCTACGTACCTTTCAGTTACATATATCTCCAAGGTACATATATGTGGAGTTAGGGAGAGGAAATGTATACTTACCTGTAGATCTTTCGGTTTCAATACTTTTCCTTGATATTCTGTGCCATTGATATTCTGGTTTCGATATTCAGAATGCACAACTGATTGTACCATCCACAAACAAACAGCTATTCAGCTGCCTAGGGTGAATGGGTTTTGTTGGAAAGAGGAGGGTGAGGGCGTGGGTCTGAATTGCCTTATGTCTCCATATTCCACGATTTGAAGATACCCATGTGACTTATTTTGGGGAAGAAGGTTGTATTCCAGGCTGGCCCCTGGGTGGAAGTCTCTGGAACCGGGATAGGTAGATAGATGCGTCGGTCAATTGTGAGTGGAGGGTGAGAGGAGATTTGTAGAAAGAGAGAAGGAAAGATTACTATGACATGAAGCATGGTGTGAAAGCCTGTTAGATGAAAGTGGGTGATTGGATATGTGTTAGGGCTCCTGTTGGCCATGTTGTGCGGTCTAAGTTTTCCAAATCCATTAAAGTTGTCAAATTACTCAACAATGCTGTGAAAACTAGCAATGGTAGGATCTGGAATATGAGTAGGATTTGTGTGTGAGAGAAGTAGTGCCGGTTTGTGGAGGACACAAGCTGGACTGCTTGATGCTGACTATGAGCTTGTCAGTGTGACCACTTAATGGATCAAGTGGCAGGATGTAGGACAGCACTTAGGAGGCCTAAGTAGCTTGAGGAGTATGTGGTGAGATCGTTACTGTTTTGTGTTGTTGTCAGTGTACTGATTCACAACTTAGTTTTATACTTGTCTTAACGAGTGCAGTTTTATTATTCTCTATTTCTATGCAAGATCCGTATTGTTCCTATGCTTTCATTTTCTTTCCTGTTATGATGTTTGTTCTTTTGTGCAAGAGGAAAGCTGTGTGGTATCTCACTTTCTCTCATTCTTCCCTTTCCTGTGCCTCCTTCCCTATGATGTAGTTGGTGTTAGAATTGATTACTAGAATGTGGATTCAACTGCCCTGAGCATTCTAGCTGTCAGTTGCTGTATTCCTTGATGACGGATGGGTCCCATAATAAAGCACTGGTTTTCCTCTTGTAAGGGTGCTTATTTACTGGAATACACTAACAAGTATTTAAAAAACAGCAATTGAAAAGCAGTAAAAAATCTACTATCCAGGGTAATAGGAAAATGCAATTTTGTAGCAAGGACGGTGGCAGCACACGTGCGAGTTGCGGTTCGTCTACTATCCTGGACACCTACTAAGCCTAGGTGTCAATTACGGGGGCGTCCTGGCCTGATATTAAAAGGATACAGGGTGTGTAACCACGTGCATGTTACTTCGGATTTTCCAGTTATTCTCTTTACGTGCACTTTCAACTGCTGCACATATTAAAAATGTTTTGCCCGTTATCTTTGTCAAAGTACATTTCCGGAAACAGGTATATGTCTCGCCCTTGATATTTACCTTGCATTCTGTATATCTAGTTTTCCTCACTCTCTGCAGCCGAAACAATGCTAGCAATGTTTTCTTAACATGGCTGCATAAGCTCTTTTCAGCAGATATGGATTCTAATTGTGTGTCTTGGACCACGGTTTCCTTTTTCAATTATGCCTGATAGCCACCACCCCTACAAGAAATTCCTCAGATGTCTCAGCATTTCTTATCAGCATGGCCAGGACTGTCTGGTATTTTAATCATCTATGCTGAAACAAATCTGCTTTACGTTTCTGTCACAGCACCATATTCTCATAATATAGAAAATAACACATAGAAAAGAACTTCGAAAAACAATACGTTCTCAACATTTCCACTCCATTGTTGTTGCAGAAATCAAAACAGAGGGAAATCAACTGTTGACAGGATCTTGTTCAGTCTCTGCTTTACACCTTTACAGCTGAATATATGAGCAGTTTTCTGGAATTTTTTATGTAAAGATATAGTTGAGTATTTTGTGAATTTCTTTAATAATAGATGAAAATATGAATTATGCAAAAATATCTTTAAGAAAAAGCAAGAATTTAATAGATTGATTTGAGATGATTCTATTTACTTATCATTTGTTGTTTATTTACAGCACCCACACTGTCCAGCGACTGTCTCAGAATGTTTTCTAATGGGCAGGAGATGAGCTAGCGGGAAAGAGGTGACGTATTCGGGAAGGCGGTTCTAGAGGAGCCTTTGCCGACACATAGCTGCAGTCTGAGGGCAGTTAGTTGCAGTTTAGGCCTAAATCTGTTCAAAGTAAGTAGGCGTTTAGCTCTTACCTGGAGAGTAAAGGGAATCAAATACATGAGCGTTAACAGTGCAGGGGTCCGCCCCCAAAATGCCTGTCTCTTAAAGGGAGGAGTGAGAGTTTATTTTGGAAAGCTGACTTTGGGCAAACAGCCCCTCGGAAGGCAGTGTCCACGAGGCAGCCAGGTGTACAACTTGTGTGACAAGCAGAGAGTTTTAAGTTCTACCCCTGTGATAGCTTCAGTCCCTACAGTGGCATCAATGCAACCAGCGCAATATGTTTTTTTATCTTGGTTGATGACGAGTCTAGCCGCATATCTCTGTCCTTGTCGGAGCGTGGCAGCCATTTTATTTGGCATATGAAAATGAATGCCATTACAGGAGTCAGTGCGAGAGGGCCAAAGTGAGGCCAAGTGTGGCGCATTGAGACAAGGTTAGGGGAGCAGATCCCACAGTGGACTCACAACATTCTGGTGATGTACTGGATCTGAGGTGTGAGCAAAAGGTCTACATCAAGAAACTGAAGTCACAAATGTTCACGTAATGAACATCACGACAAGCCATGCTAACTCATCCAACTCACCACTATACACCACAAGCAACATGATCTTGTCCGTCCCGAGAGGAAAATTAGCTGCCAGAGTGTGAGCCTTTTCGTAGTAGCAAAACTGTGATTGGTCGGAGCACACCTGCCCCACTGAGGGGCACATCCCGAATCAGGTGGAGGCTGGAGCGCCCTTCATGACTGCAAGTTTAACCGGAAACCCACCCAGTAGAAACAAATGCGTTTTCATGCACGGATTCCTCCTGCTAAAAGTGGAATGAAAATGAGTAAGGAAATGACCACAGAAGTGGGTAAAATGTGGGGTGTGGACCCAGAAATCCCGGCGCCAGAATGTTATTCCCCATTCTGAACCATGTAACTCGGAATGGTCGGTAAATGTAGTGGAACTAATGACCAGAATTGGTATCTGCAGCCCGGGATCGCCACGTCCATCTACCAGCGAGCTCGGAACAGGGCCCTGAGTACCGCGAGTTACAGCTGTATATATACTCTGTGGCAGCAACAACTTGTAATAATAGTTCTGGTAACAGCGTACGATATTAGAAATGTGTCTAAAAATAGGTGTCCGAGTAAAATGAAAAGACATTTAAATCACAACCTGTGTTGTAAATCACAGGCCGGGGTGTTCTGCTGCGGTTTTGACCCACAGCCAGGCAATAGCCAAATAATTAATCTGCAGATGTGGAGATAGCAAATCTGCTTGTGTTTAAACAGTGGCAAATGTCCAGACAGCAGGGAACAGAGAGGACAGGGGAAGGCGGATGGTGTATTACAACACGCAGGCATCACTCCAACTCTGAAACATTTCCTTAAAACAATCTCTGTGAGCCTGCATTCAGGCTATTCGGGTGTCACAGAAACACTTGACAATGGAAGCGCAAAGGGCAAGGTACTGAATTTGTCTGGCTTGGAGCCGTGTATGTTCATGTTGATAAGGTTGAAAAAGTAGATGATACAGGCAGGAAACCCCATTCTGCAGAGTCAGAGACCCAACATGCCTTATAAAAATAACCTTATAATTATTCTCCTTTGGAGAAGGTGAATCTGGGCCCTGAGTCCGATTCACCGTCTCCAAGGGGAATCATTCCCTAGTGTGGTGATGTCTAAAGTGGCCTGGGACATTGGAGGCAGAGGCCCTCTACTTAGAGGCACCCCCTGCCCCCAAGGAGCCTTAAACCTCTTCATGTGTGTTGCGGTCACCTGAGAGTGCCCGGGGGACCATAGCAGATGGAGTGCTCTCAAAGTACGGCCAAAATATTGAGGGGTGCCGTGTGGAGATAGAACCTGTGCTTCTGGAAAGGCAGCAGACCTGCTATCTCCAACACTGAGAGGAGGCGATGAGGGTTAGTACCATTGGTGTTACGTATACCAGAAGAATTGTGCATCTGATACACAAAGCTTTCCTCTGAGATGTTTTGTCTTACTCAAGATTTATGACTTCATTTAGACTTTGGTGGGAGCTGAAAATCCTCAAATCTCTGAAGAAAACTCTAAATATGGAGTAAAAATCCTTGATGAATTTTCTGTGCCACAGAGATCATATTCATATTACTGTGGAGGGAATTAAGACTGTGGGTTCTACGCTGTATTTAGACTTTTTCCAGAAATTGGAGGATTTTCAGTTCCTTCCAAACTCTAAATGAGGCCCTTAGTTTTGATTTATTTGTGACTATCCTAGACTAAGGTTACTCACGAAAAAAGATGAAGCAGGCCCCTGCTTAAGCATGTCTGCCTCCTGGAAACTCCTCAGTAAGTCCCCCCTAAATTTGGAGCAGGCTACAGCTGCTCTACTCACTGAAAAGGCTCTTTTAGTGATGCCCTCTCTGATATTCAATAAATGACAAAAAGAAGCTTTGTCGTCAAATACAATGTTTGGCATCAAACAGTAGGCAATACTCCCAAAGTTTGAGGTCTGTGAATATTCACATACTTGTATTTAATCTCTTCCAACCCTGGAAAAGGCTGGAGATTTTTTCCTGCCAAAGACAACAGTATATCCCTTTCTAGGGGAGGGGCAGTGCCGATTTTGCAGGGCGGGGGTTTAGGAGGGGAAAGGCACCATCTCCCAAAAATGGAGGAGGTGTATGCGAAGAGGTTTCTTGATGGGAAAAACATTTCATTTTCCCAGTGGACAATGAAATGAAAATCATTAGCATGTGTATTGGCACCTACTCAGTTTTATTTTCACATCTGAAAATATATGCATGTATATTCTCAGATGCCAAAATGAAATTCATAAATCTTTCCCAATAAACCTTTAAATGTTGCAGGTTTCCAGTCATCACCTGGAAAACTTTCTGAATTCCAAAAGTCGGAAATCTGCAACCATGTAAGGCCAGGAACCTGCAGGTGCTGATTTGTTTGAGAGTCATTCCCATTATGCCTTGATCCACTCAGTCCAAGACAGTGAGGGCCTAAACCCCTTCCAGGTGGCGAGTCGCCCTCTCCCCTTTCTTGCCCCCCCCCTCCCATCAACCTGCGTTCCTGTAATTCCTTAAATCACCACTGACTACCGTGCTTTGGTGCCATAACAGGTCGCAGTTTATTTAACATCACATGTTTATACATCTTCAGCGTTCATGGTCATAACCTCTGATTGTTTAGTGTCCATGCTGCACATTTACATTTACTGTTCTTTGCCCTTGTTTTGCTCGCAGTATGGACCCAGCCTCCTCAATTTCCCGGGAGGGGAGGGACCCCCTGTCTGGGCCTCCGATTTACGGGTCTAGGCTTCAACTTGCTACCAACTTGGAGGGTGTCCGTCTGGACCTGCCCGGGCTTCAAGTGCCTTCCCGCTCGCCCTGTACCCTTTCGTGGGCCCTCCCTGCTCCCAGGGGTCCCTGCCGTGCGGCATCCCAAGGACCTTACTTGAGCATCTACTCTATCGTTCCTGAGGCTGAGTCCCTGCATCCTTCTCCCTCGGTACCCCTGCCGTGTGGCATCCCAAGGGTCCTGCGGGAGCATCACATCTACTCTTTCTATGGCGGCACGCCGCCCCTTGGCTCCCTCAGTGCCCCTGCCGTTAGGCATCCCAAGGACCCTGTGAGAGCCTTCCATCTACCTTTTAGTAAGTTCTCTCTTTTTACTACCTTCCTTGCGTTTGTTCCGCCTCCCCTCTACCCTTGCGGCTGCGACGCCCGCTTTCTTTTAGGTGTGGGTGGGATTCTTCTGATTTCTCCGTTGCGAGGGGGGTGGATGTGTTTACCTGGGCCCTGCTGGCCCCTTTTATCCCCCCCTCGCCCTAGTCTACTCGCCCCCTGATTGGGGGGGCCTGTGCTTTAACTTGGGGACCAATCCTAGTCCCCCCGCCTAGCCGCGATGTTAATGAGGAGAGTGGGAGGGGCGGGGGCAGGCTTCCCGCCTCCGGACGGCGTTTGACCCGGGCCCCTATCGGGTCCGGCTTCGCCTTCCCGGCCCGGGTTACGATCTGATCCTCAAATATGCATGGTCCGAGGTCAAAGTTCCTGTCTTTACTGCATCTCCCTAATAGCGCATCATTGTTGCTGCCTGCCTGTGCACCCTCTCTTCAACAGCTGTAAACCCACGGACTCCTGACTAGAAGGAATTGAACAATCTAGACTTTTATCTTACCTGTTCATGCTTGCCAATCCGCTACCTACTTTTGTTGCTACACACAGCTGATGAACATCACTCTCCAACGAACCACACTCACTCAAATCACTTCTTACAGTCCCCACATACACCTCCATGTCTCGACGAATTGGGTGACACAAAAACAACATATTTTCCCATACGCATGAGACATTTCATTCAAACACGTAAATGCATGGAAACATGAAAACAGGTCTCTACCACATCTGTTAATCTACTAATTTTGGAGTCCATTCTATTTCACTGGGCCTCCTCACGTAAAGGATCAAAACAGTTATTGATGCTAGTTCAAAAATTGCCATTGTTGCCCACACTTCTTGAAACAGGAAATGGCAAACACCTACAAAACGTTGGTGAATTTGTTTCATTAAAAGATGCACGTACATCTTGGTAATCAAAGTAAAACAAAATTAACTGTGTGTTTTCATGTAAATTGTACTTTGGGTTACAGGTTATTGTTGATAGCAGCAAAGGAAGCTGTAGCACAAAATTGTTTATTGTGATGACTCTTAGCACATATTAAATTAATTCAATGAAGCTTTATAATGATGAAAACATTTTGGAATGTTCATTAGAGTGAGTTCCTTGTTTGCATGATAGCCAATCTGTTATTAGAAGCTGTCAGAACCTCTTCAGGGGGCCATTGGACAGACAAGAACTAATGGACCCAAACCCTGGTACCTGAGGTCACTGGGGTTATGGGGTCCATCTCTCTATGGGGCCCAGTTCAATCCTTTCCGCACAGGGTAGTGAGGCTGAGTAGCCTCAGGCTTCTCAGTGAGGTAGTGTGGGGGGAACGAGCTCAGAACTCAACAATCAACCAACAGACACCATAGCTTTAATGTCCAGCCCAGTGCTTTTCGTTTGGAAAAAGAAAGTACTTTTTAATTACATAACAGTACTCAGTATTTCACAATTCAATCCAGCTTACAGGGTGGTACCACTGATCACAATTCTTCTTGCGTGCACTACACACCTCAGCCCCATCTTCTTGCTGAGTCCCACTTGGGTTACCCTAGTTGGCTCTGTCCCCCTGCAAACTATGGTAGAAGCATGAATAAGGCTCAAGTACATATTACCTTTCCTTACAACTCAAATATGTAATCAGTTTACTCAGGTTCTTACCACAGGTGATATGATGGGTAGGAAACAAGTCTTTAGTCTATTGTGCTTCCTTCAGCACAAGCTCATCGTCTCAGTCCCACTGCATGTGAAGGTCCATGGTGGTCACGTGCACCTTCAGCAGTGGTCACGGAGGGAGTCGGTGCAGATTTTGTCTTTTCTGAGCGGGCCTTGGATGGCCTGGCATCTCTTGCAAGGCCCTGGCACCACTGCGTGGATTCTCCTGGCACTCATAGCCCACTTCTAGTCTGATGTGGATGCTCATCACAGCATTTGCATCCTCAACACCAGGTGATGCATGTGTCAAGTCAGTTGCAGCCTATCCCAGGCTGGTACACACACAGTCAGGCAGTTGAAGTCGATTTGGGCCACTACACACTGCACTGCCGATGCAGACCTGACCTGGGCCGATCCACACTGCAAGGTAGATGTAGGCTGACCTGGGCCACTATACACAGCAAGGTAGATTCGCTTAGACTTTCATGGTTGTCAGTGGGAACTGCGGAGAGACTGCGAGACACTTTGCAGTGCTTTTCTCCAGTCACAGGGATTCAGATAGTACACTTGGGGGAGTGTGAGAAGCGGGCCTGGTATGTGATGTACACTTATGTAAGTGGACACCTTGCACCAGTCCAGACAACCCTTATGGTGATTTAAGAGGTCTTAGACAACCTTAGAAAGCTCTCTAAGCGGTAGCTGTGGAGCGCAGCCTTCAGGCTTAGTCCAGAAGGAGTGTAAAGCAGCTTGTTTTACCAGAATGCAATTTTATAGTATAGATTAAGTGGAAAATAACCACACAAGGTATTTATAAAATATGTATTTATTATATATACTCTCTAACACATACAAATATCTCCTACTCGAAGATATGCACAATGCACACAATACTTTGCAAGAAATCACAGTAAATAGCACGAAATACACAGTGGACCCCAGGGGGGACCAAACCATATACTAAGAAAGTGGTATAAGAACCACGACTAGAGTCAAGACAATGTCGAGAGGCTGTAGAAGTGCTGGGGACCCAAGGAACCACCCAAGATGAGTATCTAGGAACCCCACGGAGAGCGTTTGCAGTGTGAGTACACAACTGCGTGCTCCGTACAAGTCTACGTGTAGGTCGCGGTTGGATTTTTAAAGAATAAGGACCCTTCCCAGTGGACCCTGAAGAAACCCCGTGGAAGACAGAAGGTTGGAGAGCCACCCCACCCGTGGATACCCTAGTACCCACGTTACCTACACCAGGGAAGCCGGGTGAATACGTGTGAAGTGGTGTCGGAAACCGCTGTCGTTTCCAATGGAGGACTTCAGGAAAGTGCCACTGCTGGAAGAGAAGAAAGTGTCCGGTCGAACCTGAAGGTGGATCCTAGATGAGAAGTACCTGCAAGCAGAGAGGACAGAGTCTATGTCACTCAGGAGTGACCAGGAGACTTGGAAGACGAATGCCCCCCAATGTCAGGTGTTGCAGGAGAGTTGACGAGGACCTTGACTCTGCAGCTGTGAGGACCAGGCGATGCTGAGGAAGACCAGGAGCTGTGCACGAGCTGTCCCACGAAGGATGTAGAGTGCTGAGTGGTCGGTGTCCAGCAGGAGCACCAACAAGCCTTGGCAAATGCAACCAATGAAAGAGCTAAAGAAGGAGCAACGTCGGGACCAGCAAGGTCCAGGGGACTACCCAAAAGCAGGGGAGTCAGGGCAGGCCCCGAGTAATCAGGGGAGCCCAAGAGAAACAAAGGTGACCCTCAATTGGACCCACAGGCCGGAGGCACTGGAGTCACAAGAGGACCTCAAGCAGCTCACCAAAAGATGCAGGCCACGATGCACACAATGTGGTGTGGCTGAAGATTCTAGTCACAGGAGATGCTCGAGGTTGGGGCTACTTGGAGTCCAAAGATCTTCTTGGAGAGAAGTCAACAAGCCTTTGCAACTGTAAGTTGACACAGTGCACAGGGGTTCGGTTATTGCAGCCCACACGAGAAATACTGGCCTAAAACTCAGTGAGAGGATAGAGAAGACCTTGGGAGCTGTGGAAAATTACCACCTGTATTGCAGAGCTGTTCGGAGTCCGGGGGAGCTCAGGATCAGCAGACCAGTCGACTTAGTTGCGGTGCCTGTGAATGCAGGGGAGTGACTCCTTCACTCCAAGGGAGATTCCTTCAAGTGACTTTGATGCTTCACAGCCCTTGGAAGGTTCCTGTGTGATGCACAGGCACAGACGATGCAGCAGACTGAAAGGGAGACGAAGTCTGGCCCAAACAAAGTCCAGCGAAGTCCAGAGTGCCCAGACGGTAGAAGTAGAAGTGGTGTCTGATCTGAAACTTATCCCACGACGAATCTAGGGACCTACACCCAGGTAAGCCCTTAAGTACCCTAGGGAAAGGGTTGGAAAGATTCAGGGGACCCTCCCAGGGGAGGGTCTGGACAGAGGGGAGGTTACTCCCGTGTCCTTTGTCCAGTTTCACCCAGAGCGGGAGCCAACGGCTCCCAGGACTGGTTTGAACTGGACTAAGCATGAGGACACCAAATGTGCCCACCATGCAGACTGAGTGGCGCTGGCAAGCGCACCCACCCTGCCCCAATACACTAAACCCTGTCTGGTAGGTGGTCACACCTCCCTGTGACAGGATGTCTATTGTTCTGCCTTCCCCTGCTCGAGCTTGGCTCAGCAGCAGGAGGGCAGAATCGTGTCTCTGGTCGGCAGCAACCATTTTGTGCTGTCCAGGTCAAGAAGGCTGGTACCGGGAACACTGAGAGCCTAACGGAGGGCTCTTCCAGTGCTTGGAATCATACCTCCCACACCGTTTATGGTGTGGGGGTATGATTCCAACATGGTTGATACCAAACATGATAGGATTCGTTGCAGCCATTTTCGAGATGGTCATCACGTAATTACGTGGTGCCCCTCTATATAGTATATGGCTGCTTCACTGACAACCCATGAGAATTGACTCCGTAGGCTGCAGGGGTGTCCTGCTCATGCAGGGTCACCCTCTCATTTAGAACCAAGCACCCTGCCTTCAGGATTGCAAAGGCCTGCAATAGGGGTGACTTATAGGTTTTAAGTGCAGTGACACTAGATATAGGAAACCTATATCTTCAGTAAGTGGTGGTAGCACTAACTTACACAGGCTGCAATGGCAGGCTTGTATTTCCATTTTGAATGGTATCTCATGGGTGGCATAATGCATATGCATGCTTCAGCCCATGGGAGATATCTGGGGTACCTATGCCCTGGGTACCTTAGTACCATGTACTAGGGACTCATAAGGGTACCCCAGTATCCAATCTGGGATGTACCTAAGTACTGAACATAACCTATTTAGGGAGAAAACAGATAGACTGGGGTCCTGATTAACAGGATCCCAGTCAGACTAGTCCAAAAACAGCTTAGCACCAGGCAAAATGTGGGGGTAACCATGCAGAAGGAGCCTACCTTCCTACAGAGAGGATGTGACGCAGCGGGCAGAGCTGCCGGCTCAGGAGCTGGGGATCCGGATTTGGGTCTCGGCGTTGGCGCAATAGCCTGTGGTTCTGGGCAAATCACTTAATCTCCCCGTGCTCATGGATGGCACCTGGAAACCCTGAAAGGTGATAAGCTGAGCAATATAAATCTACAAACTTTAACTTTACACTCCCACTGTTTGGGGAAGCTGTTCTCATTCTTCAACTTGTGACATGGCAAACCAGGGGCATCCGAAAACCACTGCCTTTTGTGCTAAACCCTAATCAGGGACAGTACTCCTCTGTCCTTGCTGAGCGTACACTTTGTGTGCCTCTCTCAGTCACTGGACAAGCCCTGGACCTTGCATTGTTAGGGACAGGGCTATGCCTCTGCGCCCATGCTAGATTGATTAGTGTGGCACTATGGCTAAAAATAAAAGTCAGGATACCAGATAAACACACAGTAAATAGCATATGAATAAACATGTTTCTTTTGTAGTATTAGCTGATCTCAGATATTGCAAATAGCATACACTGTGAGGTTATAGCCTCGTCTATGTGATGATGTGTGATGATTTTTCTGACAACGCAACACTAACAATAGTTAATGAATTTCAATCACACCCCTTAAAATGGGTGACTGTGCTATAACAGCGACAGCAATAATGCTGCTTGAAGTGCTTATAACAGTTTGACATTTTTGCCAGTGAGACATGGTTTAACGATCTCTATTGTGCTTGGCAGCTCTATTGGTTCTTTGAGGAAACAAAAGATTCCTGCACTGCTAACAGGATTTAAAGTCCAGGGGGCAGATCTACAAGGAAGTGCCGCAGCATGGCACCGCAAGCCATTTGGCTGCGCCACGCTGCAGCACTTCCGAAGCACAGGGATGCGACATATTTACAAGAAAATGTCGCATCTCTGTGCTTCCCCCTGCGCTGGCGCACAAACTGCAGCCATGGTGCAAGGATGCCGGCCTCGTGGGGAGATTGTTTTTGTGCAGGAAGGGGCACCTTCCTGCACAAAAACAATCACTACAGGCATTTTCCTCTTTCAATGCGTGCTGTAGAATGCAGCATGCATTGAAAGAGGAAAAAACGAGGAGAAATGAAAACATTTCTCCTTGTTGCGCCTCGCTACACCACCTCTAGGGTGGCGTAGCATTCAGACGCATCTCCAGATTTACGATTTCTCGTAAATCTGGAGATGTGTCTTGTTCCATGGGTGTTGCGTGGGAACACCCACAGCAACACCCATGAAACGCCCCTTCAACGCAAAGTGCTGCGTGTGAAGGGGCCGTATTTACAAGGAGAGGAAAAGTCACGCAGGGTGGCTTTTCCTGTCCTTGAAAATATGGAGGAGCCCCCTGCGCCACCAGTACGTCACGAAAAGTGACGTACTGGTGGCGCAGGGGGCTTGTAAATCTGCCCCCAGATTTATGAAAATCTAGGCAGTTACCACAGCACACAGACCGTGTTTGCATTCTTTATTCAGCGAATGCCATGTGTTGTTCATTGCACAAGGGTATTGAATGTAAATGATAACATAGTGTTACCATCTTTTCCCCCATACTGAGGTGAAACATCTGATTGCGCTGTATTTTCCTGGAACAAATTCTGTGAGGTGTTACCCACTTCACATGTAATTCCGATCACCCAGATTCTCAGGGTTCTCTGAATTAGCACCTACGTTTTTAGTAGTGGCTGATATTCCTTTACTGCATTGCCATGTTTGCACCTTTCTTGTTGTGTCTGTCCAGAACAACCACATCTTTTCGTCCTCCTTTGATCTCCCTCACTCTGACTTCCAGACTCTTCCCTAGCCTTACTTGTCTTCATTTGCCATACAGAAGATTTATTGCAAGAACTTGTTTGGGTAAATGCTACATTCTTTATGGCATGCTTGACTTAGCAAATGAATACCTCTGGCACTGAGGGAAACTCCTTCAACTTCCTTAGTGATGACTCAAATAATGAAAACAAAGGACACACCCAGCCGCCTCTATGTTGTGGTGTATGTGTCAAGCTCCGTGATATAAGGCGTTGTTTCAATGTCTCTAGGAAATATGCCTCACTTTGTAATTCGCTATGCAAGGGGCCGCGAGTAGAGTCAGAGCAGTAAAAAAGAAACATCCGTTGAAAAAATAACTGTTGACTTTGTTCATTCTTTGCGAAATAAGATATATGCTTTGTTGGTAACTTGTGCAAGTTTGAAGCGTAATTATCTGGCTTACAAATGGCCTATGTAAAGCCATAATGTGCACACGTCACTGATTGGTCAATGAGTAATTAATTTGAAAGCAACATTGTCCATCTATCAGCCTGACCGCGTGCGTCTGGTTTGCAAGTTTCACTGCACTGACCCAGTCATCCTGACTCCACTGATGGGGTCAGACTGACATGCAAGGCGAACAGTTGCTAAAACTGGAACACAAAGCCATTTCAGTGCACTCCCGAAGATCAAAACACCCTCACTGTAGATGCTGTCCTTTGCCAGGCGGTTGAGCTCTGCCTCGAGGGCTAGGCTCTTCAATAATTAACACTTGGACCTGAGTTTAAATCCTGACTTCAACACTTGTCCTAATCAAGTCAATCATCTGGGAAACAACGTCAGGGCTGGCTTTAGCGCTGTTGGCTTCTGGTGTGACAGTCATTTTTGGTGCCCCACGCCCATGACCTCCTCCTCGGATTCCCACACTACCACCCTCCAATAACACCCCTTATGTCTCCATAGCCCCTCTCTCACATGCATTTCATTTGTTTTAAAACACTGTTAAAGGCTGGCTTTACTAATAAGAATGTACTACTCAAAGAAACCCGCTTCAGCAACATTAGAAATAGATAATGAAAGACTGGTGGGAAAAAAGATAATGTCCTGACCCATACCTGTCAACTCACACTGTGCCAACGTGTGACACACGATATCGGCTCCCATCACTCAGTCTCCCAGTGAAGAGCCGATATCACACAGTGGCAGGAAAAACGAGCTGAAAACCACTGTAAAAAGTCATTTTCTCATTTTCGAAGACTTTGAACTGCCGACGTCCATTAAGGGTTGTGAAAACACCCCAGGACATCGGCACCAACCTCAGCAAGCTTTTTTTGGGGGGGGGAGAAGGGGGCTTGGCGGCGGTGTGAGGTTCAAAAGTGCCTCGCAGATACTTCTTGGCACGAGGCCCGCCCCCATCATGGCCCTTCCCCCTCCTCACACTGTGAAATTGTTCTTCAAGTTGGCAGTTAGGCTGACCTATTTTATGCAGTTTGCATGCAGCTCTCTGATGACAGTTCGTAACAGTGACTGTTCTCTTTTAGTATTGTATGTTATGAGCTGCAGTAAAAATAGGATCTCTGTGACAAAAGCAGTATTCCACTCAGCTATCCACATAAAATACAGATCTGTGATCTGCATGATATGTGCTTGTTGCACTGTATTGGTGCCTCACTAAGGACCAGATGTACAACCCTTTTTTGCGGCCGCAAACGGGAGATCCTCCCGTTTGCGACCGCAAAAATGGGTAATGGCATGTACAAATACTATCTTGCGAGTCACTGACTCGCAAATTAGCATTTGCGGCTCCCGCTATTAGGAAGGGGCGTCCCTTCCTAATAGCGAGTCACCATGCCATGTACAATTGTTTTGCAACCACATTTGCGGCCGCAAAACGCTCACAGTTTACCACCTACTTCAAGTAGGTGGTAAACCACTCGCAAACGAGAAGGGGTCCCCAGGGGACCCCTTCCCCTTTGTGAGTATGTGAGAAAATATTTTTAAGAGCAGGAGGTGGTCCCAGGGACCACTGCCTGCCCTTAAAAAAATTAAACTAAAAAGTTTCAATTTTCTTTTAAATGCATCCCGTTTTCCTTTAAGGAAAACGGGCTGCATTTAAAAAAAAAAAAGACTGCTTTATTTAAAAGCAGTCCCAGACATAGTGGTCTGCTGACCCCAGCAGGCCACCATCCCTGGGAGTGCTAGCCATTCCTAATGGGGTCGCAAATTGCGCCTGCCTCATTAGTATTCATGAGGCATGCATTTTGCGACCACATTAGGAATCGCAAACAGTGTCTGAGACACTGTTACACATCCCAACTTGCGAGTCGCAAATGTGACGCAATTTGCAAGTCGGAAATTGGTGGTTCATACATCTGGCTCTAAGAGTCAAGTGCACACAAGAAGACGAACCACTTGGTGGCAGTGCACATGAATTTCCCAGTCTTGAGACTCTATGGTCTAGTATTCCCTTAGGTACACTGTAGGTGGCTCGACTGACAAGCACAGAGGATGGGCATGACTTGAGGAGGCTGCACATTGCGGTAAGCTGACGTCCTTGCTGTTTCCGCAGTAACAATATGGCATGCAGGTGAACTATACGTCCGATAATCGCCCCTGACGTGTTGCCGGCAGCTTGCTGATAGCGTGCGAGACTCCCAGAACACTTGAGTCAGCGCTCAATAAGACTCCTCAGTATGCGTCTCCACGGACACAAGCCTGCGCCGCATGGAGCGCTCACTAAAAAAGAAATGCTTAGACGTGGACCCGGTAGGCCGCACCTTGTAAAATGCCAAAAGTCCAAAAACGATCACCCTGAGTGACTGTGGCTGGCGGTCACTAGAGCACCACCGAAAACACACACAACGAAAGCTTTAGGGGCCAACTGCATGGGTCGGGCCGCAACACAGGATTCCTCTGCCGTATCGGAACACAGACGTCTGGCTATCCCGTCCTGTCGCCAAAATGTTGTACTTCCCTCTCAGTAATCACAGGAGACTTCAGTGATGAATTAACTTCATATTTATTGGCAGTAAGGAAACCTGTGTCCGTAAAGCCAGACACCAACAACTCATATGTCATCCCAACCACCCGCCCTGGAACATTCTCATGTCACAAAGCCCTCTCCATTCCAATCTCCCTTGGAGACATCACGAGCATGCGAACAGTGTCTAACATAACTTACACTGTATAACAGTGTTCTTTGCAGCAGGCATATTAACCCTCTGCGCTACTTGATGGTGAGTCTAAACTGCCACTAGACAAAACTTCAATCTCTCTCTCTATCAGGGACATTAATCACAAGCGTTATCTTGACATTTTTAATGCTGCCTGAAAACTGGACGCGCATGTGTTTTTAAATTGTAACTTATTGCTAAACACAGCGCCCCTTCCCAGGTCAGCGCCCAGTGCGGCTGCACCAGTCGCACTGCCCTAAAGCGGAAGCCGGCCCTGAACAACGGCATATGACTATGTCAGAGTTGTCTTTTTCAGCATTTCACTCTGTTAGAAAGAGGCTACCCACAGTTATTAAGCACCGTTTTTAAGATCAGGATTGGCTTCCTACTTTTTCCTCTAACAGTTTCAGCTATTTCAGGGGGAAAGAACATTCTAGAATGTTGTACATAATTTGATTGACGCACAAACCAGTGGAAAACTGTTGGGGCATTCAGGACACGGGGTAATACAGAAGGCTCTACAGACCCTTTCTCTAACAACAAATAAGATACAGGGTCGTGCAAATAAATGGAAGACGGTAGATGGTTGCTACATGCCTCGTTATAGATCATGCGCCTCAGACAGACTTTTCTGGAGAGGAGTGTGCTTTGTACGGTACCATAGAGATAAGCCACAGAGCTCACCCCTCCACAAGTCCTATGGGCCATCTTTCCAACTCACTCACAGGGGTATTGTGGAAAAGCATTGATTTGTGGAGATGGAAAAAATAACCTCAACCTATTCCCAACGAAAACATCCCTTATTCCCAACTAAAACACCCCTTGTTAATGAAAGCAGATGATCAAAAACAATGTTTGCACTAACGAAAAGGCAAGAATTACTGTCATGGAGTAAGTCCATAGGTAGGTTTTATAGTGAGAAGAAATCAGTAAAGAATTATAAATAAAAGTGTGAGAAGTAGATGTTGGATGTGTGAAGCCCAGTGTTGGTCTGCTTTTAGCTAAGACCTTTTGGTCTTACTAAAATATATATTGATGTATATATGTCGCATACTTATAGGGGGTTTCATCCAGTCCTCTTCACCCATTGGTCTGATGTTGTGTCATTCACATTTTATTACCTCCCACTACAGCAAACAGCATGGGACAATAGTTCAGCTCACTTCAGCCATTGGTAAACTTCATTGTGAGTGACGGCATTCCGCTCTTTTACAAGAAGTACATCCACACACAAACTAGTTTACTTCAGTGCGATTACTATGGCAATAAGTGCTTTTTGAGACTAAAAACATTTTTGCTTTTAGCCAATGTTGTTTTTATTTTGGCAAGGGCCGAGCAGCTCCCCTGACAATAAAGTTTTAAAAAATAACTGTAACAAAACATTTGAAATTCAAAAGTCTGACAGTCGGTAGTAGACCAATTAGCTCTCCCAATACTTGTTTTTCACAGCTGGTGCTGTGGAATACCAGAGTTGTCAAATACCAAGGATGCCTAGTCTTGTTTCAACCTCATGCCTCTTTCTTTCAACACACTACACTTTCTGTCATTTTATAACACCTTTGCAGGTTCTTTTCCAGACCTGATTTCACTGTATGCCACAAATATCTTTTCTTCCTCTGACTTCTCCCTTTTTTGCCTTGAGCTATTTTGCTGATGGCCAAAGTATGATGATGAAAAATTAGTTCTGTTTCCAGAAAGGACTGGTACTCCCCTCCAGCAACCACAAGCACAAAATAATCAGTGGTCAAGCCTAAGATGCCACAAATGAGACCAATTTCAGCAAGTATTTCCTTCCTCTATCATACCCTCTACTTACAGATAGGGAGCAAGTGAGAGGAACTCTAAGGTGAGGTGGGATCTACATTCCACCATATTTCCTACGCTTACACAGTGAGTAGTTGGTGGTTGTGGATGCTGCTTCGTATTGAGTGTACCCCAACAATTTAGGTGGGTCAGATGCCAGTCTGAGTAAGTGACCCTGACAATCACTGGGTGAGGTAATGTTTCAAACATCTGACAGTCATTTCTGAAGCAGCAACAAGTCAAAAGCAGTAGACAAAATATGAAGCCTTCAGAATGGCGAGTAGCTTTAGTCAACAGTCATAATGACAGAGGGAAATGACTTGACCGTGCATAATGGCAAATTGATATAGTTGCAAATAACCTCTCCCCAGTTTAATGAAGAACAAAAAGGAAACCCATCAATTATCTTTTAAGATGCATTACAGCGTTGTTATCTTGTAAGAGCTAACGATTCATGAAGTAAACTTAAAAACTGTGTTATCCTGTCATTTGATAGTTAAAGAATGAAGTGATAACTGCAGAACACACAGATAACCTCCAGGACATATGAAAAACTTACACACACAGAAATACCGACTTAGGGGCCTATTACAATGTCGGTCGGACGACCGTCCGACCGACACCGTAGCTGGATGGAATCCGCCCGACTATTAGTCGGTGCTTCCACCCACCGAATTAGGATGCGACCGCCCTATGGGGGTTCGGAAACATCAATTTTTCCATTGCAGCTTGTGCGACGGCCGGAAAAGAGGCTCAGCACAAGCTGCAAGAGAAAAAGTTATATTTTCAAACATCCATGCACCTTGTACCAGGCACCTTGCGGTGCCTGCCACACGGTCCATGGAAGTTTGGGGGGCACCGCAGGTGCCCCCAGGCCTCATAGCGGAGGCCGCAGGGGGATGGTGGCCCCTCTACGGGCCCCTACAGTCTGTTTCCAACAGCCTTTCTATAGCGGTCAGCCTGCCATAGAAAGGCTGTCGGAAATGTGTATCGAAGTCCCAACGGCCATTTTGGGGATTACGATCCGCCCTCCTTGAGCCTTCGGAAGCTGAGCGGATTCCCCCCATGGGTTTCCCTCCGACCGCCAGTATCGTAATACGGCGGTCAGAGGGTAACATCTGATGTCGGGCGGAAAGCCTCCGACGAGCTGTCGAATGGCTTTCCGCCCGACATCATAATGAGGCCCATAGTGGTAAAATGCTGATGCCTTTGTAATAGGGTAAAAATTGCATTTCATCATGAAATGAGCTATACAGAGGGAGAGAGCATATTGATTCTAATATGCCAACCTAATCCTCTCAATCTAACCATACCTCTGATTGGCATGTTTAATTTACCTGTAGGTCCTTCATATATGGTACAACGGGTACCCGGGGCTTGTAAGTTAAATGTCACTGATGGACTGCAGCAGCCATTGTGCCATCAACTACAGTGAGAGGGCAAACATGACTGAGGGCCTAGTATTTGTAGCATGGCTATTGCATTTTTTAAATACAAATTCAATGTGTTAAAATAACTCCTTTTGACAGATCAAAATCTTCCTTTTAAATATTAATAAGTAACCCCTACGTAGGCCTTATTGCCCATAAGGCAGGGTGCATGGCATTTAGAAGTAGGACATATAGGAATTGAATGTTAAACAAGGCTGCCTGTTCCATAGTAAAATACTGGGTTACATTATGCCATTTAATAATGTCAATTTCAGTAAGGAAACAGCTAGAAAAATAATAAAACAACTGTTTCTAATAGTTATTAAAAATCCAATTCAGTGATGAAGTCAAATGTTTGATAAATATTAAGGTAAAAGTACTTTTGGAAATGTACCTTTTCCCTTCCTAAAGTCTCTGGAGACCCATTTGCATTTGTTCTCACACTTCTGCAAACCAGTAACTAGCATTTGAAGAGGTTGCAACTGTTCCCAGAGCAGAGAACATGGGCCTAGGTATGGGGAGGTGTTGTTGTTCCCTTGACAGGATGACAAGTGGGGTTGGGCCCAGGAACTGGAGTAACTTCAAAGAGGCTCCCCCTGTCACAGGCAAATGTTATCTGACACCTGGGCAGGACCCTTCCTTTGTCCCACCAGACATGCAGGCCCCAGTCACAGTGGGTCTCTTTTTGACATTACAGTGTCAAATCCTGCTGGAGCGTCAAATTCTGCTTGACAGGTCTGCTGGGGTTTAGATATAATTCTTGGAGTGCACTTAAAAGCATAGGAAACAGGAAGCCAGTGAGTTTCAATCCACTTTATTGAAGTTTATTCATTATAACAATTGCACATCAGCACAGCCAACGTGTTTCGTCCTTGCAGACTTCTTCAGGTTTGGGTTATTGCTCAATACCTAATGCTGCACGGAATGAAGACATATCAAAATGACGATGTCCAGTGAAGGTTCAAGATAATAAGTTGGGTGGTATAGTACCCCCTGTTCAATCTCATTCATCCAAGTCAAAGTTCCATGTCAAGAGCAAGACGGGCTGTCGGTTTATTGACATTTCTGCATTCCATGCATTATTCAATAAAGTGGATTGAAATTCACGAACAAGACTCCTGAGGAATTTGATTGGATATTTAATCCCTAACATCTGTGGATAGAACATTACATGGAACTTGTTGTAATGCTGCTAACTGAGCGAAACTGAACATATAATGTTATGCTCCTTTTCATTTTGTTGGCTCTTACAAAAGACATCTACAGCAAGTTTAGAATCAGTCCATTAGATAAAGCATCAATCATGAACTTGACTCTGGTAGAAATACATAAAACAATGACAGCACACTAAAGATCAATTATACGATTCTCATAAATCCTTCTCTCTATGGCTTGCTCCTACTTCCTTATGCTTAGGACAATATGAAATGTACAAAGATTATATCATCATGTCCCTCTTTAGGACTGTGATGGTGTCAGAGGAAAGCCCAGTCAAGTAGAATATGTCTTATTACGAGGCTGTATTAAAACCTTCAGTTTACCAATGTGGTTAGACACTCAAAAAGTCATCGGAAACCTCCAAATCAGGAGTCTCCAACCTTTTCTGTAGTGAGAGCTACTTCTGATCAGTGAAAATCTTCATGAGCTACTGAAGGCTAAACAGCTTGTGAATTTTTACCAGACATCCCCACGCCCAGCTTCATTGACTTTGACTACTGCTTAATGCTTAATGTCCGTAGAGCCAGATACCATGGTTTGAACAAAATACTTTGACTAGAGGCGCTATGACAGGGCTGCCATGTGTGTCAGTGAGGTCTTTGGGGATGTATGAACATTTGTGCTTATAAATGGGATATATTTTTATTGGTGACTGAGAGCCTGTGTTGTATGTAGTTGCAGCGCAGGACATACCTTTTGCCATATGTGGCCCTGTTACAGGTATAACACACACATACAATAATATTTTTTAAATGAGAAAAATTTAGAGTGCAGAAAAATGTTCAGCAAAAATGTTCATAACATGGAACATTTTTCTGCACATTAAATTTCTCTCATTTAAAAAAATTGCTTTATTGTTCAGTTATACTTATGGCACAGTGTCTACTAGCTACTTGGAGCAAGAGGGCTGCTGTTTGTAAATGTGACACTTTGAAATGGGAGAACATTAAAATGAACAGTTAGTTAATCATTAAGGTAACTTTTCATAAAAAATTTCTTCCATTTAAAAGCATTCAGAAACATCATTTTGTTCACAGCTCCAATATTAAGTTAATGAGAAATTCAATTTAAGAGTTAAATACATCAGTGCTTCAATTGTTCACCTCTGTGCCCCAGCCTGGGTCATAAATATGACTGCACACTGCTCATTATCAGGCCCTGCAATCTGCAGCCTGATTATAATAATGTACAATAAACACAGCCTCCCTTTAACTTTAAAAGGGAAATATGACCTTGTGCTTATTTAAAAATGAACTCAAGGCTTTGAGCTATTCTGAAGGTGTCTGGGGGTTCTTGGTAGCTCCGGATGGACTGGTTGGAGACACCTGCTCCAAAAGAAGAAGTGAATATTATTTTTACTTATTGTTAGTATCACAAGAAAGCACAAACAATATCACAACTACAGTTAAAATTTTTCAACAATAACTACAATTATGTTGATAGTGATGCTTCATAGATGGTTTCAGCCGACACATGTTTCGTCCCTACATTGGGACTTTTTCAAGGCTATATAAAAAAAAAATCATATTTGAATGTGTTAAGTGGTGAGCACAGGTCTCAAAGTCTTCTTGTACGTCGGCAGAGTCACAGAAAAATCTGCTCCACTGATTGGTACGTAGGCTGTTTCTTCTAAAAAAAAAACATAGATCAATGTGTCGTACCCTTCGTAATTTAATGCATGTAAGGTAAAGTTCCAGCAAAACAAAGCTTCCAAGAGGTTCAACCTCCCGCAACAAGTTCTGATTGCACGACACACCAGTACAAATACGATCTCATTAATGGGCTTATCAAGGTCCCCAATTTTCTGAGGGCTACATCCTCTTTTCATCACTGCAGAGCAAGAAACTTGGCTGCTTTGTTTCTCTGGGACTGGATCATACATGCATTAGATTAGGAAGGATACGATACATTGATCTATACATTTTTGGAGAAGGAACAGCCTATGTACCAATAAGTGGAGCAGATTTTTCTGTGACTTTGCCGGTATATAAGAAGACTTCTAGACCTGTGCTCACCACTTTACACTTCCAAATATTATTTAAAAAAATGTAGCCTTCAAAAAGTCCCAATGTAGAGACAAAACACGTGTCGGCTGAAATCATCCATGAAGCATCACTATCAACATATCCATAGTTATTGATGAAAAATTGTAATTATAGTTGTGATAGTGTTTATGCTTTCTTGTGATACCAACAACAAGTAAAAATACTATTCATTTCATAATTTGGATGTTTTTGATGAATGTTTGAGTGTCTAACCACATTGATAAATGGAAAAATGTTCCTATATGTCTGAGCAACAAACAGTTACACTAATTCACCTAGACTAATACAATCAATATTATATGCACTATAAGAGTGCTCCACTAATTTATGGTTTGTTCGTGCCTGGGCTGGTAAATTGTTGTTTTCTCTGGCCCAAATATACACATTGTGGCAACGGGTGTGTTATAGGGTTTCAGAGCACCATTCTTGACTTACTTGACTTGTACTGCTCCAAAGGTAGAGATGTGTGACTGCTGTACCACTGTTGCCCATTGTACTAAGCTAATGTATTAAAATCTTCAGCTAAAGAGCAGACTGATTTTGTTTTTTTTACTTATTTAAGTTTTGTTCTATGGGTTAAATATTTCAAGGGTATGAGGGATTGTGTTTTTTGGGGGCAGGTGGTGGAGTTTCTTGGATTGTGAAATTTCAAAACAATCTTAAGAGTACCATGGAGTTACCAATTTGTCCTGTTGTAGAAATAAGACATGAAAAATATTCTGTTAAAATTAAATCAATGTCTAACAACATGAAAGGACTGTGTGAGTGGAGCTGGTTTGGGTGGTCACAGCATTATCAGAGATTGATGGGCTGCAATTGTGACAAATGTAGTTGCTTAGCAATGGTGTGATGACCCCCATTTTATTAATGGGCCCAAAACTGTATTAACAAGCAGTTCCCTTTTACACTAGTATATATTGGGTTTCATATAGCACAAACCTAGGTGTATATCAATAGAATGCTGCTCATTATTGGTGGTACTGGGAGACGATATAAGATTGTGTACATCAATTTTACATTTTAAATATTTCAATTGTTTATTGCATTTCACAATTGCATATTACTTTGCACTTATTCACAATCTGAGGCTCAGGGAGATTAATTAATTTGTCCAGAATCACTCAATTTTCAATCAAATGCCAGTTCCCCAGGTTTAAAAGTCAGCAGCTTAGAGTCTAGACCACATCTCCTATCCTTTACAGCAGCACAGTCCAAGGCTTATTAAAGGGGGAGATAAGGATTAAATGCTCAGAACAATGTAAAACAACACAATAAACTATTACTGGAGTCCAGCTCCTTCCTTAATGATGTGGGACTGTGGAATGAAGTACTGGAAATGCTGGTCAGAATCTGTCATCAGAGCTGACTAATCAGATCTCTTGAACTGTTCAAAATTTGGGGGAGCTCCTCCAAGCAAATCCGGCCTGGCCACTGTGTAATAAACTCATGCCAGGGCCATGGATACTAGGAACATCTTCTGGCTCAGGTGAAGATGTTTATTAGCCCAGACAGAAGACAACATTGCTTTGAGATGCAATTTTGGGCAGGAGGAGGAGGATGACCCGGAAGTACTGTGGCAGAGGTTTGCAGCAAAGTTCAAAGGGAAGAGGCCCTGACACCTAAGCTGAGAGGAACACTATAACCCTTTACAGCTGAACCCAGGATGGGAAGGCGGGCAGGCTCAAAGGACACCAGTCAACTGGGCAACCTCACACAAAGCCCTCCAGCCTTTTAGGTTGCCTAACTCACTCAAATCAAATTGCATTATGTCATGCACACTTGCAAACTCACACTCACATGCCTATTTACAAATTGAAATTGTAGTGAGTTTTGCAGTACTTCAAAACATGCTACAACAGTGCTATTCACAAACCTATGAGTCTATGCCTCTGCCTTTCCTATCTTTTTCTGTGTGGAGATTTCTGCCCCTCAAGCTGGAGATTTCTGTCCCCACACGTAAGTATATGTTTTAGTAGCAAAGATGGGAATAAATTCCCACCTAAAGTAAAACAATCAATATTCTTTACTTATACAGTAATAATTATTAAAATTGATGTATAGAATGAATTAAAAGCAATGTAATTATATTTATAAATAATGATCGTTACATTAGTTTTTAAGTGCAATAAACTCAATAAAATATGTTAGAATTAAATTAAATAATATGCACTATTTTTATATATTAGCATTAAATTATATTTATTTATATTTTTAGCTATAAACTTTTACAATCCAGTAGGCATCCTTTCCTGAAGAAGACCTGTAAAAAGACCTACCCATACGCTAACCATCATGCTGCCACAACTGACAGCCCCAATAAGCGCAGTTAGAGAAGACAATGCTAACTTTCCTAAAGACTGATGCAATTTGGGTGCCTCTTCTTACAGAGAGCGCCGTTCTGGGAATTTCAAGGGTGGTGGTGAAACCACAGCTCCTGTTTATTTTCATCCGCATATTTTGCCTGCTAAAAGTAGGCAACATGTGCAGGTGAAAACAGAGCTGGGAATGGGGAATAACGTTTGAGAAACCGAGTGGAAAGTCTGATTCATTTTATTATTCTTTAATTATAAGGGGCTAACATGGTTTGAGCTGATATTCCCCCATTCCGGAAGTACCAATGCTTGTGACATTGGTACTTTGTGAATACCAATCTGGGACTTCGGCAGTTCTTATAATTGGGCTCTAAGCCTATTCTGACACTGAGGACAATTCCAGCCTGATTCTGTTTAAAGAGCATTAGATTCTGTCTGAAGATTCTTCATAAGTTATCTTGAACCAAACGTTTCTCATTGCAGTCTCCAAAGAATCGAAAAGGCTCAAAAAGTCTATGGTGACCTTATTCTTTCCCAAGTATCTTGATGTTTAGGTACCCCAAATTTGTCATGGATTCAAGGGTTTTATGTTCAAATAAACCTGTTCACAAGGGTCAGCCTAGTCTTCAGAGAGCTATTATAGTGACAAAGAATCTTTTACAGAAGATCACAAGGAACAGCCCATAAACCATATACAACATTGAAGGAAGGAAATTTGACATGACAGAACTCAGTGTAAGAGATACTTAATGTAGGGAAAGACCAGGGAGTAGATTAAACTACAAAAGAGTTCTGTGGTAGGTTCACATAATAACACCCATAAAATATGTAAAAGATCAGCAACTGATAAGTTGATTGAATACAGGTCCTGTTGGATGAACATAGAGATGATATCATTTGTGGTGAAAGACAGATCAAAATTGTTTGACTGTATTTAGAAAGACATTTTTGATACATTTATAATGGAAGAAGCCCACTTCATTCTGCTTCTTGATTGTACCTCTTTTTCTGTCTCTTTCCACTGATTTCTGTTTCGATCTTTTTCATATCATTGGATGGAAGAATGACAACAGCGAATTTATGTATATAGATATTAACATGAAAATGTTATCTTTAATAGTCTATGTAAGTTGGAAGGTGTAGTTATATGTACTATATGAAACGTATTAATATCAGAGTACCTCAAAGCTTTTCTATTTCTAAACTAAATTACAGTTTGTCCCCTGCAAAATTGCCAACATGATGACTACAGGCGAGTGTTGCTGGGTGCCTCCAACAAAAACAATTAGTAAATGTATATATGAATACATATATAGGGGAATCAAATGGCTGGAGTGGCACACGAGTCACATAACACGTGAATACAGGCAAATGGCAGTAATTGCTATGAGCAAAAGTGTATTGAAGTGGATGCATAGCATACTAAAACACAACATGATGGATAAACAATCAATACATGTTTTCAAAGGTCGAAAAAGATACTTTGGGTGGAGGATTTCTGAAGCCATGATTCAATTAAATAATCAGTTACCAAGGAAACAAAGGAGAAAAAGTAAAAGCAAAAAAGAGCATTCAAAGAAATAATCCATGAGCATTTTTCGCAATTTTCTTTATTAAAGGGCTGTGGAACTTGATGGCTATGTTTGAGTGTTGCAGCACTAAACTGGTTGAAGGAACTGTTTCAAAACGGTTTTAGGCAGCATAAGAGGATAAAAATATTATAGCACAAATTTACTAATATTTGATGCATACAGCACAGCAACCAAGGTTGAAGAGAGAGTAAAACATGTGCCACATCTACTACTATCTTAGTAGAAATGGCACATGTTTCCTCTCCCCCAGTGCTGGAGCACTTTTTGCTTCCATGCACCAACGCAGCCACTCTTGCACCATATCGCAAGGGTGTGTGCTTTTTCTAAAGCATAGATTTTCCATTGAACGGTACCTTTCCAGTACAAAAACTATAGTTTAAGACTTTTACCACTTTGCATGTGTGCTCTACAATGCAGCACACATGCATATTCGGAAAAATGAAAACATTTTTCCTGGTTACACCTGCCTTGAGGAGGTATACAGTTGTGGCACAAATGTTAGAAGATAGGGGTTCACTGACAAAATATTGATGTTAAAAATATAGAAGTAAAAAATATTGATGCAAAAATATAGAATGCAAAAACATCGACTCCTATACTTCAGGTAAGTACAAAAATAGTGAGGAAAAAAATATCGATGTAAAAAATATAGTTGTACAAAATATCGAATTTTCTATATATATATATATAAATCTATATATAAAATAAAATAATAAATATCAAATACGTTAAATAATAAAATTAATATAAAAAAATTAAGTAGATTTAATATAAATTAAAAAAAATATAATAATTAAACTTAATTTAAAAAAGTTAAACATACATATATAATAATTCATATATATTTACTTTAAAACAATTAATAAACTATTAATTTTTATTTATTTTATAATTTTAAAATTATATAAAAATCTACAAATACATATATATATATATATATATATATATATATATATATATATTATCTACTGGCGGTCGCCAGTAGATAGTTATAGTTAGGACCTATTTTCCATAGGAAATCCGCGACATTCTATTTGAAATAACTCTTGCGTCGGTTGACGAATCTTCGCGAAATCTTCAAACTTTATGGCCCGCTCCGGTCCGCTCCTACCCTGAAAGTCTCGGGGTGATTCGTCAAGCGGGGGCCGAGAAAAAAGGGGGGTCCCAAAACGTGTTTTCCCCATTCATTTTCCCATAGGAAACTTTAGACACGGCTACAGCCCGAACTGCTGAACGGAATTACACCAAATTTGGCAAAGAGGTAGTTCTTGGTTCAGAAAGAACCCTTTTTGTTAAATGGTGTAAATCCGTTCAGTAGTTGCGGAGAAATTAAAAAATAAGAGTCAAAAATCAATTTCCCATAGGAAACTTTATGCAAGGCTACAGCCCGAACTGCTGAACGGAATTACACCAAATTTGGCAAAGAGGTAGTTCTTGGTTCAGAAAGAACCCTTTTGTTAAATGGTGTAAATCCGTTCAGTAGTTGCTGAGAAAATCAAAAGTAAAAACACATATATATCTGGGCGGAGCCTAACCACACATGTCATCGTGAGATCTGATTGGCTGTCAGCACTTCATCCTGGAATTGCTGGCAGCCATCTTGGGACCAATATAAATGACAGTACCCCATTGAAATGCATTGTAGTGAATCGAAGATTTTGAGGGTTACCAAAAGGAGAACTATAAAGGGTGATAACAGACTTTAGTTACATTAGAATTCATTTGTTGATGGTACCATACTAATTTCAGGAATTGTGGTGTGTTCTAAGGTGATTTTACCCTGTGAAAAACCTTCTGCTGGGATATCATGAATCATGTTTGAGAGAAAACTATTTTCACATGCTTGTCCCATACAGTTTTGGAAGGTGCTCCAGAAGCTAAAATGAGAGCATATTTTCTGTAAATTCACATTATCTTTCTCAGTCATGTGAGAATGAAGTCTGACATTCTCAGTAAAACATGTACATCCAACAAGGGCAGAGACTGTCAGTTGATTCCTTTGTGTTCTACTGCAGCTTCCCAGAGTGTTCTAAAGAACAACTAGAGTGCTAACAGCCTTACTTATGACAAAAGTATGGCACACCTGAAGCCATCTTGATTGGAATAAACTGGTAACACTTAAAACATTTAATTTAAAAAGGAACAAAATGATGGGGTTCATCTTGTCATAGAAATTATGGTTAGTGCTCTGGAAAGAAAAATTAGGACATGTTTCAAGTGTGATCTCAAATATCTTCCTGTTATATTTCAACAGGAGCAGCCTGTCAGTTGATGCCTCTGTGTTCTACTGCAGCTTCCCAGAGTGTTCTAAAGAACAACTAGAGCGCTAACAGTCTTACTTATGACAAAAGTATGGCACACCTGAAGCCATCTTGATTGGAATAAACTGGTAACACTTAAAACATTTAATTTAAAAAGGAACAAAATGATGGGGTTCATTTTGTCATAGAAATTATGGTTAGTGCTGTAGAAAGAAAAATTAGGACATGTTTCAAGTGTGATCTCAAATATCTTCCTGTTATATTTCAACAGGAGCAGCCTGTCAGTTGATGCCTTTGTGTTCTACTGCAGCTTCCCAGAGTGTTCTAAAGAACAACTAGAGCGCTAACAGTCTTACTTATGACAAAAGTATGGCACACCTGAAGCCATCTTGATTGGAATAAACTGGTAACACTTAAAACATTTAATTTAAAAAGGAACAAAATGAGGGGGTTCATTTTGCCATAGAAATTATGGTTAGTGCTGCAAAAAGAAAATGTAGGGCATGTTTTAAGTGAGATCTCAAATCCTCTTCTATTTCATTAGAAAATTCTGACATGCAGACTGAAACAATCACTTTCAATACCAGCAGTTGACTTCCAGTTAACTCCTTGGTGAGCAGTAGCTTTACTACAGTGATCTAATGAACAACTAGAGTGCTAACATTCTGAATTTATGGCAAATGTGTGACACATCTGAATGCCTTCTTGATGGAATCAAAGTAAAAAACTGAAAGCATTTCCTACTGAGGAGACTGCAGTAAATGAGGAAATTAGGAAACTTCATAACAAAGAAGTCTTCCAAGATGGCCACCAGTGAAAAAAGAGCCCAAATGTAGCACAAATATTTCCCAGATGTAGCCCACATATAGCCCAATGACAAAAGTGTGCAAAACACTTTTTATTTTTTAGTTTTTTTGCAGTTTTATGTAGTGCAGACTGGTCAGGTATTGGAGCGTTGCATCTTAAAACATGACCCCCCTACACTACAAAAACACCACTGCACTACCCTAAACCCTAAAACACTACCCCCAGCACGACCCGCTACACTACACAAGCACCACTGCACTATCCTAAACCCTAAAACACTACCCCCAGCAGGACCCCCTACACTACACAAACACCACTGCACTACCCTAAACCCTAAAACACTACCCCAACACCACTGCACTAACCTAAATCCAAAAACACTACCCCCAGCACGACCCCCTACACTACCCAAACACCACTGCACTACCCTAAAAAATGACCCCCTACACTACACAAACACCACTGCACTACCCTAAACCCTAAAACACTACCCCCAGCACGACCCCCTACACTACACAAGCACCACTGCACTACCCTAAACCCTAAAACACTACCCCCAGCACGACCCCCTACACTACACAAACACCACTGCACTACCTTAAACCCTAAAACACTAGCCCCAGCACGACCCCCTACACTACCCAAACACCACTGCACTAACCTAAATCCTAAAACACTACCCCCAGCACGACCCCCTACACTACCCAAACACCACTGCACTACCCTAAAACATGACCCCCTACACTACACAAACACCACTGCACTACCCTAAACCCTAAAACACTACCCCCAGCACGACCCCCTACACTACAAAAGCACCACTGCACTACCCTAAACCCTAAAACACTACCCCCAGCACGACCCCCTACACTGCCCGAACACCACTGCACTGCCCTAAACCCTGAAACACCAGCCCCTGCACGACCCCCTACACTGCCCGAACACCACTGCACTGCCCTAAACCCTGAAACACCAACCCTAGCACGACCCCCTACACTGCCCGAACACCACTGCACTGCCCTAAACCCTGAAACACCACCCCCTTCACGACCCTCTACACTGCCCGAACACCCCTGCACTGCCCTAAACCCTGAAACACCACCCCCAGCACGCCCCCTACACTGCCCGAACACCACTGCACTGCCCTAAACCCTGAAACACCACCCCCTGCACCGCCCCCTACACTGCCCGAACACCACTGCACTGCCCTAAACCCTGAAACACCACCGCCAGCACGACCCCCTTTACTGCTCGAACACCACTGCACTGCCCTAAACCGTGAAACACCACCTCCAGCAAAACCCCCTACACTGCCTGAACACCTTTGCTCTGCCCTAAATCCTGAAACACTAGCCCCAGCACGACCCCCTACACTGCCCGAACACCACTGCACTGCCCTAAACCCTGAAACACCACCCTCAGCACGACCCCCTACACTGCCCGAACACCACTGCACTGCCCTAAACCCTGAAACACCAGCCCCAGCAAGACCCCTACACTGCCCGAACACCACTGCACTGCCCTAGACTCTGAAACACCAGCCCCAGCAAGACCCCCTACACTGCCCGAACACCACTGCACTGCCCTAAACCCTGAAACACCAGCCCCAGCACAACCCCCTACACTGCCCGAACACCACTGCAGTGCCCAAAACCCTGAAACACCAGCCCCAGCACGACCCCCTACACTGCCCGAACACCACTGTACTGCCCTAAACCCTGAAACACCAGCCCCAGCACGACCCCCTACACTGCCCGAACACCACTGCACTACCCTAAACCCTGAAACACCACCCCCTGCACCGCCCCTACACTGCCCGAACACCACTGCACTGCCCTAAACCCTGAAACACCACCCCCAGCACGACCCCCTTTACTGCTCGAACACCACTGCACTGCCCCAAACACTGAAACACCACCCCCAGCACGACCCCCTACACTGCCCGAACACCACTGCCCTAAACCCTGAAAAGCCACAACCCTGCACGACCCCCTACACTGCCTGAACACCACTGCACTGCCCTAAACACTGAAACACCACCCCCTACACTGCCCAAACACCACTGCACTGCCCTAAACCCTGAAACACCACCCCCAGCACGACCCCCTACACTGCCCGAACACCACTGCACTGCCCTAAACCCTAAAACACCACCCCCAGCATTACCCCCTACACTGCCCAAACACCACTGCACTGCCCTAAACCCTAGAACACTACCCCCAGCACGACCCCCTACACTACCCGAACACCACTGCACTACCCTAAACCCTAAAATACTACCCCCAGCACAACCCCCTACACTACCCGAACACGACTGCACTGCCCTAAACCCTCAAACACTCCCCCAGCACGACCCCCTACACTACCCGAACACCACTGCTCTGCCCTAAACCCTAAAACACTCCCCCAGCACGACCCCCTACACTACCCGAACACCACTGCACTGCCCTAAACCCTAAAACACTCCCCCAGCACGACCCCCTACACTACCCAAACACCACTGCACTGCCCTAAACCCTAAAACACTACCCCCGCATGACCCCCTACACTACCCAAACACCAATGCACTACCCTAATCCCTAAAACACTACCCCCACATGACCCCCTACACTACCCTAAACCCTAAAACACTACCCCCGCACGACTCCCTACACTACCCAAAGACCACTGCACTACCCTAAACCCTAAAACATGACCTCCTACACTACACAAACACCACTGCACTACCCTAAACCCTAAAACACTACCCCCTACACTACACAAACACCACTGCACTACCCTAAACCCTAAAAAACTACCCCCAGCAGTACCCCTACACTACCCAAACACCACTGCACTACCCTAAACCCTAAAACACTACCCCCAGCAGTACCCCCTACACTACCCAAACACCACTGCACTACCCTAAATTACTACCCCCAGCACGACCCCCTACACTACCCAAACACCACTGCACTACCCTAAACCCTAAAACACTACCCCCAGCACGACCCCCTACACTACCCAAACACCACTGCACTACCCTAAACCCTAAAACACTCCCCCCAGCACGACTCCCTACACTACCCAAACACCACTGCACTACCCTAAACCCTAAATCTACCCCCAGCATGACCCCCTTCACTACACAAACACCACTGCACTACCCTAAACCCTAAAACACTACCCCCAGCACGACCCTCTTCACTACCTAAACACAACTGCACAATTTGTTACAGGCGTTGCAACGCAGGCCTGTGGTGCTTACTGGAAGTACCTAGTGGGCTAGTTGGGCCCCAGGGACCCTCAGGATTCAAGGTGACCTAATCCCCAACTTAAAACGCACCACGGGGCGCGTTTGCACAGTGGTGAAGGGAGGGGCGGGGCCTCAGGTGACATGTGCGCAAACACGCCCTGTGGTGCGTTTTAAGTTGGGGAATTAATTCCTTTGAATCCTGAGGGACCCTGGGGGCCAACTAGCCCACCAGGTACCTTCAGTAAGCACAACAGAGTTGCGTTGCAGAGAGGTGAAAAAAGGTGCGTGGCCTCGGAACGCCTCTCTGCAACTCAGCTCTGTGGTCCTAACGGTAGGTACCTGGGGGCTAGTTGGGCCCCAGGGACCCTCAGAATTCAAGGGGACTTAATCCCGCAACTTAAAACGCGCCACGGGATGCGTTTGCACACATGTCACCTCAGGCCCCCTCCCTTCACCACTGTGCAAACGCGCCCTGTAGCGCGTTTTAAGAGGTAGTTTTAATCCCCCTGCCCTATTATGTACTAGAGACTTGCAGAGGAGGTCATGCTAATCACAGGGGTACCCCAACGCATAGTGTTCCCTAGTGTATGTAGGTGTTTTCACTGTATTCTAAGTGTCTTTTAGCATAGCAATGGCTCTGGTTAGTCAGAGTCAGTTACCACCAGTACCCGTCTGAAAAAGTTGTGGGCACAGGATGATTTTGCAACAAGGCCTCTTTCTGCTCCTCTGTTGGTTCTTTCTGCACATCTTTTGCTTCTTTCTGTGCGTTTTTTCTTCTTTCTTCACATGTCCTACCTCTGTAGGCATAGTTAGAAACTAGCATTTAAAAAAACCTTTGAAATTCACTTAAAAAACCATAGGTTTCAGACACGTTATAGTTAGAAATTAGCATTTAAAAAACCTTTGAAATTCACTGAAAAAACCATAGGTTTCAGACCCGTTATAGTTAGAAATTAGCATTTAAAAAACCTTTGAAATTCACTGAAAAAACCATAGGTTTTAGGGACAGTTATAGTTAGTTGGACATTTCACTCGTACAAAACCATAGAAATTCCCCCGTTATAGTTAGTTCAGCTAACTATAACTCGCGCCCCCGCAATGCACTGCTGATGACGTCACATATTACATCACTCATGACATGGTCAGTGACATCACTGATGACATCACTGATGACATCTCAAATGACATCACTGATGACATCATCCATGTGATAATTTCATGCATCTTCTCACACCCTAATATAACTTTTGATACACCCACTCTAAATTACAGACTGCCATTCTCAAAACCATAGACACTCCAACACCAAAAACTACATACCCACTCACTGATTCTTAGGTCTACACACACATCCACTCACTCACCCGTACAGTCACTCATACTTAGTCACTCAGTACAGGACTATCATATGCACTCATACACCTATATAAACACTCACACACCGCCACTCATCCATAGAGGTACTCACACACCTAGTCAGTCATGCAAAAACTTAATCACACACCCATTTACTCACCTATACAGTTATACACACACCAGCTCACTTACTCATACAAATACTAGCACATTCTTACGCTCTTATACAATCACTGATACAAGTACACACTCATCCATACAGCCACTCTCACAATCACACACTCTCACTTATAGCCATTTATATACTCCAACACACATATATACTGCCTTTCACATATGTAGTTACTCACACATGTACCACTGAGATATACATTCAATCACTAACACACCCATACACACACTCACCCACCCATACAGTCCATCACAGATGCACTCTTGAAACCATGCACCCAGTGAATCACCAACTCACACATCTATGCACAGAGTCACACACACCCCACCCACACAAACACTCAGGCACCCATACAGATACTCAGACAATCAATCAATAACCCATGTAGACACTCATGTAGCTATTCAGAAAGCCATGCAGCCGCTTACAAACCAACAGACAGACGGATACAGACATTCACACAGTTTAGTCACTAACCCATGCATTCAGTAAGATACATTTAATCACTCACTTGTAGAGTCAGTCACTCACGTACTAAATCATCCATTCAGACACTTATACACCCACTCATTCTTCAATACGCCTTTCCCTATATATATTAAACATATTTAAACTTTACAGAAACACACAGTCACTGGATGATGTCATCAGTGATGTCATCAGTGATGTCATTTGAGATATCATCAGTGATGTCATCAGTGATGTCACTGACCATGTCATGAGTGATGTAATATGTGACGTCATCAGCAGTGCATTGTGGGCGCGAGTTATAGTTAGCTGAACTAACTATAACGGGGGAATTTCTATGGTTTTGTACGAGTGAAATGTCCAACTAACTATAACTGTCCCTAAAACCTATGGTTTTTTCAGTGAATTTCAAAGGTTTTTTAAATGCTAATTTCTAACTATAACGGGTCTGAAACCTATGGTTTTTTCAGTGAATATATATATATATATATATATATATATATATATATATATATATATATATAATATATATATATATATATATATATGAAAACAGGATTTTTGCCTCACGGCAAAATGATAGAAACGCACTCACTCGTGCCCTATGCCCTAGAACAAATCCCACAATCGGAGAGGGGTGGCGAACGGAAAAATATTCTGCGACAAAAAGAATCAAGACATATAGTGGCATTCAGAACTTTAGATCCGAGAGGTCTCAACCAAAATGAAGAACTTTATGTACACCTCCAATAAACCATTCAAAGAAATGAAAGATAACAAAGGAAAAAAGTAAAATATTAAAACAATCTAAAGAAAAAAACTCAACAGAGAATTGAAAATAAAAATATAAAGAAAAAGAAACGAAGCAAATAAAGAATGTGTGAGCTACAGAAACAAATTATCGCCAAGAATGGGTTAAATTTGCTGCCATTCTAAAGAATGCTCACTGGAGAGCAATAATTGAGAATGAGGGCACATAAATGGACACTAAGCATAGTTGGCCGTAAATGGATTAAAATGAACTATTTTAAAAAATCACATAGAAAAATGAGCACATTTAAATCACTTATAAACTTGATTTTTTTACAAGTTTTTATAAATGTTAAACTACACTAACCACAATGCACTTAGGAGAAAACAGGAAGTAACTGTGTGCAAATAGAAATAAAATATGTCTTCTTTTTCTATGTTACACTATCCCGGGAACAACACTTGTGTTAAGGCGAAACGCGTGGGGCATGGCGAACATCTAAAATAAAACCGCCTTGATTCCTGTACACGAGTGAGTGCGTTTCTATCATTTTGCCGTGAGGCAAAAATCCTGTTTTCATAAAATACCGGCGTGGCTCTGCCAGAAGAAACGCACCACCCCATCTAAGAGCGCCGGCGTCGAACAAGAGGGCTACATTGTGGCAAGATATATATATATATATATTCACTGAAAAAACCATAGGTTTTAGGGACAGTTATAGTTACAAATTAGCATTTAAAAAACCTTTGAAATTCACTGAAAAAACCATAGGTTTCAGATATGTTATAGTTACAAATTAGCATTTAAAAAACCTTTGAAATTCACTGAAAAAAACCATAGGTTTTAGGGACAGTTATAGTTAGTTGGACATTTCACTCGTACAAAACCCGTGAAATTCCCCGTTATAGTTAGTTCAGCTAACTATAACTCGCGCCCCGCAATGCACTGCTGATGACGTCACATATTACATCACTCATGACATGGTCAGTGACATCACTGATGACATCACTGATGACATCTCAAATGACATCACTGATGACATCATCCAGTGACTGTGTGTTTCTGTAAAGTTTAAATATTTTTAATATATATAGGAAAAGACGTATTGAAGAATGAGTGGGTGTGTAAGTGTCTGTATGGATGATTTAGTAGGTGCGTGACTGACTCTATAAGTGAGTGATTTAACATTTCTTACTGAATGCATGGGTTAGTGACTAAACTGGGTGAATGTCTGTATCCGTCTGTCTGTTGCTGTGTAAGTGGCTGCATGGGTTTGTGAATAGCTACATGAGTGTCTATATGAGTTATTGATTGGTTGTCTGAGTATCTGTATGGGTGCCTGAGTGTTTGTGTGGGTGGGGTGTGTGCGACTCTGTGCATAGATGTGTGAGTGGGTGATTCACTGGGTGGATGGTTTCAAGAGTGCATCTGTGATAGACTGTATGGGTGGGTAAGTGTGTGTAAGAGTGTGTTAGTGAGTGAATGTATGTCCCAGTGGTACATGTGTGAGTAACTACATATGTGAAAGGCAGTATATATGTGTGTTGGAGTATATAAATAGCTATAAGCGAGAGTGAGTGATTGTGATAGTGGCTGTATGGATGAGTGTGTGCTTGTATCAGTGATTGTATAAGAGCGTAACAATGTGCTAGTATTTGTATGATTAAGTGAGCTGGTGTGTGTATAACTGTATAGGTGAGTAAATGGCAGTGTGTTTAATTATTTGCATGACTGACTAGGTGTGTGAGTACCTCTATGGATGAGTGGCGGTGTTTGAGTGTCTATATAGGAGTAAGAGTGCATATGATAGTCCTGTACTGAGTGACCATAAGTATGAGTGACTGTACGGGTGAGTGAGTGGATGTGTGTGTGTAGACCTAAGAATCAGTGAGTGGGTATGTAGTTATTGGTGTTGGAGTGTCTATAGTTTTGCGAATGGCAGTCTGTAATTTAGATTGGGTGTATCAAAGGTTATATTAGGGTGTGAGGAGCTGCATCAGATTATCACGTGGATGATGTCATCAGTGATGTCATTTGAGATGTCATCAGTGATGTCATCAGTGATGTCACTGACCATGTCATGAGTGATGTAATATGTGACGTCATCAGCAGTGCATTGCGGGGCGCGAGTTATAGTTAGCTGAACTAACTATAACGGGGGAATTTCACAGGTTTTGTACGAGTGAAATGTCCAACTAACTATAACTGTCCCTAAAACCTATGGTTTTTTTCAGTGAATTTCAAAGGTTTTTTAAATGCTAATTTGTAACTATAACATATCTGAAACCTATGGTTTTTTCAGTGAATTTCAAAGGTTTTTTAAATGCTAATTTGTAACTATAACTGTCCCTAAAACCTATGGTTTTTTCAGTGAATTTCAAAGGTTTTTTAAATGCTAATTTCTAACTATAACGTGTCTGAAACCTATGGTTTTTTCAGTGAATTTCAAAGGTTTTTTAAATGCTAATTTGTAACTATAACGTGCCTGAAACCTACGGTTTTTTCAGTGAATTTCAAAGGTTTTTTAAATGACATTTTTTAAATGTATTAATTTTTATATTAATTTTTTTCATACTGATTTACTACATTTTTAGAAACAATTTCTTTTACATATTTTATTTTTTAAATTACATTGTAATTACATTATACATTACATTACAAAAAATACTTTCTCAGAATGAATTACTTTAGTTTAAATACTTAGCACATAGGCAATAGACTTTTAAGTACAGTAGTTACAGTTGTTGCAATGGGCAACACATTTTCAAACACAATGCAACATTCAGCTCAATGTGAATTTCTAGTTAAATGCAATTAGTTACTTTATGGATTACTTTTCTAACCACAGGACTGGATCCTAGATTCAGTCCTGGGACATCTCCTGTAAACAGTTGAGTAAAAGCGTTTTGGTTACAGTCGTGATTTTTAAGGAATATTATTGTATTTTAAAAGTTGACACTTAGAAACTTTTCCTCATAGAATCACCAATGTTATCCTATGGAAGGAAATTCACTTAGCAGGTAAAAACTGTTATCGTTACTTTTTCTTACTCAGTGTTGGATCCTGGATCCAGCACTGGTGCATCTCCTGTAAACAGTTGAAAAAATGCGTTTAAGTCATACAGGCGATTTTTAAGGAATATTTGTAGTTTGTGAAAATCGACACTTTGAAACTTTTCTGCTGAAAACCAGACAATGGATTCCTATGGAAGAAAAGATAAGTTACTGGTAAGTACGGTTAAAATTACTTTTCAGGGTCAGTGCTGGGCTAAAAGATGCAGCACTGGGTTCTCTCCTGATAACAGGTGAGTAAATCGGAATTCGTATTTCGGCTGATTTTAGAAGAATAATTTAAAGTTCCAAAACTCCACACTTAGAAGAATTTCCAAGTGAAACCAGTCAATGTTAGCCTATGGAAGAAAATTCAAGTTACTGGTAAGTACGGTTAAAATTACTTTTCAGGACCAGTACTGGGCTGAAAGATGCAGCACTGAGGTCTCTCCTGATAACAGGTGAGTAAATCAGAATTCGGATTTCGGCTGATTTTAGAGGAATATTTGTATGTTTCAAAAATCAACACTTAGAAACTTTTTCAGCAAAAAGCAGGCAATGATATCCTATGGAAGGAAATTCAAGTTACTGGTAAGTACGGTTAAAATTACTTTTCAGGATTAGTACTGGGCTGAAAGATGCAGCACTGAGGTCTCTCCTGATAACAGGTGAGTAAATCGGAATTCGTATTTCGGCTGATTTTAGAGGAATATTGTAAAGTTCCAAAACTCCACACACAGAAGAATTTCCAAGTGAAACCAGTCAATGTTAGCCTATGGAAGGAAATTCAAGTTACTGGTAAGTACGGTTAAAATTACTTTTCAGGACCAGTACTGGGCTGAAAGATGCAGCACTGAGGTCTCTCCTGATAACAGGTGAGTAAATCAGAATTCGGATTTCGGCTGATTTTAGAGGAATATTTGTATGTTTCAAAAATCAACACTTAGAAACTTTTCAGCAAAAAGCAGGCAATGATATCCTATGGAAGGAAATTCAAGTTACTGGTAAGTACGGTTAAAATTACTTTTCAGGATTAGTACTGGGCTGAAAGATGCAGCACTGAGGTCTCTCCTGATAACAGGTGAGTAAATCGGAATTCGTATTTCGGCTGATTTTAGAGGAATATTTTAAAGTTCCAAAACTCCACACTTAGAAGAATTTCCAAGTGAAACCAGTCAATGTTAGCCTATGAAGGAAATTCAAGTTACCGGTAAGTACGGTTAAAATTACTTTTCAGGATTAGTACTGGGCTGAAAGATGCAGCACTGAGGTCTCTCCTGATAACTGGTGAGTAAATCGGAATTCGTATTTCGGATGATTTTAGAAGAATATTTGCACAATGGTGAAGGGAGGGGGCGGGGCCTGAGGTGACATCTGTGCAAACGCGCCCCGTTGCGCGTTTTAAGTTGGGGATTAAGTCCCTTGAATCCTGAGGGTCCCTAGGGGCCAACTAGCCCACCAGGAACCTCCAATATGCGCCAGGGGCTGCGTTGCAGAGACGTGTAGAGAGGCCACACCCTTTTACACCTCTCTGCAACGCAGCTCTGTGGCGCTTTCTGGATGTACCTGTTGGGCTAGTTGGCCCCCAGGGACCCTCAGGATTGAAGGGGATTTAATCCCCAACTTAAAACGCGCCACGGGGCGCGTTTGCACAGATGTCACCTGAGCCCCGCCCCTCCCTTCACCACTGTGCAAACGCACCCCGTGGCGCGTTTTAAGTCGGGGGATTAACTCCCCTTGAATCCTGAGGGTCCCTGGGGGCCAACTAGCCCAACAGGTATATCCAAAAGCGCCACAGAGCTGCGTTGCAGAGAGGTGTAAAAGGGGCGTGGCCTCTGTACACCTCTCTGCAACGCAGCCCCTGGCGCATACTGGAGGTTCCTGGTGGGCTAGTTGGCCCCCAGGGACCCCCAGTATTCAAGGGGAATCGTTCCCTCTCTGCAAACGCGCCAGGGGGCGCGTTTGCAGAGTGGTGAAGGAAGGGGGCGGGGCCTGCGGGCCCGATCGTTTTTTTTGTTGTTGTTTTTTTTTGTCCCCTGAAGGGGAGCTGTGTGGCCCCCTTCCTTTTTCCTGTTTTTGGGCCCTGGGGACCCCATCCCCCAGGGCCTTACCCCTTTTTTAAATTAAATTTAAAAAAAAACGGGAAGGGGGCCGCGTGGCCCCCCTTCCCTGGGCCTGTATTGGCCCCGGGGACCCCACCCCCGGGGCATGGCCTCGATTTTTTTTCTTTGGAGGGGGCTGCCTGGCCCCCCTCCTCAGGTTATTTAAGGCCCCGGGGACCCCATCCCCCGGGGCCGGCCTTTCCGTTTTTTTTTAAATTTATTTTTTATTTTTGGGGGAGGGGGGCCGCGTGGCCCCCCTCCCGGGCCACTACTTGCCCCGGGGACCCCATCCCCCGGGGCTGGCCCTCTCCGTTGGGGACTGTGGGGGGGTCCCCAATCCCCCCACAGTCCCGCCGGCTCCCCGCGTCCCTTGGGAGCCGGCATTCCTTTTCCACATGGGGAGCTGCTAAGATGCAGCTCCCCATGTGGAAAAGCAATGTGCTTTGGATATTGGAAGAGAGAGCAGGTTTCCCTGCTCTCTCTTCCAATATCCAAAGCAGTTTGCTATGGCAGGACGGGAGCCGCGAGGCTCCCGTCCTGCCATAGCAAACTACAGTGTCCCGGGGTAGGCACCCCGGGACACTGCAGGAGCCGGCCCTGGGGGTGGCGGTCCCCAGGGCAATCAAGGGCTCCAGGAGGGGGCCGCGCGGCCCCCTCCCTTAAATTGCACAGCCCCGGGGAGGTGGTGGTCCCCGGGGCTCTGGGGGTCCGTAATGGACCCCACATTTATTTTATAAGTGCCCCGGGGAGGTGGTGGTCCCCGGGCGTGTGGGGGCTGGAGCCCCCCCCACACCTTATTCAAATTAAAAAAGAAGCCCCGGGGGTGGCGGTCCTCGGGGCTGCGGGAGGGCAGAAGAGCCCTCCCGCACTATTTTGCAATAAAGCCCCGTGGGGTGGCGGTCCCCGGGGCTTGGGGGCCCTTTGAGGCCCCCACACATAAAATTAACCCCCCACCATGCCCCCGGGACTTGGGCCACCCGGGGGCAAAATACATCGAGCGCGGGAGACCGCGCTTCGATTTTTTTTTCGGCAGGATTCGCGCACCCTGAGTGCATCCTGCCGATTTTTAAAAATTATTATTTTATTTTTTTGCCCAGGGGTCCTTGTGGGACCCCCTGAGCAAACCTAGGGGGTCAGGGTGTTTCTACCCTGCCCCCTTTGTGCGCTTTGCGCACTTGTTTCTGTCCCTCGGTTCTACCGAGGGACAAAATGGCTGCCAACATTTCCTCAATCGGAATGTTGACAGCCAGCTGACAGCCAATTAACATGCAGCCCGTGATCGGGAGGGTACGCGGACCCTACTCGGCCATAGATATCACTATCTTTTTACTTTTGATTTTCTCAGCAACTACTGAACGGATTTACACCATTTAACAAAAGGGTTCTTTCTGAACCAAGAACTACCTCTTTGCCAAATTTGGTGTAATTCCGTTCAGCAGTTCGGGCTGTAGCCGTGTCTAAAGTTTCCTATGGAAAATTGCATGGGGAAAACGCGTTTTGGGACCCCCTTTTTCTCGGACCCCGCTGACGAATCCCCCGAGACTTTCAGGCTAGGAGCGGACCGGAGCGCCCCACAAAGTTTGAAAATTTTGCGAAGATACGTCAACCGGCAAGAGAGTTATTTCAAATAGAATGTCGCGGATTTCCTATGGATAATAGGTTGTAACTATAACTATCTACTGGCGACCGCCAGTAGATAATATATATATATATATATATATATATATATATATATATATATATATATATATATATATATATTATCTACTGGCGGTCGCCAGTAGATAGTTATAATTAGGACCTATTTTCCATAGGAAATTCACAACATTTTATTTCCAATAACTTTGGCGCCGGTTGATGAATCTTCGCGAAATTTTCAAAGCTTATGGCCCGCTCCGGTCTGCTCCTATCCTGAAAGTGATTCGGCAAGCGGGGGCCGAGAAAAATTCATTTGTTGATGGTACCATACTAATTTCAGGAATTGTGGTGTGTTCTAAGGTGATTTTACCCTGTGAAAAACCTTCTGCTGGGATATCATGAATCATGTTTGAGAGAAAACTATTTTCACATGCTTGTCCCATAGAGTTTTGGAAGGTGCTCCAGAAGCTAAAATGAGAGCATATTTTCTGTAAATTCACATTATCTTTCTCAGTCATGTGAGAATGAAGTCTGACATTCTCAGTAAAACATGTACATCCAACAAGGGCAGAGACGGTCAGTTGATTCCTTTGTGTTCTACTGCAGCTTCCCAGAGTGTTCTAAAGAACAACTACAGTGCTAACAGCCTTACGTATGACAAATGTATGGCACACCTGAAGCCATCTTGATTGGAATAAACTGGTAACACTTAAAACATTTAATTTAAAAAGGAACAAAATGATGGGGTTCATTTTGTCATAGAAATTATGGTTAGTGCTGTAGAAAGAAAAATTAGGACATGTTTCAAGTGTGATCTCAAATATCTTCCTGTTATATTTCAACAGGAGCAGCCTGTCAGTTGATGCCTTTGTGTTCTACTGCAGCTTCCCAGAGTGTTCTAAAGAACAACTAGAGAGCTAACAGTCTTACTTATGACAAAATTATGGCACACCTGAAGCCATCTTGATTGGAATAAACTGGTAACACTTAAAACATTTAATTTAAAAAGGAACAAAATGAGGGGGTTCATTTTGCCATAGAAATTATGGTTAGTGCTGCAGAAAGAAAATTTAGGGCATGTTTTAAGTGAGATCTCAAATCCTCTTCTATTTCATTAGAAAATTCTGACATGCAGACTGAACAATCACTTTCAATACCAGCAGTAGACTTCCAGTTAACTCCCTGGTGAGCAGTAGCTTTACTACAGTGATCTAATGAACAACTAGAGTGCTAACATTCTGAATTTATGGCAAATGTGTGACACATCTGAATGCCTTCTTGATGGAATCAAAGTAAAAAACTGAAAGCATTTCCTACTGAGGAGACTGCAGTAAATGAGGAAATTAGGAAACTCCATAACAAATAAGTCTCCCAAGATGGCCACCAGAGAAAAAAGAGCCCAAATGTAGCACAAATATCACCCAGATGTAGCCCACATATAGCCCAATGACAGAAGTGTGCAAAACACTTTTTATTTTTAGTTTTTCTGCAGTTTTATATAGTGCAGACTGGTCAGGTATTGGAGCGTTACATCTTACTTGGACCCCTTATTGCGTATTTTGCACAAAGTACATGAGATTGATCTTGCAAAACATTGAACTTTACGATTCTGTTAACCTGAAGTTGCTCTGAACCGGGCTTTGTAACACCCGTTTTTACCTACTGGTTTTAATTAATTCTCACTGTATTGTATTAGGAAAGAGGATTTACTGTTTTTATGTACACTTTTATGATTTATGTTTCTAAATCAGATTGAATAAAGTTTAATGAATTCTATGGCAGGACGGAGGCGAGGATTATGCATATCTTTCCTCACTTTATTTGCATAGCAGTTCAAAGAAAACGTAACACAACAATCATTAAACAAAAGACTACACAACCCATGAACCATTAGGGGGTAGTCTCCAAGGCAACTATAGTCCAATCATATCACAGTCCATCGTATATAATATCGTGACGTCCCTTCCGCTTCCTCTTTCTTCACTGCTCGTCAGTTAAGTGCATTCCTTACATTCTTGGCTTAATCTGACGTTGTTGCTGTTTGTATAGCGGTTTCTTGTGCACGTTATTAGCATTATTGCCTTGGTATTGTTTCATATTCCCTGCGCAGCAGGCTCTTGCCCGAGCGCGTTCTCCCCTCGCAGTTTCTCCCGCTGTGCGCTCTGCGCGCGGTGAGATCCTGTCAGGCGCGTCTGGTCCGAGCGAGGCAACTCCGTCGAGCGCTCCCGCTGGTCTTTACTCGCGTTTGGGAATCCGGTCACTCCTTTAGTGTCCGCTTGATTCCCGACCAACCCTCGCCTAATTTTGACACCGCTACGCGGTGATTTCCCCAGACGGCCACGTTAGTGACCAGCACCACCTGGTGGTGGTAATTGGTATTGCGCCTCAGTCTATTCTTATAACAGCTTCGGGGAAAGCCCAGCTGTTGGAGCACCGGCGAGGGGGCTGCCTTAAGGATTTTAAGGGCATTTGTTCTGTGCTCACACCCTCTGCTATCATGTCTTCTCCAGAAGACCATTTTTACTCCTCCTACCAGGAAGTGGAGGAGGAATGGCCCCCCAACTTCTCCCTCCAGCAGTGGACCAAGCCCTCTCTCTGGCTATTTCTAGGGCGCTGGCTCCTCTTAGGGATCAGGTTGATAATCTGGCGAAAAGCATCCCTGGGGTGTTCAGTGAGCCAGATCTGGTGGTGGCGGGTCCCAGTAGCTCCCAGATGGGGAATAAAAGGGCCATTAAGCATAACGCGGGGCACTTGGAAGGATTTGATAAACTTACAAAGACCTTCCTCAAGAGTGCGCGAACGCTAAAACATGCACCCTGCCGGGAGGAGGACGAGCCCGGAGAAAATTGCGACGCTGTCACCACTATTGTAGACCCCGACGGCGGGTTTCCCTTAGAGGGAGAGGATGTATCGGAGGACGATTTCTCCTCCGATGAGGATAAGGACTCGGGGCGTCCCTGGCGTCCAGAGTCCCACTCCTCTCAGTCCCCGGTTGGGGACGGGGTCCACTCGGACATGTTCCAGCCTACCCAAATTTACCATCCTAGGTCAGCGGAGTGGACCCCTGACGCCAAAGTGGCAGAGTATGTGGTGGGGAAAATCCATCAACCCCTTGAAAGGGAGGTCAGGAATAGGATGAGGGGAGAATGCCCCAGGCTCTCACTGAAGGGGAAGGTGGCACACACGCCTGAAATTGATGAGAAACTATGTACCTTTTTCTCCAAGTATATGAGGGATCCCAAGAAAGGAATTGATAGGTCTTGGACGTGGTAGGGCCCTGACCCAAATTATTCAATTGGCGGAGTGTTCCAAAGAGTCAGGATCCCCTTTGTCCACGGATATTGTGGCTGGTTGGGCGCACTACCCTAAACCCTAAAACACTACCCCCTCCACTACCCAAACACCACTGCACTACCCTAAACCCAAAAACACTACCCCCAGCACGACACCCTACACTACCCAAACATAACTGCACTACCCTAAACCCTAAAACACTACCACCAGCACGACTCCCTACACTACCCAAACACCACTGCACTACCCTAAACCCTAAATATACCCACAGCACAACCCCCTACACTACACAAACACCACTGCACTACCCTAAACCCTAAGACACTACCCCCAGCACGACCCCTTCACTACACAAACACCACTGCACTGCCTTAAACCCTAAAACACTACCCCCAGCACGACCCCCTACACTACACAAACACCACTGCACTACCCTAAACCCTAAATCTACCCCAGAATGACCCCCTACACTACACAAACACCACTGCACTACCCTAAACCCTAAAACACTACCCCCAGCACGACCCCCTTCACTACCTAAACACAACTGCACTACCCTAAACCCTAAAACACTACCCCCAGCACGACCCCTTCACTACCCAAACACAACTGCATTACCCTAAACCCAAAAACACTACCCCCAGCACGACCCCTACACTACCCAAACACCACTGCATGACCCTAAACCCTAAAACACGACCCCCTACACTACACAAACACCACTGCACTACCCTAAACCCTAAAACACTAGAACCCAGCATGACCCCCTACAGTACACAAACACCACTGCACTACCCTAAACCCTAAAACACTACACCCTACACTACACAAACACCACTGCACTACCCTAAACCCTAAAACACTACCCCAGCACTACACAAACACCACTGCACTACCGTAAACCCAAAACACTACCCCAGCACTACCCCTACACTACCCAAACACCACTGCACTACCCTAAACCCTAAAACACTACCCCCAGCATGACCCCCTACACTACACAAACACCACTGCACTACCCTAAACCCTAAAACACTACCCCAAGCACGACCCCCTACACTACCCAAACACCACTGCACTACCGTAAACCCTAAAACACTACCCCCAGCACGACTCCCTACACTACACAAACACCACTGGACTACCTAAACCCTAAAACACTACCCCAGCACGACTCCCTACACTACCCAAACACCACTGCACTACACTAAACCCTAAATCTACCCCCAGTATGACCTCCCACACTACACAAACACCACTGCACTACCCTGAACCCTAAAACACTACCCCCAGCATGACCCCCTACACTACCCAAACACCACTGCACTACCCTAAACCCTAAAACACTAACCCCAGCATGACTCCCTACACTACCCAAACACCACTGCACTACACTAAACCCTAAATCTACCCCCAGCATGACCTCCCACACTACACAAACACCACTGCACTACCCTGAACCCTAAAACACTACCCCCAGCACGACCCCCTACACTACCCAAACACCACTGCACTACCCTAAACCCTAAAACACTAACCCCAGCATGACCCCCTACACTACCCAAACACCACTGCACTACCCTATACCCTAAAACATGACCCCTACACTACACAAACACGACTGCACTACCCTAAACCCTAAAACACTACCCACAGCATGACCCCCTACACTACACAAACACCACTGCACTACCCTAAACCCTAAAACACTACCCCCTACACTACACAAACACCACTGCACTACCCTAAACCCTAAAACACTACCCCCAGCATGACCCCCTACACTACACAAACACCACTGCACTACCCTAAACCCCCTACACTATACAAACACCACTGCACTACTCTAAACCCTAAAACACTACCCCAAGCACGACCCCCTCACAACACAAACACCACTGCACTACCCAAAACCCTAAATCTACCCCCAGCACGACCCCCTACACTACCCAAACACCACTGCCATACCCTAAACCCTAAAACACTACCCCCAGCATGAACCCCTACACTACCCAAACACCACTGCACTACCCTAAACCCTAAAACACTACCCCCAGCACTACACCCTACATTTCACAAACACCACTGCACTACCCTAAACCCTAAAACACTACCCCAGCACTACCCCCTACACTACCCAAACACCACTGCACTAACATAAACCCTAAAACACTACCCCCAGCACAACCCCCTACACTACACAAACACCACTGCACTACCCTAAACACTAAAACACTACCCCAGCACGACTCCCTACACTACCCAAACACCACTGCACTACCCTAAACCCTAAATCTACCCCAAGCATGACCCCCTGCACTACCCAAACACCACTGCACTACCCTAAACCATAAAACACTACCCCCAGCATGACCCCCTACACTACACAAACACCACTGCACTACCCTAAACCCTAAAACACTACCCCCAGCATGACCCCCTACACTACACAAACACCACTGCACTACCCTAAACCCTAAAACACTAGAACCCAGCACGACCTCCTACAGTACACCAACACCACTGCACTACCCTAAACCCTAAAACACTACCCCCTATACTACACAAACACCACTGCACTACCCTAAACCCTAAAACACTACCCCCAGCACGACCCCCTACACTACACAAACACCACTGCACTACCGTAAACCCAAAACACTACCCCAGCACTACCCCCTACACTACCCAAACACCACTGCACTACCCTAAACCCTAAAACACTACCCCCAGCATGACCCCCTACACTACACAAACACCACTGCACTACCCTAAACCCTAAAACACTACCCCCAGCACGACCCCCTACACTACCCAAACACCACTGCACTACCCTAAACCCTAAAACACTAGCCCCAGCACGACTCCCTACACTACACAAACACCACTGGACTACACTAAACCCTAAATCTACCCCCAGCATGACCTCCCACACTACACAAACACCACTGCACTACCCTAACCCCTAAAACACTACCCCCAGCACGACCCCCTACACTACCCAAACACCACTGCACTACCCTAAACCCTAAAACACGACCCCCTACACTACACAAACATGACTGCACTACCCTAAACCCTAAAACACTACCCCCAGCATGACCCCCTACACTACACAAACACCACTGCACTACCCTATACCCCCTACACTATACAAACACTACTGCACTACTCTAAACCCTAAAACACTACCCCCAGCACGACCCCCTCACAACACAAACACCACTGCACTACCCTAAACCCTAAATCTACCCCCAGCATGACCCCCTACACTACCCAAACACCACTGCCATACCCTAAACCCTAAAACACTACCCCCAGCATGACCCCCTACACTACACAAACACCACTGCACTACCCTAAACCCTAAAACACTAGAACCCAGCATGACCCCCTACAGTACACCAACACCACTGCACTACCCTAAACCCTAAAACACTACCCCCTATACTACACAAACACAACTGCACTACCCTAAACCCTAAAACACTACCCCCAGCACGACCCCCTACACTACACAAACACCACTGCACTACCGTAAACCCAAAACACTACCCCAGCACTACCCCCTACACTACCCAAACACCACTGCACTACCCTAAACCCTAAAACACTACCCCCAGCATGACCCCCTACACTACACAAACACCACTGCACTACCCTAAACCCTAAAACACTACCCCAGCACGACCCCCTACACTACCCAAACACCACTGCACTACCCTAAACCCTAAAACACTAGCCCCAGCACGACTCCCTACACTACACAAACACCACTGGACTACACTAAACCCTAAATCTACCCCCAGCATGACCTCCCACACTACACAAACACCACTGCACTACCCTAACCCCTAAAACACTACCCCCAGCACGACCCCCTACACTACCCAAACACCACTGCACTACCCTAAACCCTAAAACACGACCCCCTACACTACACAAACATGACTGCACTACCCTAAACCCTAAAACACTACCCACAGCATGACCCCCTACACTACACAAACACCACTGCACTACCCTAAACCCTAAAACACTACCCCCTACACTACACAAACACCACTGCACTACTCTAAACCCTAAAACACTACCCCCAGCATGACCCCCTACACTACACAAACACCACTGCACTACCCTATACCCCCCTACACTATACAAACACTACTGCACTACTCTAACCCTAAAACACTACCCCCAGCACGACCCCCTCACAACACAAACACCACTGCACTACCCTAAACCCTAAATCTACCCCCAGCACGACCCCCTACACTACCCAAACACCACTGCCATACCCTAAACCCTAAAACACTACCCCCAGCATGAACCCTACACTACCCAAACACCACTGCACTACCCTAAACCCTAAAACACTACCCCCAGCACTACCCCCTACACTACACAAACACCACTGCACTACCCTAAACCCTAAAACACTACCCCAGCACTACCCCCTACACTACCCAAACACCACTGCACTAACATAATCCCTAAAACACTACCCCAGCACAACCCCCTACACAACACAAACACCACTGCACTACCCTAAACCCTAAAACACTACCCCCAACACAACTCCCTACACTACCCAAACACCACTGCACTACCCTAAACCCTAAATCTACCCCCAGCACGACCCCCTACACTACCCAAACACCACTGCACTACCCTAAACAATAAAACACTACCCCCAGCATGACCCCCTACACTACACAAAGACCACTGCACTACCCTAAACCCTAAAACACTACCACCAGCATGACCCCCTACACTACTCAAACACCACTGCACTAACCTAAACCCTAAAACACTACCCCAGCACGAGCCCCTACACTACCCATACACCACTGCACTACCCTAAACCCTAAAACACTACCCCCATCACGACTCCCTACACTACTGCACTACCCTAAATTCTAAAACACTACCCCCAGCACGACCCCCTACTCTACCCAAACACCACTGCACTACCCTAAACCCTAAAACACTACCCCCAGCATAACCCCCTACACCACCCAAACACCACTGCACTACCCTAAACCCTAGAAAAGAAACCCCCACCCCATGCCCAATCCCCCTTACCTCTCACTCCTCGTGGTTCCTCTCTCCTCATGGTTCCTGCTTCACGTCGTCTCTGAGGGGCGGTGCACGTCGTTGTGAGGAAACGGAACAGCCTCTGTTTCCTTACAACGACGTGGATCATCTACATGTTTTTTAGAACGCATGGTCATTTACCATACATACCTTTACAACAAAATTCGTTGTAAAGGCATGCGTGGTAAATGACCATGGGTTCTAAAAAAATGCGTAGTAATGACTTTGCGATGTACAACGCATGCGTGGTAATGCATGCGTTGTTATGGTATCGCGAAGTAAAAAAGTCGTTGTAACGGCTGTTTACCGATCGAAGCTGGCCCCTGTTCTTCAGTGAGACGTTTATTTGATTAATTAGGAGGAAGGAATGTGGTTTTTTTACCGAAAAGTGCATTCCCGGCTGTTGTATTGTGAAAATGTCCGCGTGGCCTGGTTTCACTTCCGGTGAGAGAGTGGAAGAGTCTGTTTGGATCTAAAGGAGTTCTGTTGTTGGACGGGGCCGGCGCGAAACGTCATCAGAAAACATAGCTAATGGAAAGCGTCCTCCCTGAAGTGTGGAGCAGTGCCATGAGAGGTCAACGAGTGTGCGTCCCACCGCAGTATGACCGTACCGCGTGACCCATGTGCCGCCTCCAGGGTACGGGAGGCAGAAGCGGCATCGCAGGTCCTCTTGAAGACCGTTGTAGCACTAATTCTACATTTTGGTACTAGGGCATTTTAACTTCGTTGTTCCTGCCAGATACAAAGAGAAGATCCTGTGTTATTCAGTGCCCTCGTTACCTTTTTTGTGGGTTGTGGTGCTTGTCACTTCGCTGCCCCGCCGGTGCACACGACTGGGCACCCCACCTTGTGTGCCATCTGCAGGGCCTCTGCCCTCGGATCACTGGTTTTGGTTTCTGGAGTGGCAACATAAACAGTTGCTCCCAAAGGCCTAGCAAGAACACTTAGGTGAATATCCCCTGCACCAGCATTCCACGGAAATTCTTTCCTAGCTCTCCCACATCAACGAGGACGTCATAATAGCACGGCTCCGCTCGCGACACCGTATGACGTCATCGGAGCCATAAGAGGACCTCGTCGGCATGCTGACGTCAGTTCCACCCATTTTTTCCGTGCCACCGAGGCAAACAGGCGGACCGAGACATTTTCACATGTATACATAGTATAATAAATATATATATATTCACTGAAAAAACCATAGGTTTCAGGCATGTTATAGTTAGAAATTAGCATTTAAAAAACCTTAGAAATTCACTGAAAAAACCATAGGTTTCAGGCATGTTATAGTTAGAAATTAGCATTTAAAAACCTTAGAAATTCACTGAAAAAACCATAGGTTTCAGGGGCGTTATAGTTAGTTGGACATTTAACTCGTACAGAACCATAGAAATTCCCCGTTATAGTTAGTTCAGCTAACTATAACTCGCGCACCCGCAATGCACTGCTGATGACGTCACATATTACATCACTCATGACATGGTCAGTGAGATCACTCATGACATCACTGATGACATCTCAAATGACATCACTGATGACATCCCTGATGACATCATCCAGTGAATGTGTGTTTTTCTGAAAATTAAATATGTTTTATATATGTATATCTCAAGGTCGATGGAAGAATAAATGGGTATATAAATGTCTAAATGGATGATTTGTTTTGTAAAATTGATTGTATAACTGACTGATTAAGTATATCTTAGTGAATACATGGGTTAGTGAGTAATGTTTAAATAAGAAAATATCTGTATCAGTCTCTCACTTTGTGTATAAGTGGCTGCATGGGTTGGTGAGTAGCTACATGAGTGTCTATATGGGTTATTAGTTGGTTTTTTGAGTATGGCTGAGTGTCTGTATGGTTCGGTGGGGGGTATTACTTAGTGCATAGATGCATGAATGAGTGACTCACTGTTTGTATGTGTTGAAGACAGCATGTGTGCAGGACTGTATAGGTGGATGAATGTGTGTATGGGTGTGTTAGTGAGTGAATGACTGTCTCAATAGTGTCTTTATGAGTAACTACATATGTTTTAAACTAGTATATGTGAATATTGGTGTATATAAGTGAGTATATGTGAGAGTGAGAGATTGGAAGAGTTCCTGTACAAATAAGTAGGTGTTTCTATAAGTGATTGTTTAAGAGAGTAAGTATGTGTAAGTTTCTGTAGAAGTAAGTGTGGTAGTGTGTGTATAACTGTATATGCAAGTAAATGGATGTTTGATACTTTGTTTGCATGTGTGACTATGTGTGTAACTCTATGGATGAGTGGCGGTGTGTAACAGGATGTATAGGTGTATGAGTACATATGATGAGTGAGTACATGTATGAGGGACTGTATAGGGACTGTTGGTGAATGAGTGGATGTGTGTGTAGATCTTGGAATTACTGAATAGGTGTGTTGTAACTGGTATTGGTATGTCCATTGTTTTGAAAATGTTAGTTTGTATTTTTGAGTGTGTGTATCAAAGGTTATATTAGGGTGAGAGGAGGTCTGCCACTCTATCACAAGGATGATGTCATCAGTGATGTCATCAGTGATGTCATTTGAGATGTCATCAGTGATGTCATGAGTGATGTCACTGACCATGTCATGAGTGATGTAATATGTGACGTCATCAGCAGTGCATTGCGTGCGCGCGAGTTATAGTTAGCTGAACTAACTATAACGGGGGAATTTCTATGGTTTTGTACGAGTTAAATGTCCAACTAACTATAACGCCCCTGAAACCTATGGTTTTTTCAGTGAATATATATATATATATATATATATATATATATATATATATATACAAGCTACTCCTTCCCATCTCGCTCGTTTCCACTGGCAAAGAAAGAGCACGGACCACGTGGTAAGTTCTGCCGGCTATTTTATTGTTGCTCCCAACAGATCATAGCAGCCATGACGCGTTTCGTCCCTCACAGGGGACTTGATCATATATATAAGTGTGTACCAATAACATAAAATCTCATTTAAAAAAAACACTCTATTATAAATTAAAACATTAAACTATGTAAAAATCTTCAAACTTAAATTTCCCACTCCAGTGAGTGCAACAGTGGGGAAAGTGTTGGATAGCGGAGGGGAAAAATTACTATTCCCACTCCAGTGAGTGCAACAGTAGGGAAGTGTTGGATTGCGGAGGGGAAAAATTACTATTTCCACTCCAGTGAGTGCAACAGTAGGGAAGTGTTGGATAGCAGAGGGGTAAAAATTACTATTTCCACTCCTGTGAGTGCAACAGTAGGGAAAGTGTTGGATAGCGGAGGGGTAAAAATTACTATTCCCACTCCAGTGAGTGCAACAGTAGGGAAGTGTTGGATAGCGGAGGGGTAAAAATTACTATTCCCACTCCAGTGAGTGCAACAGTAGGGAAGTGTTGGATAGCGGTGGGGGGAAAAATTACTATTCCCACTCCAGTGAGTGCAACAGTAGGGAAGTGTTGGATAGCGGAGGGGTAAAAATTACTATTTCCACTCCAGTGAGTGCAACAGTAGGGAAAGTGTTGGATAGCGGAGGGGTAACAATTACTATTCCCACTCCAGTGAGTGCAACAGAAGGGAAGTGTTGGATAGCGGAGGGGTAAAAATTACTATTCCCACTCCAGTGAGTGCAACAGTAGGTAAAGTGTTGGACAGCGGAGGGGTAAAAATTACTATTCCCACTCCAGTGAGTGCAACAGTAGGGAAAGTGTTGGATAGCAGAGGGGTAAGTGTTGGATAGCGGAGGGGTAAAAATGACTATTCCCACTCCAGTGAGTGCAACAGTAGAGAAAGTGTTGGATAGTGGTGGGATAAAATTTACTATTCCCACTCCAATAATTGTAAAAGTAGGGAAAGTGTTGGATAGCGGAGGGGTAAAAATTGCTATTCCCACTCCAGTGAGTGCAACAGTAGGGAAAGTGTTGGATAGTGGAGGGGTAAAAATTACTATTCCAACTCCAGTGAGTGCAACAGTAGGGAAAGTGTTGGATAGCTGAGGGGTAAAAATTACTATTCCCACTACAGTGAGTGCAACAGTAGGGAAAGTGTTGGATAGCGGAGGGGTAAAAATTACTATTCCCACTCCAGTGAGAGCAACAGTAGGGAAAGTGTTGGATAGCGGAGGGATAAAAATTACTATTCCCACTCCAGTGAGTGCAACAGTAGGGAAAGTGTTGGATAGCGGAGGGGTAAAAATTACTATTCCCACTCCAGTGAGTGCAACAGTAGAGAAAGTGTTGGATAGCGGAGGGCTAAAAATTACTATTCCCACTCCAGTGAGTGCAACAGTAGGGAAGTGTTGGATAGCGGAGGGGTAAAAATTACTATTTCCACTTCAGTGAGTGCAACAGTAGGGAAAGTGTTGGATAGTGGAGGGGTAAAAATTACTATTCCAACTCCAGTGAGTGCAACAGTAGGGAAAGTGTTGGACAGCGGAGGGGTAAAAATTACTATTCCCACTCCAGTGAGTGCAACAGTAGGGAAAGTGTTGGATAGCGGAGGGGTAAAAATTACTATTCCCACTCCAGTGAGTGCAACAGTAGAGAAAGTGTTGGATAGCGGAGGGCTAAAAATTACTATTCCCACTCCAGTGAGTGCAACAGTAGGGAAGTGTTGGATAGCGGAGGGGTAAAAATTACTATTTCCACTTCAGTGAGTGCAACAGTAGGGAAAGTGTTGGATAGTGGAGGGGTAAAAATTACTATTCCAACTCCAGTGAGTGCAACAGTAGGGAAAGTGTTGGATAGCGGAGGGGTAAGTGTTGGCTAGCGGAGGGGTAAAAATTACTATTCCCACTCCAGTGAGCGCAACAGTAGGGAAAGTGTTGGATAGCGGAGGGGTAAAAATTACTATACCCACTCCAGTGAGTGCAACAGTAGAGAAAGTGTTGGATAGTGGCGGGATAACATTTACTATTCCCACTCCAATAATTGTAAAAGTAGAGAAAGTGTTGGATAGCGGAGGGGTAAAAATTACTATTCCCACTCCAGTGAGTGCAACAGTAGGAAAAGTGTTGGATAGTGGAGGGGTAAAAATTACTATTTCAACTCCAGTGAGTGCAACAGTAGGGAAGTGTTGGATAGCTCAGGGGTAAAAATTACTATTCCCACTCCAGTGAGTGCAACAGTAGGGAAAGTGTTGGATAGCGGAGGGGTAAAAATTACTATTCCCACTCCAGTGAGTGCAACAGTAGGGAAAGTGTTGGATAGCGGAGGGGTAAAAATTACTATTCCCACTCCAGTGAGTGCAACAGTAGGGAAAGTGTTGGACAGAGGAGGGGTGAAAATTACTATTGCCACTCCAGTGAGTGCAACAGTAGGGAAGTGTTGGATAGTGGAGGGGTAAAAATTACTATTTCCACTCCAGTGAGTGCAACAATAGGGAAGTGTTGGATAGCGGAGGGGTAAAAATTACTATTCCCACTCCAGTGAGTGCAACAGTAGGGAAGTGTTGGATAGCGGAGGGGTAAACATTACTATTTCCCACTCCAGTGAGTGCAACAGTAGGGAAAGTGATGGACAGCGGAGGGGTGAAAATTACTATTCCCACTCCAGTGAGTGCAACAGTAGGGAAGTGTTGGATAGCGGAGGGGTGAAAATTACTATTCCCACTGCAGTGAGTGCAACAGTAGGGATGTGTTGGATAGCGGAGGGGTAAAAATTACTATTCCCACTCCAGTGAGTGCAACAGTAGGGAAGTGTTGGATAGCGGAGGGGTAAAAATTACTATTCCCACTCCAGTGAGTGCAACAGTAAGGAAAGTGTTGGACAGCGGAGGGGTGAAAATTACTATTCCCACTCTAGTGAGTGCAACAGTAGGGAAAGTGTTGGATAGCGGAGGGGTAAGTGTTGGATAGCGGAGGGGTAAAAATTACTATTCCCACTCCAGTGAGTGCAACAGTAGAGAAAGTGTTGGATAGCGGAAGGGTAAAAATTACTATAACCACTCCAGTGAGTGCAACAGTAGAGAAAGTGTTGGATAGTGGGGGATAAAATTTACTATTCCCACTCCAATAATTGTAAAAGTAGGGAAAGGGTTGGATAGCGGAGGGGTAAAAATTACTATTCCCACTCCAGTGAGTGCAACAGTAGGGAAAGTGTTGGATAGTGGAGGGTTAAAAATTACTATTCCAACTCCAGTGAGTGCAACAGTAGGGAAAGTGTTGGATAGCTGAGGGGTAAAAATTACTATTCCCACTCCAGTGAGTGAAACAGTATGGAAAGTGCTGGATAGCGGAGGGGTAAAAATTACTATTTCCCACTCCAGTGAGAGCAACAGTAGGGAGAGTGTTGGATAGCGGAGGGGTAAAAATTACTATTCCAACTCCAGTGAGTGCAAAAGTAGGGAAAGTGTTGGATAGCGGAGGGGTAAAAATTACTATTCCAACTCCAGTGAGTGTAACAGTAGGGAAAGTGTTGGACAGCAGAGGGGTAAAAAATACTATTCCCATTCCAGTGAGTGCAACAATAGGGAAAGTGTTGGACAGCGGAGGGGTGAAAATTACTATTCCCACTTCAGTGAGTGCATCAGTAGGTAAAGTGTTGGATAGCGGAGGGGTAAAAATTACTATTCCCACTCCAGTGAGTGCAACAGTAGGGAAAGTGTTGGATTGCAGAGGAGTAACAATTAATATTCTCACTCAAGTCAGTTCAAAATTAAAAACAAACAACTCAACATTTTAACAACAATAAAAATATTTAAAAAACAAAATAAATTAAAAAATATATAAATATGTTAAACATTCAAATACAAATATATGAAATATTAAATTTAAAAAACATATTATAATGTTAAACACAAATAACAAATACCTACAAATATTATATTAAATAAAATAAAAAATAATTTCCAAACAAATAAATATTTTTAATTAAAAATTATTTAGAAACAAAAACATTAATTATTACATACATTTAGTTTTTTTATTTCCTACCCTATAACACCACACAAGGCACAACCCACATCTAAGTTTTTAAAAAAATGTACTTCCACAACTAACATAGTTAATTACTAACTTAAAATTAAAACTCATAAAATGTATTTAACTTCCCACACTTTACCCCTATAATCCCCAGAACCCACAGCTAAAATTAAACTGTAAACAATTAATTACACAATTAAAACTTATTTTCAATTAAAAAACTAAGAGTATTTAACAACTAATTATAAAGTAAGTAAAATTAATTTACCCCCCACACTGTACCCCTACAACAATAAAACCCACATACACAAAAATATAAACAAATACCCCAATTAAATATAAATTAATTAATTAATATTGATGATCAACTAATTTTTAATTATTAAACAAAAAATACTCCCCACCCTTTACCCCTATAAACCCCACAACCCACACCTAAAATTAATTACTCAATTTTCGAAATTAATTTTCTATCAATTAATTAATATTAATAAAAACTAATTATTAATTAATTAAAAATAAATTACTTCCCACCCTTTACCCCATAAACCCCACAACCCACACCTAAAGAAAAATCATACAATTACCATAATTAATTATCAATTAATTAGTTAATATAAATTAACAACTATTTATTAATTAGTTAAACATAAATTACTTCCCACCCTTTACCCCTATAAACCCCACAACCCTCACCTAAAATTAATAAAACAATTTCCATCATTAATTTTCAATCAATTAATTAATATAAATTAACAACTAATTATTAATTAATGAAAAATAAATTACTTCCCACCCTCTACCCCTATAAACCCCACAACCCGCGACTAATTTTTTTTAACATAATTACCATAATTAATTAACAGTTAATTAATATTAATTAACAACCAATTAATAATTCATTACAAATAAATTACTTCCCACAATTAACGCTATACCATCTAAATTAAATAAAAAATAATCATTAATTTATTATAATTAAATTACTTCCCAACCTATTCCCCTATAAACGCACAACTCGCTATGGAACAAAAAAATGCAAAATGTAATTAAAATAAAATTCATAACTACTAAAAATTGAATACATATATTAAAAAACATGAACAATACTTATACAAAAAAACATACATCACATACATTTAAAATATAAACTAAAATACATAACACTAATTAAAAAATCGATATTATAAACATCTATATTTTTGCAAACAATATTATTGACTTCTATATTTTAAAAAACAATATTTCTTACCTTAAATTCGATATTCTTGGCGTGGCTTAGCAAGCCATCATGGCGGACGTGTGCTAAGTGAGCTCCGTCCAGCCTCACATCACATCCTGCATTATCCTGCTTCTCTGGTCTGATTTTCAGTCCAGCATGTGCCCCGTGAGTGCCGCGAGACGGAGCTGCGCCTTCCTGCCGAGTCCCGACCCGCGACGTGGACCTGTGCGGCCTGGCGCAGAGGCCGGGACGTTGCTTTGGACGGCGCCTGGAGTCCCCTGCGGGAGTGGCGGTGCAGCGGCGGAGCCTGCACACTACACGGGTGGTGCAGAGATTTCGCACGAGGGGTGCTTCCAGAGCGGATCATCTGCTGCTGGGGGTCGGCTGCCTCCCCCATTATCCTGTGTCCTCGAGGTGAGCCCCATTGGTCGGCGGCCATATCGGACCGCGGGAGGGGGCAGTTGGACAGACTCACGGCCGGGTTGGAGGGCCGATAGTTAATACCTGGGCCCCAGGCCGTAGCGGTGCAGGCGACCTCCCTGGGCTCCAGCGGGTGCTTTCTCTCCCCCCCTCCCCCCAACTATTCAACGCACTCGCCCCGGCAGCCTGTCGAGCTGCGTGAGTGACCTCGGGGGCTCTTGGGTATTGTGGCCTTCCAGCCGGAGACATCCCCCTGATATCCGGACGCCCCCTCCCTCCCCCCCCTTCACGAGGCAATAACGGACGATCAGCGGCTATATCGGGCCGCGGGGTGCCGTTTGGGAGCGAGGCCGGGCTACAGGGCTGCCAAATGTGACCCAGATTCCGGGTGATGCGGTGAAGGGTGCCACCTCAGAGTCCAGGCGCCTGGTGGGAGATCCTCCTTGTGCCCCCTCCCTCCCGCTGCACAGAGCACCCGCATCGGCGGCCTGTCGAGCCACGCGGGCGCATCCAGGGGCTATTGGCGGCAGACCTGTGCCAGGACTACATCAGTGGCACGTGTGGATCCTTGGTGTCCAGCGGGGGGCCCTCAGTTACCCCTTCTGCCGGCGGTGCGGCATCCTTGCTTCGGCGGTCCATTGGGCCGCGTGTGCTCGCAGCAGCGCTGCTGGTTGCTCTCTTGGGCCGCAACAGTGACATTGGCCCGCTGTGTGAAAGTCCCCGAGGGAGTAAAGCGGGGTCGGAGGTGGCCCCCCCCTGGCTTTTGGCTTGGTGACAGCGACGAGAGAGGTGCCCTGGGCTGAAGAGGGGTCCGGTAGTCTGGCGCGGTCGGCGCTTGTGGCCCCAGCAGACTTGGGTTCTTTGGCTTCCTCCCACTCTCCCTGCGGATGGCCTTGTGATCGGCGGCCGGGCCGGGCCGTTCGGGCTGTGCTCTCGCTTCCTGCCGCCTTTGCCCGGACCGGACAGCCGTTCGACGCCAGCATTGGGGTGAGTCGCTGGCACAGGGGAGTGCGCGTCTTCTTGCCCTCCAGCTCGTGGTCCGGGGCCCAATATATCCTGACGGTGCTGCACGGAACACAGGTGCTACGTTGTCCATGACGTGGGAAGGCTTGCGGTCCATCATGACGAGAGACAAGCCAGGTGGAGGCTCGGCCAAGCAGAGCACGATTGATAAATTCACAGGCCCTGGGGCCTCTGCGGGAGCGTCGGGGGGGTCGCATGGAGATATGCCTGATAATGCTGCCCTCATGACTGCCATTACCCAGTCAAGGGATGCCCTGGATGCAAAAATTGGGGCAGTTGGCTCCGACGTTATGTTGTTGCGTCAAGATCTGCGCAATGCAGTTGCACGCATCACTGAGACTGAAACGAGAATCTCGGGGGTGGAGGACGTGGTCGCCACCCTGCAGAAGCGGGTGACCTCTTTAGAGACCATCCAAAGTGGACTGGCATCGCGAGTGGAGGATGCCGAAGGGAGGGCTCGGTGCAACAATCTTCGCTTTGTCGGATTCCCGGAGGAGTGCGAAGATAGGGACATGGAGCGGTTCCTTACTCAGTGGCTGGAGAGTTGGCTCCCTCCGAAGTCACTGTCCAAATGCTTCGTGGTGGAGCGCGCCCATAGAGCCTTGATGCAGAAGCCCCCACCTGGAGCCCGCCCGAGGCCTATTATTGCAAAATTACTCAATTATCATGACCGGGACGCTATCCTGAAACAGGCTAGGGCCAAAGAACCGCTGTTATTCGACAACGCCCGTATCCTGATATTTCCCGATTATACGAAACTGGTCCAGCAGCGGAGACAGTCCTTCCTGGCGGCCAAAGCCCGCCTCCGTGAGCTCAAGCTTCCCTACGCTTTGTTGTATCCGGCCAGGCTGCGGGTGGTGTATCGGTCCCGTACTCACTTCTTCGATTCGCCGGAGGAGGTCTTCCAATGGACGGATGAGACAGTGCGGCTTCGTCCTCACACCCCGCCCAGGAGGGAGTCGGACTCTTCCTCGAGCGAGGCGGCTCGGAAGCAGCCCAAATTGAAAGCGAAGGGGTCCAGACGCCCCAGGTCCAGATGAAGATCCCAGTCATGCGGTGCCTCCTCCCGGGCTGGGTCGGCCCCGCAGCAGCACACGTCGGCGGACAGAGAGAGTGCCAACGGACAATGGGCTGTAAGTTGGGGATCCATTGGCGGGTGAGGGGTGGGACCTCCTGTTGGGGTCTGCCTGCCACGCCCACCGCGACAGGTACTTCATTGTTATTGAGGTATAGGGTGGGGGGAATTGTTGTGTTGTGTTGGGGGGTTTTGTTCTAGGATCGCACTGTCCTCCATTACTTCAGAGTCATCTTGCGCTTATTGGATGATGTTATTTGTGTCACTGGTTTACATCAAGCCCTCCAATGGTAGCTCTGTTAGGTAGCCAACGGGATCCCCCTGGGACCCTTCGGATAATCAGCTGGAACGTCAGGGGGGCACTAGACAAGATAAAGCGTGGGGCTATACTCAAATAGGCGAAACGAGCCCACGCGGACATTCTTATGCTGCAAGAAACGCATCTCATGGGGACTAAGGCGCTAGGCTTCCAGCGTTTTGGCTACATCCATGTTTTCCATTCAGGGTTTGTGAGAGGGTTGCGGGGGGTTGCGATATTGATCCATCGCCGGGTTCCGTACACGCATGTTAAAACATGGGGGGACGCTCAGGGCAGGTATTTGTTCCTACAGGGTACAGTGGGTGAGGAAACTATAGTACTAGGGAGTGTGTCCGCCCCCCCGCCATTGTCCTGGGGTTTGGTAGAGAGACTTATGACCCTGTGGGCGGATGTACCAGATGGCCTGGCAGTTGTGGGAGGGGATTGGAACGATGTGATGGATGTGGCCAGGGACCGATGGAGGCCCGGGGGTTCAATAGACGTCCGGCAACCAACCAAACTGCACTCCCTAGTGATGGGCCTTGATTGGGTAGACCCTTGGCGCAGATTGCATGGCACGACACAGGGATACACGTACCTCTCAGCGGTTCACGACTCCTACTCCCGCCTCGACTATTTATTTGTCCCCCGGGTGGCGGAGAGCAGGGTGGTGGCGGCCGATATCCTTCCGCGGGGGCTCTCGGACCACTCGCCGGTGGCCCTCACTTTGCGGGCGGGTCGGGCGCACCAGCCCTTTCGGTGGCACCTCCCAGCCTGGAACCTCCAGAGGGAGGACTACAGGGAACATATGGAAGGTGCTATCGATCAATACTTGACACTTAACGTAGACTCGGTGGATGGGGCGGAATTTATATGGGAGGCAATGAAGCCCACCATATGTGGTGTGGACATTTCCCTCTGTGCGGCGGCTCGCAGAACGCACAGGGAGTCCCTCGTATTAGCGGAGACTGAAATTCTTGGGCTGGAAGCGCGCAGTAGGGATGACGGGGGTCAGCAGGTCCGTCGCCAACTACTGCTGGCACAACAGGGTTACTCGCATCTCCTGTTAAATGAGGCCCGCCAGGCATGGTTGGCGACTCGGAGCAGGATTTACCAGTGGGGGGATAAATCTAGCAAGCTGCTGCATAGACTGTGTCAGGGGACACTATACCCCCAGGCCCTCCCTGGCGTTGTGGGCCCAGACAGGATGCCCCTTACGGACTCCTCTGCTATCGCCGAAAGCTTTGCTACATATTATGCAGACCTCTATGCCCCCAAAGAATGTATATCTGCGGATGTGAAAGGCCGCTTCTTAGATGACCTCCCACCTAAAGCCCTCTCGGGCGAAGTGAGTGAGGAGCTGGATCTTCCACTCACAGAGGACGAATTGGGTACCGCACTTGGGGACATGCAACCCGGAAAGGCCCCGGGACGGAATGGCTTTCCATGCGAATTCTTTAAACGATACTTTTTGCAACTAGGACCCCACTATCGTAGGGTGGTGGAAGAGGCCAGAGAGCGGGGTCATCTGCCTAGAGATTGGAGACATGCGGAAGTGGTGGTGTTCCACAAGCCTGGTAGACCTCCCGATCAACACGCGTCGTACCGTCCTATCTCTCTCCTGAACGTGGAGGCCAAGATTCTGGCTAAGGCGTTGGCCAACTGCCTGCGGCCACATATTACTTCTTTAGTCCATCCTGATCAGGCCGGGTTTATGCCCCAACGGGCGACCCGTCACAATATTCGACGGGCGCATGTTGCCGTCGCGACCGTCCGGGGGTTGGGGGAATGGGCAGCGCTCTTGCTGGCGGATATGGACAGGGCATTTGATTCTCTTAGCTGGGTGTATTTATTCGCGCTCCTCCGCAGGTTGAATTTTGGGCCTCGATTCCTGTCCTACCTGACCTTGCTCTACACAGACCTTACAGCGTCTGTGCGCGTGGCGGGCTCTGTCTCCTCCACGTTTTCTCTTGGACGAGGCACCAGACAGGGATGCCCTCTGTCTCCCTACCTGTTTGCTCTAGCTATGGAGCCCCTCGCTGCCTGGGTGCGGGTTGACGCTCCAGTTGTACAACAATCAAGGTACTTAATAGCAAGAGAGAATTCAAAATCAAGGGGAACTTTGACTGTTACACGGACGTCTGTGTTTACTGTCTCATATGCTCTTGTGGGAAATACTACATTGGCAGTACGATCCACAAGGCAAAAAAAGAGTGCTTGAACACAAGTGAGCAATAAGACGAAATGACGAACACTATTGTTAAATGGGTCTTTCGTAAATGAAGCACGTAGAAAGAAGTAGATATAGTCTTCTTTATTCTTTACAGCACACAGCACATCTCCAAAACATCAGTCAGCTTCAGAGGTCTCCGCATAACTGCCGGACCCCGAACCTTCAGCTGGAACCTACAGTGCATTCCAGCCCCACATTCCAGCAACCATTACAATAGTAATTGGAATGGAAACACAACACATCTTCCCCCCTTTAAAACAACCAAACAACATAAACATGACTAAACTACTACACTAAAGCTAACAATAATAAAATAGAAATATTACATAACAATGAAAAAACTTGACGGAAACAATGGAGAAAATAAATAAAACTTATTGTAGGATATAATCCTTTAAGTAATAAGGAGCACGTATTCTTCTTGTGCTTTCCCTTGGCACAACAACTGCACCACTGGGAGTAGTACCAGTAGTTGCACCATTACAGACTCTTCCTTCCCCTTCAGACAAAGAGGGGTGGATTTGAACATGCTCAGATGAAGAGAAATTATGAACGTCTTGAGAAAGCATGGCATCACCACTACCTGTATTGTGAGCTAACAAATCATTAGTTTGACTGTGAAAAGAAATATCAGGTAAGGACAGACCAGAAGGAGTTTCAAAGTCAGAATCCCCACATACATTGTTTCTCACCAACACCACATTTCTTTTGCTCCACCACTTGCCATTCTGCACCAAAACTGCATGTTTAGAAATTCTAACAATACGTGTTAATGGAAAAAATTTAGATTTTTGGTTTTTGACTCTGGCTGGTCTTTTCACCTTGACAAGATCCCCAACAAGAAATTGGATATCTTTCACTTTCTTGTTCATGTCATAGTTTTGCTTCATTTTTACCTGGGCTTTTTCAACAGTATCACGCACTTCTTTAAAATCAGGAATTTTGTTAGTGCACTTGGTTTGCTCCAAAACCCAGTTAGGACTAAGTTTGGAAGAACTATAAGGTCCTTTTAGTAGTACAAAAGGAGGAATTCAAGTCACAGAGTGTGGAGTATTGTGGTAACTCCACAATCTCTCCTGAACAGCTTCGTAAATAGACTCCCCCTGAGTAGAAGCCAACTGAATCGTCTCTTTTAACATCCTGTTCACCCTCTCCACCATGCCATGGGGACTATAAAGAGCCACAGTTAGATGCTTGACTCCCATGATTTTTAGAAAATTTTGCATGGAATGAGACTTGAATTGAACCCCATTATCTGAGACCAGAATTTTGGGGATTCCTTCTCGACGAAACAGATCACTGAGCATATCAACCACAGCAGTGGTAGAAGGTTCAGGCAAAAATCTGCATTCCACCCATTTTGAAAAATAATCAACTGTAACTAAAGCGAATCTCATGTTGGTTTTAAGGTTGTACATGGGACCAATGAAATCTATCCCAAGTTTTTCCCAAGGACCATTGGGAAAGGTGACTGGATAAAGAGGAGTGTTGCGTACTTTCAGAGATTTGTCAGCCATAGAGCAGCTAGAACAACGTCCCACAAAGCTTTCTACCTCGGTATCCATCCCTGGCCACCAGTAGTATAGTCGCAGATGTTTTTAGTGCCAGTCATGCCAAGATGACCTTGGTGGGCAAAGTTAATCAATCTTAACTTGAGTGCTCCCGGAGGAATCAATAGACTCCCTCTCATGATAGAATTATTTTCAATAGTTAGATCATCTTTCACCTTGTGAAAAGGGCGTAGACCTTCACACAAATTCCTTTCATCAGGCCACCCTTTGGTGATAAAACCTTTAATCAATTCCTGTGATTCATCACTTTTTGAGCAATCCATCCATTCTGAATTGCTGATGGCCCCCTCCAGGACAACCAGACCATCAACCAAACCAACAACACATTCTAGGTCATCATCAATGGAGTTGGAATGTAAATCATGTAAAGGACACCTAGAGAGAAAGTCAGCACGAGCATTTTTCCCTCCCGGAATATGCTTAATGACAAAATTAAATTCGAACATTCTGGAGAGTAATCTTACCAGTCTAGGACTGACCTTGTCGTGATGATTTTTTGACATCAGAAACACGAGAGGCTTATGATCAGTGATTAAAACAAACTTTCTGCCCCATAGAAAGGTTTCAAAGTGTTTGGTGGCCCACACACAGGCCAAAGCCTCCCTTTCAATGGTACTGTAGTGGCGTTCCATTTGAGAAAGAGATCTGGAGGCGAAACCCACAGTACGTTCTGCACCCTCCACTAACTGTGTGAGGACAGCACCAACCCAACCCCACTGGCATCAACTGTGACAATGGATTGAACATCATCTCTGAAAGGGTGTAAAGCAGGAGCTTTCACAATGAGGTTTTTTAAATTACTGAAAGCTGAGGACTCAGCCTCCTCCCAAGCGAATTGTTCACCCTTCCTGAGGAGTTTCCTAAGGGGTTCAGTTTGGAGGGCAAAACTGTCAATAAACCGTGAATAGTATTCACATAACCCGAGAAAAGACCGTAACTGGTCTTTATTCTCAGGAGGAGGGCTGTCAAAAATTGCTTTGACAAGGTCAAATACCTTAATGCCATACTCAGAAATGTGATGGCCTAAGTAGCCAATATTGCTAACCAAAAATGTGCACTTCTCTTTTTTAACTGTAAAACCATTTGATTCCAGAATTTGTAGTACATCACTCAAAATTGCAAGATGCTCTTCAGTATTTTTTGAAAATATAAGGATGTCGTCCTGATAGGCAAGAACATTTTTACATTCCCCAAATAATTTGAACATTAATTTCTGAAAAACAGAAGCGGCCGATGCCAGGCCGAATGGCATTCTTAAAAATCTGAGGGCGCCAAAAGGGGTGTTGAAAGCCATACGGGAGCGCGAGTCTTCAGAAAGCTCCACCTGATGGTAGGCAGATTTTAAATCAAGGCAGGAGAAAACTTTGGCACCTCCCAGATGAGCTAGCATTTCTTGGATTTTAGGCAAAGGGAAACAATCAACTAAAATGTTCTTATTCAGAGATCTTAAGTCAATACAAAGGGGCCGATTCCGATTTGGGCCGGAAAACATACCGACCGACTCGGTACGGGAATTTAGTCCGACCGACTCGGACCGGCGCCGCACGACCCGGGTAGTACGATGAAATGCATGTGAAATCCGACAGACTCGGACGGAATACAAAACGACCGACCGAGCCGGACGGAAACAAGCCATCCGGCCGGGAAATCACGCAAAACGAACCGACCGACACGCACTCGTATTGAACCCGAACGAAACGTACCCGCGAACTCCGACCCGCGTAGAACGATGCTGTGCGTGCAAAACACGACCGACTCGCCCGGAGCACAAGCCGTACGACCGACACGCATACAAAACCCAGCCGAAGCAACCCAATACTACTCGACCGACTCGTACGCCGCATATGAAACCTAGCTGACACACAGCGGGAACGAGTCGGACAAGATCGCACCAGACAACTGCAGCGTCCTACTCGGACACAAGAACGACTCCTACATGCACCAAAAACACCAAGGAAAAATTAAAAAAAAGGGCCAAACAAGCAACCACTAAGCCAATAAATACAGGGAGGAAAAAAAATGGAACAAGGACACACCTCCAACTCCACCTACATAAAGGCCACAAATCCCTACCATGATCCCTTGCAAATTCCACTGACCTCCCAGACAGAACACCATCACACAGCAACCACAGACACACTCACAGCTCATACATCACACAAGCCACACACCATTACCACACCTACAAATAGCACCCTCACACACACCCAGCTAAACCTACACTCACACACCCCCACTTGCACACACACACACACATCAATCACCACCACCACCCATCACCATGCCCCCAAAGAAGAACCATAAGTTCCTAGATTGTGAATTGGAAGTCCTGGTAGACGAGATCCTCAGGGTAGAGCCATAGTTGTTTGGTACATTGGTACAACAGACCCCCATGTCGCAGAAAACCAAGATGTGGGCGAGGATTGTCGACAGGGTCAACGCACAATCACCATGTTTGCGCACAAAGGAAGACATCCAGAACAGGTGGTATGATGTAGGCAGGAGGGTCAGGGACCTACTCAAATAGGACTACCTCCTCAGCCAGCACACCGGCAGTGGCCCTCCTGCAAAACCAGTATACCTCAGGCCCTGGGAGGAGAAGGTGCAGGCCATCCTACCACCAGTGAGCGTATACGGACTAACAGACATCCCAGAGCCTGGTGAGTACACAACTAATATACACAATATGGTGTGACAACACACACACATCACAGTCAAGGGGATAGGCAAACCATGCACACTTAGCAAATACACAGCAACCAAAAGATATCCATCCCAAGATGTGAATGCTAGTCAGACAAACACAATACCTGCCATCCCATAGTGATATGTAACTGTGTCATGACATCTACAAACCTAACAACAAATACAGCAAGGCAGTGGCACAAATAGAACCAACAAATACTCCCAGATATTTACCCAACACTAGAACACCACCTCACAGGGAAGCTCACTGAAAGGAAGGAATTCTGTGTATGCTGGTCAAGTCAGTGTAGCCAATAGCATGATGGGAGTGGTAGTCACAGATATTGGTCACACCCACAATTGGCCCATCAACACCACTCTGAACCATGCTCACATCACAGGGAGTGGAAAACAACTGACAAGATGGCTGACACTGGCTACTGCTGTGGGGAGCACAAGGCCCTGCTGGGAACTGGGCACCAACAAACAACACGACCACACTGTCAGCCATCTTGCCATTGCTGTCACACTCACACACACTGAAGTCCACTCAAAAGGAAGGAAGGATGGGCATGCTGGGAAGGGGGTGTAGGCAATAGCATGATGGGAGTGGTAGTCACAGATCAACATCTCACACCCACATGGTCCAGCAAGTTAGCACTGAAGCATGCACACCTCACAGGGAGTCAAAAGCCACTTCAAAGATGTCTGACACTGGCCACAGCTGTGGGGAGCACAAGGCCCTGCTGGGAACTGGGCACCAACAAACAACAGGACCACACTGTCAGCCATCTTGCCATTGCTGTCACACTCACACACACTGAAGTCTACTCAAAAGGAAGGAAGGATGGGCATGCTGGGAAGGGGGGTGTAGGCAGTAGCATGATGGGAGTGGTAGTCACAGATCAACATCTCACACCCACATGGCCCAGCAAGTTAGCACTGAAGCATGCACACCTCACAGGGAGTCAAAAGCCACTTCAAAGATGTCTGACACTGGCCACAGCTGTGGGGAGCACAAGGCCCTGCTGGGAACTGGGCACCAACAAACAACAGGACCACACTGTCAGCCAGCTTGCCATTGCTGTCACACTCACACACACTGAAGTCCACTCAAAAGGAAGGAAGGATGGGCATGCTGGGAAGAGGGGTGTAGGCAATAGCAGGATGGGAGTTGTAGGCACAGATATTGGTCACACCCACAATTGGCCCATCAACTCCACTCTGAACCATGCTCACATCACAGGGAGTGGAAAACAACTGACAAGATGGCTGACACTGGGTACTGCTGTGGGGAGCACAAGGCCCTGCTGGGAACTGTGCAACAACCAACAGCAGGACACCACTGACTGACATCCTGAAAGACAACTTGCACTCCCTGCAATGGAAGCATGTTCCATGGTGGGATATCTGGCTGGGTGGGAAGGAGGACTCACAGCACTGACCATAGTTACAAGCACCTCCCCTCACACACCCCCTCAACACTAACTCCACATAACCCACCTGGGAGAATGCAATGCCTCACATCCTAACTGAAGATCCCACAAAGAACCACCAACCTGGGTCATGCTGTGTGAAGCACAGGGACACTCTTGGGACTTGTAGCCAAACAACTGCCAGGACAACACTCCCAGCCATCCTGTCAGCACAGGCACCCCACCCCACAGGGAAGCAGAGTCAAAATGAAGGAAGGATGGGCATGCTGGGAAGGGGGTGGAGGCAATAGCATGATGGGAGTTGTAGGCACAGATATTGCTCACCCTCACAATTGGCCCATCAACACCACTCTCAACCATGCTCACATCACAGGGAGTGGAAAAGGACTCACAAGATGGCTGACACTGGGTACTGCTGGGGGGAGCACAAGGCCCTGCTGGGAACTGTGCAACAACCAACAGCAGGACACCACTGACTGACATCCTGAAAGACAACTTGCACTCCCTGCAATGGAAGCACGTTCCATGGTGGGATATCTGGCTGGGTGGGAAGGAGGACTCACAGCATTGACCATAGTTACAAGGACCTCCCCTCACACACCCCCTCAACACTAACTCCACATAACCCACCTGGGAGAATACAATGCCTCACATCCTAACTGAAGATCCCACAAAGAACCACCACCCTGGGTTATGCTGTGTGAAGCACAGGGACACTCTTGGGACTTGTAGCCAAACAACTGGCAGGACAACACTCCCAGCCATCCTGTCAGCACAGGCACCCCACCCCACAGGGAAGCAGAGTCAAAAGTAAGGAAGGATGGGCATGCTGGGAAGGGGGTGGAGGCAATAGCATGATGGGAGTTGTAGGCACAGATATTGCTCACCCTCACAATTGGCCCATCAACACCACTCTCAACCATGCTCACATCACAGGGAGTGGAAAAGGACTCACAAGATGGCTGACACTGGGTACTGCTGGGGGAGCACAAGGCCCTGCTGGGAACTGTGCAACAACCAACAGAAGGACACCACTGACTGACATCCTGAAAGACAACTTGCACTCCCTGCAATGGAAGCACGCTTCATGGTGGGATAACTGGGCTGGGGGAGAAGGAGGCCTGGATGGCAACCAAATACCACCAATGCTGGTCATGCACACACCTCAACATACACATTGACATGCCACAGGTTGGCAGGACAATGTGCTACACCAATATCACTCTCTGACTGTCACAATTTAGGAGAATGCAATGTCCTGGCCCACATCCAGAGGTACAGTCACAACTGTCAGGTGTTTGAACAATTGATGCCAGTAGAAACATAACATACAATCTGTGTCTCTCCCCAAAACAGGTGATGATGTGGACACAGCAGCAGACGAGGAGGAGTCCCTGTCCCAGGTTCCGGGGAACACTGAGCTCACTGGTGTGGATCAGCCACTGCACTCCTCGGATGGCGAAGAACCAGCTGGACCCTCCGGTGTGAGTCATCATGCAGCACCAGCAGGACCAACATCTGCACCCCCTGCACCCACCCCTCCAACAACTGCCAACACACAGGCCACCCCTGCCAACACGGACAGACCAAGGACCACAGATGACAACAGCGCAGGGACCCAGGCCCAAACTGGAGCTGGTGACAACGAGCCCAGGAACAACACCCAAGTGGGCCCACGGTCACCTGTGCGTGCCACCGCAGGTCCTGCACGTGTCGCCAGGGGTGGTGGGAGGGGTGGTAGACATAGGTCGCTCTTTGCAGAGGGGTCTGGACTGCATGATGACCCACAACTGGCACGCATCGCGGATGCGTACCAGACTAGCACCGGAGAGGTCAGCCAGGTAGTGGGGATCCTCAAGGACATACAACAGCAGCAGGCTGCCCATCATGCCCGCTTGGACTCACACATGTCCCGTGTCGACACACACATGTCACATGTCAAGACACACATGTCACGTGTCGAGACACACATGTCTGGCATGGAGTCCAAGTGGGACACATTGGAACAACTGACAGCGGTGCATAGGGACATACTCATATGCCTCCGCCAGATCAGCACCAACATGGCCTCAACTCCCTGTGTGCCCACAACAACTGCTGCTGAAACAACTGCAAATGCCACAGGGAGGGAGGAGGACTCTGGCAGAGAGTCCCCTGCACCGCCGCAGCCTGCACCTGAGGGTCCCCCCCCCCAAGAAGAGGGGCCGTCCAAAGAGGCCAAACTGAGAGGCCGATGGCCATCTACATCCCCCAGGAAGCCAAAACCTGTTATGGAACTTTTCCTCTGTGTGCAAACTGCACGCCCTGTCGAAGCCAACCCAACTCTCCCACATGACATGGGGAGCTCTAGTTGGCCAAATTAATCAGATGACTGTGGACTTTACTCTGGACATTTCAGCTACCAAGACTTCCAATACACATGGGAACTTTGGATTCCAATTTCTATGTACAGCACCCACCATCCTGTGCACCATCCTCACACCTGTATGTAAATAAACTCACCAATACACCATATCTGCCTCTGTTGTGATTCCAACGTGGTTTTTGTCATGTAGATGGTGATCTGCTAAATGACACTGTGCATGCTAACTGCTACAGCAAGTCCAACACCGTCATGTCAGTCATGGCGACGTGACACATATGAGGGAGACACACCACTAGGGCCACACAACACATACACACCAGGGCCATCAGACTCATCACCTATACTGATGTTGCAACTAAATACAGTGGAATGCACAGACACGCCACCTATTCACAGTCACTGTCAACTAGACTACAGGTGCAGTAAGCAAATGTCAGTCAGATGTGTGACTACAGACAACGCACATCCCAAAGTGAAGCACAGGTTTATTACACATTTGCAACATGTTGTTTCCACTACAAATGCAAGCTAATCCAACCTGGCTGTGGCCACAAAGTCAAAAATACAGAAGATAGAAAGTCCAGGAGTGTGTGGCACATCACCTGTAGGGAAACGACTGCTTCCACCTTGGAAGTTGAATCATGGATTCAGGGGATCCAAGTTGATCAGACAACTCCGGCAGCACCCTGTGAAGGACAGACATGACACACAGTCAAAACCACTGAAGAACAGCACAGAACGGCAATACTCATGTCTAATACATGTCACGAGATAACTACACAAAACCAAGTTAGCATGTCAACACTGTTGGGCAGTACAGACCACCTGCAAGGACACATCGCTGCACGCATCCAGTCAAGTAGCACATGGCCACACTCAAACAGCACCAGAGCACCACACACACATATCATGCAAACTCAAATCATTGACATCACAACCCTCTGGAGACTCACATTCAGCTGAAGAAGTTGGTGATGAGCTGTGTGCGGACATCACCATCATCATCATCATCATCTTCACTGGCATTGTGACCCAGGCCAGGATCTTCCACAGGTGGCGGACGTTGGTCATCGTCATCCAGGATGAGAGGCAACTCCTTCCGCACTGTCAGGTTGTGTAGCATGCAGCAGACGATGACAATCTTGCACACCTTTGCTGGGGCATATGGGAGGGCCCCTCCTGTCTTGTCCAGGCAGCGGAAGCGGCTCTTCAGGAGACCAAAGGTCCGCTCAATCACCCTCCTCGTCCGACCATGTGCCTCATTGTAGCGCATCTGGGCTGGTGTCACAGGGTTCCTGAGGGGTGTCAGCAACCACGGCATGTTGGGGTATCCCGAGTCACCTACAGACAGACAATTGCACATTAGCCGATTTGAAAATGTGTGCGGAAAACAACATAGCAGAACACACACAATGGTACAAAGTCAGTACACACCAACAAGCCAGGCATGCTGGTTCGGCATCTGTGACATCATCCTCGGGATGCGACTACTCCTCATCACGTAGGCATCGTGTGCCGAACCGGGGAAACGGGCACACACATGTGAGATGGTCATATCTGCAAGACATACCACCAGAGCATTGATCGAATGGTAATGTTTACGGTTCCGGTATGCCTGCTCATGTGCCTGTGGTGGTATCAAAGCCACATGTGTCCCATCAATGGAGCCAATTACATGTGGCATCCTCCCCAGGGCATAGAAGTCACTCTTGACGTCAGTGAGTCGTTGACGTGTTGGGAAATAGATGTACTGGTTGAGGTATCTCAACATTGCCCCCAAAACATCACGTAGCACACGGCTGAACATAGTCTGTGACATCCCACCAGAAGTTGTCACAGTGTGTTGAAAGGTACCGGTGGCAAAGAAGTGTAGGGCTGCCATCACCTTCACCTTGGGGGTCAGCGCTGTAGGATACGGCCGGCCAGGCTGCAAATGTGGGTCCAACCGCACTGCCAAATCCTCAATCAGCTGCCTGTTGAAGTGGTACCGTCGGATGCTGTCACGTTCCACCATCGTTGCCAGGTCTGGGAATGGTCGATGGACAGCAGGAGCCCTGCAGTGCATAGGTGAAGAAAGCAAGATTGTCAGTCACCCCACCTATGTGCCGTTCACCATACTCAATTTCACATGATACATCATCAACAAACACAAGTACTTGATGTGTGTGTTGTTCCGTTTGGACATATATGGCACCTACATGGACATCATCTAACATCTCTGTTCAACAAGTGTTGGCAACAGGTTTCAGGGTGTGCTATGGGACACCATTAGGCTGTGTCACAGTACCCATTAACTGCTCTCACGTTCCACACACATACCACAGTGACATGTCTGGACAGATGCTCCACAGGCATCACAGCTCATTGACAGGTAGATCCCCAGGGACCCTGTCTTGCCACATGGACACTGGCATGACATGGCGTATCATGTACCCGTCAGAAAAACAAACATGACACCCACAGGTAGTGGCCCCTGTAGCCTCTGCAGGACAGACATGGACGTCTGTGACACACACACACACACCATCAAAGTTCATGCACAAACCACGTGGATGTGGAGACTGTCTCCCATTGTGCACATGGAGTCAGAGACATGTGATACACAACATGCACACAGACTGTGGAGGGACATCACTATTGTTGGAATGGGCCACCCTGTGACGTACATGCCTTCCCACATGTGAGCCTGGGGGTATGTGACATGTCATACACATACACAACCTGGAAATGTGACCATGACACATTCTCAGAAATGAAAAGTTGCACACCACAATGGTCAGGTGCACAACACACAAAGGACCCTGTCCCCATGAACACGTGCACAGCCTGGGTGTGTCTGCCCCCAAGTGCCACCCCAAAATCCACATGTTCACCCCCATACACAGATAAGGTTATGCTGCCACACAAGGCGTATATACAGTGTTGACTGGGTGTGGAGTTGTAGGTGTGCCCCTGAGTCCCTGGAAAGTAAATGTGGCTGGCATAGGTTCACCAGTGACCAGCATGGTGACATATGCGTGTGACCTGTCCAGGGACGTGTTGTAGAGCAATGGACCGATCGGTGTGCCCGGCCGGCCCATTGCATTGTATGTGAGCGGGTACGCGTTGTATGCCTGGTACGCGTTGTACAGCAATGGACCGATCGGTGTGCCCGGCCGGCCCATTGCATTGTATGTGAGCGGGTACGCGTTGTATGCCTGGTACGCGTTGTACAGCAATGGACCGATCGTTGTGCCCGGCCGGCCCATTGCATTGTATGTGAGCGGGTACGCGTTGTATGCCTGGTACGCGTTGTAGAGCAATGGACCGATCGGTGTGCCCGGCCAGCCCATTGCATTGTATGTGAGCGGGTACGCATTGTATGCCTGGTACGTGTTGTAGAGCAATGGACCGATCGGTGTGCCCGGCCGGCCCATTGCATTGTATGTGAGCGGGTACGCGTTGTATGCCTGGTACGCGTTGTACAGCAATGGACCAATCGGTGTGCCTGGCCGGCCCATTGCATTGTATGTGAGCGGGTACGCGTTGTAGAGCAATGGACCGGTCGGTGTGCCTGGCCGGCCCATTGCATTGTATGTGAGCGGGTACGCGTTGTATGCCTGGTACGCGTTGCACAGCAATGGACCGATCGGTGTGCCCGGCCGGCCCATTGCATTGTATGTGAGCGGGTACGCGTTGTATGCCTGGTACGCGTTGTACAGCAATGGACCGATCGGTGTGCCCGGCCGGCCCATTGCATTGTATGTGAGTGGGTACGCGTTGTATGCCTGGTACGCGTTGTACAGCAATGGACAGAACGGTGCGCACACATTGGCTGGGGCCTGGCATGGCAACGGATGCGTTTTCGAAGCTCCAACGAGTCTGATGCAGTGAATTCAGTTGGCCAGCCACAACAATGTTGCAAAATCATGGGTGTCATGAAGTTGAAGATTTGAAGGATGCTGTGGGCGTGTATTAGTGCTGCTATTCCATGGATTGGTCAAATTCAGAAGATGCAAATGACTTGGACCTATCACTTTGGACACATGGGACAGTATCTGCCTCTGCAGCACACATATAATGCTGGCTGTTCCCCTGAGAGCTCACTTGCCTGCACTACATGCTCCAGGACGACATCTGCCACCAACACTGCTGCTGTTTATGCATCCTCTGGCTCCTGCAATGGCACATACTGTGGAGAGAGCCCCAGCCTTCAGCCTTGAGGAGAACCAGGCCCTGCTGGACAGCCTCCTTCCACAGTACAGCAAGCTGTATGGGAAACCAGGGGAGCAGGTGAGTGAGCTGTCCACTGCCTCGCTAATTGTGCATGTTGTCTGACTAGCAGGGCTTTCATTGTGCACACCACTGGCTAGCATGCCCACTGAGTAGTTGTCACACCCCAAAGTGTGTAGTCACATGCACTGAACTGGTACAGTGCAGTAACAGTGCATTCCAACTAGGTTTACTTCCCATGCAATGATACCATGTAGTGACTGCTGGCAAACTGTTCATAGCCATTGTTGCACTGCCTGTGTACATCATATGCCCCTGTGATTGAGACATGTATATACAACTGTGTGATGCACGTATATGTTGCATGTGTAGTAATGGCCTTTTCACTTTGTCATCCTCACAGGTTGATGCCCACCAGAAGCAGGAAATCTGGCTGACCATCGCCCGGAAAGTAAGATCCGTGGGGGTCTACAGGCGCAGGATCCGCAACTGCCAGAAGAGGTGGCAGGACCTTCGTGGCTGGACCCGGAGGATCGCAAGGGTCCAGCTGAAGCTGTCGCCTCCTCGCAGGAGGGGCGGACACCGGACCCTGACCCCCACATGCTCCGGATCCTGGCGGTGGTCTTCCCTGACCTGGATGGGCAGCTGAAGGACAGACAGCAGCAAGGAGGGGGTGAGTCCATGACTGCACTGTGCACTTTGTCTGACATGCTATGTGCCCTCCTCTGGCCTGGTTAAACTTCCACAGTACATCAGTCATGTGGTCCAGGACCCATGTCCCTCATTTGTGACATGCCCACTTCTCCTCTGATACGCATATGTGTGGCCCTTATAGTCAGGAAATTGTGTCATTTGGGGACTGTGTCATTGCATTTAGCTTTGCTCAAGCTGGGGGACAGCATTTGTTCCCGTGACTATGTTGTGCGATTCATGGGTGGGTCAATTGCTTACACAATGCCTAAGTTCTGACATGTAATCTGGGTGTAACTTTGATATGTGGTCCGCTTGCTGCTCTGGCTCACCACATGTCCCTGGGGAATTTGGCACACACCCATGCTGCTGGTGGGAACAATGTTTGGGCCTCAGGAGTATGTGTATCCAGTGTGTCACACATGCTTAGCCACCTGCCTACTGTCCAGGACTCATCCCTCTTACAGGTGGAGCTGGACAGTCATGCCTACTCCAGGGCATGCAATGCACTCTGTACTCCCACTCCCGTGTATCATCTGGCATGTTGTGATCAGTGTAATGTACCCTCAGGTGTCTGCCTCTGTGTCATTGTGCTGTGTCTTCGTTGTCAGGACTACTGGTATGTTTATCGGTTAGGGCTCAGCATGCCATCTGAGATGTGACCATGATAGACGATACTTCTGTGACTTATAGGTGTCTGATCACTTGACTGTGCACACAGGTGTTTGCGACTGTGACTTTCAGTCAGCTGTATTGTCATTCACAGCACACTGTGAGGTGCTCATGTTCAGAGAGTTGTGTTTCATGTCCCCCATATGTCCAGTTGGTATTACGTGGACAAATAGTAGTACAGATGATGTGGTATTTGGGGGATGGACATGTGCACTTGTCAGTCACATAACTTGCATTACCCATGCCCTCAGATTGTGACACAGTGCAGACTGTTGTTGGCTGGATGCCATGGGCATGTGACTTGAGACAGTAATGTATGACTTTGCATGCATTCCTGTGACATGGCATTCAACTTCCTGAGACTGATCCTGCAGGGGAGTGACATGTGGAACATGCACCCCATTGTGGCATTGACTATCTGGACATGGGTGCATCATGGTGTCTGGTGCTGGTATGCATCACATGCATTTCTATTTAGACTCTGGCCATCCCTTTATCCGGACACCTGCACTAACTCAGTGGCAGGAGATGTGATGTGTGCATGTTCACATACTTCACCGTGTTCCCTGCAATGTCCAACAACTGTGTAGGTGGTGCATGTGTCCACACTGGGGTCTTACCATCAGACAGGCACCGGACAGATGGGTGCAAGGGCAGGAGGGGTGTGAGTCCCATGGTTGACCATCAGACTGACAATTGGCTTCCCCGAATCTGTGTGAGGACTTTAGGCAATGTTCAACTAAGGATGCCAGGGCTTGCTCTGTAATGAACTGTACTTACTGTGGTGTGTGCAGTCAGTGCAGGTGACTGATGTTTGTCTGTTTCCCTAATTGTTTGCAGATACATCCACGGCCACAGGAGGGGACAGCTCCACGGACCAGGAGGAGGAGCGGAGCCAGACTGGGTCAGCATCGGACGGGTGGTCAGAGGGACCCAGTGGCACGGAGGGCGAGGGGAGCCACACCGAGGAGTCCTCAGCACCATCCACCTCAGCTGAGGACCACAGCAGCTCGGAGGATGACTCCCTTGTGGAGGCGGGTCTCAGCAGCCACCAAAGGCCAGCTAGTCTGTCTGGCCCCGCCACCACCACCACCAGCGCCCTCCCATTGGCTCCCATTCCTGAGGTCCGTGGAGGCTCCCGTACTCGGGAGCGTGTCTCCTTCGTGCCAGGTACCGCACCCCCTGCCTGTGTCCCCTGCTGCCCTGAGTGAGGAGTCTGTGTACCTCCTTCGGCAGCTCCATGTAGGGCAGACAGCAATGCTGAGTGTCCTCCATGCACACACCACTCTGTTGACACAGCTGGTGTCGTTCATGGAGGGCATCTCAATGGGTATGTCTGCCCTACAGAGGAGCAATAGGTCCATGGACTCCTCCCTGACGGCAGCAGTGTCCCTCCTCCAACAGTCCCTCACCCCTCCCACCTCTGCCCCATCAACACTTCCTGTACCCCTACCTGTCCAAAGCACATGCACACCTGCACAGTCACCCAAACACACAGACACGAGCAGCACAGACACACCCAAGAGAAAGGCAAGACGTGCACACACGCATCCTCAGGGGACTGATACCACAGACACAGGGGACGGGGAACACACACACACACAGGCATCCACATTAACTCCGCAGTCCTCCAAATCCTCTCCCTCCAAGACCCCTTCCCTTGCCTCGCCTGCTAACACACCTACACAGCAGATCTTCCTGTGTGACCTCGGCCTCTTCCCCTCCAATCCTGCTGATCCAGCATACCGGGGGAAGAGGAAGTCCACCCACACAGAGGGGAGTGCCCCTCGCCCCCGAAACCCTCCCCCAGGTGCAGGCAGAGTGAGCCCCCCACCCGCAAGTCCCCCCGGTCCCGGAAGAGCAAGACCCCGCCACCGCCCTGCAAGTCAACCACCCAGTCTCTCACCTCCATCCCCCAGGCCACCACTCCACAGGTTCCACCGCCACACCCTGCCCCAGGTTCCCCCACACACCGATACCGCATCCCCAAACTGCTTAGGCCCTCCCCCTGCCACTTGCTCTTCCACCCCCAAACCAGACGCTCTGCCTGTTTGTGCCACTGGTGTGGAGACCGTGTCCCCCCTCTGTCCTGCCCAGCTCTTCTGCCCCCCTTCCACTAACTTGGAGTCATGCACTGCGGTGGAGTCCACAACCACCCCGTCTGACTCGGGCACTGCATTGGGGACCCAGTCCACTCCATCTGACCAGCCCACTGCAGTGGTTGCAGCACCAACTCCATCTGACTTGAGCCCTGCGGTGGTGCCAGCCCCCCGAGTCAGACACCTCCACTGCAGTTGCCGATGACACTCCTGCACCCACCTCCCCTTCACTGCCTCCTTCTGGCATCCCCTGATCCTGTCCCTGCGATGCCTGGCCTACCCCTCGTATGCCCCTCCAAGGGGGATGTCCCCTGTCCGTACCTGTGCAGGCAAGCAATTGTTGACAAGTTGTCACACATCACCCTGTTGGGACTGTATATTTGGACTGGCCATTGGCCTTAGTTTATGTTGGACTTTTGATTTGAGTTGCACACTTGCTGAATAAAGCCTATTTTTGTTTACTTGTGGTTAATCTTTGGAGGTACATGATGTAGATGTGTAGAATCATGCATTTGCTGTTGTAATAGTGTTCAGATCAGGTAAATGAAGTTTTGCTGTGATGGGCTCCATGTGGTCCATGGGATATGTGTCCTAATCTAGTCTGGATCTATAGCTTCCTTTGCTGCAGTCTGAGGGTGTAATGTTCAGCATTTGACACAGGGATGTACGTTTAGCATTTGTAGATTACCATCTTTGTCCTACATTGATGCACATCTGGTGGGCTTACCACTGTCCAATGTTCCTAGTACCCTGACTGTGTGCCCATCTCCAATGGACATGCAGTTTAGCACATCAAATTTGGAGGACTCATCTGTGTACACAGTGCAAGTTGCTTGACACGTGTCTTGGGTGTATGCAGATGACTGACGTGACACTCCCGTGCCCAGGCTGATATGAGCAGAGCCTTCAGTGTGTTGTAGGTGTTGACTCACTGACCGAGTGTCCTGCTGACATGTTTGAGTCATGCACAGACAAGGTTTGGCACAGCTGACCTTCCACAGGAGTGGAGTGCCCTCATGGCAGTGCGTGATTCCGTGATATAGGCTGTGCCCATGTTGTGTGTTGTGTAGGCATGTCTGTGCGTGTTCCCTTCTCCTTTTCCTACACAGGCTGTGTCCCTACGGATGTTCCTGTTTGTGATGCTTGCTGAGTTGTTCTGTGTTCATCCAGCATCTTGGACCTGGTTACTCCGGGATATGGGTGCATGGCAAACTAATGTTCATGAGGTTGTCATCCCTAGTTGTCTTTGTTGTCAGGGCTGGGGATGTGGGCAAACGCAGATGGGACACAGTCAGGATTCCTCTTGGCACTTGTTGGTTACACGAGTAATGTGATTTTATGTTTGTGTATGCTTTCAGTGATTGTGACACGTTGTGTGTGTGACTGCTGCCACTCCTCAGGGTCAGAGCTGCAATGTTGGAAGTTGTCTATGTGTGTCCTTTGTGGGTCAGCTTGGCTTCTTCATTGGTGTGTGACTGTGGCCAGGATCCCATTGTTTGGGGTGGATTTCACGTCATGCCCATGTACGGCATACTGTGCAGTGTGTCAGACATTCACAAGTATTGTTGACTGGCCATGTGTGATGGGTTTCTGCACCTTATTTCCCCCACCACCCCTGGGATTGTCATGGGTGCATGTGCAATGTCAGCAGTCCATGTGAGCTTCAACGCTGCACATTGGTGGAGTTCAAGGTGTGTGGCGTTGAGTGTGTGCAATTGTGAGTTGTTGCACGGCTGGGGCACTACCTCCATATTTTCCTTGGCTGGCAGGCCGTGCTGAGTGCTTTGTGCTTGAATAGGTGTGATGGTAGTTTGTTGCTCAGGACACATGGCTGTGGTTCACAGTGTGGATGACATCTACCTTTGTCATCACAGTGTGATTGTCATGCAGGCTAGTGTCACCACAATGTGGGGTCCCTGGGGGAGTGCTGTGGTGGTTCGGTCTCTTGCTGTGTGTGTTGCTGTTCCTACAAGCTTGTGTGACATGTGTAATTTGGGCTCCCTCTCATCTCACAATGCCTGTTTGCCCACATAGGGGAATCCAATCCATGAGTTACTTTTGTTTGTGACTGTGTTGACATCTGTGTATCAGTGAATCTGGCCTCCTCATGGGTTGTGTGTTTGCCTGGGGACACTGGCACCCAACCCCCTCACCTGTTGTGTATGATATGCAGTGTGAGTCTGCCTGTTTGTGTTTGTGCTTTTGCACCACTGCATTGGCATATCTTTAGTTTGCCATTGGCTGTATGTTGTTTGTTGGCTTTCCCCTGCTGGCCCTGGGACTGCTAGGTCATCAGTCAGCACATTGATCATGGTTAGTATGTCCCATTGCTGCCATGGTATGGTATTTGTTCACCTGACATCTACAGTCTCCACAGGATATCTACATTTGTGTGTCCATTGGTGCTGATATGTGGGTCTGCATTATGATGCTCACTTCTGTCATTGTGTTATTTGTGAATGTAGACAATGTGGGCCCCCATGGCTGATGTTTGTGTGCACATGGCCAGAACGATGTGTCATTGGCACTGCACTGCTTGCCTCACACAATCTATGTTGCTATGGGACAAAAGCACTACAATGCCACTGAAGTGTTTGGTGTTGTGTGGCCAGGAATAATCCCTGCAGTTATGTTTTTGCAGCTTTCACCAGGACTACACTTCCCTTTTGGGCACTGTGGTGATGGGGCTTTGGGCCCCATTGCCACACTGTTCAAAATGTGCTTCAGCTATGGAGCACACACTTACCTTTGGGCACTGTGGTGATGGGGCTTTGGGCCCCATTGCCACACTGTTCAGAATGTGTTTCAGCTATGGAGCACACACTTACCTTTTGGGCACTGTGGTGATGGGGCTTTGGGCCCCATTGCCACACTGTTCAAAATGTGCTTCAGCTATGGAGCACACACTTACCTTTGGGCACTGTGGTGATGGGGCTTTGGGCCCCATTGCCACACTGTTCAAAATGTGCTTCAGCTATGGAGCACACACTTACCTTTGGGCACTGTGGTGATTGGGCTTTGGGCCCCATTGCCACACTGTTCAGAATGTGTTTCAGCTATGGAGCACACACTTACCTTATGGGCACTGTGGTGATGGGGCTTTGGGCCCCATTGCCACACTGTTCAAAATGTGCTTCAGCTATGGAGCACACACTTACCTTATGGGCACTGTGGTGATGGGGCTTTGGGCCACATTGGTCATGGTCTGCTTGCATTGTGTAGGCCACACACACAATTATGTGTGACACATGTGTTAGGGGGTCACATTGTATGTTCAATGTCATGTTCAGTGTTGTATGCATTTGACACAGACCACACACGCTTGTCATGGTGTTGGAGGCTGGGATGTAATTTACAGACAGTCCTTATGTGGGAGTATGCTAGTTGTGTCATGCATTACCCGTCCTATGAGTAGGGGTGGTTGTAGTGACAGGCATCCAGCCCCCCATGAGTGGTGATGGTAGTAGTGGTAGGCATCCATCCCCCTAAGGGTGGGGATGGTAGTAGTGACAGGCATCCAGGCCCCCTGAGTAGGGGTGGTGGTAGTGACAGGCATCCAGCCCCCCTGAGTAGGGGTGGTGGTAGTGGTAGGCATCCAGCACCCCATGAGTGGGGATGGTAGTAGTGGTAGGCATCCAGCCCCCCATGAGTGGGGATGGTAGTAGTGGTAGGCATCCAGCCCCCATGAGTGGGGATGGTAGTAGTGGTAGGCATCCGGCCCCCATGAGTGGGGATGGTAGTAGTGACAGGCATCCAGGCCCCCTGGGTAGGGGTGGTAGTAGTGGCAGGCATCCATCCCCCTAAGGGTGGGTATGGTAGTAGTGGCAGGCATCCATCCCCCTAAGGGTGGGTATGGTAGTAGTGACAGGCATCCAGCCCCCCCTGCATAGGGGTGGTGGTAGTGGCAGGCATCCAGCCCCCCCCTGAGTAGGGGTGGTGGTAGTGACAGGCATCCAGGCCCCCTGAGTAGGGGTGGTGGTAGTGACAGGCATCCAGGCCCCCTGGGTAGGAGTGGTAGTAGTGGCAGGCATCCATCCCCCTAAGGGTGGGTATGGTAGTAGTGGCAGGCATCCATCCCCCTAAGGGTGGGGATGGTAGTAGTGACAGGCATCCAGCCCCCCCTGGATAGGGGTGGTGGTAGTGGCAGGCATCCAGCCCCCCCTGAGTAGGGGTGGTGCTAGTGACAGGCATCCAGGCCCCCCTGAGTAGGAGTGGTGGTAGTGACAGGCATCCAGGCCCCCCTGGGTAGGGGTGGTAGTAGTGGCAGGCATCCATCCCCCTAAGGGTGGGTATGGTAGTAGTGGTAGGCATCCAGCCCCCCCATGAGTGGGGATGGTAGTAGTGGTAGGCATCCAGCCCCCCATGAGTTGGGATGGTAGTAGTGACAGGCATCCAGGCCCCCCTGGGTAGGGGTGGTAGTAGTGGCAGGCATCCAGGCACCCCTGGGTAGGGGTGGTGGTAGTGGCAGGCATCCATCCCCCTTAGGGTGGGTATGGTAGTAGTGGCAGGCATCCATCCCCCTAAGGGTGGGGATGGTAGTAGTGACAGGCATCCAGACCCCCCTGGATAGGTGTGTTGGTAGTGGCAGGCATCCAGCCCCCTGAGTAGGGGTGGTGGTAGTGACAGGCATCCAGGCCCCCTGGGTAGGGGTGGTGGTAGTGACAGGCATCCAGCCCCCCTGAGTAGGGGTGGTGGTAGTGACAGGCATCCAGGCCCCCTGAGTAGGGGTGGTGGTAGTGACAGGCATCCAGGCCCCCTGGGTAGGGGTGGTAGTAGTGGCAGGCATCCATCCCCCTAAGGGTGGGTATGGTAGTAGTGGTAGGCATCCAGCCCCCCATGAGTGGGGATGGTAGTAGTGGTAGGCATCCAGCCCCCCATGAGTGGGGATGGTAGTAGTGACAGGCATCCAGGCCCCCTGGGTAGGGGTGGTAGTAGTGGCAGGCATCCAGGCACCCCTGGGTAGGGGTGGTAGTAGTGGCAGGCATCCAGCCCCCTATGGGTGTGTATGGCATTGGTGTTGGCCATCCCACCCCTATGGTTCTGCTGTTGCTAGTGTACGTTATTTGTGCATCCCTATGTGTGTGTCACATATTTCATGTACGTGTGGTTTGTTTGTATTGTTGGTGTTTGACTTACCGTCTGCGCCGTACGCGTCCGTGCCGGTCCTGGTAATAGATGTAGAGTATAGGTAGGACCTGCGCAATGGGATTCATGCTTGGATCGTCTCGTTCGGGTTTCTCGTGTCTTCGAGTCGTACTCGTAGCAGGCTTGTTCGTCTCGTAGCCGTGGATCGTCTTGTGGCGCGAAACGGAGCTTATGTACGGCTCGCCCGGATGCTCAAACGTGCCGGACATAGCGACGAGTTCGGCGCGTACGGAAGACGCATCGTACTAGTCCGGCCGGAAGGTGCTGTGTATTTGGTTCCGTGCGACTCGATTCGGCGTTTACGGATCTGGCTCGGGCGGGGTACAGGAGCTGGAATGGGTAAGTATGGCTCGCTCGGAATCTGGGCTGTTATGCGCATCGTACTTGTTCGTTCGGTAGAGTGTTCGAGTCGGTCGGAAAACACGCGTTCGGCTGGTATTTTTTCCGGACGAATACTGTTAGGTGCTCTTCCGGCCGACATCGGAATCGACCCCAAAGTCTGATATCTTTTGTGCCTTTCTTCTTCGCGACGACGATCGGAGAAATCCATTCCGATGAATCAATCGGTTCTATGACCTTATCAGTGCATAAATTCTCCAAATGCTGCTTCAATTGGTCTCTGATGCACAGTGGGACATTCCTAACTCTGTGGATGATAGGTACTGCATTCTTTTTTAAGATGATTTTTTGCTCAAAACCATGCACTAGACCGAATTTGTTGTCAAATAAAGCATTATGCTTAAGTAACAACTGTTCCAACGAAGGATTGACTTCTGGTATGTCCACTAATGAAATGGGGCAAGAGGTGCCTGGTCTTAACACCATCCCAAATTTACCTTGGTATTTCCATCCTAGGATGTTGAAGCCTTTCTTTGCTACATAAATTTTGGTCAAAATTATTCTGTCTTTAAATTTAATATTGCTAAGAAAAAAAAACATCATGTCGATTTTGTGACCACCAAAGGCAATAGTGCGAATGTCCGGTGGTAATAATTGGAAAGAGTTCCAATGATTATAGAATAATTCATCAGTAACAAAGGTAATGGGGGAGCCAGAGTCTACAGTCACCTGAATCTCAACATCATCAATAGAGACATTGCACAGAGGACCACCATCCTTTGCATCAGAGTCAATAGAAAGCACAATCTTTTTAAAACTTTTGATAGTGCAAATGTTAGCATCAGGAGAGTCTTCCATATTTTTAAGGGTAGCAATCTTGCGAGGATTCTTGCACATGTTATAAAAATGACCTATCTTTTTGCATTTAGTGCAGGGTTTGCCCAGGGCTGGACAGTTTTTTGCATTAGCTAAATGTGTGTAGGAGCCACATCTGAAACAAACACTTTGCTTCTTGTTGTCATTTGCTTTATTAAAGTTGGTTTTAGGGTTGGTGCCAATAGCGTTGACAGGTTCAGCAATAGGATCAGTTTTGACCTTGTTCAATTCTCTTTGCACTACAACTGATCTCTCGATGCCTCTAGCTATTTTGAGGTTTCATTAAGAGAAGAATTTCTACAGCAGAGTAACCTTTCTTGAACTTTTTTGTTAAAACAGTTAACTATTAACTGGTCTCTTAAATAGGAATCAATATTGCCATCAAATTCGCAAGTGGCAATTAAAACTCTCAATTCAGCTAGAAAGGTGTCAACCGTTTCAAATTCATATTGTTGTCTGGTGTAGAACTTGTGTCTCTCGACCACCACACTGGTGTCATCTTTAAAATGGTTAGAGAGTCTGCAAACGACTTCTTTATAGACATCCCAATCTGTTTCATCAGGTTGAGTGATAACTGGCAAGTGGTCAAAAATGCGTTGTCCTTCTGAACCAAGATTATTATAAAGAAGAGCCAATTTCCTGACCGGCTCAAATTTTGACCCATCTAATGCTATAATGTAGCTGGCAAAACCTTTAAACCATTGCTTCCATTTTGTTTTGAGTACTCCAGGTTCTGGTAAGAAGTGCGGAGGACAGGTTATATTTTGCATGGTGACTATAATGGCAAAACAAAATCAACAAATTCCTCAATGAAGGATATTCAATTAGTAATGAAGTGTTTACAATACTATATAGTAAAGTAATAGATGCAGCAGTAGAAAAGACGGGATTAAGATGAATAAATTATGCGCATCACAGGTGTGCGCATCACCGTAATGAAATTCCAAAAGGAGTTGTACTGAATTAGGTAACAATACTAAATCGGGTGTGGCCAAGCCGCGGACCAAGATGGCCGCGCGGCTCTGAAGCTCCACCGGCCGATCCAGCCCGATCCATTATATCCCCCACATCCAGCGGCTTAGGGGCCCCGAAATGAGCGTCACTGGACTCCGGAACGGCTCCTGAGTCCAACGAGCCCTGTGACATGCTCGACGCTGCAGCTGGTGTCGTGACACTGGCCGATTTCCTGCTGGCGAAGATCTTGGAAAATGGCGGCGTCGGGGCCTGTTGAGGACTGAGAGTGGCCCGGGAGCGCAACACAGGTGGCGGCTGCCACGGAGCGGCGGACGGAGAGAGGCGGTAAGCGCTAGGGGCGCGGGGCGGTGCGGCTGGTGGCGGCTCGCATCGAGGCCCGGGCAGTTGAGGCCGACGTCACATTCAGCTTTTACCCCGGGAAGGCCGCGGGAACCCGCGGGGGCAGGGCCCGGGTGTTCCTACCGCTAGCGGCCCCCAGGCCTCTCATTGCCCACTGCTTGCTGGTCCCGGAGGGTGCCGCTGGTTTGCGCTGTCCCCGCTGTGCCGCCCCCCCTCCCCGCCTAGGAACACGGCGCTAGCTGCTCCATTCGGAAAAGCCTCACTGCCTCTACGGCTTGTCTGCATCCCTGCCCCCGGGCCCGCTTCCTCCTGTTACGGCTGACCGGAGACAGGAGATATCGGTCTCCCCAACAATCGCACTCCTGGCTGACACAGACCTTTGCTCACCAGGGCGAGACACCAGTGGCGCTCCCACGGCGGGGGCTGCAGAATTACAAGCCTAGCGCCCTGTGAGTGGCGGAGGGGTCCTGATGTTCCCTGCTTCCGGAGAACCCACGGTTTTGCCCCTGAACTGGACCAGCCAGCAGAGTCACAATTCAGCGCAGGAGCAGCGGCATGGGCCGCAAAGATCCGAAACAAAGCCTCCTACCCTTCGAGAAGGTGCCAGAGACGCCCCTGGACGAATCATCAACCATGGCGGAGGGCGAGCACAACGCGGGGCGCTCTAGCGACAATGGCGACCAAATCAGCGCATTGCTGCTGGAGATGCGGGCAGGATTCAAGGCCCTGGATGGTAGATTCGACACCCTGGACAAAAACATGGCGGACCTAGGGGCCAAGATCCAAGTGCATGACAAGCACCTAGATGTAGCAGAATCCCGCATCTCGGAACTCGACGACGGCGCCGCGCAATCGCTCAAGCGGCTTGAACGGGTGGAGCGGATCCTGAAAGACGTAGCCATCAAAAATGAAGATTTAGAAGCCCGCAGCCATCGAAATAACCTACGTATTATTGGGGTTCCGGAGTCCACGTCTACGGGCCGCATGGATACCTTTGTAGAGACGCTACTAGCTGACATCTTTGGAAGGGACGCCTTCACGCCTGGCTTCGTTGTGGAGCGGGCCCACCGCTCGTTGGGGGCCCGACCAAATCCTGGATGCCCCCCGCGTCCCATCATCGCCCGCCTCATGAACTTCAGAGACCGGGAAACTGCGCTCCGCCTGGCCAGAGAGCGCGGCGAAACCCAATGGCAGGGCTCCCGACTGTCTCTATACCCGGACTATACCATCATGGTCCAAGATGCCCGCCACAAATACAACGGCGTCAAAGCTGCACTTCGGAACCTCGGCTTGAAGTACGGCATGCTGTACCCAGCGAGACTGCGGGTCGAGATCAACGTCAGGGTTCGCATCTTTGATAGCCCCACAGAAGCTCAGGAGTTCTGCCGCACTCACAAACAAAACCCTCAAAGACCCGCTGACAATCATACTTCATCTCCGCCCCACAGCGGCTCTGACGCCAGCATGGAACTTTTCTCTGGGGCTGCCCCCAGCTGAGCCACTCTGACTGGTTGCATTTCCCACAACTATGTGAGAACTTGGGGATATTCCTTCACTACTCGCTCCATTTCTGTTTGCTGGAAGGCCGAGAGGCGTCGCCACCCCCAGTTGGTGTACACGGAGAATTGTTTTTGTTGATCACGAATGTACCCTGACTGTGCTATTTGCAATTATTGGACAGGTCGATTGGTACAATGGTTCATTTCATTCTGTTTGGGTTTGCCTCTCATATGGGGTAGGGAGGCTGGGTGGAGGGTGGGGGGGGGGTTTTGTTAACAGGTAGTCACGCATGGTTAATTTGGCGTTTCCAAACCAGCAGGAATTATCATGTTGCACGGCAGCACCTATTCAATTGTCAGGCATCGCCCCACAAATGGCCCAGTTAGGTCGCAGTCAGGGCCCCTAAGGGCTGTCGCTGCTGACGTGGAACGTACGGGGACTTAATGACACACGCAAGAAACGCCATATCTTACACTACTTGGCTCGGCATACAGTGGATGTCGCCTTCCTGCAAGAGACTCATTTGCCCCCACTGATCCCACCCATTTCGCCGCTAGCTGGGGGTCCACCGATACTTTGCGGGCTTTAGCACCTATGCTAGAGGCGCTGCCATACTCATTCACAAACGTGTCCCTTTTAGCCTGCGCAATATTATTCGTGACAAGGAGGGCAGATATGTAATGGTGGTGGGGACTCTAATGGGACACAGCCTAGCGTTGGTCTGTGTGTATGGTCCGAACACGGACTCGCCAGATTTTTATCACTCCTTGCTATCCCAACTTTTGAGCCTAGGCAATGTGACGTTCCTGATTGGGGGTGACTTCAATATAGCCCTGGACCCAGCGCTGGACAGCACATCTCTTGCTCCGGATTCCAAACCACGCGCGCCTAGAGCCCTCCTCTCCCTGTGCGAACAACTGTCCGTTATAGATGTGGGGCGCACAGGCACCCCTCAACACACAGATTACACCCACTACACGGGCTACCACAACACCTGGACCAGACTAGATTTTTGGTTGGCCTCTCCCAATATCCTTGCCTGGAGTCGCTCGATACAGACTCTCCCTCGGACCTACTCTGATCATTCTCCAGTTTTATGGCGCTTGGGAGTTCCCCGACCTGAGGGCTTTGAGAGACAATGGCGTTTCCCCAGCCGCGCCCTAGCCGATGACCTCTTTTTACACAAAATACAGGAGGCAATAGAGGACTTAAACACAGGTTCGGTGGACACTATGTCGGTTCTGTGGGAGGGTTTTAAAGCGTACATACGGGGAGTCTGCATTTCAAAACATTCCGGGGGGCTCCGTGCATTGCGAGGCACCCTGTCTCGGCTGGAGCGAGAGCTCTCCGATCTCGATGCTGGGTTGTTGCAGGGCCCAAACAAAGAAGGCGAATCAAAGCGTATAGGCCTACTATCAGAATACAGAGACGAGGCAGAGCGTGAGATTTTATTTATGGGTAAATATCACAAAGCAAGACAATATGGTGAGGGTGAGCGACCAGGGAGGGTGTTAGCTCAGATGACCGGACCCCCATACAACAGGGCATACATACCCGAATTACAGGCCCGGTCAGGCCAGCAGCTCACCAGCACTGCAGAAATCCAAGCAGAATTTTTATCTTATTTTAAAGCACTATATGCCTCCAGAACTGGAGATGACCACACGGCCCAGGAGTCTTATCTATCCGAGATAGCTCTAGTCTACTTAGAGAAACATATGCAAGAGTTCCTGGCGGAACCAATCTCAAAAGCAGACGTCATTGCCGCCATAGATAGCCTGCGATCCTCGTCCGCTCCTGGTCTCGATGGATTCACAGGTGACTTTTACAAGACATTCAAGGATGTATTGGCGCCGCAACTTATAGAGGTCTACGCTGAGGCACTGGAGAGACAAGTTTTACCGCCCACCCTACGTGAGGCAGTCATAATTCTTCTCCCCAAGCCCGGGAAGGACCCGTCGCTCTGCGACTCATACAGACCCCTCTCGCTCTTAAACCTGGATTACAAAATCCTGGCCAAGGTGATTGCGGGTCGTCTTTCCCAACTAATGGAGTATATAATCTCCCCGGCCCAATCGGGCTTTGTCCCCCATCGCTCCACATCGTTTAATTTGCGCACACTATTCTCCGTATTGCACAGGATAGCTCCTGAGGTGCCAGCAGCCGCAATACTATTAGACACTGAAAAGGCCTTCGACTCTCTCGAATGGCCCTTCTTCCTCTCTATCATGCACCGCATGGGGATGCCCATGGGATTCATCACACTCACAGCACTGTTATATCGTCGTCCCACCGCCCAGCTCAGATTGAATGGAACACTCTCGGACCCCTTTGCACTCTCACGGGGCACGAGACAGAGCTGTCCACTCTCACCATTATTGTTTATCCTCGCTATGGACCCATTGATCCGCCACTTTCAGGAAAAACATCTCCATAGAGGCCTGCAGTTCAACATGGGCCCACTCTTAGTTTCCCTGTATGCCGATGATACGATTCTTTATGTACGAGTTCCGCGGGTCAACCTAGACCCCCTCATCCGGGAAATACTTTGCTTCGGACTGCACTCTGGCCTAGGCATCAACTGGCATAAGTCCATGATTTTCCCCCTCACCCCCAGCACGACGACATGGGACCTGGAATTCCCGCTAGAATGGTGCGCAGACTCCGTTAAATACTTGGGCATCCACATACACTTAGACACAGCACAAATAATACGCCTCAATTACGGACAGGTGGTTCACACCCTGGAAGCGCAAGTTGATAAGTGGCTCAAACTGCCACTATCGATCGCAGGTCGAGTGGCGCTCATTAAAATGATCATTCTCCCCAAATTTTTATATCTTTTTAACAACATTCCCATCCCTCTTCCAAACAGCTTCTTTCAGACGCTCCGCTCTCATCTGATACGTCTGGTATGGGGAGACAGGCGGGCCCGAGTTCGTTGGCAGGTCATGACTCTCCCATACGAGAGGGGGGGTTACGGTGTTCCTGACTTGCACTTATATTATTTAATTGCCCAGTGCAGCTATGCGCACGCTTGGTATCACCCAGACGCCAGAATCCCTTATCTCCGCCCAGAGGCGGACTTGGTTCTCCCGGAAAGATTGGCGGCAATTCTCCCCAGGGGCCTGCCCAGGGACCCGTCCGATATCCAAACGGTCTCCACTACCAGCTGGGCCTGGGACAAACTCAGACAGACCACCGGCACCGCTACTCTATATTCTGCTGCCCTGCCACTCCCTAACGCCCGATGGTTGCCGATCACCGATGAGCGACTCATACAACGCACCTTCACTAAATTTGGGGTCTCTAAACTAGACGACTTATTCCCGGATGGACATGCCTTTGACATAGACGACGAATCTAGGTTCCCAGACGCTACATTCATGGACAGATTTGTGCTCCAACGGGTCCGCTCTGCGCGCCACTTTCCCCGACTTCCCTCTAGCGCCCCAATCATTCCCCCCTCTCACCATGATCATTGAGGACGACAGGGGGTTGCATATGATCTCCAGGCTGTACAAAGCGTGTGCGGCTCTTGTCCCATTGAATGATGATAAGATTCGTAAAGACTGGGAGGAAGACCTGGGCAACCTAATAACTGATGACCAGTGGGAGGCCTGCTGCGCAGTCACAAAAACGATCTCTCTAAATAGCCGACACAAGCTGATCCATTTCAAGTTTCTCCGCAGAATCTACGTCACCCCCGCCAGAGTCCATAGAATAGACCCATCCAAGCCCCATACTTGCCGCAAGTGCAACGCCCCACAAGCAGACTTTGCCCACATTGCCTGGACATGCCCCCGCTTGCACTCTTTCTGGAAAGAGGTTCACAGGATCATAGGGGTCATGATTGCAATACCTCTCAACCCCTTGCCTGAAATTGCCCTACTAGGCTATGTAGCTAATGTCCCCAAAAAGGTAAGGAGCTACGCCGGCATCTGCTTACTACTAGCTAAGAGAGAAGTGGCCATACACTGGGGTAGTAGGTCGGCACCCACGGTCGCTGGTTGGATGACAAGTTTAGTTACATGTAGCACACAGAACGTGATATATGCCACCACGATACCGACTACCTCACGACCCAGGGACATTTGGGGCCCCCTCAGAGACTATCTGCTAGCCACGCGTCAGGACACCCTCACTCCACTGGAACAGGGCATGGTACCCGCGGGAATTGGGTAGTTGAAACGCTAAGACACAAGTGACACCCGACCAAGCTATCTGTATATTGCCTGTTCATTGTTGACATCCACCACCGGATGCATTAAGGGCTCAGATAAGGAAATTTCCCCCGCGACATTAAGCTGCCACATGCGCCTGACGGTGCCACTCACAAGTCCAGTTAAGATATTAACACTATGATTTTTACGGTGCGAAATGACTTTGCCTGTTTACATGCCGTGAAGCTGTCACAGACTCCGCTCTGGACAGATATTGTTGATTGTATATGCTCTGCTGTAAGTTGCACAACGATAAAACGCTAAATAAAGTTTAAAAAAAACCAATACTAAATCTTATAAAATGAATATTACATGCACACGTAGTGAAGATAAAAGGTGTGCGCATCACCGAATATACAGAAATAATGATGCGCTCAGTTGGAGACTTGAAGCAAAAAGTATTGGATATGGGTGCAAACAGGTGTGTGGGTCACAGAATACAAGAAAATGGTGCGCGCTGACTTGAAAAAATAAACAGCCAATTAGTGAAGACAAAGAGGTGTGCACGTCACTGAGTGTAACAAACACGATGTGCGCTAAACAGGAAACTTGAAATTGACAACCAAAAGGTGTGCGCGTCACCGCGCAGAAATGCTAACAGCGTTGGTGCCTGACAAAATGGCGGCACGTAAGTTCACGTTGCGTGACCCTGAATGCACAGGGTGACGTGGAAGAACGCTGCTGCCGGGCAAGAATGGAGCTGGAAGCAGAGAACAGAATCTCGTGGAGAATCTGTGTTCCAGGGTGAAGGCCAGGTAAGGCTAAGCGCTCGTGAGGTGGCCGTTGAATGTCAAAGATAAACAAGTCTCAAATTAAAGTCAAAATGAGCAAAAATGAGTATTTAGTCATACGACCTGCCGCAAGGAGTCTTCGGACTTGGCAAGGTGGTGCTCTTCAATCAGGGTGACAGTGGATCCGTTTATAAATCCTTCTGTGCACAGGAAAATTAATCGGGAAGTGCCGTGAAGAGTGCTGTAAAGATCCCAATCATCGCCAAATGTTAAATGGGTCTTTCGTAAATGAAGCACGTAGAAAGAAGTAGATGTAGTCTTCTTTATTCTTTACAGCACACAGCACATCTCCAAAACATCAGTTAGCTTCAGAGGTCTCCGCATAACTGCCGGACCCCGAACCTTCAGCTGGAACCTACAGTGCATTCCAGCCCAACATTCCAGCAACCATTCCAATAGTAATTGGAATGAAAACACAACAACTATCCAGTAGCCCAGAACTTTAAGGAAATACATATTCAAATTGATAAAGTTTTGACATTTGTTGTACTGGATTCCATACGACCGCAGGAGAGGGGTGGCAATAGAGAATGCAAATTAAGGATTCTTGAATCAAGATTTATTATAGACTTTGAGACACTTGCACCAATAGTACTTAACTCTAGTGAGGAACTATCAGAACACCTGGGATAATTTAACAGAACACAATCATATATAGTTTGCTACAATATCATGCAATATAGATTGTGTGCTGTGCCCTAAAACACAGACTGTCTGAGTACAGGTACAAAATGGTTTTAAATTGTACTTTTTCTCTTTGCAAATCTTCTGTGTAATATATATCACTGTGGTGGTTTTGAGTTGACTTGTCAAGTATGATCTTAACATATATTTCTCTTTTATTTTATTTTTTGCACACAGGTTTTGAGCACTCTTGTTTAGGGAGAGTAGCAAGATGGACAACGTATCCTCATTGTGATGACCAACAAGATAGTAAGCTTGTAACTAAGATTACATCCAGTGACTACCCCTCTTGGGCAGGACAGCATTATAGTTTATGTTTAGTTTAGTTTAGTTTAGCCATTTATAGAGCGCATGGTTACACCACCGGTGTGTCCCCGCGCTAAAAACAGACACTCTGGAAGGATACGGGGCATTATTTGCATATCACACCTAGTCACTCACATTGGACCAGCGTGCTATATCTAGTGTGATGTTAAGAATAGCCATGTCTTCAGTTGTTTGCGAAATCTAGTTTCGCCTGGTTCTATTCTTAGGGCCATCGGTAAAGTGTTCCATGCTTTTGCCGCGAGGTATCTGAAGGATCGTGCCCCCATTCTAGCTTTAAATATTCTTGGTACGGTCACCAGTGCCCTACCCTTGGATCTTAGGTTACGGCATGGTGTGTACTGTGTTAATAGTGGTTGTAAGTACTGTGGGCCTTTTTTTGATAGAATACAGTGACAATGGCACATTGCCTTGAACACAACCCTCTTCTCTACTGGCAGCCAGTGCAGTTCTGCTAGAGCTTTCTTTGCGGAGGCTCTTCTCGTGATGCTTAGTACCAAGCGAGCCGCCTCATTTTGCACCGTCTGTAATTTGGCCAGTCCTTTTTTTGTGGCACCTAGATATAGTACATGTTTAACTGTGTATCTGCAGTCTTACTAGCTGATATATTGTATTCCCTTGAAGTGTGAAGGAGAGTCGCGGTACAGTACATGCGTTTGGACCAATACTATGATCCATTAATTAACTGCTTCTTTACTTGACATTAACAGTGCTGTTATACTTAGCCCACATGGGCAATAGACTATCTTTTACTCGCATGTGCATGTAATTACCTACCCATGCATGCAACTATTGATATATAAACAGTGATACACAGTAAGCCTGCCATTGATATAACGGATCGCATCACATGGTAGGCTCTAATTACAATACGGGCCATTGCAATATATGTGAACTATATTTTAGATTTACATGCAAATATGGAATTGTGCAATGTTGAAACATAATTGTGATATCAACTGTTTTTATCCATTACCTTGGGACATCATCAATGGCACAGACATAGATCTTGCTAGTAAACAACCGTAAAATTGCACACGCCAAGTTGGCGCCGTTTTGCTCTGCTCTCCTGACATCAAACAATGTTGTTGTCCTATGTCAATTGCACTGTGAATGCTTATGTAAACTAGCATGGTGGCTCCCGCACCATACCAAGAACAAGGCAAATGCCAAAACATGTCGGTACGAGGCAACATTGCATGAATAAATATATGAAGCATCTCAGAGTATCCTGGTAATCTCTTGATCGAGGGGGGTGTTGGTGAATGTTTAGTTCTACCGGATTCCGACCAGGACCGCCGCATTGTTCAGCCCTGGGACTCCGGATTCATTTTGGTGGATATATATATATATTTTTTTTTTCTGCAATGTGATCCTATGACCCAGGGCGCTCGTCAGCGGGTGCTCTGCGTAGGGGCCGGATCCTGGCCCAAAGACAACAATTTTGAAACGAAGGACGCAGCACTCAAAGCTTGGATTAAGCTTACTTTATTTCAAGTTAGGTTCAGCACTCAGACCTATATATATATATATTTATTCACTGAAAAAACCATAGGTTTCAGGGACGTTATAGTTAGTTGGACATTTCACTCGTACAAATCCAGAGAAGTTCGGCCGTTATAGTTAGTTCAGCTAACTATAACTCGCGCCCCCCTCAATGCACTGCTGATGATGTCACATATTACATCATTCATGACATGGTCAGTGAAATCACTGATGACATCTCAAATGACATCACTGATGACATCACTGATGACATCATCCAGCGACTGTGTGTTTCTGTAAAGTTTAAATATGTTTTATATATATATGCCAAGGTGTATTGAAGAATGAGTGGGTGTATAAGTGTCTGGATGGAGGATTTAGTAGGTGCGTGACTGACTGTATAAGTGAGTGATTAAATGTGTCTTAGTGAATGCATGGGTTAGTGACTAAACTGTGTGAATGTATGTATCAGTCTGTCTGTTGTTGTGTAAGCTGCTGCATGGGTTGGTGAGTAGCTACATGAGTGTCTATATGGGTTATTGATTGGTTGCCTGAGTATTTGTATGGGTGCCTGAGTGTCTGTGTGGGTGGGTTGGAGGTGTGTGACTCTGTGCATAGATGTGTGAGTGGTTGATTCACTGGGTGTATGGGTTAAAGAGGGCATGTGGAAACAGCTGTATGGGTGGGTGTGTGTGTGTATGGGTGTTGGTGAATGAATGGATGTCTCAGTGGTACATTTCCAAGTAACTACATATGTAAAAGGCAGTGTATGTGAGAGTTGGAGTATATAAATGACTATACGTGAGAGTCAGTGATGGTGAGAGTGGCTGTATGGATGAGTGTGTACTTGTATCAGTGATTGTATAAGAGAGTAAGTATGCATTAGTATCTGTATGAATAAGTGAGGTGGTGTGTGTATAACTGTATAGGTGAGTAAATGGAAGTGTGATTGATTCTTTGCATGACTGACTACGTGTGTGAGTAACTCTGGATGAGTGGTGGTGTGTGAGTGTCTGTATAGGTGTATGAGTGCATATGATAGTGTTGTATTGATGAGTGACTGCATGTATGAGTGACTGTATGGGTGAATGAGTGGATGTGTGTGTAGACCTAGGAATCAGTGCATGCGTATGTAGTAACTGGTATTGGTGTGTCTATGGTTTCGAAAATGGTAGTCTGTATTTTTCAGTCGGTGTATCAAAGGTTATATTAGTGTGTGAGGAGGTGCATCAGATTTTCACGTGGATGATGTCATCAGTGATGTCATTTGAGATGTCATCAGTGATGTAACTGACCATGTCATGAATGATGTAATATGTGATGTCATCAGCAGTGCATTGCGGGGGCGCGAGTTATAGTTAGCTGAACTAACTATAACAGACGAATTTCTCTGGTTTTGTAAGAGTGAAATGTCCAACTAACTATAACGTCCCTGAAACCTGTGGTTTTTTCAGTGAATTTCTAAGGTTTTTTAAATGCTAATTTCTAACTATAACGTGCCTGAAACCTATGGTTTTTTCAGTGAATTTCAACGTTTTTTTAAATGCTAATTTCTAACTATAACGTCCCTGAAACCTATGGTTTTTTCAGTGAATTTCGAAGGTTTTTAAATGCTAATTTTTAACTATGCATACAGAGGTAGGACATGTGAAGAAAGAGGAACAAACGCACAGAAAGAAGCAAAAGAAATGCAGAAAGAGGCAACAGAAGTCCAGAAAGACGAAGAAAAGTGCAGGAAGAAGCAAGACATGTGCAGAAAGAACCAACAGAGGAGCAGAAAGAGGCCTTGTTGCAAAATCATCATGTGCCCCCAACTTTTTGCTGACGGGTACTGGTGGTAACTGACTCTGACTAACCAGGCCTGGAGCCAGTGCTATGCTAAAAGACACTTAGAATACAGTGAAAACACCTACATACACTAGGGAACACTATGCGTTGGGGTACCCCTGTGATTAGCATGACCTCCTCTGTTGTAAGGCCCTAGTACATAATAGGGCAGGGGGAGTAAAACTACCTCTAAGTCAGAGGTGCAGAAAGATGCTTCTTTAAGTAGTAGTCATGTTTGCAGAGTGGTGGAGAAAGGGTGCTGGGCTTCCGACCAGTGCTCAGGAATTCCGCTGCGAAGGACTTACAGGAGGTACCAGGAGGGCTTCTTGGCCCCCAAACTCCCTCAGGACTAAATTGGACTTCATCCCCCATCCCGTAGTCTGCCAGGAGGCGCGTTTGCAGAGTGGTGGAGAAAGGGGGGCATGGCCTCCGAAGACGTCTTAGCAATCCCACTGTGTGGGACTTACTGGAGGTAACAAGAGGGGTAGTTGGCCCCCAAGGACATCCTTGGGGGCCAACTTCCCCTCCTATTACCTCCAGTAAGTCCCACACAGTAGCATTGGTAAGTACTCGTACCAGGCCACGCCCCCTTTGACCACCACTTTACAAACGCGCTCTCTGGCGCGCTCTTGGATGGGGATTGAAGTCCCCTTCGCTGCTGGGGGTCCTTTAGGGGCCAACTAGCCTACCTCTTACCTCCAGTAAGCCCCACGCAGTGGGATTGCTGAGAGGTAGACAAAGGCCACGCCCCCTTTCTCCACCACTCTGCAAACACGCCCCCTGGCGCGTTGTTAGTTGGGGAATTAATTCCCCTTGAATACTGAGGGTCCCTGGGGGTCAACTAGCCCACCAGGTACCTCCAATATGTGCCACAGAGCTGGATTGCAGAGAGGTGGTCCGAGGCCACGCCCCCTTTTTACACCACTCTGCAAACACGCCTCTTGGCGCACTGCTGCTCAGGGGATGAAGTCCACTTGTGTCCTGAGGTCCTCAGGACACAAGAGGACCTCATCGCCCCACCAACAGTGCGCCAAGAAGCTCATTTGCAGAGTGGTGTAAAAAGGGGCATGGCCTCGGACCACCTCTCTGCAACGCAGCTCTGTGGCGCTCACTGGAGGTACCTGGTGGGCTAGTTGGCCCCCAGGGACCCTCAGGATTCAAGGGGACTTAATCCCCCAATTTACAACGCGCCAGGGGGCTTGTTTGCACACTTGTCATATTAGGCCCCACCCCCTCCCTGCACCACTGTGCAAACGAGCCCCCTGGTGCTTTGTAAGTTGGGCGATTAAGTCCCCTTGAATCCTAAGGGTCCCTGGGAGCCAACTAGCCCACCAGGTACCTCCAGTAAGCGCCACAGAGCTGCGTTGCAGAGTGGTGTAAAAAGGGGCGGGGCCTCAGACCACCTCTCTGCAACGCAGCTCTGTGGCGCAAACTGGAGGTACCTGGTGGGCTAGTTGGCCCCCAGGGACCCTCAGTATTCAAGGGGAATTAATTCCCCAACTAACAACGCCCCAGGGGGCACGTTTGCAGTGTGGTGGAGAAAGGGGGCGTGGCCTCCGGCTAGATGCCGGCTTTTTTTTAAATATTTTTTTTTACAAGGGGGGCTGTGTGGCCCCCCTTTTACATTTTTGGGGCCCTGGGGACCCCATCCCCCAGGGCCTGACCCCTTTTTATTCATTTTTAAAAAAAAATAATCAGGCAGGGCGGCCATAGCAAACAGCAGTGTCCCGGGGGGGCAGCCCGGGACACTGCAGGAGCCGGCCCTGGGAGGGTGGCGGTCCCCAGGGCCATCGAGGGCTCCTGGAGGGGGGCCGCAAATAAATCAATGATTGCCCCCGGGACCTGGCCCACCCAGGGGCTTTTTTATTTTCACGGCAGGATTCGCGACCCCAACGCGAATTCTGCCGTTTTTTGTAAAAAAAATGCTTTTTTTGGCCCTGGGGGTCTTTGTGGGACCCCCTGAGCAGGCCTAGGGGGTCAGGGTGTTTCTACCCTGCCCCCTTTTCTTCTTTTTCATGTTTTTTTTCTGATTTCTTGTGACTCGGTTACCGAGTCACAAGATGGCTGCCAACACTTCCTGGTTTGGAATGCTGGCAGCCAATCAGAATTGAGCTCGTGCTCGGGAGGGGTCGCGAATCCTCCTCGGTGCTCAGATATCGATATTTTTTCTTTTTGAATTTCTGAGGAACTACTGAGCGGATTTACACCATTTAACAACAAGCATTGGCATAGCCAATAGGTCTCGCTTTTGGGACCTTCTAAGTATTTAGTTATGCAGCACAATATTCTTGGTGCAACAACAACTGTTGCATGGCTAAACACTTAAATAGTCCCAAAGGCGAGACCTATTAACTATGCCAACTGCTTGTTTAATTCTACAAGAAACTGAAGATCTTGCTTTTCACCCAGCCCAGACCCTCGCTCAGCCCACACAGCTCCTGCTGCAGCCCCAGGATAACCTTTCGGGTGAGGTGTGTATAATAAAAATACACATAACATATCATAACGATCTTAATCATTAGCTTGTCACCACAACTCAAGACTATTGTATTCAACATAAGATTTCCTCTGTTACCAACTCAGGCAACTATGCATTAAGTATCAGCTTTCCCACAAGTTAACAATCAGAAATACAGCCATAAAATTTCAAAATATACAAAATTTCAGTTGGCAAAACAAAATATAATCCAGGGATTCTCAGTGCAAATCTTCCAATCCAGGGTTTATCAGAAGAGCGAACATACACCAAAACCCTTATGTACTATGTTTATTAATGCCCGCCTGCAGATAGAAAGCAGATAACAACGTGCAGGCGCTGCAGGATGTGTCCCGGTGTTTGTAAATTACACCGAGACGAATTCAGCATATTTTACAGTGGGGCCACACTTCTTGGCAGGGTGGACGGCGTCCACCCTGTGAAAAAAGAGGGGGGACGCCGTCTACCAGCGTGTACCCTGTTTGTTAAGTGTGAGAGTGAAGCTTGCAAGGCCACTGCTGCTCAGTGTTGTATCTCAGAGTGAGGGAAGCTTCCACAGCTGCTGCTACATGCATTGTTCTTTTGTGTGGGACCATTCGTGAGGGAGGGCGAGTGGATGCATGCACTGCACCTGCTTGTCATATACTTGCTCTGTGTGTGAGTGAAGCTTCAATGTGTGAGAGTGAAGCTTGCTTGCTGTTGTATCTCACTGTGAGGAAAGCGTCCATAGCTGCTGCTGCCTGTACTACACTTGTCCTCTTGTGTTTATGTTTGAGGAGGGAGGATGACAGCATGCTTGCACTGCACCTGCTTGTGATATACTTGCTCTGTGTGTGAAAGTGAAGTTGCAACATGTGAGAGCGAAGCTTGCTCACTGCTGTATCTCACTGTAAGCGAAGCTTCCACAACTGCTGCTACCTGTACTACACTTGTTCTCTTGTGTTTATGTTTGGAACGGAGACCGAGAAGATGCTTGCACTGCACCTGCTTGTGATATGCTTGTTCTCTGTTGTGTGAGATCGAAGCTGCAACATGTGAGAGTGAAGCTTGAAATGTCATTGCCGCTCATTGGTGTATCTCACTATGAGGAAGCTTCCACAGCTGCTGCTACCTGTATTACACTTGTTCTCTTGTGTTTATGTTTGGGACGGAGACCGAGATGATGCTTGTATTTCACCCGCTTGTGATATCCTTGTTCTGTGTGTGAGAGTGAAGCTGCAAAATGTAGAGTGAAGCTTGCAATGTTATTGCCGCTCATTGGTGTATCTCAGTATGAGGGAAGCATCCATAGCTCCTGCTACCTGTACTGCACTTGTCCTCGTGTATATGTTTTAGGGGGAGGATGAGAGGATGCTTGCATTGCACCCGCTTGTGATATACTTATTCTGTGTGTGAGAGTGAAGCTGCAACGTGTGATAGTGAAGCTTGCAATGTCATTGCCACTCATTGGTGTTTATCAGTGTGAGGGAAGTATCCACAGCTGCTTTCATCTACACTGTACTTGTTCGCCTGTGTTTATGTGTGAGGGGAGGATGCCTGCACTGCACCTGCTTGTGATATATTTGTTCTGTGTGTGAGCGTGAAGCTGCAACATGTGAGAGCGAAGCTTGCAATGTCCCTGCCGCTCAGTGTTGCATTTCAGTGTGAGGGAAGCATCCACAGCTGATGCTAGCTGTACTGCACGTGCTCTTTTGTGTTTATATTTGGGGCGGAGACCGAGAGGATGCTTGCACTGCACCTGCTTGTGATATGCTTGTTCTGTGTGTGAGATTAAAGCTGCAACATGTGAGAGTGAAGCTTGCAATGTCACTGCCGCTCAGTGTTGTATCTCATTGTGAGGGAAGCATCCACAGCTGATGCTGGTTGTATTACACTTGTCCTCCTGTGTTTGAGGGGATGGTGAGAGGATGCTTGCACTGCGCCTGCTTGTGATATACTTATTCTGTTTGTGAGTGAAGCTGCAACGTGTGAGAGTGAAGCTTCCCTTCATTGGTGTATCTCATTGTGATGAAAACTTCCGCAGCTTCTTTCATCTACACTGTGCTTGTTTGCCTAAGTTTATGCTTGTGAAGGAGGAGGGGGACGAGGGACTGCTTGCACCGCAGCTTCTTATGAAGAACTTGTTTTGTGTGTGAGTGACCTCTGTGTGAGTGACGCTTGCGCTGCTATCTATGCTGCACGTTCTCTTGTATGTTGGGGGATGGGTGATTGAAGTGCCGTTGAGTGATTGCACTGCAGTTACTCGTGCTGTACTTTGTGTTAGAGAGTGAAGTTTGCTTTACCTTTGCTGCTGCCTTAGTTGCACCGTGTGTATCAGTGGCTGTGAAGCTTGCTCTACTGCTGCTAGCTATGCTGTAAGCGTTCTCGGGTGTGTGTGGGGGGGAATGGGGGCGAAGAGGTGTTTGTACTGTAGCTGTCTTTGATCGACTTGTTTTGTGTGCGCGAGCAATGCTTAAGATGCTACTGCCATTATTACTGTGTGCGCGCGCACGAGAATGAAGCTTGCTGCTTGCATCGCTGCTGCCAGAGATATATTCGAACTCACGTCTCACTTCCATATTATTGCCAAGCAAACAATTTCACGAGTGTTACAAATATAGAACGAGGGTGAGCTCCTGCCGCATCGGTTCTGTGGCCCGTGTGCTGGAGGAGGAGGCGCCGCGGCCGCAAAGGGAAGGGTGCTGCGGGAGTGGAATAGACCGCACACATTGAAGGGGCCAGGAACCACTTTAACAACAGAGGAGCGGGGGCGAGCGAGCGTGGCAGCCTGCAGAGCTGACCAAACGCTCGTGCGTTGTGGCTGGCCTTTTGAGATGGGTACGCGCGGCAAACATGTGTTTCCAATTATCGCGCCCGCGTCTGGGCACGATAATTGGAAACACATGTTTGCCGCGCGTACCCATCTCAAAAAGGCCAGCCACGACGCACGAGCGTTTTTGGGACTGCTTTCAAAACTCACTTACTAAAAGTCTTCGCCTCTAAGCAGCGCTTGCGAGCTACTCGAGGCTCGACCTAAAAAGGGCTCTTTCTGAATCAAGACCTACCTTTTTGCCAAATTTGGTGTAATTCCGTTCAGCAGTTCGGGCTGTAGCTTTGTCTAAAGTTTCCTATGGAAATTTACATGGGAAAACGCGTTTTGGGACCCCCCATTTTTCTCGGCCCCCACTTGACGAATCACCCCGAAACTTTCAAGACAGGAGCTGACCGGAGCGCCCCACTAGTTTTGAAAATTTTGCGAAGATTCGTCAAACGACGCCAAAGTTATTGGGAAAACAAAAAACGCTTTTCCTATGGAAACTAGGTCCTAACTATAACTACCGCCAGTAGGTAATATATATATCATTGAACTACACGTTGGGCGGCGTGTATTGTCATTGCTGCCCCCGCCGGACATGACCCCCGATTTCTGAGGTGGAAGCGGTTTGGGGACCCGAGGAAGCGCTTTGTTCTTTCAAGCAGGATATGGTTTTATTCACGAACTGTTCTGTTTTTCCCGCACAACCACTGGGCGTTATTTTTCCCCATGCAACACCTACCTGGATTCATCATGGTGTATTCTGGGTGTTGCAGTCCACACGAACTATGTGAACTGTCAACAGGTGAGCAGTTAACTACAGAGGGCGGAGCGGGCCCTCGGTCAATAAGAGGGCGTCAGAACTGATGGTTGCGGTGATGGAAGCCTCCTGGACACTTGGGCGCTGATGAAGGCACACATATTGCCGAAATGCATTCACCACAATAAGAATAAAGTTTGCTTCCAAGACGTTCCCCTGTGTGGTCTCTGCTCTCTCGCATGAAGGAGTTTTGTTGTATTATTCCCGTGTTGGCCAGAGACACGGTACAGAGACCCCGCTTCGCAAGTTGGCCCTGACTTCACTGGCTTCGCTGCTCCGGCGGTATTTCGTTTTTCAAGGGATTGAAAGGTCTGGGCCCGCCATGGATTTTGGGGAGAAAACAAGGTGGTTGTGAGGTCATTGAACTACACGTTGGGCGGCGTGTATTGTCATTGCTGCCCCCGCCGGACATGACCCCCGATTTCTGAGGTGGAAGCGGTTTGGGGACCCGAGGAAGCGCTTTGTTCTTTCAAGCAGGATATGGTTTTATTCACGAACTGTTCTGTTTTTCCCGCACAACCACTGGGCGTTATTTTCCCCATGCAACACCTACCTGGATTCATCATGGTGTATTCTGGGTGTTGCAGTCCACACGAACTATGTGAACTGTCAACAGGTGAGCAGTTAACTACAGAGGGCGGAGCGGGCCCTCGGTCAATAAGAGGGCGTCAGAACTGATGGTTGCGGTGATGGAAGCCTCCTGGACACTTGGGCGCTGATGAAGGCACACATATTGCCGAAATGCATTCGCCACAATAAGAATAAAGTTTGCTTCCAAGACGTTCCCCTGTGTGGTCTCTGCTCTCTCGCATGAAGGAGTTTTGTTGTATTATTCCCGTGTTGGCCAGAGACACGGTACAGAGACCCCGCTTCGCAAGTTGGCCCTGACTTCACTGGCTTCGCTGCTCCGGCGGTATTTCGTTTTTCAAGGGATTGAAAGGTCTGGGCCCGCCATGGATTTTGGGGAGAAAACAAGGTGGTTGTGAGGTCATTGAACTACACGTTGGGCGGCGTGTATTGTCATTGCTGCCCCCGCCGGACATGACCCCCGATTTCTGAGGTGGAAGCGGTTTGGGGACCCGAGGAAGCGCTTTGTTCTTTCAAGCAGGATATGGTTTTATTCACGAACTGTTCTGTTTTTCCCGCACAACCACTGGGCGTTATTTTTCCCCATGCAACACCTACCTGGATTCATCATGGTGTATTCTGGGTGTTGCAGTCCACACGAACTATGTGAACTGTCAACAGGTGAGCAGTTAACTACAGAGGGCGGAGCGGGCCCTCGGTCAATAAGAGGGCGTCAGAACTGATGGTTGCGGTGATGGAAGCCTCCTGGACACTTGGGCGCTGATGAAGGCACACATATTGCCGAAATGCATTCGCCACAATAAGAATAAAGTTTGCTTCCAAGACGTTCCCCTGTGTGGTCTCTGCTCTCTCGCATGAAGGAGTTTTGTTGTATTATTCCCGTGTTGGCCAGAGACACGGTACAGAGACCCTGCTGCGCAAGTTGGCCCTGACTTCACTGGCTTCGCTGCTCCGGCGGTATTTCGTTTTTCAAGGGATTGAAAGGTCTGGGCCCGCCATGGATTTTGGGGAGAAAACAAGGTGGTTGTGAGGTCATTGAACTACACGTTGGGCGGCGTGTATTGTCATTGCTGCCCCGCCGGACATGACCCCCGATTTCTGAGGTGGAAGCGGTTTGGGGACCCGAGGAAGCGCTTTGTTCTTTCAAGCAGGATATGGTTTTATTCACGAACTGTTCTGTTTTTCCCGCACAACCACTGGGCGTTATTTTTCCCCATGCAACACCTACCTGGATTCATCATGGTGTATTCTGGGTGTTGCAGTCCACACGAACTATGTGAACTGTCAACAGGTGAGCAGTTAACTACAGAGGGCGGAGCGGGCCCTCGGTCAATAAGAGGGCGTCAGAACTGATGGTTGCGGTGATGGAAGCCTCCTGGACACTTGGGCGCTGATGAAGGCACACATATTGCCGAAATGCATTCGCCACAATAAGAATAAAGTTTGCTTCCAAGACGTTCCCCTGTGTGGTCTCTGCTCTCTCGCATGAAGGAGTTTTGTTGTATTATTCCCGTGTTGGCCAGAGACACGGTACAGAGACCCCCGCTTCGCAAGTTGGCCCTGACTTCACTGGCTTCGCTGCTCCGGCGGTATTTCGTTTTTTCAAGGGATTGAAAGGTCTGGGCCCGCCATGGATTTTGGGGAGAAAACAAGGTGGTTGTGAGGTCATTGAACTACACGTTGGGCGGCGTGTATTGTCATTGCTGCCCCCGCCGGACATGACCCCCGATTTCTGAGGTGGAAGCGGTTTGGGGACCCGAGGAAGCGCTTTGTTCTTTCAAGCAGGATATGGTTTTATTCACGAACTGTTCTGTTTTTCCCGCACAACCACTGGGCGTTATTTTTCCCCATGCAACACCTACCTGGATTCATCATGGTGTATTCTGGGTGTTGCAGTCCACACGAACTATGTGAACTGTCAACAGGTGAGCAGTTAACTACAGAGGGCGGAGCGGGCCCTCGGTCAATAAGAGGGCGTCAGAACTGATGGTTGCGGTGATGGAAGCCTCCTGGACACTTGGGCGCTGATGAAGGCACACATATTGCCGAAATGCATTCGCCACAATAAGAATAAAGTTTGCTTCCAAGACGTTCCCCTGTGTGGTCTCTGCTCTCTCGCATGAAGGAGTTTTGTTATATATATATATATATATATATATATATATATATATGTATGATTATTAATTTTTTTAGTGTCATTATTAATACTTAAAATACGATTTTCTTTATTTGTTTAAATACTTAGGGCCGATTCCGATCTCGGTCAGAAGGGCTCTGAATCGATTTTGGTTTTACTTAAACCGATCCGGAGACCTTGTGTCTGACCGACTCGTTCCCAATTCCAAACGACCAAGTACGATGCCTGGAAACCCTTAGCGCTGACCGAATCGTTTTTGGAAGGCATACGAAGAGAAAGAGCCCTCCGGAGCCGAATCGTACAGCTCTATGGAGTAGGTCTTCCAAGCGAGCAAGTACAATGAACGATTTGGACAGCCTTTACGATTCCTTTTACCCGGATTGAAAACGCTGCCGGAATCGGTCTTTGGGGGCCCATAACAGGCCCCCCTTCACCCAGGGCCCTCCGATTCGTGCCCGTGGGGGTTCCCATGGGTCCCCCCTTTCAGACCATGCACAATGTGGCAGGCACCAAGGGGTGCCTGCCACAGGGTGCACGATTATCCCCAACCACCCCTTTTGTCAATGGGAGCCTGTGTACGCGTTCGGTACACAGGCTCCCATTGAAGTGAATGGGAGTCCAACCGAATCGTATCCGGATGCAATCAAATGCATCGTACTTGTACGGTCGGACTCCCCCGACACGAGTCGTAGAGAAAGCATTCCGGACACGAGTGGTTCAGTTTGCTTTCCGCACGAGATCGGAATCGGGCCCTTAATGTTTTAATTATTTTAAAGCATGTATTTCGATGATTTTTATTGTATTTCATATTAATATTGTTAAATATTATATTTATTTTTAGTTGTATTATTATTTAAACTTTAATATCTAATTGAAATTGAATATAAAGCTATATATAGTAAAATTGTAATACCTATCCATGACTCACCCCACCTCCTTCATCCCCTGAGCTCCGTTAAAGATCTCCCCATCCATTCACTCATGCAATCAACCATACACAACCCACAGATTTTGTAAACATAATGTTTGGCTATCTCAGTAACCGCTTCGATGGTGGCATCTATGCTTCAATGAAACAGCAAACAATAAAAACGAAACCATCTGCTCTTTGGTATATTGAAAAACTCTGATAGTATATGCCCCATCCACAAATTAGAGAAAAATTTTGCAAAATGCAAGCCCAGGATAATCTATTAAACAGCCTCTGGTCTGCGTGCTAAACATTATCTTAGCAGCCAAAATGGCTTTATGCAGTTCTAAATCACAGATCAATCCAAAAAAAAGCAAGCATTTCTCGACAGACATCAAACACTTCATCACTGCTATGTCAAACCAATCAGTACCACACCCAACAGGCAAATGATACTCCATCAAATATATCAATATAATCACAGAGCACACAAACAGTATTAAAGAGACCACCATCATGAAACACACCCACCTTGTCCAATTTTAAGATACTGTCCATTTAAGTTCTAAGGGTCATCCTCACTGATGTCATTCCAACCACCTATGAAGGCAACATTTTCCCCTCAACCATCCTGAAATCCCTCACAAGCAAAACACATATTACATCTCTAAATAATGAATATCTACCTCACATAAGGTATCTTTCCTGATATCTTTACACTTCAAAACAAAAGCCAGCCTTGACCGTGATAACTTAGCCATCTATCAGTTCATCACCCAACTACCAGCCATCAGTAAATGCATAGATATAACTGATATCATCCAACTTTAAGGTCTGACCTAGGCAATCACTTCAAACATGTCTAGCAATCAGATTTCATACTTGTGTACAATAGTCAGCTTTGAAGTTGAGAATGAAAGAGTCCATATCGACAGCGAGCCAAAGGCAATCCCGTCTGCACCCGTCCACGACCCAACCGCGACTCCAGCACTCTCCACGCACTCAACCCTGGACGCAACAACAACTGCCAGCTTTCAACGCCGAGCAATTCCCAAGGCCCGTTCTCCTGCCGACACTGCCACTGCACCTTCACCCACCTCTGGACCCTGACAGCTACCGCCAACCCACCAGACGCCAGCGCACCAAAACCCCTGAGCTGCATCCTCCTCAACGTACGCTCCCTGCACAGACACGCAGTAGAAATCTGGGACCTCCTCAACACCCTCTCGTCCGACGTCGCCTTCCTCAAAGAGACCTGGACCAACGCCAGCTCCGCTCCCCACATTGCAACCGCCATCCCCGACGGGTACAAGATCTTGAGGAATGACCGCCCCAACCACCCTGGAGGAGGCCTCGCCATCGTCCACAAAAGCTCCCTCCGACTGACTACCTCCATCTTGAACGACGCCTCGCCCTCTGGAACACATCCATTTCCAGAGCCAGCCCAACCCCAGAACGACTCTATGCGGGACGATCACCTAAAGACCTCCCGGACCCCGCTCCCCGTTCACCAACACCATCGCGCCCCATGCCCTCGCCTCCATGGACTACGAAGTGCTCGGAGGCCTGAATTTCCACCTTGACAACCTCAGCGACCCCAACCCCACCGCCTTCCTAGAGAACCTCGCCAACATCAGACTGAAGCAACTCATCACCACCCCCACCCACACGGCGGGACACACTCTCAACCCCATCTTTGCCGGAGGAAACAACATTCATTTCAGTCACACCACGCAACCTCTCTGGATGGACCACCACTGCGTCCACTTCTCCTTCTCGAAACCCACCGCACACAAGCCAATGCCATGCCTCCCATGCAGAAATTGGAGCAAGATTACCAAGGAGCACCTCAACTCCGCCCTCAGCCTCTCTCCCCCCACCACAACTGACAACTGCAGTCAATGACTACCACCAATGGATCACTGACTGTGCCAACATGCTTGCCCCTCTCCGGAACTCAGACAGACCACACAACACAAAAGCCACCTGGTTCACCACAGAGCTCCAAGAATCCAGGTGCTTGTGTCGATGACTGGTGAAAGCATGGAGGAACAGCAAAACCCTGGAAGCACGCACCGCCTACAGGACCGCCACGATGGCACACCACAAACTCATCAGATCTATGTAGAGAAACTTCATCCAGGACAGAATCCTCTTCAACTCCCACAACTCCAAGGACCTCTTCACCATCATACAAGAATTCACCAGACCCCACAGTGAAACCTCCGACGTCCCCCCTCCTAGGACCTCTGCAACAAACTCAGCTCCTTCTTCCACCACAAGATCAGGACACTCTACGACAACTTCAATGACCAAGACCAAAGCCCCGACCCAACACCATCCACCAGCAACGCCACCCAGGCGACCCTCCTCACCTGGACCCCTGCCACCACAGAAGACATTGCAAAGACTATGAGGAGCATCCACTCCAGAGCACCCTCTGACCCCTGCCCGCCGCACATCTTCCACAGAGCCGCCTCCGCCATCGCACCAGAACTACAATGGACAATCAAATGCACCCTCAAAATAGGCACGTTCCCCGATGACTGGAAGTGCACCGAAGTCAAACTCCTCCTCAAGAACCCCTCCGCAGACCCGATGGACCTCAAGAACTACAGGCCCATTTCTCTCCTCCCCTTCGCCATCAAAGTCACTGAGAAAATCATCAACACCCAGCTAACGCACTTCATAGAATCCAACAACATTCTCGACCCCTCTCAATCCGGATTCCGCAGCAACCACAGCACCGAGACCGCCCTCCTAGTCGCAACGGACAGCATCCGCACACTCCTCGATCGAGGCCACACAGCAGCCCTCATCCTACCAGACCTCTCAGCAGCCTTCGACACCGTCTCCCACCGCACACTAGCCGCCAGACTCCACAACGCCGGCATACAGGGAACTGCCTTAGACTGGATCCGCTCCTTCCTCTGTGGCAGAACACAAAGAATAAGACTCCCGCTCTTCCTCTCCGAACTCACAGAGATCAGATGCGGAGTACACCAAAGATCCTCCCTCAGCCCCATGCTCATCAATATCTACATGGTCCCCCTCGCAACCATTGTCAGAAAACAAGGACTCAGCATAGTATCCTACGCCGACGACACTCAGCTCATCTTCTCCCTCACCAAGGAACCTGACATCACCAGGCACAGTTTCCAGGAAGGAATGAAGGAGGTTGCATCCTGGATGAGCAGCAGCTTCCTAAAGCTCAACTCGGAGAAAACGGAAGTCCTCATCCTCGGATCCACCCCCACTGCGTGAGACGACACCTGGTGGCCCCCCGCCCTCGAAAACCCTCCCTCCCCCACGGACCATGCCTGCAACCTCAGCATCATACTCGCCTCCTCTCTCACCATGAACCAACAGATCAACGCCGTATCCTCCACATGCTTCAACACCCAACGCATACTCCGCGAGACCTTCAAATGGATCCCCCCTGAATCCAGGAAGACCGTCACCCACGCACTCATCACCAGTAGACTGGACTACGGAAACGCCCTCTACGCCAGAATGAACAAATTTCTCCTTCACAAACTCCAGACCGTCCAGAACGCCATGGCCAGACTCGTCCTCCACATCCCATGACACGAGCACATCACCCTGCACCTCCGAGACATCCACTGGCTCCCCATCGAAAAAAGAGTGACCTTCAAGCTGCTCACACATGCCTACAAAACCCTCCACAACACTGGACCCCAATACCTAAATGAAAGAATCTCCTTCCATGCACCCAAGAGAAACCTCCTCTCCGCTGACGTAGCCCTGGCCAAAATCCCTGCATCCACAGAGCCAGAATGGGAGGCAGATCCTTCTCCTACATCACGGCCAAGACCTGGTACGAACTCCCCCTCAGCATCAGACGAAAACCCTACACTGCATACCTTCAGAAAGACCTCAAGACCTGGCTCTTCGGATGACTTCAGAGCTGCCCGAACGCCCTCCCCCCAGCGCCTTGAGACCCTTACAGGTGAGTAGTGCGCTCTATAAATCCCTGATTGATTGATAACCTGTTCAACTTGTCACCAGCATTCACATTGTTATCCTTTAAACTCCCATCAGTGCCCTCTCAATACACAGGGATTTCACCTGCAAACTTTGTTTTGTTTACATCCTAAGTCTCATGTCCCCCTACACACATCTACATATGCTGCTGAAGATTTCGACAGATGCTCTGTAGTGTCCATCAAGGACCTATCCTTTACCCAGTGAAATTCAACCCGTGTGTTGAACCAATTTGCATCCTCCATTTCAAACAAATAATCAATAAAATGTTAAAAACAAACTACTGAACCTGAGTATCTCCACAGGCAAATACATTTAGTGCCTCGGTGAATGCCTACACCTACATCCAAACATGGATGATAAGTGCACTGAAACTAAACCCAACAAATACAAAATTCATTCCCTTGACTTTACTGTTTACTGGCCTCTTTCTTACAACTCACATTACCAAGAAAATACAGACAGCATAGTATGAAGTCACACCCTGGCAAAAATCAAACAGAGGTTAGAATCACCATTGTAGTCCTGGTCCTCTCACACCTGAACGCTGGTGATGTGGTTTTTGCTGGTGATCCTAATCCTACTCTTAGCCCACTGAAGAGAATGCGTTGTCCTGCTGCATGTTCCTACAAACAATATTAATGTGATTTGAGTATAGCTCTCCCAGTCTAGACCTCTATCAGATGCTACTTGCAGCTTGCATCATCTTTAGGATTTTGTATCACACACAAAGCAGTAAGGAACAGGGCATCTTCTTACCTGAGTAGAAAAATGGAGCATTTTTGGCTGTCAGTGCAACACATGAAACCAGGAGATCTCTGGGCTAGAAGTAAAGAACTGCTAAAAAATCAGAAAGAAGTATTTTAGCCATGTGTCTAGAACAGTGGCTCTTAACCTGTGGTCCGTGGACCCCTGGGGGGTCCCCGAAGACTACTCAGAAAGTCTGCAGATGCTTAGAAAACTAAATAACAATAACAGATTCACAGAGTGTGTACAAATAAAGAAGAATAATGTAAAAGTGAAAATTTTAAAAAGTTCTGTAAATGTGAAGGATTTGAAATTGTAGCCTCAAACTTGAGTTTGTATCCTCAGATTGATTTGTGGAAGTTTTGCAGGTGCATCAAACAGAAAATAGGATGGACAATGTGTGGCCTCAATTGAATTTAGAAAAGGTCCAACCTTTCCATTAAAATTAACATTTTTAATTATTTTATATTTGTTAGTGAATCTTTCATCATTTTATTTTATTTTATTTACAGAGTTTTATATAGCGCGAACTTGACCCGAAGGTATCGGGTATCAGAGCGCTTTACATAGCACCAGTTGCGTTACATGAGGACACATTCATTTTTTGTTAGGCACGGGGAGATTAAGTGATTTGCCCAGAATCACAGGATGTTCAGCGTCATTGGGGGTCCCTAGACACCAGAAATGATTATGTGGGTATCCACTTAAGTTAAAAGATTAAAAACCACTGGTCTAGAATATGGAACAACATACATCCATAAATCAGACTTGCACCTTCTGTTCTACAGTTCAGAAAATTAATGAAGACACATCACTTCAAAGAACATTTTTTCTGTCACTTTCTGTCTCCATTTCCCCACAAGGACCAAACTTAAATGAGATTAACCTTCTCTCTTCTATCATGCTTTTTTTGTACCTTTTTGTTTTGTCTCCTCACCAGAACAGCCACGTTTGTGCTGTATAATTCTCAAGTCAGACATCTTTATCTCATTTTGATCGAATTTTGCTCCCATGTCTCTGCATGCAATGATTTATTTTATGTGCTGCCATTTTCAGTGTATGATTCCATATAAACACAATGATGAAACCTAGATGCTTTTAAAAAAATAATTAAAGCTCAGTTCTCTAAAGGGTGTGCCCCACTCGTTAGACAAATTGGCATTTACTCCCAGACTCTTTTTGCAAAATACCCATTTCAGAATTTAAGCATTCTTAAGATTTACTGCTATTATGAAGATTTATATGGCTGAATCACATAAAGTGAGCACTAGAAATGCAAATTTAGGGATTGACCTCTGCACAGGTTTGGACCATCAGGTGTCCTAAATAGTTCAAGAGCAGAAATAGCAGTCTTTTATCACTTTGGACAGTGGAAAAGTTCTGTTAGTCTCTCACAAGTAATTACAGAAAACAACACAAGAAGAAAGCACCAAGCAAAATAACACAACATAAACATCATGGGGCACAACATAACAAAACAGTCAGAACAGAATGTAACACAATAACCACATTACAAAACAATAACACAATAATATAAAACAAAAACATACCAGCTAAAAAAAACAGCACATAGATACTACACGAAAATACAACATAGCAAACGCACAAATATTATTGTCACATATTGCTAACTACACATATCTGCTTTGAAGATATGGCGGTAAAACGTGTGTCAAGAGGTAGCAGACCTATACAACATGGATAGAATTTTTCGCCCTTTTCCGAACTGGGGCTACAGCAAAGTGTTTTGTCAATGGACATTCATCCAATGCCGCACTTGCCTCTCAGAATATTTATAAGCTAGCAAATTCCACCTCTGAGAGTCCCTGGACTGTGATATACTCCCCTGATAATCCTAATTCGAAATAATCCAGTCAGATGATATGTTCTTCCTCACCACACAGACTAAAGATTTTGTGGTGGGGCCAATCATATTTTTCTCCATCCAAAATAGAATTCTAGTATTTTGTCTCTTTATTCAAAACACCCTGGCTTCCTTGCACTTCGGCTGGACTGGTCTAATTAGAGCAGGATCAAGACTGATTTGTATATAGCTGGGTCCAAACAGAGGTGCCCTGGGGTGTAAAATAATGATGGATTGGGATGAAGCCCGAGTAATTACCAGTGGCTGAGATTAATTCAAGCATTCCATCCATCACTTTTTGTATACTTTAGTAAATATTTTAAAGGCACACTATCTAATGTCACTAAACATCTTTCGAAAGCTACCCATTGGTGTTTGGTTCCTTGGGTTCGCTGCTATTTAGGGAAGAATCTGAGAGGTTATTGTATGAATGTGGAAGAGATTATTTGCTGGAACTTGCTTGAACATACTTGAATTGGATCTAGTGAGGAAGTGCTGTTACAGCATTTATGAGTTTTGTGATAATTATCATTATGGCAAACCAGCTGATATGAATGGGGGTGGATAGGTTGGGGGGAATGCCCGAAAATGACCAGAACATGAGGAGTTTGGTGAGATAAGCACTCCGCATATTATCCCCCCCCCCAAAAAAAAAATGATAATTGTGTGGAGTTTATCTCATCTAATAAATATTACACCATTTAACAGGCCTCTCAAAATGAGTCCCTCAGTGTAGGAAAAAGATGCGAGACCAACTCAGTGGTTTAACGTAAGACTGACCAGGCAGCATGGTTTTGTTAGATTCGACAATCCTCAATGGTTGTACTGAAAGCATGTCAAGAGTGAAATCTGTAAATAATATTTCAGCCGAGATGCATATTTAAGAAGACTAGAGCGTTTAACTTGCTTTGTTTCATGGCCACTATAAGTCCGCAGATGCTGGATAGAGCTTGAACAAACAGAAATGCACAGATCGATCTAATTAACCGTTATTTAAACATCGTCTGCTTTTAGGTGCTGGAATGAATACATTTTTGTGCGTGTAATGCACAGCATATATAGCTTTATTGGTTGGAAATGGACACGATAAATGTAAAAAACTCTATTTGAATTTCTCAGTATGCGTTTTTAAGAGAAATACATGTTTTTACAAGATTTTAAACGACACAAAATATAATAAAATGCCAGTGTGTCACTCGTCAAATATTGATTAAAAATCTTTGTCCCAAAAAAGCAGTTGACATGCATTTCTCTTAGCACTTCCATATTGTAAGCCCAGAGATACTAAATATTCTTTTACCAAGTGTGAAAGTTCAAATGCAGCCGAAAATAAAGGCTCCTGTCTTAAATCTCAGTGGGTTTTCAGACGTCAGTATGAAGAGTCTATTTTTCGGAACATCCTTCAAATGTGAGGGAATTGTCAGCTGCAAAAAATGTATAGGATCAGTGTAAGTGACCCCACTTTGTATTTGTCGATTGTGACTTTCCATAAATAGATTCGCCTCGATTCGCAACACCCTTTGAGTGTGTAATTTCAGCATAAATGCGCAAATGCCTTTTTTACACTCAACAGTCATAGAAATAGTTTTACGCCTGCGAACATTTTTCTATGAACAAGTATAAACCACTTTTTATAAATATTGAGTGTAAAAAAGCGATTTGCATATATAAGTTGAAATTACACATGCAAATGGTGCTGTGAATCCAGCAGAATCCATTCTATTCTATATACTTACACAACGTTTTTCATGTAGGTAAATATTCTCCAGGAAGCAGGCAGTGGACATTCAAGACTAGGAAATGCATATGGTTTATGGGGTGTTTTTAGGAGGAAGGCAGGGAACTGAACGCCTATTTTCATAAAGCCTCAAGCCTACTTCTTTGCCTGAGTTCACAAGCATTTCTACTCCCCATTCGCACTGAGCACCCTTACCAAAATTGCTGGGGTCTGTATGGGAAGGGATTTCTCCACAGTAAAAAAATGTTCTATTCTTCAGAAAAAAAGATTCAAAGAGAAATTGCACTAATACAAGACAATTTTCCATGTGTATGTGTGCTCTATGTATGCTACATGTGTAAATGACTTTGTATGATCCTATATGGTAATTCACAAAGGTTTCCCAGGAGTACTCCTTGGAATCTTAGACTGTCACTACTTCAAAAGTGTACCAATGGAAACCTTTATGGATTCTAAAAATGATGGACATTTACTCCAAAAGTAGGATGAAATAAATGACAGTATTTTTTGTGAATGAACCTCTTGTTTGCTGAGTTGTCCCTTGATTGTAGCTCCTACAGAAATTGAGAGGATGTATCTCTCGCTTCCAAAATCCTGATCCATTCGCCTGACAAAAGTCTTATTTGCTGGTCTTTATTACTGCTCAAATCCATCTTTGGTAGCATTTAACCACAGCAAATGTGTGAATAAATCACATTCCTTATATTTGTATGTTCCCAATCACTTCATATATTTCTCTGTAGGTGATTATAGATAAATCGTATGTTTAAAAGCAAATGGTGTTGTGGGGTTTTTTTTGGGAGGAAGACTGAAATGAACTGAAAATCTATTTTCAAAACTCACACCTCCTATGGTAAGAATGCTATGAATGCTATTGTAAATGGCGGGCAATGGTGCAGGGAAAGCATGACCAGGGTGGGGGGAGCTAGGTGCAGCACCGGGAAGATTTTTGCAGCTGTGTGTGTGTGTGCGTGGTAGGGGCCTGCGATGTTTCAGAGATGGCACACTGTCGGAGATGTTGTTGTTATCTAGCGATAGCAGCCACCCTATTGCGCTCACCACAGTGAGTAATGGTGCAAGGAAAGCGTGACTAGGACTGGGGGTGGGGGCGGGTGAGTGCAGCACAGCAAAGCTTTCTTGCAGAGATGGGTATGGGGGCTGAGGGCCCGCGGCCTTGCAGAAGAGGGGCACATTTGCTCATGACAGGGGATGGCGCAGTTTCCTAGGGGCATCAGCCACCTCATTGCCCTGATCAAAGGGAGTAATGATGCAGGGAAAGCATGACCTAGGCAGGGCGGCTGACTGCAACACAGGTAGGCATCCTTGCAGAAGTGGGTGTCAGAGGCAGGGGCCTGCCATCTTGAAGAGGTAGCTTGAGATAGCTCACTGCGGGGGATGTGGTAGTTATTAGTGGCACCAGCCATCCCATTGCCCTTAGCAAGGTGAGCAATGGTGTAGAGAAATCATGACCTAAGGGGAGTGGGGGAGGGACTGAGTGTAGCACAGGGAAGATTTCTTGCAAAGATGGGCAGGGGAGGTGATGGCCTACAACCTTCCAGAGGTTGGTCAAAATGGCTGCCTACAGGGGATGGAGCAGTTGTCTAGCCACAACAGCCACCCCACTGCCCTGAGCAGTCCCTCGAGATGGCTGGAACCTTTCCTGCTGCTGCAAAACCTTGCTGCAGCGGTCTACATTTTTTCTTTTTTAATAAACTTCAGAAGCTTTGCAATTTGCATCACGTGGAATTTGCAGAATGAAAACTAAATTGCTAAGTATCAATTCATAAAACTGCAATATCGGACACCCCAAATGTTAACCTTGTCGCCTTAGTATTGTCAGTGAAAATGTGTCTCCGTGTATCTATGTATATAGTGTTTTTAGGTAGTGCAGACCTGTACCTCTACCCAGACCGGCATGCACTTTGTTTATTATGTTTTAGATGCTGGGTAGCCAGATCCCAAGAATCCGGGTGATGAATGTGATCACGTTTGAGAGCAAAAAAGATGCAAAACATGTCTCCTTTTTCACAAGTATGCTATGAAGGTTTCAATGTGCACATATCAAAAGGACAAATTCAACGTTGCAGAGCGAAAAGGTCGAAAAATGTACTATTTAAAGTGATAAATTAGGGGTTTAAAGGGGCCTTCCGGTGTAGAGAAAAAAGAAAAAGTTCTATTTACCCAGTTCTTCATCTCTAAAAGTTACCATCAATAGATATTCTAGAATGTTGCTTTGTTTCATGATGCCATCTTGGGTTTTTAAGACATATTTGGGCATTAATCACTGGACTGCCCTTTTAAAGGAGCGAGACTTCAAAGCACATAATGAGTGCCCTTGCTGTAGTGAGCCATCTGGCCACTGCAAGACATTGTATCCACTTCAGCCTCCCGGCCTGGGCGCGGACCGGAGGCTATAAATAAAAGGAGCGACAACCGCTCGTGGTTGTCGTCACCACCCATAAAACAGAGTGTACGTGTGTACTTTTTTCCCTGGGGTAGGCCCCATATCCCGACCCTTCCTCTCTCAGTATTTACACCCCAAGCGTGACCTCCACATTGGCGACGAAGCGGGATCATGCCCACGACGTGCCTGGCCGCTGCCGCTGTAACGGTGTGCGGTGTAAAAAGGCGAGAAGAAGAGGAGGTACACCTCACCGTTGCTGGCAGAAGCGAATCGAAGATCTGTGGCGGCAGGCGTGTGAGAGGTGGCGCTGTAAATCTAGAGCCATCAACAGCGCGAGCGAGAATGAGGTGAAGAGGCCGCGAGTGCTGGGGCTGCGGGTCGCTCCGCGCGTCAGCAGAGGCAGCGAGGCAGGTGGCAGCCTGCAGAAGGAGCGCGTGTGTGGCGACGTGGCGCCAAAGGAGAGCGAGTAGGGCACAGCAAGCCCCCGGAGGCTCTCCAGCTACACCTCACCGTTGCTGGCGGAAGCGAATCGAAGATCTGTGGCGGCAGGCGTGTGAAAGGTGGCGCTGTAAATCTAGAGCCATCAACAGCGCGAGCGAGAACGAGGTGAAGAGGCCGCGAGTGCTGGGGCTGCGGGTCGCTCCGCACGTCAGCGGAGGCAGCGAGGCAGGTGGCGGCCTGCAGAAGGAGCACGTGTGTGGCGACATGGCACCAAAGGAGAGTGAGTAGGGCACAGCAAGCCCCCGGAGGCTCTCCGGGTACTCCAGCGGTCGGAGGAAGTGTGCGCGCGACTGCGCGAAGGGACTGACGCCAGCAAACGGCTGCAGTGGGAGGAGTGCAGGAGCTAAGAGCACGTGGGGCACATAGACACAGAGAGAGAAAGGTGTCCCAGACTCAGAAAGGAGGCAAGCTGTGCACGAGGGGGTACAAGGACCCAGAAAAGGGGAAGAGCAGGCACACAGAGCGCACAACCAGACAGAAGGATTAGGAGCAACAGACAAACCCAACAGACAAACAAAGGGCAATACGAGCAGCACACAAGTGAGGGACGGAAGAAAAACAACCATTGGCAAAAGCAAGAGCTCAGTGACCACTTCAAGAGGGCGGCAGGCAAGAGCAGCTCAGTGCACCCAAAGTGCAAGACACCCCACAAAAGAAGATGTCAGTGCAGGCGGGAGATGGAGCAGGCGGTGCAGTTGGGGGAGTGGTAGAGCATCACTCACACCCCACCTTGGCAGCGTTACCCCCGTTCAGCCAGCTGGCGGACCCGGCTACGGCTGCGCCCCAGTGAAGGAAATGGATTGGTCGCTTAGAAAACTACTTTCAAGCGGCATGGGAAACAGATGGGGCGGTCAAGCGATCGACAACGCTCCACATGGGAGGCGATGAACTTTACGAATTGTTTCAAGACCTACCTAACACCGGAGACCGAAAGTATTACGAGGCGGCCGTGGCCGCACTCAACCGACACTTCGACCTGCAACTGAACTCTGATTTTGAGCACTTCAAGCTGCGTCAGGCGAAGCAGCAGGAAGGGGAAACGGTGGATATGTTCTTTGCCCGGCTCAGAAGACTGACGAGTTCCTGCACAGAAATAGATAAGCAACTGGAAATACGGGCCCAGCTAATACAGGGATGCAGATCATCTGACCTCAGAAAACTTATCTTACGACAGCCTGGCATCTCACTGGATGAAATACTAATCCTGGGACGTTCGCATGAGCTAGCGGATGTCAGAGCAGGGGAGATGGAGTCGGCACTAGCACGACGCTCAGCAGAAACACATCAGTGACATCCCATGGCGGTCAAGGAAGAACGGGTGGATGCCGTCCAAAAAGGGGGAGGACGAGGCAGAGGTTTCCCCAGTGCCTGCCAGGGGAGACGTGGCTGCAACAATTGCGGGATGGAGAACCACCCACCAAGAGGGTGTCTGGCGTAAGGGAAGTCGTGCCTGAAGTGTGGCAAGATTGGCCATTTTGCTAAAGTGTGCATGAGCACGAAATCAGCGGCAGGTGCAGGGAATTGTGGAAGAAGGCCGGAGAAGGTCAAACAGGTGGCAGGGGCATCAGGAGGTGCGGATGAATTGGATGCCCTGTGTCAACAATTTCAGGTCATGGAGGATGACGAAGAGGAGGAGGCGTTCGTAATATCCTTCACCGGCAGGAGCAACAAGAAGAAAAGGCCCCCACCGATGTGCCAGATAACAATTGGCGACAACCAAGTAATGGCGCTCATTGACACAGGGGCGTTGGTGAACATACTGGATGCTACCCATTACAGCCAACTCAGCCCTCGACCAGAGTGATGCCCACAAAGGCAAGAATTTTCGCATACGGCGGGGACACCCCCATTCCTCTACAAGGGGTGATTGAGGTAGAGGTCCGGCATGGTGAAATCACAGCAAAGACCAAATTCCATGTGACCAAGGACAGTGCCGGGACGCTACTGGGCTGCCATTCTGAGGAGGACCTATGGCTGGTCATGTTTGCGCGCCAGGTCCATCAGTCTCACGCAGCAGACATCATGGCGGAATTTCCGACGCTGTTTGAAGGATTGGGGTGCCTCAAAGGAGTGAAGGTAAAGCTGCACATCGACAAGGAAGTCAGACCGGTAACACTGCGCCACAGAAGGGTGCCATTCCACCTGCGACCGCTGGTGGAAGCGGAATTGGACAAACTCGAGAAGACAGGTGTCATCGAAAAGGTGTCGGGACCGACGCCATGGGTTTCCCCGTTGGTCATCGCCCCAAGCCGAAACAGCCGGGAGCGATCAGGTTGTGTGTGGACACGCGTCTCCCCAACAAGGCCATCAAGAGGGAGAGACACATCACACCAACCATTGATGAGATCATAGCGGACATCAACGGAGCGAGATGGTTCTCGAAGGTGGACCTCAATTCCGGCTACCACCAGTTGGTGTTAGACGAGGCCAGCCAATACATTACAACGTTCTCTACCCACGTGGGGCTACAAAGGTTCAAACGGCTGAGCTTTGGAGTGTCTTCGGCAGCCAAAGTCTTCCAAGACACCATTCGTGAAGTCCTTTCGGGATTGATTGGGGTGATCAATGTCAGTAACGACGTACTGATATACTCGCAGACGTTAGAAGAACATCACGAGAGGCTGCGGGAAACGTTGAAAAGGATGGTGGAACAAGGCTTAACCCTGCATAAAGACAAGTGCAAGTTCTACTCGACGGAAGTGGAATTCTTTGGATATAAATTTTCAAAAGATGGCCTCCAGGTGGACCCCGCCAAAGTAGAAGCAATCCGGGCAGCGGCCATTCCTCAAAATCCGACGGAAATGAGGAGTTTTCTCGGGATAGCAAACTATTGCGGTAGATTCATCCCGCATCTGGCGACCATCGGAGCCACTAAAGACCCTCACAAAGAAGGATGCCAAGTGGGCATGGACAAGTGCGGCAGCCCAAGCTTTTCAAGAGGTGAAAGGAGCGCTCCTAAAAGGGGCAACGGTGGCGTACTTCAAACCAGGGAGCCCCACAGAGCTCATTGTCGATGCCAGTCCGGTGGGGGGTAGGAGTGGTACTGCTGCAACAAATGGGTCAGCAGGAGTGGGTACCTATTGCCTATGCCAGCAAGGCACTGACAGCCGTCGAGACAAGGTACGCTCAAGTGGAAAGAGAGGCAGTGACGATCAGGTGGGCCTGCCAACATTTCAACATCTATCTAAGCGGACACAAGTTCAGAGTGGTCACCGACCACAAGCTGTTAGTGCCACTGTTTGGAGGAACAGCGAGAAATGGGCCCCCCAAGGATCGAACGATAGGCCGTACAACTCCAGCAATATGACTTTGAGGTGACATACCGGCCAGGAGTCAACAATCCGGCGGACTATCTTTCAGGGCATCCTGTGATGGCTAATCCTTGTGGGCAGAGGGAAGTCGATGTAGGAGCTGAGAGTTTTGTAAAACTCATAACGGAACTGGCGTCACCCCGAGCGCTGTCGCTGGAAAAACTGGTGGAAGCTACCAAGAAAGATGGCTGTTTGACGGATGTCAAGGAGGCCCTGCGAGGACACAACTGGAGGAACTTTCTAGATGGAGTCAGAAGACTGACAGATGAAGAAAGAGAGACAAGAACCTGTCTGTGGAGGTTCAGGGACGAGCTCAGTGAGAACGAGGAAGGTCTAGTGTTAAGAGGAACACAGATCGTAGTGCCCCAGAAACTGTGGAGAAGGACAGCAGAGTTAGCACACCAAGGTCATCAGGGAATAGCCAAGACCAAGGCAGAGGGTGCCACTCATGTCTTATAACGGGAGGTGAACCTCCCATGCATCCAATTATAATGGAAGAAGCTAGCACCCGGCCATTGACAGCAATCAGCATGGACTTTGGCAAGTTTCCGGATGGGCGCGCCACACTGGTAATGATGGACCAATACTGAAAGTTCCTGATAGTGGAATTGGTGTCGTCGACAGCGTTTGAACACATCAAGCCAGTCATGGAGAAAACGTTTGGCATGTTAGGGCTGCCGGAAGAAGATCGAACGATAATGGGCCTCCATTCCAGGGAGAGGAGTTCAGAGAATTCTTGCACCATCGCAACATCAGGGATAGAAAAGTGACACCTCAATTGCCACAAGCTAATGGGGAGGTTGAATGTTTTATGCGGACCCTCAATAGGACACTGAGAATTGGGGTGGACCAGCAAGTCGAGATGGAAGGATGTCTACACCAATTCCTGAGGGCATACTGGCAGATGCCTCATAGCACAACCGGGTGTTCGCCAAGCGAGCTCATGATGCGACGATCTGTGAGAGATGTGGTGCCGGTGAGCGACCCGTGGACACCAGGAACCATGAACACCGACGTGGCCCAAGCCAAAAGAAGGATGAACAATGAGAGAGCGAACCGTCGACAGAGAACACGAAAAGTGAGTCTGGAAGTGAGAGACTGCGTGGTAGTAAAAAACCATCATCCTGGATCAAAGTTTAAAACACCATTTGAATGCGACATTTGGACTGTCATTGGCATGAGAGGGACCATGATCACAGCCAGGCGAGGAAGCCGACAACTGGCGAGAAATGTATTGTGGTACAAGAAAGTACTGTCCCCGGAAGGAGGGATGGAAGGTGAAGGCCCAGGAGTATCGTGTGAGGAGCCATGGACCGAAACAGGAAAAGTGGAGAAAAACTCTTTGCCCAGAGAAGAGAGGGAAATGTCAACTCCGGAAGTTGAAGAGGAGAGGGAGCAAGAGGAAGAAGCGAGAGATACTGGAAGAGGAAGCGAGGGGGCATCGCAGCATTGACACCCTTATTGGCTAAGAGAAAACCCCCGACCGAGCCAGAGGCTCAGAGACTATGTATGCTAAGATATGCAAGTTGCAAAGTGCACCCTTGGTTGGTTGTTACTATTTTCATGTTTCATTTTATTCCTCATTAAAGGTTAGGAGGGATGTAGTGAGCCATCCCGCCACTGCGAGACATTGTATCCACTTCAGCCTCCCGGCCCGGGCGCGGACCGGAGGCTATAAATAAAAGGAGCGACAACTGCTCGTGGTTGTCGTCACCACTCATATAACAGAGTGTACGTGTGTACTTATTTCCCTGGTGTAGGCCCCATATCCCGACCCTACCTCCCTCAGTATTTACCCCCCAAGCGTGACCTCCACAGTTGCCAATGCGGCATTCAGTGCGCTATTTAACATTTCATACAGCACACGAGAATCATTGTATATTATAACATGAAAATAGAAATCACCACCGTGCTACGTTTGATGATCTACTTTGGCTCCCATGGACCATCTGAGTGATAAATGAAATCAGACTGACCACACCCACCCAGCCTTGCTTGCTATGACAACCAAATTAAGGACATCATCTGTAGCAGGCAAGATCGGGAAACAAGGGGTTATTCCAGGAATTTGATGCCCATCTGGAATGTGTTTCAGTTATTGATATAACCATGTGAGGCAGGTTGTCAATTAATAATGGAAATGTGCAGTGATGCGATGTGATGCAGCATGAAAGCTGCTAAAAGTTGTCAGCCTTCATCATGTATGGAAGGGACAGCACTATGTAGGAAAATGAAATCGCATCTACTACAACAAAATGAAAATGGTTCTAAGGCGGGAAGGCATTTCTCTCAGTGGTGTACAGCAACTTAGATTTCAAGGATGCCATTAGAATAAACAATAAATGACCACACAGACTGTTGTGCATCAGAGTTACAAAATACGAAATAATACAGTCTTATAAACCGATACAATAAAGTCCTTAGGTACTTGCTAATACATCTACGTCTGGGTGAGGCCTAACAATATGTATGCAGAATGCTTCCATGTTTGTTCTTTCATATATTTGTGGTTTAGGTCACAAGGAAGATCAACTTTCAATTTATATTATTATAGCCAATTTATATTCATTGGTCTTTTTTAATTCCTTTTTAAAAATGTTAAACTATGCACTCAAAGACAGTTGCAATCACGCAGTAACACCAAAAAAAGAAAATTGAATTCTGTCTAGGACACAGGTCAGTACTAACCCTGGGCGTAGTTCGCCTAGTAGCGCTACGCGTAGCTACGCGAAGTGCACTTTGCACTACGCGAGCTACGCGTAGCTACGCGAACTGCGTAGTGCACTGTGCAAAATGCTGTTCGCACTGATTGCACAGTGCCGGATGCTTGTCCGCACTGTGCAATCAGTGCAAACCGCATGTTGCACAGTGCAAGCGGTCGTTTTCTGCCGCTCGAGTAGATTTCTACTCGAGCAGCAGCTTTCTCAACGCGGACTGGTAGTTTCTCATCGCGAGTGGTCGCGAGCATACGCGACCACTCGCAATGAGAAACCTGACCTCCCCGCGTTGAGAATCTCGCCGGGAGGTTTATTTTCCACGCTCGCGATCGGCAACTTGATGTTGCTGATCGCGAACGAGGAAAAGTCTCGCCGGGATGTCATTTTGCTTGCTCGCGGTCGCCAACTTGACGTTGAGGACCGCGAGCAAGCAAAAATGACCGCTACGCCACGCGTGTTTGCACTGTGCTACGTGCAATTCGCGTAGTGCGAAGTAGCGCAAACTTCGCAAACTACGCGAGCGTAGCGTAGTACTTCGCCCAGGGTTAGTCAGTACACAGTAGTCAACTCACCCTGCTGCACATTGTCTGCTGCATATTTTGGGGCCCTCTATTAGGAGCAACTTTGAATGTTATTACCCATTTTCTGCTAGTTTACTCTCACATGATGCCACATAATACTGAATTATAGTTACACTTTCTGACATGGTGTCACACAAAGACAGCTGAAATATGTTTTTCCCAGGGCCCCAAAAATTCTTACGAGATAAAGAGAGAGAGTGAGAGAGAGAGAGAGAGAGAGAGAAAAAAAATGAAATGAGAGGTTGAGATAAATAGACAGGAGTGCCATAGAGATAGAAAGATCACCTTCCCAGAGGGCCCTTTGGAGGGTGAGAACCTGGGCACTTGCCCACTTTGCCCATTCCTTAAAACGTCTCAGAGGCTATAGAGGTGTCTTCAAGGACAGGCAATGTAAACTGCAATCTACAGTGACTCCTGCAGGGGGTTATAGTTACCACACTGAGGAGGAACTGTAGTCTGCAGTGCACTGTGCATTATGGTTCTGGTCGGCCTGTCAATTATTCACTGCATTCAGCTGCTTTGTCTCACACATCTGTTTCTTACTCCTCCCTCCCAAGATCGAGAGCCAGCATGATCCTAAGACATTATCACCCATCCTACTGGTGGAAGTCGGACGTGGCCTATTGTGGGCTCAAAAGACGGGGCATGACACATGCCTCTTTAAACCATGGTATAGGTCTTCTAAGACCAAAACCTATGCCAGTGGCGTAACATTCGCCCCCTGGTGCTTTGGCCCTCGTGCTCCAGGGGGCCCCCTCTGGCACTGTGCATGAGCAGCAGGCCCTTGGCCTGAGAGCTCCTGGCTGGGTCCGGGGGCCCCCTCCATGTACTTTGCAGGGGGGGCCCTCAAGTTTCTGTTCCTTCACCACCAGCCTGTATAATCTTGCCACACTAACAGGGCAGTGCTTAATTTGAGCCTGTGGTTGCAGGTGGGGCCCACAAGCACTCTGTGTTGGGCACCAAGACTTATTTTGAATCATCAGACTTTGACCCAGAACAAAAGAAAGAAAGGCAGCAAAGGGGGAAAGGAGGAGGGAGGCAAAGATGGAGAGATGGAAATACAGTGACAAAGTGAGAAAGCATGGATGAAAAAGACTTTTCAAGAGTGCAATAAAGGGACAGGGAGATTATGTTAGCAGAAGAAAGATGCATGAGGTCAGTGCTTAATTTGAGCCTGTGGTTGCCGAGGGAGGCCACCAGCAGTCATTTCTGGGTACTGGCACTTATTTTTCCTCTTCAGACATTTCCCGAGAGCAAGAGAGGGAAAACCACACAAAAGCAAAAAGAAGGAGAAAGACAGAAAAATTGTCACAAAGGGAGAAAGAAGGAACCTACAAAAGTGAGATAAAGGGGCAGGGAGTGTCTGGCAGTGAATTAAAGAGGCCTGGGTTGTACTCAAGACTATGCAGCCTTGGTATTTGGCGCTCTGACACTTATCAGCACCAGCCGCAGGCTTCTGAGCAGAGCTTTGGGCATCAGCATTCATTCTTTTACAAATTAGGCACTGCTTGAGGTGAAACACAGCTTTGAAATTCAGCATTTCTGACATTCAGCAGTAGTGCCAGCAGGCTTCTAAGAAACTATGAGCACTTATTATTTTACAAATCAGGCACTGACTGTCCCCATCCCAAATAGCCAGATTGTGAGACAGACGAGAGAGGGCTGATGACCGTCAACAGAGACAGGTCAGCAGGGGTGTGCAGGGCCGGTCCAGCCGTAGTGGGCACCAGGCGTTTTCCCGGTGAGCCGGAAGGGTGTGGCTTGTTTGAAATGTATCTCACCTTCAGAAGAAGTGGTTCAATTGTTTCCAAATCATTAACATTAAAAGTTCACTTCTTTGTGTATATCTGAAAATATTCTCATTAGCATCCCTGCAATCTGGCGAGGCTCTGTGATTTAAAATGTTTACCTTAACTTAAAAGTCTTTTCAAATATAGAAGTATCTTCAAGGAACCAGGGCAAGCTGGGGATTAGCTCATCGGCATCTCCCAATAGCTTTGGCTCAAAGTCTACCTGCTGGCTGCCAAGTCAACCTGAGGTTGCGAGGTTATCCATTATCCCTCCATGCGAGACATTGAGGGTGCATCAGTGGAGATAACAAGGGCATCTATGATACTGAGGAGAAATCAGGCAAACTGGTGCTATCAATGGAGTAAAACCAGGCAGAGAATCAAGAAGCTTGCTCCCCACTCACTCCTGAGGCCGGAACCAGTGGCTGTGGAGCCTGAAGCTGGACATGGAACCAACCAGAGGCACAATCTTAGCCACTAGCAGAGAGACATAAGGCACAGCAGGTGATGGTGTGATGAGCAGCTTATACAGAGTATAGAGATGAAATTTCAAAGTCATGTGAGGTGTGCTTGGATGTTCAGGAGAGATTACATTACTCACGTGACATTGGAACGCCGGGGGCTGCTCTTTCTGACTGTGTTAGGGAACTTTGAGCTGAATGATATAAAATGCTTTAAAGTTGTATCCTATGATATATTTTTCTTTCTTTTGTCCTAATAGAATGGAAAATGATATGAGGCTGGGTTTATGAGGTTATGTGTCCCTGTCGGGTACCATATGGGGCATTTATTCGTGCAGTCCTTGGGCTCTCCTCTAACCCCCTCACTTGTTTCTGTTCCATCGTTTCATGAGGGATTGAGAGTGGAGTTTTGAAAAGTATTCTTCCATTACGATAAACTAATCAAATAAAAAAAGTTCTTGTGTTCATGGAACATTTTAAGAGGTGGGCGGTGTTCGAAATGGGTAATGCATGTAGGTGATCTTTGTATTGTGTTGTATCTCATTGCTGTCTTGTACTATTTGGTAAAATAAAAAATAAAAAAACAGTTAAAAAGAGAAATGTCTGCAATATTCTCGAAGGATGGCCATGTGCAAATCGGGTGAATGACTTGCAGATTCATTCATTAATTTACAGTGATCAATATTCCATGAACACAGTTCAGCTTAGTGTGTGGGTGACAAGTATGTGGGTGACATGTATTTTTAATCTTCTGAAGATATGCAAATCATTTAATAAATTGTACGGTTGAAGAAGACATATAGAAAGAGAGATGATTGGAGAGATGAATACAGAAGAGGGAGGGCTCATAAACTATGGCAGATTAAGAAACTAACCTACAACAGGGAGATAAAGTGATTTGTATTTTCCCACCACATCAACCACATAGAGGTGCTTAGACCACGAAACAAAACCGGGATTAGAACTCATGGTTTTCTGACTGTTTCACATTCCACAATTTAAGCAATGAACAGTAAAACACTCATAGGAAATGTCCTTTTTATAAAAGCACATTGGGAGTGTGGGGCGGATATAAGGCTTGGAGACTTTTTAAGCAGTCGTTTTGCAATGGTTATTTATTTAATAAACCAAGATTTGGGTGGGGGAAAGAAAGAAAACCAAATTCCACTGTTCTTGTGGTTTTCTTCAGGGTTTTAAAGAAATGAAAAAAAGCGCCATCAATGCATCAGCATCTTCTGGTTTTAGTTTCCTTTATCTTCTTTCTCCTTACCGGTGTCTCTTTCGGGGAACCCCATCGATGTACTGAGGAGAAAGTGGTAAAATCCAGGTAAGTAAATGGCAAGAAGGTAAAAAATAGCGATTTATAGCGGGATCTACATATTCCCTTCTAAGCACGGGTAAAGGTCCTTCACCAATGGACACCGATTCTCTTCCACTTCTATCCCAATACCATAGACTTTGGAATGGAAAAGTGAATAAAGACCAAGGTGTCTTCTTAATTACAATTGTTGTCATGTGCATGAAAGCCAAACAGGGAAATAAATGTAACTAAACAACAGTGCTATTTAAGTGCCGTACCTAGCACCTTTGAGGATAGCTAATCTTGGACTGTATCCTCTTTTGTATCGGGACGTGTCACCCAAAGTTTGTCACAGAGAGAAGAAAAAAATAACCGTCACCTCGTCCACTCTCCTCTCTCCCCTCAATTCTATTTAACAGACACTAGCTCTCATTCGGATAGGTACAGTCCTCCTGGGCTGTGATGCACTACAAAGCCTCCACCGAAGGGGACCACCAATCCATGGACAATTCGTCCTCCTCCTCCTTTGTACCCTCGTCTCCTCTCTGCTTTTCATTTTCTAGCCCTCCTCCTTTGCAACCACATACTGGTCCTCTCCACAGTGTCTTCTTCTCCTCTGTACTCCACCTGTTCCTGGTTTTCTGTCCCAACTTCCCCTTCACCTCGACTCCTCCCTTCTTACGAGCTGAGTCCTCTTTCAGTTTGCTTAGCTGTCCTTTTCCCTCCTCTTGCCCTGCCCCCCTAACATTAGTCTCTTTTCTATGTTCTTTTTTTCATCATGATGTCCGTTTTCTCTTTCTAGAATAGCGGCTGAGGGCAAGTGTATAGAGGAACTGCCAGCTGCAGACTGCCTGGGACAGGTAAGTGGTGTGCTTGTTTCCCTCTTTCCTCTCAAGCACAAAATACTGTGCTAAGGCTAATCTGTTTCAAAGCCCACTCTTTAATATGTCAAAGAGAACGAAGACAACTGAGACGCATTGTCCATTATAAAAAGCTAAATGCTTGTGATCACTTTTGTTCCATTGGAAGAAGCCAGGATTAGAAGATCAGCTTCTCTAGTCCATTAGGGGACAGCCCTCAATCTACTCATTAGCTAATATGCAGTACACATAGGTTGATGTCCCTTTTCTTATAGTGCTCAGTATTGGTGTTTGGGGCATGGCTTTAATGCCAATCAAGATAGCTGACAATTAATAGTTCTCCCTCTATCCGTGGACCTGTTAGTGTTCCTGCTCCAGCGCTAAAACTGCATTCCGCACAATGAGAGTTACTGGTGTCTTAGGATAGATAGATTTTTTCTCTTACTCACTCACACTTTGCACAATTCTATTCCTCCAGTATCTGACAGAAAGGCCACCTTCCATTTTACAGCCCCGGTCGCTATCATAAATAAGCAATATTGCACACCTTAACTTTATTTAGCTAACTTCTGAGAGAGCCCTGTCTACTTTAACTCACTTCAAGTCTCCCTGCAACTAGTTTTGGATGTAATCTTTTCTAGCCATTGTCAGTGGCCATCAGTCCATCTCACAATAACTTCTGTTATGGACTCTTCGATTTGTGCCTTCTCTTTTCTGCTCTACAGTTTTTTCGGTTGTTAACTAATATGTTACTTCTGGAGTATCTTGGCATTCTAATAATCCTTGAGACATCTGTAATTTATTTAAGTTCCTTATATCCCTGGCCTTCATTTCAGAGTGCAGGAGAGGTCTGAATTGTTTTTCATGTCATGTGATGTCCCTCTCATATTCTTGCTGAATTGTGATATCAGCCATATCTCTTTGCTTACTTTCATCATCATCATCGTAAACTTTATTCGGTTTTTGCAATAGAAAACCATAAAAGTCAAAAAATCAAAACAAACATGAATAAAAAATCCAACAGGATACATGGAGCAAAACAATACGACCATTTTAGGCCCATTGGTACAAAGTTTAAATGTGTGAGTGCATTCTTAATTTTAATCTCCCTATGATATCTGTACATGGGAAGATCAAAACTATGCTTTAAATCCAGGGAAATTAGCAGCAATCTTAGTATGTGTTTGGATACTTCCTATAATATGAAATGCCATGAGACTTTAACAGGTGTCAAACCTTAAAGTCCAAAGAATAACCCACCATTTCTCATCTTCTCGTCCTCCAATCCCATTCTAACAAGATATCAGATGACATGTTGGCTCTCAATCCATTTATTCAGGCACAAATGAGAAATATCAACAGATAGAGGAAACATGGTTTAATATGGAGGACAGAAAGTTGGAAGTTGAGAAAAGAATAGCAACATTCAAGGCTCTTCAGTTAAGATCACAAAGGTAGATGTCAAAATCATCCAGCTACAGAAAAATGTTGAGGATTTAGAAAACCTGAAACAAATGTAATAATCTAAGATTATATGGTCTGCCAGAGGTAGTTGAGGGAGACAATACCCTTTCCTTTCTGATCTTTCTTATTAATCTTGAGAGCCTTCACAACACTCCTCGTCTTAACATACAGCAAGCTTACTGTATGGGAAGTAAAAAGAGCCCTTGAATACTTCCTTCAAAACTGAGATCTGTTATAATTCTTTTTCCTGAGTACACAGATCTTCAGAGAATAGTCAAAACAGCTAAGACTAAGGGGACTTTATCTTAGTCTGGCAACAATAATATTCTTTCCCATGATTTATCCAACACTACAGATCCGAGGAAAAAATAATTCTTATCTTTGAGACCTACTCGTAGACAACTGAATATTAAGTTTGATATTATACATTCATAGACGTATAAAATCACCCACAATGGTATCGTCTTTTGATGATCCTGAAAAGCTACATGACTATTTAGATACACTTGGTAATATTCATGGATACTTCACAATGTAAATTCTAATTTCTCTTATTCATTACTGGAGCAGTTTTCGAATATTTTACTTTAAATCTTTCCACAGGAATGTTGTCTTCATGGCATATTTACATCTTTTTTTATCTTGCTGTTTTGCTGTCCTCTATTCAGGGTTCTCATTACCCTTGAATTTGTTTTCTATTTGTTTCCTATTGTTTAATTTTCTCTTTCACTTCCTTTCTTAAGTTTCGTTCCATTTTGCCTTTTTAGGTGGAGAAGATAAGTATGTTTTATTATGTTATAATATGTTATGTTTCAATGTTATGTCAAATTATGTTATGTTATGCTTTGTTATGTATATTGATAAATCAGTGGTGTTGAGCAGGAATGTGTGCTTAGCCCCGCCTATGGTAGGTTGGTTACAAATATCATTTAACAAAAATAGATTATAATGAAAGCTGTGACCCCACAGTAAAATACTTGAATAACAGGAAAAAGAAAAAAGGTAGGATATGAATTTCTATTGCTTTACACGAGTATACCTACTAAGCCAACAGGACACAGGCTCCCATAAGTTTCTATGATGTTTCCTCTTATTCCCAACTTTACAAAATAGCTAATGCCTTGTCACAAAAGCCCAAAAAAGCAATTCCCAACTGATAGGCTTGAGGGTTGGGGTTCACTATCCAGCCAGCACATAGCTATATAGAAACCCCTGATTAGGCTAGCTACCACAAATATACGCTTATGCTAAGGTAAGACATGATCGTACTAGTTTTGCCCAAGGGGTAATTTCAACTCCATTTATGATCCTAATTTCATAAAACATCCTGTTCCAAAATTCCTCTAAATAAACACAAGTTGCAAACATTTGTACTGTGTCTACATTTATCTGTCTACAGTGAGGACAGCAAGAATTAGGATGGAGTCCCCACGTTTGGAGATTTGTTGCTGTATATTCGGCATTATGTATAGTTTTGTAGTGATGCATCTTTAGATTACTGGTATTAACAAGCTTGTGCCTAATAATATTAGGATTTAGCAATGTTTCAATTTCAATTGTGACTGCCATATTTTCAGACCATTATGCTGCAGCACCAGTCAAACCATTGTCTAATTTAAAACACAAAAGTTTATAAAGTTTACCTACGCTTGCTTTTGTCTCATCTGCATGCATTAATTGCAGTAGATGTGAGGTATTTAAAAGGATAGAGTAAAGAGTGCATATGGTAAAATATCAAATTTGAAGATATTTAAATAAGCCATGTTCGTGAATACCATAGCGAGATTGTAATGATGGAAAAGTAGGAAATACCTTATTATCCAAAAGCTGACTCTGGAGTTGTAATGACTTTTGCTGCCACACAAAACACGAATTTGTGAAAAATCACAAAATTACAATCACAATAAAATTCTTAAACTAAAAAGATTAATGGTGTTCATTTTTTTTTATAAGAGCTTCCAGACTTAGCAGAACAAGTACTCAATAAACCAATATAAATTTAAATGCATTGTCCAGTATCCCACTATGGTATGTTGATCAAGCAGGGAACACTGGATTTGAACGTGGGTCTCATGGCCCCACATCAATAAATGTCCTCTTTTTGGGGTATAGGTGGCACAGCACCTGAGTGCTTTACAGTCGACACATACATTTAATCATGGTGCTGAGTTGTGTCCATGGACACTCCCCCAGCCCCATACTGATGATTGTCCTCTCACCTCCTGATGCTTTAAAGCATCACTCTGAGTTCACCAAGTTGTGCTGGGTCATGAAAAGTCACATTTGGAATAGCATTAAGCAATGGATAAAGACAATAAATGCAAGTTTAGAAGGAAGGGCAGAAAATTAGAGTAAAGAGTAAAAAATGACAGTCATATAAGAAATGAAAAAGCGTTGGGTGACACACTTGTGGAAAGGGAAAAATTCTATTGCGTTATAACACAATAAATACAGTGATAGGAGGCAACCGTAGAAAGATACTTTCAGCCATTGACAATAATCTGACTATCCAAGGAGATCAGTAAGACCTGGGTCCTAAAGGACACCTTAATAACACACTCTCATAAAAAAACATCTATTTGTAAAGTTCACTTTTTGGGGAATCTTGGTGCTGAATAACAGAAGTTTAATGTCAACCAGCTCAATGGTATATCGAAGGGTGAAAGCCTTAATGGGCCACTGGGGATTGAACCTGTGGCAATGAGGCCATCACAGATCTCTGGAGTGGATGAATTAGTCTACTCAGCCACCTGTTCCAATTCATGTGCATGACACTTTAGTGACAGCTCCTGTACACGTTTGCCATTAGTGCTTGAATCGAGATTTTAGGAATTGTTCTTCTTGACTTGCCGCAAGAAAAGAACAATTCCCTATCTCCTCCCTACTGCCATCGAGACAGTTTCAGAACTGTCTGCAGGTTTGAACTACAAACCATGTAAAAGATTTGGCTTCAATAGAGCTTCCTAGCTTTTGATTGTTCTTGAATATTTGTTAGTTTCTTTGCTATTTTATTTATTCATCTAACCTAATTCCTTTTTTTTTTTTTTTTAAATCAAGCGCTATATTCTTAGGCCTGTTTGTCTACCATCTAAAGTGGCTGGTTTTTCAAATCTCAAACCAGCCTATCTTTGCTTATTATTTATTTGATTATTGAAAACTCTTTTCTAATATTAATCCTCTGTGCAAAAGAATGTGTCATAAAAACGTTTTTGGTCCTTCTTCAATCTAGGAATTAAAATTACAAAATCCAGTCTTAGGTCTTCAGCATGACAACTTTGGAGAATATTCTCTGGATGGCTGTAGTCCAAGCTGATTCTGAGTAGCCTGGAGTTCCCACATCCAAAATTAACAGGTGCAAGAACATTTGGCCGAATTTAGAGGATACAGAAACAACTCTTGTTAAAACCGCCAGCCTCCGAGGGCAGAGCCAGAGAATAGAGATTAAACCTGCTCCCCACCAGATTCCCTCTCAAAGTACAGGGGAGTATGAAGTGCTCTCTCCACTGCCCCCTGAGCCTGCCCTGCGTCCCACACATTGGACCCCAACACAATTACACGCGGTGCCCCTGCTCGCATTTAACATCTGCCGAAAACAGTGGTAAATTTGAGTGGAGTAGTCCCATGAGTCAGGAGAAACCTGTGGTGTTTGATTAGGTAATTGCAGGCTTATGCAGTTATTCACCATTCCAGAGACTAAACCTAGGAATTGTCAGAAGCTAGTGGAATATACCAGACGGAAATTTTATTGATGGCCCCAGTGTTGACACAAAGATTCCAGTCAACTCGTAAGTGGTCCCTTCGTGCCAAGTGGAGTAGCAAAATCGGTGCCAGGAGAGATGCTGAGCTTAAGTAACATTGCTTTTTGGTGTGTCTGAGAGCTGAAAAAAATCAATGTATGAGACATGAAGAAAAAACATATGTTGAGATGAAAATGCCTCCATAGATTAAGCCAGGTAATGACACGCTCCATTTGCTTACTGATCACTCTTAGCTACTTTCATACTTTTAATATCTTTCTGAATTTCTGGCAGCCTTATCTGCAGATAGTCTCAAAATTAATTAGTAGTTTCAACTTTTTGTGGGAGGCATGGCTAAGATGCAGAGGGAGAAGGATATGTCTTGCGGCTCCCCATCCATCCTGGCTCTTTTGGCTATGATTTGAGATGTAATCTCCCAAACCTCACCAGAGCCATGGCAAGCATTGGTTCTGAGAGAGCAGCCAAGAGCCTGGAAGCAGCTCCCAGACACCATAAACAGTAAGGTTCTCCAGCACAGCTGGTGCAGCAAGGATGGCCACCATTTTGAATTGAGCCCATGCGTACCTCCTGGTGAGATTTTGACAAATTACAGAATTATGGAAATGTAATGGGGGGCAAACATTCTGTGAAGTCAGAAGCAGAGGCTAGCATGCAGCGACGGCATGCAAAGAAGCACCTACACAGTAAAGAGAGATCTGCAATGGCAGGCGAGACATCAGATGAAAACTGAGAGGCAGGCCCCGGGCACATTTGACCCTTCTATGAATTATATAGGCAAGAAACACCTAGGAATATAAAAGGGGGAGAAGAATACTGTTAAAAGGTGACCATAGAAATCTAAAAGACATTGTTGAGGAGACGATGACTCAGTAAGGCCAGCAGCGGAGGCTAAGATAGCAGAAGTGGCATGCAAAAAACTGCAGAGTCTGCACCACGGCACAGATTTTAATCAGAGAGAGGTCTAGGGGTCCATTGGAGCGACAATCGACATAGGAAATTAAGGCCTTTTTGCTAAATGTACTTATACTGTGCAGTACATGATGTCAGCTGGAGGGAACCACCAGGGATAAATGTGTTGCTGGTCTGACCTGTGATGGATGCCACAAAATCATGTAGAACTCAAAAGCATAGAAATAGAAATCTGTGCACTGAATAAACATACTGAAGTGTGATGTAGAGATACACAAACATCTTGAAGCGTCTGCCTGAGACAACCTCAAACGGTATATCAAACCAATACCATGTTAGATAATGGGTAGGTCAGCTCCAGTAGGACCAATTGTAGGGGCGAAAGGTAAGAGAAAACCTTCAGTAAAGGATATGGTAACTTGAATGCCACCTAGGAAGGCTGATACACAGAAGACACACAGCAGAGGACATACTTAAACAATCGCCAGGACCATCAACCCAGGAACCTCAAGGTAGAGAGGTCAAAGGGACCTCCTAGAAACCATACTTTGAGGACTAAAGGAGGCATTTTGACACTAAGGGTGGAAGTCCAATAAGACCCTAAAGATGCTGCGGAACGGGGGAGCAAATGGGCCCAACTGATGGCTGCACTGCTAACAAGACTTTATGAGACAAAAGGTTGTGTCCCTTGAGGAGCAGAATATTGTACTATAAGAGAAACTTGAAGATCTCAAAAAACGCTCACGCTGCAATAATGTATGGACAGGGGCATCCCAATAGGCACCGAAGATGATAATATTGAGACATATGTGCAGAGACTCTTGTGCACTCTTCTAAAAACGTGATTAGTCAGCACATATTGAATTGTATAGAACTCATACATTGGTATCTATGGATGCCTGGCGAAAGATACCGCCAGACACTCTTATGAGAGCACATCATTTTCAATTGAAAAAGAATATAATGGTGGCAGCGAGAGACCATGAGGATTTAAAGGAAAACTTATTAATTCTCCACTAAGACCTACCAGTGTTGACTCTCCAGAAGAAAAGAGATTTCCAGAGAGTTCATGATGTGGCTTATCAAAGAGGTCATCCTTTCTGCCTCATCTTCTATTCGCAAGACCAATGAAGTGAAGAAACTTCTGCGGAAACCACAAGATGGGAATACTCGAAAGAAGAGGAAGCACTTACACTCTAAAGAAATAGAAAAGTACACCATCCTGTGAGATCTGGATGGCAAAATTCCCATGCAACCCAGAGATCCAATTGACCCTCAGCAGAAGCCATGGCCTTTGAGAGAAAAGACACAGTTGATCAGTTTTAAAAAAGTGAGCACTACACTACACAAGTAGAAACTCCCCCGAGAAGGGCAAAAACCTCAAAAGATTCAGACTGACCTACGTGAAGAAGAGCAGAATAGGGTGGAGTTGAAAGATAAATTATATGGTCATCTTTTCTCCACGTAATCCTGTACAAGGTTGTTTATTGGTTAATTAGATTTTCCACACCCTCTAAGAAGGGGACCCTGTTTGGTACCTGGATGATGCCTTTCGCTAGGATCCAGTAGCCAAGCAGGCTATCATATCCTAAACTAAACTTGTTCATTGACACAGTAGAGTATGTTCTTTCAGTAGTTTAGGATTCTCTGAAAGCAGTGCTGAGGGTGACCTGCATAGCGGAATATGCCATGCTAAGGAAGATGAGGGAGTGAAAAAGGCTTGCCCTTCAGAGAGCCTAAGAGAACTGAAGACACAACAGAAGAGGGCACATTGGGCACTAAATAAAAGGGATTGGGTGAAATTTCATGTTTTCAGGGAGTTTGGGGAGCTCATGGGAGTTTGTGGGTGGGCAGGATGACCAGCAATTACATTGTTTTGTGGGAAAGGGAGTGCACCCTAACTATAGGGAATCAAAACAATACTGGGTATGATCTGGTACAAAAAAACCTTAAAGTTCATTGATGGAAAAACAGCTGACCTTACCGTCCTTTAACATACAGGGGCTTAATGCTCCAACAAGAGAGTGCAAATCTTAAACCACTGACATGCATAAGTGGTGACCCACCTACTCACATGCAACACATGCAGGCTTAGGTCACACTAATTTATTCAGCAGTTTTTGCCTCTGCCAAAAGAAAGTGAAAAAGAGCCAGAATTCGACCTGAGTGGCATTTAAATTACGCTGGCATAATTCATGTTATTTATGACATTTTGCATTGCGCTTGTTACGTGGAATTCCCCAAACTATCCCATTTGCGTAATTATTCATCATTCATGGTAAAACTCTGCCGCAAAAGCAGAATGTGCTGTAAAACTTTGCCACAAACACACAGGAACAACAAAACACGAGCGGCTCTTGTTTGCGGTGCATTTGTTTAAATGCACCCTCGCTGCTAAAATTGACGCGAGGACACATTTCGTGCTAAAGTATAGTGCAAAAATAACAGATTTGTATTTTGCTGAATTTTGTGTGATTTTGCTGAAATTTCACGTGATTACACTTAAGCAAATTACACAAGTTTCGCACACCACTCGTCAGAAACCTTTGCTCCCCCTAGCTGGATTTTCAGTATAAAACTTCTTTTCAGGTAAAGAGTGACTTTGTCCCTTAATAAATTAATTCTTGAGGAGCCAGTCAGCTGCTTCCGCAGTAGTTTTATGCCCAACCAGGGTCAACTCAAGAGGGCTTTCTCACACAAGCGATTCTAAAGCAAATTAATCCGAAAACATGTCCTATTTTTATCATAGTAGGAGATTGGAATCTGATACTGGATGGTCTTTGGGATAATTCAGGACTCAATTTTGTGGGTACAGCAACTCTTTCGAATGAAGGGCTTGAGTGGCTGTGAGAAGTGTATATTAGAGACGCAGGCAACTTTTTCCCTTCTGATAATGATTTCTCCCACTTCTCAGTGGCTCCCAGGATGTAGACTAGGATTGATAAGATCCTGATGGATCACCTATTGGGCCTTGCTTTTATAGAGCCAGACCATGGAGCAATATGGCTGTCCCACCATCCACCAGTCACTTGCACATTGAAGTGTGGGGATGTAGTACAGAGTAAAGAACCTGTTTGGTACCTGTATGATGCCCTTCGCTAGGATCCAGTAGCCAAGCAGGCTATCATAAACTAAACTAAACTAAACTAGTTCATTGACACAGTAGAGTATGTTCTTTCAGTAGTTTGGGATTCTCTGAAAGCAGTGCTGGGGGTGACCTGCATAGCGGAAGCTGCCATGCTAAGGAAGACGAGGGGGAGAAAAATGCTTACCCTTCAGAGAGCCTAAGAGAACTGAAGACACAACAGAGGAGGGCACAGAAACAAAATATATAGCATAAGGTTTTAGCAGTGCGAGGGCCGTGAGACTGGTGGAACCCAATAAAGCAGAATATGCTATAGCCAGGGTCAATATTACGGTGGTGTGAAAAAGCCAGGAGGGTTCTGGCATCAAAATAGACAGAAATAGGTGCAATCATTCATAGTAACTATTAAGGGGCAGAGTCATAATAATAACATGGGAAAAAGGTAAACTAAAAGATTTCCACCCGTATTATCAAGAGGTCTATGGCAAGGAACCAGAGACCCAGAGGTGGTGGCAGAATATATTAAAATGACAGGCATAAGCAACTTGTTAGCAGAGTCACGTGACATATTGGATAGCCAAATCACCTCGGAAGAGGCAATAAAATCACTGAAAGTCTTAAAATTGGGAAAAGCTCCAAGGCCCGATGGCTTTCAACCCTGTTTTTCATAAAACATTTTTTCAGGATTAATAGGCCGACTAAAAACAGTATACAAACATGTTGCACCAAGGGGCGCAGTGACACTTTCCATGTTGAAATCTAGGATGTGAAAGTGGTCATAAAGATACTGGCCTTTTGCCTAGAGGTGTTGATGCCTCAACTGATCCACAAGTACTAAATGGGATTTATAACTAAAATGCAGGTAGGCGATAACAAACAAGTTGTAAATCTCATAGATGTGGTAAATAAGGAAAAACAAGAGGTGATGTTCCCATCTTTCGATCCTGACAAAGGATTCAACAAGGTTGGTTGGAGCTTTCTCAACAGGGTGTTGCTGGGTCTGGGGTTTGACACACTGTTGTAGAACATGGCTATGGCTGGATATGCTAATCCTAGTGCCCATATATGAGTAAACAGTAGAGACTCATCAAAGGTATGCATGGAGTGTAGCATGAGGCAGGGCTGCCCCATGTCTCCCTTGCTATTCTTGCCGTATCTTGAACCTCTAACAAAGAAGATACGGAAATCAAAAGATATTAGAGTGAAATTGAGTGCCCAATCGGACGCCAATGATATTGAAAAGTGCTGAAGACTCTCAGACTCATGTTTAAATAGATAAATAAAGGTGGCAACCTCCATATATAATCTTACAAGATGACGCTACTATGCATCTCTCAAGGTTTTCCATCATTTCTACTTCCATAGTTATAGGAGTGTAGAGTTTAACCTACACCTATGCAACACCATAGCTGCCAGATATTTGTACCGTACTGGGTTAAGGCAAAACAGGAAACAGGGAGCTTAATAGAACGGGCAATCTCATTGTGAGTTTTCTCCTGAAATATAACCAATCATTTCTTGCTCCATTCACTTCTCTTATTCCATGTTACATGGCCTTTCCTTCCTGTGTTCCCTCTAATGACTACTGTGACAGCAATTAGCAAAAAATATTAACATCAGAGGCATGTTTGAAAAGAGGGCAATTACATTGTTTGAGCACATCAAAAATTGTTGTGGCCTGATGAAAAGGTACAGATATATGCAGATTGGACATTTGGTGTTAACCCCAATGTTGAAGGTGGCTGCTGTGAGATCCCGTACCTCATTTGAAAAACTGCTACAAAGAGTAGATGACAAAGAGATCTCATCTTTTAAATCTAGATATTATTCCAGGAAGGTAGGAGGTCGGATTTCAAAACAAATGGGCGGAGGGACTAGGGCTGATCATCTCTTGTGACCAGTGCGAGATGATAATGAGGATCTCAAGGAAGGGTGCTGGTCATGTCCAGGGTTTAGAAACAAAGAGTAAGATTTGCTTAGACTGCATCTTACTCTAGCCCGACTTTATGCCATTGATAGCAATAATCAGAGAAAAGTTACAGTGGATGTGGCAACACAAGGACACCTACACATATTATGGGGCTGCATCAGAATATAAGATTACTTGAAGAGAGTTCTAGGTACAGTAGAAGAAGCCACAAAGCTACACATACCTTAAAGATCTGGGGTGAGTTTTTTGGGTTAGTCTCCTTAGGTCCAGTGCAGTCACCATAAGAGTGATCAGTATCATGTTATTGTAAGCTACACACTTTGTTGTAAAAATGGGATATGACGTTGATCCCTTATCTCTATGATAGGTTTCACAGGCTATGGAATCTTTAGGGCATGGAAAAGAAATCACACATGACATTACAAGTACAGAAAGTTCCTTTTCTGTGTTGTGGTCCCCGCTAATGAAATATTCTGCCACAGATGTTTGGAGCACTACAAATCCTGCCTGTGTATTTCCATTGTAGGTATACGGTGGACCTTATTGCACTATGATATTACGTTCCACAAATTGCTTCTCCCATTGGGATTACAAAGTGGTACGGCCCATGGGGGGGGGGGGGGTGAAATGTAAAGCCCCCAACTTTTTTTATTATGGGCGACTGGGGGTAATTCTTGTCCCAAGTTGGCTGACATTATTTGCAACCTTGTTTTAGCTATCACGTTCATCCATTTCAATGCCAGATTCCCTGTAGGGTCAGTCAACCCACCAATTATATGTTTGGCTGTCAATTTAGCCCAAATTCTTTACCTCACTAATAGGGAAGAACAGCAGAGCGCCTGTACCCAATATCCTGATTCTGAAAAGGGCATTAGTGGTGGTGCAATGACTACTGTCTGCATTTCCAGCAGTTTAACCACTCTATTAAAAGTGCCATAGTTAGAGGAGGTGATCTGTAAGGAGGTACCTTTAGCTCTGCTATTTCTTGAAGTTCACACTGCCATATATGGTGATAGAACAGCTGCATAACCAAGAGGACGAGTCCGCCACCTTGCTTGGTGTATGTAAATACACAACGGACTGCTATGGAAAAGGTGGCACTCTCCCAAGACATTGTAGGTTTATTCTCCCTAACATGCTATAACATATCTAAAATTAAGTTAAAGACAGCATCATTGCTTAGTCTGTCACATAGAAGTATTGTATCTCCCAAAGTGGGCCTGATATATCAGTTACTCATAACCTTGAAACCTCGTTCCTACCTGTGGCCTGGTTGGATAACTCTTGCATCTGTGTCCACTTCTAAACCTGTAATACAACCATCCTTATCCACCCTTCCACGCACAGCAGAATGAACAACCCACCACTCATCCCAATCGGGAATGAAAAATGTGTCCGCTCAGAACAGTTTGGGTAAACCTACATAACTGGTAAAATAAACCCTTTGGGACTTATTTACAAGGCCCTTGCGCCACTTTTGTGTCATTTTTAACATGGGAAAAGTGACGCAAAAGTGGCGCAAGGGGCTTGTAAATCTACCCCTTTGAATCTAGATTGCCCTATTGCCTTGTTAGACAACATGTACATATATTTCCCACCAAGGCAAGAAACCTAAACTCTGTCATTAAATCTATCAACAAACGGGTCAATAAGGAACTACCGGAAATTAAACCAACTAACCACAATGTGGAGTGCAAATTGAATACGTCTACAGAAGATAAACTCCTCTGAAAGATTCCAGAAGCGCCAACTACAAATCCATCAAGTCAGCGAATAAGGACTACTTTATTAAACACTTCAATGAGGCTTCCCATCAAATGAGGGATATTTTCAGTACTTTTATAGAAGTGTCGTCTGAAAGGGTGCCTTGAATGACACCTTTTGCACACACAAGCAACACTGCAACAACCGCCTGAATTTTTCCAGTTTAAACTTATCAATATCTATAAGTCCTTCGTCAATAATACGACAGTGCTGCATTTTGCTCCCAACCTTCCACACGTGCCTCAATCCACTTACACACTCAAAGGGCCGTTTTCCACTACATCAACAAGGTTTAGGCTGGTGGAACGTTGAGGTGGTGCTAAGATTGACTACAAAACCAAATTACCGAATGAGCCGTGCTGAGCCTCATGCATTAAAATTGGTCAAGGATGCCTGGAACAACACTGGCTTGCAGATAACTGTTTTTTCTAACAAACATGAATAGTGTCTCAGTGAAATCATATTCTCTATCCATGTAATGCGATGCAACCCAGGGCTGTATGGTCTCATGGTTGCTCTTCACCTTGTAGCTACATCTTCTGACACAACTTTATGAGCAGTACCAGTACCAGGCGAATTTCCAAATGTTTGCCAATGACACCCAAATTCACTTTTGTCTGAAGAACGAATGAAAACTGTCCTGATATCATTTCATACTTTGAGAAAGTCTAGTGTAGCACTCTCTGTCTGAGTGGACTAAAAATTAAATTCTGGTGATGCTGGTGACTGAAACATTCTCCTCACCCTTTACATTGCCCCATCCTTTGAATATCTCTCACAATTCAACTAAAGTAACTGTGGGGCAATTATCAACAGGCATAAGGAATGATGTGAATCTTCGTAAATGGGATCTCCTCAAACTAACACTGAATATGCTTCACTGGCTTCCATTGAACGCAAGCTTCAGGTTCAAGGCCCTCAGCATTGTACACCAAGACTATTACCCCCAGGTCCCTTATGTCCTCGTCCCATTCATTAACAAAGTGGAGATAATCATCTCTCGACAGAAAAAAAGAAAAGAGGAAGGCTGGGACCCTAGCCTAGCCCCTCCCACCGGGAGTACATAAGCAGTACTTACCCAGCATTCCGCCTGTTCTTTTTTTCTGTCTGTCAACAGAATTTAGATGTGGATGCTGGTGCTGCTCCTGCTGGGCTTGAGTGGCTTTATTTCTTGGTATACCCTGTCCGGCTGCCTGGCTGTGCGGTTGGGGTGTCTGGTGCCTTGCCTCCCGGCCTGCTGGGCTTACTGGGAGGCTTGGTTTTCCTGGCCGGCTCTTGCCTACTGGCCGGCCCTTTGCAGCTGGTGCGCCGGCCTCCCGGGTCCTTCCAGGGTGCTGGGCTCGTCTTCCTGCCTGGCTGGGTGGATGTCCCGCCTCGTTTGCTGGTTCCCCTGCCTTCCTTCTCTTAGATGTTTATTCAGGACTCTGGGGCGCTTCCTTCCGGGTTTTGCCTGACTTCCTGGGTTTGGTGTTGGAAGTCAGGCATTCTGATGCAGTGTGGCTGGCGGCGGTGACGATGGCTGATTGCCGGCCAGGGCGTAAGTACCGCACAGCGGTTTTTCTTCCTGTCCCCTTTGAGCACTGCAGGGAATGGATGTGGAGTGCCGCCAAAAGTTGCCGACCTTGGAGGACGTGGACCCAGTTCGGGTCCCTCTGCTGGCTCACCATCCTGTGACTCTCTGCATTTCACGCTATCTTTGTGTGCCTACGCGGAGTTACTGTGTCTTGCGTGTTTGCACTATATGGGAGCTTCAGCAGCAGTCAGTGGCTTTCATGAGCACGAAGACGTCTGGCCTCTTCTTGGTTGTGTAGCTGTGGCCTGTTTGTTCTTGGTCCCTGTTTGATCCGCGTTGCGGATGGGCCGCATGCTGTGGGCTTCTGTGGTTTGCCTGCCTATGGTGTGTGACTGCAGTACATCCCTGGCGGGGGCCTTGTTCCTGTCTCCCGGCCCCTCCCCTCGGTGAGTACAGCGTGGCGGGGGGCTCCCTGCTGGGTGTTCTTCCCTGCCCTGGCTTGGTTCCTGGTTAGCCTTGGGCTGGCTGCTGGGGGGGGGCCTTGATCCTGCCGCCCGGCCCCCCTCTGGGTGAGAGCCGCATGGTGACGTCTGTTTTCTTCCTGCTTGACATTTGTGCTGGCTGTTCCCCGTGTTTTCCTCACAGCCGTTCCCTCTTGGGGGCATGTGTTCTGTTCTGCTCTCTGGGGTTCGGTCAGATGGGGTTGTTCTGGAGGTTTGGGGGTTGCTGCTGCTTGCTCCGCTGCCTTTGCTTCCTGCCATCCCTCGTGGTTCTTTCCCTGTCTTTATGATTCGGGAGTTTGCGGGAGTTTTGTTCTGACCTTTTTCTCTGGGGGCTGTGTGTTGCCCCGGGGCCTGTGCCCGTGCTCGGCTGGTCTCCGACGGGCATCTGTGGCAGCTTGTGTGTTGCCTCCGCTCCGCCTCCTTGGAGCTGTGCTCCTTTTCTCTCTGTTCCCCCGCAGGGGGGTTCTCTCTGTGTTGGGGTGGGGTGGGGTGCTGTGCTCTGCGGCTCGCGGCCGTGATTCCCCTCTTTGCTGTTTCTGTCTTGTGGCGTGTGTGGGTGTGTTCTTCCTTCCACCTTGTGGTGTCTGTTGGCACCCGTGTTACTCTCCTGTTCGGGCTTGGCTTCCGCTCTCAGTCCAGTGGTTTTGCCGCCTGGTCTGGTGGCTTGGTGAGTTATTGCTTCCACTTCTGGGACCTGTGTTCGGCATCGTGGTCGCCGGTTCGGCTCCTGGCGGTTCCGCTCTGCCTCTCCTCCTTTTTGAGGTCGGTGTGATGCGTACCATTGATTGAGTGTCAATACACCCCTGTTATTCTGCGCCGGGCTGCCCCTTTGGGGGTTCACGTGTGCTTTGCCACTACGCGTGTTCGTTCCTCTGTGTCCAGTGCTCTGGTTTGGGTTCTCTGTGGCAGTGCTTCCTGTTTGCTGCTCAGGCTTCCCGTGCTGGCCTGCTTCTGCATGCTTTCCTTACGGTGCTCTGCTGCTACCCTTGCCCCCTGTTCTGTGGGTGGCTGCGGGTTTCTCTTTCTTCTGCGCCGGGGGGTGTGGGGGGGTTCTCCCCTGCTATGCTGCGCTGCCCTGTGCGGTTGCTTCCTGTACTGTGCCGGGTGCTGGCTTCTTTCCCTGCTGCCTTGTGTGGTGCTCCTGTGGTTTGCTGGTGTTCCTGGCTATGTGCAGGAGTGCTCGGGTGTCTGTTGACTCCTTCCTCCCTGGGGGTGCCTGGCTTCATCGGGGCGTCTGGTGTTGCCTGCGCATCCTCCGCTGCTCAGAGCCGTTTCTGGCTCCTGTTTTTTCTCGGTTCTCTTTCTGGGCCTGGTGCTCCGGTCCCCTCTCCTCTGGATGGGTTCTGGGGCTCCGTGCGGTGTCTTGGGGGCCCTCGTAGCCGACGGTGTCCGGTTGCTTGTCCGCCATTTTTTCCCGCTGTATGGGGGCCTGGTTGCTGTGTGCGTGTGGGCCCGTCTGTGTATCCTGACGGTGTGGCCTTCTTGGTGTTGCTGCTTTGTGCCTGCTCTGCTTGGGGTTCGCTCTGCGCCCTCCCCCCACCCCCGTCTGCTCCTGCTCTCCTCTGCTCCCCCGGGAGCTAAAGCTCAATGGTAAGTCTTGTGCCTCTGGTGGCACAGGCTCGCACATGACAAGGGTTCGAATCTTGCCAATGCTTGAAGAAACTCGGAGGTTTCGCGGGGTCGGGCCTGTTTGGTGCCTGGTTGGGGGGTGCCGCCTGGCCTTCCTGGTGCTGTTGGCTCTGGTCTCTGTTCCTTGTCTGGCCGTCCACCTCAGTACTGGTGCGGTGGCCTTTGTTGGCGCGCTCCTGGCCTTGTCTGCTGTCTGTGGTTATGCCTGGTCGGGCTTGGTTGGCGCCTTGGGGTGCCTGGTGCTGTGGCCTGGGCGTCCTTCCTTGTGTGTCCTTCTGGGTCTGCCCTGGGTTCCTGGGTAGTTCTTTCCGATGTTGGGCTACGGCCGTTCCCCTGTCTGCTCCTGTTCTCGTCTGTTTCAGGCGTTGTGCTGGTTCGGGCCTGGTTGGCTCCGGGGGACGCTCTGTTTCTGGGTGCTCTTCCTCCCTTGGCCTTCTTTGGGGGCCTGTTGCTTGCCGCCCTGTTTACCTGCATCTGTGTGGGGGCCCGCCTGGGAGGCTGTTCTCCGGTTGCCCTGGTGGGCCGGTTTTGCAGGTGGCTCTGCTTGGCCTCTGGCCGTGCCTTCTTGGTGCCGCCTGCTCTTTTCTTCCTGTGTCTCCCGCTGGGCTGTTTCCTTGTTTGTGTTTCGGTCTTGTTTGGTCCGGTGGTTCTGTGCCGGGGTCTCTGCTGCCCTTCCTGGCCTTTGCCTGGGCTCTGTTTTGGGCCTTCCCTGTTTGTGAGTTGGGCTGCTTGCTCCTTCTGTTCGGGCGGGTTGCTTGGCTTCGGTCCTCGCTTCCCGGCTGCTTTGCCCTCTCTTGCCTTCGTTCTGCCCTGGGGGTTTCCCCTGTCCCGGCCCTCCCTTGGTGTGTTCTGGACCTGGGGTGTTTGGGTGCCTGTGTGGTTTGTTTGGCTTCTGCCCTGGCGTCGGTTGCCTCTGTGGCTTGGGTGGTTTTTGGGGGTTCTTTCCTTCCTTCCGGTGGTTGGGGTTTCGGGGTTGTTGCTGTTCGCCCTGTCCCGCCCCTTTCGGTCCTCTGTGGGTTCCGTTTTGTTGGTCCCCGATCTTTGCTGGTCTGTTCGTTCTGGGTCTGGTCCTGGTTCGGTTTTGGGCCTTATTTGGTGGGTGGTGTTTGTCCTTCGGTGTTTCTGGTTCCTGGCCCCTCCCCTGCCATTTCGGGTTCGGGTCTAGCTGTGTTGTCCTCCTGGTTGGTCTTTCCGTCTTTTGGGGCCTGGTTTTCCTTTGGATGCTCGGCTGCTGCCTTTTGGCTTTTGGGACCTGCTGGGGAGGCGTTCCGGGGGCTGTGTTCATGCTTCCCCGGTGTTCTTGTGCGGGGTCTTGCCCTTTTCCCCTTTGCCTGTTCCTGGGCTCTTGCTGCTCCTCCCGGGCTGGGTGCTTGGGAGTTGTGGTGTGTCGGCTCTGTCTGTCATGTGCTTCTGGTTGTTGGGGGTGCTGGTGCCTGGCCGGTGCTTCCTTTCTTCTGGGTTTGATCCGGTTGGTCCTGCCCTTGATTGGTTCTTTGGTTTGTGCCTTTGCCCTTGTGGCTGGTGGTCTCCTTTCCCTTTTTTTGGGTTGCTCTCCGGTGCGTCTGCCCGGTGGTGTTGGCCTCAGTGGGGGGACCCTCTTTCGTCCTTCTTGCCGGGTTGTTTTGGGGGCTCCGGGTCCTTCCGTTCGTCCCCTCGGCTTCTGGGCCTTGTGTGTCCGTTTCGCTGTGGGGGCTTCCCTTTTGTGGTTCCGGGTTTTGGTTTCCCTGTTTCCCTGGTTGACTGCCTCCTTGCTGTTGCCTTCGGTTTTCCTTGGTCCCAGTTTCTGGTCCTTGGTTGTTTCCCTGCTGGCCTGTTCTGGCTTGCTGGCCAGTTGGGCCGCTGAGGGTCTTCTTCTTCTTTGGGTGGCCTCCTCGCTGTCCTTTTGTTGTGGGTGGCCTCTGTTGGGTGCTGTCTGCCCTCTGTGGGTTGTCCTCTTCTTCCGCTTCGTCGTCTCCCGTTTGTTTTGGTGGGTGCGACCCTCCTTTGGTGGGGTGCTTTCCTGTCTGGGTGCTCGGCCTGTGGTTTCCTGCGGTTCTCCCTTTTGCTTCCCTTGGGTTGCTGCCTTGGGTGTGGTTTCCTGGGTGTGCTTGGGGGTTTGGAAGGCCGGGTTTTTTGCTTTGGTATTCTCCACTTTGTTAATGAATGGGACGAGGACATAAAGGACCTGGGGGTAATGCTCTATTACTTACCGGTAATCTTCATTACTCCGGGTCCCGTTGTCCTCGTCCCATTCATACACCCCTCCCTCCCTCCCGGACGGCCGGCCTTCCTGTGTGGGCTTGGTTGTTCAGGCGGAATGCTGGGTAAGTACTGCTTATGTACTCCCGGTGGGAGGGGCTAGGCTAGGGTCCCAGCATTCCTCTTTTCTTTTTTTCTGTCGGGAGATGATTATCTCCACTTTGTCAATGAATGGGACGAGGACAACGGGACCCGGAGTAATGAAGATTACCGGTAAGTAATAGAGCACTGGGCGAAAGCTGGAAACAACTACTCTCCCTAGCACTCCACTGCTTCCAAAGAGATGTGTTTGCTCTATTTCTCAACAGAATTTTTTTTTTTCTAAAAAGGCGGATGCTTGGGAGACCAAGGGAATTCCCTGGATTCGAATCTGAGAGCAGTATCAAATAACATGATTTTTAGAAAACTACTGAAAAGTACACTTTTCAAATGTTCCTACATTCAGTCCATTCATGAAAGGGGTTGTTACTGAAGAATATCAGAATGGGTTCCACATCACTGAATAAACTCAAATGAAAGTCATCATGATTTCACGTCAGCCTTACAGCACTCTAAAGTAACCAAAGTGATACAGGCAGAATTTTACAAAACTTCAACAGAAATAAATAATTAAATGACTAAATAAATTCTTGGAAACAGAGATAGGGAAAGATGTAGAACAGACATAGTCATGCACCTAAAATTCCATTGCTTGCTCTTTTATAACTGCCTTAACCAGTAGCTTCTTAAGTATGTTATTAATCATATCTTCGATACATTCCTTTCATTCCAGCCCTTTGATGCTCCAAGCACACTCAGAAAATCAGGATTATTCAGTTTAATTTGATTTTCTACATATACAATCCTTTATAAATGTTTCTCGAGCGTCTTCTGATGTTTGATCGGTGTTGCATTTTTCCTAAGCTTTGGGATTTGTGCATATTAAATTTCTACTATCCTACTGTGCTCTTGCAACATAGATCTATTTTTATACAAAATGTGTCAGTAATCCGCATTGTACACAGATATGTATTAGTAAGTTTCTCTAAAAACATTACAATTTCAGCAGTACTCTTTCACTCTCACTATCGCTTCAAGCTTATAACATTCGACACATTAAATGTATTCAGAGAATCTAAATGTAGCATTTTTTTCTCCCATAGTATGTCCTATGTCTCTAATCCCTGTCAGGTTGATTTGCACCCAATCTTCCGTGATTTATATTTTTTCACCCATTCAGGCTTTATTCAACAGTTTTGAAATGCAAAGATGCTAATAGTATAATCGAAATTGCTTTAGAAAACACAGGATACAAGAAAGATTAACATGCCTGAAAGTATGGGGTGACACAGAAAACGAAAAAAGTGTATTTGTGTAGAGTTTCGAAAAGTTATACAAATTGGTTAATAGGAGTATGTATAAATCCCAAATTATGCACATAGTGGTTAATTTTGAGATAAAAAAATTAGACACAATGACATATTATTTTGAATCGAATGATGGCTCCAAGGGGATGTTTTATCATTGTATACCCTGCTGTAGCTAAGTAGGCATTATGATTTCTCTCCTTTCTTGAAACTGGATGTAACAGCAAAGACCTAGATTTATTAGAGTTTATGCAACCCACTGCTTTGTAACAACTTGCAATGCAACATTGCGCAAATGAGGAAAATGTATGCAGTGCCAACTTTGGCAAGAGTTGTGCAGCAATGATGTTATCAGCAGTGCTTACTTTAAAAAGTCATCTTAGTGAGGGCCACACTATCTCTGTCACGCCCAAGGCAATCCAACAGTGACTTGTGTGACATTTGTACTTGAAGTAAACCCTCTGTTACAATGTTTAATGTGCAGAAAACCTCTTATGGTTAAGACATGTAAGTTGTGTACGTTCATGTAAACTACATACTGTTACACGTGGGAATATTATGCGCAAAAACAGGTCATTACATTTTAGCTGACCCGGCTCATACTCTGTGGCGCAAAGGGGTTTAGGTGCAGCTCAAGTCAACTCTCCTCAGAAATCAATTTGTGAATGAAAGTTAATTAATGCTGCTGTTTGCACTATCTTGCATTGTGCAAGTACCTGCACAAACATATAGTAAATCTAGACGATTGTATGATTTATCTCCTCCTTCCAAACCGAGCCAAATAAGAAGGAAAGGGATTTTCACATAAAAAGGAACACATCAGAATGGGGGGAGCGAACAGCATAGCACAGCACTACGTATGAGGAAATTCTCAGGCAAAAGCTTTAGGAAATTCAGAAGTTGGTTTTTTTGTAAAAAAGGAGGGATGGAGGTGAACCTAGCTTGGAGAAAGATGCGTAAAATAAGTATGAAATTCAATGTAGGAGGGCAATCACTTAAAATTATTTTATGGCTTTCATGAATCTTAAGATCGTATCTATTAATATCTGTGGGCTCAATGATCAAGTTAAGCGACAAAGGTCTGCAATAATATTGAAAGCTCTACGCGCTGACATATTATGCGTACAGGAGACTCACATAGAGCACACTAGAGCAGGGATTTTAGAACAACTAGGCTTTAGACTGCTGGTGGCTACAAAGCAAGGCACTAAAACTAGAGGGGTAGCTATCCTCACTCGTAGGAAAGACCTAATAGTTAAAAGGACATTGTCAGAAAGGGGGGATCGATGGGTTTTAGCTGAATGTAGGTTTGCTGGGGAATTATTCACTGTGTGCTCGCTGTATGACTCAACAGCTGATGATCCTGAGGTATTGGAGTTTTTGGATAGCGAATTTGCCCATTGGCCTACTCCACTCATAGTATGCGGCGACTTTAATATAAATGGGTTAGGAGGACTTTGGGGTAATACCGGCAACAAATACGTCGGACGTAAAAGAAAGGTTTTTAAGGCACTCACTAATTTGATCAAAAATCACGGACTTATAGATGTATGGAATCATTTAAAAACCAATGATGACGGTAGCACCTTTTTTTCTGCCCCACACAATGCGATCTTCCGACTTGACTATTTCTTTGTGTCACACTTATTAATGTACCGGGTTACAATTGAGAAACTCCCTAGGATATTGTCAGATCATAACCCTCTTGCTCTCAATCTGACCTTTACTAAAGGAGAATGGGCTGAGCGGACATGGACCTTTGAAAGAGGGCTTTTAACAGATTCTGAGTATGTCTCTTATATGAAGGGGTGGATCACGGCCTTCTTTGATATAAATAGGCATAGTGCTAGTACAGGAGTTGTTTGGGATGCTTTTAAAGCAGGAGTTAGAGGTGACACTCTCAGTTTTAGCTGCTCCCGGCAAAAGAAAGAGGCGCAACATGAAGAAACACTCTACAAAAACCTAGCCAGAATTGAAGAGGAGCTAGCCTCTGCAGTTAAAGACGGCTTAGTCACTACTGATATTTTGCATCGGCTTGCTTGGGCAAAAGCAGGAATAGGTGAAAGGGCTGCTGCAAAGGCCTCTGTCCGCTTTTTAGCGAAAAAAGAGCAATGCTATGAATTTAGCGAGCGGGTAGGTCATACGCTGGCAGTAAGACTCCGACAAAGATGTGCTGCCAGTGAGATTAATGAGATTAAAGATGAATGTGGAAATCTAGTTACTGACCCAAGTGGGATTCAGGTAGTTTTTTGGTTATTTTATCAACGACTATATGGGGAGGAATCTCAGGATTTGCAAAATTCAGCTCAGGATCTCCTCAATAGTATACCCCTGCAGAGTATCGAATCTGCAGATAGAGAAAAATTAGAGGTAACCTTGACGCAGGATGAGATTTATGATGCGCTGAGAAATCTTTCTTCGGGTAAGGCCACGGGACCTGATCAGATCCCATTGGAATTTTATAAGATCTTTGCGGATGAAATTGGACCTGTCCTTGTTGAAACAATACATTGTGCACAATCAGGGAGCTCAGTTCCTGCATCTTAGGCAGGCGCTGACATTATAATATTTTTAAAAAAGGGCAAGTCACCCCAGGAGCCTGGGTCGTATAGGCCCATTACACTCATAAATAGTGACTCAAAGATCTTTTCAAAAGCCTTAGCGACCAGATTAAATTCAATCATAGTTAAAACCATCCACCCATGCCAGCACGGGTTTATACCCGGGAGGGGTACTACCCAGCATACTCGACGTGCAATAACGTTGTTCGACGCGGCAGTTGTCTCAGGGGACCCTATGGCTTTGCTGCTCTTGGATGCAGAAAAGGCCTTTGATAGGGTCTCCTGGGACTTTTTATGGGAAGCAATGAAATGGTTTGGAGTTGGGCAGGGGTTTATTACAGCTATTCGTGCTATGTATAATGCACCAACAGCTCGATTATGAATTAATGGGAAATACACAACACCCTTTGAGATTAAACGGGGCACCCGGCAGGTTTGCCCATGCTCACCCCTTTTATTCGCTATATATATAGACCCCTTAATTCGGCTTTTAGAAGCTTGTCAGGAAATCAAACCAATGATTTATCATGATATTTCAACAAAAGTCCTTGCCTATGCTGATGATGTGGCTTTAGTTACCCCCGATCCATCGGCAGCAATAGTGGCAGTTGAGAAGATTGCTTTAATATTTGGTAGGATCTCTGGATATGCCCTGAATAAACAGAAGACCCAGATAGTTATTAATCGGGGAATTAGCTTTTCTGATCCACGGGTAACAGATTCAGCGGTTTACCTAGGTATTTCTATAACCACTGATCTGAACTCACTAGTTGCAATAAATATTGACCCTATAATTCGGAAGGCAAGGAAGGATTTTGATAATTTTCATAATTTACATTTATCTTTAGTTGGTCACTGTAACGTGGTCAAAATGGTATTTTTACCCAAAATACTCTATTTATTTAGGGCTATTCCTTTAGAATTCGGGAAGCAATGGTTTGTTGCTTTAGAAAGCTTGGTAAATCGATTTGTTTGGGCTCATGGCAAAACAAGGAGAGCCCTTCGTTATATGTCTCTGCCTTCGGTGAGAGGGGGTTGGGCACTCCCAGATTTTAGATTCTATTATTGGGCTGCGGCTCTCCACTATATGTGGGTTTTGTTCGTTGGTACTCAGTAGAATCAAGTGCCGTGGATTCGCTGCCTGATGTTTATCGGCTACTGGTGGGCAAGGATGGTGCGAACTGCTTTCTGAAATTTAGCGAGCCGAGCTATTATAAAAGAACGAAGTTTAAGACTAGGCTGGCAGCCTTTAAAATCTGGGCTGCCTTTAAGAAAAAGATCGGTTTGGGCAGAATGAACTTTTATACTCAAATGTATGGTAATCCCATGCTCCCGGAAATATTTTCTGATCAGATTATGGAAGAATGGGCAGGGCATGGCCTCCTGAAAGTGGGTGACTTGATGGGCTCTGAGGGAATGTTCCAATTTAAGGATATCCAGGACAAATTTGGGTTAAGCTCAAAGAATTTTTTTAAATATCTTCAAATTAGAAGCTTCCTGGGTAAAAAACTGGGTGGTGGTAATGGCTTTTGTAATAATAAAGTCATAGATGTTATAAGAAGCAGCAAGGGTTGTAATATCAAAGGAATTTACTGTGAACTTACATCACTGAAGCATGATGATTTAGAAAAGCATGGTGAAAAATGGAAAGTTAGGTTGGGCACTGAATCTGATAACTTTTTTGATTCTTTAGAGTTGGGGCAGACTGTGTTATGCTCGGCTGGGCTTCAGGCACAGCATTTTAAGACGCTATTCTCACTTTATTATACCCCGGCAAAGATAGCACAATGGGGAGGACAGTCGGGAATTAGGTGCCCACGGTGTCATTTATTAAAAGCTGATTTAGTCCATATGTTCTCCACTTGCCCGCGGCTTGACTCAATAAAATCTTCCATTATGGCCTTTTGTGAACACACCTTGGATATCAAAATTGGATTTACCCCAACCCTAATACTTCTTGGTATCGATAACTCCCAGGGGCAAGTCCCGCATTTTCGTTTTATGTTTTTAGCTATGGCAGTTTTCCGAATATGTGTTGCTGCAGCCTGGTTAGATCAAACTGCCCCAACTTTCCAACTTTGGCTAGCCAGACTGCTCGCGATGTTTAACCTTGAGAGGGGAATTTATGAGCGGCGGGGTAAAAAGGGGAGAATTTTGGGGAAATGCATCTGGGACACGATTTATATCTGGAAAGAATCCCAAACCTAATCTAGGTCCTGATTCCTGAAAATTGATTGGTATTGGATAAAATATATCTGGACAATTGTTGGGGCTTGTTTTGATATGATTTTTCTTTGTTGTTTTTTTTTTCCCTTCTTTATTGAGAAATCACTCAAAATATATATATGCCGGGGGGGAGGGGGGAACGCTTTAAAGTAAGAATGTAATTTGATTTTGTAAATTCTGGAAGTTAAAATATGGAAGTATTTATCCTCATTCGTGAATGAATTATATATGTATTATGGATGCTGTTTATAATCTAAAAAATTTCAATAAAAATATTTAAAAAAAAAAGAATGGGGGGAGCGAAGGGGATTATAATATTCCAATGGATTCCAGACACAGGAAGGGACCGTCATACATCATTTTTGCAGCAGTAAAAATTGGATTTATTGGCCTGGGAATTTTAAAACAATGAATCCTCTACTTGTCATATAATATTCAAGCACACATATCTCTTTTTTGAGACACAATGACTTCCTCCCCTTAGTTTCAAAAGTGTGATAAATTGAACTGCGGTTGTCTACGCAAATATGTGGCGATGTGGTCATGATTATTAATTATTCTGTTTGTTTATTGTGTCCTAGGGATGTTTATGTTTGTCATGTCTGCCTGTCTAACACAGCAACACTCTGTGAAGAAAGGGGGAAAGCTCACCGTGGTACTTTTAATATTACCTCACTCCTAGGCTGGCCAAACCTCATCACATAAAAAGTTAAGGACGAGGAAACTGTGTTGGCCACATATTGAATTTCACCTTCTCCAAGCTCAGCCTAGTCTTACCCTGCTCTTGGCCTTCCTTGTCTGGGCATAAGTCCAAGTCTGTCACTTGTTTACCACAGAGGCAAGACCTTTGGCTACATTGAGGGCCTGTATTCGGCTTTAACGTGGCTAGATACATTGCTGAAGGATTTCTCTTTTTAAAAAAATATTTTTTATTGATTTTTTTCCATTGCAAAAAAATTAATTAATACATGTCATGGCAATTCTTCACATAATAGATTACAGATTAAAAACCGTAGAGAAAGCCGGAAGAGATAAATTGCAAGACTGTCAATTAAAACCATACAATTCATTCAGTATGTACAAGGAATAGAAGCTCATATCACCCCATCCATTATAACTTACAGAGAAGAAAGTGCCAGTGCAATAAACAGAGTAGTCTGATATAGAATTCACGGATTCACTTATTAATATGATCAGAAGGCAGGCATCGCAGGGTAAGAACAGAGTTGCGTTGTCCCTACCTGTCTTAGCCTGCTGCACCCTTGCAAACGTTCCCCTTCAACACATAAAAAGATTGTGTATTTCGGATTCGTTTTACCTGCCCATTATTGATTCACCAATCCTGCAATAGGAGCCCAGATTCTCTGCCCCAGCTCTTTTTTCCTTCGTCCTCTTAACTTATATACTGAGGATTCTATATTGTAAATAGCCAGCATCCTTGACCGCCAGCTGGAGAAGATTGGGGGGTCACTACTTATCCATTGAGAGGTAATACATAAGCGGGCAATGGCCATTGCAATGAACACAAACCCTATCTCTGACCTTGCCCTCTTATTTGTCTCTGTATTATTTACTAATCCCAGGATTAAAATAGCTGGCGTGATTGATACCGAGACCCCTAGAACTGTAGTTAAGAAAGCTTCAACATCCTGCACAAAAACATCCATTTTAGGACAAGAGTAGAACATGTGTATGGTATCGGCCGCCTGCAAACCACATCTATTGCATTTCCCTCCCCTCGTTCCCACCCATTTAGCTATCTTTGCTGGGTGTAATAAAGGTCGAAGACAGACATAAAATGTTGGCTCCTGAGACTTCCAGTTACCAGTATCTGGTTCGCTAGTTCCAATGAATCCTCAATGTTAATTACTGCCTCCCCAAGCCTACTCTCCCATTTTGCATTCTGAGCATCAAAATCGTCTGGGAAAGCTTCGAGCAAATTTTGATAAATATTTCCAATCCGGGACTTCCTCCATACTGTTTCCACCAAAGGTATCTTTTCTAAATTCAAAGCCGGTCTGTTCCCATTTGCCCCCAGAATGCTCTGTATCTGCAAATACTTAAAGAAATCTCTCTTGCCCAACCCAAACTTTTCCTGCAGATTAGTAAATGATAAAAGTTGGCCTTCCCTATAAAAATCGCCCAAAGAGTGAATTCCATTGCTCCCCCATCTGAAAGTGACTTGATCCTGAAAAATTGGTGGCAGAGTGCCTGAAGAGGAGAGTGGAGTATATACATTCAAGTTTTCGATCTTCAGTTTCCACCATATCTGTCTCCACACCTTATAAGCAGCTTTCAGTATTTTAAATTTGGTCTTTTTAAAATAACTGGGTTCCAATATCCTGACCAAACAGCCCTTAACTTAACTCCCCAACCCTAGTTCATATATGTCCGTCTAGCTTCCAACGGGATTTCAGCCTTATCCCCCACTAGCAGAATGCCTATATGTTGTAAAATAGATGCCCAGTAGTAAAGAAGAAAACTGGGTGTGGCCCATCTCCCCTGGTGTCTTGGGAGGGTCATCCATTTAGCCGCTCTTCTTGGTCTGGGGTACCCCCAAAGAAATCTAAAACATATCCTCTCTATCCTTGCTAGACAAGATGAGGAAAATTCTAGAGGGATAGTTCTGAAAAGATATAACATTTTAGGGAGGACCGACATTTTGATTACATTGCTTCACCCATATAAGGGGAGGTGCAGGTGGTCTAGCCTCTCCAATTTTTTATTAACATTTTCTATTATTGGGGCGATATTTAAATCAGGAATTTTGTCTACCACAGCTGTAATTTTGACCCCCAAATAAGTTGCCTCTAAAACAACTGGGAGCCCTACAGGGCACATATTCCCTGAGCAAAGAATCTGAGTTTTATCCATATTTAGTTTATACCCTGAGAGGATGCCGAACTGTTCAGCTAAAGCCTTTACCTCTGGAAGTGCCGAGGCGACATCAGTGGTAAGTACCGCAATGTCGTCAGCATATGCCAGTGCTCTATAATCGACATCATTGTCCCTCACCGCCTTGATGTTCACATTCAGCTCTAGTTTTTTGAGAAAAGGGTCAATATATAGAGCGAAGAGCAAAGGAGAGCACGGGCACCCCTGCCTGGTACCTCTGCTGATATTGAACAGATTTGAATCCTGCCCTGAAATACGAATCGCAGCCTCTGGAGATAAGTACAGTGCCTTGACAGCCTGAATAAATTCCCCTCATATCCCCTTCCATTGTAGGACAGACCTTAGAAACCGCCATGAGACCCTGTCAAACGCTTTCTCGGCGTCCAACAGGACTTCCCCCAACGGTGATTCCGTGGCCTGGGCCCAGTCAAGAAGGGCTATGACACTGCGTACATGATCTGTGGTATCCCTGCCAGGGATAAACCCGTGTTGGCGCATTGAAACCAGAGGAGTGATGATCTTACCTAACCTGGTTTCGAATATATCTTGCTGTCGCAGTTTATAAGTGATATGGGTCTATATGAAGCTGGAATGAGTTCTGGCTTGCCCTTTTATTTAAACACGGCTATAGTTGTCTTCTGCCATGAATTGGGGATATTGCCCTTTTGGGCCAGCTGGAATAAATGCGTTTCACTTGCCGCAAAGGTTGCAGGAATGCTCTATAGAACTCCAGGGGAATGCCGTCCGGGCCCACGGCTTTGCCCGTAGCTAGAGAACTTATGGCAGCTTCCAATTCTTCCCAAGTTATCGGGGCTGCAAGGATTTTATTTTCATTGTGTGTGACCTCGGTCGTTTCTAGATCTTTGAAAAAATCTTCCGGGGATTCTACCCCTGGCGTAGTCACTCCCTCAGTATATAGTTGTTTATAGTAGTTTTTGAATACATTCAATATTTCTGCCGGGGAATCCTGAACCTGCTCTAAATGGTCTTTAATTTTACAGATTCGATTGGTCACTTCCCGCTGTTGCAGCCGTTTTGCCAGAACCCTCCCTGTGTTTTCTCCGAGTTCATATAGCTCGGCCCTAAACTGCATATATTTGGCTGCAACCTCTGCTCCAAAATGCTGATGGATTTTAGATTTAATGATCGCAATTACCTGTTGGCAATCCTCTATATTTTAACCCCCCATTAATCTTCTCATAAGTTCAAGCTCGGCTATCCTTAACTGCTCGACTCATTTCCTAATTTTCTCCTGTAGTACTTTCTGTCGGGATATAGAAAAGCTCAAGGTCTCGCCTCGAACAGCTGCTTTAAAAGCATCCCAGACAGTGATTTCAGAGGCTGTGTTTCTATTAATATCAAAGAATTCCACATTCCACTTAGCCATATGCTCACAGTATGACTGATCAAACAGAAGCTTCCTCTCAAAGGTCCAGGGCCTCTGCGCTCTTGAGATACCACTCAGTGGAATTTCAGTCACTAGAGGATTGTGGTCTGAGATGATCCTCGGGAAGGTCTCAATTTTAGCTATTTCGGCCAATTGATTAGAGATAAAAAAAATAGTCCAGCCGGACTAGTTTATTATGAGGGGCTGAATAGAAGGTAAACCCTGGATCGACTGATCTATGCTTACACCAAATGTCAGCCAGCCCATGTTCCCTCACCAATCCTTGAAGGGCCTTAAAAACTCTAACTTTCCTTCCTTGGTATGGCAGATCAGCGTTCAAATTAAAATTGCTATCTAAGTGGATGTTAAGATCGCCACAGAGGATCAGAGGATGTGGTCATAAGGCCAATTCTACATTAAGTGATTTAAAATATCGGGATCCTCTAAATTAGATCCGTAAACAGAGCAAATTGAGACAGGGACATTATTAACTATAAATCCTATAATAACCCAGTGCCCCAGCTTGTCTTCTTTGACTCGTTTACAAATTCCCATGCCATGTCTTACTAGAATTGCCACCCCTTTGGTTGTTGTCCCCTGCCGAGTGCAAGCTATCAAATCGAAACCCAAATCCCTCAACCACCCACGTTTACTCCAAGGTATAGTGGGTCTCCTGAAGGCATATTAGATCAATATGCATAAATCGAAGGTTCTTGGCCAACATGGCCCTCTTTTTTCTATCATTAAAGCCACATATATTTAATGAGCAAATACAAATTTTACCCGTCATCCTTGTGTTTGACATTCTCAATACCAGATCTTTCCATATGGTACAGTTGATTATACACAATCATAGAAATCATTTCATTCTTACTTACATGAATAAAAGTGCCATGACACATAAAAAAGAAAAGAAAATCAACCCACACCTGCTTAACCCTCCACCTCCTCCGCCTGCCCTCCCCCCAACCCATGGCAAACCTCCCCCCACCTCCCACCTCCCCTGCCCATACCACCCCTCACAAGCGACTAGACCTTCCAGGTCCGGAGATGGAGTGGTAACCCTCCCGTCTTCCCGCCCCGTACGCGATTCTGCCAGTAACTACCAAAGGAAGGGGGAAAAAAAAGGAAAAATGTTATAGCTAAAGAGAGAAAGAAGTGAGCAGCACCAGGGTTAACATTCATCCCCCCTGGCATTGATAGAGTTTATCCAAGGGATTGCAGAACCTCCTTAGCTTGAATTTCTGATGAAAACAAATGAGGAGATTCTCTCCAAATTACTTTGAGCCTGGCCGGATTCAATAAAAAGACCTGAGCTCCCTTGTTTTGAAAAGGTTGAATCAGCTAGCGAAGTCGCCAGCGGCGTTCCACCGTGGAAGGGCAATAGTCTGGCCTTACAAAAAATGTATGCCCATTAAAAGAGCGCTGTCGATCTGGCCGGGCTAGATCGTAAATTGCCTGGCACAGGAGAAAATTCCCTATATAAATGAGAATAGCCCAGGGTTTGCTCCCTGCTGACGATGAAGACTTCTTCTGCCTAAACGGGAACCTGTTCGCATGCTGTATTTCTTGAGCCCAGTCCCAGTTTTCTAACTCAGGGAGAGCCCCCTTAAGGAGATCAACCATAAACTTTAGGGTATCGCCCCCCTCCACCCCCTCCGGAATACCCAGGACCCTCAAGTTATTCTGTCTCATTCTGTTTTCAAAGTCCTCTAGTTTCCACCGGGCGTCTGGCATCTGATTTTCCAATGATACTGTCATTTCTCCATGAGTTGAGGCTTCATTTTCCAGCGTATTCACTCTGCTCTCCACCTCATTCATTCTTACCACACACTCGGAACAAGTCTTAGAGATCTTTCAAATGGCTCCCTGCATCTTCCTACAGGCTGTCTGAACTCTCCGACTCTCAATGTGTGTTTCTTCCCTATGGGCCATGATGAATTGGTATATGGATTCCAAAGAGGCAGGTTCTGCTGTTCCTGTCGTATTGCCTGTTGCTGAGATATTCCCATCTAATGCTGGGGAAATAGAATAGTCCCAAAGAAGACCACGAGTCTTTATTTCTTTTTTTTACTGCTTCTATCATGAGGATTCCTCCCCTTCTTGACTGTGGCAGTATCCGCCGGAGCCTTATCTTGCCCCTCATTTGAATTACTAGAGTCCGACACATGGCCCTGACTATCTTAGTCAGACCAATCTGAGATGTCTGATAGAGAGAAAAATGTATCTCCGCCTTCCGTTTCATGCCCCCGGCTGATCGCAAGTTCTCCATCTGCCCCATCCACATCTACCTTATCAATGGGAGCCGGCGCCTGACACAGGTCGGACCCCCCAGCTGTAGATGAATCATCTTTATTGAGTTGAGGGCATTCTCCCCCTTTGCCACCAGCCCCTACTGGAGTCTGAATTGCCCCTTGTCCCACTGAGATTTCAAGGCTTAAAGGGTGGCTCACCTCTAGATCCGTGGGGGTCAGCTGTGGAATTATTTTAGAGGGTGTACCATCCGTCAAGTGAAGATTGCTGGATCCATTATTTGCATCTTGTGGGGCTGCATCTGCCAAGTTTGCAGGGGAAGGGACATCTGGCGCCAAAGATACTTTCCTGTTCGGCGTCTTCCCTGACTCCCTCATGGTAGTGCGTGGGGGCTTTTTAAAAAAAACAGGCCAGGTTCCTTCCAATTCTGGTACAGCTACAGTTCCTTATGCAGTGGATCCCGAGTCTGCCTTCACTGCAGTTTTCTTCCCGACTGAACCCGCCTCCGAGCGGATTTTGACAACTTTAGCCGCCGGTGGAGGCATTGCCGGGATATCAAACAGGAGTATCCCTCTTCCAGCAGCAGTAGTGCGGCTCGCGAAGGATACCAGCCGGTAGGCAAGGCGGCTCCAAAAGTGGCAGACTTGAACTGCGTGAACGAAGAGGAGTCCGAAAATTCTCCCGCCGCGGTCTGTTTGCTTCGTGCAGATGCTGGTTACTTTCTGTGGCATGCTGCGCGGCAGGAGAGGAGGAAAACGCGGTGGCGGGACGGATCAGATGGGAGGGCTCTGAGCGGCCGTGATCACACAGCCGCCATCTTCCCGCCTAGAAAGATCACCTGCTGAAGGATTTCTCAGTGATCTAATGTTCATATTTTGCCCCTGCACAAAGACCTTAACAGTATTATTCGTTAAAGTTGAAGGAAAACTGTCTTTTGAGCACTATGAGTAATTCTGGTGGTAAGTTTAGAATTAAAACATGTTTCAATTACTAGACCTTGTCCCAGTGCCCTTTGTTTACACTGTGCCCCTATTCTACCGCATTTATGGTTTAAGCTCTCCCTGTAGCCTCTTCAGGTGTGTAACTTTGTTTTCAATATTATGGAGGAATGAGTTTTATTTTTATCTTTTCAAAGATACAACCTTTCAATGTAATCCGTGTTTGTTCTGTTAAGGAAGACATACTGGAAGGGGTAGTGTCCAAGGTCCAACTAGCCCAGCTCCAGCAGTTTGTCATTTACCTTTCCCTTTAACCTCTCCCTTCCCGGGTTAACATATACCCTCCCCACTCTTCTTAGGAGGAGGAAAGGAGCAGTACCTGTCACTCAGGGTCTCAGCCCCGCCGCCAGTAGAGATCCACAATCCCAGTCCCATTGTAGACAATCTGAGAGCCTGTGTCTAGTTCTGCAAAAGGCATACCATGGTGACAGGCACTTGTGCAATCTGAGAGCCTCTGTCTAGTTCTGCAGCAGGCATACCATGGCGACAGGCACTTGTGCAATCTGAGAGCCTCTGTCTAGTTCTGCAACAGGCGTACCATGATGACAGGCACTTGTGCAATCTGAGAGCATCTGTCTAGTTCTGCAACAGGCATACCATGGTGACAGGCACTTGTGCAATCTGAGAGCATCCGCACTTGTGCAATCTGAAAGCCTCTGTCTAGTTCTGCGGCAGGCGTACCATGGCGGCAGGCACTTGTGCAATCTGAGAGCCTCTGTCTAGTTCTGCGGCAGGCGTTCCATGGCGGCGGGCACTTGTGCAATCTGAGAGCCTCTGTCTAGTTCTGCGGCAGGCGTACCATGGCGACAGGCACTTGTGCAATCTGAGAGCCTCTGTCTACTTCTGCGGCAGGCGTACCATGGTGACAGGCACTTGTGCAATCTGAGAGAAACTGTCTAGTTCTGCAACAGGCGTACCATGGTGACAGGCACTTGTGCAAACTGAGAGCCTCTGTCTTGTTCTGCGGCAGGCGTACCATGGCGGCAGGCACTTGTGCAATCTGAGAGCCTCTGTCTAGTTCTGGGGCAGGCGTACCATGGCGTCAGGCACTTGTGCAATCTGAGAGCCTCTGTCTAGTTCTGCGGCAGGCATACCATGGCGGCAGGCACTTGTGCAATCTGAGAGCCTCTGCCTAGTTCTGCGGCAGGCGTACCATGGCGGCAGGCACTTGTGCAAACTGAGAGCCTCTGTCTAGTTCTGTGTCAGGCATACCATGGTGTCAGGCACTTGTGCAATCTGAGAGCCTCTGTCTAGTTCTGCGGCAGGCGTACCATGGTGGCAGGCACTTGTGCAATCTGAGAGCATCTGTCTAGTTCTGGGGCAGACGTACCATGGCGGCAGGCACTTGTGCAATCTGAGAGCCTCTGTCTAGCTCTGCGGCAGGCGTACCATGGTGTCAGGCACTTGTGCAATCGGAGAGCATCTGTCTAGTTCTGCAGCAGGCGTACCATGGCGGCAGGCACTTGTGCAATCTATGAGCGTCTGTCTAGTTCTGTGGCAGGCATACCATGACGGCAGGCACTGTGTAATCTGAGAGCCTCTGTCTAGTTCTGCAGCAAGCGTACCATGGCGGCAGGCACTTGTGTAATCTGAGAGCCTCTGTCTAGTTCTGCAGCAGGCGTACTGTGGCGGCAGGCACTTGTGCAATCTTAAAGCCTCTGTCTAGTTCTGCGGCAGGCACTTGTGCAATCTGAGAGCCTCTGTCTAGTTCTGCGGCAGGGGTACCATGGCGGCAGGCACTTGTGCAATCTAAGAGCCTCTGTCTAGTTCTGCAGCAGGCGTACCATGGCGGCAGGCACTTGTGTAATCTGAGAGCCTCTGTCTAGTTCTGCAGCAGGCGTACTGTGGCGGCAGGCACTTATGCAATTTGAGAGCCTCTGTCTAGTTCTGCAGCAGGCGTACAATGGCGGCAGGCACTTGTGCAATCTGAGAGCCTCTGTCTAGTTCTGCAGCAGGCGTACCATGACGGCAGGCACTTGTGTAATCTGAGAGCCTCTGTCTAGTTCTGCAGCAGGCGTACCATGGCGGCAGGCACTTGTGCATTGCTTGTGGCTGTAACAACATTCTGACGTCAATCACAGCAAAAGGAAGCTGACATGTAACAAGATGTAACCTTTATGTCCATGATTTATTCAATGTCCTCTGAGCCTGTAGTTAACATATGACTAAGGCTGATGAACAAGGTAGCAGAGGTACTCTATTTCTAATCTTTGGGGTGCATGACCTGAAGTTCATGACTGCTGGCTCTGAATGGGCAGTCGTTTTCCATTCGCTCACAAGAATGAATTTTTAAAAAATGCAAACATTACATTTGTCTCTGAGACGAATTTAGACTGTTTATATTATTAGAAATTGTTATCAGAAAAATGACTGTAATAAGAACGCAGCAAGTATTACAAGGCATCTTTTTAACAACTGTTGTATTAGTTTCGTGGTGCTTGGTTACCCCTAGTTTTTAAGCATTCCACTCTAGCAGACTATCCGGAGAACCACGTTACAGCTGAGCATTGAGGTTACCAGTCTGAGGCCCTCATAGACAGCCTCTCTCTAACATCATATAGACTGCCCACCCTTGGAGCACCCAGGGCTCGCGTGGGCCAGGATTATACCTGACCTCTGCTTCGACATGAGAGGCGGGCTCATCCGGGCATCCTCCTGAGACTGGGGATCCTTCGAAGATGGATCCGCTGAATTATCACGACATCCAGGCTGACTTTGAGGAATGAGAGTCTCCAAGGATGACACCCTGCCCTCTGCGCGGTGCAGGTCAGACGCAGCCCCTTGCTGCTTGCAGCTTCTGTTGGACGTCATCACGCACCCTCTGCGCTCCACCAGGGTAAATACAGGCTTCAGACGTTTTTCGCTCGATCGGTCGACAAGATTAGTTGACTCACCTGGAAAGAAAACACTGTGCCCGCTGAGATTAGAGAACCGCTTCTCGTACAGGTGTGCGATCGGATGACATTTCAAAGACAGTAAAGTCAACATGAGATAACAGCCAAGCAAATAAAGCGTTAGACCAGCAGGTCTGGCTGGGTTCCCGCGCTAGAAAGGTACATAAACACCGAACCGCTCAGCGACCTACATACATAGGTTTATTTGCACTTTTCCATTGTTCAGCACAACAAAGGGTGGCATCGTGTTGACTCTTAATTAGTGCACAGCACACCTTTGAATTAAGTACACATGCCATAAATCACACTGAAAAAAGGTCCTTCAAGTCCAAAAGCTTTTGGGCGGAAAGGGATCTTAGACGTTCAGCTCTAAAATGTATTTATTTAGACTGAAATCTGTCAAAGTAACGAATGCAATAAAATACAGAACGCAGATCAATCATAAACACGGTCTTGGGAGTTTGTTTTTGAAAAGGTTTGGTGAGTGGTCTCATTAAACATGGTGGTCCCACAGCCAACTTTCAGTGCCTTTACAGGACCCGCCATGGCGGCAGCTCCAGTGAAGGCACAGAGATCACAGCAAGGCAGGCAATGATCTCAAAGTATGGCAGGTGAGAGTCTGGCCAGGAAGATGGAGGTACTGATCTCTGCCACACTGATGGACGACGGCCTGCCCGCCATACTTCAAATCAGGCCCTCAGCCAAGCAAACACATTTGAACATTCTGCAGGCATATATAATCTGCAAGCTATGAAGGAATACTTTATGTGGATACTTGTTGGAGAGCTATCATGCAGGATTGTACGGAATACCACTATGGAGCCTGCACTGTCTTGTATCCTTGAATGTTAAGTACCCAGTATAGACTTTTCAACATACAGCAGATCGGGGAATTTCAGGGTTTTTGTGAAGGCTGCCGCCAAAGTATTCTGGATTGCAGGAAGCATGGCTAAGATCTTTGTAACCAAGACCGTTTAGTTCTTGACATCTCTTTGCTATGTTTTATTTTGTGCAATAAAAAGATTTTAGAAAAAAAGACACGTTTAGTTCTTGATCTCTAAGGATACATTAACTCTAGCCCCTGTAATTAAGGAAGGCCAACACTTGATATCACAAATGTAATTTTGGTATTAATGTCACTCCTCTGGTTTGCATTCAGAGAGGAAGGTGGGAAGGGTGTCATGAAACAATGCAGATTGGAAGAGAGAGGGGCAAAGAGGGGGGGGAAGCACGTGAGCAGCCAGGGGAGTGCACAGAAGGGAAGAGAGGACCCACTTAATTTTTGATTTCCCTGACCGAACATTCATGAAGGTCCTGTTCTTCTCTTCATCCCTACGTTACTAGCTTCTGAATGAAGGGGTTGGCGGACTGGTTATTTGATTTATTGGGATGATTATCACAATATGTTTAATCCAGTCCGTAACATGTCTATGAAATGGGTTCGATTTCAAACACTTTTTCGGTTCTCTTGCTGTGTATTTCAATCAATGAAATGATGTTGTGATTTTGCTGATAAGTCATTGTGCTCCATAGATAGGAAAGAATGGTTCAGAAACTTCGATAAAGGAAGAATTTTCCCTCTCAGTGCTCCCATACATGGCTTTTGTGCCTGGGACATTCCCCTTATTTGTGATAGCCAATCACGAGCACTCGTAGGGTTTCTCTTTGTAATGGGAACCTGAGAGGGCTCTCTGGTGGACCCCGCATAACTGCTCCAGATCTTTCTAGGAAAAGTGCAACTGAAGACAGGCACACCATCAGACTAGGTTTATTCAACAGCTGTGATGCAATGTTGCATGTAGTAAATCACCACTACATAGAAAATATTTGTAACAAAAATAGACACATTTTCGAAGGACTGGACTACAGAAGCGCCCTCTATGCCGTAATCAACAAGTCTCTGCTCCGCAAACTCCAGACCATTCAGAACACCGCCGCCAGGCTTGTCCTCAGCATCCCTCGACAAGAACACATCACCCAACACCTGCGAGACCTCCACTGGCTCTCTGTCGAGAAGAGAGTAACCTTCAAGATACTCACCCATGCCTTCAAATGCCTCCACAACACCGGACCCCAATACCTCAACGAGAGAATCTCCTTCCAGGTACCCAAGAGACACCTCCGATCCGCCGACCTCGCCCTCACCGAAACCCCGCGCATCCGCAGAACCAGAACGGGCAGAAGGGCCTTCTCTTACATAGCGGGCAAGACCTGGAACGAGCTCCCGGTCGACATCAGACGTGCCCCCTCACTGAACATCTTCAGGAAGACACTCAAGACCTGGCTCTTCGACTGAACGGAGCTGCTACCCCCACCCCCTCCCCCAGCACCTTGAGACCCTCACGGGTGAGTAGCGCGCTTTACAATTCCCTGATTGATTGATATCCCTCTACAACTGTATCGACTCAATCTTGGTTTGATCATGGTGACCATGTTGGGATTATAAATGGCAACCGTTTGTCTTTCTACCATTTACTTCTTACTTTCTGTTTGATAATCACCACATTATCATGGAAAAAGAATATAACTTTCTGCAGATATTTGTTCATGTTTGTGACATTTATTTAAATGTACGTAACTGTGTAATTGCCCTCCTGTAAATAAACCTATGTATGTGAGGTAACAGGACCCACAAACAATGTAATCCTTCATAAGCTATTTGAACTTAGGGAATTCCAGACTGCCTTGTCCTATTTAAGGGTAGAAACGCTTGGCCAATAAACTCTGGGAGGGAGTCAAGCAACAAACAGAAGCAACTAACCACAGAACAGCGAAACTCGACAGTAGAAGTCTAAACACATTCCCTATATTGGCTATCAGTCCTCCGAGAAGGATGTCGCTGAGAGCAGTTTCTGGAAATTGACAACCTTATGGCTGCTGATGAAATATTATAGTTGTGACAAAAACCTGAAGTATCCCCACTGCTAATGTATAAGAGCAAAAAAGTGTTATTTTTTTATAGAACTAATGCTGGTTTCCCATGGAAGAGCCTAGTGGACGATTTATCCTGAAAGGTCTATTTGGGGAAAGGGGGAGAGGGTAAGAGGCTGACATGGGAGGACCAGGATGACAAAGAAAGTGATGGGTTGTGTGGAGAGTAGGTTGGAAGAACTTTTCTATGCCAGTCATACTGTTGTATCTGATTGCCAAAGAAGTATAGCTATCTTAACCGGGGGTGGGAGTGGGAGTGGGGGTTGATTTAATTGTTTCCAATGTTATTCATTGATATGACTAACAAATGCTAATAAAAGATTTTTTTTTTTTTAAATGTTGGTTTCACTGTACGCACCCTATTTGAGGCATTTGAGTGACAAGTGAAGGGGAATGAAAAATATTCTGCTGTGCACTCAGCACTTATCACATATAAATGACTCCTGCCTGATATGTTTCCATTTAGTTTTATCTTTTGCACAAATATGAAGTAATTGTTGCCTAGTCATAGGTCTTCATCTAATTAATTCAGTAATCTAGAATGGGTCTGGTGGTTTAGTGGTTTAATGCGTCCACTGTAGAGGTCTGTGTTCGACCTCATAGTCACAGGTTCAAATCACTGCTGGTCCACTCAACCTTTCATCCTTCTGAAGCTGATAAAATGAGTACCATTGAGTTGGGTAACAATAAACATCTGTTACTCAATGCCAAGATACCCATGTGCTTTACAAATACACATGTTATGTGTTATGATATCTAAGAATGGGTAAATTGTACTACATGCCAGCAAAGAAGAAAATATAGCATTCAGCAACGCAGTGCAACTAATGTAATCCCGTCTGCGTTTAGAAGTAATGTAGGCTTATTTCTTTCGCTGTTGAATTTTAAAGAAACCTCAAGTAGACTGTAGAAGCAGGTGTCTTATGATGTGGTCGTCCTTGCAAATAAACAGCCACATACATGTTGTAATGAGTCATGAACCAAAATTCCTTTTATGCAGAAGGAAAAAATGATACTGGTCTTTCATTCAAAACAGACACATTAAAATTCACTAGTAGTTTACGGCCCTCATTAGGGAAGGATTAATGACTGTCAAGTGGGAGGTAAATCCACTGACTGGAAATTAAACCCTTGAGGAGAGAGATTACAAAAAGTAATAACCCTAAGCAAGAGGGTGCTGAAGAAAGGGCTGAGCTGAGCATTTCCCCTACACCTGGCTATTTCATCCCTTGGGCCCAAAGGTGCACTATGTAGAAATGTCTTCGTGTGGCGGAGTGGCACAGTGGCGTAACACAGGGCCCTGCAGCCCCCACGGTGCGGGGGACCTCTGAGCTGCAGGGGGGCCCCTCAGGACAGTACTCTGGCCCGAGAGCTCCGGATTAAATCTGGAGCGGGGGACCCTTCATGTATCTTGCAGGGGGGCACCTCAAATTTCGTTACGCACGTGGAATGGCACTGTTATGTGCCCCTCATGGGGAAGTGGCATCTGTGGCCATCGTCACATTTGTGTGATCCCTGACAGCACGTCAGGGTCTTAGTGTGACCAGCCACAGGCCCCTGCAAAGACGATGCACATGTAGGCGGCATCAGGTTGTGAATGGCCTGTCTCAGCTAGGCACGTGACTTAATGCCTAAGAAGCCCTTCCTTTCGTAAAAGAGATGGGTTATGGGATTCAGTGAGAACTTATTTAATACAATTTAAGTTGTATAAAGCTTATTGTCCAGATAATAACACTGAAAGCATACACAATATACCCAATCCAATCTTTCTTTATTTTGGTCCGTGGACCATAAAAGAACATTCACAGATATATACAAAAATATAAATGAGCAGATTAAAAAGAACTAAAACCTGAGTAAAATAGGACTGGGTTGTTGCATAACAGTTAAAAATCAATCAATATAAAATCCATTACTGGTTCCTAAAAAGACCTTTCGCACCCACCACATAGAACATAAAAAATGGGATACAGCATAGACAATTGGCATATGTGTGTTGTTCTTTAGGAGCCTGAATGCTTCTTTACAGTGCCGTGTACCTAGGTTCCTGCACAATTGAACCAGCCATCCGAGTCTAATTTTTGGGAATCCAGGACAAAAAATGAAAACCTGAAGTTTGGTCTCCTCACCCCTACTGCAGGCTGGGCACCCCAAGACAGAGCTGCCGGACCATTTGTTAGTAAATGCACGCAGAGGGAGAGAACTGTGCCTAAATTGTACATACAATTTCCTAGCTAGGGCCGGTTGTATTTCATCTAAACATGGCTCTAGATTGTACATATCCTTTATTGACAAAAAATTAGCTGTAAGGGAACCAGTGGCAGAGTTTTCATAAAGTTGGGCGACTTTTCCCCCCCTATAGCTGCTAACTAGTTGGTTGCGCGAGATTGCCGCACAAGCCGACTCCGGGTTATTCCAAAGAGTATCTCCACCTATGGTGTGGAGACCTTCCTTAATGTGTGTATATCAACTTATTTTCAAAAAAGAGCAAACCTAGCTATCAATAAGCAATCGGAGCAGGCCTTAGAATAAAGGAATAGAGCATGTATAATTAAAAAGTATGTTTCAGATTCAAAATGGTTGATTACGATTTACACTTTTCAAAAGAGCTGCTAAAGTTTCAAAAAGTACCTTTATGGGTCACTCCACGAGGCGTTACCCGAGTTTGGGCCCAGCAAACAGTAAATCTGTGGAAGATAAATGCATTCAGATTAAAAATGTTGAAATGGTTTGTCGAGCTCTTGGGTACTGATCAAAATTGTGAGTCCCACCTTCAGCGCAAGCTCGGCGAAAAGATCACAGTCTGAGTCCCACTTGGTAAGTTCAAAGATAGGCTACAATCACAATGCTCATTGGCCACGAGAAGGAAGGGCTTAGGAAATCTTGAGTGAGTGTCTACTCTTGTATATATAAATGTATGTGGTATTTATATAGCGCATACTTAACCTAAAGGCAGCGGCGGGCTTCAGGGAGTCAAAGGTCAAGACAAAGTTATTGTGTGATTGGAGTAGCAGCTGCAGCGCTTAATTTGAGCCAGTGGGTGCCGGTGGGGTCCACCGTCACTTATTTTTTGGGATCTGCCCTTATTTTTCGGCATCATGTATTTATGAGCTCAGGAGAGAGAAAAACACACAGATCGGAAATACGGAGGAAGAGAAAGACGGCAAAACCTTCACAAAGGGAGAATGCAGAGTGGCATAAAGGGGCAGTGAGCGACTGGTAGTGGATTAAAGAAGCATGAGGTGGGTTTAAGATTAAAAGCTGTGGTATTTTGTGTGTCTACAGTGGCCACGGGTTTCTGAGCAGAGCACAGATACCGGCATTCTTTCTTTTACAAAAGTGGACTGTTACTGCATCGTGATGTAGTGTTTTTTAAAGAGGTGTGTCTTCAGCACTTTCCTAAAGTGGAGCAGGGTTAGCGCAGTTCTGCAGGATAGAGGGATGTCATTCTGGATCCTGGTACATAGAGGGAGAATAACTAGTGCCTTGTTTTATTTTTTTGCAACTCTTACTTTCTAGTACGACTGTGTCCAGGCTGCAGATGTTCCCAGATCCATGAGAAATGGTGAGCCTGCCAAACAGATAGGCAGGGGGGACAGTCTTGAAGGATTTAAAGACGATGCAGATAGATTTTTAGGTCGAGCCTGAGTCAGCGCGCATGCGCTGCTCTCTGAGACATGTTGTGTTGGAGTATGAAATAGAAGCCCCGCCCACTCCCTGCCCATATTTGTCATTGGCTTGTGTCATTGTCCTTTGTAAATGCTGTCTTCTGATTCGTCAGGAGGCTTGTTAGTCCCTCCTTAGTGCCGCCATGTCTTCATTTGTCACCTCCCATAGTGACTGGCCCTTTTACTTCGGATGTTACACAGTAGGTCTTCTTTACTCTGAGAGCACTACTTTCATTAATAAGTTTCTCTTACTCCAGGCAGCAAATGGGCGCCTGCTTTCAATTACAACACAGGCACCCGCTTTCACTTTAACCCGGGCGCCCGGCATTATCTCAATCCCCACCCCCTTTACTACCTGTTATTGAATTCTGCCCGAGGGGAAGGAGCCTGCAAAGGTTGCGGAGAGGAGTGCTTTCCAGCACTCGGCAAATGTTTGGACAGCCTTGAACAAATAACGCACCTTAGCCGAGACAAACAGCAGAGAGATTTTTAAATTTAGTTATGGTGAAATTAAGTGATTTGCACAGAATCACAGGATGTTGAGCCTTCCGCGGAGACTCAGACACTGTCCCCAGCTTCAAAGTCGGCCGCTGTCTCTGTTATGGCACATCCTTTTTCCTTGCCTGCATCAATCGCTCCAGCCCCTCCTGCCTCGGAGTAGCACTACAGGCTGCCTTTGGGCTAGTTTTGGTAGGGTCCGGGCTACCATGCCGCAGCCGTCCCTGGTTGGAACGGAATCAGAGTTGTACTGTGGCCGAGTGAGGAGACTAACGTGCTGGTGCACTGGAGTGTGTGCACACGGATCAGGCTGAGAGTGAAAGAAGAAAAGTGCTCAGTTTCTTTGGTATTTTTTCGTGGGGCTTTTGTTTGGAAGGCGGGAGCCCGCCTCTCTTTAAAATGCGGCGCTTTAATGCAATGCTTTATGTGAGAGAGCTGGAGGAAGGATTCCGCCTCTCAGGGAACTTTACTGAGTGTGGGCACTTTTCGGATAGATGGGGATAGGATCCCATAATTTATGGGCTTTTGGGACACTGCAGGCACTGAATGTGGCACTTCCAATTGAGGCAGTGTGTCTGAGCTCACCTCGGATCATCGGCGCTTTAGGCTCAGATCAATTACATGCTCTACTAATAAAAAGTATGTGTGATAGCGATTGAAGGTGGGATTTTTTTATCGCCATACCTAGTCATTGCTATAGCCTTGCGGTCACACCTGCAGACTTTGAAACTGGGGGCCCGGGTTCGAGTCCTAGCATCGGATCCACATCCTGTGATTCTGGGCAAATCACTTAATAGCTGGATATCGGTACTTATGCAGAAAAGTTGCGATGATAGGATGAGCTGTTTTAGCCGCCTGGTAAAAACCTATTTGCTGCCTGCCCCATGCGTGCAGTGTCACCGAGTAGGTCACCGAGGAAGTGCGCCTTCATGACACGAAGCAGATGGCTTCAGGCCCCCTAGTAGCCTTTGATTTACAGGCCCTGGGCACACACAGTACACTGTACTAGGGTCTTACTAGTAAATCTAATAGGCCAATCATGGAGGAACCAATTATTGTTACATTTTAGACAGAAAGCCCTTGCACTTTAGCACTGGTCAGCAATGGTAATGTGCCCAGAGTCCTAACACCAGCAAAAAACTAAATGCAGCACACAGTCAAAAACAGGAGGTCAGAGGCAAAAAGACAGGGGAAACCATGCCAAAAGATGCCAGGTCTAACAATAATCATCCCAAACATGTGTACAACTAAATAGAAATTTACAACAGTGTGTGCATCTGTGTGCATCTGTACATCATACATGATCCTTAAACTTTCTTGGAGTAACCCTTCGACGATTACTCCTACGCACTGGTTCCCTTTCATGTTTCAAATTAGCTACTGCAGTTCTACTATTCTTTAAATCTGCATTTACATGTTTAATCTCTTCATGCTTCAATTTGGTCAGAACATTTTCCCTGTCTTTTGATTTTTCACCTAAATATTTCAAACCTGCATTAAAATATGCCATCTCCACCTCACTACACTTTATTACACTTCTTTTATTCCATCTTTTCCCATCCTCCAAAATAACAGAAAATCTCAACACTTCTTGCACTTTTTTTGGATCTCACCATTTAGATTTTCCCTTCCTGGATATGTAAAAGTTTCTCACTATTACAAAATAATCAAATTATAATTTTGTGGCACCACTCTCCACACCCTCTCCCTTCACCAATCCACACCTATGCTGTTTCCTACACAGACATCCTATTATCATCTCTTCATTCACTCTTGCCACCTTGCTCTTGTTTATCCAAGCTGGCACAGCTACTCTGCTAGACTTTCTACCTTTCAACAACATGAACTGTGTTTCCTCAGTCATAGAGTGTGGAGTAGTTCTATAATTCCACACCATCTTCTTGATTTCCTCTTTCCAATTTAGCGCACTCTGTAGCGACAGTTGTATGTTTCCTCCAACCACCCTATTAAACCTTTCAACAATACCGTTTTCATGTGGGTGATATACAGCAGTTTTCTTGTGCATAATTCCACTTTGTTCCAAAAATTCTTCACATTGTCTAAGTCTTCATTTTTCAGAGATTGTACGAGAAGTCTAGCTGTACGCAGCTAAGGCTACCAGGACCGCAGGGACAGCACCTGTGGGTGAGGACTCATCATCATCAAATACTTTATAAGATTTAAAAAAATAAAATAATACAAGTGAACATAAAAAAGAGGAAAAAAACAAATCATCACAGCCGTACATGAATACACTTATCAAACATTAAACATATAAGTATGGATGTGCTCTATAATTTATTATTTATTTATTTATTAAGGAGTTTTATATAGCGCTAGCCAGACCCGAAGGTATCGGAGCGCTTTACAACACTTTGTAAAGAGGAAAACACATATTATAGCAGTAGTGAACAGGAAGCCACAGGGTGCAGTATAGGACTTTGCGCGTTGTATAACGTTAGAGGGAAAGTTACATAGTCTCGTAATAGTGAACACAGTATATTCAAGCCGCGCATCCTTCCGATCCAGGGGGATAGTGGGGAGGAGTCGGGCTAGGTATGAGGTAGAGGTCTTGGTTATAAAGTGTCATAGTGCAGTAATGTGCACGCTTGAGAGATTTGGTTTCAATCTATCCATTTGGGAAGGTACGATTGAGGTAGAGGTCTTTGAGCTGCCTTTTGAATTTTAGAAAGGAGGGGATAGTCCTGATATGGACTGGGATGGAGTTCCATATTTTGGGCGCATTTCCAGAGAAGGATCGGTTTTTTGTTTGCGGGTTTTCGGCGGGATGAGGAGTAGAGTATTGGAGCTTCTGAGGCTCCTTGTCTGACCGGCCTTCGTGAGTTTGGAGGCCAGGTAGGCGGGTTTCCCTGTGTGGAGGGCTTTGTGCGTGAGGCAGGCAGTTCTGAAACTGGCTCGCAATTCAACTGGGAGCCATTTCAACTCTCTGAGTGCGGGCGAGATATGGTCAAATTGTTTTACTCCGGTGACCATACTTGCAGCTGCATTAAGAGTTGATCGGAGGGGAGCTAGGTGTGATTTTGCTGTGCCTGTGAGGGTTGCATTCCCGTAGTCTAGTCTGGAAAGTACCAGGGATTGAGTCGCTTGTTTGAGGTCGTTGGTCGGGATGAAGGGTTTTATCTTATTGAGTAGATTCAGGTTGAGGAAAGCGCTCTTTGCAGTGTTCTTGATGTGTTTGTCCATGCTTAGTTTAGGGTCTAGGGTGATTCCCAGCGATTTGACGGAGTCGGCCAGGGAGAGATTGTCGTTGAGAGCATCAATTGCTTTTAGCCATTCTGCGACTTGGGGGTTCTCCGTTTTGTTGGAGATGAGGAGGATTTCCGTTTTGTCTTGATTCAATTTCAGGTGGTTTAGAGAGAGCCAGTGTTGGACTTCTCTAAGAGTGTCATTGAGTCTCTGGATGTCTTCAATGGAGGAGGTTTCGAGATAAATCTAAGTGTCGTCCGCATAGAGGTGGAAGGGAATGTTGGATCTTTTGAGTATAGTGGTGAGGGGTTCCATGTATATGTTGAAAAGTTGCGGGGAGAGGACTGATCCTTGGGGGATGCCTCTGCTGACAGGGTGAAGGTCCGACGAGAAGTTTTTGATTTTAACTCTTTGAGAGCGATTCTGGAGAAAGGAACCGAACCAGCGTAAGACCACCTCTTCAGCCCCTAGCCTTTCTTGGAGTACCTTAATGAGTAGTTGATGATCCACCGTATCGAAGGCTGCCGAAAGGTCCAGGAGGATTAGTAAAGAGCATTGGTCTGTATCGAGGGACTTGTATATATCGTCTATGATATTAAGGATCGCTGTCTCTGTGCTGCACCCTTTTTTGAAGCCCGATTGGTGGGGGTCCAGGAGGTTGATATTGTCCATGTGTTGAGTCATTTGAAGGAGAACGCACTTTTCCATAGTTTTGGCCAGGAGAGGGAGATTGGAGACGGGTCTGTAGTTGTTCAAATCCTTGGTGTCCAAGCCTGGTTTTTTCAGTAAAGGAGTGACTTGGCCAACTTTGAGGCAATCCGGAATGACTCCAGAGCTCAGGGAGCTGTTTATGATCCTGGTCCAGAGCGGTGCTAGGGAGAATTTTAGCTTCTTGGCCAGTTGAAGAAGTTGAAGAAGAGTAACATATACAGTCGTTGACAGTGAAACCCTATGGAGACTAGCACCTAACCTGCTATCACCAGATTTGTATGAGTTGTGGGAAATATCCCAGCAAAGTGTGCACACACTATAAGCACCCACTGCTGCGGTGCAATCCATACAACTGGACTTTATAATGTTGAACAAAACAGAGCGAATGGTGCACCACCTTATGAACAATGTCACACAATTATGAGATCTATGTCCAAGGTTGTTCTTTACATTATCCTTTTTATTTAGTAGTAATTTAATTAGACATATAAAAAAAAAGAATTCAAGTCGATCAGCCAACGTGTTTCGTCCAAAGAAATTGGACTTCTTTAGGGCTGTAGAATAACAAATATATACACATATATCAGTACAATAAAAACATTTAAAAAACATTTAAAAAGTACAACCTAAACACTACATTCAAAGAGACAAATACATTATGACTGGACTGGTTTGTATCTTACATACTTTATACCCCCTTATGTATTTTAGGTAGTACGTATATACATGGGAAGGAGGGTACCCTGACCATGAGGTAATTACATTTGTCCTCACTTATCAGACCACTTTCTCGCCATTCGACCAGTCTCATGTTGATGTGACTGCTAAGTGCTATTGTCTGATTCCCTGACACTTTTGTATAGCAAGTCGTGTCTGCCAATTGGCGATCAATTTCTTTCATGTATGCCGTCTTGCCCATCACCACATCATTACCCCCCTTATCTGCCTCCCTGATCACAATGGAAGGATCCGATCTGAGTTCCTTCAGGGCTTCGTTTTCTGCCATAGTCAAATTATGTGCGATTTTATTGGGGGGGATGTTGCGTTCCAAGAGTTTGTAAAAGCCCTTAGCCACCCTCTCTCTAAATATATCAATGTTTGGGTGCGTTCCCACTGGGGTGAATTTGGAGCGTGTCTTCAAACCACTGTCAATACACACATTTTCAGAAATATTCAATTCAGCTCTTAACACATTTACATCCATCGGTGTGTCATCCTGTAATGATATCAGCAGTTGTAACACATTTAAGTCCGAGACTGTATGGGTGGGTGGTATACAATCCCCAATGTTCTGAGCAGACAAAGACGGATTATGAATGAAGTGATCTTTCAATTTTATTAAGCGAACAAATTTGTATAAGTCAACAACTAACTTTTGTCTTTGTGTTGCATGGTCCACGGCCATGCTCACATGGTTCCTTTTATTATAAGGACTCGCATGTGTAATTAACCTCCATTCCTTTTGACTGTTTTTTCTGAGTGTTGATCTCCACTTCAACCCGCTAATTGTGCTAACGTCCTTGATCTCTGATAGATGGATTCCATTTTCCTCTCTGAAGTCCTAAATTTTACTTATTCTCTTCGTCCTCTCTTTCTCTTTCCTCTTTTCAGAATAAATTGCATTTAGGTGCTTGGGGGACACAAAAACTCTCCTATAGACTATGTATGTAAACCAGATTTTGGGATAGGGAGTAATACAGTGTCTCATACCATGTGGTAATGATATGAACTTGGATTTTATTTTTTATATGTCTCTCACCTGAAGTGTTGTCCTGGTGGGTTATTGTTAGATGTCATATTATTCCTGTTGTAGGTTTCATGTGGAATAGGTCTTTATGTTACACCTGTTTCTCAAAAGTATGTAAGATACAAACCAGTCCTGTCATAATGTATTTGTCTCTTTGAATGTAGTGTTTAGGTTGTGTTTTTTAAATGTTTTTTAAATGTTCTTATTGTACTGATATATGTATATATATTTGTTATTCTACAGCCCTGAAGAAGTCCAATTTCTTTGGACGAAACGCGTTGGCTGATCGACTTGAAAAAGGTTTTTTGATATGTCTAATTAAATTACTACTAAATAAAAAGGATAATGTAAAGAACAACCTTGGACATAGATCTCATAATTGTGTGACATTGTTCACAAGGTGGTGCACCATTCGCTCTGTTTTGTTCAAGAAGAGTAACATAATTAGACTGGCATAAAAAGACAGCACAAGCCAACACCTTAATAACCACTCCTATTGTTCAGAGCTATACACCACCAGAAGAAACCTTGAAACATTAAAAAAATGTTAAGTGTTGCCAAAACGTCACAAGTATAAAAAGGCAGGCTTAGTCTGATAAAAATCTAAGGGTTAAAAATCTGTTTTAAAAACTTATGTCGAAGAGTTTTATAAAAAAGGACATAGAACAATGTGCAAAGTATCACATTTAGAAAACTGGTCACAAGAACAATTGGGCAATTCAGAAACCTTGTACCAAGTTACCTCAGGATAAAAAAGCCGGGGGGGCGTGGCCAAGATGGCGTCTTGGTAAGATGCAGTTGCTCTGCTCTCCACTCCCGCCGGGCCCGTTTTCGCATTTCTAGTGGCGGAAAGGGCACCGGAGCTTGCCTGGGCTATTAAAAAAGGGCAGCGCAGAATTCCGGGGGGGCGACGGAGGGCCAGATCCCGGCAAGAGAGGCAACTTCGGGACCGAAGCGGAGCGGCCTGGGACGGGGCGGGAGGCTGCGAGAGGCCGTGGCAGAAGGCTTGGAGCGGAGGGCGCCTGGGCAGGTCTTCTGGTGATCCCCGTGTCTGGCAAGGGGACCGCCACTGCTATACAACGCGACCAGAGCGGCAATGTTGGCTGCGAGCTGAGATGCTCGCATCGGCGGCTGTAGAGACGAGCCTGGGCCGCGTGAACTACGCGAGGCCTCAGCTTTGCAGGCCTGGGCGGGACTTCATCCCAGCAATCCGCTTACCGCCAGAGCTGCTGGCCACGCTGGCTGTGCGGATAGCCCACGCGGCCGCCCCGTCAGCAAGTACCTTCCCCCCCACAGCCACAGGAAGACAGGACCCCCCAGGCAGATAACCAGCAGCCTCCTGAGGCCCTGGGGAGGCATATACATCACCCACGGGCCCTGTTGGGGGAGAGGCCTGTGAGGAGGCCCCGGCTTTGCAGGCCTTGGCGGGCCTTCATATCAGCAACCATTGACTGCTAGAGCTGTTACCCGCACCGGCGGCACAGGGAGCTCACGCGGCCTCCCCATCTGCAAGGGCCTACTCCCCGTGACCACAGGAGAAGAGAAGGACCCCCCAGGTGGACAATCAATAGTCCCTTGAGGCCTTTGGGAGGCATATACATCGTCCACGGGCCTCGCTGGAGGAGAGACCCGCAAGGAGGCCCCATCGACCCAGATCACACTGAGGCTATGGGGGGCAACAACGCACTCAGTGGCACAGGCATTTCAGACAGGGGAAGATCGGTGGAGCACTCCTGCCCACCAATCTCAAGATTGCCTCCTGCACCACCGCATTGGCCCTGAGGAGTCTGCAAAGGACACACAATTGATGGACGGAATGCAGAACAAATCAAAACATTCACCCCCAGTCAAGAGATCTGCAGCCTGAACACGGGCTCCACTAAGAGGTGAGATTGACAGCGGGGCAGGGGTAGGATAACACCACGACAGAAAGGCCCCGGCACAGAGCCCCTGATGAACACTAAACACTCCCCCTTTGGTGACTGCTGGGCCTTTCGCTTTGGGCCTGCACTCGTCCAGGGAGACACTAACGCTACAGCGCAATGGCACCTCAAAGGGCAAGAAAGACAGATCGGTGAAGGACCTGCTGCTCAGGTCGACGGTACGGCAGGTGGAGGGCCAGCCTACAGCGAAGCACTTGGACGAGACTAAGGGCAGTGAGGGTTCAGGCGGCCCGGTCAGCCGATCCTTCATGGAGTCTCTGTTCTCCTCACTCAGTTAAGATTTGTCCACCATGAAGCGCGAGTTATCAGCAGACATGAGGGACATTTGCCGCAATGTGGATTCCCTGGGGGAAAGGGTCAACACCCTAGAAGAGCATGAAGCGGGCGAGAGGAAGAGCTCGAGAACCTTCAACAGGAAGTCCTTAAGCTGCAGGAACAGAACCTGGACCTTCAAGCCCACACAGAGGACCTAGAGAATAGGTACTGGGGGAATAATATCCGCATCCGCGGCATGGCTCAGGGTGAGGTGGACGGCGACATTGAGGCACTCGTGATGGGCCTCTTCCGCTCCTTCTTGGGCGAGTCTCCCGAGTTCACCATCAAATTGGATCGCACCCACAGAGTAGGCCCTAGGAGGGCAGCCCCGGCTCCCCCAGCAGACATTTTGACGTGTGTCCACGACTACTAGCTAAAGGAGCGGATTCTCCGCGAGGCCCGGCGTTGCACGGACTTTACCTATGAAGGTTCAAAGCCTACGCTATTCCAAGACTTGGCAGCCTCTACCCTACTCAAGCGCAAAACCTTCCGCCCGATCACTTCTTACCTTCGAGAAGCTGGAATCAAGTACTCCTGGGGACATCCCTTTAGACTGATCTTCCATTTCAAAGGGGAACTGAGACAAATTTGCTCCCTCTCTGTCACTTACAAACTTCTGGACATTGAGGATCCTGCAGCGGACAAGCCGCACCAGAATAATTGTGAACGCAGTCCCTGCAGTGGTCATGGGTGGACCACCATCAAGCTCCCTAGTCCGTCAACGCGCCCTGACCCCGACACTATGGCCAGAGAGCGACAGGCAGTCCTGGCGTCTCTCACAGGAGGATCCTCGGAGTGAAAATGGAGCTGCCCAGGCAGAGATTCGATAATTGTTGTTAGCATCCCTGCCTACCGCCGGAAACACTTTGACACTTGCATGGGCTTTGCCTGGGGGAAGCGGGGAGCTGCAGGCCACAGGTACCCTCTACTATTCCTCCAGGGAGCAGCACGCTCCGGACATTGACTGTTTGCTCTTTTTCACTGTTAATGTTTTTGCTAAGTTGGGGTGTTGTTATTTTATTTAATTTCTCTCTCTCCCTCCCTGCGCTTCTCCTGGTCTCTTTGCATGCATGCGACCTTTGCCTAGCTAGGCCCCTAGCTCTGCTATCTCATATGGCCCCATACAGGGTGGGCGCGGTATATCCCCTCGCATCTACATCGCATTCTGCTCCCACCGTCCTCCTAGATGAGTATTAAAATTCTGACCCTTAATGTGAAAGGGCTTAATAATCTTATCAAACGCAGAGCTATCCTGTCTTACTTGGAAAATTCCAAAGCTCATATCTGCTTATTACAAGAGACTCATCTATTGCATAGCGACACACATAGATTGCGCTCTAAGGCCTTCCCACAGCAATACTTCTCCTCACTCCCCACTAAGAGGGCCGGGTTGCTATTCTTATATCCTGTAATTTTCCGGGGGTGGGGGGGGCAAAGGTACTAGAGATCAGAGGGAGGCTTTTAGCGCTTTCCTTGACCTTAGGGCCGCACACGCTTACATTAGCCACTATCTATGTTCCTAACGAGGGCCAGGAGACATTCCTCCGTGAAGCAGTGGCAGATCTGACATCCTCCTCAGACCGGCAAATACTCATGGGGGGCGACCTGAACATTGTGTTCGACGGCCAACTGGACCGCTCAGCTCAGAGGCAGGGGCAGACTGGGGCTCTATCTGACAGCGCTCGACAGTGGTTCCACGACCTGGGGTTAATCGATGTGTGGCACCATTTCCATCCCCATTCAAAGGACAACACTTTCTACTCCCACTCCCGCGGGACTTACGCCCGTTTAGATCACTTCATGGGGTCTCGGTCCCTCCTTCCTTCTATACAGGACTCGGTTATTGAGCCACAGGCGTTATCTGACCATGCGGCACTGACCATAACTCTACTATTTCCCCCCACTCCTCGTCCACCATATTCCTGGAGGCTCAGAGATACACTCCTACACCGCCCTGAAGTCATTGCACGCCTCACTAAGACGCTGGAAGACTACTTAGCCGTGAATGATACCCAAGAAACCTCCATAGTATCCCTGTGGGAAGCACTTAAACTAGTGGCAAGGGGTAACTTTATAGCTACGTCCTCTGCAGATAACAAGATACGTAGGGGAAAAAGAGAGAAGCTTTCCAAGCAGGTCTCAGAATTTGAAGGGATTCACAAACGTACAGGAGCTCCCAAGGTATGGAGGCAGTTAAAGGCAGCAGGAGCTCCATTAGCCAGCCTGGACTTGGACAGAGCTGAGTACGCGGCCCTTCGTCTGAAACATATGTTTTACACAGGAGGTGACAGATGTGGCCGCCTGTTAGCGCACAAATTGCGCGCGCAATGCCAGGCAGTGGCGGTCCCAATGATCTTTGATGCTGGGGGTGGTGAACATTCGCGAGAGGCGGATATATCTCTCGCTTTCAGGGATTTTTATGCAGAACTTTACTCTGCGCAGCGAATACCAGAACAAAACCCCCCGCATACTTTCAGGGCAAAACACATTCCCGTCTAACACTAGATCAGGCCACCTCCTTAGACAGCCCGATTCGGGTCGAAGAGGTTATTTCGGCTATTGCCAGGCTCAAGCTCCTTAAATCCCCAGGGCCAGATGGGTTTACCGCCATCTTCTATAAAACTTTCTGCTCGATCTTGGCTCCGATCCTGACTTGACTCTTTAATGCAATTGGTGACACCTCAGACATGCCTCCTACGATGCTGATAGCAGCGGTGGCAGTCTTGCCCAAGCCCGGCAAAGATGGCAGGCATTGCGCCTCATTTAGGCCAATTTCCCTGCTGAATATTGATCTTAAGATCTTCACCGGGATACTGGCGGCCAGGCTAGGCCCGCTCATGCCGAGATTGATTGAGCCAGACCAGGCCGGATTTGTCGTGACGAGACAATGCAGCAACAACACTAGGAGGCTGCTCCACCTCCTGGACAAGGCACATCGCCAGCCAGTGGAACGAGTAGTGTTATCTGTCGACGCCGAAAAGGCGTTTGAAAGAGTACACTGGCCCTTGTTAGAGACCACTCTGGAGCGGTTTGGGATAGGGAGTTGATTCCGCAGGTGGGTGCTCAGTGGATATAGCCACCCCTCGGCCACTGTCCGAGTGAATGGCTGCACGTCTGATCCCTTTCCGATCGCTAGGGGCACGCGACAGGGCTGCCCGCTCTCCCCACTCTTGTTTGCCCTCTACATGGAGCTGCTGGCCCAGAAAGTTCGAGAGAATCAGCTGATGAGGGGTTCTCTTTCGGGGAGAGCGGCATACCATCAGCCTGTATGCGGATGATATCATCGCCACGCTTGAGACCCCTGAGTCGTCTGTCCCGGCTTTTCTTGCCGAATTGGAGGAGTTCTCTGCCGCTTCAGGCTTTTGAGTTAATGTGGCCAAGTCGCAGGCCCTAGGTTTCTCCTTACAGCCACCAACTATCGTCGCCCTTAACCAGGCATGCCCCATCAGCTGGGATCAGAAAACCATTCCCTACCTGGGTATCACATTATCAGTTTGGACTACAGAGACAGTTTCTTTAAACTACATTTGCTTACTAGCGCAGACACGGCGGGACCTATGGCGATGGCGGCCGTTTGGCCTTTCGTGGCTGGGCTGAGTGGCAGCCCTTAAAATGAACATACTCCCTAAAATTCTATATCTCTTTCAGACCTTACCTGTGGAGCCGCCCCCGGGCATGTTGAAGCAGCTCCAGGCTGAATTCTCCTCCTTTGTTTGGGCAGACAAGAAACCGCGGATGAACAGGGACAAGAGCGTTAGGCCTCCTGGGGAGGGGGGTTTGGGAATACCCAACTTGGACTCCTACTATAAGGCTACACAGATTCGCTGCTTGTTGGAATGGGCTCAACCGAAATCCGAGAAGCACTGGCTTTTCATGGAGCGAGCATTAGCCGGCCAGCCCCTGTGGAAGATTCCCTTTCTCTGCAAAGCCTCCAGACCTCCTGGACTCTATGGCTCTCCAATAGTGCGAGCCACCTTAAACGCATGGGACTCCACAGCTACGTGCAACGGTCTTACCACATTCCCATCTCCTCTTACCCCTATCAATAACAATCCTGACTTCACCCCGGGCCTCGACCAGGCAGCTTTTGGTTATTGGGACAAGGAAGGCCGCAGATCCAAAGAGAATTTTTTTAATGTAAAAGGCCCCATGTCTTTCGAAGATTTTCGATCTGATTTCACTATGCCCAAAACTGAGCGGTACCACTATCAGCAGATATGACACTAGGTGATGCAACCCCAGGTTCGCCAGGGAGCTGAGAGACGGCTCACCCCGTATGAGTGGTGGCTGCTGTCCACTAAACGACTTATCACAGAATTATATCACATCTTATGCCCTCCGGAACAAGTGACCAAATCCACAGGCCAGAAAAGGTGGGAGACTGAGCTGGGGCGGACACTGACTCAAAAAGAATGGGGCGACATTAACTACAGGGCTCGACATTCAGCGCGCAATATCTCCAGTGTTGAGTCTGCTACTAAGATAGTGACGTATTGGTACCTCACCCCCCCCACGCTGCAGAAGAGCGACCCCAGCCGTTCCCCGAGCTGTTGGAGGGGATGTGGGGCTGTAGGTACACTGCTTAACTTACTATGGGACTGCCCCACTCTTAAGGCTTATTGGTCACAGGTTCTGGACGAGATCGATCAACACTTTGATACCACTATCCTACACTTTCCGGAATATGTCATCTTGGGCGTCTCGGACAGACTCACATTTCCCCTGAAGACCCACAAAGGCAGGCAAATGGGCATAGCCTTAGGGGCGGCATTACAGAATATACTGTCCCTCTGGGGCTCGGACAGAACTCCTACGATGCAAGGGTGGCTACACAGGTTATGGTATGTGCTTGGTATGGAGCAGATCTCTTCCTCTCTCCAGGGAGAAGGGGCCTCTTTCGCAGACTTGTGGCACCCCTTTATTGCCTTGCTGTGCTCTGAATTTTGCGAGCTCACCCGCCCTAGGTATATGCGGCTGTTGCGCCTCTATGCGCTATCACAAGATCTCACCCAATCTCAGACCCACTGATTTGCTCCACGTTATGCTTAGTTATTTCTTTGGAGGCAGCTGGGGTGGAGGGGGAGGGGCGGGATAAGGGGGAGGAGAGGGGCAGGGATGTTTTTCTTGTTTACTTTTGATGCTCTGTGTAGCGTTATGACTGCTTATGGCCCATGACCTGGGCGCTATTGCTTGATGCATCTTGTTTTGTCCTTTCTGTCTTCTAAACCAATAAAAAAGATTTAAACCAAAAAAAGTTGGTGTAACATACCCAACCTGAAATATGTCAAGAAATGATGCTGATGATTTCACATTTCGAGGAAGAGATATGGCCCTATCCCGGGTACAGTTTTTACGATGAGGAATTTCCGGTATGATGGTTTGTCCAAGGCTGAGGATTCCCTCTTGGCTGCCACCCTGAGAAGGAAGGTCTGCTTCAACCAAGCAACATCTTGTTTAGTGGTACTGGCCAGACTGAAAAATAACCCCAGTCTCCCAAGAGCTCTAAAATTCCCCTGCAGCTCTAAAGTTCCCCTGCAGGGTATGTTGGCCATGTTGTCCAGCTTCATACCATCCGAAATGACTCACCTGTTAAGACTTAATTCTTCCTTTAGATAGGCAGCACACCACAGCAAAAGGGGTCGCAACCAAATCAGGTCAGCAATGTAGCTCATACCAAGCTCTTCATGTAGATTCTCAGTAGAGGTACTTTGCCCAACCCCTAAGAGGCCCCTAAAGAGTTTATTCTCACCACCACAGGATTCATTTCAACAGAGGCCTCCAGCAGGGCCCAGTGCAGGTCCAGTTGTAATTGGTCAACTGATCTCTTCACAAAAAGGCCTCATGCCGCTTGTGATGTCCCTGTAGCCACACTGGAGGTTAGTCAAATTACCCTTCAAGCCCACTTCTTTATCCCTGGTGCAAGTGCGAAGAGTTCCAGCCCCTCAAACAACACGTACAGTCCTTCTTCTGTTCTTCCATAGGTCCAGGAATTGTTCTGAGTGGCTGGTGATGAGGTCCCACTTTTGTAGAATTTACTGGTCAGTGGGTGTGGGTGAGTCCTGGATACAAAGTTCCTGGGGGCAACCCTTCCCAACTTTACAGCGCATCCTGTTTGTCTTACTGCAAACTATTTCACATTGCACCATTCTTAGAGAAAGCCTAGGTGGTAGAGGCCTTCTGCCACTGAAGAGAGCCTGTGGGACAGTCAGGGGTGTGTTTAGGGAAATGAGCAGTCCTGCCTCCTCATCTATTCCAAGTTGATTCTGGGACCAGCTTCCCCTCCTACTACTACTGAGCTGGTGCCCAATTGGCTACAGATGGTCTAAATATCAAAGGCTTCCTTTCTTCAAGTTTCCCCTTATACCTGACTGTGAATGAACAGGGCTCCCTCTTGTCACTTTGAAGTAAATGAAAATCCTGAACCCTCCTGGCTGCTCTTACTGGACTGACAGGTGTCACAGACCTCACCCACAGCCTATCCTGGCACCAGACCTAAGCCATTATCTCTGCTCTAGAGGCAGTTTTCACACCTTATTAAGGAGTGGCAGGGGCAGTTGGTGGCAGGTCAATGCAAATTAGCCTCCAGGTGCATTACACAGGGAAAAGGTAACTTTCTAAAAATTACTTTTCCTAAAATAGTTATCAAAAATTTCTAACCATCAAATTAGATTTTTAATAAATATTAAAAATAGTGGTTGAATGATTTCTCTAGCATGTCCGAAACCAGGAATAGCTAAATTAATACATTAATCTGCACTCTAGTTGCTGCAGTCCACGGGTGACATTTAACTTTCTATGCCATGAGTGTAGTTTCTAAACCATATACAATAGCCTTATAGGAGAGGTAAATATGCCAATCAGGGATTCACCAATATTTGCATGTTTTAGGGGTCAGAGTACTCACAATGGGCACTTGACTACAGCACCCCAGTGTGCAGAGTTTAAAAATGTGCAATAAATTTCAGTAAAAATTGAGGATGGCCACGCAAAAAGGGGGCCTTTTCTCACATGTCTTCTTAAGGATGTAGAGGATGTTGGAGTATTATCCCAGGGACTTCCAAGTAGTTGTAACTGCAGCACTGTACATCTGGCAGTAGGACTATATACTTGAAAGGTGCAGACCTAGTACAGAAGGCAATGCTGGAGGGTATTCTACCTAAAGTTTTAGTTTTTATATTGACTAGCACTTCTATCGACTCCAGAATATCAACTACCAACTCTCATCAAAGTAACCAGATGTGGAGTTAGGAGCAGTACATCTATTTTTCCCTTTATATTTGGTAGTTGATATTGTGGATTTAATATATGTCGGTCGATATTATTGAATTCGATATTTTAACATACAACCACTGATGATGTAATATCTTTGAAGTCGCTATTGTTCCGGTGCTGCTGTATAAAGTAGTGAGAATCTTCAAAATCAATGGTTTTAATGTTTTTTAGTTACTGTACATGATGAAAAGTCTTATGCACTACTGCTTTCATCGTTGCTGCTGCATTAATTTATGCTTAGTATTTTAGACATTTTAAAAAGTAGAAGATGATATGAAATTCTTGTACTTGCCCCCTTTCATTAAGACGTTTTAAACTGATGATCTTATTTATAGCAAATAGCCGGCTATTGAGCAACTGATAGTAATTATTAAATTGCTCCAGCTTTTAATCGATTGATTTTAGCATTTTGTAATGTTGCATTGCAACAGTTTTTATTAACCATGTACAATAAAGTTTTTATTATTATTACAACCACTGTGAAGGGGTAAACCAAAGAATAACATGATTTGGTCTGAAAGCGGGGAATGGCATCACCTGTGTGCAGTCAAGTGAAAATTCCAGCATCCACAAGCAAAGAAGCATGCTCTAGAGTGTCAAAGAGGGAGCCTGAAGGAAATTAGGATAAGAATTTACATCCAGCAAGGGTCTTGGGTGGAAACATTGGTGGTATTTAAAATTTTGGTTGAGTTGAATTCTTTATTTCAGTTATTGTTATTGATGGCTTCATATCATACATAAGGAAATTGCAGAAGACTAGCTAGGTTTGTACTATTAGGGCGTTTATAATTAAGTGCATAACAATCTTTAATAATAGGGGGAACTGCCCTCAGATTAGAACTGTTCAGAGGAAAAAAACATGTTCTAGTGAGTGACAAATATATCCAATTTTCCCAGTTACCTGGCGTTTTAACTCCTTAGTCAAGAAGTGCTCTCAAAGGGACATATATTCTTTGAATATTCTTAAGAGGTTTTAAATTAAATATAGTTCTTGTTTGTCCAGCGAGACCTTCTCCAAGCACCACCAACATTAATGTACTTGGTGACTATGTGGCTGTAGGTTGATTACCTGAGTGCTTGAGTTTTGACTGTGCTGTAGCTTCGGTTCTGTATTGCCTTTACTGAGTAACCTAAGCTAGAGATGTAATTCATCAAGACTGAGACTGCTGAATGGGGCGACTGGGTCTGTGATTTGTTTCAGAGAGAGAACACACTTGATTAAATTCAAACCCAAATAAACCAATTAATGTAATCCATCTATATATATATATATTTTCAAACTTTATGGCCCACTCCGGTCCACTCCTACCCTGAAAGTCTCAGGGTGATTCGTCAAGCGGGGGCCGAGAAAAAAGGGGGGTCCCAAAACGTGTTTTCCCCATTCATTTTCCCATAGGAAACTTTAGACATGGCTACAGCCCGAACTGCTGAACGGAATTACACCAAATTTGGCAAAGAGGTAGTTCTTGGTTCAGAAAGAACCCTTTTGTTAAATGGTGTAAATCTGTTCAGTAGTTGCGGAGAAATTAAAAAAATAAGAGTCAAAAAATCAATTTCCCATAGGAAACTTTATGCAAGGCTACAGCCCGAACTGCTGAACGGAATTACACCAAATTTGGCAAAGAGGTAGTTCTTGGTTCAGAAAGAACCCTTTTGTTAAATGGTGTAAATCCGTTCAGTAGTTGCTGAGAAAATCAAAAGTAAAAACACATATATATCTGGGCGGAGCCTAACCACACATGTCATCGTGAGATCTGATTGGCTGTCAGCACTTCATCCTGGAATTGCTGGCAGCCATCTTGGGACCAATATAAATGATAGTACCCCATTGAAATGCATTGTAGTGAATCTAAGATTTTGAGGGTTACCAAAAGGAGAACTATAAAGGGTGATAACAGACTTTAGTTACATTAGAATTCATTTGTTGATGGTACCATACTAATTTCAGGAATTGTGGTGTGTTCTAAGGTGATTTTACCCTGTGAAAAACCTTCTGCTGGGATATCATGAATCATGTTTGAGAGAAAACTATTTTCACATGCTTGTCTCATACAGTTTTGGAAGGTGCTCCAGAAGCTAAAATGAGAGCATATTTTCTGTAAATTCACATTATCTTTCTCAGTCATGTGAGAATGAAGTCTGACATTCTCAGTAAAACATGTACATCCAACAAGGGCAGAGACTGTCAGTTGATTCCTTTGTGTTCTACTGCAGCTTCCCAGAGTGTTCTAAAGAACAACTAGAGTGCTAACAGCCTTACTTATGACAAAAGTATGGCACACCTGAAGCCATCTTGATTGGAATAAACTGGTAACACTTAAAACATTTAATTTAAAAAGGAACAAAATGATGGGGTTCATCTTGTCATAGAAATTATGGTTAGTGCTCTGGAAAGAAAAATTAGGACATGTTTCAAGTGTGATCTCAAATATCTTCCTGTTATATTTCAACAGGAGCAGCCTGTCAGTTGATGCCTTTGTGTTCTACTGCAGCTTCCCAGAGTGTTCTAAAGAACAACTAGAGCGCTAACAATCTTACTTATGACAAAAGTATGGCACACCTGAAGCCATCTTGATTGGAATAAACTGGTAACACTTAAAACATTTAATTTAAAAAGGAACAAAATGATGGGGTTCATTTTATCATAGAAATTATGGTTAGTGCTGTAGAAAGAAAAATTAGGACATGTTTCAAGTGTGATCTTAAATATCTTCCTGTTATATTTCAACAGGAGCAGCCTGTCAGTTGATGCCTTTGTGTTCTACTGCAGCTTCCCAGAGTGTTCTAAAGAACAACTAGAGCGCTAACAGTCTTACTTATGACAAAAGTATGGCACACCTGAAGCCATCTTGATTGGAATAAACTGGTAACACTTAAAACATTTAATTTAAAAGGAACAAAATGAGGGGTTCATTTTGCCATAGAAATTATGGTTAGTACTGCAAAAAGAAAATTTAGTGCATGTTTTAAGTGAGATCTCAAATCCTCTTCTATTTCATTAGAAAATTCTGACATGCAGACTGAAACAATCACTTTCAATACCAGCAGTAGACTTCCAGTTAACTCCTTGGTGAGCAGTAGCTTTACTACAGTGATCTAATGAACAACTAGAGTGCTAACATTCTGAATTTATGGCAAATGTGTGACACATCTGAATGCCGTCTTGATGGAATCAAAGTAAAAAACTGAAAGCATTTCCTACTGAGGAGACTGCAGTAAATGAGGAAATTAGGAAACTTCATAACAAAGAAGTCTTCCAAGATGGCAACCAGTGAAAAAAGAGCCGAAATGTAGCACAAATATTACCCAGATGTAGCCCACATATAGCCCAATGACAAAAGTGTGCAAAACACTTTTTATTTTTAGTTTTTTTGCAGTTTTATGTAGTGCAGACTGGTCAGGTATTGGAGCGTTGCATCTTAAAACATGACCCCCTACAGTACAAAAACACCACTGCACTACCCTAAACCCTAAAACACTACCCCCAGCACGACCCCCTACACTACACAAGCACCACTGCACTATCCTAAACCCTAAAACACTACCCCCAGCATGACCCCCTACACTACACAAACACCACTGCACTACCCTAAACCCTAAAACACTACCCCAACACCACTGCACTAACCTAAATCCTAAAACACTACCCCCAGCACGACCCCCTACACTACCCAAACACCACTGCACTACCCTAAAACATGACCCCCTACACTACAGAAACACCACTGCACTACCCTAAACCCTAAAACACTACCCCCAGCACGACCCCCTACACTACACAAGCACCACTGCACTACCCTAAATCCTAAAACACTACCCCCAGCACGACCCCCTACACTACACAAACACCACTGCACTACCTTAAACCCTAAAACACTACCCCCAGCACGACCCCCTACACTATCCAAACACCACTGCACTAACCTACATCCTAAAACACTACCCCCAGCACGACCCCTACACTACCCAAACACCACTGCACTACCCTAAAAAATGACCCCTACACTACACAAACACCACTGCACTACCCTAAACCCTAAAACACTACCCCCAGCACGACCCCCTACACTACATAAGCACCACTGCACTACCCTAAACCCTAAAACACTACCCCCAGCACGACCCCCTACACTGCCCGAACACCACTGCACTGCCCTAAACCCTGAAACACCAGCCCCTGCACGACCCCCTACACTGCCCGAACACCACTGCACTGCCCTAAACCCTGAAACACCAACCCTAGCACGACCCCCTACACTGCCCGAACACCACTGCACTGCCCTAAACCCTGAAACACCACCCCTTCACGACCCCCTACACTGCCCGAACACCACTGCACTGCCCTAAACCCTGAAACACCACCCCCAGCATGCCCCCTACACTGCCCGAACACCACTGCACTGCCCTAAACCCTGAAACACTACCCCCAGCAAGACCTCCTACACTGCCCGAACACCACTGCACTGCCCTAAACCCTGAAACATCACCCCCAGCAAGAGCCCCTACACTGCCCGAACACCACTGCCCTAAACCCTGAAACACCACCCCCAGCACGACCCCCTACACTGCCCGAACACCACTGCACTGCCCTAAACCCTGAAACACTACCCCCAGCACGACCCCCTACACTGCCCGAACACCACTGCACTGCCCTTATCCCTGAAACACCACCCCCTGCACGACCCCTACACTGCCCGAACACTACTGCACTGCCCTAAACCCTGAAACACCATCCCCAGCACGACCCCTTACACTGCACGAACACCACTGCACTGCCCTAAACCCTGAAACACTACCCCCAGCAAGACTCCCTACACTGCCCGAACACCACTGCACTGCCCTAAACCCTGAAACATCACCCCCAGCAAGACCCCCTACACTGCCCGAACACCACTGCCCTAAACCCTGAAACACCACCCCCAGCAAGACCCCCTACACTGCCCGAACACCACTGCACTGCCCTAAACCCTGAAACACCAGCCCCAGCACGACCCCTACACTGCCCGAACACCACTGCACTGCCCTAAACCCTGAAACACCATCCCCTGCACGACCCCCTAAACTGCCCGAACACCACTGCACTGCCCTAAACCCTGAAACACCACCCCCAGCACAACCCCCTACACTGCCCGAACACCACTGCACTGCCCTAAACCCTGAAACACCACCCCCTGCACGATCCCCTACACTGCCCGAACACTACTGCACTGCCCTAAACCCTGAAACACCACCCCCAGCACGACCCCCACACTGCACGAACACCACTGCACTGCCCTAAACCCCGAAACACTACCCCCAGCAAGACCCCTACACTGCCCGAACCCCACTGCACTGCCCTAAACCCTGAAACACCACCCCCTGCATGACCTCCTACACTGCCGGAACACCACTGCACTGCCCTAAACCCTGAAACACCACCCCCAGCACTACCCCCTACACTGCACGAACACCACTGCACTGCCCTAAACCCCGAAACACTACCCCCAGCAAGACCCCTACACTGCCCGAACACCACTGCACTGCCCTAAACCCTGAAACAGCACCCCCTGCATGACCCCCTACACTGCCTGAACACCACTGCCCTAAACCCTGAAACACCACCCCCTATACTGCACGAACACCACTGCACTGCCCTAAACCCTGAAACACCACCTCCAGCAAAACCCCTACACTGCCTGAACACCATTGCTCTGCCCTAAATCCTGAAACACTAGCCCCAGCATGACCCCCTACACTGCCCGAACACCACTGCACTGCCCTAAACCCTGAAACACCACCCCCAGCACGACCCCCTACACTGCCCGAACACCACTGCACTGCCCTAAACCCTGAAACACCAGCCCCAGCAAGACCCCCTACACTGCCCGAACACCACTGCACTGCCCTAGACACTGAAACACCAGCCCCAGCAAGACCCCCTACACTGCCCGAACACCACTGCACTGCCCTAAACCCTGAAACACCAGCCCCAGCATGACCCCCTACACTGCCCGAACACCACTGCACTGCCCTAAACCCTACAAAACTACCCCCAGCAGTACCCCTACACTACCCAAACACCACTGCACTACCCTAAACCCTAAAACACTACCCCCAGCAGTATCCCCTACACTACCCAAACACCACTGCACTACCCTAAATCACTACCCCCAGCACGACCCCCTACACTACCCAAACACCACTGCACTACCCTAAACCCTAAAACACTACCCCCAGCACGACCCCCTACACTACACAAGCACCACTGCACTACCCTAAACCCTAAAACACTACCCCCAGCACGACCCCCTACACTGCCCGAAAACAACTGCACTGCCCTAAACCCTGAAACACCAGCCCCTGCACGACCCCCTACACTGCCCGAACACCACTGCCCTAAACCCTGAAACACCAACCCTAGCACGACCCCCTACACTGCCCGAACACCACTGCACTGCCCTAAACCCTGAAACACCACTTCCTTCACGACCCCCTACACTGCCCGAACACCACTGCACTGCCCTAAACCCTGAAACACCACCCCCAGCACGCCCCCTACACTGCCCGAACACCACTGCACTGCCCTAAACCCTGAAACATCACCCCCAGCAAGACCCCCTACACTGCCCGAACACCACTGCCCTAAACCCTGAAACACCACCCCCAGCACGACCCCCTACACTGCCCGAACACCACTGCACTGCCCTAAACCCTGAAACACCACCCCCAGCACGACCCCCTACACTGCCCGAACACCACTGCACTGCCCTAAACCCTGAAACACCACCCCCTGCACGACCCCCTACACTGCCCAAACACCACTGCACTGTCCTAAACCCTGAAACACCATCCCCAGCACGACCCCTTACACTGCACGAACACCACTGCACTGCCCTAAACCCTGAAACACTACCCCCAGCAAGACCCCCTACACTGCCCGAACACCACTGCACTGCCCTAAACCCTGAAACATCACCCCCAGCAAGACCCCCTACACTGCCCGAACACCACTGCCCTAAACCCTGAAACACCACCCCCAGCAAGACCCCCTACACTGCCCAAACACCACTGCACTGCCCTAAACCCTGAAACACCAGCCCCAGCACGACCCCTACACTGCCCGAACACCACTGCACTGCCCTAAACCCTGAAACACCATCCCCTGCACGACCCCCTAAACTGCCCGAACACCACTGCACTGCCCTAAACCCTGAAACACCACCCCCAGCACGACCCCCTACACTGCCCGAACACCACTGCACTGCCGTAAACCCTGAAACACCACCCCCTGCACGATCCCCTACACTGCCCGAACACTACTGCACTGCCCTAAACCCTGAAACACCACCCCAGCACGAACCCCCTACACTGCACGAACACCACTGCACTGCCCTAAACCCCGAAACACTACCCCCAGCAAGACCCCCTACACTGCCCGAACACCACTGCACTGCCCTAAACCCTGAAACACCACCCCCTGCATGACCTCCTACACTGCCGGAACACCACTGCACTGCCCTAAACCCTGAAACACCACCCCCAGCACGACCCCCTACACTGCCCGAACACCACTGCACTGCCCTAAACCCTGAAACATCAACCCCAGCAAGACCCCCTACACTGCTTGAACACCACTGCCCTAAACCCTGAAACACCACCCCCTACACTGCACGAACACCACTGCACTGCCCTAAACCCTGAAACACCACCTCCAGCAAAACCCCCTACACTGCCTGAACACCATTGCTCTGCCCTAAATCCTGAAACACTAGCCCCAGCACGACCCCCTACACTGCCCGAACACCACTGCACTGCCCTAAACCCTGAAACACCACCCCCAGCACGACCCCCTACACTGCCCGAACACCACTGCACTGCCCTAAACCCTGAAACACCAGCCCCAGCAAGACCCCCTACACTGCCCGAGCACCACTGCACTGCCCTAGACTCTGAAACACCAGCCCCAGCAAGACCCCCTACACTGCCCGAACACCACTGCACTGCCCTAAACCGTGAAACACCAGCCCCAGCATGACCCCCTACACTGCCCGAACACCACTGCACTGCCCTAAACCCTGAAACACCAGCCCCAGCACGACCACCTACACTGCCTGAACACCACTGCACTGCCCTAAACCCTGAAACACCAGCCCCAGCACAACCCCCTACACTGCCCGAACACCACTGCACTGCCCTAAACCCTGAAACACCAGCCCCAGCACGACCACCTACACTGCCCGAACACCACTGTACTGCCCTAAACCCTGAAACATCAGCCCCAGCATGACCCCCTACATTGCCCGAACACCACTCCACTGCCCTAAACCCTGAAACACTACCCCCTGCATGACCCCCTACACTGCCCGAACGCCACTGCACTGCCCTAAACCCTGAAACACCACCCCCTGCACCGCCCCCTACACTGCCTGAACACCACTGCACTGCCCTAAACCCTGAAACACCACCCCCTGCACCGCCCCCTACACTGCCCGAACACCACTGCACTGCCCTAAACCCTGAACACCACCCCCTTCACGACCCCCTACACTGCCCGAACACCACTGCACTGCCCTAAACCCTGAAACACCACCCCCAGCACGCCCCTACACTGCCCGAACACCACTGCACTGCCCTAAACCCTGAAACACTACCCCCAGCAAGACCTCCTACACTGCCCGAACACCACTGCACTGCCCTAAACCCTGAAACATCACCCCCAGCAAGACCCCCTACACTGCTTGAACACCACTGCCCTAAACCCTGAAACACCACCCCCTACACTGCACGAACACCACTGCACTGCCCTAAACCCTGAAACACCACCTCCAGCAAAACCCCTACACTGCCTGAACACCATTGCTCTGCCCTAAACCCTGAAACACCACCCCCTGCATGACCTCCTACACTGCCGGAACACCACTGCACTGCCCTAAACCCTGAAACACCACCCCCAGCACGACCCCCTACACTGCCCGAACACCACTGCACTGCCCTAAACCCTGAAACATCAACCCCAGCAAGACCCCCTACACTGCTTGAACACCACTGCCCTAAACCCTGAAACACCACCCCCTACACTGCACGAACACCACTGCACTGCCCTAAACCCTGAAACACCACCTCCAGCAAAACCCCCTACACTGCCTGAACACCATTGCTCTGCCCTAAATCCTGAAACACTAGCCCCAGCACGACCCCCTACACTGCCCGAACACCACTGCACTGCCCTAAACCCTGAAACACCACCCCCAGCACGACCCCCTACACTGCCCGAACACCACTGCACTGCCCTAAACCCTGAAACACCAGCCCCAGCAAGACCCCCTACACTGCCCGAGCACCACTGCACTGCCCTAGACTCTGAAACACCAGCCCCAGCAAGACCCCCTACACTGCCCTAACACCACTGCACTGCCCTAAACCGTGAAACACCAGCCCCAGCATGACCCCCTACACTGCCCGAACACCACTGCACTGCCCTAAACCCTGAAACACCAGCCCCAGCACGACCACCTACACTGCCTGAACACCACTGCACTGCCCTAAACCCTGAAACACCAGCCCCAGCACGACCACCTACACTGCCCGAACACCACTGTACTGCCCTAAACCCTGAAACATCAGCCCCAGCATGACCCCCTACATTGCCCGAACACCACTGCACTGCCCTAAACCCTGAAACACTACCCCCTGCATGACCCCCTACACTGCCCGAACGCCACTGCACTGCCCTAAACCCTGAAACACCACCCCCTGCACCGCCCCCTACACTGCCTGAACACCACTGCACTGCCCTAAACCCTGAAACACCACCCCTGCACCGCCCCCTACACTGCCCGAACACCACTGCACTGCCCTAAACCCTGAACACCACCCCCTTCACGACCCCCTACACTGCCCGAACACCACTGCACTGCCCTAAACCCTGAAACACCACCCCCAGCACGCCCCCTACACTGCCCGAACACCACTGCACTGCCCTAAACCCTGAAACACTACCCCCAGCAAGACCTCCTACACTGCCCGAACACCACTGCACTGCCCTAAACCCTGAAACATCACCCCCAGCAAGACCCCCTACACTGCCCGAACACCACTGCCCTAATCCCTGAAACACCACCCCCAGCACGACCCCCTACACTGCCCGAACACCACTGCACTGCCCTAAACCCTGAAACACTACCCCCAGCACGACCCCCTACACTGCCCGAACACCACTGCACTGCCCTTATCCCTGAAACACCACCCCCTGCACGACCCCTACACTGCCCGAACACTACTGCACTGCCCTAAACCCTGAAACACCATCCCCAGCACGACCCCTTACACTGCACGAACACCACTGCACTGCCCTAAACCCTGAAACACTACCCCCAGCAAGACCCCTACACTGCCCGAACACCACTGCACTGCCCTAAACCCTGAAACATCACCCCCAGCAAGACCCCCTACACTGCCCGAACATACTGCCCTAAACCCTGAAACACCACCCCCAGCAAGACCCCCTACACTGCCCGAACACCACTGCACTGCCCTAAACCCTGAAACACCAGCCCCAGCACGACCCCTACACTGCCCGAACACCACTGCACTGACCTAAACCCTGAAACACCATCCCCTGCACGACCCCTAAACTGCCCGAACACCACTGCACTGCCCTAAACCCTGAAACACCACCCCCAGCACAACCCCCTACACTGCCCGAACACCACTGCACTGCCCTAAACCCTGAAACACCACCCCCTGCACGATCCCATACACTGCCCGAACACTACTGCACTGCCCTAAACCCTGAAACACCACCCCCAGCACGACCCCCACACTGCACGAACACCACTGCACTGCCCTAAACCCCGAAACACTACCCCCAGCAAGACCCCCTACACTGCCCGAACACCACTGCACTGCCCTAAACCCTGAAACACCACCCCCTGCATGATCTCCTACACTGCCGGAACACCACTGCACTGCCCTAAACCCTGAAACACCACCCCCAGCACTACCCCCTACACTGCACGAACACCACTGCACTGCCCTAAACCCCGAAACACTACCCCCAGCAAGACCCCCTACACTGCCCGAACACCACTGCACTGCCCTAAACCCTGAAACACCACCCCCTGCATGACCCCCTACACTGCCTGAACACCACTGCCCTAAACCCTGAAACACCACCCCCTATACTGCACGAACACCACTGCACTGCCCTAAACCCTGAAACACCACCTCCAGCAAAACCCCTACACTGCCTGAACACCATTGCTCTGCCCTAAATCCTGAAACACTAGCCCCAGCATGACCCCCTACACTGCCCGAACACCACTGCACTGCCCTAAACCCTGAAACACCACCCCCAGCACGACCCCCTACACTGCCCGAACACCACTGCACTGCCCTAAACCCTGAAACACCAGCCCCAGCAAGACCCCCTACACTGCCCGAACACCACTGCACTGCCCTAGACTCTGAAACACCAGCCCCAGCAAGACCCCCTACACTGCCCGAACACCACTGCACTGCCCTAAACCCTGAAACACCAGCCCCAGCATGACCCCCTACACTGCCCGAACACCACTGCACTGCCCTAAACCCTAAAAACTACCCCCAGCAGTACCCCTACACTACCCAAACACCACTGCACTACCCTAAACCCTAAAACACTACCCCCAGCAGTACCCCCTACACTACCCAAACACCACTGCACTACCCTAAATCACTACCCCCAGCACGACCCCCTACACTACCCAAACACCACTGCACTACCCTAAACCCTAAAACACTACCCCCAGCACGACCCCCTACACTACACAAGCACCACTGCACTACCCTAAACCCTAAAACACTACCCCCAGCACGACCCCCTACACTGCCCGAACACAACTGCACTGCCCTAAACCCTGAAACACCAGCCCCTGCACGACCCCCTACACTGCCCGAACACCACTGCACTGCCCTAAACCCTGAAACACCAACCCTAGCACGACCCCCTACACTGCCCGAACACCACTGCACTGCCCTAAACCCTGAAACACCACCCCTTCACGACCCCCTACACTGCCCGAACACCACTGCACTGCCCTAAACCCTGAAACACCACCCCCAGCACTGCCCGAACACCACTGCACTGTCCTAAACCATGAAACACTACCCCCAGCAAGACCTCCTACACTGCCCGAACACCACTGCACTGCCCTAAACCCTGAAACATCACCCCCAGCAAGACCCCCTACACTGCCCGAACACCACTGCCCTAAACCCTGAAACACCACCCCCAGCACGACCCCCTACACTGCCCGAACACCACTGCACTGCCCTAAACCCTGAAACACCACCCCCTGCACGACCCCCTACACTGCCCAAACACCACTGCACTGTCCTAAACCCTGAAACACCATCCCCAGCACGACCCCTTACACTGCACGAACACCACTGCACTGCCCTAAACCCTGAAACACTACCCCCAGCAAGACCCCCTACACTGCCCGAACACCACTGCACTGCCCTAAACCCTGAAACATCACCCCCAGGAAGACCCCCTACACTGCCCGAACACCACTGCCCTAAACCCTGAAACACCACCCCCAGCAAGACCCCCTACACTGCCCAAACACCACTGCACTGCCCTAAACCCTGAAACACCAGCCCCAGCACGACCCCTACACTGCCCGAACACCACTGCACTGCCCTAAACCCTGAAACACCATCCCCTGCACGACCCCCTAAACTGCCCGAACACCACTGCACTGCCCTAAACCCTGAAACACCACCCCCAGCACGACCCCCTACACTGCCCGAACACCACTGCACTGCCCTAAACCCTGAAACACCACCCCCTGCACAATCCCCTACACTGCCCGAACACTACTGCACTGCCCTAAACCCTGAAACACCACCCCAGCATGAACCCCCTACACTGCACGAACACCACTGCACTGCCCTAAACCCCGAAACACTACCCCCAGCAAGACCCCCTACACTGCCCGAACACCACTGCACTGCCCTAAACCCTGAAACACCACCCCTGCATGACCTCCTACACTGCCGGAACACCACTGCATTGCCCTAAACCCTGAAACACCACCCCCAGCACGACCCCCTACACTGCCCGAACACCACTGCACGGCCCTAAACCCTGAAACATCAACCCCAGCAAGACCCCCTACACTGCCTGAACACCACTGCCCTAAATCCTGAAACACCACCCCCTACACTGCACGAACACCACTGCACTGCCCTAAACCCTGAAACACCACCTCCAGCAAAACCCCCTACACTGCCTGAACACCATTGCTCTGCCCTAAATCCTGAAACACTAGCCCCAGCACGACCCCCTACACTGCCCGAACACCACTGCACTGCCCTAAACCCTGAAACACCACCCCCAGCACGACCCCCTACACTGCCCGAACACCACTGCACTGCCCTAAACCCTGAAACACCAGCCCCAGCAAGACCCCCTACACTGCCCGAGCACCACTGCACTGCCCTAGACTCTGAAACACCAGCCCCAGCAAGACCCCCTACACTGCCCGAACACCACTGCACTGCCCTAAACCCTGAAACACCAGCCCCAGCATGACCCCTACACTGCCCGAACACCACTGCACTGCCCTAAACCCTGAAACACCAGCCCCAGCACGACCACCTACACTGCCCGAACACCACTGCACTGCCCTAAACCCTGAAACACCAGCCCCAGCACGACCACCTACACTGCCCGAACACCACTGCACTGCCCTAAACCCTGAAACACCAGCCCCAGCACAACCCCCTACACTGCCCGAACACCACTGCACTGCCCTAAACCCTGAAACACCAGCCCCAGCACGACCACCTACACTGCCCGAACACCACTGTACTGCCCTAAACCCTGAAACATCAGCCCCAGCACGACCCCCTACATTGCCCGAACACCACTGCACTGCCCTAAACCCTGAAACACCACCCCTGCATGACCCCCTACACTGCCCGAACACCACTGCACTGCCCTAAACCCTGAAACACCACCCCCTGCACCACCCCCTACACTGCCTGAACACCACTGCACTGCCCTAAACCCTGAAACACCACCCCCTGCACCGCCCCCTACACTGCCCGAACACCACTGCACTGCCCTAAACCCTGAAACACCACCCCCAGCACGACCCCCTTTACTGCTCGAACACCACTGCACTGCCCCAAACCCTGAAACACCACCCCCAGCACGACCCCTACACTGCCCGAACACCACTGCCCTAAACCCTGAAACACCACCCCTGCACGACCCCCTACACTGCCCGAACACCACTGCACTGCCCTAAACCCTGAAACACCACCCCCTACACTGCCCGAACACCACTGCACTACCCTAAACCCTGAAAACCACCCCCAGCACGACCCCCTACACTGCCCGAACTCCACTGCACTGCCCTAAACCCTAAAACACCACCCCCAGCATTACCCCCTACACTGCCCAAACACCACTGCACTGCCCTAAACCCTAGAACACTACCCCCAGCACGACCCCGTACACTACCCGAACACCACTGCACTACCCTAAACCCTAAAATACTACCCCCAGCACAACCCCCTACACTACCCGAACACGACTGCACTGCCCTAAACCCTCAAACACTCCCCCAGCACGACCCCCTACACTACCCAAACACCACTGCACTGCCCTAAACACTCCCCCAGCACGACCCCTACACTACCTGAACACCACTGCACTGCCCTAAACCCTAAAACACTCCCCCCAGCACGATCCCCTAGACTACCCGAACACCACTGCACTGCCCTAAACCCTAAAACACTCCCCCCAGCACGACCCCCTACACTACCCAGACACCACTGCACTGCTCTAAACCCTAAAACACTACCCCCGCATGACCCCCTACACTACCCAAACACCAATGCACTACCCTAATCCCTAAAACACTACCCCCGCATGACCCCCTACACTACCCTAAACCCTAAAACACTACCCCCCGCACGACTCCCTACACTACCCAAAGACCACTGCACTACCCTAAACCACGACCTCCTACACTACACAAACACCACTGCACTACCCTAAACCCTAAAACACTACCCCCTACACTACACAAACACCACTGCACTACCCTAAACCCTAAAAAACTACCCCCAGCACGAACCACTACACTACCCAAACACCACTGCACTACCCTAAACCCTAAAAAACTACCCCCAGCACGACCCCTACACTACCCAAACACCACTGCACTACCCTAAACCCTAAAACACTACCCCAGCAGTACCCCCTACACTACCCAAACACCACTGCACTACCCTAAATCACTACCCCCAGCACGACCCCCTACACTACCCAAACACCACTGCACTACCCTAAACCCTAAAACACTACCCCCAGCACGACCCCCTACACTACCCAAACACCACTGCCCTACCCTAAACCCTAAAACACTACCCCCAGCACGACTCCCTACACTACCCAAACACCACTGCAATACCTTAAACCCTAAATCTACCCCCAGCATGACCCCCTACACTACACAAACACCACTGCACTACCCTAAACCCTAAAACACTACCCCCAGCACGACCCTCTTCACTACCTAAACACAACTGCACAATTTGTTACAGGCGTTGCAACGCAAGCCTGTGGTGCTTACTGGAAGTACCTAGTGGGCTAGTTGAGCCCCAGGGACCCTCAGGATTCAAGGTGACCTAATCCCCCAACTTAAAACGCACCACGGGGCGCGTTTGCACAGTGGTGAAGGGAGGGGCGGGGCCTCAGGTGACATGTGCGCAAACACGCCCTGTGGTGCGTTTTAAGTTGGGGAATTAATTCCCTTTGAATCCTGAGGGACCCTGGGGCCAACTAGACCACCAGGTACCTTCAGTAAGCACAACAGAGTTGCGTTGCAGAGAGGTGAAAAAGGTGCGTGGCCTCAGAACGCCTCTCTGCAACTCAGCTCTGTGGTCCTAACTGTAGGTACCTGGGGGCTAGTTGGGACCCAGGGACCCTCAGAATTCAAGGGGACTTAATCCTGCAACTTAAAACGCGCCACGGGGTGCGTTTGCACACATGTCACCTCAGGCCCCCTCCCTTCACCACTGTGCAAACGCGCCCTGTAGCGCGTTTTAAGAGGTAGTTTTAATCCCCTGCCCTATTATGTACTAGGGACTTGCAGAGGAGGTCATGCTAATCACAGGGGTACCCCAACGCATAGTGTTCCCTAGTTTTTGTAGGTGTTTTCACTGTATTCTAAGTGTCTTTTAGCATAGCACTGGCTCTGGTTAGTCAGAGTCAGTTACCACCAATACCCGTCTGAAAAAGTTGTGGGCACAGGATGATTTTGCAACAAGGCCTCTTTCTGCTCCTCTGTTGGTTCTTTCTGCACATCTTTTGCTTCTTTCTCTGCGTTTTTCTTCTTTCTTCGCATGTCCTACCTCTGTAGGCATAGTTAGAAACTAGCATTTAAAAACCTTTGAAATTCACTTAAAAAATCATAGGTTTCAGGCACGTTATAGTTAGAAATTAGCATTTAAAAAACCTTTGAATTTCACTGAAAAAACCATAGGTTTCAGACACGTTATAGTTAGAAATTAGCATTTAAAAAACCTTTGAAACTCACTGAAAAAACCATAGGTTTTAGGGACAGTTATAGTTAGTTGGACATTTCACTCGTACAAAACCATAGAAATTCCCCCGTTATAGTTAGTTCAGCTAACTATAACTCGCGCCCCGCAATGCACTGCTGATGACGTCACATATTACATCACTCATGACATGGTCAGTGACATCACTGATGACATCACTGATGACATCTCAAATAACATCACTGATGACATCATCCATGTGATAATTTCATGCATCTTCTCACACCCTAATATAACTTTTGATACACCCACTCTAAATTACAGACTGCCATTCTCAAAACCATAGACACTCCAACACCAAAAACTACATACCCACTCACTGATTCTTAGGTCTACACACACATCCACTCACTCACCCGTAAGTCACTCATACTTAGTCACTCAGTACAGGACTATCATATGCACTCATACACCTATATAAACACTCACACACCGCCAATCATCCATAGAGGTACTCACACACCTAGTCAGTCATGCAAAAAACTTAATCACACACCCATTTATTCACCTATACAGTTATACACACATCAGCTCACTTACTCATACAAATACTAGCACATTCTTACGCTCTTATACAATCACTGATACAAGTACACACTCATCCATACAGCCACTCTCACAATCACACACTCTCACTTATAGCCATTTATATACTCCAACACACATATATACTGCCTTTCACATATGTAGTTACTCACACATGTACCACTGAGATATACATTCAATCACTAACACACCCATACACACACTCACCCACCCATACAGTCCATCACAGATGCACTCTTGAAACCATGCACCCAGTGAATCACCAACTCACACATCTATGCACAGAGTCACACACACCCCACCCACACAAACACTCAGGCACCCATACAGATACTCAGCCCAATCAATCAATAACCCATGTAGACACTCATGTAGCTATTCAGAAAGCCATGCAGCCGCTTACAAACCAACAGACAGACGGATACAGACATTCACACAGTTTAGTCACTAACCCATGCATTCAGTAAGATACATTTAATCACTCACTTGTAGAGTCAGTCACTCACGTACTAAATCATCCATTCAGACACTTATACACCCACTCATTCTTCAATACGCCTTTCCCTATATATATTAAACATATTTAAACTTTACAGAAACACACAGTCACTGGATGATGTCATCAGTGATGTCATTTGAGATGTCATCAGTGATGTCATCAGTGATGTCACTGACCATGTCATGAGTGATGTAATATGTGACGTCATCAGCAGTGCATTGCGGGGCGCGAGTTATAGTTAGCTGAACTAACTATAACGGGGGAATTTCTATGGTTTTGTACGAGTGAAATGTCCAACTAACTATAACTGTCCCTAAAACCTATGGTTTTTTCAGTGAGTTTCAAAGGTTTTTTAAATGCTAATTTCTAACTATAACGTGTCTGAAACCTATGGTTTTTTCAGTGAAATTCAAAGGTTTTTTAAATGCTAATTTCTAACTATAACGTGCCTGAAACCTATGATTTTTTAAGTGAATATATATATATATATATATATATATATATACATATATATATATATATATATATATATATATATATATATATATTCCGTTCCACAATCCTCACATTCGCTGGCTACCAACAGCCCGGTGCGTGTCGGGGTTAGAGGAGAACCCCCATTAGATCCAAATCACAAAACCACAGAACTCTGCGAGACACGCACTCCATCCTTGTAGGAATAAATTACCACAACGAAGTTCCTTTAGTGGTGTTTATTTCTCATGGCCAACAAACCCAACGCGTTTCGGGATTGTGATATCGAAACGATCCATTCCAAGATGTCTGCCACAAATAGCTTTGTTTTGTAGTCCGTTTTCTATGTTATTTGTCATACACACTTAAATGTGATTAAGGGGGGAGTGCCTGTACCCGTGACCAAGGCGTGTTGACGCCGAAACGCGTTGGGTTTGATGGCCATGAGAAATAAACACCACTAAAGGAACTTCGCTGTGGTAATTTATTCCTACAAGGATGGAGTGCGTGTCTCGCAAAGTTCTGCGGTTTTGTGATTTGGATATATATATCTATCTATATATATATATATATATATATATATATACATATATATATATATATATATATATATATATATATATATATATATATATATATATATATATATATCCAAGAAAAGGCTCCCCACCACTCCAAAGAAGCCGAAGGGACACAACAGGGGACCAGGAAGAACACCTTTAATTACAGGACAGGATAGATATATATATATAGAAATAGATATATATAGATATATATAGATATGTATATTTTTAGGGTTGGAATGCGTTGCCTTTAAAATTTCAAGAAACCAACACGCTGTGTGCAGGCTTTTGAATCATGACATCATGACGATTGCTCAGGAATTACTTTCTCATTTTTTTATATATATATATATATATATATATTAATTACCTACTGGTGGTCGCTAGTAGGTAGTGTCATGTCTTTTAGGACAGTCCTGTCATGTATGCCTTTTTTACATACATTGTCCCATCCGCACGACGCTAACGGTTCTAAACAGGTGACCTTTTACCTAGTAGCTTGCTCCTGTCTCATCGACACCAGGCTCTTAGCATTCTATCATAATCCCTGTACCTGACGTACATAAACATGTCCTCAGGCACTGCATAATTATTCTGTATAAGGGTCACCACTTTTTTTTCATCCTTGGCCAACAGCCCACTGTGCATGAACGCATTTGTTTGAGAAAACATTTATGATTGTTTTCAAAACATTTATGATTGTTTTCAAAACATATCGATTCTATAAGAAACCCTGGAGTGTCCACTCTAGTATATAAGACCCTTATTCTCCCCAGCAATTTAGAGGAGAATTCCTTCCAAGCTGACACGGGGTCCTGCATGCTGAATCTTTGACACGCAGCGGTCTGACACCCCCCCCGACCCCTTAGGGCTCGGGGGGGGGGTCCCACAGGAATCCCCCAGGGTTAAAAAAGCATTTTGTTTATTACATTTTCAGTGGGAGTCGCGCTGGATCCGTGAATCCTGCCAATTTTTTTTTTTTTTTTAAAGCGTGGTCTTCCGCGCTTAGTTGAATAAGGGCCCCTGGGTGCACCACTCCCGCCATGCCTTAGCAAACCGTGGTCTGCTTTGAGCAAGCAAGAGCATTTTGCTCTTTCTTGCTCAAAGCAGAGCACACTTTGCTTTTTATACACAGGGAGCTGCAGGTCAGCAGCTCCCTGTGTGCAAAAAGCAATGCCGGCTCCTGCAGGAGGTGGGGAGACGGCCGGACCCGCGGGGGCATTCTGGATTCTCCCTGCGGACCCCAATGTGTAAAATGTGGGTGCCCTGGGCACCCACACTGCAGGCTGGGCACCCACGGATGGCCTGGGAGGGGGGCCGCATGGAACCCCTTCCATTTGTTTAAAATATATATATATATAAAAAGGGGCAGGCCCCCGGGGAGGGGGTCCCCGGGGCCAAAAATGGCCCAGGGAAAGGGGGCCACGCAGCCCCCTCCCTTAAAAAATTAAAAATATAAATTAATAAATGAAACCTCCGGCAAGTCGCCAGAGGCCACACCCCCTTCACCACTACTCTGCAAACATGCCTCCTGGCACAGTGGTGGTTAGGGCTGAAGTCCGGTATGATGTTGATGGTCCACAGGGTCCAGGAACCCCTTCTGTTATCTCCAGTAACTCCCAGACAGCGGGATTGCTGAGAGGACTTGGAGGCTACGCCCCCTTTCTTCACCACTCTGCAAATGCACCTCCTGGCGTGCTGCTGGTTGGGGAATGAATTTTTGTGGGGGCCTGAGGACTAAAGTGGACTTCTTCTCCCAACCAGTAGTGTTCCAGGAAGTGCATTTGCACAGGGGTGGAGAAAGGGGGCATGGCCTCTGAGGACCTTTCAGCAATCCAGTTTTGTGAGACTTATTGGAGGAAACAGGAGGGCTAGTTGGCCCTCAAGGACCCTCAGTAGCAAAGGAGACATCATCCCCCTACTGGTTGTGCGCCAGGAGATGTGTTTGCAGCGTGGTGGAAAAAGAGGACATGGCCTCCGATAACCTCTCAGCAATCCTGCTGTGTGGGACTTACTGGAGGTAACAGGAGGGGTAGTTGGCCCCCAAGGACGTCCTTGGGGGCCAACTACCCCTCCTGTTATCTCCAATAATTCCCACATAGCTGGATTGCTAAGAGGTCTTTGGAGGCCACACCCCATTTCTCCACCACTCTGCAAACGCGGCTCAAGGTGCACTACTGGATGGGAGATGAAGTCCACTTTACTCCTGAGGGACCTAGGGGGCCAAGAAGCCATCTTGGTACCTCCTATAAGTCCTACACAGCTGGAGAGCTGGTCGGAGGCCCCCCTTTCTCCACCACTCTGTAAAGGCGACTACTAGTTAAAATAACCTTGGAAATTCATTGAAAAAACCAAAGGTTACAGGGACGTTATAGTTAGGAATTAGCATTTAAAAAACCTTAAACATTCACTGAAATAAAACAAAGGTTACGGGGACATTATAGCTAGGAAATGGAATTAAAAAACAGATATTCACTGAAAAAAACAAAGTTTACAGAGACGTTATAGTTAGGCTAACATTTCACTCATACAGAACCAGAGAAATTCAGCCGTTATAGTTACTGAGCTAACTATAACTCATGTCCACACAATTCACTGCTTATGACCTCACATATTACATCACTCATGGCATGGTCAGTGACATCACTGATAACATCGCTGATAACATCGCTGATGACATTTCAAATGACATCCCCAATGACATCACTGATGACATCATCTGGTGATTGTGAGTGTTTTAAAAAAAAATGCGAGTCAAATTATATATCAAGGTGTATTGGTGAATCAGTGGGTGTATGAGTGCTTGTATGGGTGATTTCATTGGGTGCGTGACTGACTGTATAAGTGAGTCATTAGGTGTCTCAGTGAATGTATGGGTGAGTGACTAGGTTGTGTAAATGTCCGTATCAGTCTGTCAGTTGGTGTCTAAGTGGCTATATGCGTTGGTGAGTGGGTATGTGAGTGGCTGTATGGGTGATTGATTGGTTGTCTGAGTATCTTTATGGGTGTCTGAGTGTCTGTGTGGGTGGGTGAGGGGGTGTATGACTACCTGTATAGATGAATGAGCGGGTGAGTTAGTGGTTGTGTGGGTTACTGAGTGTTTGTGTGAGGGGTTGTATGGGTGAATGAGTGTGTGTTTTGGCTGTGTCGGTGAGCGAGTGCATGTGTCAGTGGTATATGGATGAGTAACTTGGTATGTGAAAGGCAGTATAGGTGAGTGATGGTGTATGTGGGTGCATGGGTGAGTAAGTGAATGTGAGAGTGGCTGTATGGTTGAGTGTGTGCTTGTGTCAGTGACTGTATAGGTGAGTGAGTATGTGTTAGTATAATTGTGAGTAAGTGTATGTGTGTGTAACTGTATGGGTAAGTGGATTTGTGAATGACTGTATGGGTGAGTGAGTAGGTATGTGAATAGCTCTTTGGGTGGCTGACTCAGTGTGAGTGGCTGTATGAGTGGATATGTCAGTGGCTGTATTAGTGAGTGAGTGGGGGTGTGAGTGGCTGTATGGGTGAGTGAGTGGATGTGTGTGTTGATCTATGAATCAGTGAGTGGCTGTGTAAGCACTAGTATGTGTGTGTGAATGGGTTTGAGAATCGTAGTGTGGTAGTTAGAGTGGGTGTATGAATGATTATATGGGGGTGTGAGTGTGTGTGTCAGAGATTCAATGGATGATATAATCAGTGATGTCATCAGTGATATCATTTGAGATGTCATCAGCGATGTCATCAGTGATGTCACTGGCCATGTTATGAGTGATGTAATATGTGAGGTCATAAGCAGTGAATTGCTTGTTATAGTTAGTTCACTCAATCAATTAGGGGGATTGTAAGCACGCTACTCACCTTTGAGGGTCTCAAGGCGCTGGGTGGGGGAAGGTGGGGGAGTAGCAGCTCCGATCAATCAAAGAGCCAGGTCTTGAGTGTTTTCCTGAAGATGTCCAGGGAGAGGGCGCGTCTGATGTCAATCGGGAGCTCGTTCCAGGTCTTGGCCGCGATGTTGGAGAAGGCTCTTCCATCTGGTCTGGCTTTGCGGATGCGAGGGGTTTCGGCAAGGGCAAGGTCGGTGGATCAGAGGATTCGCTTGGGTATGTGGAAGGAGATCCTTTAGTTGAGGTACTGGGGTCCGGTGTTGTGGAGGCATTTGTAGGCGTGGGAGAGTATCTTGAAAGTGACTCTCTTCTCTACGGGGAGCCAGTGGAGGGTGCGCCGGTGTTGTGTGATGTGTTCGTGTCGCGAGATGCCGACGACGAGTCTGGCTGCGGTGTTCTGTATGGTCTGGAGTTTGTGGAGCAGAGAATTGTTGATCCCTGCGTAGAGGGCGTTTCCGTAGTCCAGTCTGCTGGTTATGAGTGCGTGGGTGATGGTCTTCCTAGATTAAGGGTGGATCCATTTGAAGGTCTTTCGGAGGATGCGTAGGGTGTTTAAGCAGCTGGAGGCGACGGCGTTGACTTGTCGGGTCATGAAGAGGGAGGAGTCGAGTATGATGCCGAGGTTTTGGGCGTGGTCCGTGGGGGTAGGGGTGGGGGGGCTGCTGAGGACGGTGGGCCACCAGGTGTTGTCCAATTCGGAGGGGGAGGGTCCGAAGACGAGGACCTCCGTCTTCTCCGAGTTGAGCTTCAGGCAGCTTCTGCTCATCCAGGATGCCATGTCCTTCAATCCTTCCTGGAAGTTGAGTATGGTGGTGACGGGGTCCTTGGTGAGGGAGAGGATTAGCTGGGTGTCGTCAGCATAGGATACTATGCTGCATCCGTGGTGTCTGACGATCGCGGTGAGGGGGGCCATGTAGATGTTGAAGAGTGTAGGGCTGAGCGACGATCCTTGGGGGACTCTGCAGTTGGTTTCCGTGGGTTTGGAGAGGAAGGGTGGCAGTCTGATTCTTTGGGTCCTGCCGGTGAGGACGGAGCTGATCCATTCGAGGGCGGTTCCCCGTATGCCGGCGTCGTGAAGTCTTGCGGTGAGTGTGCGGTGGGAGACGGTGTCAAACGTTGCAGAGAGGTCGAGGAGGATCAGGGCCGTGGTATGGCCTTGGTCGAGGAGGGTGCGGATGTCATCTCTGGCGGCGAGTAGAGCGGTCTCGATGCTGTGGTTGCTTCGGAATCCGGATTGGGAGGGGTCGAGGACGGAGTTTTCTTCGATGAATGTAGTTAGCTGGGCATTGACGATCTTTTTGGTGACTTTGGCCGCGAAAGAGAGGAGGAAGATGGTTCGGTAGTTCTTGAGGTCCGTTGGGTCTTCTGGCGGCTTCTTGAGCAGGGGTCTAACTTCTGCGCTTTTCCAGTCATCGGGGAAGGTGCCGGTTTTGAAGGTAGTGTTGAAGGTGCGCCGTAGTTCGGGAGCGATGGTGGTGGCGGCCCTGTGGTAGATGTGCGGCGGGCAGGGGTCTGTGGGGGCCCCTGAGTGGTTGCCTTTCATGGTCGACGTGGTGTCCTCGGTGGTGACTGGGGTCCAGGAGGAGACTGTAGGCCGGCTGGTGTTGCTGGAGGGGGAGTTGGTTTCGGCGTCAGGTGTCTGGTCATTGACGTGGTCTTAGAGGTCCTTGATTTTCAGGTGGAAGTAAGATCCGAGCTTGGCGCAGAGGTCCTCGGAGGGGGTGATGTCCGTGGTTTCGCTGGCGGGCTTGGTGAATTCCTGGATGACGCTGAAGAGCTCCTTGGAGTTGCTGGCATTGGCGGTGATCTTGTTTCAGATAAAGGTCCTTTTGGTGGATCTGATGAGTTGGTGGTATTTTGTCATGGCATTCTTGTAGGTGGTGTGATCTTCTGGTGTTTTGCTGTTTCTCCAGTTCTTCTCGAGACGTCTGCATGTGCGTCTGGATTCTTGGAGGTCGGTGGTGAACCAGGTGGCTTTTCTGGGGCGCTGCCTGTTGGAGTTGCGTAGGGGTGCGAGTTCGTCTGTGCAGGTGGAGATCCATCTGTGGAGTTCTTTGGCTGGAATGTTGCCGTCGGTCGAGGTGGTGGGAGTGTCATGGTTGAGGGCGTGGTTGAGCTGTTCCTCAGTGATTTTTCTCCAGTTCCTTCGTGGAGGGCACGTTGCAGGTTTGGGGGTGGTGGGTTTGTCGACGTTGAAGTGTAAGTAGCGGTGGTCCGTCCAGGGGGGTTGCGTGGTGTGGCTGAAATGGATGTTGTTGCCTCCTGCGAAGATGGGGTCGAGGGTGTGTCCTGCTTTGTGGGTGGGCGTGGTGACGAGTTGTTTCAGGCCGATGTTGGAGAGGTTGTCCAAGAGGGTGGTGGAGTTTCGGTCACTGGGGTTGTCGAGGTGGAAGTTCAGAACTCTGTTGAGTATGTAGTCCATGGAGGCGATGGCGTGGGGTGCGATGAGGTCGGCGATGGTGGCGGCGAACGAGGCGCGGGGTCCGGGGGGTCTGTAGGCGAGGGTGCCGCCGAGAGTGGTTCTATGGCTGGTCTGTATCTGGAAGTGAAGGTGTTCGGTGGTGGCAAGGGAGTCATTTGTGATGGAGGTGGAGAGTCGGAGGGCGTTCTTGTGTGCGATGGCGAGACCTCCTCCTGGGCGGTTGGGGCGGTCTTTCCTCTGGATCTTGTATCTGTCGGGGATGGCGGTGGCGATGTTGGGGGCGGAGGAGGCGTTGGTCCATGTCTCTGTAAAGAAGGCAATGTCCGGTGAGAGGGTGTCGAGGGGGTCCCAGATTTCGATGGCATGTCTGTGCAGGGAGCGCACGTTGAGGAGGGTGCACCTTAGGGTTTCGGGAGTGTTGGCGTTCGGTGCGGGGGTGGTGGCCTTGAGGGTGCTAGTGGTGTTGAAAGTCTGGCGGCAGTGGCGGCAGGAGAACTGTCCGTGGGTGGTGCTTGGCATGGACAGCTGTCAGTTGTTGTTTCTTCCGGGGTGGTGCGAGGAGGGTGGTTGCGTCGTAGCAGTGGATGATTGGAGAGCCAGGATTCCTGGCGCTGGTCGCTGCGTGGTTGCCAGCGGCGCGACCATGTAGCGGCTGCCATTAATAGGGAGGGGTGAGCAGTTGGGAGGCGGGAGCGGGAACCAGCAGGGGGGAGGGGCCGCAGGAGAAGCATCGACGGGATGGGAACGGGCTAGGAACAAGAGGGCTCAAAACAGAGGCAAAATACAGACACAGGAATAAAAACAATTAAAACAATGGAAAAAAACAAATAAAAACAAATCACACCAGAAGCAGGGTCAGGCACCGCAGGGGAATGATGGCAGCATGAGCGGGCACAGCAGAACGAGCGGGCACAACAGGACCTGAGCAGCCTCGAACACCTACCAGAAGGAGGTGAACGAGGTCACGTTGGACGCGCACACAGCAGAGCTGCTGGGGAGAAGAGCAGTTCTCAGACCAGGAGGTCAGAGGACTTGCACGACTCACTAAATATTACGGCTGAATTTCTCTGGTTTTGTACAAGTTAAATCTTAGCCTAACTATAACGTTTCTGCAACCTTTGTTTTTTCAGTGAATATATATATACATATATATGTGTGTGTATATATATATATACATATATATGTGTGTGTATACATATATATGTATATATATATATATATATATGTGTATATATGTATGTATATATATACATATATGTATGAATATATATATATATATTTTTTTTTTTAAATCAGTTACAAGCTTACTGACAAGAATGCAAACTTTGTAACTTTGTCCATGGATTTTTGTTTTTGTGTCACTCGGACTAGGTTTTGTTCCTTGATCCAGGATCTCAAAGTTTGATTCAGTGCAAGGTTTGCACCTAGCATTTTTATAGTCTTTCCTAGTTCTCTTAGATCGTAAAGTAGGGGATAAAAGTTAAACCCTTGATGGGATCGGCAAAACTCTTAAAAATGAAAGTTTGGAAAGTATGGTCTCTCGCATTAAAAAATATATCTGTGAAGCACAACAAACTTCAAAAGGATTGGTCAATGAGGTGAAAATAGACAAACAGGTGCACACCTAACAATATAAAATATGCAGTGGTGCTGGCTCAGAGATTAAATATTCCTAAGAGCACCGGATGTACCGTCACTCAAGCCCTAATCACCAGCAGACTTGACTACAGCAACACACTCTATGCCAGAATCCCCAACCACCTTCACCACTGTCTTCAGACCATCCAGAACGCTACTGCCAGACTCATCCTGGACCTCCCCCTGTGCACCCACATCATGCCTCAACTCAGAGATCTCCACTGGCTGGTGATACACTAGAGCTGACAATTCAAACTCCTCACACATGCATACAAGGCACTGCACAACATTGGACCAGCATACCTCAACTCCCGCCCCCACCAGACCACCAGACATCTACGCTCTGCCTCTCTTTCTCTTGCACACACACCCTGCATCCCCATAAGCAGAACAGGAGGGCTAGCCTTCTTATACTTCACACCCAAAACATGGAACAACCTCCCTCTACACCTAAGGGCGTCCTCCTCACTTCTGCAATTCAGTAAGAAGCTGAAGAACTGTCTCTTCAACTAAGACCCTGCAGACTACTTTCACACCTGCTCCAGCACGATTAGTCACACTTTACAAATCCCTGTAACATACAAGGAGAGGTAAGGAGGGTAATTCTCAAATTAAATGATAGGTGGCTTTCAGGATTTTAAGGAAGAAGTTTTCAAACTATTTTGTAATCTATAAGTGGAGATTCATCAGTAGGCATTGGAACTCTGGGAAGCAATTGACCAAGTAGAGTTTGCATGAAGATGAGATAAAAGGCATTCACCTAACCCAACAGGAGCCTGGAAAATAAAATAACCTGACATCACTTCCATGTTGTAAATTAAGTTCCAGGGTGGTAGCATCATTTGCTAGTGTTCATGTGGTTTATGATAATGCTCAGCAATGACACATTGTAGAGGAATCTGCTTTGTCTATCCTTTGGCACACTTTGTGGTCCATTACTTTCAGAAGATATCCAAATGTAATAGGGGCACTAGAAGGAGGGCAATTTCAACATTTTTATCTTTACTGTTGTGCTTTTTAGGACTGAGTTCCAGGACTGAGCAGCCAAGAATATTTTTGGACCCCAAGAAGATACATTTTTGTCCACATGGGTCAACAAATTATGTAGACCTATATTTGTGGCATGACACATTCATCAGACTTTATAAGGTTAAGTGTCTGGTGCCTTAAAACTAGTGGTCAATGGCATGTTTGGATTTATTCAAAATCTGGGCATCCTTTTAGGTAGATTCCTTCCTACAAAGTCCAAAATTATCTCTGCCATTCATATTTTTCATGCTTATATTTTAACTCAGACCTGGATTCATAACACACAGTAGCATTTTTTAATTTTATGTACAGAACACAAACCGTATACTCCTACCACAATACTCCCACAATGAAAAAACAGGAAAGTAGCTACACTTGTTATACGTTTTCATAGAAGTCAATCTTCATTGTTGTGATTACTGACAGCAATTTGCCTGTGCTCTTAGGAACGTACATTATTTCAAAACAATAAGCTCACATGGCCAAAAGCAAAGCAAGACAATTACATATCTCTCCCTATATTAAAGTTTTGGACAAGTTTTCAGAGCAGGAGAATTTAAACCTTTTCGTTTTTCTGACATTCCTCACTCTGGCCGATGGTCATGTTAGCCTTAACTGAAAGTCTGGTTTATAAAACGCTGTTAATTCCTTGCTGCCAGATTTCTATACATGTGCATGACAACTTAATGCGATTATAACCCATCAGCAGTATATACTTGCTAGCAAACTCCTGTATATGCTGATCCTGAAAGTACTAACCTGCTTACCTACAAGTGTATGGAAATAGAGACTACTGTTTGTTTGAATTCGCTAATGCAGAATTATATCTGATCCATACAATGTTTGGAAAAAACAAAGCTTGTTGATAAAACCTGAAAGCCTGATTTAAAAGTTAGGTTTTCAAGAATTTCCAGCACTGACTTTATCTGACTTCCATTTAGGGTCGATGGCTTAGCCTGCTCCAGAGTTCCTGACTGATGACTTGCAAGGTCCCTTAAATGTCTTATTTTCACAGTGCCTTATGCAAGTTCTCTTCTTGCACATTGAACCCACAGACTCTTTATCAACTGGAAGAGGTCAGACTTTTGTATTACGGTGACAATAGCTAGGGATGTAAATGTGTATCCAGGAGTGTGCAAGAGAAAGTACTCAAAAATCTTAATTGAAAGCTGAAGCTTCAGTATACTTTATCTTAAATGTCATATTCAGTGCAATTGTAAAATATATGCAATATGTGAAGTAACAAAAGTACTGAGCACCTCAAAAAGAATTGTAGAAACTACTCTCAAGGCCCCCTTCCAAGTCCCTGTTAACTCTTAGGGGGATACCAGGGCGGGAATTAATGATTCTTGTCTGTGTCTTCCCGTGAGTTAATGGGAATTACAAATTAAGCGAATCAGGAATTACCTGCTGTTCCTGGAATTACTGGGTCCTTTTGCGCAGGTTGTCCTCGATGAAAAGGAGTTTAATGCAGATATTTACCACTTACATAAAGCATGTCGCAAATATCTGCTGGGGGGCCGGTGCAGGTCGGGGGTGTTGGGCAGGCGCTAGGGAGGGTGTCTGAGGGCTGGTGGAGGCTACAGCTTCTCTGGACGGAGCAGTGTTTGCTCCTTCCATACCGCTGGAGGGGGTGTGCGGGCGCTGTGTGGTAGGTACCTCTGAGAGCCACGCCTGCCCTTCCCCCAGCCGTGTGTTTTTTCTGGGTGTGAATCTGCACCCGGTACAGCTGGGTCAGGTGTATCCAGATCTGGTCATTTTGAGTTCAGAAGTATCAGGCCTCTCGGGGTTTCCCAGAGTGGTGCATACCAAAGATACCACTTTCAGAAAACTCCTAATGGGGGCCTTAGTGCAGTTGTAAATTTTATTTGGTTGCCAGGTATTTGCATGGCATTTCTATATTCACTCAAACAAGTGCAAAAGCTCTCTTTATGGCATAATGCACAGCAATTGATCCTGTTAAACCCATAAGTGCGAGGGGCTTTTGTCCCGCTCCCCAGGGCTCAAGGTACTCTGCCCAGCAGTGCACTAGCACCCGTCTCTCCTGCTGATATAAAGCACTCTCAAACTAAGCCAGTGATAGGCATCGGGTAAACACTTCAGTAGCCATCCCTGGGCTCCTTGAGAAGGGCTTCAGGGGGATCAGGCTTTCGGCTGTCCCTGGCGGGACGCTTAGGTCAACACCCCACTATCACGGGATACAACATTAGAGCAAGAATCCTGACAAACGCGCTGTGGGAGCCGGCCACTCTGCTCTTCAGTAAACACTGTCAGGGTTAGGACAACAAAGCGTTAACTACCTCCTGAGGTAGAAGCAGCCCTTACAATGTTTGTGTGACCTCTCCCATTTCAGGTCATATGTTCATTGGGAGCGACTGAAATCATACTAAACAGCGAAAACAGAATCTGGACATACAGACACTTCCCCAGAATCCACAGGACGTGGTCACATTTGGAATAATATTCACTTGTATACTTAGACTAACTTAAGGTGTAAATGATGCAAAACTACTACGTGCATTAGATACTCCTCCCAAGGCGTCCACTTGTCTAGGGTACACGAAGCTAGTGTAATGAATCCTTTCTAATTAGGCGCTACATTTTTCAGTAGTGGGCTTTCATTTAACAACCAAATGCATTCTGGGGATTGTAGCCTTGCTTTCTCTCAATTGGGCCAAGATAGCTGAATACAAATGGCCCAATTCAGAAAAGCATTTTTGTCCGCAAACATACATTTATGGCCAAAAAGACCATCATTTACATTTAACAGCAATTCACAACATGTATCCTGGAAAGTGTATGTGGAGTTGTTACTACAAATTTCTCCGAACGCGCGTAGAAATTCACAGTAGTAAATCCCGTGTAAGGGGTGGGAAGTAAGCCCAGCAATGTATGATTTGCCTTGCAAGTTTATGAATGCACAAAAGCGTACGGTTGTGAGCATTTTTTATCCAACCTTCTCCCACACCGGAAACGGTCTGAAAGTTACGAAGGCTGGAGTAACTCTTCTAACGAGATGGAAAGGAATGCATCATCTTCAGACTACTTGGGTCTATAAAGAAAGGTTTTCTCCATGTGGAAAAAATCTTTTCCCAGTGGAGAATATTAAAAAAGAAACAAAAACTGTTCTTGGACAAGGGTCTCCATCCCCCCGTGTTATGTAGATTTCTGCATGGGGAAAAAGGAGTCTTGGGTGAGGTCGCATGACATTCCCAATAGTGCACATGGACGTCTGCGCCGAGCACTCGGTTCCAAGCATACTACTTTAAATATTTGTTAATTCCCAAAAAGTAGTAAGCCAGCGGACATACATGGTTAAGGGCGAGGAGTTGGCCCTTTTAGTCTCAATAGGGGGAGAAACAGTCAGTTCCTGAATAGAACCTCTGATCTCGTCAGATCACTGCATAATTATTTTTCAAATTTGAAAACCATCTTCTACCACAAAAGCAAAATTCACAATGAGCTATTGTGAGAAAATAAATAGACATTGACTTTCTGTGGAGGCACAGTTTGAACCAGCAAAAGTCATTGCCTCTGTTGCTAAAAGAGTGAACAACTCTAGCATTGTGGAATAACATCTGTACACCTGTTATAGAATGCTCGGCATCTAAACAACCCAAGGCAACATGGACCCATAAGGACCCGGTTTTCTAACAAGATAAAGTGACGAAGAAATTACCTCACTACCAGGAATCCAAAAGGTGTTGAAATTATGACCCGGACGAGAAAAAAAGTACAAGTTGGTGGTAAGGAACTACTATATACCTTTATGACAGTCAACACACACCAATGCACCTCATCAATACAAGCAGCTACAACCAGCAGTAAGTGTCAAGTAAGCATTGGCCTGGGTTAATGCCTAATCCTGGAGGAACAAGATAATTGTCCGAGTTGCTGAGTCCCAACTCCACTGCCAAAATCTGTGGCCCCAGAGACTGGTATGATGCTGAGGGTAGTAAGGAAAGGGGAATGGGACGGGGTGGGGGAGTGGAGGCAATCAACAGCTTATTCGCTTCTGATGTTGATGTTGGTCTGTTGTTTTCGGAGGGTTGAAAGCCAGTTCTCCGGAAGTTCCTAGCTGCTCTGGTGTGTGTGTTAGCTAACCATAGAGCACATACATATTAGCCACCTTCTCACTTATTAATTCCTAAACTGGTCTTGTGTCTTGATTCTGCTCTCACCTTCGACTCCCTCTTTCCCCACTTAGCTGGAAGAAATTTAACCTATCTCTGTGTAGTGGTACAGGCTGGAGTGTCCTATGTGTGAAAGACATAACAGAAAGAGTGAACTGTGAAAGAGATAACATTTATTTACCATAGCTGGGTGACATTCAGCTATAATAATGTACTTAACCTAACTCACTGTAAGAAATTGGGTTTATGGTTGAGGGGGGTGAAACGCTACTCAGGCAGCAACCACAACCCTTGTCAGGGTGAAGTCACAAGCAAACCCCCAAATTACCCTGTGCTCAACCCAGTGGTTGCTTGGCACAGAGCAGTCGCGCTTAATTTAGAGGCAATGTGCAAATTATTTATGTAGCACTTCAAACAGTAATAAAGTGACAACACAACACAAGAAAAATCCCACACCAATTTAGAGATATAGAGTAAATCTTAATAAGTAAATCAAGACCAAAACAACAAAAATCCAATCAGTAGAATCAGAGATATTCAATTTTAAAGATGTAAGTGAAAATAGCACCAAAAAGCGCAATGAACCAACTGTGGTAAGCTGGTCGTGCCAGAGCAGGACAAAGTCAAAAGCTCATGCCGACCACGATGGAGTGCATGCCAGCTACAGGGACCCACTTATGTCTGCTGAACACAGTACCTTAATTCTGGTTGCGAAGAGATGTGGAGTCCCACGTTGAGGATGCGTCAAGAAGTGCAGGTTCTGGGGAGCTGCGAAGTACGATGCAATGTTCTTGCATGGAGATGTGTCGCACAGTGGCGGTTCCGATGGGCTGCACTGGGCAAGGCGATGTCCTTCAGTGAAGATGAGTCATTCAGTGGCCATTCCGATGGGCTGCGATAGGAGATGCAAAGTCCTTACACCGGGGTAGTTTGCATACCAGAGGCGATGCGTCTATTCCGAGAGCTATGCAACGAGCAATAAAGGCAATGCACCAGTTCTGCGGGAAATGAGCTGCGGAGGAAATGCCTCGGCTCTGCTAAATCCACAGATGGGCAGAGCACCTTCTGGCCCACTTCCAAGGGTCCAGGACTGGGGTGCCACCACTTGGGAGGGCAGGACTCATGGGTGATAGAGTCCAGGTGCCGGATTTATGGTTGTTGGAAGCCTGTTCTCTCGCCAAGGCTTCTGATCAGGATCCCTGTCAACTAGTCCTTGGAGTCACTCTGGGGTCCTGTCCCTCTCACCCGGGCAAGACGGCAGCATAGCAGCAGGTCAGCACAGTAGGATGGCAGTCCTTCCGGGCAGCAGGCCAGCAAAGTTCCAGTCCTTTCAGCAGCACAGCAGTCCTTCTTCCTGGCAGAGTCCACAGGTCCCGAAGTGTACTGAAGATTTGGGTGGAAAGTTTAATATTAATACCTGGTGCCCAATTTGACATAGAGGAAGGTTCTAGAGGTTCTCAACCCCCTGAGGTGTCAGGCATCCCCTTCCTCCCTGTCCTGGCCCCAGCTTGTCTGGGATCACAAAAGACTAGTGACAACCCCTTTGTGAGAGTTTTCGACAGAGCCTTTGTGATGTGCAAGAGTGGTAGGTGACAGTTCCTCCCGCTCGTTAACTCAGAGTGGCCATCCTGCCAACACCTATCTTCCCTTTGTCTCACTGTCTGGGAGCAATACACAAAGATCAACTGCCAGCTACACCTAGTCATGTGACCCAGAATCAGGCTGCATGCACCAAATGATTAGGACAAGAAAATGCCTACTTTCTAAAAGTGGTATTTTCAGAATTGTGATTAAAAAACTGACTTTACCATTAAAGAGGGCATTTAATTACAATTCTTTAGACACCAAACTTGACTGTCCACCTGCTCCCAATTGAAATTTATCATTTACTAAATGTAATAAAGTACCTCCAATGTTATCCAATGGAAGAGGTAGGCCTTGCAGTAGTGAAAAACAACTTTAGGAGTTTTTCACTACTAGGACATATAAAACTTAAAATGTCCTGCTTTTTAAATAGACTGCACCCATCCAGTAGCGCCCGGTAAGTTTTGGAGGGAGTGGGGCGGACGGGACACACTCTCACGCACAAGCACACATACACATAACCCTCAAAGTAATGTATTCACACGCACGCACGCACACAAACACATCCATTCACAACACTCTTCACCAAACATTCATACATACACGCACGCACACAAACACATCCATTCACAACACTCTTCACCAAACATTCATACATACACGCACGCATGGACACAACCACATCCATTCACAACACTCTTCACCAAACATTAATACATACACACACGCACCAAACAGTTTAAAAGAAAAACAAACACTTACCTGCAGCCAGCTCTGCCTCTGAGGTTCCAGAAGGCTTGGGACTGCTGCCTTCCCTCATTGGCTGACCTAAGGTCAGCCAATGAGGTCAGCCTAAGGTCAGCCAATGAGGGAAGGCAGCAGTCCCAACGTCATCACAGAGTGGGATGGGGTCAGTGAGACTGCTGACCCCACCCCACTCTGTGAAGAAGTGTCACTGATTGACACTCGACCCTGGGCGCTTCAGGGCTTAAAACTGAAGCGCCCAGGTGCGAGGCAATCAGTGACGCTACCCTTAGTCACTGAGGGGAGGGCCTCAGGGACCTTTGCTAAGCTGAGGACGTCATGCCCACAGGAGCTGTGACTTCCGCAGCCCAGCAAAGTTCAGCTCAGGCAGCCAGGAGCCTGCACTAAATGTGCATGTCTGGCTCGTGGCTGCTTGACCTGAAAATGAACAGTGACTGTCAGGCTGACCTTTGTGCAGCCTGACAGACACTGTTCATGAGGGGCAAAAGGTGGAGGGGCGTGGCCCCTCAGCCCAAATGGACCGGCCGCTCCTGCACCCTTCCCTCTGGGCTTTTCAGGGCCTACCCTAGGTGTGACATATGTATTAAAAGAAAGGTTTGGCCCTAGCAAAAGGTTTATTTTGCCAGGTCAAAATTGCAGTTTAAAACTGCACACACACAGGCTGCAATGGCAGGCCTGAGACATGCTTATAGGGCTACCTAAGCTTGTCAAGGATGCCAGGTCTAACACTCACCAACAGGTGTGTTCCCGGTCGGTATTCTCCTTGAATAGTGTACAAAGAATATTAATTAGTTCTCATTACCAGTCTTGAAAGTCTTGCCTCAGGAGTTCTTCTACATAAACTACCATAGTTTGTTGAATGAAACAATAGTTCCTTAGAAGATTATGTTTCTTATCAAACTCTTGAAGATTAGCAGAATGCACAAATTCCAAGCACAACAATAGCCATTAATTTTACACTCTTTTTGCAGAGGTTAAATCATCTCCCTGAGTTGAATGCAGTGAGCATCAAGGTATGTTAAAAATCTGTAAAAGTCTGCGCTACCACATTACTGCCCTTAGTTGGATCAACATGTTATGTTATATTGATTTGTATAGCGCACTAATCACCCGAGAAGATCTACAGGTGCTTGGGAAGGTGTGAGGTCCCCAAGGAGCTTAAACGAAGAGCCACGTCTTCAGCTTCTTGCAGAACTCAAGAAATGAGAAAGCGCATCAGATGTGTTGAAGGAGGTCATTCCATGTTTTGGACATGTAGACTGAACTTCATTGTTTCGTTCCTGAAGGCGTCCTTCATCAAGATCCAACAGCTAAAGGATACCAGAATAAATTGAGGTGAGCAGTAGGCTGGCGACGGACTCATCAGCAGGTGAGACTCTGCATGGTAAGCACATGGCTGCGGTTAGGCGTGGCTTATATAGGAGGCCACGCCCAAGATGGTGCCAGCGTCTCAAGAGATTTGCCCAAATCTTGTAGGAATGAGACGCGAATGTCATTCTTTAACATTTTGTGCAATCCTCATGTCATGTGGTTAAGCCCTTGGAATTCTCCAGTACATTGGTTTCAGTTGCTTTGAGCACATCAGCAAATCCTACTATTGACAACATGCTACCACTTACATCTTGTGCCTGGTCTTTTAAAGTTCCCTTCAGGTGGGTTAGCCAAACCTGTAATAGGTCCTAAAGTTGTTATTGCCTGGCAGTCCTGACAGTAAGAGGCTGTTTCAAACAGTGTGTGTCCTGGTTTCTAGATACAGATGTAATAAAAGTTAGATCTCAAAACCGGTTAAAATTGATTTCACCTTTGCTAAAAAAACAACAACAAACACAATAAGAGAGGACATCCAGTCAATGGTGAAACCTTATGTACCTCTCTCTTGAATGCATCCTTATCAACAGAGAGTCATAACAGTGGAAGCAGGCCACATCAAATACATTGAATGGAATAAATACCATATCTAAATGTATGTTACGGGAAGGTAGACTTGAACATTGAATACATCTTAGAAATATACATGATAGTAAACCCACAGATAAAGTTTATGATGCTATTTTCACTTGGGTTTTAAAAGAATTTTTGGATGTGTTTCAGTCTCGCATCAGGACTCATCCTTGCAGATAGTTTGTGTTGCTAGTACTCGAGTATTGGAAAAGTCGATAGGTTTGATGACTGTATGGCATGCAGATCAGGATTACACATGCCATAAAAACCTCAAACCTAATGACTTTGCAAATGATTGTTTGCCTGCAATCTAGTTAGCCAAACCGGGCTAGGTCCGTGTAAAGCAGAGGTGAGGCTGGACTTCAATCAGTAATGAATCATCAAAACTGCCTTGTCCGCAATGTCTTTAAGTATTTTTACACAACCAAAAGTTTGAGCCAGGTTGTGGAATGTAAAAATTAATTACTCAGTTTTATTAATTCTTTGCATTCCTCTTGCATTCTTTTCTGGAGCATCCATTTTTCAGGTGCTTTTGTCATTGCTATCTCTCCCCGTTGCTTCTAGGTCAGTCGCTGACTGACTATAAACATGGTGGCCATCTTGAAATGGTTAAACAGAAATAGAGTATAAAGTAAGCCTGACTTATAAAAAATATTCCCCATGGCCATCTTCACACCACATATCCTTTATTCATCCTTTAATCTGGGGTTCTCATTGCAAAAAACAAGATACTCGCAGAAGATGCAGACATGAACATTTGCACTAAGGAATTTTACATTTAATAATTCTATGCGGAAGCTCAGAACAATGTCATGCCTTAAAGTCATTTCTACATTAAAGATTCATTTCTCAGCTAGAGTAAGGGATTCCTGAAGGATGTCAACAATTTTCCATCATGCATTGAGAACACAAATATGGTGTGGTTGGTTCTAGGCTTGTCAATGTTGATGCTGAAATCTGGCTAATATCAAAAGGTTCAAAGTTATCATCAATCATATTATGGCATATTTGTGCCACTGCCCATGCAACTGCCTAAAAGCATATTTATTTATCTGTCTATCAATTTAGGACCTCTCTATGGTGTGGTTGCACTGTAGTTGATCAATTTATAGTGGCAATTAATTTGCAATCTGTCATTCTTTGGCATTTCAAATATGGTGGTGAAGACCAAATTTGGGCCACCCAATGAATTCGTGTTACCCTGAATTAAACATATTCTAAACTCTCCTTGGGTTAATCCGCAGTTACGGGAAGGACTGTATACATTAAAGGAAACAGCATAGATGAATTAAAAAATACAAGGAAAAGCTTTTGAGATCAGTAAGTGGAAAATGATCTGCAGGTTGTATCGCCCACAGTGTTTATTTGTCCAAGAAGAGTCAGATAATGAATTACTATAAAGAAATAACATGTGCAAAAGGAATCCCACCTAACCTTTGTGCATATTTCTCATTTCTCATATGCAAAATATGCCATATAGGGTTTGGAAATCTATGCCAGCTGTAGAATTCCAGGCTTACATGATCTCCGCTACATTTACAACTGTGGAGTGTCCACAGCACATATAATCATCAGGAGTGACTATGGCGGAAAAATGCATCTGCAAATTTTACTTTTCACTGCTTTTTTCCACATCTACATCTCCAAAACATTCTTCCTCGTGGAAACCCGCATTCCCCGGAGCTGAGAACATGAGTGTGGGTGGGGCACATTCATGCTTAACCTGTATTCTTGCTCTAGACCTTTTTATCACAGAAGTTCAGTTTGCAACGTAAGTGCCGAGATTGTGACTTTGTAGACGCTGATCACGTTCCCACGGGGCCATTGCTACTCCTCCCCTGGGAATACCCATGCTTCCAACCCAGACTTCAAACGTAGAACCACAGAAAATCCACAATACTCTTGAAGTTTGACCATCCAGGAATGTGTGTCAGACTTCCTCAAACCCTCCTTCTCTGAATCAGGATGTGGGGATTCCAAAGTTACACCCTGGTTACTGAATCCTGATTTCAAAAATATTTACGAAAGAAAAGTATGATTGCCATTATCACCAGATGAAAACAAATGTGTACCTAATTCACTTATGTTTTTTTTCCTCTTTCCAGTTCACAACCATAGCAATTAGGATATAATACAACACTTGACAAGACTTGTATGTACGCTGCATGGAATGGACATTCCACTTCTATTTTCAAAAGAATGTTTCTTTTATACTTAAGATGCAATCTTGTTCATATTGCCACAAAAAAAGGTATACTTAAAAGTAATACTGTATTTTCCTGAAAAAATCACAAATGTAACTAAGTGCAAGCGCTAGAAATGTACTTTTGCCTTACACTCTGAGAGGAAAAAAAACCAACCAAATGTTTATCTGTGAAATGCTCATGCTTGATAGGGGTGGGTGGAACTTGCGAAGTTTCACTCTGCGAAATTCCGCAGTTACATGAAAACTCAGTGAGATTCTGGGGAGTTCCACGAGAGGGCAGAACCAGCACATGGCGCTGCTCGTGCTGATTTTTAGCATCAGGAGCTTGTTCCGCACTGCAAAATTTGTGCAAATGGCACCACACGGCGAGCCAGAGGGCACTGCTTCTTTGCGGCCACTCGAGTAGATTTTTCTACTTGAGCGGTAGCTTTCTCACCGTGAACGGTCACGGCCGCCCGCGTTGAGAGCATCTCACCAGGTGCCTTCCTAGCACCCGAAAATCATGCTATGGGACGCCAATTCTTGCTCGCCCACTTATCGTTGATGAGCCGGGCGTGTAAAAACACTCCATGTGGCGGTTGGTGGAGTTTTGCTGGAACTCCATGCTACAAGCGTAACACAGAGTAGGCAAAACTCCGCAAACTCGGCTGACGGAGCAGAATTCATTGCCCACCCTTAATGCTTGAGCAGGCGCAGATTCACTCTAGCTCCATTATTTTATAGCAAGTGGAGGTTTAAAGAGAGAGTTGAATCCACAAAGTACAAAGCACACACTTGCAATTAACACTTTGCTTGCTTCTTGTTTGCTTGTTGCAAAGTGAATATGCAATGTTCCTGCAATCAAGTGCCAATTCACAAGGTGAACCTGTAAGGGTGAGCAAAGCTCGGTCGACAATGAAAAGTGCTAAGCAGAATTTGCTACTGTGACCTTCCAAGAATACTAAAGCAGTGTCCGCTTGCCCACTACTTTAGAATTATTGGTTATTCATAAGACATGCTCACTTTTTCATGCTTCGTACATGTTTGCTGTATGTTTAGCAAGCTTTTTTACCTGTTTGAAAGACTACTGAAAAAAATAACTGGAATATTATAAGGTCTAGTGTTAACACACCCTAAACTATCTGTTTTTGTTTGCTGTCAAGGTTGTTCTGTCTAAGGAATATTTAACACAATTTTTTCATGCTGGGAAAGTTGTTGTGAGAACTTTTTTGTCCTGTAGCTAGGATTGTGCAATACAAATCGCACAAATAAAAAATACTATATCTTTGAATGGTTTACAAAACCACTAATCCAATTTAATACCATCCTCCCTCGGCAACTAAGTGAAAAGCCATTAGAAAAATCTTGCACTGAATCTTATGTACACTGGACACTTACTTAATATGTACAATAAAAAACCAAGGACACTTTCCGTTCCTGGGAACTGACAGTGAAAGCAGAGGAGGGGTAAGCTGTTTTGGTTTGAGGCTGTAATAGAATTAAATATTTCTTTAAAACGTTTCCTTGAAAAGAAAGTCATTTGTTGCAGTAACTATTTGTTGGATTGCCACAATCTCTGCTCAAGTTTTGTTAGAGAGAAAGAACACCCTGAATGGCTGTGGAGAGCTTGCACCTAGGGCGCGGAGTGCCCCTAAAATCTTATAACTCAAAAATCACCTCAATAACACACCCACGAGTGGGTGGATCGGGGACAGTCTTAAACCTCAATCTCATAATGGAGTGTGTCCCATGATAAGGTGCAAACCATGATATCAAAATTACAATTAAACAAGGAGACTTAATAAGTGAGTTCAGGGGCAGAATTAGAAATGCATAAAGATTTGTTACAAAAATTCTGCTGTGTCGTTCCTACTAATCCATAGGATCTGTGCATTGTTTGGACAACATAAACTAAGGGCTTGGTGTCCAGACTAATTCCAGACACCCCCGAAGGATATGTTGGCCTAAAGACCAGCTATCTCACATTGCCACCGTAAGCCCCCCTAACCTTCTAGGGAGCAAATGGTTTCTGACAACCACAGAATATGCCAACCCTGAACCCTCAGGGATCGTGGAAACAGTACAGAATCTTTCGCTCAGCCACTCATGCTTGCTTTCTCTCAGAGAAGTATACAGAATACACAATGGGACGTTTTCAATATATTTATTGAACCAACGTTATTCTTGTATAAAATACATGTGATGCAATGATTAGGAGACAGAAGCAAATAAAGGAGATTACAAGCACCGAAAGAGTAAACAGTAGATACATTTCTACCATGGTGCTGAAGCAATAAATATAGGCAGGCATATATGCAAAATAGGGTAATCTAACATACTCCTACGATGCGGACCCTACTCTGAGTGTACCTACAGTGTGTATGGGTGTAGAGCCAAGAATGCCCCCAATGGACGATCCAACCCCATTACCTGATCGGATAAAGTGAGGGACCCCGTGTTGATCTTGAGTTGGACACCCCTCATGGAATATCAGATCGGTGCGTGGTGGATTCTCAGCATGCACGGACCTTTCGGTATCAGCAGAAGTGCCTCCTCTACCAATCTATCGGGATGCCTATTATTTATAATAAAAAGCAGCCTTTGCGATGTGCGCGTTAGATTAGCGATGTTATGGATATCTAGATAGCCCTGTCGCCCCGTGGATGAAGATAGGACGACTTTTGTACCTAATGCTTAGAGATGCCTAGTACATAATGTTCAAGGCATTGTGATAATGTTGTGCGAAGCTGGATGTGTTAACAAAGTAGTTTCAGAGAAACTAATCCAACATTGTCGTGCATGCAAATATGTGCAAAAGTTCACAGCTGAAATGTTATTTTCTAGGACAATGTAAGAAATAAGCTGATTCGCTACATGGGCCTAACTCGAGACTATAACTCTTCTATAGGTAAAATACAAAGATAATAAAGTGTTGATACATCAAGCTTGAGTTAATGGATGTGTGAATGGGTATGTAACAGGGTATGTGAGTGGGTGTGTAAGTGGTTGTATGGGTGAGTGAGTTTGTTGAGTGGCTGTATGTGTGAGCGAGTGGGTGTGTGACTAGCTGTATGGGCGAATAAGTGGGTGTAGGAGAAGCTGTATGGCAATGCATAAAATCATTGCCATAAAGTCTCTCAGTAATAAGAGAATACAGAATAATAGGCAAAATCAACCAAATGTTTATCTGTGAAATGCTCATGCTTGATAGGGGTGGGTGGAACTTGCGAAGTTTCACTCTGCGAAATTCCGCAGTTACATGAAAACTCAGTGAGATTCTGGGGAGTTCCACGAGAGGGCAGAACCAGCACATGGCGCTGCTCGTGCTGATTTTTAGCATCAGGAGCTTGTTCCGCACTGCAAAATTTGTGCAAATGGCACCACACGGCGAGCCAGAGGGCACTGCTTCTTTGCGGCCACTCGAGTAGATTTTTCTACTTGAGCGGTAGCTTTCTCACCGTGAACGGTCACGGCCGCCCGCGTTGAGAGCATCTCACCAGGTGCCTTCCTAGCACCCGAAAATCATGCTATGGGACGCCAATTCTTGCTCGCCCACTTATCGTTGATGAGCCGGGCGTGTAAAAACACTCCATGTGGCGGTTGGTGGAGTTTTGCTGGAACTCCATGCTACAAGCGTAACACAGAGTAGGCAAAACTCCGCAAACTCGGCTGACGGAGCAGAATTCATTGCCCACCCTTAATGCTTGAGCAGGCGCAGATTCACTCTAGCTCCATCATTTTATAGCAAGTGGAGGTTTAAAGAGACAGTACCTTTCTCGTCGCTGCCGATCCCGTTGGTACGAGTCGGTTGGGGCAACCTTCGCAGTTGCAATGTGAAGTGGAAGCGGTGCAGCGTGTGGTGCCCTCCCGGCGCGGTGCAGGCAGCGGCTCAGTGACGGGCGTCCAACAGCGTCGGTGAGACCAAGGCTTACGATGCGGAGTGAGGCGGTGCTCGATGCGGTGCAGGCAGGTCACGGTGCAGGCGACGGAGCAGGTCGATGTTCGGGTCGGGCAGCGACGGTGTGGGTGACGTCCGGCAGAGTGAAGCGAGGCGGTGCCGAGTGCGGTGCCCACAGAACGTGGTGCAAGAAACGGCTCAGTGACGGTCGCCCAACGGCATCGGTGAGAGCAAAGATGCAGTGGGAAGTGCAGCGGTGCCCTCTGTGGTGCCTTCAGGACACGGAACCAGCGACGGACTCAGTGACGGAGCCGGCTGCTCTTTTCTTCTGCAGCAACTGAAACCAGCGGTTCCAGAGACGTGCCCAGAAGGATGGTGAAGTCTTTGCTGTTCCTGAGACTTCTTGAACAGAGGGCAAGCTCTACCTCAAGCCCTTGGAGATACTTTGTCAAGCAGGATACACACACAGTTCCTCTCCTTGGCAGAAACAGCTACTGCAGGCCAACTCCCAGACAGCACACAGCAAAGGGGCAGTACTTCTCCTCCAGATTCTTCCAGTTCTTGTCCTTGGCCGAGGTTCCTCTTGAAGTCCAAAAGTGATCTAAAATTCAGGGGTCTGGGCCCCACTTTCTATAGTACAAAATCCTTTGTTCTCCTTTGTCCTCTCTGGTGCAGCTGCCCGGCAGGAGGTGGAGACAGCATTGTCCAAGGCAGACCAGGCCTATTCAGGTGTGAAAGAAATTATTATTATTATTATAACATTTGTAGAGCGCTACTGTTACCCGTAGGTGTCCTGGCGCTATGTGAAATCTTACCTGAGGATCAAACCAGTGTCATGCTAATCAGTAAACACCCAGGTTTTTAAAGCTTTTCGAAAGGCCATAAGGCTCGACATACCTCTAAGATATAGGGGAAGCTTATTCCAAGCTTTGGCTGCATTAGCTACAAAGCTTTTTCCACCCCATGTGGGCTTTTTTACAAACGGCACATAAACCAGTTTGGCATCAGATGAGCGTAATAGTCTGTTTGGCGTGTACCAGTACAGCCGCTCTTTTAAATAGGCCGACCCTGCTCCATAAAGTGCCTTGTGAACCAGACACATTGCCTTGAACATGGTACGCTTCCTAACTGGCAGCCAGTGCAGTTTCCGCATCTCTTTCGCTATTGAAGTGTATTTTGAGATGCCCGACACCAGTCTAGCAGCCGCATTCTGCAGGAGTTGCAACTTCTGCATTGAGCCTTCCTGGATATTGAAGTACAAACTATTACAGTAGTCCAGCCTCAACATAGTGAGAGCTGTGATAACTGTTTTACGACATTCTGTAGGTAACAATGGCAGAATTTTTTTGCATGACCTCAGAGCGAAAGACGTAGCAGAGGCCACCGAGTTAACTTGGTCTTTGAAATTGAGCTTCTGGTCCACCCACACACCTAGGTTTTTAACCTTCCTGTTGGGTGCGGGAAGAGGGCCCAGGGAGTCTGGCCACCATTCTGGAGTCCAAAAATTAGGATCATTCCCAAAGCATACCACCTCCGTCTTACTGGAGTTTAGCTTAAGGCAGTTTTGGGCCATCCAGATCCCTACGGCATTCATGCAATCTTTAAAACGGACTGCTGTGCTCTTTTACTCAGCTGGTAGAAGAGACACCACAATTTGTGTATCATCCGCATAAGTAGTCAGACTGAACCCAAATGACTGAATAAGGGGCGCCAAAAAGAACACATATATATTAAATAGTGTCGGACTCAGTGAGGAACCTTGCGGGACTCCACATGGTAGTGAGAAAGGTTTGGATACGAATTCCCCAAATGTCACCCGCTGACTCCGGTTTGACAAGAATGATCTTAGGAGTCTCCAGGCCGAACCCTGTACACCAATCTCCTGCAGCCGGTCCATCAACAAATCGTGATGGACCGTGTCGAATGCTGCAGAGAGATCTAACAAGATCAGAGCAGCCTTGCCACCTTTATCTAAAATGGTCCGTATCTCTTCAGTAGATTTCAAGAGAGCAGCTTCAGTGCTGTGGCCCCCTCGAAAGCCATACTGGGTTTGGTCCAAGGCTTGTGTAAACTCCAGAAATTGGCTAAGTTGCGTATTTAAATTTCTCTCGATGATTTTAGCAGGTACCGGAAGTCTGGATATTGGTCTAAAATTGTTAGGGTCTTTTGTATCGAGATTCGGTTTCTTCAGAAGGAGGAGAATAGAGGTTTTTTTCCAGTCTAACGGAAAGTGTCCCTCTGAATACATTGAATTAAAAATGGGTGTCAAAACTCGAGAGACTGGCTCTACCGCTAACTTTAATATCGCTATCGGGCAAGGGTCCGAAGGGGACCCAGATTTCACCTGCATAAGAAGATTACCAGTTTCTGTAACTGTAAGCTGGGCAAATTTGTCCAGTAGCACTTTCTTTTCTATATGTAGGTCAGCCGTTTGGCCCGCCATATTCTTAGGGGTAACATTAGAGAAAGTGGAGAAAATGGCATCCACTTTCTCATAGAAGAAACTGGCCAATTTTTCACAAAGATCCTGACTAGGCGTAGATGTAATCGCCACTGGATTGGCCAGGCTAGTGACTGTATTAAATAGTTCCCTAGCTGAGTTATTTGCTCTGTTAATCTCCTCCCCGTACTCTGAATGCAGCCCAGATCTATTCAGCCCAGCCCTGACTCACCCTGGAAAAGCAGGACACACCACACTCCCCCCCCCCCCAAGTGGCTGTCTGAACAGAATGCACATCCCCAGCCCCTGTCACTCCAATGCCAGACAGTCAATACACAAACCTAGCAGAGGTACACTGGATGGCTAAGTAAGAAAATACCTACTTTCTAAAAGTGGTATTTTCAAACCCAGAATGTAAAAATCATCCTTACTAAAGGATGCATCTTTAGATTTTGAGTTCAGGCATACTAAACTCCATTTTCCTATCTTGTTCACATGGGCAGTCATACTTATAAGATGTTATAAGTAAACTCCCCATTCTATCCTATGGGACAGATAGCCTTTCAATAGTGAAAAACGAAATTGGCAGTGTTTCACTATCAGGACATGCCACACACATCAGGGCATGTCCTACCTTTCAAACACACTGCATCCTGCCCCCAGGGGTACCCTGGGCCTACCTTAGGGGTGACTGACATGTAAGAAAAGGGAAGGTTAGGGCCTGGCAAGTGGGTGCAGTTGCCAGGTCGACATGGCAATATGAACTGCACACAGGCACTGCAATGGCAGGCCTGAGACCCTTTTGCAAGGCTGCTTGTGTGGGTGGCACAATCTGTGCTGCAAGCCCACTAGCAGCATTTGGTTAACAGGCCCTGGGCACACCGGGTGCACTGTACTAGGGACTTAGCAGTAATTCAAATAAGCCAATTATGGGCACACTAATCTATAACATCAATTCACAGAGGGAGCACTTGCACTTTGGCACAGAACAGCAGTGGCAAAGTGTCCAAAGCATCTAGACCAGCAAAAACGAAGTCCAACACACAGAAAAAACACAAGAGGCAAAAGCCAAAATATAGGGGAAACCCACGCCAAGGATGCCAGGTCTAACAGCCTCAATGTGTAGTAAAATCAGTTAGAAATCAGACGCCATTCCTAATAACACAGGAACGATCTCTGGTTTCAGAACCAAATGTGGTGCAAAATCAGTAAGAAATCGGACTGCATCCCTAGTAACAAAGAAATGGTCTATGGCTCACCCCGAAAAATTGAGAATTTATATAGGAAATTCTCCATAGACAAGCACGGAAGTGCAGATTCATCATGATGTGAGCAAAAGAAATACATTTTCAACAAATAAGAAAAAAGACTTTAGAATCGTCATATAGCCTTATCTCCTAAGCACTAACCCACTACATTAATATTGATTCAGCGCCCTCTGACCTAATGTCATCCGGAGGTGTCAGAACAAACTAGTTAAATAAGCAACAGTAGACCATAGTGAATGAATGAAATACAGCATGCAAATGAAAGAACCTTGGAGAAAAGACACAATACTGAGCCCATGCTAGAGAGTCTTCTCGAGAACGCTGTTAATCAGAAATGAACAAACATGACTTGCTTGACTACATGCAGCAGAAATAATAAAGGGCACAATCATGATGAGACATCCATTTTCACAATATGTTGTCGAGGCCTAGCTAAGGCCTAGTTATCACAAGCTAGGAAAATTCACTTTAACAGGTCATAGCAAAATAGTTTCAAAAGCAATAGCATCAAGTCAGTGTATACTTGTGAATTTGAATGTAGATTAATATTCTGAACATTATTAATAATGCACAATACTGATTAATGGACAAAAGCTTCCTCACACACTTCACCCTAGTAAGATGTAGTGTTTTTACACAGTGCACACAACAATCATCAATGTGTGCTGAGGCCTTTTTTCGTGACATGAGTGAGATCCAGATTAAGATACACCATGGGTACACCATGGTCACCCCCCTTTAGTGAGTGTGACTACTGTCACCTTACAAAGGCAGAGATATGGATTTTAGTGAGCGGGCATGGCTTTTTACCTGTCGCCTGCTAGGGCGAGATCCTATCAACATCTCACATCTTTTTCAACTTGTCTGCCAGCTCTTTGCCCACCCATTTGTGGCATGGATGGCACAGACCTGTCTATGTGGGTAGTAGGAGTGGGGTATGTATGTATGCCATGGCCATACTGACTTCCATTTTGTGTGTTACAAAATCCAGTGATACCTAAGAACGAGGGATAGAGGGAGCCCAGACAGTAGAATTGGAGTACTCTTTTAGACATTCCAGGGATCTTTGTAGTGGGGCAAATTGGCCAGTGTTTAGGAGACAAGGCAGTGGGTTCCTTTGAAGTCAGGGAGTTTCCCCTTACCCTCTTTTGGCTCTTTATTTTCTGGGAGGGCTGTCCCTTCCCCCACACACAGGTTAACAATGAGCTGAAGGTGATACCCTGCATATCATTTGTACCACTGATTTGAGTTTCTCCTGGAAGGAGATTCCCAGTTTCACCCCATGTCTATGCTCACTCTCTGAAGAGAGACCACGGCTAGACCAGTCTGTGTGAAAATAACAAAAGTGCAAAATTGGCCAGGACCAGACACAGAACTGAACTGCTGCAATGCACAGTCTATCTACAACTTGATTATAAAGTTCGGACAGTCACTGCGCCAAGATTTCCAAACCAGAAGCCTGGGGAAACACACTAGTTAAAACCAGGAAAATCCTTGGAGCATCTGTCCCTGTTTGTGCCTTGGGCACCATGGGGCAAAGTCAGTGCACCCTATCACTAATATGGGCCCTGGTAGGCATATATAAACCTATTATCACAGGACTGTCTATTGATATTTTGCGTCCTGATACATATATATATATTACTTCGCAATAATGATATGTATCATTATTACGAAGTAATATGTGACGGAAACTGGTCAGACTCGGACGGAGGCACAGCTGGACTGTGCGCGCCACATCTGACCACTTTGCTAACTCATATATATACGGTCGCCAGTAGGTAGTTATAGTTTGGACCTAGTTTTCATAGGAAAATTGTTTTTTTGACTTGTTTATAACTTTGTCCCCGTTTGGCAAATCTTCACAAACTTTTCCCAAAAAGTGCCCTCCTTTGTCTAGTTGTGCATGGAAAGTTTTCAGGGTGATCCATCAAGTGGGGACCGAGAAAAGCGGGGGTTTTCCATGCAATTTCTCAAAGGACCATGTCATGAGTGATGTACTATATGAGGTCATAAGCAGTGCATTGTAGGGGCGTAAGTTATAGTTAGCTCAGGTAACTATAATTGTAGAATTTCTATGGCTTTGTACGTGTACAATCTGAGCCTAACTATAACGTCCCTGTAACCTTTGTATTTTTCAGCGATATATATATATATATATATATATATATATATATATATATATATATATATATATATAAATTCACTAAAAGTTACAGGGACGTTATAGTTCGGTTCAGATTTTACACGTACAATATCATAGAAATTCAGCTGTTATAGTAAGAGGTATTTCAAGTACATAATACTCGTGCCTTAAGGTAACTATAACTCGTGCCCTCACCATGCACAGTTTACTCATCAATAATTTTACTGCAAATGTTACAGTGATATTATCAATGATGTCATAGATGTCATGAGTGATGTAATATCTGGGGTAATTAGCAGTGCATGGCTAGGGCACAGGTTATAGTTACCTTAGGGCTCGTGTTATAGTTACTTGAAATAACTTAACTACAACAGCTGAATTTCTATGATTTTGTGTGTGTAAAATCTGAACCTAACTATAACGTCCCAGTAACCTTTGGTTTTTTAGTGAGTTTCTAAGGTTTTCCTTAATTCTATTACCTAACTATAACATCCCAGTAACCTTAGTTGTTTTAGTGAATTTCTAGTTTTTTTTTTAACGTTAAGTAAGATGTCCATTGCAACGCATGGTGGAGGGGGGTTGGATGAAGGGCCTGGCCTGGCATTATGCTGCCTCCACCCTAGCTTGCGGCTCCTAACCACCCTCCTCCTTGCCGTCTATTGCCCAAGTCCATGCCCATGCTCCCTCATTACAGCCCTGTGTGCCCATTGTTCTGCCACTGCACTTCTCACCTCCCTGAACAGTTAGCTTGCTGCCCATCCACCTCCTCCCTACTCTCTGTTGTCCGAGTCCATGCACCAGCCCCCCTCCCTCCTGCCCTACATGGTCTGATGTGCTGTCACTGCCCTTCATTTAGCTTGATATCCCTGCCCACTCTTCTTGCCCTCCGTTGCCCAATTCTATGCCCCATCATTGCCCTGCTGCTTAGCCTCTGTGCTTATCTTGCTGTCCCTACCTTCCTTCCCCCGGATCTCCGATGTTTGTGTGCATGCCCCTGCTCCCTCCTCTTTGCCCACCATGTTCCATGGACCTGCCACTGCCCCTCTTATCTTCTCTGAGTGTTCTGTTGTGCCGCCACAGCCCCTCCCACCTGCCTAGCATGGTCAGATGGCTGCCGCCTGTCCCTGTCACCTCCACCCTGCCTGTTCGAGTTCCATGCCCCTATCCACTCCCTTCTGCCCTCCATGCTCGGCTATGCTGCAACTGCTCCTACTGCCTGCCCTGTGTGGTCTGTTGTGAAGTCCCTTACCCTGTCCTCTCTTGTCTGTTTCCAGCCTCTACACCTCCCTTCTGTCCTCCATGGTCCTTTGTGTATGCTGCTGCCTCTACCCTCTTGCCCACCACGCTTGCCATGCATGGTCTTCTGTGTTGCCTCAGTTGTTCCCACCGAACCTGTGTGGTCAGCTTGCTGACCCCTGACCCCTTCCCCCTGTTGTCTGTGTGTATGCCATTATAGTCTCACTGTTGCCCTCCATACTATGTTGTGCTTCCAGTGCCCATCCCGCCTTCCCTCCATGATCAGCTTGCTGTTCCTGTCCTGCCCCTTGCCCCCCTACCCTCTGTTTTTTATGTGTAGACCCCTATCCACTCCCTCCTGCCTTGTCTGGTCCATTGCCATGCCCCTGTCCCCTCCCTCTGCCCTTCATGGTCCATTATGCTGCAACTGTCCCTCCTGTCTGTCCGGTATGGTCAGCTTCCTGCCCGTGCCTCTTTTCCCTCTGCTCTCTGTTGTCCATGTGCATGGCCCTGTGCCCTTTTTATTCCATTCCATGGTCTGTTGTGTTGAACTGTCGTCCCGCTTGCTGTGTGTGGTGTATTGTGCTGCTGCAACCCCAGACACCTGCCCTGTAAGGTCAGTTTGGTGCCCCTGCCCGTTTCTTTCTGCCCTCTGTTATCTGAGTCCATGTCCCTACCCCATTCCTCCTGCCCTCAATGATCCAATGTAGCATACATGCCCACATTTTAAACTTGGTAAGAGGGAGATTTTGAAGAAAAAAACCTGGGAATCAATTTCCCCATTGAGTTACACTGAAAAAGAGGAGATTTTAGGCAGGAAGCAGATAAAATAAAGCCCTTTGGGCTTAAAAACATCAGAAGTTTCCTGCCTGAATCAGTTATTTTGGCATGTTTGGTTGCACTGCCACTGACTCTTTCTTCTGCCCTCAATGGTCTGTTATATTGCCATAGCCTCTCTTGCCTGTCCAGCATGGTTGGCTTGTTGCCCCTACCCCCTTTTCATGTGCCCTCCATGGTCCATTGTGCTGCCACTGCCACTCCCGCCTGCCAAGCGTAGTCAACATGTTGCTTCTGCATCCTCCTCCCGACCCTCAATTATCCAAGTCTGTGCCCCTGACCTCTGCTTCCCCATGCTATTCTAAGGAACAACTAGATTGCTAACATTCTATATTTATTACAAAAGTGAAGTGTGGCATGCCTCATGTCATCTTGATGTAATCAAAACTGTAATACCTAAAGTATTTCCTTTAGAAATTATACAAATAAGAGGGACTTATTCCCATAGAAATTATGGTTAGTGCTCTAAAAAACTAAAATGAGGACATATTCTCAAATAGCGACAAAGCACTTGTTACACAGAGGATGTGGTGTTACGGCCAGAGCTGCAGACTTTGCAACTGGGGAATCAGATTCAAGTTTCAGCGTCAGCTCGACATCCTGTGATTCTGGGTAAATCACTTAATCTCCCCATGCCTAAAACCAAATTGAATGTGTCCTTGTGTAATGTAACTGATGCTCATGTAAAGCACTCCAATACCTTCGGGTCAAGTGTGAGCTATATACAACTGCAAAAGAATTAAGTGTTTTGCACACTTCCATCATTGGGCTATACTTGTGCTACATTTGGGTGATATTTGTGCTACATTTCGGCTCTTTTTTCTCTGGTGGCCATCTTAGGAGACTTATTTGTTATGAAGCTCCCTAATTTCCTCATTTACTGCAGTATCCTCAGTAGAAAATGCTTTCAGTTTTCCACTTCGATTCTGTCAAGATGGCGTTCAGATGTGCCACACTTTTGGCATAAATTCAGAATGCTAGCACTCTAGTTGCTCATTAGAACACTGTAGTAAACCTGCTGATCACCAGGCAGTTAACTGGCAGTCTGATGCAGGTGTGGAAAGTGCATGTTTCAGTCTGCATGTCAGAATGTTTTAATGAAATGGAAGAGGAAGATATTTGAGAACTCACTTAAAGCGTGTCCTAATTTTTCTTTCTACTGCATTAACCATAATTTCTAGGACAAAATGAACCTCCTCATTTTGTTACTTTCTAAGTTAAATGTTTTAAGTTTTACCAGTTTGATTCAATCAACTTGGTTTCAGGTGCGCCATACTTTTGTCATAAGTAAGACTGTTAGTGCTCTAGTTGTTCTTTAGAACACTCTGGGAGGCTGCAGTAGAACACAAGGAAATCGACTGATAGGCTGCTCCTTTTGGAAATGCATGTTTTACTGAGAATGTCAGACTTCATTCTCACACGGCTGAGAAAGATAGTGTTAATTTACAGAAAATATACTCTCATTTTAGCTTCTGGAGCACCTTCCATAACGTCTATGTGAAAATCATGAGAAAACAGTTTTCTCTCAAACATGATTCATGAAATCCCAGCAGAAGGCTTTTTTTCACAGGGTAAAATAACCTTAGAACACACCACAAATCCTAAAATTAGTATGGTATTACAAACAAATGATTTATATTGTAAATAAAATCTGTTATCACCCTTTATACGTTCTCCTTTTGAAACCCACAAAACCTGCCATTCACTACAATGCATTTCAATGAGGTGCTATCATGTAAATTGGTCCCCAGATAACTACCAGCACTTCCTGGTTGAAGTGCTGACAGCCAATCAGATCTCACCATGAGATCTGTGCTTAGGCTCCACCCAGAAATACAAATTTGGATTTCCTTTAATATCTCGAAAACTACTGAACAGATTTACACCAAATAACAAAAAGCATACTTTCTGGACCAAGAGCTACCTTTCTGCCAAATTTTTGTAATTCCGTCCAGCCGTTCAGTCTGTAGCTGTATCTTAAATCTCTATGGGAATTAACATGAGAAATGCACTTTTTTGACCCCCCCCACCTTTTTCTCAGCCCCTGCTTGACGGGCCAACCCACAATTTTCCATGCACAACTCGAATCACTGGCACACTTACTTTGAAACATTTCGTAAGGATTCTTCAAACGGGGCCAAAGATATAGGCAAATCAAAAAATGATTTTCCTATGGAAACACGGTCCGAACTATAACTACCTACTGGTGACTGACAGTAGGTAATATATAAATATGTTTGCCTGATCCCCATCTATTTGGTAATGGGGTCTTCTTTCATTTTAAGAAGACCGCTTGGATGATTTTGATACTGTGATGCAGACACTGCACACTGAGGCTTTCCATCGACTCAGGAAATGTCATAATCAATGGACCGTCCAAGGCCATTCTCGAATCCTGTAAGATCTAAATTTCATGTTCAAGCTCCTCCTATTTAAGGTGGTAAGAAGCCCACCAGCTACCTCCAATCTGTTAAACCACCACCATCCTTCCATGTTCGAACTGTTGCTCCAGACATAAAATGCAGGGTATTTAAAAGCTGTTTACTAGCAGAGATTGGTAGATCCTTCAGAGACAAAGAATGACTGTTTTAAGATTTCTCAAGGTTTAGAATCATTAAAAGCAATAGCCTTTTTGTTCTTTTTCTGGTACAGCACTGATAACAAAAGCTACTAATACAAACCATCTTTTTTGTCAAACATTGGCAAAGCTAAAAGGTTGCACATTTTCTACTTACTGTTTTGCCAGTGTTTTGCAGCTGCACAGCATTGTCAAAAATAAAAAACAATGAAAAATAAAGTGTGATGTTGTGCACATGCATTTGTATTTGTATGCATCATGACGCTATGGCGGCCTAACGTGATGACGTATATGTATTCATGCATCACCACACATTTGCAATTCCAAGATGGCGTATGCCACTTGGAGGGGTAAATAAACCACGTTCATTTCAGCATACATTTTTAGAAACAGAGTTGACCAGTAAATGGGAGCTGCCAGGTCATCCAAAGAAATGAAAATTGGAAAAAAGGTTTTTAAGGAGAGAGACAAGACAGGTGGAGAGCAACAGAGATGCAGATGGGGTGAAGTCAAGTGAAGAGGAATGGGAAGTGGGCTGGGAAGCAACAGAGGAGCAGAAACAGGAATGAATTCAGAACTGAATAAATAGTTAAAAAGAAGGGTGGGGGAAACAATAGATGAGCTAGCTCTTGGGTTACGAGAGAGCAACAAGGAGCACCGCAGGGTGATATTTGAGCGAGAAGCAGCACATTATCCAACGTGCTTCTATCTGGCGTAGACTCAATGTCATGAAATCTAAATTCCAAATTGGGTGTCCTTTGTTTGCATCCTAACATATGTGATGCAATAAAATATGTTAGTATGCAAACATAGCACACCTCATGTGGAATTTAGATTTCATGGCATTGAGAAACTGCATATAGACCCTAGAGGGGGCGATAGAGAATTGAGTCTATGCCGGATAGAAACTTGTTGGCTAATGACATTGAGAGCAGTAGAGATGGGCTTAGATATAGAGAAAGACTTACAATATTTCTTAGGAGATTAGGACAAGGCTTACGTATGTATTACTTAATATATGGTATGAATAGTAGTTAATGGGATAATGAACCTGTTACAGGTTTTGTTTTGTAACTGAAAGCTGATTACCAGTGATTGATTTACAGTATGCAATGTTAGTGACGTAACAGCCAAAACAGGGTGTACTATGCGGTACCTATACCATGGGAAACAGTGGGGTATTGGTGATTAGGTCTGACCGTGCCATTGATGTGAGAAATTGATTGATTAATAATATTAGTGGATTTTGATTAATGGTAGAATGAACCTTAGTATAAGTTTCCTATTGCTCGAACTTAATTAAAGGAATTTTGTTTGTAGGAGATTAGGATGAAGATTGAGTATACATTTGCAGGTTGAATCAATTTACTTTTAATTTGGAGATATGTCCCTATCTAGGTGGCATCTGGTATGTTCGCGAAGACATGTTTTGCTACATAGAGTTGTTATGTCACTGGGAGCGAATTATGAATGATCGAAAATAAGATGGCAGACAATAGCGTCCATTAGTACCTCCCAGCCTCACACTAGAGTGCACATAAATCCTTTCTGGAGATATGTATGCCGAAAATAATTTTGTCAAAATTAGGCGTATGGATATATTGGAATGAGATACTTAGTATATAATGATTGACCAGCAAAAGATAGCGGACTTTTTGTCCTAAGTACTGCTTTGTCTCACACGTGAGTGAATCATAATGATGTTTTCCAAGTTAAAGCATTAATCTTTAAATTGATACTCTAAATATTACTATACAATAGAATGAATGAGTAACTTTTAATATGGTATTGTTTAATGGCTACGGTTGAGTAGAACATATACGGAGGATAATGGATTGACACATAGTATGATTATAATAAATACTTCCAATATAGTGTTTGCATTGTTCGCTAAACACATGCAGTTACCAGGAAGGGTTAGCCCTCCAAGACACGAAGAGGGGTGAGCATACATATAGACTGTGATTGGTGTACTTTGTTTACCATGAATATTGAATGCATACATTGTATGCTGTAGGTTAACTCAGGAGTGTTGCCCAATTTGAGCTCACTCTGAATTTATAATTGTTTGGACTCGTAGGGATTAATCATTGCAAATTTGGTAAGTGACTTGTGGGTGACATGTTTTGCATGGTGATTACATCTACTGTGGAGCACGTATGAGGATACGTATATTTTGTAGGAACTTCAATTTGAAACTAGATTTCTATACATGAATATTTTGGATGCCCTGAAATTTGGAAGACTTATGTTTGATATTGGATGAGATTTATATACTGGATACATTCGGTTGGAATACAGCAGTAAGCTCACCTTGGGATGTTATGGTGCATAATTACATTTGATGTTCACCTTGAAAAACTGTTGGTGTTTTCGTTGTTACATCACATTTAGGACTGTTTGGATCATCTAGAGGACATGAATATTTAATTGGAATATTTGCACATGGGTGAGGTTCTGTAATCTGAAGGGCTTACCACTGTATATTTTGAGCACTAATTTACCTTATTGGTTTTGGGTGCAATGACACTTCCTATGTAAAGTGTGTGCTGATCAATAGGTGCAAAGGATCTCTGTCTTGCTAAGAAAAAGAAAGGTATTGTATTGCATTATATGGTTTCTAGCCCTGATGAAATCGGTTGACAAAACACGTGTTGGCTTGAACATGACTGGCTAAAATGGAGCAACTTCATGGCTAAGAACAAGACAAAAACATAAAGAATACTTGGATTACATACTGGACTTTGGAAATGATTGGAACTCTTATTTATGGGATATAATTGTGTGCTTGAGGGAATCAGTTGCATTTCGAACCTATGTGGGTTTGTGGAGAACAGAGTTGCCACTCCCCCTCTTGAAGCACCCTAGTACTGTATACATGATTTTGAGTAATATATCCTACATTGTGCGCCTGTATAGCTTTCCTGGCTACCTGTGTGTATGTTTTTTTACAAACTTTTAAATGACTATACCCGATTTTCTTTACGTCACTTTACATACTTCTTTTTAATATTTTTATAAGGTGGAAATTTGAACAGTCAAGAGAAAGGTTGAAGCAAAAAAAAAAGGCATCAACATTTTTAGATGCCTCTTTAAATCTTCCATCACACAGACTGGAGAATAGTTTCGCAATTTGGAGGAACTGGTTAACCATTTTAAATGTAATTTTAACCTTTTGCATCATATCAGGTTGTGTTGTGTTTTGTGATGTTATAAAAAGCTTTATATCGTTTTTGCATAGCATTCTGGTCCCTTAGGGGGACGTTCGAGCTTTAGAAAATGGATAAATAAATACATATATGAAAGGAAACTGCTTGCGCCCCTCACCAGCGGCACCATTTACTCCACTGCTTGTACGCGACCCCCTCTTACCGCGAAAAAACGTGGGTATGTTTACAATTTCGTATCCAAACAGGGGAGAAAAGAAATAATTGCGGTCGTTCAGTCATTGTGGGAAGCTCAATTACTTTGCCCCTCCTCTGAGAAGTAATTTGTGGTCCCGAGGGAAGACGTTTCATTTAATTGCTCTATTCAGTATGTAGTGTTAACATCGGTTAAATGCAGCAGTTTAAAGGCTTAAGTCATCTTCTTTTTCAGTATGAAAATATGAAGCCTGTTATTAAAGAAAGCATGTTTATATCTGCCTTTCTAAACTAATGCTGCCCTTTTGTATTTTATGAGGCGTTTACAGCAAGTTCAGCTTTGCATAGCTCTTTCTTTAGAAGGATTTGTTACTTAGTTTGTACACAATGGAACATCCACTAATGCTTGAGAAATGAGAACTACAGATGTTGAACATCCTTTCAATTACATTGCCTGCCATTGCTGTGTGTGTGTCTGGAGGGCGATGTGCTGTGCATTTAACAGAATTCAAATGTTTGTCAATGACTAGATTCTCTCTTTTAGAAGTAGATGTGTATATATTGATTCCATTTTGAAAAGATTAGGAGCTTGGTGCTTGGTTTATACTTTGGTGGGAGGCCCGCTGCCTATCAGGGTGGTAGATGTAATCCCCCCCCCCCCTCCCCCTCCATGTTTCAGGCGCTCAGCAAAGTTTTTTTTTCTTTTCCAAAAACAAACTCTCAAAGTGGGAGTAATTTTAACCCCTTGAGTGCATCTGTCCGGCAGTGGCCAACTCTGGGGAGGGCTGAAAAAGAACCACTGGTGCTTGAACCAGAGGTTTCCTTTTTTCAAATCCGGCTGTGAGAATGAAGTGGAATCCCTTCCTGTACATCGCTGACATCACAAATCCCCACCGGAGCAGGAGGAACGCAGCAGGTGATTCCGCGCCATCCGGTGGGGATTTCATGCTGAAAACGTTCTCCAGACGTTTGAGGGAGGCATCATTAGAAAGGGGAGAGGCTCCATTTCCAGCTATGCCATACTCAAACAAATTCTTGCTCTTGGATCGTAGACAAGGTGCGATCCACTGGCAGGAATCCATTGGACCATCAGGGAATCCACAGAACCGCAAGGGATTATGGTGGTATTGTGGGGGGTCGGCCCCCTTGATATATGGGGCAACCTCCCTGGAGGCAATTTACATATGTGGAAATGTTTGTTTTCCCCTGTGGGCAATATTTTTCTGATTGAAAGGTTGTATCCTCCTGGAAGGAGAGACCACACCCCTAAGAAGGGCATGATCATGCCCCCAGGGGAAAACAATGGGCAGGTATTTACATTACCACAAACATCGCATGCAGTCAACACAAATGCATGCAGTTTTCCATATCATGCAAAACACTTATACAGGGGGGCATATTTACAAGCCCCTTGCGCCACTTTTGCGCCGCCGTTGTGTCACGCATGTGACGCAGCGGCGACGCAAACCATGCGCCGCCTTGCGCTATATTTACGTGACGCATCTAGGGAGATGCGTCACGTAGTAAACCCCTGCGCCACATGAAACCTGCGTCAGGTTTCATGTGGGCATACCGGCGCGGGGGGGGGCGTTCCGGCGCAGGAACGCCTTGGAAAAGTGACGTAGTGAAATCTACAAGATTTCACGCAGTCACTTTTCCGACGCTGGTGCGTCAAATCCTTACGCCTGCTTCAAGCAGGCGTAAGGATTGACGCACCATGTTAGGGATAGGAAAGGTTGGAACAGTGCTGGAGTTGCGTCGCGCTTGCGACACAACTTCAGCACTGCGCCAACCTTCCACCGGCAGATGCGTCACGCATCTGCTTATTCTTGCGCCACGATGCGCCACATTGTAAATGCGGCGCATCGGACGTGGCGCAAGGGTAAACTTGCGTGACGCATTTTCCCTGAGCGCATCCCTGCTGATATGCAGGGATGCGCCAGGAACGTAAATATGCCCCAGGGTGTTTTTACAAGGTTAAAACTGCCCCAGAGTTGAAATGTGGGCTGATTGATATTAGCTATGACCTCTTGATTATACTGATTGACATATATATATATATATATATATATATATATATAATATTTATTATATATATGTATATATATATATCAGTATAATCGAGATATAAATATATAATATAATATTATATATATATGTATAACATCACAAGAATCATGCCTGTTTCCATGGAGTGATAAACAAACCCATCCAGTCGAAATGCAGGTAGAACAGGTTTTTATTCTAAGCAGGCAATCCAGGTAATACAGCATGACATGTTTCGACCCACGCAGGGTCTTAATCAAATGCAAATACGAGGATCAGTTGCTCTTCACTTTAAATACACTGAGATCATCAACAGTAAAGAAGGACTCCAAGTACAGACACCAAGTTTAAACAATGTCAATCACCTTAGTTAATGCGTTGTTTCTCAAATATATATATATTCATGTAACAGAGAGTAAAACTCAACCATGTTTTTGTTGCATAGTCTGCTCTAAGCAAGGAAAGAGGAAGGGGAATCAGTATTACTGCCCCCAGTGTGGTTCTCAGCCAGGCCTATTTTTTCCAACTTGCTTTACATTGTACCATACAAAAGTGAAGTATTGGGAAATTGACTGAGGTCGAACTGCCCTAGTATATACCTTTCAATGGCTGTGCATGGATATTTACCTTCCATGGGCCACTACTGCTCTAAGCAAGGAACATTTCAAATTGTTTCCGCTAGTTGAGAAAAACGTGGACTTGCTTATAGCCTGCTTGACACCTTTATCCACCACCAGAACATGTTAGAGGTTCTGTTTGCCATTTGACAAATGCATTAAAGTCACCACACTGCACATAAAGGAGGACAGAACATAGGCCACACACAGGGATGCTGACACTGAGGATGCTGCCATGAGCCTTCTGGCAGGTTTGGTTTGCTCCACTTCTTGTATAAAGATACATTTTCAGTCATCAATTGGGTGAAATGTAAGGTGCACTCATGATGTCAAACCCCTAAAAAGCTGCAAACAAATAGTAAAATACATAGAGCCATATTTGTGACCTGGTTTGCGTCGCCCTTGCACCACGGAACGTGGTGCAAGAGTGATACAAACCTTAAATCAGATTTTGGAAGCCACGCAAAGTCACTTTGCGTGGCTTTGAGTGGTTTCAAAAATCTGGAGTAATGCAACTCAGCGCAAATCGCTGCGTTGCGTTATTCTGCCCTGGCTAGGCGTTCCATGGGCGTTGCATGGGTATTCCTAAGCAACTCCCATGGTTTTTCTATGTAAACCTTGTAGACCTTGTAAACCTGGGATTGCGCCAAAAAGATGCGCCTCCCCAGGGGAGGCGTAATGAGAAGAAATATCTTTATTTCTCCTCGTTACTTCCTCTTTCTATGTGTTAGACCTGGCACCATTGGCGTGGGTCTCCCTTCCATTTTTTTACTGTTGCCTCTTGTGTTTTTGCTATGTTTTTGCTGATCTAGATGCTTTGGGCACTTTGCCACTGCTATTCAGTGCCAAAGTGCAAGTGCTCCCTATTGTAAATGGTTGTATGGATTAGTGATTCCATGATTGGTTATTTGATTTACTTGTAAGTCACTAGTACAGTGCACCATGTGTGCCCAGGGCCTGTAAATCAAATGCTGCTGGTGGGCTTGCAGCACTGGTTGTGCCACCCACAGAAGTAGCTGGTAAAATATGGCTCAGGCCTGCTATTGCAGAGCCTGTGTGCAGTCTGGGACTGCCACCCACTTGCCAGTCCCTAAACCTTTCCTTTTCTACATATTAGTCACCCCTAAGGTAGGCCCAAGGGCAGGGTGCATTGTATGTGAAAGGTAGGACATGCCCTGATGTGTGTGGCATGTCCTGATAGTGAATTACAGCCAATTTCGTTTTTAACTATTGCAAGGCTATCTGTTCCCATAGGCCAGGATGGGCAGTTTGATTATAACATCTTATCTGACCCTAGGAACAAGATCGGAAAATAAAGTTTAGTATGCCTGAACTCAGAATGTTAAAATACATCTTTTAGTAGGGGTGATTTTCACATTCTTTGTTTGAAAATACCACTTTTAGAAAGTAGGTATTTTCTTGCCTAACCATCCAGCCTGCCTCTGCTAGGTTTGTGTATTCCATGTCTGGTTTGTGAGTGACAGGGGGGCTGGAGAGGGCCTTGGCTCCAGCAGTCTGATGGGTCAGGGATGGGCTGAATAGGACCTGCATTGAATAGAGAGTAGGGGGAGGAGATTTCCTTTCACTGACTTGAGCCCTCATAGAATAGAGAGTAGGGGGAGGAGTTTTCCTTTCAGCTACCTTGGCCAGGTCTGCTTTCAACAATGCTGTCTCCGCCTCCTGCCAGGAAGCTGCACCAGGGAGGACAGAACTGGTTTTGGCTGGGTACAGACACTCTCTGCCTTCAGAGACAAAGGATTTGTGTGTATGAAAAGGGGGACCCAGGCCCCAGAACTTTAGATCACTTCTGGGAAATCAAGAGGAAACCTTTGCCAAGGACACGAGCCGGATAAGCTGAGGAGGAATACTGCCCCTGTGCCTGTTTGCTGCCTGGGGTTGGCCTGCAGTGGCTGCTTGCTGCCAAGGAAAGGAGAAGAAAGACTTTGCTGTTTTGCTTTGTCACCTGCTTGAAGAAAAGATCTCCAAGGGCTTGAAACTGAGCTAGCCTCCTGTTCTGAAGTCTCAGGAACACAAAGACTTCACCCCTTCTGTCTACATCCATCTGGAACTGCTGTTTCAGCTGCTACAGAAGGAAATTGCAACACCGACGCCGGCGAGCGACGCCGTAACCTGCACCGAAGCCGTGGGCACTGCTCGTGAAGAGCACAATGCACCGCCCCGAATTGCACCGTAGGCCCGACGCCTGCTAACGCCATGCCGCATCGACTCCGAAGCCGTCAACGAGGCCGCTGCCTGCACCGAAGCCGTGGACACCGCTCGTGACATCTACAACGCACCGTCCCGACTGGCACCGCAGCCCCGACTTCACCAACGCAGTGCTTCATCAACGCGGAGCCGATCCTCGACGTGGGTTACTCCTGAATCCATTGACACCGCATCCTCGTAAGGAACCGCCGCCTCGCCGCCATTCGTGACGCCACCTCCCCAACACAGTAAGGAACCAACGTCTCACCTCCCCTGCGCTGCAGTAAGGAATCGAGGCATCACCTCCCCTGGGGTCGTAAGGAACCGACGCCGCCGGCACCAACAAAGCATCACCTCCCCGACGCCGTGCACCGTCTTTGCTTTCATCGCTTTTCCAAGGTACTGTTCTTTGTGGGTCTGTTGGACTCCGGGCCCGACGCCGCGTACCTCGCGGTCGGCGCCGTACTTTGGGGATTTTCATCTGTCACGACATCGTAATAGCTCCAGGTGGAGTTATTTGTTGCTAGAGACTGCATTTAAGTGAATAACCTATTTTTAAGGATATTTTTGATACTATACTGTGGATTTTTGTCGTTTTGGTCTTGTGTTAAGTTTAGATAAAGATTACTTATTTTTCTAAACTGGTGTGGTGTCCATCTGTAGTGTTTCACTGTGTTACTGTATGTGTTCACAAATGCTTTACACACTGCCTCTGAGATAAGCATGTCTGCTCGTGCCAAACTACCAAGGGGGTGAGCAGGGGTTATTTTAGGAGTGTATCCCCCTTACCCTGACTAGAAGCAAGGGTCCCTATTTGGACAAAGGTGCAAACCATTGCCAACTAGAGACCCCCATTTCTAACATTGGTGGCAGCGGTGGGATTCTGGACTTGCATTTGTGACTCATATACAGTGATTGGTGTACACTACTAGTGAGTGCAGACCATAACGCGACCACATACATTTTGGTAATACTTTCTTTTTTTTAGAACTTCTATTTTTATTGAGAACTGCCAATTTTTCACCATGAGCAAAGTAGCATCCATTGCATCTGTGGATATTGAATTTGAAGAAGAGAGGGTTGATACCTACACTGTGCCACACCTCAAAGCTGTTTGCAAGAAATTTAAAATCTCTATGAGAGGCCTCACCAGGAAGGAGGAATACCAAAAGGCGCTGAGGGCCTGGTTGGAATCTAGGAATGCCAGTGAGCATCCTGAAGAGCCTAGGGAGGAGGCAGAGAATTTAGATGTGCAGCTGGACGGGCCATTGGGCCTGGCTGGGGGGAAAGCACCTTCCAGAGTGGGCAGGAGTATTTCTTCAAAGGGCCCATCCCCAGAAGAGCTGGAGGACAGGGAGAAAAGCAGAGTGCATGAGATGGAGCTAACCAAGCTCAAAGTGGGGAGTCAGAATGACATAGAAAATAAGAAATTGGAGTTAGAAAATAAGAGGATAGCCATAGAAGAAAGGAAGATGCTTTTAGAGCATGAGAGAGTGGTGAGGGAGCTGGAGCTCAAAGCAAAGAGTTTAGAGATCACTCTCTCTGGTGGCAGCACAACGTCAGTGCCTGTAGAACGTAAAGTATCCATTCCCAAAGAGGTTATTAAGGACTTTATGAAGCATGAGGACATTGGGCAGTGGTTTAAGGCCTACGAGGTAGCAGTGAAGTGCCACCGGGTCTCTGAGAGAGATTGGGGAGCAGGGTTGTGGAACCGCTTTCCGAGTGAAGGAAGGGAAACCCTACTAGCTCTGCCCAATGAGGATCAGATGTCCTATGCCCCCATGAAGGAAGCCTTGGTAGCCAGGTATGGATTGACCCCAGAGCTTTATAGGCAGAAATGTAGGAATTGCAAGAAGCTGGAGTCTAGTACCTGGGTGGAGTATGTGTCTTTTTTTTGCAGAGCATTGGATGGTTGGGAGAAGTGTAGCAAAGTGAATGATTTTCAGGCGCTCTATGATTTGGTTGCATGGGAGCACTTGTCCAGTAATTGTTTTCCAGAGCTATGCCAGCACCTGATTGACAGCAAGCTAACTGTGCCCAGAGAGCTTGCTGTGGAGGCGGACCGCTGGGTCAGTACCAGGGTCCACAAGGTTCATGTGGGAGACTTCGCCAAAGGTGGGCAGGGTCCCCAGCAGAAGAGTGGGGGGGACAAGGGTAAACAGAAGGAGTTCCAGAAAGGGCCCCAAAGTAATCCCCAAGGGAACCAAGGGAAAGGTTCCCAGCCTCCCGCTGAGAAAAGACCATGGGTCCCGCCAGGTAAGACTGTGCAGAAGGGTCCCAAAGTCTGTTTTAGATGTGGTCAGGAGGGTCACTTCAGGGGAGACCCCAAGTGTCCCAAACCAGTTGCCACTGCACTCACTGGTGCACCGCCTCGGGAAATGGCTAGTGTAGCCTTGGGGGAGGAGTTGGGTGCCCAAGGTGGGTGGGGTCCTGCAGAGATGTCCCTAGTCTCTTTAGGAGACAGTGAGATGGTCCCTAGAACTCAACTGCCTGATAACACTAAGAAGTACAGGCAGTGGGTGACCATCAATGGCCATAGGGTGGAGGCTCTGAGAGATACCGGAGCCAGTGTGACAGCTGTCAGTTGTCGGCTGGTGTCTGAAGAGCATGTGGTCCCCAATGCATTCTACCCTGTAAATGCTGCTGACAATTCAGAGAGCCACTGCAAGGTGGCTCAGGTTCCCTTTCAGTGGGGGGGGGGTCCCAGGTACCTTCCAAGTAGCTGTGAGGCCAGCCATGCCTGTTGACTGTCTGCTAGGCAAGGATTTGGAGAGCTCCCCTTGGGCTAAGGTGGAGAGAAGGTCTCATTTGAAGATGTTGGGTCTGCCAGAGTGGGCATGTGTGACCACTCGGTCAATGGCAGCCGGTAAGGGTATTCAAGAGGACCTGGAGCCTGAAAGTGTGGCCCAGGTGCCTGCCTTAAAGAGAAGAGGCAGGGGGCGTGGGAAACCGGCCCCCGAAGTTCCCACGGTCCAGAAGGAGGCAGACCTTGAGGGGGATGCCCTGGAGCCTACAGGGGAACAGGTAGCTGAACTGGGGGACCTGCCTGAGCTGACCCATTGGCAGCAGGAAGGAGGCCCCTCCAGGGAAGAGTTCTGCGAGGAGCAGAAGAAGTACCCTTCTCTTGTGGGTTTGCGGCAACAGGCCACAAACCAGGCAGCAGGTGATCAGCCTGGATCACTTTGGATCTACTGGGAGAATGGTCTCCTGTATAGCGAGCCTAAGGTTGCTGAGCCTGGGTCAGCCCGTGTGCTGGTGGTACCCCAGCGCTTCAGAGCCTTCCTACTGGGTCTGGCTCATGATGTGCCTTTAGCAGGACATTTGGGGCAAGACAAGACCTTTGAAAGGCTTGTCACCCATTTTTATTGGCCCCAAATGCGCAAGAGTTCAGATACTCATTGCAGGACCTGTCAGACTTGCCAGGCAAGTGGTAAGAGTGGGAGGAAGCACAAGGCTCCTCTCCAGCCTTTCCCTGTGGTCAGCACCCCCTTTGAAAGGGTGTGCATTGACATTGTGGGGCCTCTGGATCCCAAGACAGCCATGGGCAACAGGTTCATCCTGGTCTTGGTGGACCATGCCACCCGGTACCCATCCCTCTCAGGACGGTGACGGCCCCCGTGGTGGGTCGTGCGTTGAGGGGGATTTTCTCCTGTGTGGGGTTCGACCAGAGAGGTGGTGTCAGACCATGGTACCATCTTCATATCCAAGTATATGAAGTCCCTGTGGCAGGAGTGTGGTGTAACCTACAAGTTCACCACTCCTTACAACCCCCAAGGTAATGGGCTGGTTGAGAGATTCAACCGGACCCTAAAAGGCATGATTATGGGTCTTGAGGAACCTATGAGGCGTAAGTGGGACATCCTCTTGCCATGCCTTCTGTTTGCTTACAGAGAGGTGCCACAGAAGTCCTTAGGGTTCAGCCCCTTTGATCTGCTGTACGGTCACCCTGTAAGAGGACCTCTGAGTTTGGTAAAAGAAGGCTGGGAGAAAGCTCCCTGGAAACCTCCCCAGGATGTATATAGCTACATGCTGGCCTTCAGAAACCAACCCAAGCATTTCAGGCAACTCGCTCAGGCGAATCTGGAAGCCAGCCAGGAGGAGATGAAATGGTGGTACGATCAGAATGCCACTCTGATCGAGTTTCAGCCTGGCCAGAAAGTGTGGGTCATGGCCCCCGTGGAGCCTTGTGCGCTCAAGGATAAGTGGACCGGACCATTTGAGGTGGTGGAGCACAAGAGTGATGTCACCTACTTGGTGGACTTGCGATCTCCTAGGAACCCTTTGCAGGTCCTGCATGTAAACCGCCTGAAGCCCCATTTGGAGAGGTCCGAAGTGGGCATGCTCCTAGCGACAGATGATGGAATGGAGGAGGAGACTGAGCCTCTTCCTGACCTCCTGTCTGCAACAGAGCAATATGGGTCAGTGGATGGTGTAAACCTCTCTTCCACCCTGACCCCTGAGCAGCAAGATGACTGTCGCCAACTGCTGGGACAGTTTCCTGATCTGTTCTCCCTGACTCCCAGTGTCACTAAGTGGTGTGTCCATGATGTAGACACTGGGGACAATCCTCCTGTTAAGCACAAAACATACAGAGTGACTGACAGGGTGAGAGCTTGCATCAAGGAGGAGGTCTCCAAGATGTTTGCATTGGGGTGATTGAGTCCTCTAACAGCCCTTGGGCCAGCCCAGTGGTCTTGGTCCCAAAGGCTGCCGCGCCTGGTGCCACACCCGAACTCCGGTTCTGTGTGGACTACCGAGGACTCAATTCAGTCACCAGGACTGATGCGCACCCCATCCCCAGAGCTGATGAGCTCATTGATCGGTTAGGGGTTGACCGGTACCTCAGTACGTTTGACTTGACGTCTGGGCACTGGCAGATCGCCTTAACTGATGGGGCAAAAGAGAGGTCAGCATTCTCCACACCAGATGGGCACTACCAATTCCGGGTTATGCCCTTTGGGATGAAGAATGCCCCTACCACCTTTCAGAGGTTGGTCAACCAGGTGTTGGCTGGACTGGAGGATTTCAGTGCCGCCTACCTGGATGACATTGCAGTGTTCAGCGCCAGTTGGGAAGAACATCTGCACCACCTCTGGGAAGTGTTGATGGCACTGCGGAGGGCAGGCACCATGATCAAGGCGAGTAAGTGCCAAATCGGGCAGGGTTCTGTGGTGTACTTGGGACACCAGGTTGGGAGCGGCCAGGTGGCGCCCCTACAGCCCAAAATTGATACCATCCTGGCTTGGGAACCCCCCAAGACCCAGACAGAGGTGAAAGCCTTTTTAGGACTCACTGGGTACTACAGGAGGTTTGTCAAGGGGTATGGCAGCATTGTTGCACCCTTGACAGAGCTGACTTCCAGGAAGCAGCCCAAGAAAGTGAACTGGACTGACACCTGTCAGAAAGCTTTTTATGCCCTGAAGGCTGCCATGTGCACAGCGCCCGTGCTTCAGGCGCCCAACTTCTCAAAAGAGTTCATTGTGCAGACAGACGCTTCAGAGCATGGTGTAGGGGCTGTACTTTCACAGATGAATGAGGAGGGCCTAGACCAACCTGTAGCCTTCATCAGTAGGAGGTTACTTCCACGGGAACAGAGGTGGAGTGCAATTGAGCGTGAGGCATTTGCTGTGGTCTGGGCACTGAAGAAGTTGAGACCATACTTGTTTGGGGCTCACTTCTGGGTTCAGACAGACCACAGGCCCCTCAGATGGTTGATGCAGATGAGGGGTGAGAATCCAAAGCTGTTGAGGTGGTCCATTTCCCTACAGGGGATGGACTTCACGGTGGAACACCGCCCTGGTACAGAGCACGCCAATGCTGATGGTCTGTCCAGATGTTTCCGCCTTAGTGAAGAGAACTCCCAATAGGGTGGGTAGTTCTCCCCACATTTCAGCTGGAGGGGACACGTGTTAGACCTGGCACAATTGGCGTGGGTCTCCCTTCCACTTTTTTACTGTTGCCTACTGTGTTTTTGCTATGTTTGTGCTGGTCTAGATGCTTTGGGCACTTTGCCACTGCTATTCAGTGCCAAAGTGCAAGTGCTACCTATTGTAAATGGTTGTATGGATTAGTGATTCCATGATTGGTTATTTGATTTACTTGTCAGTCCCTAGTACAGTGCACCATGTGTGCCCAGGGCCTGTAAATCAAATGCTGCTGGTGGGCTTGCAGCACTGGTTGTGCCACCCACAGAAGTAGCTTGTAAAATATGGCTCAGGCCTGCTATTGCAGAGCCTGTGTGCAGTCTGGGACTGCCATGTTGACTTGGCAAGTGTACCCACTTGCCAGTCCCTAAACCTTCCCTTTTCTACATATTAGTCACCCCTAAGGTAGGCCCAAGGGCAGGGTGCATTGTATGTGAAAGGTAGGACATGCCCTGATGTGTGTGGCATGTCCTGATAGTGAAATACAGCCAATTTCGTTTTTCACTATTGCAAGGCTATCTGTTCCCATAGGCCAGAATGGGCAGTTTGATTATAATATCTTATAATCCTAACTGACCCTAGGAACAAGATAGGAAAATAAAGTTTAGTATGCCTGAACTCAGAATGTTAAAATACATCTTTTAGTATGGGTGATTTTCACATTCTGTGTTTGAAAATACCACTTTTAGAAAGTAGGTATTTTCTTGCCTAACCATCCAGCCTGCCTCTGCTAGGTTTGTGTATTCCATGTCTGGTTTGTGAGTGACAGGGGGGCTGGAGAGGGCCTTGGCTCCAGCAGTCTGATGTTTCAGGGCTGGGCTGAATATGACCTGCATTGAATAGAGAGTAGGGGGAGGAGATTTCCTTTCACTGACTTGAGCCCTCATAGAATAGAGAGTAGGGGGAGGAGTTTTCCTTTCAGCTACCTGGGCCAGGTCTGTTTTCAACAATGCTGTCTCCACCTCCTGCCAGGAAGCTGCACCAGGGAGGACAGAACTGGTTTTGGCTGGGTACAGACACTCTCTGCCTTCAGAGACAAAGAATTTGTGTGTATAAAAAATGGGGACCCAGACCCCAGAACTTAAGATCACTTCTGGGAAATCAAGAGGAAACCTTTGCCAAGGAGAAGAGCCGGATAAGCTGAGGAGGAATACTGCCCCTGTGCCTGTTTGCTGCCTGGGGTTGGCCTGCAGTGGCTGCTTGCTGCCAAGGAAAGGAGAAGAAGGACTTTGCTGTTTTGCTTTGTCACCTGCTTGAAGAAAAGATCTCCAATGGCTTGAAACTGAGCTTGCCTCCTGTTCTGAAGTCTTAGGAACACAAAGACTTCACCCCTTCTGTCTACAGGCATCTGGAACTTCTGTTTCAGCTGCTACAGAAGGAAATTGCAACACCGACGCCGGCGAGCGACGCCGTAACCTGCACCGAAGCCGTGGGCAGCGCTCGTGAAGAGCACAACGCACTGCCCCGGCTTGCACCGTAGGCCCGACGCCTGCTAACGCCGTGCCGCATCGACTCCGAAGCCGTCAACGAGGCCGCTGCCTGCACCGAAGCCGAGGACACCGCTCGTGACATCTACGACGCACCGTCCCGACTGGCACCGCAGCCCCGACTTCACCAACACAGTGCTTCATCAACGCGGAGCCGATCCTCGACGTGGGTGACTCCTGAATCCATCGACACCGCACCGTCGTAAGGAACCGATGCCTCGCCGCCATTCGTGACGCCACCTCCCTGACACAGTAAGGAACCGACGTCTCACCTCCCCTGCGCTGCAGTAAGGAACCGAGGCATCACCTCCCCTGGGGTCGTAAGGAACCGACGCCGCCGGCCCCAACAAAGCATCACCTCCCCTATGCCGTGCACCGTCTTTGCTTTCATTGCTTTTCCAAGGTACTGTTCTTTGTGGGTCTGTTGGACTCCCGGCCCGACGCCGCGCACCTCGTGGTCGGCGCCTTACTTTGGGGATTTTCAACTGTCACGACGTCGTAATAGCGCCAGTGGAGTTATTTGTTGCTAGAGACTGCATTTAAGTGAATAACCTGTTTTTAAGGATATTTTTGATACTATACAGTGGATTTTTGTCGTTTTGGTCTTGTGTTAAGTTTAGATAAAGATTACTTATTTTTCTAAACTGGTGTGGTGTCCATCTGTAGTGTTTCACTGTGTGTGTTACTGTATGTGTTCACAAATGCTTTACACACTGCCTCTGAGATAAGCCTGTCTGCTCGTGCCAAGCTACCAAGGGGGTGAGCAGGGGTTATTTTAGGAGTGTATCCCCCTTACCCTGACTACAAGCAAGGGTCCCTATTTGGACAAAGGTGCAAACCATTGCCAACTAAAGACCCCCATTTCTAACACTATGCATGCTGAATTATGCAGCACACATAGAAAGAGGAGTATGCCTCTCAGGATTGTTTTTGTGCAGGAAGGTGTCCTGTCCTGCACAAAAGCAATCCGGCATGCAACGCATTCAACCTTGCACTATGGTGCAAGGGTGCCTGCATTGGTGCTAGGCTGCCAAAAGGGCATCAGCACAAGGGGAAAAGTCAGAAATGAGCCATATGCCTTAAATACAGCACATTCCTGCCCTTCCCCAGTGACACCACTATTCCATAAATATGCCCCATAGTGTTTTAACAGGAGAATGCGCACAGAACTGAAAAATGTCTAGGATGTATTTTAAGACATGATTGGTTCAAGAATTGTGCTTCATAAGATGGAAGATAGATGCTGTTTTGTAGGAGACACTAAACAAAGACATTAAACAGTATAGAAGCATCAGGGAAGCAGTATAATGGGAACATGAACTTAGAGCAAAAACTTCAGAAGTCATACACAGAAGTTTCCCAGAGGCCCAATTGACACTTGCACCCATTTTGCACCCCTGGCACACTTTAGTATTATGAATGGGATCACAGACATATATGTGTAACCTTCTGCAAAGCTAACAGATAGACGACCTGTTTCAAAGTAGAGATCTGTTTGCTTTGTGAATGCTCATTTTATAATGTGGTTTGGGTGGATTATTCTGAAGAGAGTGCATACGGAGCAGACGGTACTGGGCATAACATTAGAAACAAAAGGTAGAGGAGGAAAGGAAGAGAGAAGAGAGCATTGTGAGACATCAGAAAAACTGTGTCAACGTTGTGGAAAAACAGGAAGCAAGCATAGAAGATGATAATGAGAAGGTGGAGAGAAAGACAGAGAAAAAAAAAGAGAGCAAGAGAAAGAGAGACAGAGAGAAAAAAATAGAAATAAGCCGGTTAGTAGAGAAACTGTTATGAGTCTGGTGACCCTTTGTTACCTGCTACACTGCCTGTAGCTGTCCCACAGCTAGAGGTCAAAGGTCTTTGCAGTTTTATCCTCCAAACTGAAGAATGTCTAGAGGAGGAGGGGCTGGTTTGGACGGGATGTACCTGTGATGGGAGTGATGTACTAATTGATACCTACCTTTCTATGGACTCACTTGTCCACAGCTACTGTTTGACTTCCGCTGGATTGTGTTCCATGGTAAATTTTAATAAACAGTGTTATACCAAAAGGTATTTGCATTTTTATGACACTGCTGTGCCTTCCGCATTTCACTGAGACAAGTAATTGCATGTCTTTCTATGCTATAAGGGAGGTAAAAGGTAGCATTTTCTTTGCTTTGGAAGGTTATAAGATAATCAGCCAGACGTTTTAAACTAGTCTCTGCACAATTTCATTCATCAAGACTCATGTATTTGCTACATTGATTTTTTTTGTTAGATGTGAATTCCGAGCCAGGGGTGGCTCCTCCATTATGGTGGAGGAGCGTCTCCCCACTGCTGAAAGGCAGCAGATAAAAATGTAAATTATAATAAAACTATTTTATTATTATTTTATTTTTCACTTACTCAGCCGAGTCCATCTAGGGAGGGGCGGGCCAAGCTCTGCATCAGCAGCAGCCAGGCCCAGGGAAGAGGAGTGGTAGGTGCACTGTAAGTGCATTTCAGTTTGGCCGTCCATCTTAGGATGGCCAAAGAGGCATGCGCACTTACATTTCTCCAACCCAGCTGTCTTGCACAGCCAGTTGGCAGAAGATTCACAGGCTCCCTGTCCCTAACTGAGCGGCATTTCAGCCCACTCAGAACAATCCCAGTGCTTCTCTCATGATGGGTATTAGCATGAGAGCAGCGTCTGGATTGGGAGGTGGGGAGCAGAGGAGCACTGAGGTGGCAACCGGGAGTGGCAGGTAAGTTCTTTTTTTAGTTTTTATTATCCCCCCACGCTGCCCACCAAGTTTCAGTGGCAGCAACTGCCACTGTTAAGAGCACATTGCATTTGGGGGTGGAGGGTAATTTTTTGTATTACAAAGCAAAGTTTTGTGAAAATTCTCCTTATTGCTTTTTACATAGTTTGCAGAGTTTTCCTCTTGTTCTTCAACTTCGCCCCTTGCATTTTTAACCCCTGCACTTACTGGTATAGCGAGTGAATATTCTGAGCACAAAGTAGCTGAGACCGTTTGTCGCTGACAATGGCTAGTTTTATATATATATTACCTACTGGCAGTCGCCAGTAGGTAGTTATGGTTAGGACCTTGTTTCTATTCAAAAAGCGTTTTTTCTTTTGCCAATATCTTTGGCGCCGTTTGACGAATCATCGCGAAATTTTCAAAACTAATGGTTCACTGAGGTCAGCTCCTGTCTTGAAGGTTTCGGGGTGATTCGTCAAGTGGGGGACGAGAAAAAAGGGGGGTCCCAAAACACGTTTTCCCCATGTTAATTTCTATAGGAAACTTTAGACAAAGCTACAGCCCGAACTGTTGAACGGAATGACACCAAATTTGGCAAAAAGGTAGGTCTTGGTCTAGAAACCGTGCTTTATTTAAATGGTGTAAATCCGTTCAGTAGTTGCTGAGAAATTCAAAAAATAAAAATGTATATATCTGAGCACTGAGGAGGATTCGCGAACCCTCCAGAGCACGAGCTTCATTCTGATTGGCTGCCAACACTCCAAACCAGAATGTGTTGGCAGCCATCTTGTGACTCGGTAACCGAGTTACAAGAAATCAGTTAAAAAAAGGCTACAAAAAAGAAAAGGGGGCAGGGTAGAAACACCCTGACCCCCTAGGCCTGCTCAGGGGGTCCCACAAGGACCCCCAGGGCCAAAACAAGCATTATTTTTTTTTTTATAATTTCAGCCGAATTCGTGCTGGGTGCCCGAATCCGGCCGAAATTATAAAAAAAAACGAAGCGCGGACTCCTGCGCTTCGTTTTAATCAGACCCCGGGTGGGCCAGGTTCCGGGGGCAATGAAAAAATATATGTAGCGGGGGCCCCCGCAGCTCCGGGGACCGCCACCTCCCCGGGGCATGATTCATATTATGTGGGGGCACGCGGCCACCCCGCAGCCCTGGGGACCGCCACCTCCCTGGGGCTTGTATCAATTATGCATGGGGGGGCTTCTGCCATCCCACGCTGCCCCGGGGACCACCACCTCCCTGGGGCATATGTCTTATTATGTGCGGGAGGCCTCATGGGCCCCCAAGACCCGGGGACTGCCACTTACCCGGTGCTTCAATATAAATAAAAGTGTGGGGGGGCTTCTGCCCCCCCCACACTGCCCCGGGGACACCACCTCCCCGGGGCATTGAATAAAATAAATACAGGAGTCCGTAGCAGACCCCCAGCCCCGGGGACCACCACCTCCCCGGGGCTTTAAATATGTTGGAGGGGGGCCACGCGGCCCCCCTCGTGGAGCCCTCCTTGGCCCTGGGGACCGCCACCACCCAGGGCCAGCTCTGGTAATGTCCTGGGGTGCCCACCTCCGGGACATTGAAGTTTGCAATGGCAGGGCGGGAGCACGTCTCCCACCCTGCCATTGCAAACTATGCTTCTCTTCATGGAAGCGAGAGCAGAAAACCTGCTCTTGCTTCCATGAAGAGAAGCAGATTGCTTTTGGACAAGGGGAGCTGCATGTTAGCATGTCCAAAAGCAATGTCGGCTCCCACAGGAGGCAGGGAGCCGGCAGGGACTGTGGGGGCATTGGGGCTCTGCAAACGCGACTACCAGTTGAAGAAGCATTTGCAATGTAATAGGTTTCGCATTCGCGAGAGTTAGAGCTATTGGTGTTGTAAATGTAAAAGTGTTTTATTAATGTTTCTTGGAGTGGAGTGGATGTAGGTTGTGTCTAGTGGAATTATGTGGTATGTTGTGCAGTGAAATTATGTGGATAGAAAGTATGTGGTATTTAGTGTATAGGAATTAAGTGGAGTGGGATTTAGTGTTATGGAGAGTATTTGTGTGGTATGATAGTCTATATTGTGGAGTTGTAACCTCAGGTTTAGTCTTCCTCGTTTCCATAGAAGATAAACTATAAACTGAATGAGACAAAAAAAAGAAGGAACCACTGAGGAGCACTTCTGGACCTAGTCAGATGTATGAGCAGGGCCACTGGAATTATGCGACTGTTTGGCTGCACTGACTTTTGCACAATTATACATTTTCTGCATTTGCCACATAATCCATTATCTGCTGCATATTCTGCAGATATAAACAAAAAAAATATAGTTTCTTGCTCAAACGTTACCAAAAATGCAGCGACAAGTGTTACAGCGTGGTGGAAGGCCCTTTGCAAACCTAGAATGGTCACCTGTTACTTATTGCTAAATGTGGGTATTAAATTGGTACTAACGGTGTGTAAACCACTCTTGCTTCTTTCTGTACCTCTCTTGACTCTTTCTGCATTTCTGTTGCTTCTTTCTGCACCTTTCTTTCTTTTTCTGCACTTCTTTTGCCTCGTTCTGCTCATCTCTTGCTGTTTCTGCACCTCTTTTGCCTCTTTCTGCACCCCTGTTGCCTCTTTCTGCACCTCACTTGCTTCTTTGTGCACCCCTCTTGCCTCTTTCTGCACCTCTCCTGCCTCTTTCTGCACCTCTGTACCTTCTTTCTGCACTTTTTTGGTTTCTTTCTGCACCTCTCTTGCTTCTTTCTGCACCCCTCTTGCCTCTTTCTCCACCCCTCTTCCCTCATTCTGCACATCTCTTGCTTCTTTTTGCATATTTCTTACTTCTTTCTGCACCCTTGTGCCTCTTTCTGCACCCCTTGTGCTTCTTTCTGCACCTCTCTTCTCTCTTTCTGCACTCCTCTTGCCTCTTTCTGCACATCTGTCCTTGTTTCTGCACTTCTTTTGTTTCTTTCTGCACCTCTCTTGCTTCTCTCTGCTTCCCTCTTGCCTCTTTCTCCACCCCTCTTCCCCCTTTCTGCATCTCTTTTACTTCTTTCTGCACTTCTCCTGCTTCTTTCTGCACCCCTTGTGCCTCTTTCTGCACCCCTCTTCCCTCTTTCTGCACCCCTCTTGCCTCTTTCTACACCCCTGTTCCTTCTTTCTGCTCTTCTTTTGTTTCTTTCTGTACCCCTCTTGCTTCTTTCTGTACCCCTCTCACCACTTTCTCCACCCCTGTTCTCGCTTTTTGCATCTCAGTTGCTTCTTTCTGCACTTCTCTTGACTCTTTTTCCACCCCTCATCCCTCTTTCTGCACCTCGGTTGCTTCTTTCTGCACTTCTCTTGCTTCTTTCTGCACCTCTGTCCTTTCTTTCTGCAACCCTTGTGTCTCTTTCTGCACCCCTCTTCCTTCTTTCTGCTCCCCTCTTGCCTCTTTCTGCACCTCTGTTCCTTCTTTCTGCATTTCTTTTGTTTCTTTCTGCAACTCTCTTGCTTCTTTCTGTATCCCTATTGCCTGTTTCCCCTCCCCATGTCCCCCTTTCTGCATCTCTGTTGCTTCTTCATGCACTTCTCTTGCTTCTTTCTGCACCTCTCTTGCTTCTTTATGCACCCCTCATGCCTCTTTCTGCACCCCTCTTCCCTCTTTCTGCACTCCTCTTGCCTCTTTCTGTACCTCTGTTGCTTCTTTCTGCACTTCTTTTCTTTCTTTCTGCACCTCTCTTGCTTCTTTCTGCACCCCTCTTGCCTCTTTCTCCACCCCTCCTCCCCCTTTCTGCATCTTTGTTGCTTCTTTCTGCACTTCTCTTGCCTCTTTCTGCTCCTCTGTCCCTTCTTTCTGCAACCCTTGTGCCTCTTTCTGCACTCCTCTTCCCTCTTTCTGCTCCCCTCTTTTCTCTTTCTGCACCTCTGTTGCTTCTTTCTACACCTCTGTTGCTTCTTTCTGCGATACTCTTGCCTCTTTCTGCACTTCTCTTGCCTGTTTCTGTACCTCTCTTGCCTCTTTCTGCACCTCTCTTGCCTCTTTCTGCAACTCACTTGCTTCTTTCTGCAGCCCTCTTGCCTCTTTCTGCACCCCTCTTCCCTCTTTGTGCAACTCTCTTGCCTCTTTCTACACCTCTCTTCCCTCTTTCTGCACCACTCTTGCCTCTTTCTGTACCTCTGTTGCTTCTTTCTGCACTTCTCTTGCCTCTTTCTGCACCCTTCCTGCCTTTCAGCACCTCTGTTGGTTCTTTCTGCACTGCTCTTACTTCTATCTGCTACTCTCTTGCACATTTCTGCACCCCTCTTGCCTCTTTTTGCACCTCTCTTGCTTGTTTCTGCTCCTCTCTTGCATCTTTCTGCACCTGTTGCCTCTTTCTGCACCTCACTTGCTTCTTTCTGCACCCCTCTTGCCTCTTTCTGCACCCCTCTTTTCTCTTTCTGCACCTCTCTTGCCTCTTTCTGCACCCCTGTTCCCTCTTTCTGTACCTTCCCTGCATGTTTCTGCACCTCTCGCCTCTTTCTGTACCACTGTTGCTTCTTTCTGCATTTCTCTTGCTCTTTCTGCACCCTTTGCCCCTTTCAGCACCTCTGTTGCTTCTTTCTGCACTTCTCTTCCTTCTTTCTGCACCCCTCCTGCCTCTTTCTGTACCTCTCTTGCCTCTTTGTGCACCTCTCCTACCTCTTTCTGCACCCCTCTTGCCTCTTTTTGCACCTCTGTTGGTTCATTCTGCACTGCTCTTGCTTCTTTCTGCACCTCACTTGCCTCTTTCTGTACTTCTCTTGCTTCTTTCTACACTTCTGTTGCTTCTTTTAGCAATTCTCTTGCCTCTTTCTGCACTTCTCTTGCTTGTTTCTGCACCTCTCTTGCGTCTTTCTGCATCTCTGTTGCCTCTTTCTGCACCTCACTTGCTTCTTTCTGCACCCCTCTTGCCTCTTTCTGCATTCCTCTTCCCTCTTTCTGCACCTCTCTTGCCTCTTTTTACACCACTGTTGCTTCTTTCTGCACTTCTCTTGCCTCTTTCTGCAGCCTTCGAGCCTCTTTCAGCACCTCTGTTGCTTCTTTCTGCACTTCTCTTCCTTCTTTCTGTACCTCTCCTGCCTCTTTCTGTACCTCTCTTGCCTCTTTCTGCACCTCTCCTACCTCTTTCGGCACCCCTCTTGCCTCTTTTTGCACCTCTGTTAGTTCTTTCTGCACTGCTCTTGCTTCTTTCTGCACTTCTTTTGCAAATTTCTGTATCCCTTTTGCCTCTTTCTGCACCGCTCTTCCCTATTTCTCCACCTCTCTTGCTTCTTTCTGTACCACTCTTGCTTCTTTCTGCATTTCTCTTGCTCTTTCTGCACCCTTTGCCCCTTTCAGCACCTCTGTTGCTTCTTTCTGCATTTCTCTTCCTTCTTTCTGCACCCCTCCTGCCTCTTTCTGTACCTCTCTTGCTTCTTTGTGCACCTCTCCTACCTCTTTCTGCACCCCTCTTGCCTCTTTTTGCACCTCTCTTGCTTGTTTCTGCTCCTCTCTTGCATCTTTCTGCACCTGTTGCCTCTTTCTGCACCTCACTTGCTTCTTTCTGCATTTCACTTGCTTCTTTCTGCACTTCTCCTGCTTCTTTCTACACCTCTGTTGCTTCTTTCTGCCCTTCTCTTCCTTCCTTCTGCACCTCTCCTGCCTTTCTGTACCTCTCTTGCCTCTTTGTGCACCTCTCCTACCTCTTTCTGCACCCCTCTTGCCTCTTTTTGCACCTCTGTTAGTTCGTTCTGCACTGCTCTTGCTTCTTTCTGCACCTCGTTTGCAAATTTCTGTATCCCTCTTGCCTCTTTCTGCACCGCTCTTCCCTATTTCTCCACCTCTCTTGCTTCTTTATGCACTTCTCGTGCTTCTTTCTGCACTGCTCTTGCTTCTTTCTGTACCTCTCTTGCAAATTTCTGTATCCCTCTTACCTCTTTCTGCACCCCTGTCCCCTCTTTCTGTACCTTTCTTGCCTCTTTCTGCACCTCTCTTGCCTCTTTCTGCACTTCTCTTGCTTCTTTCCACACCTGTTGTTTCTTTCAGAAATTCTCTTGCCTCTTTCTGTACTTCTCTTGCTTGTTTCTGCACCTCTCTTGCGTCTTTCTGCACCTCTGTTGCCTCTTTCTGCACCTCACTTGCTTCTTTCTGCACCCCTCTTTCTGTACCTCTGTTGCTTCTTTCTGCATTTCTCTTCTTTCTTTCTGCAACTCTCTTGCTTCTTTCTGCACCTCTCTTGCTTCTTTCTGCACCCCTCTTGCCTCTTTCTCCACCCCTCCTCCCCCTTTCTGCATCTCTGTTGCTTCTTTCTGCACTTCTCTTGCCTCTTTCTGCTCCTCTGTCCCTTCTTTCTGCAACCCTTGTGCCTCTTTCTGCACTCCTCTCCCCTCTTTCTGCTCCCCTCTTGCTTCTTTCTGCACCTCTGTTGCTTCTTTCTGCAATTCTCTTGCCTCTTTCTGCACTTCTCTTGCCTGTTTCTGCACCTCTCTTGCCTGTTTCTGCACCTCTCTTGCCTCTTTCTGCACCTCACTTGCTTCTTTCTGCACCCCTCTTGCCTCTTTCAGCACCCCTCTTCCCTCTTTGTGCAACTCTCTTGCCTCTTTCTATACCTCTCTTCCCTCTTTCTGCACCACTCTTGCCTCTTTCTGTACCTCTGTTGCTTCTTTCTGCAATTCTCTGGCCTCTTTCTGCACCTCTGACTTAGAGGTAGTTTTAATCCCCCTGCCCTAATATGTACTAGGGGATTACAGGGGAGGTCATGCCAATCATAGGGGTACCCCAACCCATAGTGTACCCTAGTGTATGTAGGTGTTTTCACTGTATTCTAAGTGTCTTTCAGCATAGCACTGGCACCGGGCCTGGTTAGTCAGAGTCAGTTACCACCAGTACCAGTCAGCAAAAAGTTGGGGGCACAGGATGACTTTGCAACAAGGCTTCTTTCTGCACCTCTGTTGGTTCTTTCTGCATATCTCTTGCTTCTTTCTGTACCTTTCTTCATCTTTCTGGACTTCTGTTGGCTCTTTCTGCATTTCTCTTGCTTCTTTCTGCACTTTTCTTCCTCTTTCTGTACATGTCCTACCTCTGAAGGCATAGTTAGAAATTAGCATTTAAAAAACCTTTGAAATTCACTGAAAAACCATAGGTTTCAGGGATGTTATAGTTAGGGATTAGCATTTAAAAAGCCTTTGAAATTCACTGAAAAAACCATAGGTTTCAGGGACGTTATAGTTAGGGATAAGCATTTAAAAAACCTTAGAAATTCATTGAAAAAACCATAGGCTTCAGGGACGTTATAGTTAGAAATTAGCATTTAAAAAACCTTAGAAATTCACTGAAAAAACCACAGGTTTCAGGGACGTTATAGTTAGTTGGACATTTCAAACCAGAGAAATTCGACTGTTATAGTTAGTTGAGCTAACTATAACTCGCGCCCCCGCAATGCACTGCTGATGACGTCACATATTACATAATTCATGACATGGTCAGTGACATCACTGATGACATCACTGATGACATCACTGATGACATCATCCACGTGATAATCTGATGCACCTCCTCACACCCTAATATACCCTTTGATACACCCACTCTAAAATACAGACTACCATTTTCGAAACCATAGACACACCAATACCAGTTACTACATACCCACTCACTGATTCCTAGGTCTACACACATCCACTCATACAGTCACTCATACATGCAGTCACTCATCAACACAGCACTATCATATGCACTCATACACCTATACAGACACTCACACACTTCCACTCATCCATAGTTACTCACACACCTAGTCAGTCATGCAAAGAATCAATCACACTCCCATTTACTCACCTACACAGTTATACACACACCTCCTCACTCATTCATACAGATACTAACACATACTTACTCTTTTATACAATCACTGATACAAGCACACACTCATCCATACAGCCACTCTCACAATCACTCACTCTCACATATAGTCATTTATACACTCCAACACTCACATGCACTGCCTTTCACATATCTAGTTACTCACACATGTACCACTGAGACATCCATTCACTCACCAACACACCCATACATACACTCACCCACCCATACAGCCCTTCACAGATGCACTCTTGAACCCATATACCCAGTGAATCACCCACTCACACATCTATGCACAGAGTCACACCCCCCACCCACCCACACAGACACTCAGGCACCCATACAGATACTCAGACAACCAATCAATAACCCATATAGACACTCATGTATCTACTCACCAACCCTTGCAGCCGCTTACACACCAACTGACAGACTGATACAGACATTCACACAGTTTAGTCACTTACCCATGCATTCAGTAAGACACTTTTAATCACTCACTTATACAGTCAGTCACGCACCTACTAAATCATCCATTCAGACACTTATACACCCACTCATTCTTCAATACACCTTGGCATGTATATATATATAAAACATATTTAAACTTTACAGAAACACATAGTCACTGGATTATGTCATCAGTGATGTCACTGACCATGTCATGAATGATGTAATATGTGACGTCATCAGCAGTGCATTGCGGGGGCGCGAGTTATAGTTAGCTCAACTAACTATAACGGACGAATTTCTCTGGTTTTGTACGAGTGAAATGTCCAACTAACTATAACATCCCTGAAACCTGTGGTTTTTTCAGTGAATTTCTAAGGTTTTTTAAATGGTAATTTCTAACTATAACGTCCCTGAAACCTATGGTTTTTTCAGTGAATTTCCAAGGTTTTTTAAATGCTAATCCCTAACTATAACATCCCTGAAACCTATGTTTTTTTCCGTGAATATATATATAAATAAATAAATATATATATATTTATATATATGAGAAATACACGAAGTGGAACAAAAGGTTTGCACTTTTCACACCCCAAGTGCCTTACGTTTGCCCCGTTCTAAGTTTACAGGCCAACCATAGGCATTAATAGGGGACAATTGTTAACTCCATTTTGACGGAATGTCAAGTAGCTATTAGATGAGCGCTTCCTCTGTGGGTGTTACTGACACACAGCACCTTGTCTGTATGTCCAGTATGATGATCACCCATGTGTTCTTAGCAGTGAACACTACCCAAGAAAGTTTTGTATATCTAGCCCTGGCCCAGCAGCAGCTTATTCCCAGGACTCGTGAGTCCCTGATTGTCAAAACTCATAGATCAAAAAGAGCGCACTTTTGCACAATTACACATTCCCATAGCTCCTTGATAATGTGGTGAAAACTTTTGGGCGCTTTGATATATGCATTGTCTTAGACAATGTTTAACTTGTAATGCACGTTTCTCTATTTTATTACCTTCTTAGTCAGTTCACAAAACATTAAAATGGTTTAGTTACAACATGATTCTGTTTAACAGCGTAATTGTAGTTTTGTGTTTCTGTAAAGCATTGTGATTTTCCTGCTCCCCAGGGTCGCCGTCTGCATATAGTAAACATTCAGCATACACAGCAACGGATGGTCGTGAATATCTTGAGTAGGCATTATGGCATTTCCTTGGTCTATTACAGAGGTGTGCAGTGAAGGGAGCATCTCAAGTGATGGGATGCATGCAGTGGAGCAGCCTCCTAAAATAAGCTATGGCTCACAGAAGATTTCCTGTGTTCAGAGAAAATTGCAACTAATGGATACCGAAAACCAGCCAAGAACCCCAGGATACCATTGTAAATGTCAGCCAGTGTTTTTTATAGCCTTCTTCCAAGTATAATAGAAATTGCACTTTTATAGCCCCTGTATAATGGGAATAGTACGTGTATTTAGAGACATCTTTTGAATGCCAAATTTAATGGACTGCAAGCAATAATGAATCTTCAGTAACCACAAAAGCCCTGGAAGCATATCTTTACAATTAACAGGCATATCTCATAGGCAGAGCATGTAATGTTGGTGTCAGACCCCATTCAGGAGGCCAAGGGCCAGGAATGGGACACTGGACACAGCCATGGGGCTGGGGTTATTTGCATCTGCCGTCCAGGGGCCTGTCCTACTGAAACTCTGCCAACTGGGCCAAGTACAACCCTTTCAACATTTGACTCTCAGTGGTAGCGATGACGAGCAGTTACAGGCTTCTCAGGGATGTTTGTGTGGGGTTACTCAGGCTCAGCATTCAACTAATGGCCCAAACAGTGCAATGAGGTAAATTTCCAGCCCAGTGCTTCTACTACATGCTACAATCACATTGAACTATCTTATTTGCGGGTGAGAATCTTATGCGCTTTAAAGTGGGTACTTCCCCGTCTAGGTATTCTTCCCACTCCTGCCTCCCTTTCCTCAGTCTCAGGGTCCTGGGGTTTCTCTGGTGAAGCATCTAATTTGAGGTTGCAGAGGTCTCCTTCCACCTCTCAGCATACATTCACTGAGGTCAGCCAGTTCTTTTAGTGTCTCATCTGTTCTGCTGGTGCGGCTCGATGGCCGCGGTGAATGTTCTCATAGGATGCAGGTTCCCCGGCAGTGGGTGCGGCCTAGACACACAGCACACGGCAGTCCCACTTTTAGCCAGTGACTTACAGCAGCCCACTTAGTCTCAGGAAGGCCGCTGCATGAGCAGGTGTTTCTGTCAGTGACCTCCTGCTGGGATCCTGAGGTAGGTCAGTGCAGGCCTGCCTCAGGGAGTCGACAGACCCAGTCCCATTGTTCTAGAGAGACTTAGTGAGTTGTGCTGGAGTCTCCCTATGTTCTAGCAGTTGGCAGTCCTTTTCTCCAAGTATGAGGTTCTGGTGTCAACAACACACTTCCAGCCATTTCCCTAGGTCACGGTGGCAGTAGCCTGATCAGGCGATGAGTTATTTGGTGCTGCAGCGCCAGGAGCCATCTTCAGTACAAAGTGTTGCAAGGCAGCGGCCTATCTGCTTCAGAGTATACCTTCCTCCTGGGCACTTCTTGGGTAGTGTTGGGTTCTCTACTCACTGGGGGCCACCCTACAAAGACACCTTCAAGTTACAGTCTTTAAATGTTCAGGGCAGTCTGGACCACACCACATAGAGTCGGTAGTGCCGCGGTAATGCTGCCCGGGGGTCACAGGCAAATGGCGGGTGCCGAACGCAGGTGTTGATCCCAGGCTTTAGTAAGGCTGGCTAATCAGGTACACTCAGCTCCAGGGTCTTGACGGCAATGATGGGGATGATACTAGGAGGTCGCAAGGCACACTTCAGCAATGCCACTGCTTTTTCGAATTTTCTACACAGTTCAAACAGCGCTCCTAATTGTGTCAATCATTCAGGTTTCCAGTCTCTGTTGGATGGACTCCTACACCAGGGTCAATTGCTACAGTCTCTTCCAACAGTCAGATCCTCCTCCAGAGTTGGCATATTCCTTCCCTCTGGCTCAAGCTGGACTCCTTGGTTACTAGGACAAATTAGCAAATCCTCCTTCAGATCGGAAAGCTGACTGTCAAGCAGACATCAGCCCTTGTATGCCCAGTGGTGCTCTGAGTACTCTGTGGAGTACCCCCTCCTCGGTTGTAGAGAGCTTGTCACTGAAACAACAAATGAGTCAACAGCTCTCCCGTTTATACAGAGACCGCAGTCACTACATGTCACTTGGTGAGTCCCTCCAGGTTCAGGGCAAGTCCAGAACCACCGTAAATCAAGGACAGACCTAGACCTTCAAACACACTGGATTCATGTGAGTCTGAGGCCAAAATCTAAAAACCTGCTTAACATATAAGATATTCTCAGCTCCAAACACAGGGCACGGGACATGTCTGTACACCCTGCACAGGACATTATTGTCTCAGTAGTAGGCCAAAGCTTACATGGGCACAGTCAGTACTTAATTTGAGCCCGTGGGGACCAACAGCACTCTTTTTTGGGGACCTGCACTTGTTTTTCCTCATACGACATTTCCTAAGAGCAAGAATGGGAAAATGCTCAAAGGGGAAAGAGGACGAAAGTAAAAGACGGAAAAAACATCACAAAGGGAGAAAGCAGGAACCTGCAAGACTGATACAAAAGGGCAGGTATTTTCTGTTAGTCAATTAAAGCGGCATGAGGTGGATTCCAGACTGTGCCGCTTTGGTATTTGGCATGCCGGTGCTGGCTTCTGAGCAGACCTTTGAGCACCCGCACTTATTCTTCTACAAATTAAACACTGGCACAGTACTTAATTTGTGGTGGTGGTTGCAGGTGGGGCCCACCAGAACTCCTTTTTGGGAACCGGCACTTATTTTTTCTCATCAAACTTTAACCCAGAGCAACATAGTTAAAAATAAACCTAGGGGAAAGAAGGAGGATGAGAAAGATGGACACAAAGGTGACAAAGGGAGAAAGCAGGAACCTGCAAGAATGAGAAAGGGGTAGGGAGTACCTGGTGGTGGATTAAAGAAGCATGAGGTTGAATCAAGACTACAAAGCCTTGGTATGCTGCAGTCTGACTGTTGATAGTGAAGGCCCAGGCTTCTGAGCCAAACTTTAAGCCCGACACATATTTTGTCACAAATTAAGTACTGAATGGGCATCTTGGCTAGCCTTTGTGGTTCACATCACATGTATTAATATGGCTTGTAAAGATTTATTTTCGATTTTTAATATATTAAACCTAGAGTAGGTGTGCCAAAGAAATCAACTCTATGCACAAAGCAGCTCTGCTCCGCTGTCAAGCCAAGGCAACTCATCAATTTTCTAATCTATTGGTCTCTCTACTGGCTTGATGTGCACTGTTATTCAGCAGTTCAACATAAACAACAAAAAATGTACAGATATCACAAATACATCAGGTTCCTTTGCACACTCAAAGCTGTAAAATACCCTACAAAATGTGTGATTTCAGTACATGTAAATACATTTTATCTAAACACTGTTGGGCATGTAATGGGCCATAGGGAAGCACAGCGGGCCACAATGACACTTTCTTAAGATGTTTACATTATTTGGCATAGTGTTAACTAGAAAATAATGCTTACACTGCTAGCAAGCCTGCCTTTAGATATAAATACATTTAGCACATTCATTGCAATGTTGAGAGTTAAGCATTTAACTGGTGGAGAAGTAGGTGGTAGGGAAGCTGGCACTGACATAGGTAACACCATTGTGTACTAATAGCATAGGTAACAGTGGAGCTGGTCAGTGAGAGCAATTATGGTATCATCCCCTCAGTATTTGACCTGGTCTGCATTTTGGACTCTTATGTAGGTGAAGACAAGAATCTGCAAAGTTGCAAAGGTGGGTAACTCACAGCTTCATGTAGTTTTTAGGTCGAGCATTCGAGACCTCTTGTATATACTTTAGTATATACTTATATGCGTATGTAGTTTGTGGGCTCTGGAGATCAGCCCTAGGACTTGTCTGCTTCCGCTTAGGGACTTTTTTTTCTGTTCAACTGCCTCTAACTGTCTTGATAGAAAACGACCAGTAGAGGTCAGTAAAATACCAGAATTGCTTTCAGCTTAGGGACTTTCTTTTTTTAATTTTTCTGGCAATTGCCTCTATTTAACTTTCTTGATAGAAAACGACCAGCAAAGGTCAGTAAAATATCAGAATCACTTTAGCATTCTCTAGATTCCAGTCCAAAGAAATTGTCTTCCACGAGCACCCGTAGACAATAATATTTTTTTCAAATCTTGTATTTTCAGTGATATGACCACAAAGACTCTGATTTTATATTAAAAACAGAGCTTTGGACTATACCATTTCCCACTGAAAGGCAATATTTCTCTCCATGTGTTCCCAAACCTGGCATGTCCCGCAGTTTGGTGCTTACTTTCCCTCCATGTTAAAGAACAGTAGATGTTTCAGCACCCAGGCTAAGGTGCTGCATAGCTAAATACATATAAGGTCCCAAAGGCGAGACCGATTGCATTGCAAATGCTTGTTTTTTTACTTTGCATGATTCGAGAAGTGCAATTCGTTCAAACTTAAATAAGCATTAAAAAACCTTGCAGGTCTGGCTTGAATTTCAGTCAGAAGCCAGATCCGTTGGCTTTGCCGAAGGCCCCAGAACACTAATTTTGTATTTCAGCAGCGGACTGGCACAAGGATCAGGGAACCTGCTGAGCACGCTGAAGTTTATAATCAGCCCTCAAACCATTTGATGAACGGCATTTGGCATCTCTAACATTTCATTTATTTTGCCAATGTGTTGTGCAGTGAAAAAATATAACAAAAAGAGATTGCTTGTTTATGCAATGCATGGATCAGATGACTAAATGAATGTGACAAAGATGTGGTGTTTGAGTATACTTTTCAGATGTAAATGAGTCCCTCATGTATTTCAATGGAACCAATTCCTAAAAGGTGGAATGCTACATGAAATAGTCAATAGCATGTGGTGAGAGATGTGCACTCGTCTGAGCTGATCCAAGTATTGACTGATAATATCTCAAAGCACTGACTGAATTGAGCTGATCCAAGCAAGTCAATGATTGAAGAGGGTTGATCTAAGGCCAACACTATGCATATTGTAAACAGGACCTGTAAGAATTTGGGCTCTGGGTTAAATGGGGTGTAGGCCCAGGTTAAGCAGCAACCACAATTCATGTGAGGGTAAGGCGCAAGGAAACCCCAAATCAACCTGTGCTCACCCCCTTGGTAGCTTGGCATAGAGCAGTCAGGCTTAACTCAGAGGCAATGTTTAAAGTATTTGTGCAACACTTCAGACAGTAAAACAGTGAAAACACACCACAAAAGGAGCTCATAACAGGTTTAGAATAATAGAGTGATTTTTAATAAATAAAACAAGACCAAAATAATAAAAATCCATTTAGTAGACCCGGAGACATTGAATTTCAAAGTTTTTAGTAAAAATAGCACCAAAAAGCACAAAGTGTCAACTGCGGATATCTGCTCGTGCAGGAATGGGACAAACTCACAAGTTCAGGCCAACCACGAAGGAGCGTGGGCCAACTACAGGAACCCAGTTAGGCCCATTGAACAAAGTACCTTAAATCCTGGTTGAGGAGCATTGCATGGATCCACGTCGAAGATGCGCCATGCAGCCAGAGCGATTGGGCGAGGCTGCGGTGCGAGGTCCTGTTGTGTTGTCATCGAGGGTCCTGTCGACAGAGCTTGCAATACAAAGTCTGGTGTCGGGATGTAGAGAACAGCTGCAAATGCGTCGGTTCTGAGGTGTTGCGAGGCTGCGATGTGGAGTCCATCGTCATCATTGATGGAACACCTTCACTTCAAGATACTGGCCAGCCCCAACGCCACCCTCCGAGGAACCCTCATCTACCGACCCCCTGGACCCCGCGGACCCTTCGCCAACTCCATCACGGACATTATCTCCCCGCAGGCCATCGCATCCACCAACTACACCCTGCTGGGAGATCTCAACTTCCACCTCGACAACCAACTGGACCCCAACACCACATCCCTCCTGGACAACCTCCACAACATTGGACTCCGCCAGATCGTGACCGAGCCCACGCACTCAGCAGGACACACCCTCGACCCCCTCTTCACTACAGGAAACTCCATCACCTTCAGCCACACCACCGAACTCCCATGGACCGACCATCGTTGCGTCCACTTCACCTTCAGAACACCCACCATCCACAGACACCAGCACCTGCTTCCACGAAGAAACTGGACCAAAATCACCGACGACCAGCTCACCTCCTCACTCAACAACTCCACCCCAACCATTGCGGAAAACGACGACCCCAACACCGCAGCCCGAACCCTGCATAGATGGATCTCGGACAGCACCAACACCATAGCCCCCCTCAAGAAAAACAACAATACCGCGCCAAGAAAGCCAGATGGTTTACCACCGAACTTCGAGAGTCCAGACGCACATGCCGCCGCCTCGAAAAGGCCTAGAGGAACACCAAATGCACAGAAGCCCACAACAACTTCAGAGCCGCCACCAATGCCCACCATCAACTCATCAGAGAAATGAGGAAAAAAGCGATTGAAGACAGAATCTCCACCCACGCGCACAACAGCAAGGAACTCTTCAGCATCATCAAGGAGTTCGCCCAACCCACCAGCGAGTCTACCGACATCCCTCCCTCACAAGACCTCTGCGACAAACTCAGCACCTTTTCCACCACAAAATCAAGAGCATCTATGACAACTTCGACGAAGACAACCAACACACTGAACCCTCACCAACCACCCCCGACACCCGGAAACCAGCGATTGACGACTGGACAGCCCTCACCACCGAAGACACACTGAAGACAATGAAGTCAATCCACTCAGGGGCCCCCACGGACCCCTGCCCCCACCACATCTTCAACAGAGCCGCCGACACCATCGCACCCATGCTCCGCCACACCATCAACCGCTCCCTGGCGACCGCCTCGTTCCCCGACGACTGGAAACACGCCGAGGTCAACCCCCTCCTAAAGAAACCCTCAGCGGACCCCACCGACCTCAAAAACTATGGACCCATCTCCCTGCTCCCGTTCCCAGAGAAAGTCATCGAGAAAGCCATCAACAGCCAACTCGCCACATTCATTGAAGAACACAACATCCTCGACTCCTCCCAATTCGGCTTCAGAAAAAACCACAGTACGGAAACCGCCCTCCTAGCCGCAACAGATGACATCCGCACCCTACTGGACAAAGGAGAAACAGTAGCCCTCATCCTCCTCGACCTATCAGCGGCGTTCGACACAGTCTCCCACCGCACCCTAATACGCAGACTCTACGACGCAGGAATCCAGGACAAGGCCCTCGACTGGATCCGCTCCTTCCTCTCCAGCAGGACGCAGCGGGTCAGACTCCCCCCTTTCCTCTCGGACCCCACACCTACCACCTGCGGAGTCCCCCAGGGCTCCTCCCTCAGCCCGACGCTCTTCAACGTCTACATGGCTCCACTTGCCCCCATCGTCAGAACCTACGGACTCAATATCGTGTCATACGCAGACGACACCCAGCTCATCCTCTCCCTATCCAACGAGCCCAACACCGCCAGACGCAACTTTCGAGAGAGCATGGAAGCCGTCGCCAAATGGATGAAAAACAGCTGCCTACAACTAAACACCAACAAAACAGAAGTACTCATCATGGGCCCAAACCCCAACGCCTGGAGCGACACCTGGTGGCCCCCGCCCTCAGAAACCCGCCAACCCCACAGACCACGCATGCAACCTGGGAATCATCCTGGATTCCGAGCTCAAAATGGACCGCCAGATCAACTCTGTCTTGTCTTCCTGCTTCCACACCCTCCGCCTCCTTCGTAATACCTTCAAATGGATCCCCCTCGAACACCGAAAGACCGTCACTCACGCCCTGGTCACCAGCAGACTCGACTACGGCAACGCACTCTATGTCGGAATAAACAAAAACCTCACCCGCAAGCTACAGAACATCCAGAACGCAAGACTGGTCCTCAACCTGCCAAAACACTGCCACATCTCCCAGCACCTGCGCACACTCCACTGGCTCCCCGTCGAGGCGAGAATCACCTTCAAGATGCTCACCCACGCACACAAGGCCCTCCACGGCAACGGACCAGCATACCTGAACAGCTGACTCAATTTCCACGCACCCCAAAGGACCCTATGATCAGCCCAGCTCTCCTACGCCGTGGTCCCCCGCACCAGAAAGACCAGATCGGGAGGCCGCTCCTTCTCCTTCCTCGCGGCCAAAGCATGGAACGCCCTTCCGCTCCACCTCAGACAGTCATCGCTCCCTATCTTCGCAAGAAACCTCAAAACCTGGCTCTTCGACAGACCCCCTCCTTGATGGAATGGAACCTGCACCCCCCCCCACCCTTAGCGCCTTGAGACCCTTACGGGTGAGTAGTCGCGCTTTAACAAACCCCTGATTGATTGATTGATTGATCATTGAGACTGCCATCAACAAGAGATGCGAGGAATTGAGCTGTAGGTGTGCTGTGCCGTCGGGTCGATGCATTCGTTCCGAGGACTGCCAGGGCGACACAGGTCTTTGCGATGGGTCCAATCCACGCAGCAGCAACAATGTGTTGGTTCTGCTGAGGGATGCGCTATTCAATCGAGGAGCTGTGTCGGTTCTGCTCGGGGATGCACCACTCAGCAGACAAGATGTGTGGGTGCCACTGGAAAGTCCCTTTGGCCCACTTCCAAGGGTCCAAGATGGGGATGGCACCACTTGACAGGGTAGATTCACAGATGGCAGAGCCCAGGTGCAGGCACAAGGTTGTTGGAAGCCTGTTATGTACCTGAGGCTTCAGATCAGGAGGCCTGCCAACTACCCCTTGGAGTCACTTTGTGTTCTGGGTTCAAGAGATGCAGGTCCAGTCCTTTACACCCAGGCAAGAGGGCAGCAGGCAGTAGGTCGGCACAACAAAGCAGGAGCCCAGAAGAGTGCAGTCCAGCAAATTGTCAGTCTTTCAGCAGCACAGCAGTCCTTCTTTCTGGCAGAGTATCCACAGATCCCGAAGTGTACTGAAGTGGTTCTGTCTGAGGTCCTTCTTTTATACAGAGTTGTGCCTTTGAAGTTTGGAGAAGCTTCTAGAGGCATGCCTTCGAAGTGCACAGTTGCCCTACATTCCCTGCGCTGCCTCCAGACTAACTAAAGGGGGTATGCAGCACTTACTGTAGAGACAGGACACGCCTATTCAGGTGTAAGTGAGGCTGGGCCGAGCTCCTCCCTCCCATCCTGCCAGTGATGGCCCATTTAGTCACACTTAAGCTCCCATTGTGTGTGACTGTCTAGGAGGAATATATACAACACCCAACTGCCAACTACACCCAGTCATGTGACCAGAGACAGGCTGCAGGCACCAAATGGCTAAGGCAAAAAAATGCCAACTTTCTTAAAGTGCCATTTTTAGACTTGCAATTTAAAATCGTACTTCACCATACGCTAGAATTTAAAATTGTGATTTCAGAGACACCATACTTGAAGGGGTAATCTCTTCCCATTTGGAAATTACACTTATAAAATGTAATAAGGCAGCTCCAATGTTATCCTATGGGAGAGATAAGCCTTGAGTAGTGAAAAAGTAATTTAAGAGTTTTTCACTACCAGGAAACGTAAAACTTAAAAGTATATGTCCTGCTTTTTAAATACCCTAGAGGTGACATATGCACTAAAAAGGAAGGTTTGGGCCTGGCAAATTGTTTATTTTGCCAAGTCGACATTGCAGTTTAAACTGCACACACAGGCTCTGCAATGGCAGACCTGAGACACGTTTAAAGGGGTATTTAAGTGGGTGGCACAATCAGTGCTGCAGGTCCACTAGTAGCATTTAATTTACAGGCCCTGGACACTTATAGTACCACTTTACTGGAGTCTTATAAGTAACTTAAATATGCCAATTGGGTATGAGCCAATATTACCATGTTTGGAGTAGAGAGCACCTGCACTTTAGCACTGGTTAGCAGTGGTAACGTGCTCAGAGTCAGAAAAAATGGAGGAGGAAGTCTAAATGTTTGGGGATGATCCAGCAAAAGGGCCATTTCCAACAGGGCCGATCTGGGAACCAAAAGCAGTCCTTGAAAAACTATTCAAACAAGCCCTACTCTATTCCTCCCTTCTCTTGATCTCTTTCCAAGCATTCATTTTCTCTCAAATCAAATCAAAATAAGCTTTATTCGATTTTAGTCGTTTAAAATCACAAAAGCAGATAATTTTAAAATCATTATATATATTCAATAGCTTAAAAAGAACACATAGACTACACGGCTCACTCAAAATAGTTATTCCATACATCTTAATCTCCGTAAGGTACATTTAAGAAAAGCAGGATGACCCACAAAGTTAATACATTCTGATCTATTTTCAGAGTGAGTTAACCATTTATACTTTTCCTTACTCTCAATATATTTTTCAAAAAACAGTCATAACACATACACAAATGGCACTATCCAAAAATTGTAAATATAATAAGGCAGGTCTGCATTGCCTCCATCCCCCCAGCTTTAACAATGGTAGGATCCATCTAGCTCTTTCCTTTGCATAAAATTTACAGAATAAAATCACATGAATAGTTGATTGTGGTGACATATTGTCACATGGACCAGTCATTAAGCTCTGGATAACTAACTAATCGGTGGAAGCTGCCAAACCTGAACCGTGTTAAAACATACCTGTCATACCCCTCTGTACAGCATAAAAGATATGGTTGAATATCATAGGTTATCAGGGTCAGTTGATGCTGAGCTACCGTCCATTTGTTCATCTCCATGGCAGCTCTAAGTGTCTCTAAATGGGTCATGCAGATTAATTTGAACTCCTTCCTAGAAATGGAATTCATTACCTCTGGAGAAGTATAATAATCTAAATTTTCTCTCACTTGATTCTTCTTTCTGTCTCTCCGTTTTTCCCCCACTCTTTCTCACCCATCTATATCTCTCTCTCACTAAGCTCCTGTTGTGCCTGCTACAACTGATTGGGAGATCTGGAAAAAGTGTCAAAGCACCAACAGCACCCCTGGGTCTTCAGAAAACAGCCTCCAATGGTGCCAGCCCTCCACTCCTGGAGAAATGTCCAATGGAGTAAATGGCCAATCCGATCCTGATTGCAAACAATAGGTCAAGGAGATAGCTAAGCTGTCAAGCCAGACCTAAAAAAGAGACTGTTTCAGCTGCACTTCGTGGTAGCTGGAGAGGGCCCTAAACAATTAAAGGTGTTGTATCTGGTAGTGGATGGACTCCTGCTGCCCCGAAGCTGCGATCCTTCAGAGCCACCACCCAGGTCCGGCTTTAGTGCTGGTGGTGCCGGTGCAACAATCGTTTTTTGGCGCCCCCCCCACCCAATGACCTTCTCCACAGATTTTCTCACTACCACCCTCCAACAGTGCCCTTATCTCTCCATAGCGCCTCTCTCGCATACATTTCATTTGTTTTTAAGCGCTGGTTGGGGTTGGATTTACTAATATTAATGTGTATCTGTCCAAACTAACCATTTTTTAGCAACATTAGGAATAGATAATGAAAGACTGGGGAAAAAACATAACTTCCTAATCTATACTATGCAGTTTGCATGCAGCTCTTTGATGCCAGTTCATAAATCACTGTTCTATATTAGGATTGTAATTTATTAATTGCTGTGACAAAAGGATCCCTGTGACAAAAGCAGTAACCCACTGAGTTATCCATATAAAATACAGTTCTGTGATCTGCATGGTACACGTTGTTTGCAGCAGTCAAAACTCCAATCTCTCTCCAGCAGGAACATTAATCACTAGAGTTCTCTTGACTTTTTTAATGCTGCCTGAAAATTGCTGGATGCACAGGGAACTCTGCAGCAGGAGCTTTTAAAATCGTAAATTATTTCAAAACACAGAACCCCCCCCCCCTTCCGCCCCACCCAGAGATCAGCAGCACCAGACGCACTGCTACAATAGCTCCCTGCCATCCCTATTAAAGTCTCCTTGTACAAGAACCACATACGAATCCCCAGACACAGCCCTGTCCGTAGACATACCTCTGACCCATGACGTCTCACCCTTCATGGGAGGGTCATCCTGTGGCTAAAAATCAGCCAGAATGAGCGGGTTACATTTTTCGTCAGAAGAGTTGAGAAACTTCATTGTCTTTGATGAGGAGAGGTTTGTCATGACTTCACGTGCGAGGTGAAAACCTTTACCCATCCCACTTAAGGCCAATAACTAGCAATCCTGACTAGGTCCAAGGTCAGTGATGCTGTAGCCTATAGTCTACACATATATTCAATTCAGGGTGATTATGTGCTCGTCCGCCCACATGTTCATGCTGATGCTTTACTTGTGTGGAGGTTTGTCCAGGCCAGCCGTTTCCTTGTTGAGAAGAATTGCTGCGCAGTTTCATTAATCGCAGAGACAAAACGGGCGAGCCTCGGTTCACTCCTGCCCATACGAACCTGTTGACCCGGGATATGGGTGGCCAACTAACACGGCGCACACGTGGGGATTCTCGGCACACTTGGAGAACAAAGGTTCCCACCTCAGCCTCTGCTGAATTCCACGCCAAAGTACAGCTGCCAGGGGGTTTATTTTCTTACCGAGGCGATTAATTGAATCCACTGCCCAGGTGTGTGGCAGCTGAGAGTAATACAGACGTTGCTGCAGCAAAAAGGTCCAGTAAAGTGCCATGAAATGCGAGAATCTCGCAAAACAAGTGCAGAACATGCAATAACATACTTTCGCTTCGTAAAAGATTGCTCTCACAATTTATTTCAACTCATGGATGTCCACAAAATAATTTGTTTTTATGCAAATCAGTTAATAGTTACTCAATGTGATTCTTAATAAAAATTTCAAGGCACGTTGTTCTTACACCCTGACAGTCCCGAGTGGTTTTAAGGCATGTGCTACGTGTTAGTCATAATATATGACTATTTTTTTTTTTAAATCATTAGCATCGAAAGCATGTGCAATGCTCCCCAAAACACAATACATAACAACATTCATGAACAGGGATGGCTAGTGTTGTTAGAATGTTTTCAACAGCGTTTATTTCCCCGGAGAGAACTAATCGAGTAGTCAAATTGTGAGCCAAGGAAAAACGTGACCTGGCTTCACAGTTTGACCAAGTTGTGCATTTGCATGCAAAAGTCTTTGTCTACCTCTACTTCGGATTCCCTTCTGCTTAAGTGGAAGTGACTAGCAATCGACTAAACAGAAATATGAAGTTAACAAGCATTGACAACGTCGTTACAATTCGTTTTTAGATAAAAACATTTCCAAAAAGGCGCACATTCAAGCACGCAGACCAAACACATCTACTTGACACCTCTTCAGACAGATAGAGGCATAGAGGTGCCCATGCAGATAGGCAGACGGGTATACAGGCACCTGGGCATACAGAGAGAGGCATGACAACATATGGACGAGCATAGTAACCACATGCACACGGATAAACAAACGTACTGAAACGCTTTCACAGAAGAAGACGTACAAGCACCTATCTATATCCACAACAGATGCAGGCATCCATGAAAAAAGTCACCGGAGCACGTGTACCCATGCACACAGCGGCATCCATATACACAGCCCAGCAGGTATACATACACTAATGCGTTCAGTCTAAGAGATAAAGTGATGAGGTGATGCACTACATGGGAACACAGTGATGTACAGCAAGAGCAGTACGTGGTGATCTGTAGCAGTGAACATAGAGTGATGGGTACCACAGATGTATTTGAGGAAAAACCCTGAACCAAGAAAATATTTATTCTACTTCTATGAATGTATGCTCATAATTTGCAACAATGTATTAAAAGGCAGCCGGAGCGGTACGTTTGACTGTCTCATACAATGTGCATGGCATGCTGGTCACCATCCTGCTGTAAAAGAATCCTTTTGGCTTTTCCTCGAATACACTTGGTAGGTGCAACTTTACATGTCCAAGACTACTTGTTCTGCTGAAGACCCCTTAACTTGTACTCGTCAGAGCTGAAACGTTTACAAATGTGGTTTTAATCTGCTTTGAATTTGACATGTTTAGTATTCCAATCAATAACTGATACTGTTGCACAAACATAATCTATCTCTGTTTGCATTTCAAACATGAATATTACTTTTGTATTTGTGTTTACTTACAATGGTTTTGTTTGAAAACCACAATACAATACACTCAGTGTCGCACTATTACAACGGCATACCATTGATTGCACCCTTGATATCAATGCTATTAATACAATTCAGTAACTTCTGTTTCTTTTTCAATGTGCCAAAGTAAAATTCTTTTTTGCATTCTGCGGACTTCATATGAATTTTAGAACATTGTTGATTAATATCTTGTATGTTAACTAATTAAATCATTTGTACAGGATAGACTGGGATCACACGTGGTAATTTCCGCTTAGGGTCTGATCAGATGCCCAGTCTATTCTAGCATCAAAAGATTTTAAGGTGATAGTACATTCTCTAAATTCCATTTATCAGTATCAGTACCATTAACATGTGCTATCCACCTAACGGAATCATGGGGAATCTTAGAGTCTGACTCTCAGTCCTCAAGATTTACAGCACTCTGCCTATATGGGAATTTGGAGGGTCTGAGCCCTTGTCTAAGGGTTTTTCAGTGTCATCCCCATACACTTTCTCAATGGATGTGATAGTTCTTTTAGAACTGTCCATGTTAAAGTCAGATATAGACTTTCCATCCTAAAGTCTGACCTCCTGCCGTAAAAGGTGCTGTGCCATCTCCATACCTCTGAATCTGCAGTATATGATCAGTCCATGATTTACAGTTCTAGCACCTTACCAGTGAATCCGCATGTTTTGCCTTGTACCTCAAGAAATTACAATGGTATCATCCTTTCTGCATCTAACTCCAACTTGAATGATTTTCCACAGAATCGCTATATCTAGATGTTTGGCAGGGCCTGGCTTCATTCGTAAGGCTGGCTGTTCTAGCTGTAAGGGTATGAGGGTCTGACATGCTTTATTTACCCACTTTCCTTAGACTGTGACGACTCCTGCTTCTTTCCATTTCGTTCCACAACCACCGACCACTGAACTGTGTGACAAGACCTGAGAAGATGCATGAACTGCTTTGGTACGAATAAATAAACCCAGACACTGCACGGGGCTACAGCGCCATATGTAATCTGTGTAACTGTATTACTGCTTCAGACTGACTCTCACCGCCACATACAGAGAGAAGTTACTGAATAATTGACAGTCATTCACAGAAACGTTTATACCATCAAACTTATGAAAGTTACAATGAATATTGGCTTATTAGTAATAAAGTTGTATATTGGTTTATATTTTTTCTTAATAAAATAACACTGATGGACCATTATATTTGTGAATGATACAGGTGCTAACAGAGCAAGGCATTCTACCAACCAATATCGGCCAAGTGTAAGCCTTTAATGGCCTTGCAGTAATACTGGGTTGAACACCAGTAATACTTGTCATACGGATTTCCTCACTGCCCTCAAGTCATGCAGCTACCAGACAACTGGGCACACTCAGGATTTGATGTGGTATCTCCCACAGAATTTAATTCTAAAGGTCTACCTCTCATGATTTTCTGTGCTATTCCCACACTCGAACTTTTAGAATCTGACCCTTGGTATCTGGATTTCGGATGCTTAATAAAAACAACCTGGTTAGGTCTCAACACAGTTCTGTGAAAATCTTTGCTTAACCCCTGGTAACTATGACACAAGTGGCAGCCATCCTCAGAAAAGTCTATGTTAAGTTTAAGTAGTACCAATAATTTCAAAGTCGAAAAAACAACACAATAAAATGCCCAAACCAATTTAGGAAAATGAAGATTTTAATGACCAAAAAGACAACAAGGTCAATAAAATAGAATAAGAGGAATCAAAGATTTGGATCTTTGACTGGGACGCAGGCATCATATCAGCATGACTACAATGGAGCAGAAGTTGGTAAGACTAATCAGGCCATCCTGATCAATAGTTTTTACCTTCAAACTTAGGGGCATATTTACAAAGTCATTGCACCACAGGAAGGTCACTTTTAATGATGTTCCTGTGGCGCAATGCCCTGCTCCGTATTAACAAGGTGGCGTTGACACTTAACGTGGCTTAACGCCACCATGTAACTATGCCCTTTACTGCAGCAGTCCGCTGTGGCGAAGGGGTGGGCAATGAGTGCTGCTGTGGTCATTCCACCACAACACCCATTTCTTTTTGACGCTGCCCCCTATTTACAAGGGTGGCATAAATATGGGGCAGCGCAAAAAATAAGACGAGGGAAAACCTGGTCTTAAACAGGCGCAATGAGAAGAAATGATTAATTTTTCCTCTTTTTTGCTGTTTCTATGTTTGTTGCATTCTGCAGCACACATAGAAACAGCAAATCGCAATTAGTGATTGTTTATGTGCAGGAAGGGACGCCTTCCTGCACATGAACAATCATTCCCCACAATGTTCATTTCATAGATCACAACCTCTCCTCTTTATATCGATATCCCTGCAACCTAACATTATCTAATCTCCACAAGCCTATCTGTCCCACTCACCATTCACCTGAAACCACAAAGCCCCTACTAATAATCACACCTACCTGGCATTAATAGATCACAAAGTAACTGGAGTAAATGGATGCAAGTTTTCTTGAGAGCATATGACTACCACAATAACCAACAATAAACACTGAACTAACCACTAACTTTGGGTTCCGGAGTAGCGTGCTACTCGCCGTAAAGCGCTTCAACACCTCGTCAGGGGTAGTAAGCACTATATAAATCTAATTACAATACAATGCAGGCACCCTTCAATGACCACATATGATAATATATGGGAGACTGTGATAGATGTGGTGGAATGGGATATGAGAGAATGCAGAGACAAATGACTCCACAATCACCATTTCTGGGGTTAAGGAAGGATACAGATTGTAGTGGATCTCTACAAGATAAAGAGATGTCTTATGTAGCATCATTGGAATAGTAAATGTAACTGTACTTGTGAACTGATATACCTTAGCAATATCTCTGTAAAACCAGTTCTCTATGATTCAATAGGTAACTGGGAATTCCTGAAAGCAGAGGAAACCTATCTTTCAAATAGATCTACATTCACACCTCTCCCTATTTATAGAATAAAATACCTCAAGCTGTGTCACTATACACTCTGTTGTGGAATATGAATATACACACTGACTGGAAATCTTATACCTCATCCAGATATGAATGACAAGTACAGAATGCATATTTGTTTATTGTCAATTGCAGTGTGATAATCAATTCTACTCAAGTATAGTCACAGTATTTAATTTGAGCTGCATTCTCCGTTTTAAAATAATTATTGCTGAGTTGTGAACAAGTTTTCATGAAAACGGATAATTTCATTTCTCATTTATTATTACTGCTCAAAGAGCACGGTTTCAGAGAATGAAAATAAGTAAAGAGCATCAGACCACTTTCTGCTAATTGTTTATTTAAAAGATTCAACAATTGAAAGGTCATTTTATATACCATAGGAATAGAGTGGAAAAGCTTGAAAGGAACTTTGTGCCAGGAAACTGAGACAAGTCAGGCTCTGCAGAATCACTTCACCTACTTTTGCTGAAGGTTAACAGGAGGTGCATTCAGCCTTCACTTGGTAGGGGCTTATTTTCTGCATATTTGCCTTCCTTCCAGCAGAGACAAGAATAGCAGACTAACCTATTATAGTTAACAATCATTGTTCGAAGCAGGTATGAGAGTGTGAACCATCTTTGAAACTCAAATTAGGCTTTTCTTTTGTGCTGAATTTACCTTAGTAAGCCAAAGATATGATATGAAGCTAAACAGCCAATACATTCAAATATTTCATATCGTATGCACTAGGAAAGGATTTTAGTTTTAAAATAAATCTTTATATTGTATCCATTGTTTCCTAGTGTTCTTGAGAGTGTCTTTCTATTATGAAAGAGGGTTTAGGTAATCATCACTGTTATATTTCACAGAATTGATCACTACCTGTAATACATCTCACCTATGTACTGCTCTGTGGGTTGATGGGTGGATGCAGTCCAACTTGCTTTCTGTCATGGGTTGGCACATTGAAAAACTCTTTAGCACCGGCAGCGGCGGCTCGCAGAGGGCGTGCTGTGGGGCGGTGGGGCGGGGGAGGGGCAGGGTGGGGGGTAGTAAACTCGGACATACGACGGAACGGAGGAAAGTAGTTATTACGTTCCTACGTTCCGTCGTATGCCCGAGTTACTACCCCCACCTGCCCCTCCCCCGCCCACAGCACGCCCTATGCGAGCCGCCACTGAGCACCGGGGGTCTTGACAGTCTAATATATTGATCGTGTTTTGGAAAGTGTAGAAAAAGTATCATTTTGGCTCCCCACAGCAGGGCACATTCTTCTAGACCATGGAGTAATATTCAAGAAACCAACTAATATAGTTAGCAGACACATCCGTTGTAATATTGGTTACCTCCTTCAGCTCAGATAGGTGCTTCCTTTCTGCTCTGGGTTTGTCAGGTATTTGACTTATAAAAGGTTATTCTCCATTTTGATTTCAGTTTTGAAACTAATGTTTTGAATCTGTTTTTTGATAAAGGCACAAGCTGCTTCTGTTCCGATAGGGGTACATTTCAGGGCACCAGTTACACAACAACTCCTTGCTAGGGGTGCCCCTAGCATGGGGGTGGGCTATTTTTGTTGAAAATGTGCATGGTGCATACCCTTTTGAAATATTATGCTCATGTCTGGAATTTGATGCTGCAGATCTCAACACTGGGAACATATATATATATATATATATATATATCTATATATATATATAATATATATATAGATAGATCGATATATATATATATATATATATATATATATATAGAGAGAGAGAGAGAGAGAGAGATGCTGCACTCCCAGCTAACTATGAACCCTACCACAACTTAGAAGTCCAGTTAGGATATCAAGAACATCAAGTATGGGTTAATGGAGTTCAAAACATTACAATGGGTCCCTAAAGTAACGAAGGGTCCACATGGCCTGTGTTGGCTGGGTATACACCATATCCTGACACAGCAAATTTGCCTATTGCAGAAGTAAAAGCAAAAAGAGTAGAAGTAAGACAATTACTCCATCAAGTAGTGGATCTTTACAGGTAACCTCGACAGTATGTTCTACAATCAACTAGTATAAAAGCAGTTGCTCCTGGACGTGCACAGCCAGTGCACTCTACAGTGCAGGCCATTAGTCCACAGACTATAAACACCATTATTGACAAAGAGCCCACAAAGCAAGACAAAATTATATTTATGGATGGCTCGCAATACTAATCAGTTAGAAGCAGAATATCCTGACACGACACCTCAAGGTAGGCACGGGATCGTAACTATGTGTGTTCTACTAGGAATGGTACCACGTGCATTAAGGTTTACCCCTTAGGGAACAATATGAGTAAGTATATCTACTACTATGCATGACAACCCCCATTAGTTGTTCTATCAGAAGTGTTAAAGCAAATATATAATGAGCATGGAGAAGAACCTGCTCTAGATTTAGGGGTGAAATTAATTAGCACTTTTGAGGCTCTCTCTGCGATAGTTCAGACTAACTTTCACAGATAAGCTGTAGTTTTGTCAGTGGGTAGGCAGTTCCCCTTCAGAATCGTAAACAGGAGATTCCAAAGATTATTTCAGAAGTTTCCACCTGTGTGGGCTTTGATACCTTAGGTTCACAGGCTATAAAACTGCTTCTCAACACAAAGAATGAGAATGAGGTATCTGGTAAAGAAAATGTTGTATTGATGAGGAAAAAATATAAAACAACCTTAGACGTACTTAATGGTTTCTTTAGACAAAATATAGCACCTGAATCTCAGTATGTGTATGCACAATGGCCACAAGGGTATTAGACTAGCCCTGGGCTTTTTGGAGCAAGAATTATGGAGATCTTACAAGAAGATCCTGAGTCGCTATCATACATAGATGATCTATATGTTACAGACAACTTGACTGAACACCTGACTAGGGTGGACAGAATAGTGCCACTTTCGGCCCGACATGGGTATAAAATCAGTTTAAATGAACCTAAAATTGCAAATCTTAATGTGATTTATTTCAGGATGCGAGCTATTCAGTGAGGGTAAAGAATTCAGACCTGATTTCCTACAGAAGTGTGCTACTTTACAACCACCAAACACTTTAAGGATGGTACATGCCCTAATGGGGTTTCTTAACTTTGCAGAGCTTACTTGTCACATTACACTGAATGAGTGAAGCCCTTGTATGAATTAAGTATGCCTATATTTTCTAAAAACATTGAGCGAAAGCACACACAGCTATCTTACATGAACTGCAAGCAAACATGTTGGAGACTGATGGGACTATTCACAAAGGTAACTTGCACTTGTGAGTAATTTACACATGTAAGTTTAGTTCTCCACTTTTGAGTAACTTTACTACTTTTGGCCACTCAACATTAGAGTGTAAAGTTAATCTAAAGTGTAGAATTACACGACTCCATCCCCTTGGGTAAGGAGATGAAGCCAAATGTTCGAGTGTAAGTTACTACTGCCAAAAAGAAACAGTAGTAAGTCCACCACCACACATGGTCAACCACTGATATAAATATATAAATTAATTTACATTAATATTTAACATAAAATATTTTTTTCTAATTTATTGTAAAGTTTAATACACGTTATCAATTTTCCCCATACTTTACCATAGGATAGCTCCACCACAACTGTAGACTCTCTATGGTAAAATACAGGGAGAAGTAAAAAAGTTTATTCAACTAAAAGAAAACAGTAAAAATATGTTTATGGTAAGTATTACTGTGAATTAATTTTATATATGTATTTTCAATGTATAAAAAAATAAAAAATGCGAGAGCACCATTAACTTAATTTTGAATAAAATCTTTAATAATTTAAATATACTAAAACAAACAAAAAACCTTTTTTGAAGTTTACATTAAAAAGCAAATTCCCACCTAAAGTAAAAAAATTACATTTGTATTATGCATTAATAAGTATTAAAATAAATGAATGGAAATAATTGAAAGTAATTTAATTATATTGTAATAGACATTAATGTCACATTAAATTATACATTCAAAAATGTTTGTTAAAATATTTTACAATTAGATAATAAATATATTTAGATATTTTTCGACAGTAAATTATATTTATTTATATTTTTAAGAATTTAAAATAATTTAATTTTTATTTAGTGTTATTCCTAAGGGGATTTATTTTAAGTCTCTGCCTCCATAATGTTCTATGGGAGGGTGTTGCAGTTTCAGTCAATCAATCAGTAGATTTATTATGTGCTGCTTGTCACCCATGAGGGTATCCAGGCGCTGGCAGGGTCCAGAGGTTAAGTCGAAGACTCAGGTTTTCAGATAAGGAAGGGGTGGTCTGGAGCTGGAAGGGGAGCGCATTCCATGTCTTCGCTGTGAGTAGGAAAAGGAGCGCCCTTCACTCCTGCTACGGTAGATGCAGGGGAGATGGGGTGAGTGTGAGGGAAGAGTAACGTAGTGATCTGGCTGGTGGAAGCTCAGATGGTGGCTGTGTAGGGCTTTGTATGCGTGGGTTAGTAGCATGAATTGGGATCTTTCTGTACTGGTAACCAGTGGTGTTTTCTGAGGTGAGGGGGTGATGTGGGTTCATTGAGTGATGTCAAGAATGAGTCTGGCTGCTGTATGTTCTGTAGTCTCTGGAGGAGGTGTGATGCAATCCTTGAGTAGAGAGCGTTTTCGTAGTCCAATCGGCTGGTGAAGAGGGCCTGTGTGACGATGCGTCTTGCGCCCAAGGGTAGCCATTTGAGTATTTTGTGCAGCATTCAAAGAATGAAGAAGCAGGTGTCAAGGTTAGTATGCTGTCCAGGACGATGACGAGGTTTCTGGTGTGGTTGGAAGGGGTGGGTGTTGGTCCTAGATCCGTGGAATTATGAGGCGTTCCAGGGTGTGGTCTTGTTGCCAAAGATCAGAACTTCTGTTTTGTCTGTGTTGAGTTTCAGCCAGTTATCCTTCATTCAGTTGGTGTCGCTGGTCATGCACTTGTGGAAGTTGGTTTTAGTGGTGGTGGAGTCTTCCGAGAGGGAGAGGATGAGTTGAGTGTCATCGGCGTATGGTATGATGTTGAGTTAGTGGGAACTAACGATGGTGGCTTCAGGAGTCATGTAGGTGTTGAAGAGGGTGGGGCTGAGTGATGAGCCTGGGGTACTCCACAGATGATTTGTTTGGGTTTGAAGTTGAATGGTGGCAGGCAGACCTTCTGTGTTCTTCTGGTGAGGAAGGAGGCCATCTGTCTGAGGGCTTTTCCTTGGATGCCGATGTTGTGTCTGACGATCAGGGTGTGGCGAGATATGGTGATGAATGCTGCTGAATGGTTGAGGAGGACCAGGCCGCAGTCTCTCCCCAGTCGAGGAGGGCTCAGATGTCCTCTGTGGCCATGATCAGGGCTGTTTTGGTGCTTTGATTGCTGTGGAAGCCGGATTGGGAGATGTCGAGCAGATGGCTCTGATCCAGATGATTTGTGACCGATATCTCTAGGACTTTGGCTGGAAAAGGGAGCAAGGAGATAGGCTGGTAGTTGTTGAGTTTGCTAGGGTCGGCTGATGGGTTCTTGACTAGGGCCTTGACCTCAGCGTTTTTCCTGTTCTCAGGGAAGGCAGCTGTGGTTATCAAGGTGTTTCAAAGAGTGGTGAGCTCGAGACCGATCCTGGGGCATCTGAGGTTGAAGATGCTGTGGGGGTATGGGTCGGTGGGCACCCCTGAGTGAACAGAGCTCATGATGGAGGTGGTGTCTTGAGGGGTGAGTTGGTTCCAAGTTGTCAGTCAAACGTCTGTGCTGGTAGGTGGGAGGGAATGTGTGTCGGTTGAGGAAGTTGGTCAGCTTGGGCTGGAGTTTGAAGTTCTACTACATTGTGGTGATCTTGTTGTGAAAGAAGTTGGCAAGGTTGTCACAGAGTTCCTGTGAGGGGGTGATGCTGTTTGCTGCGGTTGTGGGGCTAGAGAATTGACGGACGATGTTGAAGAGTCCTTTGCTGTTGTTGGAGCTAGATTCGATGCATGCATCAAGGGCATTCCTCTTTGTTTCCTGCAGCTGCCGGTGGTAGAGGTTGAGGGCAGTCTTGAAAGAGGTCCTGTTGGTGGTGTCTTTGCTAGTGCACCATCTGCTTTCCAGGTGTCTGCAGTGGCGTTTTGCAGTGCTGAGGTCCTCAGTGTATGAGCTAGCCTACATGGTGGACCTTCTGTGTTTTTTATTGCTGATAGGAGCGATGCTGTCAGTGCAGTTCATGAGCCAGATGTTTATATTCCTGATGTTCTGGTCCAGGTTGCTGGAGGAGTGAAGGTGGATGGTGTTGAGGGCATTGATACATTGGGTCTCAGAGACTTTGCCCCACCTGCGGTTGGGGGCACTGGGCAACATGGGGAGTGTCTGGGGGCTGCTGACATTGAAGTGGACAATGGAATGGTTGGTCCATGTGAGTTCGGTGGCATGGCTGTATTTGATGCGGTTGCTGGAGGTGAAGATGGGGTCCAGCGTGTGTCTGGTGGTGTGCGTGGGGTCATGGATGAGTTGGGTGAGACCAATGTTTTTCATGCTGCTGAGGAGGTTGGAGGTGTTGGTGTCACTGAGGTAGTCAAGGTGAAAGTTGAGGTCTCCGAGGAATTTGTTGTCATTGGAGTCTATGGCGAGGGGCGGTGAAGTCGGCAATTGTGTTGCAGAAGCAGGGGTGAGTTCTCTGGCAGTAGGCAAGGATACCCCTGATGGTTGACTTGCCGTCTATTTGGAGTCTGAAGTTGAGGTGTTCCATGGGTGGAGTCATCCGTAGTGGTGGTGCATTCGATAGTCTCCTTGTGGATGATAGCCATTCATCCTCCAAGCTTGTTGATGCGGTTCTGGTGGGTGATTTTGTATCCTTTCGGTGCAGTTGTGGCGAGGTCGGGCGGGTGCAGGGTTGAGCCAGGTCTCAAGTGAGAAAGACTATGTCTAGTGCGAGGGTGACTATGGGGTCCCATAGATCGGTGGAGTGTCTGCACAGCGAGCACGTGTTAATCAGGGTGCACACAAGCTGATGGTGGGGTGCAGGTGCGGTGTGCTGGGTGATCTGTGTGGGGCTGGGTGTCGTGCTGAGGCAGGTGAAGTTGCAGTGGGTGCAGGTACACGGACTCACCGTGGAGTGAGGCGAGGCGAGGTAGAGTGTTCACTAAGGCATCCGGGATCCAGGGCGCAGAAGTCAGCTGCGATTTAGCTGCAGGTGCGAAAAGGGCCTGGGTTCCTGGCACTGGGCGCAGTCCAAGCATGGACAGGAGTATACAGGTTGCTTTCGGCACACCAGTGGCATGCCCGCTGAGTGGCTGCACGGCAGTTGCCATTAAGTAGATCCTGAGAGGTGGGAGGGGCACGAGGGCAGTGGGCAGGGATACTGAAGGCAGGAATAAAAGGAGGGAAGACGCGAAGGAGAGTAGGTAAGGAGCGGAGGAGGGGGACACCGGGTTACGGCAGTGGGAGCAGCAAAAGGTGATGAAGGTCGGGCCACAAGAGGTGACAGAGGCAAAAGGGCAACAAAGGGCATGAGAAGAGGAAAACAGGAATGCAAGTGAGATGAGTGAGAGCATAAAAGGCAAAGAAAAAGGCACAATAAAAGGAAAAGAGGAATGCGAGTGAAAGCCCAAGAAGGCCAAAAGGAAAACAAAAAGTCACAATAAGGAAAAGAGGAATGTGAGTGAGATGAGAGTGAGTGCGTAAGACGTCAAGGAAAAGGAACAGAGGATGAAGGAGCAGAAGTGGAGCAAAGGAGGAGAGAGGCAACAGAGAACAGGAGCAGTGGTCACTTGTCCAAAAGGGCCTTGACTGGTCAGAGGACCAATCCAGGTAAGAGGGGAGCCTGGGCACCTGCTAAATGGGGTTGTGCTGCAGACACCATTAAGTAGGTCCTGGGAGGTGGGCGGAGTGTGGGTGGCAGTGGGCGGGGCTACCAAAGGCGGGAGGAAGAGGCAGGAGGACACACAGGAGAGCAGCTAAGGAGCGGGAGGGGGGATATGGGTAACGGTGCTAGGAGCAGCAAAAGTTGATGGGGCAGAAGAGATCACAGAGGAAAAAAGGAAACAAAAGGCATATGAAGAGGAAAAGAGGAATGCAAGTGAGAGTGCAATAAGGCAAAGAAAAAGGCACAATAAAAGGAAAAGAGGAACTTTATTTATTTATTTTTGTAGTTTCATATAGCATGAACATGACCCGAGAGGGTGTCAGAGCCCTATACAAAAAGCAGGTAAGTTATACATACAGGGAGAAATGCAATATGGAAGCAGAAAAACATATACCATATAACAATCAGCCGACATATTTATGCTCCAGAAGTGCCCCTGAAAGGTAGTCAAGCTGAATGGCTACAAGGCTACTCTTGAAGGAATCTATTCAGCAGATGCATTTTTCTTCTTTTTTAAAGGAGGAATTCGAGGGGTTTGATCTGATTGCAAGAGGCAGTGCATTCCCAATTCTTGGGGCCTGACCAGAGAAGGAGCATTGCAAGTTTTATTTTTGTTGAACTTCTGTGGTTTCAGCAGTAGGGGTGAGAGATGAAAGTGAGAGCGCATAAAGGCCAAAAGGCAAAGAAAAGACACAATAAGAAAAAGTGGAATGGAGTGAGATAAGATTTAGAGTACACTAAGATAAAGGAAAGGCACAAGAAAAGGAACAGAGGATGTCAGAGCAGATGTTTAGCAGAGGAGAAGAAAGGCGACGGAGAACAGGAGCCATGGTCAGTTGCACAGCAGGGAGCAAGGCAGTTTGTGAATAGTAATGGGTTCAGCACTTCAGGCTACACATACAATGAATGACAGACAACCCCCATAGCTTACAGATCACACTTGTATTCATTTGCTGAGGAACATTTTACTCCTACTGAGAAAATTCTCTCCACAGTACAGATAGCTATACTGAAAGAGCAGCCTTAGGACAGGGATAACAAAGTATAGTTTCTTCCATACCTACACTAGAAGCAAACACAAAAGCTTGTATTCCTAATGCTCTTGCTATATACCTGTGCTGGGAGCCGTGGGCTGCTTCTTTAAATGCTACTGATGTAAATTGTGAATATGACCCTACACTTCGGACACAAAGTTTAGCAATACATGCAAAATACTTCACACTCCGATTGATATACTCATAAATGAGTATGAGAGTGTGTTCTACATGAATTTCTCTGTACAGCCTGTGGTTGGCACTTAACAGAAATTCTACGTAGCTTGTGCTGCAGTGTAGGGAATTTTTTAAGAGCGCAACTTCAAGGTGCTACCCACACATACTAAAGTTTTAGCCGATTCCACTGCACAGCTTGCAGAAATACATGCCCTATTACTGGCCCTACAGAAGACTAACTCGCCAGTTTCTATACTTACTGTGCCTATTCAGCATTCTGTGTCCAAGGATACAATGTATATTGACTGCATTGTTGCGTAATGGGATTTAGAGATTCAAAAGGAAGTGAATAAAAAGTAAGCAACCTTCTGGAAATGTAGGCGCTCTACAGGACAAAATTCCTTTGGTCCATGTACAGCACGCCATTGCCCATAAAAGTAAAGAAATTCATGCAAAAAAATGTGTAGTAGACAAGACTGCAAAAACAAAAAAACAGTGGTACAAACCATTAAAGTGGCTGCTGTAACTCAATCTCAAACTAAGATCGATACAGACATTTTAGTAGTAATACAATCAATGTTGAACAGGGAAAACCCTCCTGAGGGTTTCCATTTTAATATTCCTACTCCCTATGTTTTTTATACCTTGAGAAAGAGATAGATATATTCCTAGAGAGTGAACTAGATTAGATCCGATTGGGGCAGCTCATAAAGGGATAGCTTTGGCTCATGCTGGCATAAGCGCTACTGTATCAATACCACAGCAACAATACTGGGGCTCATATTTACCAAAGCTTTCAAAAAACATGCAGCAATGCAATGTTTGGCAACAGATAAAACACTCAACTGTTGCAGGACCAACACAGACTTCCCTTACTGTCTCTGAAAAACCCTTTCGGGTAATTTTCCTCAACCATATTAGGACAATCCTGAGGGTTAAGCAATATAAATATATATTGGTTGTGGTTAACTGAACCTGCAGATTCCTTTGGGTTTGGCCATAAAAGATTGCCACTGCTTGAACAGTCATAAAAGACTTGCAGTGCCTAATATGCCGTTTATGGTTTTCATTCCTGGAGGCGATAAAATACGTTGGTATCTTCGGATTGATTCATGGGAGCAGTGCAAGTGCATCAACCAGAATATAGCATGGACAATGGGTGGCCTCAATTGAATTTAGAAAAGCTCTAACCTTCCAATTAAATTTACATTTTTAAATCTTTTATATTTGTGAATTAAAAAAAATATATCATCATGTGTGTCTTTGCCTGATGAATATCTGTTTCCGTAATGTTGTGTATTGTTCTGCAGTTCAAATCATTGAAATTGCTTAGGACGGTGTCCCCGGATTCCAATAATGATCCAGTGAGGGATTCCCCAGATTCCAGTAATGATTAAGTGAGGGTCCACAGAAGTAAAAAAGTTAAGAACGTGAACACTTAGGGGCCGATTCCGATCTCGGTCGGAGGCGCACCCAACACCATTCGGTCGGGAAAAAAGCCATGCGAAAGCCTGTTTCACGACCGATCCGTACAGCACACCGAACGAGTAAGTACGATGCGCCCAACAGCAAAGAATCCGGCCAGGTCCTGTTCCCCGACCGAGGCGAATCCGTAAACGCCGAATCGAGTCGCACGGAAGGAAAAATGCAGCCCCGTCCGGCCGGACAAGTACGATGCGCTTTCCGTACGCGCCGAACCCGTCGCTACGCACGGCACGTCAAAGCATCCGGGAGAGGCGCACATAAGCTCCGATTCGCGCCACAACACGATCCACGGCTCCCAGACGAACACGGCAGCGACGAGGACGGCGCGAAGCGACGAGGACGAGGCGAAGCGACGAGGACGACGCGAAGCAACGAGAAGGACGAACGACACGAACCAACCATGAATCCCTTCGTCCCGATCATACCAATATTCTACATATACTACCGGAACAGGCACGGACGCGTACGGCGCAGAAGGTAAGCCAGACACCAACCACAAAACACATACAACACGTACACGACACATCACACACACACAGAGGGATGCAGAATATACTTACACCAGCAACAGCAGCACCATAGGGGCGGGATGCCCATCACCAATGCCACATATGCACACAGGGGCCTGAATGCGCACCACCACCCCTACCCAGGGGGCTGGATGCCAACCACTACTACCACCCTCACCCAGGGGGGCTGGATGCCTACCACCACCCTTAGCCAGGGGGGGCTGGATGCCTACCACCACTACCACCCTCACCCAGGGGGGGCAGGATGCCTACCACTACTACCACCCTTAGCCAGGGGGGCAGGATGCCTACCACTACTACCACCCTTAGCCAGGGGGGCAGGATGCCTACCACTACAACCACCCTCACCCAGGGGGCAGGATGCCTACCACTACTACCACCCTCACCCAGGGGGGCAGGATGCCTACCACTACTACCACCCTCACCCAGGGGGGCAGGATGCCTACCACCACCCTTAGCCAGGGGGCTGGATGCCTACCACTACTACCACCCTTAGCCAGGGGGGCATGATGCCTACCACTACTACCACCCTCACCCAGGGGGGCAGGATGCCTACCACTACTACCACCCTCACCCAGGGGGGCAGGATCCTACCACTACTACCACCTCACCCAGGGGGCAGAATGCCTACCACCACCCTTAGCCAGGGGGCTGGATGCCTACCACCACCCTTAGCCAGGGGGCTGGATGCCTACCACCACTACCACCCTCACCCAGGGGGGCAGGATGCCTACCACTACTACCACCCTCACCCAGGGGGGCAGGATGCCTACCACCACCCTTAGCCAGGGGGGCTGGATGCCTACCACCACCCTTAGCCAGGGAGGCTGGATGCCTACCACCACTACCACCCTCACCCAGGGGGGCAGGATGCCTACCACTACTACCACCCTTAGCCAGGGGGGCAGGATGCCTACCACTACTACCACCCTTAGCCAGGGGGGCAGGATGCCTACCACTACTACCACCCTCACCCAGGGGGGCTGGATGCCTACCACCACCCTTAGCCAGGGGGGCAGGATGCCTACCACCACTACCACCCTCACCCAGGGGGGCTGGATGCCTACCACTACTACCACCCTCACCCAGGGGGGCAGGATGCCTACCACTACTACCACCCTCACCCAGGGGGGGCAGGATGCCTACCACCACCCTTAGCCAGGGGGGGCTGGGGATGCCTACCACCACCCTTAGCCAGGGGGGCTGGATGCCTACCACCACCCTTAGCCAGGGGGGCTGGATGCCTACCACCACTACCACCCTCACCCAGGGGGGCAGGATGCCTACCACTACTACCACCCTTAGCCAGGGGGCAGGATGCCTACCACTACTACCACCCTTAGCCAGGGGGCAGGATGCCTACCACTACTACCACCCTCACCCAGGGGGCTGGATGCCTACCACCACCCTTAGCCAGGGGGACAGGATGCCTACCACCACTACCACCCTCACCCAGGGGGGCTGGATGCCTACCACTACTACCACCCTCACCCAGGGGGGCAGGATGCCTACCACTACCACCCTCACCCAGGGGGGCAGGATGCCTACCACTACTACCACCCTTAGCCAGGGGGGCAGGATGCCTACCACTACTACCACCCTCACCCAGGGTGGGCTGGATGCCTACCACTACTACCACCCTTAGCCAGGGGGCAGGATGCCTACCACTACTACCACCCTCACCCAGGGGGGCAGGATGCCTACCACTACTACCACCCTCACCCAGGGGGCAGGATGCCTACCACTACTACCACCCTTAGCCAGGGGGCAGGATGCCTACCACTACTACCACCCTCACCCAGGGTGGGCTGGATGCCTACCACTACTACCACCCTTAGCCAGGGGGGGCAGGATGCCTACCACCACTACCACCCCCACCCATAGGATGGACAATGCATGACACAACCAGCACACCACAACCTAGGGAATGCAAGAAGACATCCCCCAACACCATGACAAGCGTGTGTAGACTGTGTCAAATGCCTACAACACCGAACATGACTTCGAACATACAATGTGACCCCCTAGCACATGTGCCACACAAATATGTGTGTGGCACACACAACGCAAGCAGGCCATGACCATTGTGGCAATGGGGTCCAAACCCCCATCATCACAGTGACCAAAAGGTAAGTGTGGGGTCCATAGCTGCAGCACATTTTGAACATTGTGGCAATGGGGTCCAAACCCCCATCATCACAGTGACCAAAAGGTAAGTGTGGGGTCCATAGCTGCAGCACATTTTGAACATTGTGGCAATGGGGTCCAAACCCCCATCATCACAGTGACCAAAAGGTAAGTGTGGGGTCCATAGCTGCAGCACATTTTGAACATTGTGGCAATGGGGTCCAAACCCCCATCATCACAGTGACCAAAAGGTAAGTGTTGACAAAGTAAGAGGTGCAACTGCCAAACTGCATGGATGATTCCTGGTCACAGAACAACAAACACATCAGTGGCAAAGTAGTGTATGTGTCCCATTGCAACATAAATTGGGGGAGCCAAATCCTGCAGTGCAAATAAGACATAACTTTGGCCATGTGCAGACAAACAACACCCATGGGGGCTGACACCGTCAACAATCATCAATGACACAATGACAGAAGTGACCATCCGAATGCAGACCCACATATTTGCACCAATGGGCACACACATGCAGATACCCTGTGGAGACTGCAGATGTGAGGTGATCAGATACCATACCATGGCAGCAATGGGACACACAATCAACAATTAGCACCAAATGAGGGCTCCCGTCCCATCAGCCTGGTCATGGAAGTGCCAACGGAATCATCAGCACAGATCCAACACACTTGTATAGCAATGTTGCACTGACAACACAGATGAGTCCTTCCCCATTGATGCCCAAACCTGCATGTTCACTGGAGATGGCCACACGGTCAGGGAAGTAGACGAATAGAACAATGGCAGGCACAACAGATGTGCAGGGGTGGAAGCCACAGATGTGAAATTGCCAATCTAAGTAGGAAATCCCATTGCCAAATACTGAACACATGACACCCTCAGATGCTGCTATGGATGACATGGATACACCACAGGATAGGACACATTCCCCTGGACCACATGGGTTCCTGCACAGTAACACTTCATTGTCATGAGACCAAATATCACCATCACTGCAGCAAGGGCATGGTTAGCATCATCAACATCATGTACATCAGAAGCAAAAGCACTAGAGGAACAGAAAGTTGCTTTATTCAGCATATGTGGCATTAAAAGTAGAAGTCCGGTAGAACATAAACAAAGGCCAATGGCCAGTCCATCAACAAAGTCACAAGTGGGTGACAGTGGCAGATGCCACCCTACACATGCCTGCACAAAACCAGGGATAATCCACTAGGAGGGGCAACCGGGGGGTAGGCCAGGCACCGCAGGGACAGGATCAGGGCTCACCAGGGAGGAAGCAGGGAAGGGGTGGTGGGTGCTGGAGAGCCACTGACAACTGCAGTGGAGGTGTCTGACATGGTGTGTGCCGGCACAACTGGGGGCATGGCTCAGATGTTGTGGGTGCCGGCACGACTGCAGTGGACCCTGCAGATGGAGTGGACAGGTCCGCCACTGCAGTGCCCAAGTCAGACAGGGTGGTAGTGGACTCCACTGCAGTGCCTACCACCAGGGGAGGAGAATGGGGAACAGGCAAGGTGGGCTGGACAGAGGGGGAGGACACCCTCACCACATCAGTGGCACAGACAAGCGCAGCGGGGGTGTGGTGCCGGGAGAGCAAGTGGCAGGGGAGAAGGCCGGAGCCTCTTGGGGATGGTATATCTGTGGGTGGGGGAACCTGGGGCAGGGTGTGGTGGGGGCACCTGTGGAGTGGGGGCCTGAGGGATGGAGGAAGGAGACCTGGTGCTTGAGCTGCAGGGCGGCGGCGGGGTCTTGCTCTTACCACTCCGGGGGGACTTGCGGATGGGGGCCTCAGTCTGTCTGCGCCTGGGGGAGGGTGTCCGGGGGCGAGGGGCACTCTGTTCCGTGTGTGGGGGGCTTCCTCTTCCCCCTGGATGCTGGGGCAGCTGGATCGGAGGGGAAGAGGCCGAGGTCACTGAGGAAGAGGCGCTGGGTCTTTGGGGTTGCAGGTGAGGCAAGGGAGGGTGCTTTGGAGGGAGAGGCAACTGAGGACTGCGCAGTGCCCGTGGATGCGTGTGTGTGTACCAGGGCCCCATCCCCTGTGAGTCTGGTTTCAGTCCCCTGACTGTGCGTGCGTGTGCGTTTAGTTTGTGGCGTGTGTGTCTGTGTGCTGGACGTGTGTGTGCTGGTGTGTGCCTGTGCCGGTGTGTGTGTGCTTGGGACGGGTAAGGTGCTGGGGAGTGTGGATGGAGCAGAGGCAGGAGGGGTGAGGGACTGTCTGAGGAGGGACACTGCTGCCGTCAGGGAGGAGTCCATGGACCTGTTGCCCCTCTGTAGGTCAGACATGCCCGATGAGATGCCCTCCATGAACGACACCAGCTGAGTCAACAGTGCGGTGTGCGCATGGAGGACACTCAGCATGGCTGTCTGCCCTACATGGAGCTGGCGAAGGAGGTACACAGACTCCTCACTCAGGGCAGCAGGGGACACAGGGGCAGGGGTGCGGTGCCTGGGCCAAAGGAGACACGCTCCCGAACATGGGAGCCTCCACGGACCTGGGGAATGGGAGCCGATGGGAGGGCGGTGGTGGTGCTGGTGGTGGCGGGGACAGCAACACTAGCTGGGGTGTGGTGGCTGCTGACACCCGCCTCCACAAGGGAGTCATCCTCCGAGTTGCTCTGGTCCTCAGCTGAGGTGGATGGTGCTGAGGACTCCTCGGTGTGGCTCCCCTCGCCCTCCGTGCCACTGGGTCCCTCCGACCACTCCTCGGCTGCTGACCCAGTCTGGCTCTCTGGCTCCTCCTGGTCCGTGGAGCTGTCCCCTTCCGTGGCCGTGGATGTATCTGCAAACAATGGGGAAACAGACAGACATCAGTCACCTGCACCAAACGCACACACCACTGTGAGCACAGCACATTACAGAGCAAGCCCTGGCATCATTAGTTGTACATTGCTAAAAGTGCCCTAACTGAACAGGAGAAGCCAATTGTCAGTCTGATGCCAAGCATGGCACTCACATCCCACATGGCCTTGCACCCATCTGTCTGGTGTCTGTTGGATTGCAACACCCCAGTGTGGACACATGCACCAAGTACACAGTAGTTGGACAGTGCAGAGGACACGGTGTGGCATGTGGACATGCACACATCACAGCTCTTGCCACTGAGTCAGTACAGGTTTCCGGATGAAAGGGATGCCCAGAGTCAAATAGGAAATGCATGTGATGCATACCAGCGACAGACACCATGATGCACCCATGTCCTGATAGCCAGCGCCACTATGGTGTGCATGTAGCACATGTCACTCCCCTGCAGGACCACCAATAAGTTGACACATGCCATGGCAGAGGCATGACTGCTAAGTCATACATCACTGTCTCAGTGATGTATGACTTGGCAGCCAGACAACAACACTATGCACTGTGTCACAATAGTAGGTCATGGGGAATGCAAGTCCTGGAGCTGCACAAGTGCACATGTACATCCCCCACACAACACATCATCTTAACCCTCATCTGTCCAGGTCACACCTATTGGACATATGGGAGACCTGTGACACTACCCTTTGAACCTGAGCCCCTCACAATTTGCTGTGAATGGGGAACAGCTGCCTGAACTTCACATTCGCATACCCCAGTCTGCACGGGCAGCTGATCAAACACCTATGTGACACACAAGTACCGTCTCCTATGGTCACATCTCCAGGGGCATGCTGAGCCCCTACCAAGAAACACCCCAGCAGTCCTGGCAACTAATCCACAGCACACTGACACAGAGGCAGACACCTGAGGGCTCAAATCACTGTGCACAATGTGTCAGCTGATACACGGGAGTGGGAGTACAGAGTGCATTGCATGGCCTGGAATAGGCATGACTGTCCTGCTCCACATGAATGAGGGATGTGCCCTGGACAGTGGATAGCTGGCTATGTATGTGTGACACACGTAATCTGCACTCTGCTGGGGCCCAAACATTGTTCCCACCCGCTGCATGGGCGTGTGCCACATACCCCAGGCACATGTGGTGGCTCAGCTCAGCAAGTGGACCGCATATCAAAGCAACACGCAGATCACATGTCCAAACCCAGGCGTTGTGTGAACAATGGACCCACCCATGATGCCCACAACAGAGTTAGGGAAACAGATGCTGTCCCCCACCTTTAGTGAAGCAAACTGCAAGGACACAGTCCCAAGTGACACAATTCCCTGAATGTAAGGGCCACACCTGGGTATCAGATGAGCAGTGGGCAGTGCACAATAGAGGGACATGGCTCCTGGACAACATGACTGCTGCACTGTGGCAGTTGAACCAGGCCAGAGGAGGGCACAAAGCATGTAATACAGAGTTCACAGTGCAGTCTTTGACTCACCCCTCCTTGCTGCTGTCTGGCCTTCAGCTGCCCATCCAGGTCTGGAAACACCACCGCCAGGATCTGGAGCATGTGGGGGTCAGGGTCCGTGTTCCGCCCCTCCTGCGAGGAGGCGACAGCTTCAGCTGGACCCGTGCAATCCTCCGGGTCCAGCCCCGAAGGTCCTGCCACCTCTTCTGGCAGTTGCGGATCCGGCGCTTGTAGACCCCACGGACCGGACAGCCCGGACGATGTCCTTCCAGATTTCCTGCTTCCGATGGGCATTAACCTGTCAGGATGACAAAGTGAAAAGGCCATTACCACACATGCAACATATCCGTGCATGACACAGTTGTATATACATGTCTCAATCACAGGGGCACATGATGTACACAGGCAGTGCAAAGCTGACCATGGACAGTTTGCCAGACGTCACTACATGGTATCATTGCATGGGAAGTAAAACCATGTTCAAATGCACTGTCACTGCACCATACCTGTCCAGTGCAAGTCACTACACACTATGGGGGGTGACAACTACTCAGTGAGCCTGCTAGCCAGTGGCGTGCAGACTCTCAGCCTTGCTAGTCACACAAAATGCACATTCAGAAAGGCAGTGCACAGAACACTCACCTGCTCCCCTGGTGTCCCATACAGCTTGCTGTACTGTGGAAGTAGGCTGTCCAGCAGGGCCTGGTTCTCTTCAAGGCTGAAGGCTGGGGCTCTCTCCACAGTACGTGCCATTGCAGGGTCCAGAGGGGCAGAGACAGCAGCAGTGCAGTGGCAGATGTCGTCCTGGAGCATGTAGTGCAGGCAAGTGAGCTCTCAGGGGAACAGCCAGCAATATATATGTGCTGGAGAGGCAGATACTGTCCCTTGTGTCCAAAGTGATAGGTCCAAGTCGTTTGCATCTTCTGAATCTGGCCAATCCATGGAATAGCAGCACCAAAACACGCCCACAGCATCCTTCAAATCTTCAACTTCATGACATACATGATTTTGCAACATTGTTGTGGGTGACCAACTGAATTTACAGCAACCGACTCGTTCAAAATTCGAAAACGCGTCCGTTGCCAGGCAAGCCCATTGTCAATGGGTGCGCACCGATCGGTCCATTGCAGTACAACGCGCACAGGGGTACAACGCGTACCCGCACACATTGATTGCAATGGGCCGGCCGGAGGCACCGATCGGTCCATTGTGGTACAACGCGCACAGGGGTACAACGCGTACCTGCACACATTGAATGCAATGGGCCGGCCGGAGGCACCGATCGGTCCATTGCGGTACAACGCGCACAGGGGTACATCGCGTACCCGCACACATTGAATGCAATGGGCCGGCCGGAGGCACCGATCGGTCCATTGCGGTACAATGCGCACAGGGGTACAACGCGTACCCGCACGCATTGAATGCAATGGGCCGGCCGGAGGCACCGATCGGTCCATTGCGGTACAACGCGCACAGGGGTACAACGCGTACCCGCACACATTGAATGCAATGGGCCGGCCGGAGGCACCGATCGGTCCATTGCGGTACAACGCGCACAGGGGTACAACGCGTACCCGCACACATTGAATGCAATGGGCCGGCCGGAGGCACCGATCGGTCCATTGCAGTACAATGCGCACAGGGGTACAACGCGTACCCGCACACATTGAATGCAATGGGCCGGCCGGAGGCACCGATCGGTCCATTGCAGTACAACGCATCACTGTACATGTGACTGGCATATGTCAGCATGCCTGTCTCAGATGGACATATGCCAGCCACAGATAGCTCCCAGGGAGTGAGGGGCACACCTACATCACGACAGCCTGTCCAAACTTTATCATAAGGCATGTAAGGCTGCATTTCCTATTGTGTGTATGTTGGTGTACATGTTTTCCTGTGGGTGTCACCTGTGGGCAGCCACCCCCAGGCTGTGCACGTGTTCATGGGGACAGGATCCTGGGTGTTACGTGTACATGACCACTGTGATGTGCAACTGTTCATATCTGTGCATGTGCCATGGTCACATTTCACAGTGGTGTATGTGTATGTCATGTCACATACCCCGTGAGTCCCATGTGGGACGGTATGTTTGAGTCAGGGTGTCCCAGTGGCACAATAGTGATGGTCCTCCACAGTCTTTGTGCATGTAGTGTTTACAATGTCTCTGATTTCATGTGCACAATGGGAGACAGTCTCCACATCCACGTTGTGTGTGCATGGACTCTGATGTTGTGCGTGTGTGTCACAGACGTCCATGTCTGTCCTGCCGTGGCAAGTGGGGCCACTACCTGTGGGGGTCATGGTTGTTTTGCTGTGGTGTATACATGATACTCCATGTAATGCCAGTGTCCATGTGGCATTACAGGGTCCCTGGGAATGTACCTGTCGTTGAGCTGTGGTGCCTGGGGCACATCTGTCCTCACATGTCACTGTGGGGGTTATTGTGACACGGCAGCAGGAGATGGGAACTGTGACACGGCCTCATGATATCCAATGGGCCAACCTGGGACTAATTGATGCCACCTGTTGGACCGTGTTGACAGATGTTGGCCATGTATGTACCATACATGTCCTTCCGGTACTGCACACTTCATGTAGTTGTGCCTCATAATGATGTATGTTGGGATCTTGAGTGTGTTCAATGCCGCATATGTGGGGTGACTGACAATCTTGCTTACTTCTCCTCTGCACTGCAGGGCTCCTGCTGTCCATCGACCATTCCCAGACCTGGCAACGATGGTGGAACGGGACAGCATCCGACGGTACCGCTTCACCAGGCAGCTGATTGAGGATTTGGCAATGCAGTTGTCCCCACATTTGCAGCCTGGCCGGCCGTATCCTACAGCGCTGACCCCCAAGGTGAAGGTGATGACACTTCTTTGCCACTGGTACCTTCCAACATACTGTGGCGACTGCTGGTGGGATGTCACAGACCATGTTCAGCCGTGTGCTCCGCGATGTTTTGGCGGCAATGTTGCTCTTCCTGAACCGGTACATCTATTTCCCTAGACTGCGACGACTCACTGACGTGAAGAGTGACTTTTATGCCCTGGGGAGGATGCCGCATGTAATTGGCTCCATTGATGGGACACATGTGGCTTTGGTACCACCACAGGCCCAGGAGCAGGTCTACAGGAACCGCAAGCACTACCACTCGGTCAATGCACTGGTGGTGTGTCTTGCAGACATGACCATCACACACGTGTGTGCCCGTTTCCCTGGTTCAGCACACGATGCCTTTGTGATGAGGAGTAGTCGCATCCCCAGGATGATGGCACAGATGCAGAACCAGCGTGCCTGGCTTGTCGGTGTGTACTGACTTTGTGCCATTGTGGGTGATCTGATCTGTAGTATTCCGCCCACTTTTCCAAGTCAGCTAATGTGCACTTGTCTGTCCGTAGGTGACTCGGGATACCCCAACATGCCGTGGTTGCTGACACCCCTCAGGAACCCTGTGACACCAGCCCAGATGCGCTACAATGAGGCACATGGTCGGACCAGGAGAGTGATTGAGCGGACCTTTGGTCTCCTGAAGAGCCGCTTCCGCTGCCTGGACAAGACCGGAGGGTCCCTCCCATATGCCCCTGCGAAAGTGTGCAAGATTATCATCGTCTGCTGCATGCTCCACAACCTGGCAGTGCGGAAGGAGTTGCCTCTCATCCAGGATGACAATGACCAACATCCGCCACCTGTGGAGGATCCTGGCCTGGACCACGATGCCAGTGACGATGATGATGATGGTGATGTCCGCACACAGCTCATCACCAACTTCTTTAGCTGAATGTGAGTATCCTGAGGTGTCATGTCAATGATGTGAGTTGGCATGATGTGTGGGTGGTGCTCTGGTGCTGTTGGAGTGTGTCCATGGGCTACTTGACTGGATGTGTGTTGCGATGTGTGGTGACAGGTGGGCTGTACTCCCCAACAGTGTTGACATACTAACTTGGTTCTGGGTGGGTATCTTGTAACATGTATTGTGCATGAGTTTTGCTGTTCTGTCCTGTACTCCATTGCTTTTGACTGTGTGTCATTTCTGTCCTTCACAGGGTACTTTCAGATTCGTTTGGTCAACTGTGTCCACTGACGACGTGATTGCACATCCAGGCTGGTAGCTGTTGTGTCCCTACAGGTGATGTGCGCCACACCCATGGACTTCCTTCCGTCTACAGTTGTTGACTGTGTGCCCGCTGCCAGGTGGGATTACCTTGCATCTGTAGTGGTTACGGCATGTTGCAACTGTGTAATAAACCTGTGCTTCACTTTGTGATGTGCGTTGTCTGTGGTCACACATTTGACTGCCATTTGCTTACTGCACCTGTGGGCTACTTGACTACAACTGGGAATGGGTGTGGTGTCTGTGCATTGCACCGTCTTCCCTGGCAACATCAGTGTAGGCAATGAGTCAGATGGCCTAGGTGTGTATGTGTTGTGTAGCCCTGGTGGTGTGTCTCCCTCATGTGTGTCACGTTGCCTGTACTCACATGCCTGTGTTGTCCTTGCTGTTGCAGTTCGCATACACAGTGTAATTTTGCAGTTCATCATCCCCATAACAGCACCCACGTTGGAATCATGACAGAGGCAAGTATGGTGTATTAGTGTGTTTATTGTGATACATTTGTGTTAATAGTGCATAGGATGGGTAGTGCTGTACATAAATCTTGCAATCCCAAGTTCGTAGGTGAATTGAAAGTCCTGGTAGACAGGATCCCCAGTATCAGGGCCACAGTTGTCTGACACATTGGTCCAACTTGTACTCCCCATGCAATGTGTGGGAGTAGTGTTGCTGTCAACAGGGTGAACAGTCTGTGCACAAAGGCGAACATCCAGAACAGGTTCAGGCTTCCTGGGAGTTGCGCTTGGCCATCGGCCTCTCACTTTTCCCTCCTCGGACGACCCCTCTTCTTGGGGGGGCCCTCAAGTACAGGCTGCTGCGGTGCAGGGGACTCTCCGCCAGAGTCCTCCTCCCTCCCTGTGGCAGTTGCAGTTTGTTCGGCACCAGATGTTGTTGGCACACAGGGAGGTGTGGACTGGTTGCTGTTCATCTGGCGGAGGCATTGTAAAATGTCCCTGTGCACCGCCATCATCTCATGCAGTGCATCCCACTTGGACTCCACGCGGGACATGTGTGAGTCCACACGGGACATGTGTGACTCCACGTGGGACATGTGGGAGTCCAAGCGGGCATGTTGGGCAGCCTGCTGCTGTTTCATGTCTCTGAGGAGCCCCACTACCTGGCTGAGGTCTCCGGTGCTGGACTGGTACGCATCAGCTATGCGTACCAGTTGTGGGTCATCATGCACACCAGCAACGTCTGCAAGCAGCGACCTCTGTCTCCCACCCCTCCCACCACCCCTGCTGACATGTGCAGTGTGTGCAGTGGCACGCACAGATAACCCTGGTCCACCTTGGGGGTTGGTGGTGGTGTCCATGGCCCCAGGTTGGTCCAGGGTCCCTGTGCTGGTGTTGCTCCTTGTTCTGTCCATGTCGGCAGGGATGGTATTCGTGGTGACAGTCGTTGGAGGGGTGGGTGCAGGGGGTGCAGCTGGTGGTCCTGCTGGTGCTGCATGTTGACTTGCACCGGATGTGCCAGGTTGTTCTTCATCGTCCGAGGAGGACAGAGGCTGTACGACGCCAGTGAGCTCGGCATCCTCTTGAGCCTGGGACTCCTCAGCGTCTGCTGCTGTGTCCCCATCATCACCTGTTTTTGGGAGACACAAACAATGTATGTTATGTTTCTGCAGGCATCAATGGTTGACACACATGACAGTTGTGACTGTGCCTCTGGGTGCGGGCCTGTACATTGCATTGTCCTAAGTCGTCACAGTCAGGGGTTGATATTGGTGTGGCACATTGTCCTGCATTATTTGGGCATTTCTATGTATTTTCTGGGGTGTGAACATGGTCTGCATTGGTTGTGTTTGGTTGACAGCCGGCCCTCCTTCCCACCCACCCAGCCAGTCAGTTATCCCACCATGGAACGTGCTTGCGTTGCAGGGAGTGTAAGTTGTCTCTCAGGATGTCACTCAGTGGTGTCCTGCTGTTTGTTGGTGCACATTTGCCAGCAGGGCCTTGTGCTCCCCACAGCAGTAGCCAGTGTCAGCCATCTTGTGAGTCCTTCTCCACTTCCTGTGATGTGAGCATGGTTCAGGGTGGTGTTGATGGGACAGTTGTGGGGGTGAGCTATGTCTGTGACTACGACTCCCATCATGCCATTGCCTCCACCCCACTTCCCAGCATTCCCATACTTACTTGCTTTTGTGTGGAGTTCAGTGTGTGTGGGTGTGAGAGCAATGGCAAGATGGCTGACAGTGGTGTCCTGCTGTTGGTTGGTGTGCAGTACCCAGCATGCCCTTGTGCTCCCCACGACACAGCAACAGTGTCAGACATCTTTGATGGGCCTTTCCACTCTCTGTGGGATGTGCATGCGTGAGTGTGAGCTTGCTGGGCCATGTGGTGGGGGATGTAGAGCTGTGACTACGACTCCCATCATGCTATTGCCTCCTCCCCCTTCCCAGCATGCCCATGCTTCCTTCCTTTTGACTCTGCTTCCCTGTGGGGTGGGCTGGCTGTGCTGACAGGATGGCTGGGAGTGTTGTCCTGGCAGTTGTTTGGCTAGAAGTCCCAAGAGTGTCCCTGTGCTTCACACAACATAACCCAGGGTGGTGGTTCTTTGTGGGATCTTGTGTTAGGATGGGGGCATTGCATTCTACCAGGTGGGTTCTGTGGAGTTTGTGTTGGGGTGTGTGTGAGGGGAGGTGCTTGTGACTATGGTCAGTGCTGCAAGTCCCCCTTCCCACCCAGCTAGCCAGATATCCCACCATGGAACGTGCTTGCATTGCAGGGAGTGTAAGTTGTCTCTCAGGATGTCAGTCAGTGGTGTCCTGCTGTTTGTTGGTGCACAGTTGCCAGCAGGGCCTTGTGCTCCCCACAGCAGTAGCCAGTGTCAGCCATCTTGTGAGTCCTTCTCCACTTCCTGTGATGTGAGCATGGTTCATGGTGGTGTTGATGGGACAGTTGGGGGGGCAATATGTGTGACTGCGACTCCCATGATGCTATTGGCTACACTGACTTGGCCAGCATACACAGAATTCCTTCCTTTGAGTGGTCTTCACTGTGTGTTGGTGTTGTTGTGGTGGCTACATGTCTGGATGTGTTTGTTAGTTCTATTTGTGCCACTGCCTAGCTGTAGTTGTAGTTGTGTTTGTACATGTGTTCGCACAGTTGGATGTGACTTTTTTGATGGCATGTGTTGTGTTTATCTGACTGACATACACATTTTGGGATGATTCTGTTCTGGTTGCTGTGTAATTGCTATGAGTGCATGGTTTGACTCTCCCCTTGACAGTGATGTGTGTGTTTTGTGGCAGTATATTGTGTACATTTGTTGTGTACTCACCAGGCTCTGGGATGTCCTCTAGTCCATATACGCTCACTAGCGGAAGGATGGCCCGCACCTTCTCCTCCCAGGGCTTGAGGTATATTGACTTGGCAGGAGGGCCACTGCCGGTGTATTGGCTGTTGATGTAGTCTTTCTTCAGCATGTCCCGTACCCTCCTGCGCACGTCATACCACCTGTTCTGGATGTCGGTCTTTGTGCACCGACATGGTGATTGGGCGTTCACCCTGTTGATGATCCTCTCCCACATCTTGGTTTTCTGCGACATGGGGGTCTGTTGGACCAGTGTGCCAAACAGCTGTGGCTCCACCCTGAGGATCTCGTCTACCATGACTTCCAATTCACTATCTAGAAACTTGGGATTCTTCTTGGGGGGCATGGTGATGGGTGGTGATGGTGGGTGATGTGTGTGTTGGTGTGCAGGTGAGGGTGTGTGAGTGTGTGTTTTGCTGGGTGTATGTGAGGTAGGTATTTGTTGGTGTGCTGATGGTGTGTGGCTTGTGTGAGGGATGAGCTGTGGGTGTGTGGTTGCTTTCTCTTGGGTGCTGGCAGTGGAATGGCATTTGCAAAGGCTCATGGTTGTGATTTGTGTCCTTTATATAGGTGGAGTTGTGGGTGTGTCTTTGTTCTCTGTCCCCACCCCCCAGTATTTATTGGCTTGGTAATTGCTTGTTTGGCCTTTTTTGGGTGGTTTTTCCTTTGTGCTGTTTGTGTATGTTGGAAACGTTCTTGTGACCGAGTCGGACCCTGCATTAGTCTCGTACGGTGTTCTCCGTTTCGTTCACGCTGTGTTTGTGCAGTTTTCTATGCTGCGTACGCGTCGGTCGCGGTGTTTTGTGTTGCTTCGGCTCGGTTTTGTATGCGTGTCGGTCGTGACGGCTTGTCCTCCGTCCGACTCGCTCGTGGTTTTCGCGCCTTGCATCGTACTTTGCGGTTTGGAGTTCGCGTGTACGTTTCGGGCGGATTTGTTCCGGGTGCGTGTCGGTCGGTTGGAGTCGCGTGTTTTTCCAGCCGGATTGCTGTTTTCCGTGCGGCTCGGTCGGTCGACTTGGTTTAGGTACGTGTCGGTCGGATTTTTCGCGCCTTGCATCGTACTTGGCGTGTCGTGCGCCACGGGTACGTGTCGGTCGGTATTATTTCCGGATCCGAGTCGGTCGGTGCTTTTTCCGGCCCGAATCGGAATCGACCCCAGAATGTGAAGAACTCGGACTCTGCCACCAACAAAGATAAGATTCTTAAAACTGCTGATGGTTAGCCCCCCAAAGTGGGAGAGATAGTTCAGAAAAAAATGCCCTAACAAGCAAGCATTCGGACCATCCTACATAGTTCTTGGGGTAGAAGGAACTCGAACTGTGATTTTGACAGTGTTGCCTGGTGCATTGAAAAACAAGAAAGTGTTGATCGGTCCCATCAGAAAGCATTATGTGACTTATTCTATTCAACAGAACACCATCGACATCAGGTGCCTCCAGAGTAGATCGCCACATCTTCTCCTTACTCTGGAGGAACTGCCCCAAGAAGAGAACAGCAACTCTGTAACCCTGAGCACCATTCCTGGGGCAAAGTAGCCAGCAGTGTGTCCGGCTTTACACCAAGTGCCACTTTCAACAAGCAAGCCTGATGCTGCAATTTCACCTATTGCAACCTCTGCTGTGGTTTACTATGAGCCTCTGACAGTCAACATCAATTGAAGTGACACCACTACAAGAAATTGTGCTTATGAAAATTACTTTGATGAAGATTTTGAAAAAAGAAAAATAGTGATCTCTTCTTCAATCAACATTACACGTGGCTTCTTGTTTGCTGTTGGTTTTGTGACAGATAGCTTTTTCCACGTAGTCAATCTTCTTGATTTGTACTGGAGTACTGTCCATTTTGACGTGGATCATAATATTGATCATAACTTTGCTTCTCGCACATGGAAACTATATTCCTTATAAGACACACAGTGACAACATTTCTTATTCGAGCACTTTTAACATGATAACTAGCTTCATCTCCTCAAATAATTATTCCAAAGCCCTCTGCATCAAGTTTCAAATAGTCCAACATGGATTTAGCTACCTTCAATGATAATGGATGCAACAATGAACAGTGGGCGACAAGGATTGAAAGTATGGGAAGAAGTCGCCCTAGTTAACAGATAAATTATAGAAATGTTCATGTGGCTCAGGCTGACAACGAATGTGCTGTCATCTTCCATTAGAATTCACAGAAAAGCACTAGGCAAAGAAAAGCACTCTATTAAGTCTCTAACTAGTACCAGGTCAGATGATTCTGTAACTAGTGCATTAACGACTGACATCTCCCTCATACTTGCTTGATTTCAAAATCTGGGTTGGATCAGCTGACGCACCACGTATGGTAGTGGGTACACATAGAGAAATTGATGAGTATGGAGAATCCACCACTATAACAAATATGCAGATCTATAAGTCAACTATATGTGAAAAAGCCTGTGTTATCAGCTTCAAATAAAACAAGACTTATAAAAGATAATATTGAAGATCACCTTGTGATATATATGATGTATGTAGAGTTGAATAATTGTGCTGCACTTTTTCAGCCCAAGAAAATTAATGATAAAACTAACAATGGCCTGGGATTCGGATATCCCTTCTACAGTAATTATATTTACCCTCATGTTTATATTGGAAGGCACACATAATAGCCGTAACAGAGGCAATCTTTTAAAACTCATTAATTGTCAGATTTCCTTGAATTAATTTGATCCAACATCAAATAGATGGATTTTATTGAGGCAAGAAGTGGACTTCAAAGTAACAACACCAAAGTTACTAATGTATCGCCATTGTAGTAAAGAGTATTGAGTCTGTGGCGTGCAAATTAAAAAATTAAAGTGATAAAACTATTTCTTTAATTAGACATGCAATACCCAAGAAGTGCATTGAGAGATTAAAATATTGCCACATCCTAGCAGAATAAATGGATTGGATGGGCAAGTAAAATGGTGGACATAGAGCGCATGGAACCAACCATTGCAGCTCATGATCTACCCTAAATGATAAATCTTATCAGCTGGTAACAGGGCAAAGTGTAGACCTACCCAAAGAGACTTAGAAGAGCTAACATTCCTTGTAAATGAGAAGGGTTATATGAACCTGTTGAGCACCAATAATCAGAAATGTATCTCCCCAGATGGCTTAAATGATATCTGGAAGTTCTTAATAGATGGAACTGTAAAAACTACACTGTCCATCCAGACTCATCACTTGATTTGTATAACCAGAGCGGCGGAGGAAAACAAGGACATCAACTTGTGATTGTTTCCTGGAATATGGCAGGTTATGATAAACAGATTTATGTATATGGGATTGTGCTGTTTAAAAAAAAATCTCCAACCACGTGTCTTTTCACTCTGCACTTTTCTTCAGCCTGTTTAGTTTTTCTTTTACTTGTTTTCGGGGGCTGTCCTAGAGCCAAAAAGCTATTGATGAATGTTATGTCTGCAAATGCCTGCCTGCCTCACTCACTCAAGTTCAGTCTTTATTTAATACCTGTCATCTTACCCCAATCATTAACTTGCATTTTTTTAGATGAGCATAAGTTAATGTATTTGGCAGGTGGATTGATTATAAGTGAAAATGTGATAAAACACTGGAACAGGAGGCAGGCCGCTTTAAAGTAGGCCTGGGCGAAATTTTTATTGCATCGTTATAATCCGAGGAATTTCACATTTTTCTTGTGACACGAAATTACTGAAAATGGAATTACTCCCATTCGTGTAATTTGGGGCAAAATGTCCTAATCAAGATCACAGGAACAAAACGCGAGCAACTGCTGGGTGCTGCTGTTCCTATTCTCTTGCATTTAGAGCAATTATCTTAGAGCAAAAAGCAAATAGTGCTAAATGCAGTGAATACGTGCATAATTTTGATGCAATTTCACATAATAATGCTACAGCTATTTATGCGCGTTACACCCACCCCTACTTTAAAATAGTGGTATAGATGATTTGCTTTTAACTGTGAAAACAGGCCCTTTGTTGTCCTGGAAATAGATGGGTAGAGTGGTCTGTGATATATTTGGGCCTCATCCAAATGGGAAGTCAAATATGACATTGAAGTCTATTTTCATCGGAGTATCCCGCACGACCATGGTTCAATACCCAATGTAAAATCTTTTACATTCAGTTATTTGATTGTTTAAAAATAATTATTAAAGCATTTGAAAACTATACATAACCTGGCGGTGATATGCTCTAATAAATGGTGTAGCACAAGTTTCTCCAACGAGTCCATCAAGAGTTACCAGTAGCTTGTTGACACCTTCAGAGTAGCTCACAGCCTTAAGTTGATTTTTAAAAAAAGCACAGGGTCACATTTTTAGGTCGAGCCTAGCGGCAGCGTGCATGTGCTGCTCGCTCTGCGAGACTGCATTAGTAGAGTATGGGAGAGAAGCTGCGCCCACTCTCCTCCCATATTTTTCATTGGCTTGTGTCATTGTCTTTCGTAAATGCTGCCTTCGGATTCGTTAATAGGCTTGTTAGTCCCTCCTTAGTACAGCCTTGTCTTCATTTATACCCTCTATTGGAGACTGGCCATTTTACTTCAGTTGTTTCACGGTACCTGTTATTTAGTCTGTAAGCACTATTTACTTTATTGAGTTTCTCTTACAGCAGGCCCGACATATGCTGCTTCAGCTGAAACTGCTTATGTTTTTTTCAGCAGCACGGCCGCCCCGTAACACGGGCGCCTGCTTTCAATCACTTTAACCCGGCATTATCTTGTGTCTGTTTCAAACTCCCCCACCCCCACTCCCCCCAAGTAAAATAGATTTAGAAATGATTAGGGAATTAAGTCAAGTGAATTCCAGGTAGCACATAATCCTGTGCTAATGGGCTGAAGCTGACTTCAGCACATCTGTGTTACATGTCATATGTACTAAAGCCACCTGATGGGTTGTTTTCAAAAGCCTGTTTTATTAACAACCACCACCGATACCACCACCACCAATACCACCACCACCACACCAATACCACCACCACCACCACCACCAATGCCACCACCAATGCCACCACCAATGCCATCACCAATACCACCACCACCACCACAACCACCACCAATACCACAACCACCACCACCACCACCAATACCACCACCACCAATACCACCACCACCAATACCACTAATGCCAATACCACCAACACCAATCCAATACCACCAATACCACCGCCAATACCAATACCACCACCGCCAATACCAATACCACCACCACCAATACCACCATCACTAATTACACCACTACCACCAATACCACCACCACCAATACCAACACCACCAATAACACCACCACCAATACCACCACCATCAATACTACCAATACCACCACCAATACCACCATCAATACCACCACCAATACCACCACCACCCCCACCACCAGTACCAATACCAATACCACCACCACCAATACCACCACCACCAATACCACCACCAATACCAGTACCACCACTACCATTACCAATACCAATACCACTACCAATACCAATACCAATACCACCACCACCAATACCACCACCACCAATACCACCACCAATACCAGTACCACCACTACCATTACCAATACCAATACCACTACCAATACCACTACCAATACCACCTCCACCAATACCACCACCAATACCACCACCACCAATACCAGTACCACCACTACCAATACCAATGCCACTACCACCAATACCAGTACCAGTACCACCACCACCAATACCACCACGAACAATACCACCACCACCAATACAACCACTATTACCACCAATACCACCACCAATACCACCACCAATACCACCACCAATACTACCAATACCACCACCACCAATACCACCATCAATACCACCACCATCAATGCCACCACCACCACAAGTACCAATACCAATACCACCAATATCAATACCACCACCACCAATACCAGTACCACCACACCAATACCACCACCACCACCACCAATGCCACCACCACCAATACCAGTACCACCACACCAATACCACCACCACCACCAATGCCACCACCACCAATACCAGTACCACCACACCAATACCACCACCACCACCAATACCAGTACCACCACTACCAATACCACCACCACCAATATCAATACCACCACCACCAATACCAGTACCACCACACCAATACCACCACCACCACCGCCACCACCAATGCCATCACCAATACCACCACCACCACCACAACCACCACCAATACCACAACCACCACCACCAATACCACCACCACCGATACCACCACCACCAATACCACCACCACCAATACCACTAATGCCAATACCACCAACACCAATCCAATACCACCAATACCACCGCCAATACCAATACCACCACCGCCAATACCAATACCACTACCGCCAATACCACCATCACTAATTACACCACTACCACCAATACCACCACCACCAATACCAACACCACCAATAACACCACCACCAATACCACCACCATCAATACTACCAATACCACCATCAATACCACCACCACCAATACCACCACCACCCCACCAGTACCAATACCACCACCACCAATACCACCACCAATACCAGTACCACCACTACCAATACCAATACCACTACCAATACCACTACCAATACCACCTCCACCAATACCACCACTAATACCACCACCTCCAATACCACCACCAATACCACCCACCACCACCAATACCACCACCACCACTACCAATACCAATGCCACTACCACCAATACCAGTACCAGTACCAGTACCACCACCAATACCACCACCACCAATACAACCACTAATACCACCAATACCACCACCAATACCACCACCAATACTACCAATACCACCACCACCAATACCACCATCAATACCACCACCATCAATGCCACCACCACCAATACCACCACCACAAGTACCAATACCAATACCACCAATATCACCACCACCAATACCAGTACCACCACTACCAATACCAGTACCAGTACCACCACCAATACCACCACCACCAATACAACCACTAATACCACCAATACCACCACCAATACCACCACCAATACTACCAATACCACCACCACCAATACCACCATCAATACCACCACCATCAATGCCACCACCACCAATACCACCACCACAAGTACCAATACCACCAATATCACCACCACCAATACCAGTACCACCACTACCAATACCACCACCACCAATATCAATACCACCACCACCAATACCAGTACCACCACCACCAATACCACCCCCTCATCGCCTCTCGCTCACTAGTAATAGCAGGGGCACTGTACGAGGCCGGAGCTGCAGCCGAGACCATCCCTCCCTCCCTCCATGCCTGAAATAAAACACAACCCGCCCTGCACCAGGAGGTGAAGCCAGGGCCCTACTACAGCTGGAGTGTTTTTTATTAGGCCAAAGATAGCAATGACATTACGCAATGCCACACTGCACACTAAAATCACGGAAAGGGCAGTAAATAGCCCCCCGCTCTTCCTCCTGAGCCGCGACAGCAGAATCACAGAGCGAAAGGTACTGGACAAGACAGTGGAATCCAAAACAGAGGATCGCACCTATCCCATAGTCTCCCAAAATTCTTCACCTATAACAAGGTGAACGCCATATATCTGGCCGTGTGCACACACTCCAAGCAGCCACTGCCAAGATGCGGTCCAAAATGGACTGTACAAATTCAAACATAATAGGGGGATGCACCATATAATATTTAGATATGAGATATCACAAAGTCAAAATGACCAATCAATTCATGATGATTTTTGATGATGTGTTCAAATCTTCTTTTACTGTTCTTTCAAATTCATATTAAAACCGAAAATACAGTCAACAACAGCCAACGCGTTTCGTCCAAGACATTTCCCAGGAACACATGGACCTGGGAAACTCAACAGGGCTGATCCTGTTCGTCACGAGTCATCTTTGCCATTATGACAGGCCAGGGTTGATTACTGCTACCCAGGGCTGTCCTGTATATGGCTCATTCATACCTGCTCGTCTTTCCATCTAAAGGTCAGGACAGAGGTGGTGGAAGTTGAACTCATGCACTGAAAAGAGGCACTTCTACAAGCAAGGTCTGGGCGGCAATATAAATCAGAGCAGCCCTGAAGAAGTCCAATGTCTTGGACGAAACGCATTCGCTGTTGTTGTGCTGCCCTATGTCTGTAGGTAGTACATCGCAGTCATATTGTCTGTCTTGATGAGGACTATTTTGTCCTGAATGACTTGCAAGAAAGCTTTGAGACCCAAGTGAACGTCTAGCAGCTCCAGGTAGTTGATGAGGCAACTCATTTGTTGAGAGGGCAACATTCCCTGTACAACCAAGTTGTCAAGCTGCGCGACCCACCCTGTGTGAAGGTGTCTGTGCTGATGGTCACCTGTGGTACTGGATCTGTAAATGCCTTTCTTGCAACAAGTTATTGCTGTCCCACCACTGCAGAGTGTGATGCACCTTGGCTAGTATCAACGTTAGATTTTCCAGTGGCCCTCTACTTGGCACCATTGAACAGGGAGGCACTCTTGTAGGGGTGCATATGAAGCCTTGTGTGTGAAATTGGCAATGCACAAGGCCACAATCCCCAGAAGGACCATTGCAGATCTCACAGTTGCAGTGTAAAAGCTAGTTAATCTTTACATGACATAAAAACAGATTTTCACAAGTGTCAGACTCTTGAAAGTGTGGTTGGATTTGTGGAAATAGAAGAGTTTTTGATACAATGTGTTTGAAATGCTCATTAATTAATTTATTATTTTAACAGAATCATAATGAAAAATTATTAATGAAAATGTTTGCTATAATGTAAACAAATCAAGAACTTTTATTGTAAATAAGTCTCACACAACTGTGCTAATGTTAACTCTGAAAATTAGCTTCTTTGACTTCTCTACTGTAATGCCCCATAGCAAATGTAAAAAATTGTGCAAATTCTTTATGCAATGTGATACACGAATGAAACATCCATCATAAATGCTTCATACTATAAGTCTTAGAGATCTTAAAACGAAAATTATATATTAACTTTTGAGAATATTTTACGTGTAAGCACTTTCAAAACTTTTAGCAGTTGACCATATTCAGAGTTGAACATTTCTTTGCAATAATTGCTGACAAGTAATAATTTGTCCACTATATATATTTATTGAAGTTCGTTATGCTTGAACTTAATTATGAGTTTCTTTTACTAATAAGCAATGTTGATTTTAAATGCATTAAACTGCCTTTTCCCTTAGGTTTGCTTTATTTCAGAGTTGAAGAACTTTAGTTACGTTTCTTCAAATGTTGCTGTATCTGGTCTCTTCTCATCATATTCCTTTACTACTTAGTGTGAAAGCATGGAAACTCATTTTCTTACTTCAACCCATGAAGAGCAACAAAGTAAATAAGCTCTATATCAACTAACCTGTGTGGATGGAATAGTCACTCTTTTTATGACAGTTGTAGGAAGAAAACTGTATCTTACCAATTTATACCTTGTGATTAGATGAAGACTCATATGGCGATCAGACCACGGTGGTATGACAAGAAATGTCACATTTTGGACTATTTGAACTATAAAAAGTGCCTTCCCTTGGGGGAGGCAGAGAAGTCTCTCAGGCTCTTTTGGCCCCCTTTCTTTTGGCTCCTTTTTGGCTTTTGATGTTTGATTGCTTATGGACTCTATTGCCGAGCCCCCTTCCTTCCCCTTCTACTGATATTTTGCTGATGAACTTACCTTTTGGACGATTTGGAACTTTCTGGTGAGATTCCAGACCTTAATTTTCCTGATTATTGCTCCACTCCCCTAGCCCATGCCCATGAACTTTTCCTTTGTGGACTTTAACTTGAACCTTTTGCCATGCTTAGAGAACTCTTTTGAAACAACCCCCCAGCCTTTATTGGTGGTAGGAAACCCTAACCTGAACTATGCTTCTATGGATTCTTGTGTTCAGCAATAGATTTATTTAAACCAAATGTGTGATTTTGTAGTACGCGTTGTGAGATTCATGACAGAACTACTAAAAATGTTACTTAATTGCATTGATTTTGGATCTTTAATAAAATAACCAATTACTTAAACATTCTCTGTCTTTTATTAATTTGTCTTAAATGTTCTTTCCATAGAAACTGTGCTTGCAAAGATTTGATTTCTAATGCATTATAGAGACAGTCATAGGTTGTATCAGAGTATCAGTTTCTACTACTTCTGTTCTGCATAGCTGTAGCAGAACTGCTGGTCTGTATGATTCTCTAGTACGGTCATGAGGATGTTGTATTTAAATTGGATCACTAATTGTGAGTTGGCTATCAATTAATTGGTCCTAATTGGGTGGCTAACAGTTGACACCTTGCAAGGTCCATCGGAGGACCAATGCCTCTGAGGGAAATTCAGGATTAGATTAGCATTACTAAACCTAAACTTGTTAAATAAAATTAGTTTGAGCCCAGATCAAAACTTCCGCTGCATCATCGCAATGAGCTGACGATTAGTCTGAAAAATAGGTAGCAGCTGCTGAAAGGCTAGGACTCTCTACTTGTTAAGGTAAGCTTAACCCATTATATCATCCAAAAAGAACCAAAGGATTGAATCTGCAGAGATTGTAGGTGGGACTCTGTAGTTGCCCAGTTGAAGGAGGGGGGATGAGATCCTGCAGAGTGCTCATGCAAAAATGTTCCGATTTTGTAGATGACAGACCTGAGGCGAGGATAGGCCAGGGAGAGCTGTCCTATTTGGGGCTAAGAAAGTAGATGCCGCTGCTCTGATGTTGCGGAGGCACTCTCTCTATGGCACTCTTTTGAAGGAGGGGATTCACTTCTTTCTGAAGGAGGGAGATGTGTTCTTAGCTGATAGCATTTGTACGAGGTTGTATGTTGGGAGGGACTGTGTGGGGGTCAAGGCAATAGCCGTGTTGGACCACAGCTAGAATTCACTGAAATTACATGATCTCCGCTCAGCAAGAGAGTAAATCATGTATTCCCCCCCCCGCCCCCCCTGCCCCCAACAGGGGATGTGTGCTTGAAGGGCAGGCAGGGCAAGTCACTGTCAGGATGTGGCAACTCCTTTACTGGAGCCAATTTTGCGCTTACCTCTGTTGTTGTTAACTCTGTAAAAATGTCTGTTTTCCCCCTCCATGCTTGCTGGTGGAAGGAACGCTGCTGACTCTGGTAGGAGTGTGGCTGCTGTGGAGAGGTTGTCTTTGCTCCCCCAGTGGGTTGCTGTTTCCAAAAGGAATCTGTATATGGAGTGGTTTGAAACACCCACATAGACTTTTCTGCCTCTGTGCCATTTTTTATTTTTTTCCACCATCTTGTAAAACTGTGGGCCGAAAAGGTGCTCCCTGTCAAACAGGAGGTTGAGGAGATACTACGTGACCTTAGGCTTCAACCTGGATACATGGAGCAAGTAGTGGTGTCTGAGGATAATGCTCATATTGATGCTCCTAGAGGCTTTGTCCACAGCATCTAACAAAAAGCAAATGCTGGCATTAGAGATGACCTTGCGCTAGGGCATGACTTACTCCCTATGCTTTCTATACTCCTCTGGGAGATGCTTAAGGAGTTCCTGCATCTCCTCCCACTGGGCCCCATCATACCTGGCCAGGAGTGCCACACAATTAGCTAATCAACAATGTGTTGCCACACTAACTCCCACCTTCTTGTCCACCCAATATAAATTTCTGCTCTCCTGGTCTGGAGGAGGAGCATTGCCAGTAGCTTGGGCAGAGCCAAGTTTGTGAGTGGAGTGGACTACCAAAGATTAAGGTGGGACCTGCACCTTGATGTACACTGGGTGACTAGGGGAGGGTTCGAACTTCTTTTTGAGCCTTGGGATCAATATCCTCACCTTATCTGGCTACTTGAAGTTATCAGGATCTGATTTTAACATGCCCTTCAACATGGGTAGGAACTGACCAGTGCACCTTGATTTGGAGAGCGTTTCTACAAGGAAGCTGTCTCCCTCCCCCTACCCCCCGGGTAACATGCATGTCCACTTAAAGGCTGCAGACCTTTGAATGCCCTCACAATAGGCAATGGTGTCATCAAGGGTAAGGGGATCTATAGTATGATCAAACGAGGGACCATCAGTGGAGTCTTGAACTTAGGACTGATCATAAGAGTCAAATGGACCATGTGGACTGTCTGACTTTGAATATGAAAGAGGGCCCTCTCTCTAGCAACTCTGGTGGATATAGTAGGGGTTGTGTGCTTGGACATGGTAGTTGTGGTGGAAGTATAGTGGGCTCTGTGGCAGAGGAACAGAATTGGTGGCTCTGTTCTTGCATTTCTTTGGTGCCAGCATGGGGGAGGGAGGCTTGGAGGAAGGTTCCAGCTCTAAGGCCAGTCTCCTCATTTGACAAAAAGGTTCTGGAGGTGCCTGTGGAGGCAGTTCTGCTGAGTGCCAGATGGTGGAGAAACAGAATAGAAGAACCTTCTAACAGGAACTTCAGCAGCGTGGAGTCAACTGCCGTATTTACTTCTCGAAGCGAGGAAGACATTCGGTAACAAGCACAACTGTGGTACCTGTCTAGCGCAGCTTTGGGGAAGTAGTTGGTAGAACTGCCGATCGGCCGCATTTTTCGAGCAGCGCGAGGTACGTTCAGGAGGCTACGACGTGTACCAGCAGGCGTCGATGTGACCATCACACATCGTTACGTGAGGTCGCGCAGCGTGACCTTGCGTGACGGCCTTATTGTTTTTTTTCCCTTGCATATTTATTCCTTGTCACCGCACTCCGGTTACTTAACAACCGGAGTGAAGCAATCAGCAGTGGGCTGCCACGGAGAAACAAACATTTGTACATTAAGAGGCTGGTCAATACTCGGAGAGAACAGGTGAGGAAGTCGGGGGGCAGTTTCTTTTAGACATTTACAACCTGTGCCAGAGAAATTGCATAAAACTAAGGGATACATACCTAAGGAGAATATGGCCCAGCAGAATTTTACTATCAGCTCTCCACATACATATTGGGCGGCAGGTCCACAACCAGCAATGAAGTGGGTGGAGTGGAAGGACTATTTCGTGAATTATATCAAGGCTGTGGACGAGGCTGGTAAGATGAAGGCGGAACAGATGAAAAGAATTTTGGTGCATTCATTAGGGCCAGTGGGATTGAAAACATATACTCGCATGCCAAAGATGGTTACAAGTGGAGAAGTAAATGTTTTTGAGTCGGCTTTAAAAGATCTGGACAACTACTTTGCACCGAAGGTTTGCATCGGTGTTGTACGTTACAAATTCTTTCAAAGGAAACAAAACAAAGGAGAATTAGTGGACGAGTACATAGATGAATTAAAAAAACTGGCCAATGATTGCAAGTTCGGTAGTCTACATGATGATCTTATACGTGATCAATTGGTCATGCATAGTAACAATACAGAGATTGAGGAACGTCTGTGGATCAATGGGGATGCACCACTGGAAGATGTGTTAATAGTGCGAAAGTGGGCGTGGCCTGGCATCAGCCAAGATGGCTGTGTGAACCGGGAGCTCCGCCGGGGCCGCGCTGAAGGCCCGTGATATCCTTCCCAAATCCTGTTCCTGCAACGCAAAATCGCCAGCGGAGAAGCGGGACGCCGAGCGCTATCGCCCGGTGTCCGAAAACGGGAGCCACGCAGTACATGACAGCTAGGGGACGGTGCAGAGCAGACGGGGCCGGCTGACGCGGAAGGCCTCCGGAGCGAGTGGGCGGCGCTGGAGTTGGCCGCGTCCGGGGGTCACGATATCCCTGGCCGCGAGTGTGTGCCGCAGCGGTGAGAGGCCTAGGGGCGCCCAAATCGGACCCCAGAGATCCTGTGCTGCACCGCCTGGCCCGCCCGGTAAGACTTGTGGAGCCGGGCGGCATCGGGCGGAGGCAGGCATTCGTCCGCGGCGGAGGGGGTGCGCCCGGCGGCCTGCAGTTCCTGATCCTGCGAAGGGGGGGGCTGGCTGCAATCAATCCCCCCGCACAACAGAGGGAGCCCCCACTGCCGAGGGCAGTTGCGGAGGCCGGCCCTTAACCCACAATACCCGTGACGGAAACGGGCGCCGCCACTGCGTAATTGAGCTGAGACGCCTGGGGCCCGCTTTGAGAAGAGGATCCCTGCGTGGGACCGCCGCCCCTGTCCTTGGGGCGCCCTGTGATGCTGGGCGGTGCTGGGGGGTAGCAGAATGGAGGACGGCCGGTAAAGGGATTTGCACCGGCGATCCTTTCGAGACAGGCCTGCACGGGTGGGGCAGCGGAGTCGGCCCCTCCCCAAAGGAATGGAACAGGTCGGTGGGGCAGAGACATACGAGAAGTGGGGCCTGGTTGAGCTCTGAGGGGATACGTGGTCCTCCTATTTAGCCAGCACTGCAGTTTAACCCTGGCACAGCAAATTGCGACCAGCGGGACGACGCCTTTGACAAGGACACTTGAACTGAAGGCCTAGAGGTCCTTTACCCTGCGGATTTCATGGGGGCGCTCCTACACTATTCCCGATACGCCATTACAACACCGGGGAGCCAAAGGGGCATTCACCACTTCGCATTTCTATTGAGGTCCTATCCGGTGCGCGATGAAGCCCAAGGGAGCCGCGCAGGTGCAGTCCAACAAACTGGACAAATATGTGGTTCCGAAGCACCCGTCCACGGAGGAGGGGGCCATTGGGGGCCAGGAGGAGACATCCGAACCATCATTAAGTTCTATAATGGCGGCAATCCACGTTCTTGGAACGACACTGGAGACAAAGATTGATAAAGTTTCAATCGAAATGAACTTGATCCGTGCGGATATGAACAAGACCTCGGAGAGGGTCACGACGGCGGAGACGAACATAGCGGAGTTGCAATCCACCACACGCAGGTTGGAAGAGCGGGTGCGCAGCAAATGGCGCACCAGCAGAAACAGGTGGCCCTGAAGCTGGAAGACCAGGAAGGTAGGGCCCGACTCAACAACATACGAGTGGTGGGGGTCCTGGAGGGGGCGGAGGTCCCTAGTGTGGACCTATTTTTTGGAAGACCTCATATTGACTTATCTTAAACCCAAACGGCTCTCCACCCTTATTACAGTGGAGCGGGCCCACAGAGCTCCGGTCCCTCTGCCGAAACCTGGGGCTCCCCCTAAGACAATTATTGCACGGATCTTGAATTATAGGGACCGGGATGCTATTCTGCAGGCTGCTCGCATCCAGGGCGATCTTGCCTACAAAAACACAACTGTTAGATTTTTCCCAGATTTCACTTTGAAGGTGCAACAGGAGCGCCGCACTTTTGATGGAATCAAGCGTGCCCTGAGGGAGCGGGGCATCAAGTATATGATGTTCTTTCCAGCGAAATTGAAAGTCATTGACAAAGGCAGATCCTGGTTCTTCACGACCCCCTCGGAGGTGCAGGCATGGTTGGACGAGGGGCGGACACAGTGAAACAGTCAACACAGGGAAGAGGGCTGGAGAGGCACTCGGGATCGTATGCCCGGTTCTTCCAGTGGGGCCGAAGGACTAGAGCGGCAAGAGACACGACATCGGCGGTCACGATCGTTAAGCCCAGCGGCATCAGAGACTGGTGGAAAATGAGACTTGGTGCATGAACATGGGGGTGGACGCGCTGCCGGCTGCACCGCGTAATGTATAGAGAAGTACCTGTGTAATGGGTCTTGGCGTTCGCCATGTGGGGTGGCTCCATGAACTGTGATAATGTTTTGCAAAGGAACTGTATTGGACTCCGGCTGGATAGCGGCCCTGGGGAGATTTAGGGTGGTGACCCTAGGCAGCCCCCTTTTCATTGTTTTTTGTGTATTTTTTGGGGTGACAGGCGCTCTGCTAGTTGGGGATGTGGGTTGTTCTAGGCCTACGAAGCAGGGTAGCAGGGAGGGGGGCTGTTAGTAACGGGGGTTTATTTTTCGCAATTTTAGTTTCTATGCTACAGATTACTATTGCCGTCCGGAGCGACCTGGGTCTCAGGATAGGGGGATCCATGTCGATAGTTAGTGGGGGGTTTTCTTGTAAAATGTTGATGTTTTCAATGCTTCCTATTGTCTATGATTGCGGGCTGGGTGGTGGAGGGTGGTACGGGTGGCACGAGGGGGGACTGTACATTTCTCAGATAAATACACAGCGGGCTAAGCGACTCAAGGTGTTATCGTGGAATGTGAACGGCCTGGGGGATAAGATTAAGCGAACTATGGTTCTTCAATATTTACATAGGCACTCCCCAGACATAGTGCTCCTCCAGGAGACGCACCTGAAAGGTAACAATTATTTAGCCCTAAATCGGTTTGGCTACACCCTGTTGGCGCACTCCGGGTTCACTTCGGGCTCCAGGGGAACGTCGATATTGTCCAAAAACTCCCTACCACTGGTAACCAACCGCAAGTGGTGCGATCACATGGGACGATACGTAGCAATCACAGGGGTGTGGGAAGGTCTTATCCTGAATATCTGCTCTATATATATACTGCCTAGGATGCATGGGGTGACGTTTCCTGACCTTAGTAAGCTCCTCTTGGACATGCCTTTGGGTACCTTGATTATGGGGAGACATGAACGAGACGATGTCACAGGAACTAGACAGAGACACTCTATCACACAGGCCCCCGGGGGCACAGCCACTGAATGTGTTTGTACATGCAATGGGGCTAGTACAGTGGTTCCCAAACTTTTTCAAATTACGGCTCCCTTGACCTATTGGCTGTTGGCCGTGGCTCCCCATTAGGTTACTCTTTTTTTGCGGGTGGGGGGGATGTAAGCCTGGCCTTGGGAGTACTTCCATTTTTCTCCCTGAAAATAATTGGGATGAAGTCGATTAAGGTATTATATCATGCGGCCTCCCTCTGGCCTGCAGCCCCCACATTGGCAGCAGTGTGCACATTCATGGAGGCAGGTGCTGGAGGCCTTTCCCTCCAGCCTTTGCTGGACACTGTGTGCTAGTGGTGCTCCTACAGCATCTCGGAGATGAGGTGTTTACTTTTGGCCTCCTCTCTGTATGTCTGCAGTGCGCACATCGTGTGCAAGTGGCGTGGTGGCCATCCTGGGCCTGCTCTTGCTTCTCCACTGAAGCTCACTCAGTATGCCAGCAGTTTCAGTCTACATCCTGGTGTGGAGGGATTCACCTTGTACCTGCTGCTCCGTTTCCCCTCAAGCCCCATCAGTTTGTCCAAGGAAGGCGTTGGTCATCTTGGATTTGCTGACCCGGGTAACCTCTGTCCCCTCAAGTGCCAGTAGCACTTACTCAATGACGCCAGCAGGAGAGGGCTTACCTTGGGCCCGCTGTCACTCTCCCCTCTACTATTATCCATCATAATTTTTTAAACAGCTTTTATGATTCTAGCTTGTTTTATGTTGATAAAGTGATCATGTTTAATTTAACTGACCCATCTTAACTGTATCACTATCAGTCCAAATTTCAACTATGTATGTATTATATGGATAAAGCAATGAGCCTGTTATGCACTCAAAAATCCATACAAACACAGACATACAAAAAGAAATACCAAACCACAATCATCCATGTCCACCTGTGTTACATAACATGCATTACAAAAAAAGTCAGATCTATTTGCTTCTTAGAATATGTTCGTTATTAATTGCAGATCCAAAGCATGCTCTTAAGTCTGAGCAGGGCAATGCGATTGTGTGCTATAAAAAAAAGCCAAAAGGGAACAGCATATGAAGATACGTCAAGTGTCACTAACTGGGAGTCAAATTTGGATTGCTGCAAGTAGTTGGCTTCAAGGTGTGGCTACAAATAACGGACAGCTTACAAACAGGTTATATGCTGAGTTGAAGCAGTCCACTGATGCAAGAAACTCTCATTCTTGCTCTTGGGAAAACATTTTTTTGTATTCTAAGATCTTGTACATGGTATCTCCTCGCTTTAGCGCTGCAGAGAAAATGTACACAACTCTTCAGAAAGTCACTAATAATCTGATTAAATGTAAATGCTACTAACACAGGATGAGATGAAGCCACTTGTGTTTACAAAATCACTGCCTGCAGGCTCCGCACACTTGGTAACAGCAAACACGTAGCAAGTAAAGGGCTTCCACGTTGCTCCTTTACTCCGGACCAATAAAACAGTGAGGCACCTTTGCATGTCAGCTGCCTGGGCTATGCTATCCACGCTGGGCACGGTCATTAAGCTGACCTTTGTGGACTACCTCTGGCTGATGCTGGCAGTGGCTCTCCTGATGGAGCAACTTTTACATTGGAGCGTCAGCACTGCCTACTTCCGGGCCCTGCACTGTCTTGCTGCACCGCTGTGACCTACTAAAGAGGTCAGTACACAGAAGGAAAACTTCAGTTGGAACTGAACTGCAGACAGCAAGGTTCAAGTTAGGTCGTAGAGCAAAGTAGCAGCGACGTAAAAGGAAGGGATTAGTGCAGCGATTTCCAAATTGGTGTGCATCTGTTTGTGGCGCCCCTGGCTAGTTTTAACGGTGCACAGGGGCGCCCCGGCGCACAGATTGGGAACCACTGGGCTAGTAGATCTATGGAGAGCACACAATCCAGTTACTCAACACTACACCCATATCTCGGCGGCACACGGTGGCGGTTCTCGCTTAGACTATATTTTCACACACACAATTTCGGCTGGTCTGTTCCGGGCCGGAAGCCACAGGGCTCGAGGCATATCGGACCACTCCCCAGTAGGGGTGTGGCTGTGGGGCCCTGAGAGAGAGTGGTCGGTACCCCCACGCTTAGACCCATACTTGTTCAGGGACCGTGAGTTTCAGGACAAGTTTCAGGAACGATCGAAGCAATATTTTGCCGAGAATGTTGGGACTGTTCAGTCTCACTGTGTGCTGTGGGAAGCATACAAGGCGGTATCGAGAGACTTTGTGCAAGCAGAAGTGGGGGCCAGGCGCAAGGAAAAACGGGCGCAATGTGACAAACTGGAACGAGATATATTGTTACTTGAGACGGCGCAGAGCGCTGACCCGGGGGGCGAGGCAGGGCGTAAGCACACGATCCAGCTTAAACAGAAGGAGCTCAGGGATATCGGAGAAAATCTGGCACGTGCGCATACGATAGCGACGCAGAGGCGTCTGTACGACCTGGGGGACAAAGCTAATAAGGTTATTGCGTGGCTGGAGAGGAGGGATAGAAGTCGGAACTGGATCCCTGGCATACAACCCACGGAGGGCGCGCCACGACTGGTAGGAGCAGATATTGCGGAGGCTTTCGTACAATATTATGAAGGGATATACCAGTCCCAGACTGGGAGAGGGGAAGAGGACTGTACTGAGTTCCTCAGGGATATAGCGCTGCCTACGCTTGGTCCGGAAGAACGAGAAACAGCGGACTCTGACCTGACTGTGGATGAAGTGGAAGGAGCCATGGGGGATCTCCAGGCAGGGAAGGCGCCGGGCCCCAATGGATTCCCGGCAGAATCATTCAAATATGTGGCGGGGACGATTGCCCCGTATATGTTGGGTATGTTCAATGACGCACAGGTAGCAGGCCAACTGCCGGAAGATCTAAGAACGGCAACCATAGTTGTGATTCATAAAAAGGGCAAACCACAGGAGCTTTGCAGCTCCTACAGGCCAATCTACAGGCCAATCTCGTTAATTAACTTCGAGGCCAAGGTGCTAGCAAAGGTATTGGCAAACAGGTTAAGCCCGATCATTCAATCCCTGATCCACCTGGACCAGTCTGGCTTCATGCTCCATAGGAGCACTAGACCCAATCTCTGGCGCCTCTATGGCGTGATGCATGTAGTGTCCCAACACCCGGAAGTACCTGCCGCACTCCTGTCCCTTGACGCCCATATGGCGTTCAACAGCATCGAATGGGCATACTTGTTCGCCGTTCAGAGCAAACTGGGTTTTGGGCCTAAATTCCGGGCATGGGTTCGGCTCTTGTATACGGCACCGCTGGCGCGGGTCAGGGTGAACGGGATGGTGTCTAGGGTCTTCGAGCTACACAGGGGCACGCGACAGGGCTGTCCGCTCTCCCCGATTCGTTTTGCGCTTGAACCGCAGGCCTCATGGGTGCGGGGCGACCCGCTGGTAAGAGGCATTGACACAGAGGGTGGTTGGGAGGAGCGCATTTCCCTCTACGCCGATGATGTCCCCCTCTATGCACACCGCCCCAGACAAACATTCCATAGACTCATCCACATTTTAAGGTCTTTCGGAGAGTACTCCGGGTATCGCATTAACTGGGACAAGTCCTTAGTGTTCTCGCTGGCGGGAGCACCTCCGGTGTTAACCTCCGCATGTAAGGATCTGCTATATAAGGAGACTTTTAAGTACCTGGGTATATGGATCACTAAATCCGAAATGGACTTCCTGAATGTCTATGCACAACTGGATAGGCTGAAGGGAGATGTGGCCCACTGGCGGAGTCTGCCGGTTTCGCTCATGGGACGCGCTGTCCTGTTCAAAATGATGGCCATGCCGTGCCTCCTGTATGCATTACAGAATACTCCCTTTCTGGTCCCAGAGAGTTTCTTCCGTGCACTGGAGGCAGAGCAGCGCACGTTGCTGTGGGGGGGGGTGGGGGGGGGGAGCCCCAGAATTGCCCTACGAAAGCTCCAACTGGGGGTATACGAGGGAGGACTGGCGTAACGGACCTCAGAAAGTATTATTGGGCGACACAGCTTGTAAACATGAATGGGTGGGTTTTCTCCTCTACCGAGGAACCAGCGTATCGGGTGGACCGTATGGCCCTGGGGAGGGGCAGCTATCTCTCGGCCCTGTACAAGAAACGAAGGGGCGGCTCAATCCTCCCACCTCACACGGAGGCAGTAGTCGCAGTGTGGCGGAAAGCAACCAAAATGACGGGGTGGGAAGCCAAACTCACGGAGCAAACCCCATTATGGGAAGGGAATTTTATGAAGGAAACTGCGCGCTTACGGGGCTTAAGTGGCTGGAGTAACATTGGTATAGATCTCCTGGGCGATGTTTGGGGAAAAAGGGAAGATGCTAGACTTTGTCACCATGAAATCGGAATATCGGATGGGGGAGGGGGAATTTTTGCGATACTTACAGTTGCGACATGCACTACACTGCCATTTGAAGGAGGGGGACCAATTGCCAGAATATGCTCCGCTGGAAGATAGGCTTTTGCTTGATCCAATGATCGACAAGGCCATTTCACTCACGTATAAAAAATTGATGAATAACACACCGGATCCCCTGGGGCCATTACAAGAGGCATGGGAGTCAGATCTTGGCCTCCTCGAGGATGACGACTGGGCAGAGGCTCTAAAACACCCTAGAGAAATAGCGATAAGGGCACGATTTCGCTTAGTCCAGCTCCGAATTCTCCATCGGTCATTCGTCCCTAGGACAGTGCAGTATCTCATTGGTTATTGTGGGTCCGATAAATGTACGTATGGCTGTGATGAGTCCGGGACATTCTTTCATATCCTGTGGGCATGACCTAGGATACAAAGGTACTGGGAGGCCGTAGCCCAGGTGATGTCTGAAGTGGTGGGTAACACGGTCCCGGTAGACGCTAGGTGGCATATATTAGGAGTGACTGGAGATGTGGTATGGCCCAAATGGGCCACAGTCTGGCTCGCAGTAACAGGTGCAGTGACAAAACGTAATATTGCCCGACTATGGGGCGCTGGTGAGGTCCCATTGGTGGTGGGCTGGAAAAAGGATCTAGACTGGTGTCAAAGGGCGGAGCACGCTGTGTACCAGAGTAGAGGGTGCCCACGGAAATGGGAAAAGATCTGGGGGGGCTGGATGGCCTACAGTGGGGAAGTGCTGACCGATTGAGACGAACCAACCAACAGAGTGCAAGTGATTACTGGGTCAAAAGAGATCACCTTGGGGTCAACAGTGAACTGCGGGAACTGTACATGGTGAACGCTGCTATGGTTTTGTATGTGCTAATCCACTGCTGAGTATACTGTACCATCTTATGGAAGCATTTTGTGTTCGTTAATAAAAAGATGTTAAAAAAAAAAAAACAATAGTGCGAAAAGCAGAAATGTCTGGGAGATGTGCAACAGAACTTAAAGAATCAGACAAGGATACTGGGGGTGTCTGCAAAGGTGCAGAGCATAGGCAAAGGTCAAAGCAAGCTGCAGAAAAATGCATGGAGGGAAAAGAGACCAGAGGAGAGTAGATGTTATCGCTGCGACAGCAAAGAGCATTTGGCATTCAGCAAATTTTGTCCTGCGGCAAAACAAAAATGCTGTATTCGTGGGTTAATTGGACATTTTAGTAAAGTTTGCAGGAGGAAGAAAGGTAATGTTAAATGTGTGTTGGAGGAGAACAGCCCTGAAGCTAGGGAAGCTGAAATGGAGAATTCTAAATGGGAATGTGTGAAGAATTTGCAGGGCAATTTTGTGATAAACATTTCAGATGGCTTAATGGAAGGGAAATCAGTGTGTGACATGTCGATAGGGGGGGTTTCTGTTAAAATGTTTGCAGACTCTGTATCACCATACACTATAGTAAGCGAGGAAATTTGAAAAGGAAGGTTTGTAAGCAAAATTGGACAACAGTTGACACCCACTGATGTTAACCCAGTGAGCTTCACTGGAGAGAAAATTAATATGCTAGGTTTTAGGTGGTTAACATTCTTATTCAAGGGGAGGTCAGCAAGAGGAAAACTCTATGTGGCCAAGCTGGGACCATCAGTTTTAGGTTGGATGGACCTGAACAATTTGCAAATTATCCTAGACCCCAATAGCAAGGAGAAAGTACTCATTGTGGATGAAGGTAGTAGGATGGGAAATGTTATGACTAAGGATTTTCCAAAGGTTTTTGAAAAACAATTAGGTGTGCTGAAGGGGTTCGAGCATACCATTGTACTGAAAAAGGATGCTGAACCTAAGGTGCACAAGGTGAGAGGGATTCCGATCTTAATCAGAGATGAAGTGGTAAAAGAGTTGGAAGGGCTGATTGAAAAGGATGTGATTGAGGAGGTGGAAAGCTCTGAATGGATTTCTCCGGTGGTGGTAGCACGCAAGAGTAATGGAAAAATGTGTTTATGCATTGACTTGCGCCATTTGAACAATAACATTGTCATTGAAAGGTTTCTGTTGTCAAAGATCAATGAGATGGTGTCATCTCTCAAGGGAGCAACTTGGTTCTCCACCATTGATCTTTCGGCGGCGTACCACCAGGTGATGCTCACGCCGGAGTCCTGGAAACTTACAGCCTTTATAACACCATATGGCTGCTATCAATTTAAACGTATGCCATTTGGCCTTGCACCAGCGGCTGCGGTGTTTCAGCGGCTAATGCATAGGCTGTTTGGGAAAGTGGGCGGAGTGAGTTTCTTCCAGGACGACATCTTGGTTTCCGCTAAATCCAAGGAGGATCACAATTGTAAATAGAGAGAAGTTTTCAGAGTGTTGCAAGACGTAGGTTTGACTGTGGAGCTCAGTAAGTGCAGGTTTGCGCAGAGGAGTGTATCTTACTTGGGACACATAATATGTGAGGATGGTGTTAGGCCCAAGCCCTCATTGGTAAATACCATTGTTAGCACACCTGCACCAACAAGTAAGGACGTAGTGAGATCTTTTTTGGGTATGGCAGAGTATTGTGCAAAGTTTTGCCAGTAAGGTTTTTAACATATGTTTGTTGCTGAAGAAGAATACCAAATTCAAGTGGACCACAAATTGTGAGTCAGAGTTTTGTCAGGTCAAACCTGATTTAGCAAGAGTGACAGCCTTATGTAGTTTTGACCCGGAGTTGGACTGTTACATGACTGATGCCAGCGACAAAGGGCTGGGAGCAGTTTTATCGCAGAAAAGTGTGGATGGTAGTGAGAAGATCATTCTGTTTGCATCTAGGTCGTTCTCGCCTACTGAAAGCAGACATCCTATTATTGAGAGGGAAGCGTTAGCTTGCGATTGGGCGTTGGAACATTTCCGTGCTTTCGTCTGGGGCAAGTCTGTCACAATACGTACTGATCACCGACCATTGGTAAAGATTTTGACTATGGAGGGCAGCGTGGCAGCGTCTGCCAGACTGGCAAGGCTTTCGATGAGAATGAAGGAGTATGTGTACAAATTGGTATATGTACCTGGAAGAGAAAATGTTGTGGCGGACTGTTTGTCCAGGATGCCAGTCCCGATGGAGGAGTGTGTGGACGACCCATGGGGGGATTTTAAGATTGCTTTTGTTCAAGATTCTGGGGAGTCCGCAATCAAGAAGAGAGTGGTTTGAGGAACAATTAAAGGACAAAAATGTACAAGATGTTTTGGGCTATTTGTGCAGAGGGTGGCCTAGGAAGGAGGGCGTAACAGAAGATTTGCGGCCTTTTTGGGAGGTCAGAATGGAGTTGTCTGTGGACAGAGATTTAGTCATGAGAGGGGACAGAGTTGTGCCACCGGAAGGTGTGAGAGACAAGGTTTTGCAACTTTGCCATGAAGGGCATTTTGGAATGGTTAGAACCAAGTCTATTGTCAAGGGTGTTTTCTGGTGGCCAGGCGTGGACCAGGCCGTGGAGAGGTTTGTGAGAGGGAGTGATGTATGTTCTTCAGCGGACAAGTCCTTGAAGACTTTAAGACCACCAATGTGTGAGGGGTTAATTCCGAATTTACCGTTGGAATTTGTCGCTGTGGATATTTTTGGCCCAGTGGGTGAATTGCAGGAATATGGTATAGTTGCCATTGATTTGTTTTCTAAGTGGCCGGTGGTAGAAATTGTGGAGAAGGTGGATACTAATACTGTCCTTCAGTTTTTGGACAAGATTTTTGTGATGGAAGGGTTGCCGGTCATTCTGCTAAGTGATAATGGAGTGCAATTTACATCCAAAAGTGCTAAGTACTATTTTGAAAGGGTCGGAGTGAAGCATAAAACCACGTCCCTTTATAACCCCAGTGGTAATGGCACCGTGGAACGCTTTAACCGTGTGTTAAAGGGTGTCATTCAGGCAGCTATGTGTAAACAAAAAGACTGGAAATTGGTGATACAAAAGGCTGTTTGGGCTTATAGAGTGACTACCCATGATGCAACGGGATTGTACCTTTTGTGATTTATGAGAGGCAGGAAACCCAGATGCAAATTTTCTCTGGCATGGCTTTCAAATGGAATGGTGGAGCAATGGTCGGCCCAAGATGTAAAAAACAAATTGGATGAAATGCACAAGAGTAAAGTATATTATGACAAAACCCATGGGGTGAAGGAAGTGCAAGTGAGAGTTGGTGAGTGGGTGCGAGTGAAGAAACCGGGTAAGATTCCTAAAGGTGAGAGTCAGTTTGGAGCACCTCAGGAAGTTGTGGAGGTCCTGCGGAACGCTGTGAGGTTGAGAAATGGTAAGGTGTGGAACTTAAAAAGTGTGGCTATGGGATCTGTACAGGATTTTGATGTGGTGCTGGAAAAAGCAAGGGAGTGAGTGGAAGGACACGGAGTGGGTGGAAGATTGGTTTGAACAGAGTGCTGCACAATCCAGTTTGGCATCTGATCAAGTTGTCAATAATGGAGAGGAAGGTGTTGTTGAGGAGAGATTGGTGAGGAGTGGGGAAGTTTTGGAAGGAGCTGTTGCGTCGGAGGAGGTGCAATCTGGTGTTAACGACCCTGTGGTTGTGGAAGAGGGTGTCAGGGATGGTGGCAAAAGGAAAAGGGTTCTTCCCGGATGGTTGAAGGAATATATAATGTAACTGTTTTCCTTATGCTATTTTTGTAATTCTGTAATTTAGTTAATTGTTATTTTTCTTGCTTATATTGCCAGTTGTATATCTTTTTGTTGTGTTTGGGAGGGGGGGGGAATGTGTTGGGTCATTGTATTCTCTTTTCGGAGTGAGGCATAGAATGTATGTTACATTCTGCTCGTAGATTCCAGTCCAGGACATTCGTTTTCCGGAGGTCTTGGAGTGGATGCTGTGCTGCCTGGCTCCTACCTGTTCTTACTTGTATACTTAAATAAATATCTTGAAGTGATCTACTTTGGTGATTCTTCACTTTACTACATCGTGACTCGAGAAACTGTGAACTATGTTGAAACTCAAAATACGTTTTATTTTCTGCTGCACCAGAATTAGCTTAGCACTTAGAAGTAGCAGAACAGGGGTAGAATTGCTGCAAACTGATAACAGCAATTATGCTGGAGATTTGTCTTTAATTCACACTTTTTGTAAACATTACTGCTGCCATTTAATGTCTTTATAGTAGTTACAATTCATATTGTGTGCACTAGAATATGGTTTTAAATTTTAAAAAATATCTTTAAAATGTATTCCTTGTTCCAGTGTTTTTGACTGTGTTATTTATTAATGAAAGAGGGTTGGGGTTCCACTAACTATCCCTGTAATGTCTCATGGGATGGGTTGCTATTTGAAACACATCTTATTCAAATATTGCTCAGTGGGATGTGCGGTGGTTGAAGTCCAACTGGGCTTCTGTTTCAAATTGGCACATTGACTGAGTCCTTAGTGCCAGGCAGCCTAGAAAACTGAATTCAGAGTTTTAGAAAAAAGTAGAAAACGTATCAACAGGCATCTCACTATGAAGGAAATAACAAGAAATATGCCTGCCTCTTTATTATGGATGTAATACAGCCACCACTGTCAATTATACAAAGCCTAGGCAGAAAGGGCAGTAGCCACTCTGAAAGAAGGGTGCACTTTTAGGTGGTCCTTCGACCTCACAGCACAGTCCTGAGGTGTCAATCGCAGCATAACAATGGCAACACATTTGTCTAGGGGCAAGCAGGGGTCTTTCCGCACATTTAATGCGTCTTTTTAATCATAATTTAATTTTAAAAAGATCCATTAAAATTTTCTCTTCCAGGATCATTCAAAGAAATGTGTAAATGTTGTAAAATACTTTGATTTTTCATTCATAATACTAGATAAAGAGGAGATGCAGCAGAGACTAATGAAAACTGTGGACATGGTATCTTGATAAAGTGTGGTGAGGAAGTAGAAATTTTTGACGAAAATTAACCACAAGCCAATGTAGAAATATGTCTTAACATTAACATAGGAAATGCGTGTCAATATAGAGGCTTGTAATAAATATAGAACAAATTGCTATACGGTTGATGGTTTTACAGGGCCGGCTTGCCTTAGACATCTTACTCACAGAAAAGGTGGAGTCTGCAAAATGCTTAAATTAACTCATTGCTGCACATACATACATACATACCTGACAAGAGTAGGGAAATAGAAGGCTTCGCAAAGACCATTTCCCATTTAGAAATTGAATTACGTGAATTGGAAACACCAAGTTTGTTTGAAAATTTTGGAAAGGGAGTTGTCACAATTGAAAATCGGTTTTCAGTAGCAGGAAAGGGTATATTGAAGGCTATTCTAATGCTTCAATATTGAAGGCTATTCTAATGCCAATAGTGATAGTGGGGATTTGTCAAATATTTCTTTATGCACAGTTTTTGAGCTGTAGATACATATTTTGCAAGAGAAAGGAAAGGTTGGAAAGGAAATTGTATAAGATGGATTTGGGTTTGAGGGGCATTATGAATGACGATAACATGAACTCTTTGAAATTCAGGGGCTTGAAAAGAAAAAGACAAGACTCAACTTGTAGTGTAGTTCCTATTTCCCTAATAGGCTCTGTGCATTGGAATAATATACCCTATAGGTTTGACATAGGACTGAGGTCAGTATGTCCCTATCGAGTGTATTAAACTGAATTACTTTGTGCCAGCTAGCTCAGAGGCCACTAGAAACTCCTTGTAAACAAGAAGGGAGTAGTTTCTGGCAACCGCATAAACATGACTACTTTGTTTCCCTTCAGAATTGGAACACTCTCAGAATCGTGGAAACAATAGATAACAGTTTCAATCAGCTAATCGTGCATGCTTAGTTTCTTCAGAGTTACACAGAAAGAATAGACGGGCGTTTCAATAAAAAGGATTTATTGAACAGTCTTGTTTCTCGTGTAAGAGATATGAGCTGTTATGATCACAAGACAATATGCAAGATATATAATGTACAGCGTAAGCAGTAGAAAGAAATAATACTGCGTTAGCATTATCTTTTAGCTATCACACATATTCATATACATAAATAACATAAGCTAAAAATGCGAGTACTCATACGATGCTTCTCTTAGCTAGTTCTACCCCAGTGTACCTAACCTAGGTGTAGGACAAGGTAAGAAGTAGGTGATGTATTCTATAGTATGGTATACTAAGAGTCTGATATGCCAAGAGTCCCTCTAGGTTCTAGTCCGCTCCATACCTTGAGAATGAGAGAGGTGGGAATCTCTTTCCGGATCTTCGAACTCTAACACCCTGCGAAGGGAGTCAGAACACTGGGAGCTGGATTCTCTGCGAGCAGGGATGACAGCGTCTCTTCTCAGTGAGTCAGGCTGGGACACGGGCTCCTCTAAAGTCGAGGTCTCCTCCTAACTTGCTTGGGCAAGGGAAGGTATATTTATACCTGGTAGGTGCCTTGGAATGTTAGCATTGACGTGAAGTCGGACAGAGGAAGACGTCAGGAATGAACCCTTAAGGAATAGCGGTTCATGCATAATAAATGAGTTCTTGGAGAAATCAATAATCCTGTGCTAGGGGAACTCCCAAGAGCTTAAGGGTCTGGTTTCTAAGAACTCGTTGTGACGTTAGGGTGGACGGATGTCGGTGACCATACCTGTATTTGGAGTGCATGGCTAATGCCTAAATAAGGACTGGGATTTTATGCCTATATAAGGGCAATGCGAATTGTGCCTATATAAGGACATGTTTCTGGAAAACCTATATACGGACACCTAAAGCGGAAACAACACCCACTCCACTTTCGAATGAACGATAATACTAAATGCTAAACATGAAATGCTAAACATTAAACTGAGTACCACATGTTGCTAAAAACATTTCTAAAAGCATATTAAAAGAAGTTTATTTTAAACTGTTGAATGCAATAGGTAGTGTACATTTTAAAGCATTTTTTCATTCTAAGCATATATTATAAATAAAATGCAACATGAATGAATAAACGGAAATATACGAAATGGTTGACAAGTTTAAAAAAAATCAAGGCCATTTCATAACATGATGCTAAAATGAAATTATAGTAAAATAAGGTGACAATGTGTCCCTGGAAGTATTCAAAGAAGTCTGTTTTATATGAATAGTTCTACTGTAAGCAGATTGAGTTGCCATGTATTTTCAAAAAATAGAGAAAAAGAAAAAGTTCAATTTTAGGAAGAGTTCCAAGTTTTTTTCTGTTTTGAAAATATGGAGGCCAAATTTCATTGCGTCCCTGGTACACTGTGAGCCGAATCAAAGTCAGTGTATGGGTCTGGTGTAAACATGAAATCATCTATTTCTGTAGACAAAAGATCGTCTACCGATGTCGGTGACAGTTGGAATACCTCATTTAGAAGGTTAACTGCACAGAGTTGTGAAGCATCGCCTTCAGCATAGGATGCTGTAGCAATGTCCGCGTCCGTTGTTACCTGTTTGCCTGTTGATCCATCTCGTACCTCAGCAGCAGCAGGAAGCGTCTGTGAGATCTCAATGAATGCCGTCATCATGATTGGTAGCCTTTGGGGATAACACAGAGGATGGGCCTTTATCGGGTCCAGCAGAGTATCGATATCCGTTGGCATGACTGATGGGAGTGTTAGACAGGTGTCTAGCACGCATTCTTCACCGCAAAGCAGGCAGCGTAGAACAGGTAAGATGCAATCTTGCCAGATTGGTCTAAATGACAGAAACCATGTTGTATTAAGTTCCCGTAGACGAGGTATGCCAAAAAGTTGCACTATGCGCTCACGGCACTTCCGTTCTAGGAGAGCCTTTCTCACATCGCTTGGAGTGATGCCGGTGAATAGGCTTGCCATAGCGTAGTAGTAGGAATAAAAACAGGATTTCTGGCACGAGTGCTAGAATTAATGGCACACCACCAAACACCGAGTGTGCGAAGTTTGGGATGATTCCGAGGACTGCCTGGAAGGGTGCTAACAGTCCTGAACAGATGGTCTTAAATACATGTACAATTCCGCTCGTATCAGACATGTTTAAGATACGTCCCATCATTTCTACGAAATGTATAGGGCAGTTTGTACGAATTAAAGCCTGTATCTCAGCCGAAGTCCTTGCAATTTGTAAATCATAGGGTTCTTTGGCCGAGGTCAAAGGCACAGTCTGTTGCAAAAACACATATACAAAAACCTTCCCTCACATATATACCTCTAACATTGGCCATAAGTCCATAATTTAAGAAAACCCACAGACCAAAAGTATTTTTATAGAAAAAACGATTTTTTAATTCATTAATTTATCAAAATATATTTTTTCATAGTATTTTATGTATTTTTCATTATCATATGTGATGCAGAAGACATCACACAAGATTCAATAAAAACAAGACAGAAGCCCAACATCATGATATAATGGGGTACCGACCGGTTTCTGGCTATTCAGCCGTCATCAACAGCGAGACGGGTAGCGGTCAAGAGACCGTACAGTGGGCGGGGGAAGGCGTTTGTACCCCTGTCCCCCTCCCACGGCCGGAAGTGACGCGGCCAGCAGACCCCCTGGTCCCTAGCCCAGGGAGCCTAGTCCGCAGACTTCTGTGCCTTACTGTGGCACTAAGGCGGCCGCCCTGTTGGAGGGTCCCCTACGTGGCCCCCCGGGCTGCCTTGGCATAGTGCCAATATCGGCAACACTCCTCAGTTCTCATACAGTGACATACATAAATAAACCACACAACACCTTTTTTAGTGGAGAAATTTGCTGCAGGTTTATTTCCATAACCAATATGCCAACATGGTGGGTTACCTTACGTGCGATCCCAGGGCAGGCCAGCCCCTATGCCGCCTGCCCGCCTGATGAGCCAAATTGCACCGTGGCCGTCGCCAATCGGTGGTTACCAATTATTGGGAGAGGCCACCCTCCCATCAGTGGACCGCCAGTCCACTCCCTTACTCACGCCCCCCAACAGGTGGGCGGAGCGTTCCAGGCAGCCCCCGGTTGCTCAGACCCACAACTGCCCGTAGGACTAACGGGGCGCCGTAGTTCTTCCAGGGGACACGCTAAGAAATCCCTGGGTATCCTTGGCTTAGCACCCTTGTTGTGCTGCTGCAATATAGTACCCTTCTGTACCTTGCAGACTCTGGATCGCCCTGTAACTCCTCCACAGCTCTGGGGGTGGCCACCGTCACCACCAGGGCCCCCCCCAGATGACGGCTGAATAGCCAGAAACCGGTTGGTACTCCATTATATCATGATGTTGGGCTTCTGTCTTGTTTTTATTGAATCTTGTGTGATGTCTTCTGCATCACATATGATAATGACGAAAAATACATAAAATGCTATGAAAAAATATATTTTGATAAACTAATGAATTAAAAAATCGTTTTTTCTATAAAAATACTTTTGGTCTGTGGGTTTTCTTAAATTATGGACTTATGGCCAATGTTAGAGGTATATATGTGAGGGAAGGTTTTTGTATATGTGTTTTTGTAGTTGCTATTTCCCTGGTTCCTTCCTCACCTATCGAACTTTTTCAGGGTCCCTTTCTGTTTACTGTTGACGGTCTGTTGCAAAAGCATGGCTTTCATTCTGCTTAAAGTATCAAAACGTATAAAAGAAACATTCAATGAAGGCCATAAAGGCGACTCCCTGACTGTCTCTGTTTGGGGGAACAATACTTGCATACAGCAAGTAACCCTGGAGTCTACCGTTACCAGATATGGGATTCCTGGCAACATGCCACAGCAACTCTGATCATTCAACATGAGGTAACTCCCATTAGAAAGTTGGCCAAACGTTGGATTAATCACAGCAGCCGGTGTACCTTGCAGGTGGCAGGACAAGTTTGCCACAGAACCATTACAAGCCCCGTGTAAAGAAATGTCCTGACATATGAGAGAACCGCTTAATGCCTTTTCACAGTTTGTACCGCTTAGAAACACTTCACGATCCCCACTCCAACATCTGTATTTGTAAGGTAAATCCCGGGATGTCTTAATGTATTCTTTACCCAACCTTTCATATTTGCCTGCTTGCATTTGTTTGAGGCAATACTGAAACTGAAAAGTAGTGACAGGCTTAGTTATTTTGCCATGAATAAGCCATTCTGTAGCTGGTTTTTCTGCCACTGTGAATGGTAATTTTTCCAGTTTTTCAATGCTCAGCACTGTATACTTTGCTCCCCTTTGTGCCAGTTCGATCTGTTTATCTGTTAGATTGTATTCCGAAAACAGAGATGACGTGTTGATAAAACGCCAAGGCACATAGCCCGCACGCAAAGATTGCAGCGTCCAGCTTAATAACATAATAGAACGTAACGGAGATTGGCCTTGTTGTAACATGGTTAATCTTGTTCCAGTATGTCAATAGCAGAGGATACAATGTTGTCCAATGAATAAATTCTGGATGACAAAGTTGTTAACCCATTGTCTACCACAGTGAGAGATTTCTCTAAGTTAATACGATCAAGTTCACGTATTCTTTCTGCGGCCTCTGCCTGTGAAACCTTCCATATTTCATTATAAGCAGCATAAATGCCGGCATATATGAAACGTTTTTGACGCAGTTTTCTTGGTCCTAGCAAGAATTCCCTAAGGTCTGCGTCTTCTTTAAGTAAAGATAAGTGTTGTTTCACATCCTCGAGTGTAGATTTTTGTAACCAGTCAAGGCACAATTTTCCTACACTGTATGTTGTTACTACCCCTGGATGTTGTCGTTGAACAGATCGTGGGTCTGGCCTATGGATTGTAAAGCCCTGTGTTTTATTCAGGAATCTTTCTTGACAGATGTTTGTGTCTGTGGGCCAGAGTAACCATTTTTTCCAATCAGGATCTGTTCTGTTGTTTTGTAGTATTGGGTCTACTGTGACCGCTCCCTGTGTAGTGCTATTACTTGCAGGTGTTGGTACAGAAGGTGTGTTCATGTCTTTGATCTTGGCTAAACCAAGGAAAGACGTTTGTTGCACAGTGTCATTCAAAAACATTATTTGACGTGGGATGATACATGCTCTAAACAAAGCTTCAATCCCCTGTACTTGCCAATCTTTAGAACCCCAGACAGTTTTTGTGTCTATTGTGTCTTTCCAAAAGTCAAATCCTTGTCTAGACAGTTGGGTAATAAAGGCTGCAGAATAAATCTGTTTTGTATTAGTTAACATAATTTTCTGACCTGTTTTGTTTACATTCTTATAAAACAATGTTTCTGGATCAGATGTATTGTACCCTGAAAAATAGGGAAACTTTTTAGCAAACGTTTTTGAACTACCTATTGGCGGTGTAGGACAATGTTCCCATTGGTTAAACATAAACACATTTCTAGGTGTTGCAGATTTATGCAAGAAATGATGACCATAGTGATTGTAACAATAAAGCTGTTCATAGTCTGATGAACCCTCCAAGTATTCATTGTTAGAGAACGCAGCAGACCTTTCTAGATCAGACATCATATCATTTACAGTCTCAAAGTCCCAATCATCAGAATAGGTACTGGAGGTAATAAAGTCACTTAGTGAAATTTTAAATAAATGTGGAATGTTCAAAAGTTCCGTGGGGCCGAATATATCAAAATCGGTCTTGTCCCAAACTATACCATCCTGTATAGGAACGGCTGTGATGTTCACTGCTGACAAGTCTCTTGTTTCACGATGGGAAGATGTGTGGTTTTAAAAGTAAGTTCACATTTTTACTTTCAGTGTCCAAACGGATGTATCTGCCATTTATAAGCACGCTGATAGTCATAACCAAAGCTAGCCAAAGCAGAAAGAAAAATATTCCAGAAATAATCCATAGTTCAATCCATGGTGAAACCAGATAAGTCTCTTTCAGGAAATGAAAAAGGTCTTGTACTTGTTGCTTGAAAGTTTTTGATGCTGGCGTCGTTTCCGGTTCACTCGGATCCTCAGAAAACGTATCAAAGTTAATGAAATAGCCAGAAGCAGTTCGGTCAATTGTTGGAATTGCATCAGGATTTGTTGAAATCGCTGGAACCAGTTGATCACTTGTTACGTTGGTGTAGACAGGTGTATTTGGACGAACTGTTCCTTGAGTTTCAAGAGGGATGAGTTCCATAGCATTGTTGCTTAGTCCTTCATCTGTTACTGCTGAATTCTCGATGGTTATGAGTCTTTCAGTCTGAACCTCTTGGATAGTAGCGAGAGGAGTGCGTCTGCTACTAGGTCGGAGTCCATGAGGCCTACTATTTAGTATTGGCCACGTACTGTGGTTTGATGAGGTCGATTGACACAAATCTTTTCTCCTTTTTTCCAGCAAGGGGCGGCAGAAGTACTGTTCTTGTTCCGTGGATGGCTAGGACAGGTACTGGTTGTCTGTAAGAAGGTCCAAATTCCTTCTTGTCCGCAATCTTCTCTCTGACTAGATCCCCAACTTTTGGGATCCAGACAGGCCTTGCTGGGACTGCCGGTGTTTCCCCAGTGGTGGTTGGCTTCAGGAACACGTTGCTTTGTTTCGATCTTAGTTCATTTAGATCCTGTAAAACAGCCAAACGATCTTTGATATCAAAGGGTTTATTTTCCACCACTGTGCCTTTACATTCGAGATCAGGAACCCACATTCTTGTCCCAAATAGGACCTCATATGGAGTGACCCCCCCCTAGAGAACTTCTTGGCAAATTATTTAATGAGCGTTGGACCCCATAAAGATGTTTGACCCACCCATCACCCGAACCTAATACTCCAACTGTTATAGACTGCTTTATGTCCCGGTTTTTCCTTTCCACAACAGAATTTCCCTCAGGATGAAACGGAGAGGAGTACCGCAATGCTACGCCCAAACTGGCCATGGCTTCTTTGTAAGCCCAAGAGCTAAACGCAGGGCCCTGGTCAGAATGTAGTGTGCCTATTGCGTATGTGCCGATAAAGACTCGCAAATCTTTTATAACAGTTCGAGCGTCAGCCGAGCGCTGAGGCCATATCCATAGGAACCTTGACTTAGTATTTGTGGGATTGCATTTGTCCATAGGGACGCCTGCGCGTAGATAGTCTAATGCTGTCTAACAATGGTGTCTGTACTGGGCAGGCTACTTCGTAGTCTGGTGTCTGATGGCGTTCTGCAACACGCTGTCTATTGCAGTCTATGCAGTCATCGATGAAGATGTGAATCTGTGTATTCATTCCAGGCCACCAGTACATCTCCTTTAATGTTAATATTGTTTTAGAGATCCCTTGATGTGACAGACCCTCCCCCAGATGTGCTTCATAAATCAAAGCTGCTCTACGTTCCATGTTTGGAATTACCCTATCCCCCACTCCAGGGATTCAAGAAAAAGGAACGTTGTTCGCATCAATTACATAAGAGTACTTGAGTGGAAATTTCTTTGGTAACGCTGCACCACTGCCTTTGCTTGAAGCATTGACAGCCAACAATATCTCAATGTCTATTCTCGTTTTGAACGAGTGATCGCAGCAATGGAAGCCGTTTGAACAGCCGCCTTTGCGGCTTCGTCAGCCAATGAATTCCCTGCAACGTGAACGCCATCACGTTGATGACTCAGCGTGTGTATCATGTGAGCTTTTGGTAGTTCGTTTTTCAACTGAACTACTTGTTCCCAAAGCGTTTTATGCTTTATTGTGCCACCTTTTGCATCTTTGAACCCATTTTCAAACAAATTTTGTATATATTCATTATACGACTGAACACAGTAAAAGGAATCGCACACTATAAGTTTGGGGAATTCGCGATCTGTACTTTCAAGTACCAGTTTGAATGCTTGTAGTTCAGCTCGCTGAGCTGTACAATCTCCTAGAGATTGAGTTTTAGTGACCATTGGTCTGAAGTTACCATCTTGCATGCGACCTTTAACGATTGCGCATGCTGCACTGTAAGCTTGCTTACTCCCTGTAGCGGGTTGTGCTGAGCCGTCAGTGTAAATTATAAATTTGTACTGATCGAGAGGCAGAATTTCAGTGGGCAGAGGACATTCATGTTCATATTGCAGGAACGCTTGTGTTTTTAAATCAGGATCAAAAACATATTCAACATCTGTTGCAGCAAGATAATTAACCCATTGTATCCATCTAGGATGTAAAGCTTTTGCATTCGGAATGCTCGCTTTTGTGACCGCCTCTAAGGCTGGTACTGGGGTTACGACAATAATGCATTTCCCTTGAGCTAGAGCGCTTTCTTTTGATACAGCGGTTTGAACTGCTGTCAGTATTTTTTCTGTTGAAGTGAAGCGCATTTCTGCTTGTGTATACAAATGTGATTTGTATGCTATTGGTACTTTTTCACCCTCATTAAATGTTAAATAGGTGAATCCGCATTGACCCGAAATTATTCGGATCACTAAATTGCGTGTATTTACGCGTATTTGTAAGTGATTTGTTGCTAACATGTTAGCTTGGAGTGAATGCAGGATTTCTGTGTGTTCCTGTGTCCAATGTTTGATTGAAAAATCAGGTTTGATTAATTCGTAGAGGTTTAACCCTTTCTGCGTAATTTAGAATGTATGTTCTTCCAAAATTTAGGAAACCCAAGATGGATTGTACATTTTTCAGCGTTTTTGGAGGTTGGAGCAGCGCACACGTTTCTAAAAAGTTAGCTGCCAGGCTCTTGCCTTCACTTGAAAGCTCATATCCTAGGAAAAGGACATTGAGATGGGCAATTCTGGATTTTTTAATGTTGAATTTATAGCCCTCTGAGGCGAAGCCAAATATAATGGTACTCACCCTGTTCAAGTGCCTATCCAGGTCATCGTCTGTCAGATAGATGTCATCGACATATGACAATGCCTCATTATCATAAATTTGTAGTAACTCTGTTACTCTCGCTGAGAATAACCCCGGGCTATTTTTGAACCCTTGTGGGAGTCTACAAAATTGACGCTGGGTCCTCTTTATTGAGAAAGCTGTTAAGTACCTGCTTTCAGGTGCTATGTTTTGACAAAAGAAATCATTTGAAATGTCCAATGTGGTTTTATATTTTTTACGCACAATGTTATTCATTAATGCTGTACTATGTGCATTTTGCACTGCAAATGTTTTGGAACAAGTGTTCAAGTGTCTGTAATCCAAAACTAGACGATATGTATTGTCTGGTTTGGATACAGGAAACAAAGGATTGTTCATTGAGGAGGTGCATGTTTCAATCACCCCTTGGTATTGAAGTTGATCTAAGATATCCCTGACCTGTTTTTTAGCTTCTTGCTTTATTGGGTACTGCCTTTGTGCAGTAGGTTCATTTTTTAACTGTATTTTATGGTGAGGTGAGTCCTCATCCCATCCTACATGATTTTAATATAATGCTGGGGCCTGGGCAACTGCCCATTTCCTGGCATAAGTATATTTTAGGTGAATTGGAATATGGTTGGAGAAGGCTGGCATAATGATGTCCTCGCCATGTGGGCACTCCTGACAAATTGTGGTGGCCAGTCTTTTTCTGCTAGAAGTATATCATAACCCCTTGAAAGTTTCTCCCAAAAGAGTGTTTTCACCTTTCTTGGTATGTCTCCCCCATTCGGAGTGTTATTTCATATAACTTTTGTGGAGTACTAACCCTGGTGTCTACAGTTTCTACTGTGATGTACTCATTCAAGTCCACTATCTCCAGAAGTTCCTTCAGGTTCTGGCTAGCTATTGTGACTTCTGCTGCACTGTCCAGCATTGTCTGAGCCCATTCTCTGTTCTTGAGCTGTGTTCTCAGTATTCTCGGCATGTCTGATCTTCAGACCTGCTACCTTCTTTTTTGAGAATTGAGGTTTTGATTTATTTTTCTGAACGTGTTTGTCGTCTTTGGATTTCACGCGTTCTTCTCTATGTTCTGACAGGCCTCTTCTTTCCGATGTCTGTGACGATATCTGAAAGGTACGAGAGGAACGTGTATCAGTATCTTGATACCTGTCAGGTTTTCTTAAATTATCCCTATTCCGGAGGTTATACCTCCTTTCAGAGGGCTCCTTTTGAGGAGACCTACCTCGAGATTGAGAACGTGTCTCGTTTGAATTTTGTTTATTAGTTTCCCACTTCTTTTTAGAAGATGAAGGAGTTTGTTTAATAGAGTCCTTCTCAGGACTTTCAGATAGTTTTGGCTTCAATGGTTTTCCACCCAAACTATCTCTGCCTAATTCTGCATTAGATTGTTCTATTATTCTGGGTAGTTCATGTTGATGTTCTGTTACATCAAATTCCCTTAAGCGTTGGCGGATCGCCACTGATGCTGCCTCCCCTTTAATATTAGATAATATTATTGTTGAGACCTGGTCGAAGTTTTTCAGTAATTTCATACCTAAATTCAGAGCAGGCTCTGCCCCGTATTTGTTTTGAATTTGTTTCAGGACATCTGGTATTTCTGCAATTGACGGAACACCATGTGTTTTAGCATAGATGGCAGCAAAGACTGCGCCCCAAGTGGTGAAATCTTCCAGTTGTGGTGTGATCCCCAATGGTAAACAGATTGTTAGGATTCTGTGTTTCTCATAAGGGCTAGTATTAGGAAATACTGCTTCGATTTGAGTAATTTTTTGAGCTATCCAGAATGGAATTTGCTCACGTTTTGTGGGCATTTTACCCATGACTGCGTATAAAGTCTGTGGAGTAATTTTTAGTGTATTCCCGTTGAGGGGTTTGATTTGGAATGGTCAATGGTGGTTGGACTGTGAAAGTCCGCATGACATATTGGACTAATTGTCTGTAAATTTTTATTAACTCTTGTAGTTGAGTAAGTAATTCCTCGTCTGACATTACATCGATGTCAGGATGAGGTGTGTAGCCGGCTAGAATCGGCCATGTTGCTCCTGGTCTACCTAGTGGACCGAGCCTGGTAATGTTTTTGTGATGTTTTAGGGCGCCTTTAAACCAGAGATGATGCTCCTGGTATGTGAGTGGAGTTTCAATATCCTCGAAAGGAATATATTCCTCTGGTGGTTCATCTTCTTTGTAGAAGTGAAACACTCTTGTGACTGGATTTGATTCTGGGAATACTATCCATGAATAGAATACCTCTGTCTGAAAGGATTCGTGTGCCTCTATCACGAAAACTGCTCTACCCCTCTTGGTGGTAGGCCGTGTTTTATAAGTTTTAGAGTGATGGCTCTCCTTAAATTTGGAGCGATGTCTATAACACCCTCCTCGGTTTCATTTAAACCTGTAAAGTTGAAAGCTGTTACGACTTGGTCAGCCGCAGCTACACCGTTCTCGGTGCCATTGTCCCCGTGTTCGGACATTTGTTTTTTGAAAAATGTAGAACAAGTTTCAAGGAAACAAAAGATAAGGTGCACAATATTTTGTGAACACTGTATCCTTCAACGTTGAACAAACCAAACAGCTAATATATAGGGTTTTTTGTCCTATTTAGCTTTGGCGGATACTTAACCCTACCCACTCCAGACGTCTTATGGAGTATGTGAGTAGGGGTCTCTGAGAGAAAAGCACGACTGAGTTACTCAGTATCTAGCATTAAATTACTGCCTTACCAAACGGTGGGCGCCATGTAGTGTAGTTCCTATTTCCCTAATAGGCTCTGCGCAATGGAATAATATACCCTATAGGTTTGACATAGGACCGAGGTCAGTATGTCCCTATCGAGTATATTAAACTTAATTACTTTGTGCCAGCTAGCTCAGAGGCCACTAGAAACTCCTTGTAAACAAGAAGGGAGTAGTTTCTGGCAACCGCATAAACATGACTACTTTGTTTCCCTTTAGAATTGGAACACTCTCAGAATCGTGGAAACAATAGATAACAGTTTCACTCAGCTAATCGTGCATGCTTAGTTTCTTCAGAGTTACACAGAAAGAATAGACGGGCGTTTCAATAAAAAGGATTTATTGAACAGTCTTGTTTCTCGTGTAAGAGATATGAGCTGTTATGATCACAAGACAATATGCAAGATATATAATGTACAGCGTAAGCAGTAGAAATAATACTGCGCTAGCATTATCTTTTAGCTATCACACATATATTCATATACATAAATAACATAAGCTAAAAATGCGAGTACTCATACGATGCTTCTCTAAGCTAGTTCTACCCCAGTGTACCTAACCTAGGTGTAGGACAAGGTAAGAAGTAGGTGATGTATTCTATAGTATGGTATACTAAGAGTCTGATATGCCAAGAGTCCCTCTAGGTTCTAGTCAGCTCCATACCTTGAGAATGAGAGAGGTGGGAATCTCTTTCCGGATCTTCGAACTCTAACACCCTGCGAAGGGAGTCAGAACACTGGGAGCTGGATTCTCTGCGAGCAGGGATGACAGCGTCTCTTCTCAGTGCGTCAGGCCGGGACACGTGCTCCTCTAAAGTCGAGGTCGCCTCCTAACTTGCTTGGGCAAGGGAAGGTATATTTATACCTGGTAGGTGCCTTGGAATGTTAGCATTGACGTGAAGTCGGACAGAGGAAGACCTCAGGAATGAACCCTTAAGGAATAGCAGTTCATGCATAATAAATGAGTTCTTGGAGAAATCAATAATCCTGTGCTAGGGGAACTCCCAAGAGCTTAAGGGTCTGGTTTCTAAGAACTCGTTGTGACGTTAGGGTGGACGGATGTCGGTGACCATGCCTGTATTTGGAGTGCATGGCTAATGCCTAAATAAGGACTGGGATTTTATGCCTATATAAGGGCAATGCGAATTGTGCCTATATAAGGACATGTTTCTGGAAAACCTATATACGGACACCTAAAGCGGAATACAACAAACTGACGATTAAAGTGCCCTCTGAAACAGACTCACATGAGAAACCTAGATATGTGATGATTAATAAAATCATCAGATGGGGGATTGAGGAAGTTTACATTTTTGATAAATTAACCGCATGACATTGTCGAAATGTGCCTTAACACTATTGTAGGAAATGCGTGTCAATGTAGAGGCTAGAGAAAATGTGCTTTTATTAAATGTGCAAAAAGGAGACAAATGCTGCTTATTTCTGCAGAAAGCTCCCTTTTCTGCCTTTATTCTTTCCTTTTACCTTTAACAAAAAAATACATTTTTGTAAATGCTGATTTAACGTTCGAATTTAACTGTAGAACTTAACATCTTCGTATAATGTACTGTTTGCTGCAAAATGTATTTCTTTCCTTCCTCATACCATATGACTTCATCGTATTTTTGATAGTTACCTCTGCCTCATGCTTATAATGAACAAATATATTGATGAAAGAAAATGCTTGCTATATATTTGAGTCTTATGATCTAACCAGGACATGCTAGATATTAATGTTTCATTTCAGAGAGCAGCCCATTGTTACACAATGGGACACTGAACAGCTAACAGAGTAGGCTTGCAAAGGTTTTCATGAGAACCTTCCTAGATGCAACTTTTTGTAACATGCTGTAGTAACATTTAAATAACATGACGACATGGGCGTTAACCATGGGAATCGAGTGAGAAGACAATACATCGGAAGATCTTTTCCTATTGGCTAGAGATGATCCAACATTCAGAGTTTGCAACATGTTTTGTGCTTTTCTATATAGTACGTGTTCTTAGTTAGAGACAATGCATTCTATGCACATTTCTCCCCTGCCATGCCCTCTAGCACTTGACTGTGCTACTCTTGCCCAAAATTGCTGTGAGCCTCTGCCAACAGTGATTTTCTGTTATTCTGATGTCTTTTTAGAGACTTTCTCCATAATGATCATAGCTACTGCAGTGATTATTTCCTTTTACTTTTTTAACAGTTGCTACTGCAGCTATTAGGGAACTGGGTTGAGTTTCCAGAACTACTCTTTATGGGGAGTAGGACCTTTCATAGCTAGTAGGCTTTTGCTCCAAATTTCTCTTGCTCTTTTCCAAAGCAACTCTTTATGGGTTCTGGTTAGGATAGGTCCTTTAGATTAAGATAGGGACGAATTCCTTTATGGAACACTCTTATTTTGTATGCAAATTCTATCCAAATGTTCTTGATATTACTGTAAACAGACGTATTTGACTAACCTAAATAAAAAGACAAAAATACAGACTAATCTCTTAATGAGAAAATAAAACTTTTAAAACTTCACCAAACATCTCATCATTGACTGAACATTTAATACTATAGGTTGATGATTAATTTAGAAATGTATTTAGGCTGTGCTCCATTCTAACACAGTGGCAAAGCAAAATTGGCATGGAAATTGGAGATTCTCTAAGTAAGTTTCAAGGTGGAGCTGTTTCTATAAATTTTATGGGATTTCCTCACTCACAAATCTGGTAGCAGACAATAGGTTTACAACCTGAATAGAGCTATAAAATATTATCCAAAGAAATTCCCAAATTCTCAATCCAATGTCTAGAAATTGAAGATCCGACAAGTGGTATATGGAGGTGGGTGTGGTTTTGAAGGTGTGAGTATCAATAGGGCAAATGTGTTGTGGTTGTGATTGTGTCTTTCTACTGGTTTGAATGTTTGAATAGAATGAGTGGGTAAGAAGAAATAGTCGATAAGTGGTTAAAAAGGTATTTGAAGATTTCAGACTCGTCGCAGTCGAAAGATCCCCGGATATCATAATAATGACTGAAAACTTGTTTGCAGAGTTTTTAAAGTGTAGTGTGCGAGGTACCATCACCTATACCATTGACATAGGGACAAGGAGCTTTGGTGTGAATGATTAATATTGATCGTGTTAGTGGAAACTAATTGTGCAAACCGGGGAAACTGAATTGATTTGGGTGATTTGATGCTCACTTGCGGTTGCTGAAAATATTCTTGAATGTTTGGGAAACTTTATTTCTTTTGGTAGAGCAAACTAGAAAGAGTTTTTGAGGTTATTTGTAAAAACTGAGTGAATATGAAGAAAACTGTAAAAGAGGGTGAACTGCTGTGAGGAGTGGCGTTGAGCGTCATAGTTTTTCGCGCTGGGATTGGCCGGTTGGTGTGTTTCGCACTGGGATTGATTGGTGATGGTGTAGAGCCACGCTGATATTGGATTTTCGGGGAAACATATAAGGCTCTTGATTTGTTAATAAGAGGATATGAAAATAATAACTGAAATTTATTGGCCAATAAGAAACTGATGTATATGAAACCAAAATCAAAACATTCGGATTTTTTGTGCGGTTTCAAATTGACCTGTCATCACGAAATGTTTTAAAGAGTTTAAGAATTTGGGGAGAGGGGATGTTACTATTACAGTATGCAAAGGTGAAGATGCGGCTCTTCTGAGGGTACGCCTGCATACATTATGACTAATGGGCATGGTTTAAGCACGTCTTTAACTTCGCCAATGGAGTAGGATTACTGAGAAGGAGGGTGCCTTGAGCTTTCATAGATACGGGATATTAACACCAGGATTCTTGATCATTTGAAAGGAAAATTATACGAGATGAAGCCACCACACAGAACCATTCAATACGAGGCTTTTAATGCATGAAATAAAGTCGCAAGAGAAAAAGAAAGTGAAAAATATCAGAGGAGAACCAATAGAGCAGTGAAGAATTATGCAAATGCTCTGTGGGACGAGGAGCAGTGTAGATAGAGGAAGGCAATTAAAGAATGAACTAGATTATATCCTGCAATTACATTAGAAGCTGGTAAGAAAGGAAAAGAGAGGAAAAAATCCCATAAAGAAAGAGGAAGATGAGTCCGATACGGATTCCGGTGATGAAATATTAGAACAAATGTTAAACTCCTGTTGATCAGAAAGAATTAGGTGCTAGTTTAGGTCTGACAGTGGCTACTGCCCCTGTAGATCCAGGTATTACACCAGTTGAAAGATTTTTGCAAACTCTGCAATTTGTACCACCAGTTGTGACCCGATCACAAATTATAATTCCTACGATGACACCTATGGCTGCAGTGACTATCACAGCTCAGGCACCCATCGTTCCTGCTCAGACTACAACTTGAGTTGTTGCAAGTGCTCCTCTAATAGCAGAAATGAGGCCAGATACTCAGCTAGCACCTACCTCTAGATTTGTTCTGAATTCTCAAAATTCATAGATAATTTTTATGGAAGCCCCCACAGATGATACAAGCACTGATAGATAGAGGGAATTTGGTTTTACTGCTCCAATGGCTCCTGGTGAACTAAATGTTACTGAGGGATGAAATATACCAGCTTGAATTGAGGAGATGACAGGAAATAAAAAGGAAGAGCATGTTGAGACACAAGAAAACCCAGAGTTTGAAAAGAAGAAGCCATTAGACATACCCACATTGAAAGTAGAATTAGAAGAAATAATAAAAGGATGTTTGGAGTTTGAACACCTAGAGCAGTAACAGAGAAAATAATTAATTTACCTGTGTAAGGAAACTGCACGAAGATCAGCTTTGGTGCATGACAGGTTGACTAAAATAGCTCACAAATATGACATAGATCTCAGCAATAATGTGAATCTATATAGGAGTTATAGGGTTAATTTGGTTGATCCAGCCCTAGAAAACATGAGGGGTACATGAATGCATTTGCAGATTGTAGAATTGATCAAATGCATTCGCAGATGGAAAGAGACTGAGAAACTCTAAATTAGATGGGCAAAGAAACATGAAAAGAAAAAGAGGGAGACATGCATTGCAGCAAGCCAGAGTGAGCAAGATGAGGGAAAGGCGATAGTTTACCCACTTAGAGAAATAGCAGGAGGGATGCCTGTACATGTTCCGTGGAGTCGAGGTGATCTAGCAGCATTCATGAATAATCTTTCCAAATTGAGAGACAAGCTGGTGCAGTGGTATGCACAAGTTGAATTGGTCATAAAGATTTAAAAAGTGTTGTGGACTGATTTGATTATGTTTTTCGACACTGTAGTACCTGCTGATTTCTGGGCTGAACATAAGACTGCGGTACAATGGCCTAAAGAAGAACCAGTGAGGGAAGTTAAAACTAATGCACCCTCACCTATTGTGATGGAAAATGTGAAGCAGTTATTACCTTTTTATAGGGCAGAGTACCCCTGAAAGATTTGAATTGGCTAAAGATTAAAAGAACTTCCCAAGAACCAAAGGAAACTGTGCAAAAATATTATGAGATTATTGCAGATGTTTCAGCAGCACAGTGGACGTGAATATCTGGGTGAGAAGGATATGAGGATTTTCGTATCCCAGTTTGTTTTAGGGCTGACGCCACAGATCTGTTCACACATAACACATAGCCTGATCTGCTGGTAGAATAAATCACTAGATGATATTTTGAGATACGCAAAATATTGTAGTGGTAAGTCAAACACGAAGCAGAAGAAAATAAAAGAGAAATTCATGTTAGCACAGATTGTTAGCTCAGAAAGGTTTTCAGAACCCTTCTTTTACAGGTAATCAACAAAACATGTAGGAGTTGTTGTGCCACAGGTTGGTTTTCAGGGAAATCAAGGAGTGATGAATGTATCACAGGGTAAAGGTAGAGGTGTTCCTGTGGGTATAGGTTTTGGAGCAGAGATTGCTGCTATGAAAAAGGTTAGTGCCTGTCACATCTGTCAGAGTTGGACATTGAAACAGGGAATGTCGATATAATCCTGACAATGCTGGAGGAAATGTACAGATGCCGCGAGGTATGCAAACTCAAAATGTGTCCACCCAGCAAATGTAAATGCCAAGCAGTGACAGGCTGCAATGATACCTGTTGCACCTGCACAAATGGAAAACCCAAGGTTCAACCTAAATCAAATGCCAAAAATGAATACCAATCCATTTCAGAATGCTATGCCACAATTTGAGAATCTAAACCAAGATGCATTACAACAATTCCCATTATTTGAAAATGATGGTTCTGGTTCAGATAATTCTCAATGACAGTACCTGAGAGGGGAGGAAGAGTGCGTACTTGGCGCAGTCTTAGAGATAGACCAGAGTGGTCCATATGAAGACGCAGAAGTCAATGGTCACCCCGTATCATTTCTTATTGATACCAGTGCTACCTGTTAGAACAGCGAAGTCCCGGACCTACCACTCTCAGGGAAAACTATCCAAGTTGTAGGAGTTTCAAATAAACAAATCCAAAATCCAGTTTCTGAAAAGGTTCCAGTAAACTTAGGCAAATTTAAAGAAAAGCACCAATTTGTTGTGTGTGATTCAAGCCCTGTCAACCAGCTAGGAAGGGATTTGTTGTGCAAGTTAAATTGTACTATATATTGCACGCCGGATAGTGCAGCTTTCCAGACACATGATGAGGATGTAGATTTTAAAATAATCAAACAACAACAGGCTGAGACAGGAATATTCCCTTTGCTAACCATTAATGAATTACCTGAAGATCTGAGCGAAACAGTGAACACAGGAGTTTGGGATTTTACAGGGAAAGACATCAGACTCATTCAAGATGCAGAACCAGTCCGAATCACTGAAAACAAATGCTCAATATCCCAGAACACCACCATATCATTTGACACCAGAGACAATTGCAGGAATGCAACCAGTGATAGATGACATGTTACAAAAAGGAATCCTCAAGGAACTATTTGGAAGTCCATGCAACTCTCCAATTATGGGCTTGCAGAAACCAAACGGTAAATACAGGATTGTTCAAGGTTTACGAAAGGTAAATTAAATAGTAGTGCCCTGTTGTCTGGTGGTACCGAATTCAGCCGCTTTTTTTCCCCTTTATTTTCCAGCAGAAGGTATGGTGTTGTGTCGCACAAGGGTATACAGAGAGTCCATCCATTTTTAATCACATCCTGGAAAAAAATCTGGAAACCCTGAACATGCCGGACAAGTCAACCCTTGTGCAATACACAGATGACCTGCTTGTGGCATCAGAAACATGAGATGCATGTAAACATGACACCAATGCACTCTTGAACCACCTGGCTGAGAATGGACACAAAATGTCTCCAGGGAAAACTGCAGTATTGTCATAAAGAGGTTCAATATCTAGGACTCATTATTGTGAAAAGAGCTAGGAAAGTGTCACCATTGAGAGTGGAAGCAATCTTGCAAATAAAAAAAAGGAAATCAAAATGTTTTTGGGAATGGTTGGCTACTGTAGATAGTGGATACCAGACTTTTCCTTGGTGGCCAAGCCTCTTCTGAGGTTGACACACAGAGACGTGTCTGATCCAATTTCATGGGACAGCGAATGTACAAAAGCATTCCTAGAGCTGAAAGAGAAATTGTGCTGCGCCCCATCACTAGGAATGCCAGATTACATAAAAGAACTCACATTGTTTTGCAGCTAGAGAGATGGATGCGCTTTCTCAGTTTTGACACAAACACATGGAGGATCTCGAAAGCCTATTGCCTATTTGTCTACCACCTTTGACCCTGTACCATCAGGTCTTCCAGGTTGCCTTAAAGCGATAGCTGCAGTGAGCAAAAGTTTGGAAAAGAGTGAGAAGATAGTGATGGGACACCCTTTAACTGTCATGGTCCTGCACTCTGTGGAAATACCTTTAACGAGAACAAAGACACCATATATGACCCATAGTACGTTGACCCAATATGAGCAGAATAAACACTCTTCAGACAATATTGTTTTGAAATGATGCAGTGCTGAACCCTTATATGCCGTTACCTGTAAATGATGATGATGATAATTGTGATGAAAGTGAACATGATTGTCTAGATGTCACGGAATTGTGCACCAAACCCTGTCCTGATATTAAGGACGCACCCCTGATTGAGTCTGTTCATGTATTATTCATAAATGGCTTATGTTTGAAAGGAAATGATGGCATACTTAGAGTAGCATCTGCCGTGTGCACCATAAATGATGTGGTCCAAGCTTCATGGCTTTAGAAAGTTTTCTCTGCCCAAGTTTCTGAACTGATTGCACTTACTAGAGTCTGCAGTTTAACTGCACAAATGAGTCACCGTATTCCCTGACAACCAGTACGGGTTTGGGGTCATCCATGATTTTGGACAATTGTGGTCACAGAGGGGCTTTCTTACTTCCTAAGGTACCCACAATCAAAAATGGAGCGCATGTCAAGGACCTGTTGGATGCTCTGCAATTACCATGAGAAATTGCTGTGGTGAAGTGTTTAGCTCATCAAGGAAGAAGTGGATACTGACTTAGTAGCCAGGTATTACGCATTGTTAGCTTGTTCCTTTGATGGAAATTTCACATGCAAGTCTAAAGAGGAGAGTTGTTTTGCAATATTGATGAAAGTTAATGACACGTGGGATGAACTGGAGCGGGTGCAGGAAAACGTGTCAGAGGCAGTACAGAATGGTTGGTTAAAAGCAGGATGTGAGAAAAATGCAAACAACATATTGGTGTTGGCAGATGGTAGACCAGTATTACCAGATAGCTTGTTGTTTCCAATGACACAATACTACCATGGATAAACACATCTAGGGAGAGATGCAACGGTGTGACTTTTCAGGCAGAGTTGGTAGAACCCCAGATTCAGAATGTTGGCAGAAGAAATTTGCAATCGGTGTGTAACTTGTCAACAGTTAGATGTAGGAAAAAGAACACGTCACTCTAACACGCCTAAGGAGATCAGGTGGCCCATTCAACAGGATGCAGATTGATTTTATCGAGATGTCTGTACATAGCGGGCTGAGATATATCCTAGTGATTGTGTGCGTCTCATCAAGATGGTTGGAAGTCTATCCAACCAGAAGAAACAACAGTCTCACTGTAGCTAAGCTGTTATTAGGAGAATTAATACCTAGCTTAGGCATGCCGATTTCTCTTGAGTCAGATAGAGGAAAGCACTTCAACAATGAAGTGATGAAGATGATCTGCACAGCTTTACAGATTAAACAAAGATTACACTGCAGTTACAGACCAGAAGCCTCTGGTATTGTTGAACAAATAAACGGTACCCTCAAGTCTAGATTGGCAAAGGTCTGTACATCAACCTTTCTGAAATGGCCAGATGCTTTACACTTGGTGTTAATGAGTATTCGGAGTACCCCTGACAGGAAGACGGGGTTATCCCCCCATTAAATATTGATGGGCAGAGCAATGAGATTACCTGCCATTCCTGCAAATGCTCTTTTGAATATCACTGATGATATAATATTAGATTACTGCAAAGGATTGGCTGATGTGGTTTGTTCGGTGTCTCATCAGGTTTCAGCTGCCACACAAGACCCGCATCAAGAACAGTGCCACAACCTCAATCCTGGTGATTGGGTCGTGATCAAGAAGCACATTCGGAAGACTTGCCTTGAACCCAGGTGGGAAGCCGTCTTTCACGTTAAACTAACAACACACACTGCTGTTAAGTGTGCTGGAGTCCCAAACTGGGTTCATGCTTCCCACACCAAAAGAGTGATCAACCCAGAAAAAATGCCTTTGGTCTATGATCCTGAAAGAAGAGATTTGGTGGTTGCGCCACCAATCGAGAGACCACCCAGACCAATAGTACTGGTGCCAGTCCAGCCATTGGAAGAGGAAGGGCCGAAAGTCAAGTGCAAGTACCTGAAGTGGCATTGAGATCTCGAACGAAAAAGAAGCTGAGATTGAATCACAGAGTAGAAGTGCTGCCGATGTGATACTGAGATAAGAAGAAGAAGCAGGCGAAGGAACCAGCACTGGAACATGGAGAACAAATCAACAAGCAGAATGGCCACAAAGCTATGAAAACAAAAATGCAAGGAGAAGTTTTTCAATAGCTCAAATACCGTAAATAATATTAGAAGAGGCTGAATCTAGCAACAAAGGTGGCATAGATCCAAATCAGCAAAACCTAAGAAGATCGAAAGGAGCACGAGTGCCCTGTTGCAGATATTCGTAACATACGACAATGTCTCAACTGGAAATCATTTAATTAGGACAAAGACAAAAAAACGTGTTGTAGATCACAGCGGGAAGGGGATAAAGGAAGGGAGACCACAACGTAGATGGTAAAGAAAGGGGGTTATTATTTGTACGTAGTTATAACAGCACTACAGTACAGATTGATATACAGTGACCATTAACACAAAGTGAGCACTGGACATGCTAGTGATAGTGAGCGGCGCAGTGACACAAGGGTGATGATAACAGCATAAACGGCGAAAAGAGTGATAATAGTACTGTGGTAAAAAAAATATAAATGAGGGTTTTTTACAGGGTAGATATTTAGCATTCAAGACAGATAAAGTGACCACAACAGCGCCAATGTTTTTATCTGGGCAGTCGACGGCGTTTCAACCTGATTAATTTCAGGTCATCATCAGGACAATGGTCAATAATTAAGGTAGTGCTCAGGGGGGCGTGGAGTAACTCAACCGCCCTGGTCTGATGAAACAAGGGTTGCCAGGAGGGGGGCGACGTCCGGCAACCGTGATGGAGCTAATACTGAATGAATGAGGGGGTGGGGGAAGACAGTGATGCCCCGTGGTGTCAATCGCGTCTCTGCCGAGGGGAGAGAATTTGAAAGTGGTTGTAGAGGCTGGAATCAATCTGGAAGCCGTCTCACTAATTAGCGAGCGTCGGGGTCGTGGCTGCACGAGGATATCTCCGTGCTGTCACCAACAAACGAATTAAGCGTTCGAGGGTCTGACGTGGGTAGACCGGCAATAATAGATATTCAGCACCTAAATTGTCAAACTACGTGAACACTGCTTTGAATGTCACATTGGAAGATTTGTGCAACATGAATCCTGAACTATTTGAACCTCCCTGAAAAAGAGATTGATCAAATAATCAGAAGAAAAAACTTGATGCTAAATGGAACTGAAGAAAAAATATTTGAAATGTGCTTATTGGATGTTTGTTGTTTTAGTTCTTTGTTTTACAGAAGATTAACCCAGCCCGAGTTGAAAGTTACAGAAGAATAGGGACAACATTTTAGAAGAACACGGAGTAGGGTTAAGGATTGTCTGGATAGAAGCTGGACTGCTGAAGAAAAATAATATTAACTAAAACTTGCTACAAGCTATTGAACTAAGTGTTTTGAACTGACTTAGAGAATGTGTTTCATTAGCAATAAGTGTAAATATATCATGAGTTCAGTTTTCGTGATAACAGTAATAACGATCACTATAGTACTAATAATTTATTACCCATCGCCCAAGTCAGAGCCTAAACCAAAGAACATCAATAATACACCTATTTACAATACTAGGGAAGACCCCTTTAGTTACTCCTTTGTAAGCTATAAGAAAAATGATTTTTCTACTAATGTTTATTCTAGGTTAGTACAAGAATACACTAACACCATAGATGCAAAGGATTGTTACGTATGCACAGACTTACCTGCTTCAGTTTCAGAAGAAGTTACCTATTACCACATGCCTTTATCTTATGCTATTTCTTGCAGCATCCTATTGTCATTAGTTTATAAGTGAGGACATTTTGAGCATTTCTAGTCTAACCATGATCTAATACTTTCCAGGGTACCATTAATAGAGAACATGAATTTACACTCACAAGCAAAGGAGATGGACACAGCCTGGTATTAATTCTTTCCCCAAAGACCCTTAGATAGTGTGAAGGCTTACAAAAACAATGTAACCTGTTTAATGAGACCAATAGAGAAGGCTTATATAATGTCTTTAGAAGAGAGATACACTAACATGCAAGAACTACTGACAAGAAGAGCGATGCCTTGGAGAATGCTTGGAAGAAGGAAGAAAATGATTTTAGAAAAAAAGATGGTTTACTCTAAACTGAGATTTGACAGCCAACACAAAGGGAGAAATTGTGTGTACAAAAGACGGACAACCAAAAGAACTATACATGTAGGGATTAGTAGTTGTGAACACACATTTGAATTAACAGGGGGATCTTGGCAAATTTTACAGGGAGACAAAAATGCCATTCCAGGGGTTGATTACATTTGTGGACAGAATGCTTACTTCTTACTGCCAGCTGACTGGGAAGGAATGTGCTATTTAGGCATACTAATTCCAAAAGTGTACCATGCGAAGAGTTTCTATGCATTAACATTAATACCTGCACACAGAGAGAAAAACAGTACAAACACAGGAACTGGACTAGTAGGAGACATATTTAGAGCGGTCATTCAACCTGCAGGCGTCATCTCAAATGGTGAAAAGATTAGAAAGTTGTCAACATTTGGCGACAAAATGGCAACCAGCAAATCAGGAGCTTTGTTTGTAATAAATAGAGAACTAATTGCTATACGGTTGATGGTTTTACAGGACCGAAAAGCCTTAGACACCTTACTCGCAGAAAAGGGTGGAGCCTGCAAAATGCTTTAATTAATTCATTGCTGTACATGCATACCTGACAAGAGTAGGGAAATAGAAGGCTTCGCAAAGAACATTTCAGGGTTAGAACCTGAATTACGTGAATTGGAAACAGTTTGTTTGAAAATTTTGGAAAGGGAGTTGTCACAATTGGAAATTGGTTTTAAATAGCAGGAAAGGGTCTATTGAAGGCTATTCTAATGCCAACAGTGATAGTGGGGTTTTGTCTAATATTTCTTTATGCACTGTTTTTGAGGTGTAGATACCCATTTCGCAAGAGAAAGGAAAAGTTGGAAAGGAAATTGTATGAGAAGGATTTGGGTTTGAGGGGATTTATAAATAACATTTACATGATCTCTTTGAAATTCAGGTGTTTGAAAAGAAAAAGACAAGACTCAACTGACGATTAAAGTGCCCTCTCAAACGGACTCACAGGAGAAACCTAGATATGTGATGAATAATAAAATCATCAGATGGGGGATTGAGGAAGTTGACATTTTTGAAGTAAATTAACCACATAACTATGTAGAAATGTGTCTTAACGTTAATGTAGGAAATGCGTGTCAATATAGAGGCTAGAGAAAATGTGCTTTTATAAAATGTGCAAAAAGGAAAAAAATGCTGCTTATTTCTGTCATTCTTTCACTGCTAGGCCTCTATATTTTCCTTTATTCTTTCCTTTCCGTTTAATAAAAGAAATGCCTTTTTGTAAATGTTGATTTAACGTAGAACTTAACATCTTCGTATAATGTACTGTTTGCTGCAAAATGTATTTCTTTCCTTCCTCACACCATATGACTTAATTGTATTTTTGATAGTTACCTCTGCCTCATGCTTATAATGAACAAATATATTGATGAAAGAAAATGCTAGCTATAGATTTGAGTCTAGTGATCTAACCAGGACATGCTAGATATTAATGTTTCATTTCACAGAACAGCCCATTGTTACACAATGGGACACTGAACAGCTAAAAGATTAGGCTTTCAAAGGTTCTCATGAGAACCTTCCAAGATGTAACTTTTTGTAATACACTGTAGCAACATTCAAATAATGTCGACATGGACGTTTACCGTGGGAATTGAAAGAGAAGATGACGGACCATAGGAAGATCCTTTCCTGTTGGCTAGAGATGATCCAACATTCAGAGTTTGCAACATGTTTGGTGCTTTTCTATATAGTGTGTGTCTAGTTAGAGAGGCAAACCATTCTATGCACATCTCCCCCCTGCAATGTCCTCTTGCACTTGACTGTGATACTCTTGCCCGAAATTACTGTGAGCTACTGCTAACAGTGATTTTCTGTTATTCTGATATCCTTTTAGAGACTTTTTCCATACTAATGATAGCTACTACTGTGATTAGTTCCTTTTACCGGTTTTAACGGTTGCTACTCAAGCCGTTAGGGAACTCGCCGAGTTTCCAGAATTACTCTATATGGGGCTTTCGTCCTCTCATGGCTATTAGCCTGTTGCTCCAAATTTTTCTTGCTCTTTTCTAAAGGAACTCTTTATGGGTTCTGGTTAGGATAGGTTAGGTCCTTAAGATTAAGATGGGGACTAATTCCTTATTGGAATACGCTGTTGTTTTGTATGCTAATTCTACCAAATTTTCTTGATATTTCTGTAAACAGACTTATTTGACTAACCTAAATAAAAAGATAGAAATACAGATTAATCTCTTAATGAGAAAATAAAACTTTTAAAATTTCACCAAACCTCTCATCATTGACTGAACATTAAATACTATAAGTTGATGATTAATTTAGAAATGTATTTGAGTTGTGCTCCATTCTAACACAGTGGCAAAGATTCATCGACCTGAAGAAATTGGTGTGGAAATTGGAGATTCTCTTAGTAAGTTTCAAGGTTGAGCCGTTTATAAAATATTTATGGGATTTCCTGCTCGCAGTGGTGTGATATATACAAATAATAGGAGGGGGTGATACATTTGAAACCGCTCCAGGAACTACCACTTAACAAACGTAAGACATTACCTAGAGGTCCCAGTCAACAACACCAGTTACCTTTCTGCCACAAGGAACTTGAGTCACTCAATCTCTGCCTCAGCAACCTGAGAAACATCAACTATATATTGCTGCAGTAAAGCAACACACTCAGAAATCACTGGCTTGATACTGGTTATGAACTCTAGGATCCCCAGGTCCTTTGAGTTGAAAAAGATATTTGACACTTTACACTCAACAGGGTGAATTCAGGGAAATTGCAGAAGTGAGAAAAAGTATTGCATTACTGGAAAATGTTAACTTGGTGTGATAAGTGCCCTATTCATTTTTCCCACCATGAAGAATTCTTTGGCACCCAAAATGACTTCCTTATGAGTTCATAGGACAGCTTTTATAGTCTCTGCAACAGCAAAAACAAAATTTGAACCATTAAGTCTCTAAATGTTAAACTCTTCTCAAGTCGTTCCGCTCTAAACTAAATCACGGTTGCATTTGATTTTCCTAAGCGAGGCAAAGGTCTAAGTGTCATCTATCCAAGGGGCTTTCAGGTTCTTAACACAATCAATAATGAACTATACTTCCTTCTAAAGTGGGAGCACTGAGAAACAACAAAACTTAAACTTCCTTCACTGGAAAGATTGAAAATCAAAGACCATCCTTCTCAAGTTGGACCTTCAAATAATCATTAATTTCAAAGAGGATCGGGTACACTTTGCAAACCTCCCTTCTGTTCCTGCCGGAATTAAAAAATGGTAGATAAAGACATTTTCAAATCAATCCTAAGATGCAACCCCCAGCAGATGTTAAACACCAATCGCTCAGCTCTTGCAGATCGCATTGACATCAGCACTAATAGCAGCAAGGAAATCTTAATCATCATCAAAGATTTCACCACTCCGCCTGCCGCCATCTTCAGCAACATCACCCCCTCCCAAGACCTTCACAACAAGCTCTCAGAATTCTTCTGTAACAAAGCACCTCAATATACATCTTCGACACTCAACAAAAAACCAGCACCATCGCAACTCAACTTCGAATCAGTGCTGAAAAACAAACCCTGACCTCATGGCCTGCCGCCACCACTGTCAAAATCGCGGATACCATGAAGACCATTCACTTCGACTTTTTGGTCTCACTCAATTCACTCACTCGGTTCAGCATATAAATGCAATAACTTCCAGGGACAATAATAGTTTGTTGATTGAACTTTAATTAATAAAAAACTGTATCCGATAAAAATACAAACATTTTAGGTGATTATCCAGCATTTCCCAAGTGTGCCTCCTGGGGCTCAAACTAAAATACCACTAAAACACAAATTTTGGCAGGAGCTGCAAAATAAAATGCACCAATTAAATTACACCAAATATATTATACCTTTGAAATGGCTTTCAGAGCAATAAATAATAAGAAGGCATTGTCAAATAAAAAAAAGACACTTTTACATTACAAAAAATAATAACCGTTAAATAATAAAAAAATCACAATACTAATAATAACAATGTGCAGTCAAGTCTTTTTCTTTCTTCTAGGAATGATAACATGCCAGTAAGTCCCTACAGCATATTTCCAGTTTGGCAATAAGCAGTCAATCATTCGTTCACATTTGTATTTATTTATGTAGAGCAGTAGCCCCAGGCAAAATCTCTTCATTTTAATCTTTTATGAAACCTCTTAATAATTCTAGGAATATTCATGTTTCAGCCCAGTTTCCATAATTTTTAATTTAATGAAGGCTGTGTGTGGGCGTTATCCAAAGGAATTCCAATGACAACTATTAATAAGACAATGGTTTGACTCCTACACTGTAAATGACCCTTTCCCTAGGCACAACTTTACCACTTTCTAGGGGAATGTGCCTCGGAAATTACTGCCGCCTTGTAACAGCTGAATGTTGAATGACGTCTGGGAAGTCCTGGTCACAGGGGGATTTTTAGGAAGTTAGTTAAGAACTGGAAAGGAGACCTTGAGTGCATTGTGAGCACAGAGCATTTTCAGACTGGTTTGCTGGGGAAACCAAGTAGCAGTTAAAAATCTGCCTGACAAGTATTAGTTTTTTGTGTAAATGTTCACTGCCTAATGCAGTACAACTTGTTTCAAAATATGCACGTTCCTATTCTGGGGCCAATTCCGATTCGGGCCGGAAATCTCTCCGACCGAGCCGGACCCGGAGAGATTTCCGACCGAATCGGACCCGTGCAGTCCGACCGAACGAGTACGATGCGCACGTATGCCATCGGACTCGAGTCGATCGGACTCCCATTGAAGTCAATGGGAGCCTGTCGTACAACGCGTACGCGGGCTCCCATTGACGCAATGGGTGCGATGCGGACAAGTGCGCCCCCTACAGCGTGTACGCGGCGAAGCGATTCGTGCCGTACACGCACAGGTAGGGGGGGACCCATGGGTCCCCCCTGTGTGCGACTCGCGCGGCTACGCGTACAGGGGGGGGGGGGGTCCGACACGGACCCCCAAAGTACGGCTCCGACAGCTCTTTGGAGCCGGAGTGCGCGGCTCGGTCGGACTGCTCGCGGCGCGCATCGTACTTACCCGGCCGGGGAACGTCTCCATTGAGCGGTGCGAGTCGTGTCCGTGCGAGTCGGTCGGTGCGGTTCGACCCGGGATCGAGTCGGTCGGAGCGGTCGGGACGCCCGGACGAGTCGGTCGGCGAATACGCATCGTACTCACTCGCCCGGACGCGCGTACGGATCGGTCGGGAAATAGGGCTCCGAATCGGATCCGGTTAAGCCGAATCCGATTCGGAGCCCTACCGGCCGAGATCGGAATCGGCCCCTAAATCTACCAAGATGGTAAGAAAGTGTGTCACACTGAGAGAAGCTTTTTTGAAAAGTACATGAGCAATAATTTGGAAGACAGTCTCCCTAAAGTCAATTAACGTGCGAATAATTCAGGGTATTGTCAAGTGACTCTAGTACCATAATGAAGAACCAAAGGCACCATAAGTGTGACAATGTCTGTATTGTTTGTCACTATTGTGGTCCTGGTTCTATAGCCTTTGGAAAATTCGGATGAAATGTTTACAGCACCATGGATTTAGCAAGATGTCTAGTTTCTAGTGCGTTCTTTGTCTCTAGATTTCTTCTTGAAAGACTGTTCTAAAAAGTAATGCCTGTGTTATATAAACACACAGACTCGTCAAAAGGGGATTGCTCCGTCGTATAAGCAAAAAGTGCCGAAAGTAGTCTATGTTCAAATCGCGTTCAAAGTCCATAACATGCAAGGTGGATGAGAAGCTGTTAGATGGAACTAGAGGCCTTTGATGTTACATTTGTTCTACTACCCACTGGACTTAGGGTCTAATTTTGCTACAATTACATCACAACATTACGGGCTTACACAACACGTTCAGAAGAAACATCCGAGTCGTTCATTATCGTGGCTTTTTACATTTGTATTCACTCAGAATAAATATTGATTTTGTCCAAATCAGTTAGGTAAGCACTGTATATTTTAAAGAACATTTATCCAGTAGATCTGAGTAAAAATGTACCTTTATGGGAATAAACAGTCCTAATTTATCAATTTCTAAGACCACATACACAATATATTTCATTTTCTCTCTCCAATTCTTTCTATCTGCTGGTTTTTCAATTACCTTCTCCTTAATCCTCAAATGACATTAAGGTCCTGTCTGTGTAACCACTTCAACCTTAATGACAGATTGTAATGCTGATATATATATATATATATATATGATTCTGCTGTATTCTAATATCACAGTCAGAGGTGACGAGCTGTTTCTGTCATATATAAACCTATTTTACAATCATCGATCCCGCTACCACTTCAAATCTGCATCTTGCCCAAGTTTACTAAAACCTAACCTCAATTAAACTGTTAGACAAGTCGTCATATAACTTGGAAGGGCTTTCTCTGACTTACAACGCCATTTCTTCCACCACATGCCTCAATACAAACACCTAATAACGTACAGATAAACCTTCTAATGAGCTACCGTTCTGTGACACTCCTTGGTATCCTCAAATCAAGTAGCCTTTGCTGACAGTGCAAATTTACGTCCAGTTGTTGTGCTAAAAAATGCTGTGAATCTTTTGTATGTTGTGGGGTTGGAGATCTGTTTATCCACATTTGGAAACATCCCTGAATATTATTGCAAGGATTTTTAACTTGGGGGCTGGTAAGATTTGGCATGTTGGTGAAGTACACCAAAGTTGGGAATTGCAGGGCAGACTGTAGTATTTGCAGTTCGCACTATCTGCACATTTTAGTCACTTCAGATATCCCTCACTTGCGCCTGCATATTGCACTGTATGCGATGGCAAAAAGATGCTCCTGTAGCCATCAAATTGTGCTGCCATTGTATCCCTGAAAGTTGAACCTCATGCCCATCTTCTTGGCGGTCATGTGTCCACAAGCACAGCTAACACACCTATGACGTGCAGTCATTGTGACTTCTAAAGCAGCACATTTACAGTAGTCTGCCTCACATCCGGTTAACTACAGTTAATATAGGCTGGCAGGGCAAGGAAGACGTTTTAAGCAGACTCCTGAGAGAAGGCCTCTATGAAAGCAGTTGACATCGTAGAAACTGGCTAATGGGACACATTAGGATTGTTGTGTTACCCAACCTTTTCATACCTGCTAAGTTAAGATGGAACCCTGCACTGGTCCCAGCATGCATGGTCAGTGTTTATGTTCGCAGAGAGCTTAGTCACAATTCTGCAATGAGTAGCGCTTTGGAAAATGTAACTTGTCTCTGTGGACAGTTCCAATATTAGCCTCCCATTGAAATCCTATAATACTGCCTTTTGCCCAATAAATGGTTCTTTTATTCCTGGAGCTGGTGTGTATGGATACATCATCTGAAGCATATGAATCTCATTTGACATGCACTTGATTTAGGATAGGTTGGAGGGTGAACTTATACTTTTCAGGCAATCCACTATTCTAAAACAAATAAGGCTTTGGAACAACTTTACATTTTGAGAGGTCTGGCACTCTTAGGACATGCATTTTTAAGTATAGATTTATGTCATCTCTTTAGATGTCTGATTTTGGTCAAACCACAAAATGTGGGAATTTAGCAGAAAGCAACTTTTCAACTGCCATAAATTTCAACTGTCAGCAATGAACTATTCAACTTTTATTCATCATAAAGGTACACTGGATAGTTTCCTTTTGACAACTCCTAACGTCTGACTTCCTTCCCTCAGTTTAATTTGTTGCAGATCTCCAGAGCCTTTTTATACACCTGAGTAACATCATCCATATCTGTAAGAAGGGAAAAACTGCTGTCCGCCAGACGGCTGCGGTAGCGTTTCAGGTTCTGTGGACGGGTATATTTCTTCAGTCCTTCAAAGTCATGCAACTGGAGGATATTTTCCGCTGAGACACAGGTGCGGATTCGTTGCCTCGCCTGTCGATTCCCTGGTAAATCGAGCAAATCAGAGGAGTCGCTGGAGAGGAGATTGTCATCACTAATAACAGTAGAAGAACGACTGTAACTACGAGAGAGTCCTTCTCCAGACATGGATGCGTCTTCCAAGGACTTCAGAACTTGTTCAGATTGGCTGACCAGAGCAACCTCTGTGCCGCAGGTGGTATACTTGCTGTTGTGTTTCAAGATGCCTTTTCGGCGGTACGACAGGCTATGTGAAAGAATTCTGGGTGGGTCCGATGTGTTTGGGGATGTATCACTGCTTTCTGTTCCATCCTCATTGTTCAACAGTTCTGATGACTCGCTTCGTTCCGGTGAAGAGTAGTACCCAGATTCCCTCTGTGGTGTCTTCTTTAAGATGCCCTTTTTCGGCATTGGAGAAGACTGCTTGGTGCCACCTTTTGCTGGTATTTTCAATTCCAGATCACTGATGACAGGCACACCAGTTCGGCACAGATCTTTCTCAGTCTTAAAAGAAGAAAGCAAAGCAGTATTGGGAACCACTCCTTCAATCAACCCTGTACTGTGTGACCTGTGCTCACTGCTGCTTCGTTTCTTTAAGATGCTTTTTGGTCTCTTAGAGATGGACTTGGATACATTTTCATCACCTTCACCTTGAAGAGTCTGTGCAATGTCATTTCCCTTTTTGGATTTCTTCAGAGATCTCTGTCGCTCCAGCGTCGCTTCAGGGGCAGGCGTTTTGGAAAGGCACTTACTTTTGATCTCAGTCTCCAACAAGCGACCAGAAGAGCGATGATGCCAGTCAATAAATCTGGCAAGGAGTGGGGACTCCGAGTCCTTTAAAATATCACAGTCACAAACACTGCTCTTGTAACTCCAGTTGACCCACCAATGATTGGCAATATCTTCGATGGTGGCTCGGCGTTCGGGATTAACCATCAGCATCCATCTTATTAGGCCACGGGCATCTATTAAAAAAAAAAGAAAAAGTTGCAATTTCACAAGATGCAAGAATTGCATAGAACTGAGTACACAAACATACTACTAATGTTTGCAAGAAACTACAGAGTTTATATTTTTAAGTACTCTGGTCAAAAGAACTCTCTTAAGGAGAACTCCTGGTGTATGGAGCAGCACTACTGAGAAAGTAAATGATGAGCATGTATATAGCTGGATTTTCCAACAGTACAGTGCTAACTTTCTTAGGAGCTTGTTATTAGTATGGATAGCCTGAGGACTGTTCAATTTTTCGTTATAATGGGTCATAGGTAGTCCACTTCCGGTTTAGTAGATTTTTTTTCTGGGTAGCAATGCTAGCCAGGTAAGTAAACAGCTACAATGCGACTGTGCACTTGAAGATGTAGTATATTTGCGCAAACCTTATCAGAACGTCCCTAAGAGGTATGTATGTTGGTGTGCTACTGAGACGACATTTTAGTAAGGCTGGACTGTGACACATCAGACAGTGCCATCTGGGCTCATCTTTTGCTAGCTACTTAGACCAATATCAAACAATGCAGACACTTTACTCAGACAGCAAGCACCCACAATTGCTAAACAGTAACTGGACACCATTAAGAGAGGGAATAAAAAGGGATGCAGAGGCTATGTATGGTCTTTTTTTTTACTATTCGTTTCTTGGATGTGATTTCCGTACTAGGCAGTAGAGATCTAAGCATGAAGGTCAGTTATCGTCCTAGGAACTGGTATTAGACAGACGCACAATGCCAAGATCTCTTACCCTGTACATTTATCATGCAGTAAATAGGTTACTCCCATAAGTTTAGAACACTGAATTTCATGTCTAACACCTTTGCAGAAATACAAATTCATATTTTTTAAAGTCAAAGGTTTTTAAAGGCCGAAATATTGATCCTGCTGCTAGCCTGCGTGTTAAAAGCCTTAAATCTTGGGGAAAATTGAAGACACAAAAAACGTAAAAGGTTAACGCAGTGACTGAGTTATGACACCCCTCCGTTGTAACCAACAAAACAGAAAAATGTTTTTTTTTTTTTACATTCAATCTGTAATATAAGTGCGTTATCTTCAATGACGTAATGCAGAAAGAATGAAGTCAACCGCGCATGTCTTCCCGGGGTAAAGCAATTCATGAAACAGCAAGGATGATAATGCTATTCCAAAAACCATGAGAAAGAGAAGGCTTTGGCAGTCATAGATGTGAGATGTACTGAAATTCATAACCAGTGTCTACGCACGCACAAGGGCACAAAGTACCTTGTTGGTCACAATGAAGGCGGGAAATGGTGCATACTTAGCGCACCACCTCAAGCATTCTTTTCGGGCTGTTTTGAAGGCCTCATTTACAACTGAACTCTGCTAGCTCCACAGCAAGGGTGCAGTCACAGACTTAAGCAGAAGTATTCTTCCTCCTCTTCAAAGCGGATGCTCTCAGTACCGGTTAGTATCTGCGCTGGGGTTCTGTGGGTCACTCTGAAAGCCACCACCAGAGCAGGTGCCGTCACAGACTTCTGAAAGGCCTTGTGGCCTCTTGTGTAATACTAATGAGTGCCTGGCTTCAGGCTCCACCCTTAAGTGAGCATGTGTGCAGCACACTCTTTTTTTCCATGTGCTACATTTAAATTAGCCAATGGGCAGAAGAAGGATGCACAATTTTTGTTAATAGGGTGCATGTATCTGGTTTCCGGTGCACCCACTTGTGGTGCACTCAGGTGCAAACATATGCTATGCAAACATTTAATAATATTAACCTATGGGCACCTTTATAAGCTCGAACCGCCCATGATTGTTAATGAAGAACTCTGATAGTCTCGAAATAGCGCCCTCTACCCAGATGGTGCAAAGCGTAAAGACGTGATTGTGACCTAATAGGGTGGTTCTCACCCGTGAAACCTAAGGCAAGGCCCTTGAATAAAGTCAAGAAACGCCTAGGAGTTTGGTGTGTTATTTTTTTTTGGGTCAACTCTGCTTCACCATGTTTGTTATCAAGTGGCCTGTGATAAAAGCAGTAATTGTAATTTTAGCTCTAATAAAGAAATTCTATCTCTAATGAATAAGGGATGGTAGCCATTGAAACTACCTTATTTTCTTTTCTCCTTAACGCAGCAATGCCCTGCCATGATAGAGAGTTATGTAAAGTGTACAAACTCTAGGTGGTCGTACTCTAGTCTTGGGCACTCCTCTTGCATATGCAAGAGGGCCATTGCTGGCACATATACAAGTAGTAAGCAAAGGTGTTTAAGAGCTGTTCTGTAGCATATATATTTGGTGTGTCAATGCGCATCACCTGTCACATCTTATTGGAAAATGGTCCTTGATTTGGAGCATATACACACAATATAAAGACACCCAGAAAGACACACACACACCCTCACGCAGACACACATACAAACACTACTCTGTACCAATGAATGTCTTGCAATCCTCAAACACATCTCGCTGCCAGTCTCAATACCTCGTGTCTTTTCTCGTGAGCATTAACAGGCAGGCTCATAGGGCAATTACGCTTTCTACTGGCGACAACATTTCCTCGTCTTTACCAGTTGAGCGATTTGCTAACGCAAAGTCCCCAAGGCTCTAAAAAACACCACGCTGCATGTCTTTAGCTGGCACGGCGCGTGGGCAAGCGTCGAGAGCACAGCAGACACAGGGAAGGGTCCTGTCCCTGCCTTCTGCTTCTCACAGGAGCGGGGCAGCCGAGCGTGCTGACGCCCTGTCAGCGCGCGCATCCCGCTCGCGCAGACTCCTACCTGACGGCTGCGTCGGCTCTCGGTACTCTCCGCTGCTGATCTGCCGGATTAGATTCTTGTGATCGAACCCATCAAAAGGCATGGTGCCATAAACCAGAGTGTACAGCAGCACGCCCAAGGCCCAGCTGTCAACCTACGGAAAGGAGAAAAGGGAAGCAGTTACAAGAAGACAGGCTTGTCATTGAATCGCAGTACGCATAACAGAGCACGCGCCTTCTAGTCACACAAAACGAGCACGCCCTCGGCAGGGGCCTAACAGAGGTCCTGCAGCCCCAGTGTTGCAGAGGGGCCCCCATCCCTTGAAGGGACCCCCCCCAAGCCTTCAAGGGGCGCTCACTAAGTCAGTAAAGATCTGTGAATTGTGAGATATTGTCCTTCTGCCATGAGCTACAAGAGTGTAATTTTTCAACTCCTTAAATCTGTGTTCACTTAATCTGAATCCCTGCTCAGTATGCGGGGATTACTTTTACATAGCTCTCGGTTTCAGTAACCATCACTCTGTTGTCCAGTCTGCTTAGCAACTGGTCTGCCTTTGATTTAAATCCGTTCACCTTCCACAGGAGCAAGGCCTCCCCTCATGACCACATCCACCTCCATTACTCCTGTCCTCCCATCTCGACCTCCAACTGTCCTGCACGGCTAATGGAAAGTTTTCATGGGCCACCTCCCAGGAGTCCTGATGAACCTCCGTATATTTCTTGAAGAGTGCTGCGGTGCCCTTTCAGACCACCGTTCGGCTATCAGGCATGGGGCAGGTCCGAGCCAGGCCCTGGCTACAGTTTAAGCCCAAGCATGCCTGTCCTGTTCAATCTGTGGGCACCCAGTGGCCTCCATTGCTGAGGCATCCATAGAAAGGCCTCCACTATCCAATATCTCCTCACTGCCGTAATCTATTCAGAGCCCCCCAGGTGCAGATGTCCCCCATGCTTTAAGATTCCTGAACCACTCCCCCATGGTGGGCATGCAAAGAATTTATATCTTAATTCTTCCAGTTTCACTTTGCTGCCCTCACCTGCTTCCCTATACCATCCTCAGTGTATTTGCTTTCCCCTCCACACAATCCACGAATGCAACATATCAGTATGCCACCCTCCATTTTGTAAACTTGAATCCCCACTTCAATGTTTTCATAGATTGTTTAAATTGTCTCTCCTATAGCCATAGGCGACCTCATAAAGAGAATTTAACGGATCTCTTAACACAATTACGTGACACAGAAGTTATTAAGCACTCCTCCCCCAACACTTGGGACATGAAATGAAATGATATGAAGTCCTCACTGGAGTATCCTTTTGAAACTTTGAAGTTTAACCTGGAAGGATCCAAAGCGTGCAGTTACGTCTTGTGGCATTGCTGTACGCTTTTATATATGTAGGGGCTTTAAATGAATGTCTCAAGAAATAGATCAGTTAAATGAATACATCCCTTCCCAACTTCACCTCCGTGATGCACATTATCAAACAAAACATGCTCTACGCTCTTCTCTGTTTGGTGCCGCTGTCACTGCAGTACAGTTACTGCGCTTGTGCAATGGTTGGACGTGCTAGAATAAAAGAGCAACAATGAGGCAGGCTGGAATTTCACTAACTTATTGAAGGATCTCTTGTGCCCTGAAGAAGCTCCTAGGAGGGACTATTTTTGGGTGCCTAAAATGCCCATTCATGGAGCTAAATGAATCAGAAACTGCAAAGAAAAGTGCACGGAGGTCAGCAGTGAATTATTGTGATGTAGACAGTGGCGTAGCTTCAGGGAGGGGTTTGGGGTGTAAACACCCCCGCAATAAATGTATTATTTAATACATAGTTGGATAAAGAAGCTTTCAGTCGGGTATAGTAAGATGTCAGTTAGATTTCACCTGTGATTTTTAAATACTCTAACAAAAACATACATACACTCCTCTCTATTTTGAAGGTCTGAAACCATGGTTATTTTACCAAATACTGTGCCTCACAATCCGCAGTCCTTTCCGTTTCCAAAGGCCCTTAAGCCCCCTCATGCGCTGCTTCCCATATATTGATTAACATGATATGCCAGCGTGATTGTCGGAAAATCTGAAGCTCACACACCCCCAGTCTTACTGACCAAGCTACGCCCCTGGATGTAGAAATAAAGTGGAGAATGAATATACTGCAGAAGCTCAAGAGAAAGAGGAGACCACCTTCAAAGATTAAGAAATATGAAGAGGAAGATCAAAGGAAATAATCAACTTAAAAGTTTAAAAAATAATGACTTCAAAAACTTACTTCCGGGCCTCGATAAGGCCTTCCATTAACAATTTCAGGAGAGGCATACAGCGGGCTGCCACAAAAGGTCTGAAGAAATTTGTCTTTTTGGTACAGGTTTGATAATCCAAAATCGGCAATCTGTGAAAAATAAGCATACACTTAGGGGATCAATTTAAAAACATTTCTGAATCTTAGAACATAAATGTAGCACCCATTTTGTGATGTATAAAAGATACCAGTAAGCATTTCTTTGGATGCCATGTGGAATTAGAATTGTTTTTAAACAATACGCTATGAGTAGGGTAGCAAACATTAACAAGATGACTGTACAGTATGCCCTCTATGGCAGGTCCCACAGAGATCACACAGACTAAAAGTTCAGATTGTCAAATTAGTGCTAGGCAATGCTTCTTAGCAGGAGCATTAAGGAAGAAGGATTGCTAGGTGTCATTGCATTCATGACTCTAGATCATGTGCTAACTTTTCAGATCAGGCGATGGCCTTCCATTTTTTTCGAGGGATTATGATTTATGAAAGAATTGTATTTGTCATAACTAACTGCTTTATGATCATGCCATGTGTGAAATGAACACAGTTCTTGATGGAGAATGTGACATATTACATATAGGACGACCTGCTACCACTTCACCTCAATACTGCAAGGAATCTAACAAATCACGGACGTACTTAGATTGAAATGCACCTCAGTAACCATAAGATATAGTAACCTATTCTGTTGTTGCAAAGTCTCAAAATCACAAAATACAAGTGTTTGCGACTGCAAATGGAGTATTTTTTTCTATTTAGGCATCCCATTTTAAGAGTCGGCAAAATGGTACCGACTCCTACAACGGGCCTGCGAGTGGATACAGATTACGCATTTGAAATGGGCATGTTGTGGGCATCCATATCAAATACTGAATAGATATCCAATATATTAATCGTTTGCGACCACAAACCTTCACAAAACATTGAAAAGTTATCTATGCCCAAGTTGGGGTAGTAACCCATTAGAAAAGGGGGAAGGGGTCCTGCTGTGCCTGAAGTGGTGAAGGAAGAAAGACTGCCCATTGTAACCTCCCACTATTTACTCTACGTTACCCTTATTATGTGAATAATAAAATATTATGCACATGGAATTGATTCATGCTGCTTTCATGAAGCTTGCCTCTTGAACGCCGTAAACTACAGTCATTTCATCCTCCGAGAAGTATCCCCTTGAAACTTTATATTCCGGATTTTCTACAGATTCAAGGGCATTTAAGCAGCTCCTACCTACGCTTTGCATTCAGCCAGCTCTAGCATTCAGCTTTACAATGCAATCGCCTTATTGAGATGGAATGTGGCTGAAATCTAAGACCGTGCCGGGGCATTTGGACTGCGGCCCTATTCACAGGGCTCGCATTTCTTTTAATTGGGTGGAATTCCAGTTTCTTATCAAGGCTCTGGGCTGGCGTGCACGACGCGGTCCTTAAGATTCGAGAAGTGTGCCTTGTCAATCAGCAGAGCCGAAGGAAACAGGGCCGCTGTTAAAAGTTTAGAGGTTGGTCGCCGAGCTCCACTATAGCCCAGGGTCCTGCTGCTGGGACTAGAGGGCTGACCTAGCACTCCGTGTTTTCCTTAAGAAAACACATTTCCTCTGTGGCGTGGAATGTATTCAAATAAAGCAGTGCCTTTGGACTCGAGCTGAGGAACTAGGAAACTGGGCGGCCATGTTTTCATTTAGTCCATTCAGGAAAGCGTGTATTTATATTACAATCCACTCCCATCCTCACAGACTGATGCTTATCAGCGCTTCTCATTAAAACTGTCATATACAGAGAAACAAGATTAATAGATGTCAGGATTACTTCATGTTCCTGGCACTTCCGAGGAGCTGGAGGCAGTAATTCAAGAGAACTTTCCCAAAGAGTAGGAGCAGGAAATTCATCTTTAATTCTAATCTCTGTAATTTGATATAGAAGCCATTTACGGAGAATTGTTAAAACACGCAGCTAAATGCAGCTCGGTGGTTTCCTATAAAAACGAAGTAGAACTTCCAGTACTTTTAGCTGTTTTAAGCTAGTTAAAGAACATGTGCATTTAGAAGTTATTTGCTGGAGAACTGACCACTAAAATGTACCAACAGCATGGATGCCCCTTAGTTCGCCTCCATATAACACAAGCAATTCTATATAACCCTCATGCTGGATGAAAATGAACATGGTGCGTGAGACGTTAGTCTTTCCCTTTCCAAGGCAAGGATAGGCATCACTTGGCGGAGCTGTCGCCAAGTGCTGCTGTATTGCAAGAAAAGCCTTGGAAACTACCTTATTATTAAATAATAGGGATCAGTTCAAGAACATAATATTATTTTGTCAGTAGAACCAAAATATCCTTGCCTTGTACCTCATTTCTTGATAACCCAAAATAAATTGTCTTGCAGTGAAGCTTCAATGTCTACTAATGCGAAGACATACGGCCTCAGAGTTGGGCGGAGCAGGAGCACTGCTGCTACTTGGAGATTCTCCTGACCAACCAGTCTCATGGTTCTCCCCCTTTGTTTAGAGCTGGAGTAAGCAGTTTTACTCCGATGGAGCCTCCGCTGTAAAACCCGGCACCCCGACCAGCAATGGATTACCAGCTGGCAGACGGTCACCCTACCCTAAGGAGTGCGGATGATCGTCATTCATGAAAATTAAGTATTAGGTGGTAAGGATTGTTCCAAGAGGAAAACACTATTTTACCAACAGCACCAAAAATTCTTGCCGTGTTCCTCGTTACTTGATAAAGCAATATAAACTGTAATACATGAATGAATCTTCACTGTATTTTATTATATCAGAAGACTTACTGCCTCATTTTGAGTTTAGCTGAGTGAGAGCACTGCTGTAAACCAGAAAAGCTACCACCCCACCCAAACTCATGGTTCCTCCCTTCTATTTAGAGAATGGTAAAGCATCAGTTTTACAACTGTTGGAAGCTGCACTAGCTCCGGCGGGGTAAAAATCTCCCCTGGCAGCTTGACCACCAAAGTGTCACCAGGACACAGTGACAGTTGTGTCGCCCTATTGAGAGCTTGCCATGCAAGACTTGTCAGAGACAGGCACGGAAATGTAGAATGCCCCATGCACAGGGAAACACGTCTCTGGGTGTTAGGTCATTTACTTTTTGTTCAGTTTGTTTTCTCTGAACAAAAAGTTTGCCAAGTGGGTGCTTTTAATATGGCGTTCATCTTCTATGCAGTGAAGGGAGCGGTCACCACAATAACTACCTTCACAGTACAAAGATCGCCAGCAGGCAGGCAGGGATCTCAAAATAGCACAAGCTCCTTTTATAGGCTGGTAGAAGCCATGACCGCTGGCCCCCTGGTGGACTGTCCACTAGGGTCTAAATGAGGTGCTTAGTGCTCTTATTATATAAATGGCAATACTTTCTACATCTGTAGGGGGATGATTCATACCAGTTAATTATTTTCTATATCCACTAAGAAATTTGGCCCTTAGTGTGAGTTGCAGATTTCAACTAATGGTTAACTATTTATGTGCAAAATGAAGAATTATAATAAGGAGATAGGTATTTTGGTCCAATAATTTCATTTCTGATTTCTGGTGACATTTACAAACCACTCTGCCTTTGGTCTTACGAACTGTTGTCATGTCACTTTTATTTTCGGACCATAAAAAGAGTATACCCTAACTCTACTGCTATTGCAAGCAAAATTCCAAAACTAAATGGAAGCATACCCCAGATAATACCCAGCCATTGCTAAAGACCTAGAAAAAAGTCCAGACTGACCTCACCTCTGCGTTTAATTATTTTATTTTCCAGAACACAAATTCTTCCTGCAGTCTAAACTATGGGTTTCTACTATCTCCACCATCCTGACACACTGATCACAGCTCTGTCCCTCCCTTTTACAGCACTTCTGTCTCACCCACACTGTCCATTTATCAGTCCCCTTTTCCTATAAGATCCCCCACAGCTTGTACACATACTGAAATCTACCAATCCAAAGGACCCCATTTGACCCTTTAAGCCCCAAAACAATTCAGGTATCCATATACCTACAAAGATTTAACCTTCCTGTTTCCATTCCTCAGCTAAAAAAAAAAAATGGTACTCGCCATTCCTCCCTCTCCAACTTCTGCCTGGTGTCCCAATTTCCTTAATAGGAGTTATTTAAGCACCGTGTGAATAATGCTCGTCACTATTTTCCCATGCAAAATCTGCTTGATCTTTCAGACAGGTTTCCGCACACTCTTCTCTATTCCACTTGCACACACACATTTCACATAGCCAGCTTTATTATCTCTACCACAACTAAGTCTCCTCTGTCTGTAATCTCCTCAATTTCTCAGCAGCACTCCACATTGTTGATCCATCCACACTCTTATCTACCCTTAACATTACTGGCACAGCCCCTGATTCTACATGAACCTAACACCCAAGCCTTCTTGTTACCCTCCTTTCTCCACACATCTGAGTGTAAATATCCAGCTGACTCTTAGCGAGCCAGCACTGGCTAACTCTCAGCATTTTCATCTAAAACAGAGATGACCAACAACCCCGACATCTATGTACCAACTCCAGACAATATCCATTCTCTTTGGCAACTGTGAACACCTGCTCCAATCTTAAATCTTTGACATTGTCAGCCAAAAACATAGTCTCCTCTGCAACCCCATATGGCCAGAGTCTTTCAATCAATCAATCAGGGATTTGTGAAGCGCGCTACTTACCCGTGAGGGTCTCAAGGCGCTTGGGGGGTGGGGCATGGGGAGGGGGGAGGTCGGGCAGCTCAGATTCAGCCGAAGAACCAGGTCTTGAGGTTCTTCCTGAAAGTGTGCAGAGTGGGGGGAACGTCTGAAGTTGAGCGGGAGTTCGTTCCAGGTCTTTGCTGCGATGTAGGATTAGGCTCTTCCACCCGTTCTGGCTCTGCGTATGCGCGGGGTTTCGGCGAGGTCGGCGGATCGGAGGTTTCTCTTGGGTGCGTGGAAGGAGACTCTTTCGTTGAGGTATTGGGGTCTGGTGTTGTGGAGGGATTTCATAACTGGAATGCCCATAGCATCCACCCACACATATTCTTCCCTACAGCCAGTGTCCGATTAGAGCACTGTGACTGCAATAGTACACTGCTCAGCTTCCCGTCCTACGCGTTCTTCTCAGTGCACAAAGTAATGAATTAGGTTAAAAGAATCTTAGACGACATTCCAAGACATACCCCCACGTCATCAGATGATCAGCAAGTTGGACACCTATCAACCAAAAGTAGGACTTCATGAAAAACTACTGGTACTCGTACCTAAGGCCATAAATAACCCTAATCCCCATGATCGCTCCGAAACTCTGACCTGGTATGTCGCTCCTTGTAACCTTTGTTCTGCCAGTGAAATCTTGTAGCTCCTCCCACGCCTTCCTGTGCTACTTACAGGGTTATGTCCTTCAAATTACAGGAGCTACACCACAGGAACTCACTCCCTAAACAAAGTGAAAATCTTCCCACTCCTCGAGTTCAAGACTGCACTTAAGGGCCACTTCCCAGCACTGGCATGCCGCAAGTAGTAACACTTTCCAAGCCATTTATCTTCACAGCTATTCGTTCATTCTAAATATCTTCTGGTCTACGTATTATCTCGCGACTCTCTCTTCACTTACCATCTTTCACACCAATAACGTTCTCAGCATGTCTACCCACCCAATTCGAAACCGGCTTGCGGAGAATTGGTGTAGTTCCTGGACACAATGAAAAGGCTGTTGCTCAAAAAGTATATACAGAATCAAGTGCTTCTTTTTTCTATGTATTGTCTTTACTTGCACCACGGTGTTCAATATGAACTAAGTGTAACTTCAACTTCTTATTTCTGATTGCACTTATGTATGTATGGCCTCAGCAAATTGACTGCAGTTTCTTCTTAATAGATTATAGTCAGAGAAACATATCAATAATAAAATTGTACAGATCTATGTACATCCAGAGAACCTGTATTACTGGAAAATAATAAAAGCATTTAGATTTAAAAAAAAAAAAAAAAAAAACTTTTGCAGTAGGAGTCAGCCTATTAATACCAAGTATGTAGCAAGAGCATTGGTAAAGACAATAGGTCTTGATTTAATGTGCTAACAAACGTTACAAGTGTGCATTTATGTATGAGTTAGCAGTGAGGAGCGGATGGATGGAAAGGTAGTGATATGTAAATTAGTCCCTCAAAAACTGCATTGCAGGCACTCCATTAGAGGCGGATGGATACATCTAAATAGCCAATAGCATTAATTGAGAAAGATTACCCCACTGGATTGAGCTAAGAAGCGATTGACAAGCCAATAAAAAAGGTGTCTCGTTAAACAAAGCCGATATATCTGAAAGGGGCAAACCTAAAAACAACTGTGTTCCTATTGGAAACAAAAGGTTGTTTTGACAGCTGTGGTGTCAGATGAAGATCTAAAAAGGACTGAAAGGTTAGGTGCACGTCAAGCAGCTACTGATTTCATGTCTTGTTTGAGATCAAAAATCTTCCTGTTGGTTCTCTTTGGGGGTGCACAGCAGTCACAATAATCTGAAAAATCGAAATTAGTCTTTTCAGAAGTGAAACCACAGAAATCGCAATGCAGTGTAAGCATGTAAAACAATCTAACTGTACACCGACAGTTCCTTCAGGGAATCCTCAATGGCATTACATTTTTATTTAATATTCATAATCCACTCAAACATCACAACCTGCTTGAAACGTTCTTGTAGTCTTTCCCAGGGATAAGGGAAACATGCCTTCTGAATTTCTGTGTTATGGCAATGCGCCATTTAGTAAGTCTTTCTACATTTTCATTTCAAACTCTCCCCGATTTTGTTCTGTGCCTTGCAATCCATCTACAAAAGTGATATTTACTTCAGAACTGCAAAATAGTATCGAGACTGCACGAGGTCAAAGAAGAGAACTAGGCGCACATATTAGATCACATCACACTAAGTTAGTCCTAGCTGAAATCCAAAGCTTTGTTTTATCCGGAGAATGTGAAATGTGCCGTCTTTTTTCCTGCACTTAAGTGATAAACTGACACAAAGGACACACCCGGAAGCAGTACGTGTAAAAAATGAAACACTTCAACACTTCAACACGTGCAGATTGTGCCGAGCTGTGGTCTCTCTATCCAAGGTGCATTTCTCTTTAAGTATTTCGGGTAAAATGAGCGGAAACTACCACATGTTTCCGTCAGATTCCCTTGTCTGCTGAAGGCTCTTTAATGAGACGCAGTACTTTCAGTAAAAAGCGATGAGACGTGAGGAAAGCCAGACAGCGCGGCCCGCGGGCGGTGCATCTGCTGGGGTGTGTGGGACGCCGGCCACCGGTGCACGGACGGGCGGCCGGCTGTGCTGAAGCAGCACATGTGGCGGGCTCGGCTTGCTTTGAAACAGCCTTTGCTTATTATTCTAAAATGATCAAAAGGTTATTCCACTTTCTGCGGGAGGCACCTGAACCCTCTAAGCCACGAAAACACGCCCTGCCTTTTCAAGGACGCGCTGCAAGCTTAAGGAGTTGAAGCTCAGGAGACATCTTTATATACACAGAAGGACCACACTCGTCTTCCCTGTTCTTTCGTCCTTTTCAATATCCGCGCATCCTGCTAATACTTATTTTTGTTACCCGGGGTCAGGGTCATTCTGTAATATGCTAATTTTTCTTCCCTATATCATACTTCCTGCCGGCTGCAGAGAAATAACTTTTGTAATGAGGACATGCTGAGCAGACCTCCAGCTTCAACTGCAGGGGCCCAGCTGTCATCAGAGCTTCACATGCATAGGAACTGGGATCGAGGGGTTCCAGGGCTCACTGAACCCCAGTTATAGCTGCATCTCAGAACCAAGCTGGGGTCATTGAAGTCCATTGCTCTAGCTTGCATTATAATCACATTACATGCACTGCATGTTATATAGTATTTGTATAGTGCATGGTTGAAAGACAGTTAAGTGCTGTATAGGGTGGAAGGCAGAGATCCAATCAGAGTGAGAACACAAGTGGGGTCTTGAGTTTTTAGAGGAGAAGGGAGGTGGATTATTCACTGTGCTGTGATGTAGTGTTCCTGAAAGAGGTGCTTTTTCAACCCTTTTCTAAACTCAAGTGAAGGGATGGCATTGATGGATGCAGGGTTGTTACGCCAGTTCCTGGATCGTAGATGGAGTGGGCCTGTTACTCTGTTATTTTTTCCTTCTGGTCTTCATCTTCAGTCGTATACAGTTATATGCAGTCTTCACAATTCTCCTGCTTACCTGCATTTATGAGAAAAGTTAACTTTTCAGAGTATTTCTTTCTATTTCACACTTTCACTACTCCAAAACTCTGGCAGAATCTCAGGAAGCCACTGCACTGGTGTTCAGCTTCTTTCTGGACATTAAAAAGGGAACATACTTCGGCAGCCCGCAACATGCTCCAATGATTCCCAGTGAAACTAGAGGGGTAAAAAAATGGTTACTTACCTGTAGGAGTAGTTTTGCTTAAGGAATTTTCTGGATTCACAGTCTGCGCATTGTTCCGTTGTCTAGTGGTTGGGTCTGGAATTGTATTCTTTCTACTCTTCTCCATCTGCACCCTCCCTTTGGCATCGGTGGTAAGTCCATCCTCCTGTGATACATGACATATGCCACAGAAACCCATGCATGCGATCGCCGTCTTCAGATTGTTTCTAGGTCTCGCCTATCAGACAGAGCATGAGCTGTTTGTTGTGAGACTTATCATTTGCTTACAGTGGGTTTAGAGTCTGCTCACTACTTACCACTGGTTGGCTTCACTGTTGCTCTCATTTGCTTGCTTCTTATCAGTTAGCTTGTGTGAGCTTTCCTTCCTCTACCTGTGTTTGCCCCTGCCCTAGATCCAGGACGCATTACTTGTATCCTTCTACTGCTCATTTTTCAGGTGCATTTTTTTCTTTTTAAGCACTCCATACGAGTGCATTTGTTTTCCACATGTCTTCCTAGTGTACTTCTCTTCCTGCCTCTGCACTTCATTTTGCTCTCTCTCTAGCCCATGTGTTTTACTCTCGCTGCTCCAGTTGCTCTATTGCCCATATACTTTTCCTCCCTGCTTCAGGTTACTCTCTCTCTTAGGTTACTTTCCTCCCCATGCCCTACATGTCGCTTTCCCCCCACCTGCCCCCGTGATGCTTCTCCCCGCTCTCCTGTTGCTTCCCTCACCTCATCCTCTGTGATTCTGTCCCCTGCCTTCCATATTGCTTTCACCCCTCCCACCCCCCACCCCCCAGCACTACGTTGCTGCCTCTTGCCCATGTTTCTGCCTCCACATCTTTTGGATCAACTTTGCAAGGTAACAAATGCTGCAACTTCACTTGCATACGGGCACGCAGCGGCACCAAGAGACCCGGGACCTGCAATCCCTGCCTGGAGTGGTACAGTGGAGAAGGTCAGTCCTTCAGCTTTCTTTCAATGAAGTACACTACTTCCCCCAGAATGAGTGCCACAAAGGAGAAAAGCGATTGCACCTTCTTTCTGCTCCACAAGTTTCATCACAATTTTTAGGTCTCACCAATAAGACTGGTTTTAGCAATGTGCATGCAAAACCCTTTTGCAGACCACGGGACTGTAAGTGGAATGAAAAAGGTGTGTGGGAGGGGCAGGGGGGTCGCTAAAAGGGAGAGGCCCAAGTAATTAAGGGCATGGGATAAAACATGTGAACTGCAATTAAACACTTAAGTCTGCTGCCTGACTAACATAGGTGCCTCTTTGTGAGTTTTCTGCTATGCATCCAGACATATCCAACAACAACAAACATATGCCAAAACAAGCCAGACATATCGGCTCTATAAGTGTTTGTCAGCAATTTGATATGAATGACTTGACAATGATTTTGTTGTAAATAATTAAAATTGGTAATTACAAATGATACATATGTGACCATCACAATGTGTGCACTGTAGAAAGATCAAGGATTGGATGAGCATGTAATCTGAACCCTGTTATGGCCCAATGACTCCTTCAGCCTCAACTCCAAAGCTCTCAATCGTGCCCCATTATAAACACCGTACCACAATCGGAACTCACCCGGAAACCTAAATGTGTCTCAACTCACATGTACCATACAAGCTTAGGAAAGCCCAATAGTTCAGCCTTTCACAGCCGAGACCTCTTCCCTTTGCCAATACAAAGTAAAGTCAATTTCAATACAAAATTACACTAAACAAAAAGCGTTAACAAATATTTAAAAATTCCAAGACTTTACTTGCGCAAAATATATATATTTTGCACCCCCCCCCCCGCTAAGACCATTGGCAAAGCCAATAGCTTCCAAAGGTGAAGTCAATTAGATTTCCCAATGCTGGTTTCCCTTGGCGACTTCTACCATTATTTGGGCTTCCTATTTCTTTGTACATACACCGTCCGTTCCTCAATTTCAAATCACATTATTTTTGGGAGGTGGGGAGTCGCATGTGAATCCCAAAAATACTTCAAGATGCAAAACTACCGACAAGTAACCATTTCATTTTGCAGCATGAATCTTTCTGGATTTACATGTTGTACACTGGTTTTGTGCAGTATTCTTCCTCCGTGTGAGGCTGTGTTGGTATGAGCGTGTATGTGCAAACAAGAGGATTAGTACCTTCTGTCCCATCTTTGCCTCCCTGTTGGCCTGGATGTTCCACAACAGTGTGTGGTGAAAGTATGTATAGAAGACCATGTAGCTGCCATGCAGATGTCATTTATGGAAAAGTTAACAATGAAACCCAATGTCAACCCCTATTTTCTAGAGGAGTGTGCTCTTGGTCTTTCTATTAGTGCAACCTCAGCTGTCCCGTAGTATGCTTGGATTGTTTGTACCCATGGTGACTGGTGAACCTTTATGAGTTGGTATAAAGGAAATAAAAAATTGGCTCCACTTTCTGGTTTGCTTTGTTTCATTCAGGTAATACATGTATACCCTCCTGACTTTTAGTGCAGGTAAGGAAGGCCCTTTCCACCTGTCTTTTTGGCTGATGCACAAACATTGGTAGTTTTATGGCTTAGTTGACGTGGAGTGAAACAATGTTTGGAAGGAACTGCAAGTTTATTCTCATAACCACCAAAGGCATTCCCTTATAACAGGTGGTGTGGGTACCTGGAGACACAGCTTTGGCATTTTGGGATTCCTAGTGCTGCAAAGAGATCCATTTCAGGTGCACCCACTCATGAAAGTCCTTTCCCACTATGTTGTGTCTTAGTTTCCATTCATGCAATATGCCTGTTTGCCTGCTTAACCAGTCTGCTTCTAGCTTTTGAACGCCTGACAGATTTATGGCTATTAGGGTTATGCTTCTCTGACTAGCCCATTTCCATAGGTCCTGGGCTAGGGTGGACAGTGTGTGACCCTGTTCCTCCCTGCTTGTTGAGGTAAAACAAAGTGGTAATCCAGATGGGTAATCATAATACCCATCTTGAATTGTACTGTTTTCCCCTTAACCTTCAGGTGAAAATCTAAGAAGACTGCTTTTAGTTCCAACACATTTATATGTTTCACTGCATCTATAGGTCTACATAAACCCCTGAATTTCAGTTTTCTCCATGTGTGCTCTCTTCACAGTGTTTGATACTTCTGTAAAGGGAGTTGGTTCCATGAAGGGTCAGCCTATTGTAATGTTCCTCATATTCCACCACTTCATCTCTTTTTGCACCTTTTCCATGACAATCACTAGGTCCTCCCAACTCCTGGTAGCTTGTAACCATTGGCGTTGGAGCCACTCCTGGATTGGCCTCATGCATAGCCCGGCATGGGGAGTTAGAGGGATGCAGAAAGCCTTCATGCCCATCAACTTCACCACAGTCCTCACAGTGAGAGATTGCCCACTGGTATAGGCAAGTTTGCCCTGTCAATGCCAGGATCCTCTTTGGTATGGCAAGTTATTTAGCCTCCCTCAACTGTAGTCTTGCTCCCAAGAATGTCTATTCTCTCTCTGGGACTGAGGTGACTTTTCTAGGTTCAGGGGGAACCCCAGTTTGTGAAGTATTTAATACATTTGTCTAAGAGTCAATAAAGGCTAAATGCACCTCTCACAGCCTCAGATTGGGGGGGGGGGTCAAGCAACTGCCACTGCACCTCCTAAAAAAACAAAAAACTATGGGTGACTGTTAACCCATCAACCTGCTGTTGGTTGCAGAACATCACATCCACAACTGCCATGGTGGACGAAACGCCTGGCCACATCACATCCAATGTAGATTTTAAGTGAAGCAGGGTCTAGTTTTTACCATATAGTGCTCCAGGCCCATTCTGTCCACATCTGAAGCATAAGAGTCTCAATTGTCCCTGCCAGCCCTACAGAGGCAGTAGGCCCCATGCCCTCCTGTATACTCAGATGTATCTCTCCTATGACCTCTTCGTGTACATCTTTCTGAACATCGAGATGTCAAGATGTAGCAATAACAGGATGTGTCTGTCATTTAGGAGAACAAAATTGGCCAAGAGTAGGAGTGGGGGCCGACTGGGCCTTTCCACCTTTTGTATTCTTCTGCTTTCTTATAAATAGTTTCCGAGAAGCGACGCAAATCATTTTCGATAAATGTTCTATTTCGTTATGACTGACGGTCAAACCTGCGTCATCATCATCAAGACTTGTGGTTAGCAGTTACTTATTAAAATAATATAAAAGAGCTGCCCACAGTCCATTTGACGGACTACCTCGCACAAGTGAACCCTTGGGTCATGACGCGTGTGTGTGCTCCCCCTTAGCCATCTTCTGTAGCATCTTTGGCTGAGGCTATAATGCTTATTGTATTTTGAAATTCATTTTCTCTCTCTCTCTCTCTCACTTTCCTTTGCGTTGCCATGATTTTAGAACTTACTAGATTGCATGGTTTTTCTCTTTGTATCAAATATGTCCCTGACACTTGGTTTTTGCTAAGACTGCATAGCTTTATTATTGAATAATGATGTGTTTCTTGACATTGATTGTTTAAACTTGTCTCTTGGAATAAATAGTGCCACTCCTGATTCAGTTCCTGCATCTCACAAGTGTTTCCTTATTTTAGATAGAGCAACCCTGCTCAAATTAAGGTGGTGTAGTGCACCCTAAAAACCACCCTCTAACATAAGCTTTACTGGGGTTAAATAAAGGATAAAAATATTCACTCAGACGCTAGTGTAGTTCTTTTTTAAATACAAAACAGTATATTCAAAACCAGTTTTAAAATAAGGTTCGAAGCAGTCAAGTGCAAAGTAATGCACTGTAAGTGTATCAAAAAAAATTATGGGAAGGAGCACAACAGGGAAAAATCAAACAATAAGCGATGAGGAAAGAAGGGAAAGATGCGGTTTTCCCGGTGCAGATACTATTTCTTATAACTTATATGGAGTTTTGTTTTCTGTACTGTGCGTACATCCAGAAGGATATGGGCAGATTGAGTACAATCTATAAGCAGGCCTACTATAAGCATTGGCAATGCCAACATGCCTGGCTTTGGCTACCAGCCTTGTGGCGTTGTCTGTGCTCGTTTTGTCAAGGTTTTCATAAAAGTGTGTTATTGGGAAAGCTGCCGACCCTTAGTAATTAAAAAAACAAAAACAAACATGGGTTAAAAACAAATATATTTTTTGGGTGTCTTGGAGCATCCTTTGCCATAGTGGTCCCTAGCATCTAAGGAAACTACTTTGTGTGTGGATGTGCTCCTTGTGAAAGGGCAAAATGCTGTCACTTCCAGTGAAGTTAGATAGTGGTTGAACTGGACTGGCCCAGTGCCCTATGCTGCATGCTATAGTGGGCTTAAGAAAATGTGAATGGCACAATAGACCAATGGATAAACACGATTGGCTGAAAGCCACAATAAGTAAGTTTATTATGCATATCATTGTTTTAAAAGTCATGACTAATGCCTGATCTAACAAGCATTGGCATAGCCAATAGGTCTCGCCTTTGGGACCTTATAAGTGTTTAGCCATGCAACAGTTGATGTTGTTGCACCAAGGATATTGTGCTGCATAACTAAATACTTATAAGGTCCCAAAAGCGAGACCTATTGGCTATGCCAATGCTTGTTGTTTAAGTCCGCGCATGCCCCATTCCTCAAAAATCAATCAATTTGAATTTCTTTAAAGATCTTTGCCCAGACTTTGAGTTAACTGCGTTAAATATTGGAGGTTTGCAACAAAAAAAAAAAATACCGCTAAGGAATCACTTTTCTTAATACATTTACTCTACTAGGATCCCTTTTCGGTGTATCTTGCTGTCAGATAATTGTGTAACTAAAAATTACTAATTTACACTCTACCACACCTGCGACTATCACACAGGCTGCACTATACAATGCTTATACTACTCACTGTCTGATCTCAGATACACACAGACATGCTGTGCTAGACAATGCTATGCTATTCTCTGAAACAGACACAATGCACTATACAAAACACACACTTTTCGTTCTGTGAGACACACACACACTCTGCGCCATACAATAATATTCCACATAATGCGCGTTCTGTGATTGATGTTCTGTGTGTATATAAACACACACGCGACTAGACCATACTGTGAGGGGAGTAACAAATGTCCCTGCAGCCCCAACCCTTCAGGGCCCCAAACCCTCAGAGGGGCCCCAAACCCTCAGAGGGGCCCCATTCTGCCGAAGTCTAATTAATATCTGTGAGATGAGGGGACTCAAGGGCCACTCTTCACATTCTGCAGGGAGGCCTCATTTTGCGTTATGCCACTACATACTATGCTACAAAATGCACCGTTTGTGACTGACATACAGACACCATACAATAATTTGCTCCACTATAATGTGCTATACAATGTCCAGACTGACTGACACACACGTCACTGTACAATATCGGGCTACACAATGCATGTTGCATAACTGACCAACACAGAGCGTGGCCTAACGGCTAGGGCGGTCGACCTTGAACCTGCGAAATAGGGTTCGAGCTTCGGTCGGGACCCTCAACATCCTGTGTTTCTGGGCACATCACTTAATCTCCCCGTGCCTAACAAAAAATTAATCTGTCCCTCTGTTATGCAATTGGTGCTCATGTAAAGCGCTCTGATACCTTCGGGTCGAGTTCAAGCTACAAAAAACTCAAAATATATATTTTTTAAAGCACTATACCATAAACTTGCCCACTGCCAGGAGACAGAGACTCCGCTATGGCGCACTACTCTGCTCACTGCACGGACTGCTGCGCACACACGCATGCATTACTTACAGCTTCCCTGCAAGTTGCTCCGTTTGTGAGCCACACACTGCCCTAAACAATAGGATAGTAGGCAGCGTCCGTATCACTACACACAAACTGCAGTATTCGCTGCACTAGTCAGCAGTGCGCCGCGCACGGCCTCGTCTCTGTCACGGCTGCATGCACTCGCTCGCAGACACTGTGCACTATTCCAGGCCTTTCTGTCTCCACACCTCCTGACAACGCGCGAAATCCTAACAGGCTTTTAGCCCCTGGGAAAGAGAGAAGGTGTGAAGGTGTCATGAGAGAGGCCTAAAATGCAGGCTCTTGTTATGCACGTCATGGTCGTGTGCTGAATCCAGTAGAACGTTGCAGGCCGCATGTACCAGCCTGGCCCATTGTGTGAGGTACCGTAAAACTGAGACCTGTGCGGCGTGAAACTAGCTGCAAAGCAACGGAGCGCGGTGTACCTGAGACTCGCAGTGAGCACTGAAAGGGAGGGAGACCCAACATCAAGGTGTGTGTGTGTTGTGGGGGGGGTAATAGTTGACTGTTACACGTCTTGTATGGTGAAATGAAGGCTGGAGAGCGGGCAGCGTTTGTCTTACTGCCTTTGTATTGCACTGTGTGATTGGAATTGAATTACTTTCCAAACAACACAGGCCAGTGCTTAATTGGTAAGAAAAAAAACGAGCGACGGAAATCATGTGCGGAGCGGGGCCGCGAGCGGTGAGCCGCAGAAGGTGAGCGAAGCCGGAAACTACGGGGCGCATCGGGGGACATGGAGCGGGGGCGAGCGAGCGCGGCAGCCTGCAAGCAGTCCCAAGAAACGCTCGTGCGTCGTGGCTGGCCTTTGGATGAGTACGCGCGGCAGACATGTGTTTCCACTTATCGCGCCCGCGTCTGGGCACGATAATTGGAAACACATGTTTGCCGCGCGTACCCATCTCAAAAAGGCCAGCCACGACGCACGAGCGTTTCTTGGACTGCTTTGAAAACTCGCTTACATTAAGTCTTCGCCTCTAAGCAGCGCTTGCGCGCTACTCGAGGCTCGACCTAAAAACTGAGGTGCTATAAGGAGAGACTCAAAAACAGAAATCTATATTAACTGTACAACACAAAACACAAGTATCCTTTGGGGTAAAATTGCACTTAGCACCAAGGTTCACAGTTTGTGATGGTACGTGGCAGAACTGGGAGTAACAATAGAAAATATTTCTTAATCTAAAGTGTCTTGATTGCACTGAGCAACTACAAGCATAAGAGGTCGACTCTAAACCAAAAACTGGGGTGTCCAATGGTCAAGTGAGCCAAACCGCTGCAGATTTGCATGATAACCACTCACTATACATAAATGGTTTCCATTTAGATTCAGCAGAAGTACATTTAACACCGTTACTATAGCCTGGGCTTTGGACTTAGATTGGACACGCCTGCACTAAATAAATTCCGACTTTCCTGGAACAGTTAGAGTGAAATAATAAAAGTAACTGTATAGCCGTGGCAAAGTGGAGGCCTGCAGTCTGAAAGTTACACTTACCAAGAAAATGGACCGACTGCTTGCCTTTACGAGGAGCTGACACTACTTCCGTGAGGAAGAGGTCTGCTGCCGAGCTTCCGTCGCTACTCTGAGTGGTACTACCCTGTGGTACGGCTGGCATCAATTTAAGACAGGTGTGAATCAAGTAAACACTGCATCCCCACATACACACACAAAAGAAGCAAAAGGTGGCAGTCTGTTCAAGTCCAAGCTAGGGAATGGAAATCAACTTTAATATCCGATCTCTGTGCATCCAGAATCCTTGCACCCCCCTCCCACAACGTGTGATGAAGCCCCCAAGCGTCCCTTCTCTCACAGACATTCATTGGCCTTGGGCTGAACGGGGCTTCGCATAAATGGTTGGGGCACGTGTAGGGTTGGGGCCCGCCTGTGTATTTAGCAGTTTTCTGTTTACTGTTCCTAGATGACTCATAAGACGCTATTCAAATGAGTGAACACTTCACAAGTGGCTTTTGTGTTTTTACAGTTGTTCCTCCACCTGTCTCCTACTCCAATCACTTCCTCCATCCCCAGAAACTTACTTAAGTGGCTGTTTATTTTCTAGTTTTACTATTACCATACATGTAAGTGGCTTTGTGGACTATAATTGCCTATTCTCTGTTCTCATTTTGCACCACAAATGGGTGTGCTGAAACAACCGCAAAACTGTGCGCCACTAATAATAAAACCTTCAAGTAAATCCACGTTTACTTACCCAATTACTTACCGCTCATTTGCATATCTCGCACCGTGAAATGCAAGACTGAAATCCTTTTCAATAGCCGTCACCCTTGTAATTAGACTTTATTACTGGCGGGGGTCTTATGTATTATGTTTTCCTTCATTCAAGCACCACATCCAAAGGCTTCACACACAGGTCACTATAAACACCCACTGCACCAACCACACACAACTAAAGCAGTAGCTTTTTACTCACTGAGCTAACAGCACTCATAGCTCTGAGGTGCTATGCAAGCACTAGAACACACTGCATTTAAGTGCACGCGTCAGTCTGGTTTCGCTTATTCCCATTAGAACTATAGGTATGGGTGCATATATAAAACTAGGAGATGCAGCTACAGTTACATAAGGACTATAAAAAAAAATTAAAAAATACCTTTATGTTGCAATTTTCATCAAGCAGGATGTTTTCCAGCTTCAGGTCCCTGTGCACAACACCGCTCTGAAAGACAAAGGAAGGGATGGGGCAGAGAAGGAGATACGGTTACAGACAGCAATGCACACACGCAGGGCGGCCCCTCTCCCTCACCCAGGGGTTTGCTTATCTCAAGACCAGGGGACAGTGGCCATGGGCAGGAGACGCATCAGGGGAAGCAGTGGCTGCCCCTAGAGGGTGCCAGGGCGTCGACCCTCTGGCACTACTGCTGGCATATTACAGCTTTTATATGAAAAGAGGCGATCTCACAGATCATTTGTTTGCATGCAAATGCGGTAATGTCAGGTTTGCAGCAGAAGAGGGCTCCACTACCTGTTTTGCACTTGTCAGGGGGGAGTTGTTACAGCCCAGCCTAACACATACACAAAACATCTGGCATGCTGCACTAGCGTCACGCAGTGCCGTAAATCAGATAATGGCGCTTCAGGGCTTGTCAATCACACGCCCTCTTGCCCAATCAGAATATGGAATAGAGAAAAAGGTCTACCTCTTGGTACCTTCAACCCTATTCCAGCTTCCGATTGGGTGGAAGCTTGTGGGTCTGCCTCCGGCTGCTGCAGAGAGATTGGAGTGTCGGAAAGCGTGGGCCTGCCTCAGGTACGTTTTTCTGAATTTAAGTCTAAGTGTGTTTGTTTGTCTGTGTGCTGAGGATTGCATGTGTATGTATGTATGTATGCAAGAATGTATTTGTGTGCGTGCCTGAAACTGTGTGTGTAGATATGCATGTCTGCTTGTGTGTGAAGTAAATGTCTGTCCCAGGGTTTGGCAAGGACCGAGGCAGAGCGCTGGATCGTGCTGTTGGGCCCCACCACTTCCATAATGCACCGGCCACCACTGATCAGGGGCTGCTGAGAGGCGGAGGGAGGAATGGGTGGAATCCTACAAAGAGAATTAAACAGCAGGAGAATCTTTTCGGAACTCCTTCCCAGCCCCACGGTGTAAAGGCAATATGCTCTTCGTAGGCAGCCAAAAACAATGTCTTTCAGTGGCGGGAATCCTCGGAAAAAGACCCGAGGAGCCCCTTTGATTCCTGTGAACTCTGGAGGCCCTGATAGGCAGGTCTGTTTACATGTTAGAAAAGTCCCGGGCCTGTTCTATCTGTCTCAGCAGCTCGTATTCAGGGCTTGGAAATACTGCGCATAGTTATGAACTTTTCAGTGGGGGGCTGTGGGTCGGCGGTGTTCACAGAAGACTTCAGATTCGGAAGTTAAAAGAGGGCCGCTTGGAAAAACATTGCACCAGTCAACGACAGGCCTGGTCTATTGGTGCACTGTGCCAAGACCCACGCTGTGCTGGGTGCTGAGATGAAGGAGCTAGGGCATGGGGGGGACGCTTGTTATTCAGCTACACAAGTGGTGCCCACGCTGACGTGGCGTCGCCTGCATTGGCATCTAGTGACCAGAGCAGCTGTCTGTCAGGCCATATTCAGCCCAAAACAACAAAACCAAAACTCATGGATGGCTCCTAAAAAGGTTGCAAGTCAAGTAATTTGGCAGTGTGAATAGTACCAAAGAACTTCAATTTTATGGTAAGAAAAACACAAGCGCTGGTAAACCCAATAGGTCAGGCCTTAGAAGCAGTGCAATGTTATTTTTATTTTTTTAAACATACATAATTTGCATAAAATTGCACAAATACAAAACAATAAAATGAAGGCGTGGTCAAGCAGCCCAGGCACTGAAGTGCGGTTTTTTTTCAGGCGGCTGAGCATAAGTGATCAGGGAAAACGCGGTTGCTCCTTGTAACCATTGCTGCAAGCTGAATAGTATGGGGGCAGATGCAAAATGTGAATAACACCTCAAGAGATCAATGGATGAAGAGTGCTAACCGAAAGCCCATGTACATGTATGTCTTTTGTTAGAGAGATTATTTTTTTGGGGGGGGGGGGGTTGAGGCTGGCGTGACAGCTAAAGCTATTTCTAGGCCAAACCACAACATTTCAAAATTCAATTTCTTTTCGTCAGGGCAAGTACCTGGCTTTTGATGAGTGGAGGCAAACATAAATGTCACCAACCCTTCTCTTAGGAGTTCATAATATTTGCATCTTGAAGGGACAACCTGGTTCCTCAGTGCCCCAGGCCCCCGAGATGGCCCCCTACTATTACAGTATTATCTCAGAAAGGAGTTTAGTATGTTTTCTGGACCTTTGAATCCCCAACTAGACTTGCCTGTTATGGTCTATACCAAACATGTCACTGGCCGGGGAGTGTTGACACAGATATAGAAAATGCATGATGTCACTGCACGTGCCATGAGAGTAGGTGCAGTGAATCAAACAGTGATTGGCTGCGGAGCGTTTGGAGACAGCAGTCTTCACTTGCATCACATTAACTATTTCCACTTCTCACCTTGTGACAATAGTGCACTGCGGAGACGATCTGTCTGAAAAAATGCCTTGTCTCTCTCTCTGTGAGCCTCCGTCTATCACTGATGTAATCGTACAGCTCGCCTTTGCTGGCATATTCCATGATGATGACAATCTTGTCCTTATTTTCAAACACTGTGCAGAGAAAATTTAGAAGTGTTATGACCAAAATAGTAAAGCAATAGCCCTTGACAACTGTGAAACAGCTTAAAGGGCTCATTATTATGAATAGTTTTAATAACAATGAAAGTGACTATATGATTTTATGGTATCACTTGCTGTAAGGCACTTTGCCCCACATCCTACTGTTGTGCTAAAGTAGATTGACTTCTTCTATGTGCTTATGATGAATTTCACCATTCACTTTTTAATTATTGTATGTAATTAACAGTTTTATAAAGAGCTACTAAGAAGCGCAAACAAAAACAGAGAAGACATGGAGAGGAAAGGAAACAATGATGAGCAACATCATTATGTAACAATGTCGAAGTGTTGCCATTGGATGGAGAAAAAAGGCTTGGCTTTTCCCCCGTGGGATAGACATTACATTTACTCTGCATCTACCACTGCATATTCACAATATTTATTCACGGTCTCCTTTGGCATATCCACTAGAGTCACTCAACTATGTTTACAAAATATATTCAGTGTTTCCTTGTAAATTCACTACATTTTGTCCAACAAACGTATTTATGTCCTTATTCGGGTGAGTCACAAACTTCACAGGGCGAGATTTAGCACCACCAACCATATCAAGATGGAGAGTGTTTTTAGCTGGATAAATAATCTTAACCCTAGAACATCTCAATGTATAACAAGACTTTGATCCCATACACTACATTTACAAAACCCAGAAGTCAAAGGACAACATGAAGGCCCTCAAACAAAACCATTATTTCGATGTCATTACTGGTTACTTGAATAGCTTAGATGATGGTCCTGCTGAAATACTTAAAAGCAAACTAGTTATCTTACATACTGACTTCATGTTTCTCTTCATCAGTGTCAGCGTGTTTTAATGTTGAGGAGTTGATTGTGTAGAAGGCTATGTGACGCAGAAGGACTTTTTATCATTAGATAGTATGAGAATATTGGTGACTAATGAAGTGTGCCTGCAGTGAGAAGGAGTGTGCGCACTTTTGTGAGGGGTCACGAGTTGAAAGAGCAACCTGTGTAGAATGTCTACATAGTTCCGCTTAGTGAAGCATGCATGTAGCAGGAGTGAGCATGTGCACACATGTGAACAGTCGAAGACCGCATGAGTAGTCCATGTAGTGCAACAGATCAAATCTGACAGCGTGGTGCTGAAAAACGAGACAATAGCTTGCAGAGGACAGAGAGGTAGGAGCAGAGAACAGAGGTAGGAGCAGAAGATCTGGGAGAGCTGTATGTAGCAAGTGACGTCACCGCTTCTTGATTAAAATGAAATTGCTTACTCTTTTAATAATGAGTTAATCAATTCTTTGGTACAGTACTCTATAGTGATGCACAGGTACTCCAAGGCCATTGCACACAAAAAGATCACATCCTGCCTCAATGTCACTGCCATTAATTACCGCCTTTCCAGAATGGTGCATAGAACGTGGATAACAGATCCTAAAGGAATGAATGAATGAAAACATGTTTGAGCGAGTTATCTTCAGTCAGTCAATTCAGCGAATTGAATCACTTCCAGGTGTTTCTTCTTGATCAAAATAGCAGCCTCACAACTTGAGTTCATTTTATTGTACTGTTAGAACTGGGGGTCTCTAGTTGGCAGAGGTAGGTACCTTTGTCCAAATAGGGACCCTTGCTTCTAGTCAGAGTAAGGGGGTACACTCCTGAAATAACCCCTGCTCACCCTTTTGGTAGCTTGGCACGAGCAGACAGGCTTAGTTCAGAGGCAGTGTGTAAAGCCTTTGTGAACACATACAGTAATCCAGTGACAACACTACAAATGGACCCCACACAGGTTGGATTATAAAAATAAGTATCTTTTATATAGATTTACCACAAGACCATAAATGACATAAATAATCCACAATACTGTACTTTAAGGATGGTAGAATTAGCTTGAGTCTCTTAAAATGAAAATGCGACACTTTGAGTTCAATGTACCTTAAGATGCGTAACGCAGAGCAACGAAAAGTGATGCGGTAGTCCCTTACACGCAAGGACGGTGGTGCGTTGAAGATCTGGTGCAAAAGAAACAAAGTGGCGTCTTCTTGAGGTTGCAACAACGAAGAGGTGATGCGTGCACGCCCGACGGCCGTGCGACGATTTCGATGAGTCTTTGGAGCCGCGACAGGCCCTGGGACACACTTCCCTGGCGATGCGACGGCGTCTGATGCGAGGTCGACGATCTTCTCCTGGGATGCGGGGCGCGCCTCGTGTTGCGATGCGTCGGCGTCTGATGCGAGGTCGATGCTCTGCCCCGGGGATGCGACGGCGTCTGATGCGCCGGCGACACTTTTCTCCGGTGCTGCGAGGCGCTTCGAAGGATGCGGCGCGCTTCTTCGGGGATGCGCCGGCGTCTGCTGCGACGTCGACACTCTTCTCCAGCGATGCGATACTCAGCGGCTGCGGCGACACGCTTCTTCGTGTTGAGTCGCGCTTCCAGCTCCCAGAGACACGCACGTGTGTCAGAAGGTCCAATTTCCCAGCAAGGGAACACAGGGGGAGCTGGTGGGTGAAGTCTGTTGTCCCTGAGACTTCAGCAGGAGGCAAGCTCTAAAATCAAGCCCTTGGAGATCCTTCACAAGTTGATGAAAGTCACAGCAAAGCAAAAGTTCCTTTCTCCTTTCTTTGGCAGTCAGGCAAACCACTGCAGGCCAATCCCCCTCAGTTTAGGGATAGTCTTCTCCCCAGTTTCTTCTTGGTTCCGCTCCTCAGCAAAGGTTTCTTCTTGTTTCCCAAAAGTGATCTAATTTCCTAGGGGTCTGGGTCCCCTTTTTATACACCTTTTCTCTTTGTTCTCTGGAGGCAGAGAGGCCTCTGCCTAGCCCAAAACCAGTTCTGGTCAGTCCTGGAGCACTTTGTTTTTCTGACTCCTTCTTTCCTTTCAGAATGTGGGGCAGAGTGCTCAGCCGCCCGGCAGGAGGTGGAGCCAGCATTGTGGAAGGCAGGCACAGCCCTATTCAGACCCAGGTGCAACTCCTCCCTCCACTCTGGATGCAGATCTTTCTATTCAGCCCTGTGCTGACTCACCCTGTCTCCTGTAGCCACCCCCAGCCCCTGTCACTCAATCTCCAGACAAGGAATACACAACCTAGCAGAGGCAGGCTTGGATAGTTAGGCAAGAAAATACCCACTTTCTAAAAGTGGTATTTTCAAACACAGAATGTTAAAACCAACTTCACTAAAAGATGTATTTTATCATTCTGAGTTCAGGCATTCTAAATTCGTTTTTCTACCATGTTCCCTGGGTCAGTTCTGACTATAAGGTGTAATAGTCAGTCTGCCCATTCTGGCCTATGGGGAGCAGGTAGCCTTGCAATAGTGAAAAACGAAAATGGCTGTAATTCACTATTAGGACATGCCACACACACCAGGGCATGTCCCACCTTGTACTTACAATGCACCCTGCCCTAGGGCCTACTTTAGGGGTGACCAACATGCAGTAAAGGGAAGGTTTAGGGACTGGTAAGTGGGTGTACTCACCAAGTCGACATAGCAGCCCTAGGCTGCACACAGGCTCTGCAATGGCAGGCCTGAGACACACTTTACAAGCTGCTTCTGTGGGTGGCACAACCAGTGCTGCAAGCCCACCAGCGGCATTGGATTTACAAGCCCTGGGCACACTCAGTGCACTGTACTAGGGACTGACAAGTAAACCAATCATCCAATTATGGAGTCACTAATACATACATCAATTTACAATAGGGAGCACTTGCACTGTGGCACTGAATAGCAGTGGCACAGTGCCCAAAGCATCTAAACCAGCAAAAACAGATCAATAACATTGGAGGCATCATCAAAAAATGGAAGGGAGACCCACGCCAAGGATGCCAGGTCTAACACGTACCCATTCACATTTGACATGTTCACTCCAAAATCAGTTTGCAAACATAACAAGCATTGCAAAGCCAAGAGCTCTGTTCTTTACAAGGCTGCAATATTGTTAATTATTAGCAAACATACACAAACAAACGACATTAAAAGTGTTAAACTAATGAAAAGCAACAATTCCGCCAGTCTAAATGTGGCATGCATGACTGCAAAAAAAAAAAAGGTAAAGAAATTACCCACTACTAAAATAATATTTTAAAAAAAAGACAGAAATGAAACTACACATGAAAGCAGGGATTAGACTGAAGTGTACTTCTTTTTAGGCGGAAATGCACAAGTTAAAATGCCGTCACTCACATGGTAGAGAACCAATGTGACATGAGCTGATCCATTGTCCCATACTGAATGTAAGGAGGATGGAAGCAAAATGTTGACAGACTAATGGATGAAGAGGGCCGACTAAAATAATCTATATATTAACATAAAATTTGCATTTTTATGATGAACTCTTTGGAAAACACGAGGCTGCTGAGCTAACAACTTAGTCATGTAAGTTAAGTGAAGAACAAGAAAAGCTATATTATGACATCTATCTTGAAAAACCTCATTGGTTTCTCCTTTGCCAATCACGTGCGCGCGCTCACACCCACGTGCGCACATACTCCAAGATCTGCATTTGAATCATAACAATAAACACTAATTCTTTATATAGCGCTCAACACAAGATGATAAATAAAAACAAATGCTATTGTTACCAAACTAAATTGGTTATTCCAATGCGGCTTTTCCATTTATTTCCATTTATCATACATTTCGAGCCTGCAGTTTCAAAATCTATTTTGACAAATTCCGCCCCATGCCGCGCGCGCGTGAAGAGAAAGCAGTTTTCCGCAGTGGGGTCAGAGTCATTGCGCACTACAAGTCTGAACGCTGCGCCTTTGTTCATTTGTGAAAGAAAGACATCACCTGTAGAGAGAGATCCCGTCTCTTCTCAGAGGTGGACCCCCGGCGGGCCTGTTCTTTCCCTCCAGAAACAAAGGGAGCTGGCTGCGTTCTGACAAAGCACATTATGTGTGCAGCACACCCGTCTGATGTCACTGTGGCTCCCCAGCCAAGCCCAGCCGCAGGGCCAACACGCTGCGGCACGCTGGAGGCTCTGAGGAGGCGTGCCCGAACAGCGGGCTCAGTTAGTGTTTAACGATGACGTTTATGACCGAGTGTCACCGCCTCCTCAAACTTCTCGTTCTTTTTCGCGCCGTTGAGTTGCATCTCAGTGCCCCGCCTTGTTCTGGATTATACTCGACAAACGTGGCCTGTGCGTCGGTGCGTGAGCCAAAGTCACAATGTTTACACCACAACTTGTAAACCACGTGGGCCACGTGAAGTAATGTTTTGGGCTCTGTGGGACAGAGAATGAGAACGCAGTTGGGCGTATGCAGTCTTAACATTATCAAGCTGACAAATAATTCGGTTGTGTGAAGTATTCCCAACAACACTGAGGACCTTGGAGAAGGCACGAGGTCCACCGACTCATCCCTGCAACATGCAAGCTCGGGTCCTTATTTAAACCAAGACATTCTAGCGAGTAGGTACCATTTTAAGGACAATTTCGAACAGTGATCCGTCAAAAACTGTGTTAGGGCGTGCCTGTTACTGAAAAGAACAAAAGTGCGCATCTCCTGCTGCTTGGGACTTCTCAGATCATGAGTTTTCATGGATGTGTGTATTACATCTAGATAATGCAGACGCTAGCTCCGCCGCTCTGTACTCAGACTGATGCTCTGCAAAAATGTCACCACCCTGACAGGCACCCCGGGTTTAAGAAACTCATTTCAGGGTGACGACTCAGATCTACTGCACGTCATCAACTGATCCCAAAACACGCCTGAGGCCATATTACATGCAGGATGCATTGTTGCCCCACCCTGAGCACAGCCTTAACAATAACTGGGTGCGCAAGGCACAGACTGGGACAGGCCATCATATTATGGCGGGAACATGGCCGGCACTTTTACCGCGCATTAGACAAAGGTGGATCAGCTGCAGACTCGGCCTCTGTTGAACAGGGCGCAACAATCCACCTGCAGAAGGGACCCACCTACACCAGGACGCCTGGGTGGTTCCAGGGAACCCCAGTCTCCTCTTCCGAGGGGCACCACTGTGGAGTGCCTCACAGCACACCACTTCAATCTGGTGCATAATCAGTGAGCATCATGCCAGCTTTTTTGCCATTATGCTTGCATCTGAAACATGGCACGAACACCTTGTCAAACAGTTTCCTCATTCACATGTTGGCCATGCCCACATGTAAATGGCAAAACGTCCCCTCGTGATCGAGCTGTGATGGTGCAGATTTTGCGCTGGAGTAATCCGTATTACAGAAGGGACACACAAGTTTCTGTGACCCTTCTGTAGTATACAAGTTCTGCAGGGAAGCAAACCCCAGGTTCACATGCCTGTTGTGCCTCCAGTGCTCTTACTGTAATACAACCTGTTAAGCTTTTTAAGGGTATTTGGGATAAAAGTAACCATAAAGATCACGCAGGGGACTATCAGGAGGAACACTAATCTGTAGGGAATCTTTTGTAAACCCCTGGATGCATGGAGTGTCTGAAAATGTCACACCCTGGCTGTTATTTTTGTGATGGTAGATACATTTAACATGTCTTTCCACTATGCTTTAAGCTGTAACCAGTGCTTCAAATGGGCCGGTACTCGCCAATACGGACTACCAGCACTTTTCAATTTTCTCTCCTGGAGTACCAGAGCTTCTCCCTAGACAGGGAGAGTACCGGTACTCACAGGGTTCCAGCAGCAGTGCAGGCGTTAGCTCCTCCTGGGCTCTGATTAACCAGTAGGTCACCTGATTGGCAAACAGAGAGCAAGCTCTGCTGAAGATCACACACTGCAGCAAGCCAATCAGTTCATTTATTTTGTGCAGCCAGCGAGTTACCTTTTCAATTGCAGACCAGATTGGGAAATGAATGAATTGACATCCTGCACAAAAGACGGGAAGAAGACATTGCAAAAGTATTGAAAATGGAACAGAAACAAGATTGTGCTCATTGTTTTCATGAAAAAAGCAGAAACAAATAGCTACGGAGATCTGAGCTGCCAATCTTGCATAGGAAAGAGAGAGAGGAAGATAGAGTGATGCAGGAACAGGAGGTAGTGGGAGGTAAAGACGGGGAAAAGAGATCAAAGAACCTATGGAAAGTCAAGAGTAAGAGAATGAAGAAAAGCAACCGAAGGAAGAGAGAAACATAGGCGTGGAAGAGACAGGCCAGGGGAGAGTAAGACAGACAAGGCAAAGGAGAGAAAGGGAGACAAACATATGGAGGGAGAAAAACAGGTGTAAGATGTGAGAGAGAGAAAGGAGGAGTTGACATGGGGAAGGTTTGGACATGCGAGATGAATAAAAGGCAAGGAGTGAGATTAAATGGCCATGGAAAACAGGTATTTCATGGGTAGAAGGGAAGAAGCAGGAGAGTAGCGAGAGGACAGGGTGAAAGCAAAAGAAAATGTGTGTGGAGACCATGTAGCAACACATCACAAAAGGAGCCTCTAGGAAAGAATGTCTTTTTGCTACTATAACAACATTTAAGTGGGTCAGTGTTTGACTATGAGTCCTTTAAGAATTCTGTACGGGTGCAATCAACCTATTGTAATATAGCTACCTCTCTGCAGCTCCCATTTAAATGTGACTCTTTGAACAAGTACACGGGCTATGGATGCGAGTATAAAATCTGTTTCAAGTGAAAAAGATACTTTTTTTCCAGATAGTTTTATTCTCGTCAATAACTGTGCCCCAGCTTCAACCTTCAAAGCAGCTGGCCCTGTACTATGCTCCTTGCAATGAGCCATTGACCTGCCCCGTCCGTATACACATGCCTACCTGAAGGGACATGCCTCTGTTTCCATGGTCATGACTGTGTGCATAACCGTGCCAGTGAGTAGGGCTTCAGCTTGAGGCCAGAGCCAAATCTGCATTTAAGGAAAGTAAAAGCTACTGGACATCCTAGCCAGTGCAGAACTCCTGGGTCTCACAGGGCCTGCTTTGTCTGCCACACTTAGGCAGAATTATTCGACCTCATTCAGAATGTCATTGAAGAGTGAACTCATCAACATTTTCCAAGCTACCATCCAATTTGTAACGCCTCTTTCCCGCCTGTGAACTATCATTCCTAATATTGACTTGCACTGAGGCAAGGTATCGGTTGTTTGTAAGATCTGCCAATCTCCTGACTAGAAAGGGATCGTACTCTATCATAATGCAAGTTTGTTTCACAAATTGCCCACAATATTAATAATTGTGTTTAATGTGAATATACAAATATCTTTCATGTATCATGTGTAAAAGAAACACATGAAATTTGAAAGGTACTTTTAAATTACCCTTCTGTGCATGCATTGACAAAAAGAATACTCAGATGGCAGAACTGTTGCTGTTTTATTGTATACAGTTGCACACCAAGAAAACTTCAAATGAAATGCTTGTCTACTAACCACACCCTTAGCTCCGCCTCAATCCCCACCCCCTCCGTTAAATTTGGTGAGTACTGGCACTTCGTTTTTCCCATTTAAAGCACTGGCTACAACAAACATCACCTCCACACATACACACCCAGAAGCTTCCTGGACTGTTAAAATGTCCCGTTCTGTAATATCCATTAAAACTTATATTATGAAAACCTTAGTCTTAGAGAACTATTTCAACATCCGTCTCTTTCCATGCTTTAGAGCCAATACATTCGTCAGGAGACCCTGTAGACAACCCTCTAGTTTACACTGTTTAGTCCTCAGGCATTTTCTCTCTCTTCTTTTTGTGAACTCTACATGGAAAGCATTCCTGCCTTTCTACATGGTTACTATTTCATAGGAGTCAGTCCTGCTGCGTAAGGTATGTTACGGCTAATTAGCATACTTTTAAACCAAGGAATACATTTTAAGGCCTAAATACATTCTACCTTACACTCCACTAATAACTATGCTTGGTGCTGGAAGCAATAAATCTAGATTAGAAAGATGCAACACTTACTTATACATTCAATAACCTTTCTATGGTGCCATGTTTTCAGCGGGTCACCTGAGGGATACCTGTATAAGGTCCTTGCAGAGGTGTGCAAAGGACACTCCAGACAAACGGATGTCAACAATGCTCTTTTTCACTGATTGCTGTATTTATTATACTGGAAAAAACGGAGAACTTGTGATTTTCTAAATGATGGAAAATATATTCATGTCATCATGCTGGCTGGCGGGTTCAATTGTGCTGTAGAAGAATCAATATTTCCAGAAACCCAAGAAACAACCACCTCACGGTCATTTCTGGCCTCCATTTAGCTTTGCAACAGTTGAACCGGTCTCAAGATAGGACCTTCAACCTCTTCTGAGTACGGTTATAGGCAGGTTCACACCCTTCTGTTCTAAGGTAACAAACTGCTGTGTTACACATTATAATTTCACTTGCCGCAAAGCACAGCCCCTCGTAACCCAAACATGATCCTCCTTCCCCACTTCCTTTCCCCCAACCGTCTTGACCCATCCAAGGTACATGTTTGAAGCATCTGCTATTGAGATCTGTGTGGAACCTCTAGATCACAGGCTCAAATCTTGACTGGTCTACTCAGCCACAACCCCTCAGAGACTGTTAAAACAATGATGCAGACAATGCACTTTCTGTCCTGTCCGACTAAATGTCATTTACACTACACTTCTTCGGCCTGAACGCTGTTTGTTTCAACTACTTCTTGCTTGTGTCATGTTCTACCCTAAATAAACACATTTTATAGATCACTTACTAACATAGATTTGCTGCTCTAGTCTACTTTTAAAATGGCCGTCACTATTGCCAAATTTCAAGGTGTACTATACATTTGGTTTGGAATAATGAAAGGCTGAGTTAAACTTACTAGGGTTTGAAACAATAAACTGTATGCCATACACATATCTCAGCAACAAGAGCTTACACCCAACTGAGCTGAGTGATGAGCGGTCTACTCTTACTATCAATATCATTTTTCCTCTCCAGTTCTTCCCACGCGATATTTCCCTAAGCTACTGCAGACATTATGAGCAAAGGAATGCGCAGCTGCATCTGAAGCAGCGCTCAGATACCTGAAATTCCGCGTCTTAAGACCCTCTTCTCTTGCACCTGGTCATAACATTCTGCATGCCAACCCCTTCTGCCCGCAGCTTTAAATCACTTTCAGTGGAACCAGAGCTAGGAAGAGATAGCTGAGTGCCAGTCAATTGGCTTGGATGGCAGTATAAGGGCACCCTTATCATACAGGGAGACCCAAAGACCAGTCATTGGCTGGTTTACTCCAGTATGCAAAATGTCCAAAATTAAAACCTTAGTATGTTAAAAATAGTCATATAAATAAGAACTGTGGCCATTAAACTGGTGGTGGCAAAGATGTGGAAAAAATGGCAATTTCGTGAAATATAAAAGCTACATTGGTAAATAAGTCGAATTCTATCACCTTTGCACCTTGACTAAAATCTTATTTTTACCATTACTCCTAAGAGCAACTCCAACACCAAACCGCACCATTTAACCATTAACCCATCCCCCACCATAGCCACACTCCTTCCCTTACTCTAACCCAGAACCTCAACCCATCCCTTACTGTAATCCCACACCATCCTTTACTCTAGCCCTAATACACCCCTTACTGTATCCCCACAGCATCCTTTACTCTAGCCCTAACCCATCCCTTACTGTAACCCCACACCATCCTTTACTCTAGCCCCAACCCATCCCTTACTGTAACCCCACACCATCCTTTACTCTAGCCCTAACCCATCCCTTACTGTAACCCCACACCATCTCTTACTCTAGCCCTAACCCATCCCTTACTGTAACCCCACACCATCCTTTACTCTAGCCCTAACCCATCCCTTACTGTAACCCCACACCATCTCTTACTCTAGCCCTAACCCATCTCTTACTGTATCCCCACAACATCCCTTACTCTAGTCCTAACCCTTAACACAGCCCCCAAACCTACCCTAATCTTCTCTAAACCTAAGCCTCACTGCCTCCCTATACTTTACCTTAAACTTTTAAAAAATATCAGACAGTTTCTCCCGCGATCAGGCTATAAAATTCTGGTGCAAGCCTTGGTCATTTCCAGATTCAATTGTATTTTGTCCAGTTTTTATTTACTATTTTAATTTTCTGTTCATGATTGTCCATTTTTTCTTTATGTATGTTTCTATATGTATTATAGTGTCCCAATTACTCAGGCCCACATTGTATATGTCCTGATGATCATCCTATTACTCAGATAATGATGAAAAAGCTGTAAACAATATATACAGACCCAGCTTGTATTGATTTATTGCATATCTTATGAGCTGTGTCACTGCAAATGCAATTGTCACACATAAGGTGTACTTTTTCACGTATTACACCTTTGCCTAATCACTTCCCTCACTCTATTCACGTTAATTTGTTCACAACACACTTCAGTACTAGCTTTTGGAATTTTTTATTTATGGATGGATTATTACGTATTAAAATATTGTTTTGATTTCCAAATGTTATTTAGCATTTTGTGTTACATTTTCTACTTCGGGACCACTGTTGTTTCATAATAAAGAGAATCATCGAAACACATTAATTTAAGCGACACTCCACAGTACAGGCTGGTATTGGGAGCTTGCACCTTGGGCCTGATTAAAAAAAATATATATGTGTCTTGTACCTCCATTACCTTAAGCAAACCAACCCCTCAAATGCCTCCACGTGTTTTCATACAGTGCAAACAATGCTCTCATCACTGCATAAAAGAACGAAATATAAGTGCAACACTGTGCCAAACCCAGTACAAATGCAATGTTATCGCTACCACCTAATGGCAGCAGATAACACCAGCATTTGTTAACAGGCTGCTTCCATTTGGAAGGGGACTCTAGTCTCATAATTCAGCAAATAGTTTTACATAAAAGAACTTCTCTAAGAAAAAAATTTAAGTCTCACCCTAACATGGTCTGAAAAAACTGGTGGGCAAAAAGTTTCAAATATTTTTTCTTGCTAGGTTTACGATTATGTAGCATCCTTTCTTTTTATTGTTTATAAGTATCGAATTTTCTCCTCTTCCGTTCACTCCTGTTTGCTCGCTTTCCCTTAACTCCCAGTTCACTCCACAAAAGCAATAGTAACTCTTCTCCATTCACCTTAGCATGGGCATCTTGACACCCTTAACTTTAGTGCATGGACACGCGCCCTCCACCCCCCCCTCCTCATCCCGGATCTGCTCAACTCTCAATTACAGATCTAAAATATTGAACATTTAATCAATGGGTTCCGTCTTTTTTTTAGTATATCTTTAGTACATTTTTAGAAAAAGACCATCTCAGAAACATGAAAGGAAACAGTACTTCCCGGCTGAAAAGCAAGACACCCACAGCCTCCTCAAACGTTCAACTTAGGAGCTAATCAATTGGCCAAGCACAGCGTTGACTAGCCTAGTCAAGCTTAGAACAACCTACGCAGGCTTACTGGACAGCCTTAATCTGGTCACATCGTGGGCTACACATCCATAGTGCATGCTAATTTATGAAGTAATGGTGAAATGGAGTGGACCTAGTCACTACATTGTTGGACCAAGATTATTAAAGAAAAATGGTTTGTGAATTAAACATTTGTGGAACCCTTTGAAGAACAAACATTTATACTGTGAGAAGTGCCATATTCAGTTACATAAAAATTATCTATTCATGGTACAGAGCACCCATTACACATTTGAAACCATAGGTCCTATGATCAGAGAAAGGCACGCTGATCTAATAAATTGAGCAGGAGGCTTACATCGGATGACAAATAGTTAATACAAATCAAAACATATGTAAAAATTAAAACACGACAAGTCACATCTCAAGCAACCATTTACAAAAACCGTGGATTGTACTAGGCTCATTAGTAATGTTTTTGTGCTTCAAACTCCATAAGGCAATATTTACTGGCATTCCTGCTCTTAATACTGGAGCAAAACCAAAGACAACGCAGGAGGAATAGAAAAAATAAGAAAGCACTGGCAATGCCAACAGGCTTAGTATTGATGACAGTCTTTTAGTGTTGCCAATGCTTGTTTAGTATTGTTATCATTTTGGTAAAACATTATTGTTTGGGGATGCTTCCAGGCCCTCGCCAATAAAAAGAAAGAAAAACATTAGTCAAAAGAAAAATATTTTGAGGTATCAAAAAGGACACTGCAGTACTAGTCCCTGGTTCGGAGCTACTTAGTGTGTGGATGTGCTCCCTGGGAAGAGCAGAATTCTGTACCTCTTAGTGAAATTAGCCAAACTATATGCTGTAGTGGGAGGAAATAAAATGTGAATGACACAACAACAGACTAATGGATGAAGAAGACTGGCAGAAAGCCCCTAGGAGTAAAAACAAAATACAAATACATTTTTTTTTTAAAGGATGTATCTATATATATATATAAAAAACTTTACTACACCCTCAAGTACTTGGCTAACGGGAGACCTAAAAAATAACTGAATAGAAATAGGCAATTATGTACAATGATACAGAGCTCTTAAACATCTGAGTTACATCACTGCAAATCCTATTTACGCTTCACATTATGTCATAAATGTGAAATGCTATAATGTCTCGGAAAAGTACAGGCTAATCTAGGGAAAGAGTTTTAATTGCTTCCGGGAGAGGTCACTGTTGGGCCACAACATATCAAATTATTTCTAGCCGGATGTATTGCTTGAACAAGTACTTCCTATATTTAGGTTGACTCTGTAATGTCCGAATTAGCATCTTGCAGTAAAACAGGAACAAGCCTCAAACAATCTTTGACAGGGATCTCCAGATAAATTAACATTTCATGGCTGAATTCCCTACTTCCTAAAAATTCAAAAACCTATTGTGCCCCAAGAGGCCTCTTGCTTTGTGCAAAGAGCTTTTTAGGCTTTGCCTGCACAGAGCTTGGGCTGTGCTTGTGAAATCTATTATATTCAATATAAAGATTAAAAGGGGCTTACATCCTGCCCCCTTGCTTTTCATTGGTTCCTGTGCTCGCCATTCACATTTCCTCCATTTTCATTGGCTGTAGCATGCTATTTCCTGTTGATCTTGTGTGTCTGCTCTTATCAGTTTTCCGAGGCCCAAGTACTCCTCTTCATCCACCGAACTTCTTTCTGAGGCTGCTCTCTTGATGTCGTAACTTACATTTCTTCCACGAGGCTTGAAACGCATCAGTCTCCAAGCTTCGCTTTCAGCCCTGAGCCCTGCCACCAGAGTCCAATTGCTTTTAAAGTACAGAACATCGACGCAATACTACACGCATAGTTCAACTGCCCAAACAACGTACTATCAATGTAATGAAGACTTTCCCAATATAGAAAAATGGCTGCCGATGTGTGCTTTAAATTTGATTTTTAAATAAATTTGGGCTTGTATGATGAACGTGCTACACGTCGCAGCTTGCAGCCCTCACATCCCACCTCTAAAATGTTGTGTTGGGATCCTTTCTCGTGCGATATCATCAGCTCTCTCCTTGCAGCAATATGGACTGGTCTGCATCACGAGCAGTCCGTACTCTGGTCTGAAACAACATTTGTTTTGTTGTTGAATATGTGAGCTTTGATGCCGATATGGACTCGAAATGTGCTACTTTTAGTTGCAGAGTGAGTTAAAGGCTCATGCTGATATTTATTGATCCAAGCCACAAATTCAACGTCCAACCGGGCCAACTCAGCCTTTTATCCCTATGCAGTTGATACATTGAGTACTATAGAAGTGGATCATAGTAACACCTATGCTTTAGTGGTAAGATAGTAAATCTCTTTTAAGTGGTATATAAAGAGAAGCTTAATATCTTATTTATGTAGTTGTGTGTGTCAATGCAGCCACATGATTTCAAGTGTATTGCTTTTTGTTTCTCTGAATTGTTTTTCAGTTTGTTAGTTATTAATTAAGGGAATTTATTCTGCGTGTTGTGGGGGATTTATTGGACTGTTTCAAGCATTTGCATTCAAGAGGATTACACGCACACATTCTTCGCAGCATTACAAACAAGTGTCACATTTTCAGGCTTGAGCAGATAGCCACATAAACAGCTTATTATTAATCACATAAGCGAAACCTAATGCATTTACCAATGCTTGTTCTAATTTAGATATCTGAATTTGTGGAAAGAAAGACCGGTGAAGTGCGCTCTATGCATGGACTTTCCGGATACCCCATTTTGCCTTCTGCTTTTTGTTGATTTATCAGCGATATCAACTCAACTTACGAGTTTGGTAGTTGTTGCATATTCCGATGCCTTTTAGACATTTTTGTCAAGCTTTGCTGAGCTACACCCAAGCATTTTCTTTGCAGTACATTGTCACTCACGGGTACTTGTGCACCACACTGCTGACACTGGTGTGTCCTTGTAGTGCTAGTTCCCTGCCTGGTGGTTTGGAGGTAGGAGCTTGCATGTAAGAGTGGGGTGTATCCCATATGATAAAAGTTCGATATCCTACATAGGAGCCAGAGACGTTCTCTAATCATATTGCAGGAAACTTGACACGAGTTATGCATGCAGAGGTCACTGAAATATGTACACGAGGATCACATACATGCAGACATTTAGATAAGTCCTGCTAGGCGAAATCGGAGAGTACAAGTACTACCTCGAAGCAAAGGAAAAGTCCGACTACGAACTATTTGTTGCGCACTGCCGACTTCAGGATAGCATGCAAAATGATTTCCCAACCCCTCACTCACACAGTTGTAGGGGGAGGGCTCAGCTTTGCTGGTCACTGTGTGATTGGCTCAGAGAGTCCAAACTCCACAAACAAGGCGATCAGCTCTGCTGGTGCTCATTTTAAGGTGGTTCTTGGTTCTCCAGTTGTTGACTGCCAGAAAACAATATCCTAGCACACATGTATCCGAGTCACATGGCTGTTTCAGTTTCAGACTGATTCCACTGACCCCTGCATATTTGTATCATGTAAAGGCAAAGGGCTGGAGGAGTGTGAGAAAGGCCATGGAGTATAATTTGGAGAGTGGCACTAATAAGACCGCAAGAAGAACAGGCAAAGAGATGAAAATAAAGGGTTGCGCACTAATTATGATCCTGGTGACAAGGTTTGTGTGCTTTAATATTAGGATAATATAAGCATACCGTGGCAGCAACTCCTTCAGCCTCAAATAACATTCATAAGGGGCAGGGGTGGTGGATTTTGAGGGAGCATTACAGAATTTCGGGGATGTATTGAGGGCAGTGTGTGTGGGCGGGTGTTGTTTAGGTGTGTGTGCTAACAGCGCAGAAATTTTCACAGACATCAAACCCTAACACATTGCAGTGAACAGCGGGAATTATTAATATGAACAACTAAATAAAGTGGGTTCGTTTCCATAGAATATTTTGGTTTTAAGCAACAGAATTATGCAAAAACATGTGTTACTCTTCCCTTTCCTCCTTCTTTAAACACTCACTTCCTGACCTTTTCATCTATTTTCTACTTTTCCTTGTCCCTTCTGCTCTCCGATGCATTGTATATAATGCACATAATCCCCAGGGGAAGAACTCGGTGCTGTTGGTTTAAGAGATGTGGACATGCTCTTGCACTGGAGGGGTTTAAATTCTTCTCATACTTGATCTCTATCAGGGTAATAGCTTAATTTAGCCCCAGCATGTCGGCATTAGTTGTCTTTCCGTCAAGAGGTCTTATGTTTACTTTCCTAACAGACCCGAGCAGAAGTGCCTGCCTCGGGCTCCTGGGTGCTCTGCTACTAAAGGTCAGGCCCTCAAGAGAACCAGGCAGCTGGGATTTAATTTTAGGCGCAACTGATGGATAAACCTTCCCTCCCAAAACAAAAACCAGCCAATTACCAATCAGTGCACTCGGAATATGAAAGATAAGGCTTTTACACGCCATCAAAAATGATGGTCTCCTTACAGGAACGAGGAGGTAAAACCAAGGCGCATCGAATCCAGGATCTGGCCTTGCCTGAGCATCCAAAGCAACAGGTGAGGCAGTCAGGGCTCCACAGCTTAAAGGGAATCCCAATGATAACATTACTTTTTTGTTTTAACCTACATAAGGGTGGAGATGTCTGGGCCCAAGGAGCATTATTTTTTGTTTTTTCTTTTCAGATTCAAAAATCATAAAAAAACAACACTTTGCGTTTAGTTTTTAAATATGTGCTTTTTCAACTGCATGGGGAAACCGAGCCTCAGCCTGTGAGGCTTCTATGCATCATGCCTCTAAGCAATGTTGGCAGTTGCAATAGGTTTTTCCGAGCACAAAAGGTGCCGGGACTACTGTCACAACGCCTGCCTCACAAGAAGGCAATGACAACCGGCTGTTTTATTGCATAAAAATGACTAAATACAAAGAAAGCCAAGAGGTGTGGCACAGAAAAGTTAAATTAATTTTATTTAATCCTTGTTTTCGTGCTAATTACACGATGAGCCACCTGGATAAATGCCTCATACAGAATCTAACTGTGTCAACCAGAGGATTGTCAAAACACACTTCGGGGCTGATTACGAGTTTGAGGTGCGGTGGCGGTTGGGGACCGCCGCACCAGAGATCTGACAGCTGCATTAGGAGTACGGCGGTCGGACCACTTTGGGACTGCCGCAACTGCAAGGGATCCGCGACCCCTGGTGGTGGCGTGGCAGGCTGGGGAAGCAATATGCATGGTGGTGCCACTGTGGCACTTCCATGCATATTACGAGTTTCCCCACTGCCAGCCTTTTCATGGAGGTGAGCCCGCCATGAAAAGGCTGGCAGTGGGGAAACAAAGGGCCCCAACAGGGGCCCCTGTTGCCCCTGTGCATGGGGGTGCATGCAGGGGGCACATTCTCTGCCCCCTGTGTGCATGCACCCCTGTTCCAGCATGGCATGGACTGCTCAGTCCAAGCCATGCAGGAAGGAAGGAACATGCATTGGTGGTCCAGTATAAATGCAGTTCTAAGGCTCACTTATGAGCCTTTAAACTGCACCGCTGCGGTACCGCCACGCTGCCCACCTGCCTGACCACAAAAATACTCGTAATCTGACGGGTGGGCGGCGGTTGACTTTGGCAGTCCTGAAGCAGTGTGCTGGCGTGGCGTCCCGCTCCAGGACCGCCAAAGTCGTAATAAGGCCCTTGGACAGGAAAGGATACTGGAAGCATATATGGACAGCATCTTGAAGAGCACAGTACAATGGCAAAGGTACAGTCAACAAGTGAGAGATGCACGTGGCGCTTCACAGAGAAGACTTGAACAAGCAATCCTTCCACCCTGCACTGTGCGACGTGTTCTGCTGTAACCAGAGGAAAACGACCTTCAGTGGAGCGGAGGGACTAATGGAATGCATCTCGTTGGTGTGCGAGTGTACTTGCCAGGACTGAGAAACTACTTTTGCTACTGACAGCACTGGCTGTATGCACAGTGAGGAACCTCTTTGCTACATCACTAACGCCGTAACGTAATGGACAAGACATAGTGCAGGCATCCTCGAAATGCCATGGACCTGTATTAATCACATGAGCGCTCACAATAGACACCCAAAGCGGTCTTTAGCCAGATGATAAAAACTAAGCAAGAGTTTCAATCAATAGACCAGCCATTGAACGGTGCATGGACAATATGAACCAGTGAATGAGTCTTTCTTGCAAATAACACTTCCAAAACAGGAATGGCACTTTGGAGATCACAGAACATTAAAGCAAAGTGTGCCAGAAAGTTCGCTAATAATCTGGTGCTGGGCAACGCAAGCAGACGCAAAGCAATACCACCACCACCACCACAAGAAACCGAAAACGAAATAAAGGGTGATGGCTTACTGCAGTATTGCCTAAGAGAAGGATTATAATACAATATATATACAGCAGAAAAGCAAATGAACGTTGCTTAAATGCAACAAAATACAGCAAGATCAACAGTGTGGATGTAGTCAGCCGCATGGAGCGCAACAACATAAAAACCTGTTAATTGAATAAAGTTGCAAATAAATTAAAAACAAAGAAAACGGCAGCCGGCACGAGTAGTGATAACGACCACTGAAGTCAGCATCACACAGCATAAAAGTGTCCACAGGCATGATCACGTCTGTAGCTGTACACCTATTACCCCCAGGTCCCTTATGTCCTCGTCCCATTCATTGACAATGTGGAGATAACCATCTCCCGACAGAGAAAAAGAGCAGAGGCATGCTGGGACCCTAATACTGCCCCTCCCACCGGGAGTACATAAGCAGTACTTACCCAGCATCCCGCCTGTTCTTTTTTTCTGTCTGTCGACAGAATGGACGTGGTGTTGCTGGTGCTGCTCCTGCTGGGCTTGAGTGGCGTTCTTTTCTGAGGATCCTTTCCCCCCGCCCGGCTGCCTGGCTGTGCGGGGTTTTCCTGGGCTGTCCCCTGGCCTGCCGGGCTTGCTGGGTGGCATGCCTGTTCCTGGCCGGTGAACCTCTTGGCCGGCCGGCCCTTTGTGGCTGGTGCATGCCCTCCCGGGTGCTTCCGGGTTGCCTGCGCGTCTTCCTTTGGCTGGGCCGGTTGGAGGACGCTCCGCATTTGCAGTGTTCCTGGCTTCGCGCTGTTGGAGTGGGGGCCTTGCTGCTGGTGGTGTTCGGCCCCCTCTCCGGGTGAGTCCCGCGTAGCGGATTTCTTTACACTTCCTGCGAGTGTACCTGATGCTTCCTTGTCTCCGCGGCCTTGGGGGAATCCGTGGTGCGGGGTCCGTGTTTGGTTGCTCCCATGAGACAAGCCAAGCACCTGCAGGTTGTGTCTCACTGGAGTTTCAGTTCAACCAAGTGTTCTTTCCTCCACTTTCTGCTTTGGGGAATATGTATGACACTGGAGTGGAAATGAACTGAATTGAGCATTCTTTGCTCCACTGATTCCGGGAGTGCTGTGATGATCCGTCCACATTGCGAATCGCACTGATTACGGCGCTTTCTCCTTAGAGTCCAGGCGGACTCGGCAGCTTGCTGTGACGGCGGATTTCGGTCTGTCGGCGGCTTGTCCTGCTCGCTGTGTCTGGCTCCTGGCGGCTACGTGTGCACTTTCGTGGGCTCACTGTGGTGCCGTTCACATCCCTTGGGTTCCACATTCCGTCCCACCCAGCGGAGGTGTAGTCACTAGTTGCTACACTCAGCATTGGTGGCGCAACAGCTGGCACGGTGTTGTGTTGCCTTTATTGTTGCTTTGTTTATGCTGCCCTTGTGCAGCCATGGTGGTCCGACGTGCTCATGGGGCATTTGGCGGGGGACTCCCTGTCTTTCTTTGTCATGGGCTTCCTTATGCGGGTGTTCAGCGTGGCATCTCGATGCCTGTGCGGCCTGGTGGCATGTGGAGGCTTGCTTCCTTGCCTATGGTATGTCTTTGTTTCCGCTGACACTTGTATGTCTGCCTCCTTCTCTCACGGCTGGAGCGGCCGCCTTTGGGGCTGGTGCCGCCGGGGCCATGGAGCTGGGGCCACGGCTAGTGTCTCGGGGTCGGCTGTGATTCTGGGTGGGTCACTTGTTCTCCCCGCGCCTGCCGGGCGCTTGGTTGTGTCCTTGCGCGACAGGGCTGGTGCTTCTGTGCGGCGCTCCACTTTCATTTGGGGCGGGTTGGCGCTGTGTATGTCTACCAACCCTTACGACTCCTGTTTTGGTGCCGAGGCGTCCTTCTAGGGGTTCCGGCGTGTGCTGTGCTGGTGCGCTCCTTCCTGGGGTGCTCTTGAGCTCTCTGTTGGCCTGGCTGCTGTTCTTCGCCTGGCACGGTGGTGCTGCGGTGTTGGGGGCTGGTGGATGGCAGCGTGCTGCCCTGTGCAGGCTGTGTTTGCTGTGACATGCTTCTGTTCGAGCCACCTGGGTCACCGCCCACTTCTGTTCTGTGGTTCGTGTGTGTTTGCTTTCTGGTTGCTGTTCCGTTTTCCTGGGGCACTGTGCTTGGCTTCTGCCTGTCGCGGGCGTGCTGCAGAGTTCTTGGGTTGCCGTGGATTACTCTGCTGTATTTTGCCTGTTGGCGTCTTGTCCTGCTGGGCCTGCCTTGCTCGGACTCTGGTTCTCTGTGTCCCTCGCACTCTGGGCCCTTCTCTTTATCCTGGTTTCCTCCTCGTGGGCCGGTCTGGCTTCCTCTTCCTTCTGGTTCTGGCCCGGTTCTTCTGGAGCCGTGGATTTTGTCGGACATGGACTTCCTTGCCCGCTGGGGTGGTTGTTGCTCCCGGCTTGGCCGGCCTTGCTGCTGGGGGGCATGGGTTCGTGCCTCCGGTCCTATGCTTCTGGGGGCTTCCAGGGGCTCTGTGATTGCATGTTCGCTCCCTGCTTACCTGCTCCCGCTGGGTTGCGTTCTTTTCCGCACGGAGGGTCGTTCTGCTGCGTGCCCACGCCCCTGGGTGGGTCGTTGGGTTTCCGCTCTGCTCGGCCTGCTCCCTTTGTGTGCGAGCTGTACGGCCTCTGTTTGGCTGCGTGGGCCTTTGGCCTTCGGCCCTTTGCTTCTTCAGCTCTTGCTGTGTCGCTGTTGCCTGGTGGTTGGATCTCTGCCTCTTGCTAGTGGGTTGTGTGTTCGCTGCCCGCGGCTCCCCCCTTCTGCGCTCCTGTTCTCTGCCTGTTGCCTTGCTGCTCTGTTCCGGCGGAGGGCTGGTGTCCTGATCTTCACTCTGGAGGCTGGTCCTGGGGCCTGGGCGGTTTCGTGGCCTCTGTCGCGGCCTGCTTCCCCTGCTGTGCCCTGGGTGGGCTCCGGGGTTGCGGTTTCTGGCTTCCGTGGTTTCCTTGGCATGGTCCTTGTGTTTCCCTGCTTTTGCTGCGGCCTGCGGCCGTGTCTCCCTGGCCTCCCCTGTCCTGGCTTGTTCGGTGCTCGGGCGGGTTGGGCCTGGTTCGTCCCTGCTTGGGACTCGGCCTGTGCTTGCCGGGTGCTGTGTGTTTCCACTTGGTCTTCCCTCCCGGCCTTTGGTTGTCCTTGCTGGGTGCTGTTCGGGCCCTTCTCCTGGGATTGGGGATTTCCTCCTTTGCTGAGCAGCTGTCTCCGGGTTCAGTCGGTGGTGTTGCTCGTTCTGTGGTTTCTCCTCCTGCTGCCCCTGTCTGCTGGTTGCTTCTACCTCCTACCTGTCTCCTCCTTTTCTCTGGCTGGTGTGGTTGGGCTCTGGCTCTTCCTTTCCTGGGCGGTGCGGTTTGTTCTGCTGCTTGTTCTCCGGAGGAGGGGGGCCTTGTTGCTCCGGCACTCTCACGGCCTGGCTGTTGGCTGTGGGTTGGGTTTTTTTCCCCGGTATGCCGGGCGCCCAGGTTGGTTGTTGTCCTGCCCTGGGGCTTCGCCTTGGGCTGGGGTGCGTTCTGTGTGGCGGTTCGCTGCTTTGGTTCCCTTTCTGGTGGTCCCTGGGGGTTCGGGGTTCGTGCCCCGGTGGTTCCCCTTGTTTGGGGGTTTGCCTGGGTTCCTGTTGCTCCCTGTGGGCTCCTGGTCTCCTCCCCGTCGTTTGGCGGTGTCTGGGCCTGCCTGGTGCCTGGGTGGGGGCTGCTTGGGTTCCCTGCTCCTGGGGGCTTTTCGGCCCCTGTTGGTCGCCTTCTTCGGCCCTCTGTCCAGGCCTGTGCGCTGTGGGTTTCGGGGCGTGGCTCCCTGGTGGTGTCTGCTTTGCCCTTGTGTGCCCTTCTGGACCTGCTCCTGCCGGCTGTTCTCTTCCCGGGCTTGCTTCACCTCTGGTTGGGTGTCCGCGTTTTTTCTGCCTGGTTCGGTCGGTTTCCTTGGCTCCTGTTGGGCTTCGGGGTCCCCCCCGTTGCCCCGGTGCTCCTCCTTTGTTGGCCCTTCTTGTGGCTTTCCGTTTTGTTTGCCGCTGGTCTGCGTCTTGCCTTTTCCGGCCTGTGTGGGGCCATGGTTTTCTGGGTTGGCGTGTCCTAGTTGCCTCCGGTCACTCCTGCTCTGCCGATTTTCTGGCGCTTCTGGCGTGGCCTCCGGTTGCGCTTCCTGGGCTGCTCTGGCTCTGCTGTGTCTTCTGTGCCGGCTCTGGGGTGTGTTTTGCCTGGTGTCCTCTGTCCTGGTGCTGTTGTCCTGCCCGCTCCTCTCTTCCCTGGCTCCCCCGGGTGCTGTTCCTGGAGTGTCTGTTGTTTGGCGGGCCCCTTCTCCTGTCGGGGTGCAGTCCTGTGGTTTTTGTCTTGCCTCTGTGGTTGCTGGTTGTTCGGGTTCGGTGCTGCTTCTTCCTCTGGCTTCTCTGCTTCCTCCGGTTTCCGTTGGGGCGGTTGCCTCTGTTTGTTTTCTTCCGGGCCTGCTGTGTGGTCCGGCGGTTGTGGGCTTTGGGCCTCTGTCGGCCTCCCCCTGTGCTCTGCGTGGGCTTCTTCCGGGCTGGTGGGCTCTGTGCTCCCTGGGGTCTTTTCCACTGCTCCTGCTGTGGTTTGGTGTCCGGCCCTGGTTCGGTTTGAAGCCTTTTTTGTCCTTGTTGGGGTTTGGTCCTGCGGGCTCTTTGGGCCTTGTACAGCCTGGTTCCGGCTTTTGTGGCTTTGCCCGCTCCTGGGCTCTCGCTGTGGCTTCTCCTGCTGGGCTGGGTGCTTTGTGGTTGTCCTTGGCGTCCCTGGTGGTGCTGTTCGTTCTTTCCTGGGGCCTGGTCCGTCTGTGTTTCTCTGGTTGGCTGCCTCCTTGTTGGGCTGTGGCCTTCTGTTCTCCTTGGCTCGGTTCCGGTCCTGGGTTTTGTCCCTTGCTGGCCGGTTGCCTCCTGCAGTTCCCCCCTTGTTTTTGCTCCCTCGGGGTGCTCTCTCTTGGTGGGGTTTTTCCTGGGTGTGCTGGCTGGTTCGGAAGGCCGTTTTTTTTTTTTCTGCTTTGGTATTCTCCACATTGTCAATGAATGGGACGAGGACATAAGGGACCTGGGGGTAATGCTCTATTACTTACCGGTAATCTTCATTACTCCGGGTCCCGTTGTCCTCGACCCATTCATACGCCCCTCCCTCCCTCCCGGGCGGCTGGCCTTCCTGTGTGGGCTTGGTTTTACAGGCGGGATGCTGGGTAAGTACTGCTTATGTACTCCCGGTGGGAGGGGCAGTATTAGGGTCCCAGCATGCCTCTGCTCTTTTTTTCTGTCGGGAGATGGTTATCTCCACATTGTCAATGAATGGGACGAGGACAACGGGACCCGGAGTAATGAAGATTACCGGTAAGTAATAGAGCATTACTAAGACTACAAAAAAGTGCATTATATGCAGTGTTGTCTTACAAAAAGTAAGGTCAAGGTCACTAAAAGTCAAAATCCCCTACTATTTAGGCTCGACACTCAGAACTGATGAGAAGGGGAGACTATATGCAGGCTTCTGTAAAGAAAATGTAGACCTACAGGAAGGAAAGTAGGTGTTGTGTGCCCGGTCAGTTGATTTTTTTCCCGCTCTTTGATATTATTTTCATGGTTTCTTGAGTTTATTGCTCCAATGAGTGAGAGGGTCACTATCACTCAAGACTGCTGTGAGTGAACGATGACTCCATATTGAATGAGGTACCCCTCCACGCAAGATAAGGAACAGACACAATGTACAGTTTGCCTTTTGTCATTCAGGTAAAGGTGTTGTGATAGGGTAAGGGAGTGCTTTGGAAGCCCCTGTCTTGTATCACCATCCTGGGTGGCTGAGGGAGGAATGGGTGTGATATCTGAGCATGAAGTCAACAAGTCCTACAGTGTGTCTTGGGTAGAGTTCTTAAACTGCTGATTGGTCAATTAGAGCCCATGGAAGCCACTTACTAGATGGCAGAGTAAAGCACAGCATGTGAATCTAGAAGAGATGTCATGCTGTAAAACACTTATTTGGAGGGGGTGAACAACAAACGTAAGACTAGTCTCTACAGTCTTTACACATACGAAGTAGGGCATGGGTTTCCATCAGAAAGAACCTAGGAGGTGGCACGGCGGGGCATTTTAAGTACACCGCTGATCATTATGTGCTTTCGGTTTGTATGTATTTATGTGTGTATGGGGTATCTGCAAGGATGAACCACACCAAAAAGCAGCAGAGCGCAGTACAATGGCAAAGGTAGAGTCAACAAGTGACTGGAGTGGTAGTTGGGTTGTGGGAGCAGCAGTAGACTGACTGAATCATGATGGGGGGGGGAAAGGGGGCCCTTAAAGAGGCACGTCTTCAGCTCTTTCCTCAATTGAAACAATGACTGACTACCGCGAGAGGGTCGCGTCCCATTTATCCTTTCATGACTTGGTATTTGGCCATATTTTAGCAGTATTTTGTGATACTGTTGGATGTTATATCGGACACTTCTCTGCCTTTGCTGGGATTTTTAAAGTACATCTTAATTGGCTCTATACGCATATTATTATTGCTACATTATATCAGAGTGGCAGTGACAACACACCATTGACTGGACTGGATTAACAATGTAGGGGAGAGGAGTTGGCCTAACGGCTAGGGCGGTCGACCTCGAATCTGGGGAACTGGGTTCGAGTCTCGGCAATGACGCTGAACATCCTGTGATTCTGGGTAAATCACTTAATCTCCCCGTGCATAACAAAAAAAATGAATGTGTCCTCATGTAATGCAACTGGTGCTATGTAAAGCGCTCTGATACCCGATTCGGGTCAAGTTCGCGCTATATCAAACTCTGTACAATACAACAACAATAAAACGTACGGACTAAAAAGATGACAGACCAAGTAAACACGTAAGCAAAAAAAAAACGGATTCCCGGATAGAGGACCTAGTCAGGGTGAAGTTTGACCCCAAGTCAAATTGAAATGGAAGGTCAGGTATATATGACAAGAAAGAACAAATGCTTTCTTGAGTCCCCTCACTCACCAGGGTTTCCCACCGGTGACATGCTTCATCATTGGGGTCCTCTCAATCCGCTGCGGATTGAGGCGTGCTTCGACTTACGAAATTACGTAGGAGCACTAAGAGGCGACTATGTGTGGTGCAATATTTGGTGGAGTGGATAGAAAATCTAAAAATACCTGGCTAGTGGGCGAAAACACTTTATTCTAGCTCCTAGTCGGTATATTAAAAACAGGGGTACTAGACAACGATGTAACCATATGTAACCATAATGAGTTAAAAGTCTCTAGTGTTTGGTCAACATGTTTCGAGCCTCCCCACGGCTCTTCCTCAGGACCACACAGGGGCCAGCCCTATGCGTTCCACTCCTAAGTGACCTAAAAGTGAGGTAAATAAATAGTTAAGTGAGAAGTGATGTGTACACACCTACTGTGTGTGCACTATAATACATACGATTTTAATTTAATTGATCGTAGTATCTGTAGAAGATAAAACAGAACAATGTTAGCCATACATCAGCCTGCCAGGGCACTGGCAGGTATGGAACTGCATGCAGCACACTGCGTCTAGAACACATTTAATATAGTTCGTTATGCGTGAAATAACATCGTAGTCTCCAAATAAAAACTATGATCCACGGTATTATGATGACCGAATATTTAAGGGCAAACAACGCCCCACGAGGTTTGATAGTACGGAATGAGCCTTTCATCTTCCAGCAGGATAAAACCTTCAAAAAGGACTGGTCACTCACTTCCTGGCACTGTACCAGGGACTAGTTAGTGCTGATCATAAAAACTGCAGCACGCCTGTCCGATAAGATGAAGGAAGAAATACAAACTTTGGAAATACAACTGAAATCGTACCAGACCGTGACAGAGCTGAAAAAGCGATTAGAAGAGCTGAATAAAACAATGACGGACTTTGAGGTGACCCTCAAAGACACAAAGTATCAAAAATTCAAGAAAGATCAGAAATCCTTTTCACATGAAAAGGTTTACCCCTACATAAGGGAAGACTATATTGCATCTGGCAGGAACCCAGGCTACAACTCAGACACTGACGGCTCGGATACTGGTTCTGACAATTCAGAATCAAATTACAGCCGGAACAACACCAACAGGAATCGCCGCAACGGGAGAGGACGATCAAGGACCAGGGGAGGATATGGATGGCCCCCCCTCCAAGGACCATCACCATACAACATGCCACAACCTTTCTTCTATCCACCACATTTCCACCAACAACCTTTCCAGCATCAGCCATATCCATATTGGGAACAAGGACAGCTTGTGTGGTCCTGAGGAAGAGCCGTTGGGAGGCTCGAAACATGTTGACCAAACACTAGAGACTTTTAACTCATTATGGTTACATCGTTGTCTAGTACCCCTGTTTTTAATATACCGACTAGGAGCTAGAATAAAGTGTTTTCGCCCACTAGCCAGGTATTTTTAGATTTTCTATCCACTCCACCAAATATTGCACCACACATAGTCGCCTCTTAGTGCTCCTACGTAATTTCGTAAGTCGAAGCACGCCTCAATCCACAGCGGATTGAGAGGACCCCAATGATGAAGCATGTCACTGGTGGGAAACCCCGGTGAGTGCGGGGAATCAAGAAAGCATTTGTTCTTTCTTGTCATATATACCTGACCTTCCATTTCAATTTGACTTGGGGTCAAACTTCACCCTGACTAGGTCCTCTATCCGGGAATCCATTTTTTTTGCGTACATGATTGAAAGGAGGTTGGACCTAGCCTAATACCCTCTACCTCCCCCTGTTTTTGAAGTGAGACCAAGTAAACACAACAGAGCTGTGGTATTCAATCGAATAGCTAGAGGGTGTGAATAGCCGAATAGTTTTGTTGCTTAACATCAACTTTAAGCCATGTTCGGTAGTTAAGCATCTAAGAAACCCCCAGGAATTGAATATCCTCTTTTAATGGCTTCCCACACTGGGTCCTGCGGGTTTCCAGAAAAAGGCCCCATTACTGAGATGAAATTTACGGCTTGAAATCAGCAGGAACAGTTCTGGCAAAGTTAACTTCGGCTTCTCAGTGCCGTCGAGAGAGACTGAATTCCCCGCAGCACGGATCCCACTCCATCTGCTCTCTCCAGGTTGTCAGTCACTGTCTTACTGTCTTGCTCGGGGAAGGGCGGGTGGGGGGCAGAAGGGTGTTGCATTTGGACCAATAACTCAGGTTTACTACTTCCAGTTAGAGCTGACAGTGTACTCATTCTGATTAGGTCACGAAGGGGGCAGCTGAGCCGGAAGGCATGTACATGTCTGCTCGAATTTACCAAGCCCTAAATTCTAACTTTACGCACAGAGTTGACATATCCAAAGGTTAATCACTTCGAGCCAGCAAGGTCAAAAGGATACTGAAACACAAGCCTCGTTTTAGTTAGAACACAATTTGTTTGTACCATTAAAGAGATCAAAGCTATCAGTTCCTCCTTGCATAAAGTGGACAGTACCTGGTCTGTCCTTCCAGGTCCACGTAGGCGCTGTCAGAGGCGGAGACTGCTGGGTCTATGGTCTTTTAGTCTGTGCTTTGGTCTGGCTTACAGACAGCGCCAGTCTCACTTCTTTCCAAAAATAATAATAAAAGCGCAAACATGTATCAAACATGGGCTTCTAATCCGCACTCTTCATCCACTTCATCTATTGGCGGTCTTGACCCGAGAGTGATTGCATTGTGCCTGATCATATGTACACAGCCACATGAAAAAGTGCACTTCAGTATCAAGGCTGCTGAGCTTGAGCTGCTGGAAGACTACTTTATTTTTATATATTTATTTTTTATTTGAGCATACTGCATCTGTCTGCAAACAAATAAAACAAGCATTGGCAAAACCAAGAAGTCTCGCTTTGGGACCTGCTGGCTTTGGCAACAATATTTAACCTTGCTGTACAGCATTCTAATGCTGTGCAGCATGGTAAAAAACCTGATGCAACGGTCTCATCATTATGATGGCACGTGCACCATGCGTGCACAATGCATGCACTCGCCTCTAAAATGATGCAAGTTTTTTTCTTTACTAATTTGGATCAGTAAATAAAAAAATAAATATGTATCAAAAAAGCGTCTTCTTTTTTGAAGTGACGATGGAAGGGGATCAAGACAGAGGGCTTGGGTGGGGGACGCAGCACGGAAAGCCGGGGTGATGGGAAGCAACACGAAGGGTGCAGGTGAGGGAAGGGGTGGGGTGGGGAGGAGAAGCAATGGATGAGAGAAGGACGGCATGTGTGGGAATCGCAACATGAAGGGCAGAGAATAGAAGCAACGGGTGAGTCAGCAATGTGGAGCAGGTGGAGGAGAAGAACGCAGATGAGAAAGCAATGGGGGATGGCACTAGAGCACGTGCAACATGGGACAGGAAGAAGCACACGGGTGACAATGAGCAACATGGAGTGTAGGGGGAGAGATCAGACAAGAGAGACAGTAGGAAAACACATGTACACTTGTAGAGTGCTTACCCGAAAGAAAAAAGTAGTGATTGAAAAGCAAGCAGTGGAATCACAGAAGCCAGCCAATCAAGCGATGGTAAAGAGGCTATAGTCCATGGGAAGGACAAACTCAAGATTGACAAGCTGGGACAAAAATAGGAAGCAAGCAAATGAGTGACCGGAAAGCCAACCAATGATAAGCAACAGGCAGGCTCAGAGACAGTGTATGCCCTTGGTAAGCTCACAATATGTCTCAAAACAGAAAAACTATTGCATTGATGCTAAGGCCAGACATATTGGCTTTGCCAGTGCTTGGTTAGTTTCTGCAATATTGGCCACAAGCGGGCAGAGCGGAGCCCAGTAGGTGCAGTAGAGGGTAGAGACCCGTGTTAAAGGTTTGACTACAGGGCCAACGCCCATACCTCCTGTCCCCGTGGGGCTGGATTTTCCCAATTCTTGGGTCGGACCAGAAGTGGCAAGTATTACACTGCCAGGGTATGCTGTGAAATTGCATGCTACACACAATAAAGAAATCACGGAATTAGCCATGTCACTGGGGGAATGTTACACATATGATTCAACCCTGACAAAAGCCCAGGACCTTTTTAGGCCTGTGAGAGTAGGGCTGAAAAGTGTTGGTTGAGCAAGGGTCAGAAAATCCTGCATTCACTTCCATAGTTTAGATTTTATTGTTCCCATTCACTCTGCAAATAAAGGGATACCTTGGAGTGGGTGAGGGATTTTTATCTTTTAGTTACACCCCCTAGTCCGTTGACTTCTAAGAGCTCCCTGGAACATGGTTGAGCCCACTCTGACCTTCAGGAGTCAGGGTGAATCCGATGATGAAGCATGACACTAATAGAGCATGTGAGGGTTTCATACATAAAAAAAAGGGAATTTTTCCTTTCCCACCGCTAGTGGGTGGTGTCTAGGTGTGGGAGGCCTTTCTTCTCATCACATTAAGTGTCCTGAGATCAGAAGGGATACTCTTTATGTAATAGTAGTTTCTGGCATAAACAGCTGACAAACTTAAGCCAATAAAGTAAACGTCTCAATTTGTTGCTATTGTTTCTCACTGTATTTGTGTTGAATTGTTACACAGGTGTTTTAAACAGAGCTTATTAACTGTGTATTAAGTTTAAACGCCTATTATTTATGTCTCCTCAGAGCCAAACTTTACCCCTTTAAGGGGTGTTGTGGTATCTTCTAAATCCGTGCGGCCGGGGATGCTCCCTCAACCCTCCATAGTCTCTGTCAAGACATAGAAAATCTCTACTACAAGCAAAAGAGGCGGAAGAGCATCCAAGGATCCTGCGACCAGCAGCCTGTGTCATGGCGCCAAGCACCGTCCACGTGCGGCACGTGGTTCTAAGGGAAACCTGCATTCTTTTTATACATTTAAAATTAATAATCAAACGATATAGCTGCATGTGATGCTTGGGCTGAAAACATGGTCACAGGTACTGAAGGGGAAACTGGTCAAGTTGCAACAACACTAAACGGACATGGCGACAAGAGTATACGAAGGGCTCTGGATGAGTGAGCTGCAACAGGCATACAAGCAAGGTTCTGGACAACACCTTCCTGAAGCAGGTATTCTCTTGCTTATTTAGACTGCACTGTGTCCCCAGCTGTACACTGATATCACACACACACACACTTTACTGTACCCTCTTGTTATGTTACAAGAATATGATGCATAGCACAGATTGGCAGGCTTGAAGTGAGGACATTGGACCATTCATAGGCACATGCAGACAGGGCCGGACCAGGGAACCAAAAGGAGAATTATGTATTGATGTGTTTGCAACCCTGTGCTTGTATTGGCGAAACCTTCTAAAAAGATTTTAACGCTCAAATTAGCCAAGCGATATATTGGTGTGTTCTCATAGTGTGAAAGGCTTAATCATAAATTCATAATTCCGCCTCCTTTGAAGTTGAGAGTCTGAAGCCAGTTTGTGGTATAGCCACAATTTCTGGGCTGTCTAGAGAGCGTGTACATACGGGCTGAGTGTCAGCTGCTGCGTGGCTCCCGGAGGCTCAGGGAACCAGTGCCATGAAAGTGAAGTAGGTCAGCTGGTGCATGAGTGTGCTAGACCAGCATATACATTCGGCTGGTCATGCAGATAAAGCGGTCATACGTGAGGTAGAGCTGCAGACGGGGATACACGTAGGGCGGCCCGAAGTATGAGAAATACAGTGTTCATGTACAGGTCAAAACATAATACAGTAGAAAGGGGTTTATGAAGCAAAAAAGGCATAATAAAGAGAGATTAGGATGATGTTGACGGCAGCTGCGGAATATTTCTCATACAGAAGTCTTTCAATGTGTCATAAACTGAGAAGAGAGGAGCAATCATCAGGCTACAGGACTGGGAGGTGGAAGGCTGACGCACCGTGGAGGCTGGACCATGGCCAGGTGTCAGCAGGGAGGATGGCGCCCCTTCAATGCCTCTCCTCCAGGTGGGGATTCTGCTTCGGTAGACAGCTGGAGTGCTCAAAGAGGCACTTCAACATACAGAGGTAGGAGTACCTAAAGAGTGGGAACTCAAACCGTAGCTATAGTTATGGAAAGTAGTTCAGCATGAGTTATGTGCACTAACGGAGTGGCTGGAATGTAAACAGCGCCTTCGTGATACGGGCTCATTTTGAGCAAGGAGGGACACTGACACCAGGCAAAATGAAACCTCTCTTTAAACACCTGGAACTCTTGCGCAGTATACATTTCATTCTTGCAAAATTCACAAAATGCTGCAAAATGTAACACTTTTTCAGTATTTCACTTACCACATGCAACCATTGGGGATATTTTACTGTATTTCTTTGCATGTATCCGAGGTTGGTGCAGGTGAACATAGTAACTGGCCAATACAACCTCTTGCCTACTACATTACTACCTTACAATACTGTATGTGATGATGTCTCAGGTACTGTGAGTCAAATGAGGAGCATTCAGTAGTTTCCTCAAGTGCGGGAGATAATGTGTTTCTCGTTACTTGACTCAATCTGAGTATGCAGCTGAATTTATTCACTTCACTGCATGAAACACAAAAAAGATCATACATGACCACTCATATCTGTTTCTGCTCACAGACCACGCATCTTTTTATCAAGCAGGAACACAGGATAAAGGGGTCAATGTATTCACCAACCTTCATAAATACTGATGATGTGGGGATGGCTGAGGGACGACATGATCTCAATCTCCCGTCTGATGTGCACCATATCTTGTTCATCCCTGATTTTGTCCTTACGGATTGATTTTATGGCAACCTGAAAAAATGTGTGAAATTAAACATCACTTTGAGAAATTAACAAATGACCACCATCAGTTTGTAGAGCTCTTCAAATAAACATAGTCCGTCACTGCTAACATTAGCCATGGTGGGTGACTAGATATTCTACAGCTTGATTTCTATGTTCAACAAACAAGTTAGACTAATATATGGTAACATCGCTCATTGAGAGCTGCATAACAAACATCAAGCTATGCTACGTTTTACAGCATGACTGCATCAGTACTTAGCTCAGAGTTACAGCGACCGCATTCTGCCACGATAACATCTATAGGACCCAAGCAGTGGATATTTTGTTAAAAAAAAGTGCTGGGGCTCTCGTCAGGAGGCAGCTTGCACCAGCCATTTCTCCTGTTATCGCCGCCTAAAACAGAACCAACTAGTGGGCCGAGGATGTGATGTAATGGCCAGAGCTGCAGACTTCAGAGCTGGGAAACCAGATTCGAGTCTCGGCGTCGGCTCAATATCCTGGGATTCTGGGCAAATCACTTAATCTCCTCGTGCCTACCAAAAATGAGTGTCCTTAACTAATGCTCATGAAACTATACCGCCGGTGTTGATGATTAAGTGCCGGTGCTGAGCACCGGAAACCACCGGCTCAAATTAAGCACTGGGCCCCAGTGACCAAGGGAATCTTAAATCTGTACACGGTAGAAGTGCTACTGCTCACAAGTGCAGACGGATACGTTTTCATTTATTCACAAACCTAAGCAATAGTACACCTGGAAAGCTGCGCCAGTCGCAGCTTTTCAGGTATGGTGTTGTATTAGCCATGGAATTGTTGTAAAGGCTGATATTACCACAATGTTTAATTGTCCCCATGGTTGTAGCCCGATGTGCAGATGTGTTATATTCTATTCTATTTGCCCTCACAATATTTATAATAGATTGATCCATTCCACCCCACGTGTACTGTCACCCTTGGAACTCTGGGAACCAGGAGTTCTGTGTGACAGTTGGAGCGGTTAGGCTGCTATGAAGAGAACTTGTCAGGGGCGGCTCCTCCATTAGGGCGGAGGAGTGTCGCCCCACTACTTTCTCACAGTGCGAGAAGCAGAAACATAAAATGGTATTTTAAATACCATTTTATGTTTCTGCTTATTGCACTGCGAGAAAGCAAAAGGATATGCCTGGTTGGGGGCGGGCGGGTTGGAGAGGAGTGAGCAGAAGGGTATGCCTGGTTGGGGGTGGGCGGGTCGGGGAGGAGTGGCTTGCCCAATGCATGCAGCCTACATAGAGAAAATGGCCTCCCCATAGGCGCCCACCAATCACAACGCTGCCTTTGCAGCGTTGTGATTGGCTTAGGGGAGGGTGCCTGCCTGTGGCTAATTCCTGTTGGGAAAACGCGGGACTCGGCCAGGAGCGGAGGCGGTGTGGTACCAGGTAAGGTACGTTTAAAAAAAAATTTAATTAACCCCCCACCCCCCCGCGCGTACCCACGCGACCCCCCCACCCGCGAGTCATGCCGGCCGCGACTGGAACTTGTAGAGCCTGTGAACACCTGGCCTTGTGTTTATCTACCTGAAAAAAATCTCAGATCGAGGTGTCCTCTTTCACAACACTCTGAGCTGCACGGAGGACAGCAATCACTTCGTCGCCCCGGACTGCTGCTGAGCTCAAGAATTCTTTTTTCTTATCCACGGGGAGGATGAATTTTCCCTTTTGTAGAAACCCCTTCCCACCCCACAAGGTTTAGATGTGTTATGTTCCCCTTTACCCCCTGAAAGGGGTATTACTCCAGCCCTTTACTTAGAGTGAGAAGGGGTCAGAGAGGGGGGCGTAAATTCCACCAAACGGACAAGTCTGAGGACGTTCACAAACTTTCAAGGTAAGCCACGCCTTCCGGCACCCACCTCCCATCCAATGCTTGGGGTTTACTAATGTGTAATTACATGCAGCCGTGCTGCACAATTACACGGTAGTAAATGCTAGGTATCCCTTTGTGGTACCTGCCCGGAGTACATGGAACCACGTTCACCCATAAAAGTAGCTTGACACCTATAAATGGTTTCGTGAATCGGGCCCTCCACGAGAGATTTGGAATGATTTGCCAAAGAGGTCAAACTGGAAAGGAGAAAGTCAAAGATGCCTCTTAGTTTTTAACCATGTCCAAGAGTGTTCACATTTCAGAAGTCATCACAATAATACTGTTTGTGTCACAGTCCAGTGAACTGGGTCACTGCTGGACGTGGGGGTAGAGAGAATGTTTTAGGTTTGAATAAGAAACGGTGATAACTGATGGAGTACTTTCACAAAAGCTAAGTCGTCTTACGAAAATGTACCAACTCATCCCTTTCCAAACTGCTGCAAGCGGTCTGTATTTGCAGGAACAGTGTCCTCGCCTGGAACTTGTCCACCTGGACGTACCCACCGATGCCAACAAGCAAGGCTAATCCAATAAGAGGTACATTTGTGCCAAAAAAGTGAGTTTAGCATCACATCTTTTTTCTGCTTTCCCCAAACGAGTCACCTATCAGTGCCCACAGTCACACATGTGGGCTAACTGTACGTTTCTTAAACTGGATAATCAGATAGAGCACAACCACATGGAGCACGTGTTTGTTAAACATGGACATCAAATAAGAACTGAGCTGAGCTGAAAAGCAGTCCCTGATCATACATCCCTGATAGGTTCAGGAAACGTGAATTGCAAATAAAACTAGTCCTTTTCTATACTCTGCATACCAGTCAACAAAAACCCATGGTAAGTGTTTGGTGAAGTCCTAAACCAATCATTAGCAGAGACCGTCAGTGGTGCGGCCCACAATTGCAGGCCCAGTCCAAAAACCAACCTACAACAAGCATTGGCAAACCCAACAGGTCTCGTATATGCAAGAGCTATTGGCTTTGCCAATATGTTTTGACCATGTTGTACACCAGCGTTGCTGCTGTTCAGCATGGCTAAAAGTTAGTGGGGTAAAAGAGAGTTGAGTGTCGTAAAGTGGAGTGGAGTGTCATGGAGTGCCATAGAATAGAGTGGTGTAGAGTGTTGTGGAGTGTCGTGGAAGGAGTAGAGTGTTGTAGAGTGGAAGGGCATAGAAAGGAGTAGATTTAAGTGGAGTAGAGTGTCAGAGTGAAGTAGAGTGTTGTGGAGTGGTCTAGCAGAGTGGAGTGGCATAGAGGGTGCTGCGTAGAGTGGAGTAGAGTTTTTTTTAGAGTTGAGTGGCATGAAGTAGAGTCGAGTGGCATATAGTGGAGTGACTTGGAGTGTACCAGTGGAGTAGAGTAGTTTGTGGTGGAACAGAGTGGAGTAAAGTGGCATTGAGTTGCGTAGAGCATCATAGAGTGGAGTAGTGTCAGAGTGGCATAGAGTGGAGTAGTGTTGTAGAGTGGAGTGGCATTGAGTGGAGTAGAGGGTCAGAGCTGAGCAGAGTTTAATGGGGTAGAGCTTCAGAGTTGAGTATTGTGTGGTAGAGTGGAGTAGAGTGAAGTGGCGTAGAGTGGTGCTGAAAAGATTGGCACAGAGTGCATCGGTTTTGAGTAAAGTGGTGTAAAGTACACTGGCTTAGAGTGCAGTGACGTAAAGTAGAGTGGTGCAGAGTAGATTGCAGTGGCATAGAGTGCAGTGGCAGACTAAATTGTTTCAGAGCAGAGTGAAGTGGTGTACAGTGGAGAGGTGCAGGGTAGAGTGCAGAGGTGTAGAGTGAAGTGGCGTACAGTAGAGTGGTGTAGAATGCAGTGGTGCAGAATAGATTAGAGTGGCATAGAGTGGAGTGATGCAGAGCAAAGTGGTGTAGAGTGTAGTGGCATAGAGTTCATTGGCGTAGAGTGTAGTAGAGAGGCGTAGAGTTGAGTGGTGCAGAGTAGAGAGCAGTGGCATAGAGAGCAGTGGCACAGAGTGCAGTGGTGCAGAGTAGAGTGTAATTGAGTTCAGTGGTGGAGTGCAGTCTTGCAGAGTAGAGTGTCAGAGTGCAGTGGCATAGAGTGCACTGGCTTATAGTTGAGTAGTGCAGAGTACAGTGGTGCAGAGTGCAGTGGTGCATAGTAAGTGGGGGTAGCATGCACAGGCATAGAGTGGTGCAGAATAGAGAGGCGTAATGTGAAGTGGCATAGAGTGCAGTGTCATACAGTGCAGTGGTGCACAGTAGATTAGAGCGGCGTAGTGAAAAGTGGTGTAGAGTGTAGAAAGAACAGTTAACACCAAGCTCCCTGGAAGACAGAGCCTAACACCTGACCTCTGTCGCTCAATGTACAGCAAATGTGACAAGATAGGAACAAGGTTTAAAGGCCTGTTTACAGAAATTCAGTACTGGTGGAAGAATACAGTAAATAGGGTTTGGGTAAGGGAATGGACGAACTCAAGCTGTACAGCTTAAAAAAAATTGAGCCAGCAAACAAAGCAAGCAAATGTGAGTTACAAAGCCTATGGTAAGCAATTGGTGGAATGCATTCCCAGGGAAGCTTTTCGAATGTCCCCAAGTTGTCATTAGCAAACCACACAGCTGCGCTGTCTGGTAGGCTTTGACCTAAAAAGGAGCATTTCGATACAGATTCAAAGTGTTTTATTTTTAAACAACTTTTCTATCGGATGCATAATTAAGATAATATATTTTTAATGTAATCAGATTGAGAAATGACTGCATTTTCAAAAAGTATTTGATGTCGTAAAATTAAAATTTTTACTTTATGAAAAAAACATTACTGCGCATGTTGAATTTTTTTTTGGAGCTTACAAAAATCAAAACCAGCTAAGTAACCTAAACCAGAATGCTAAATTGGATTTTTAGGAAAATTAGTGTTGATTTTATCATTTTTTGTTCTATTTGTGGTCCTAACGAATTTTGTTAACTTTACTGCCTTGGAACTGGTTCATAAGCTAAAAAGAAATCCATGTATGCAAGAGGCAAAACTGAGTGCAAGATAATGTTATCTGGAGCAAGCAGGCAACCGAAAGTAGAAGACAACCACAATTTACCCTCAATTCCGATTCCACTACTTAGGAGCACAACAATACATAGTAAATAGCAGAACGACTACAAAATAATGTATTTAATTCCCTGTTTCTTTAAAGTCATGCTGGTTCAACACTAGCCCTAGATAAACAAATGAAATCAGAATTCACCCGCAATAAGAAATTATTCCACAGACTGGCCCTGGCGTGACAATGCTTGGACAGCTCTGGCACAGATCGGGCTTCGGTTTCATAGTGCATTCGAGCCTGCTATCAGCCAATCACTGTGTGTGTTTCATCTCACGCTGCACACTCAACTCTGCTCAAGACACCCGCCAGTTACCTCCTCACAGCCAATGAGAAAAGGCGAGAGGGAGCTCTGTGCTACCTTGCAGCTGGCTGCTGATTCCATAAATAAAACATTGGCTGCTCCCTTTTACTTCCCAGTCTTCTACTTACCACGCTTCCCTATAAGAAACCACAGTTGATTGGCGTACGGAGTGCTGTTATTAATTATATCATGACTCACAAAACCGCACTCCTCATAAAGCACTGTGCAATCACGCATAAACAGCAAGGTGTTCCTGGCTGCATCTGAAAGATGTAGACTTATTGGTGTTTAGGAGTATGTTTAAACAAACAAAATGCAGTGTTTGAGAGAAGGTGCTTGATTGTGCCGTGGAGCGGTGACAAGCACTGGCAAAGCCAATAGGCCTTGCCTTTGATTGACTGTTGAAGCCATTCTGTGGGGCATGGCTAAAAAAAATGTGATGACGTGGCCACTGTCATTTTGTAGGCAAGCACATGCATTCAGCATTTGGAAGGGGGTGGGGAGTGAGACAACACGGGGAGGGTGGAGCAACAGAGCATGCGGGGAAGAAGCAAGTAGTCAGTTGAGGGAGATACAATGCGGCAGACGTGTGGGGCCGAAGCAACAAAAGGGAGAGAACACAGGCCACTCAGCTCTTTATTTAACAAAAGTTTTTAAATACCTGTTCCTCAAGCACTCCAACCACCTATTCCCCACTCAATTCACAATCACAATACCCATTAGCCTGCCTTAATCCCCACATCACCACACGCACCCTAACCAAGCGCAAGGCTCCTATTAACTTTCAACCAAGCCTCCCGCTGTAACACAAGCCAGTTAGGAGATAGACTGCTGCTGCACTTTGCGCCACAGATGCAAGGATACCCATTACTTCCTGCGAAGTCCTTAATTTACACCAACCAGAATCCTGCCTCTCAACCCCTGTCCCGCACACTACAGTGGGCTTGTGGCATTGACAGGCGAGCTCTCCGTAGCCCTACACGACTTACCCGTGAATGCTTGAAAATACCCATACAAACAAGTCTAAAGACCTTTTACTGGACCCTCAGGCCAATTAAAACCAGGTAAGGGAGAGCCAAATGGCATTTCTTTGCCTTCTCTACAACCTTTTCCAAACTACAAGCTCTGATAAGGTACCTTCCCGCTTTTTTCAGAACCAGTCCACCTTTTTACTTGTATGAAGAAAAATCTTAACTTTCTAATTTCGGAAGTGCCCTGTCCTCTTGCTGTACTAATGCACTAAGACTTCCCATCCTGCCTTTCACCGGCAACTCTAAGAGCATGCCTGTTGCTTCAGGTATGTTTCTAAAACATCCTACAATTGTTTCACCTGACTGACACAAATTTAACTGTAATCATAACTCTTTTATGGTCCACCAACAGATAATTACGGAACCCAAGTAATGATGAAGCCACAAGCACTTTGTCTCAGGGTCAAAACATATAGACATACCCAAGGAAGACCCCCATGTTTCACCATTCATTGGATTTGGAGAGAAGTTTATGAACTCCGTATGCAATTCTGCTCTCTCTCCCTTTCAGATGCCCCTTCCTGGACTGACAAAAAGTTAATTTTCACTAGCAATTGAGATCCTCTGAAACGATCACAAAACCCAGTGCTTTCGTTTCCAATGCATCTTTTGCATTTTTGAGTAGATGCCAGTTATTATAAATATGAAGTTCCAAACTGATGTCAAACACACAAATTTGTGTGTCACAAGAGTGTATCACGTGTTTATAATGTGTGTTTTCACATGCACCACTTATTATATAGCTAAACTAGCCTTTACTCTTTCAAATAATCTTTATTTTGCTTTTATTATGGAAACACATTATTGGATGAAAGAAATGTGTTCATTCTTTTCAATGTTTGTGATTTTTCCAGTTTAAGTCGCGATTAATCTGTGTTCCTCGTAAGAAGAGGTTTGGGGCAGATTTACTAACATTTTGTGCTGGGTATGCGTTACAAAAGTGGCACAACCAGTGCAAATGATTATATTTATTTTAAATGTACTTGTTTTGCGCTGGAAAGTTGCCAGAAAATAACGGAAAGCATCACTTTGTGCGGATTTGCATTACTTTGCGGTGAGAGTGGGGGGCCTTTCATGGGTAGTACACAGCCATCCCATGCAAACATCCATTTACAAAAGCCCTATCCACTAACAATAGTAATCAGGGTCTTACACCAAAAATAACACCTTTTTGGAGTGGTGTTAACTTGTAGAATTGCTTTTATTTCTCAAAACTTTTCTGACTTCACATGTGTGCGGCACTATACAAAATACATCTAAAGTGGAAAATGTTTAAAATTTTGTCTAGGCGTAGAATTTTGTAGTGAAAGGGTACCCTTCCAGTACAAAACCTACACTGGCGACCACGCACACATCCTTGCACTACAGTGCAAAGGTGTGTGCGTGGAACTAGGGAGCCTAATTGTGCACCAGCGCTACAGAGTAAGACCGTGTCATATCTTAGTAGATATAGCATTCTTCTGCTCTCCCTCTCACTCAATGCAGCGCAGCAACTTAGATTGCTGCGGTGCGTTGCATGGCATCTCCACCCTGATGTTACATTGATGGTTACAGATGTTTTTACTTCTTTACAATTGTGGAAGAACCTGATATAAACAAAACCCAGTCCAGAGCAGATGAGAACCGGATTCAGTAGGATCAGGATTCCGGGAGAGTGTGCAGAGTTCTAGGAGATGAAGCAAGGATTCCACGAGACGAGCAGGAAACACAGGAAACTAGAAGCAAGTAACCAGGAGGGAAAACCCAAAGTCTGGAGCATTTTCGGTGTATGGTGATAAGAATTCCAGCTCTTTATTTGGTAAAACAGGAAGGAGGGGAAAGGGGAATCAGGAAGTGACTTCCAGGAAGTAGTAATGCTATAGAGGGCTGGAATGTGACAGCATTACAGACTGCAGAAGTGATCATAATGGTTTTCGAGGAAGCAAACCTGTCACTTCCCATTTGTTAATAGAAAGTTTAAACAGGAGCTGTTTTGTTAAATAAAGCTTTTACAAACACTGGCTAAAAAAGCAATTTAGAGAAAGTGTTGGAAACTGTATTGCAGGTTACAGGTAAGGGGAAAGCTAATGTGGTGTTTATTACCTTTAGAGGTGGAAGAATGCTCAGGGAGTGCTAAGAGTGGCTTATGCCAGGGCCAGGGAGACAGCTCCAATCTACGGACTGAGGCTAGAGCGAAATGGGAGCCCGGGCCGGGGAAGGCAAAGCCGGACCCGATGGGGGCCCGGGACAAATGCCACCCGGAGGCGGGAAGCCCTCCCGTTCGCGAAGCCCGCGAAAAAGGGGCAACCAGGATTGGTCGCCCCAGGGCAAGCCACAGCCCCCCCAATCCGGGGGCGAGCTGGCAAGCGGCGAGGGGGTTTAAGAAAGGGCACAGGGCCCACTAACTCACATAACCCCCCTCGTGGAAGGTAGACGATAATCCTTCTGACGACAAGCGGAGAAGCAGCGTGGACATCAGACGGCGGATCTCTGGACTTCTGCGGACTGCTGGAGACGCCGAATCCAGAGGCGGAATCAAGTTTATGCCGGTTGCATCCAAGATCGCCAGGAGGAGGAAGACCGGTCTCCTCCCTCCCCTTTGCGGTGATCGCCAGGAGGAACTCAGTCGGGAGGTGAATCAGCACCTCGGCCAGCAGGGGAAGGACGGAGCGGCGCAGAAGTGGCTGGAACCGGAGGGAGAAGTGAAGCCGGTTTCCAGCGTGTTTCCCCCCCCTCCCCCCCAAAGGCGCCTCGACCAACGAGGGAGGAGCGGCACGGATAGGCTGGATCCGGCGTGAGGGCTGAAGCCGGTTTCCAGTGTGGGTCCAACCCCCCCCCACCCCAGGGACGCCGCAAACGGGACGCCTGTCAACCGGTGCAGCCAGGCTTAACTGAACGGACGCAGAGGCCGGAGGCTGCACCCGAAAGAAAGCAAGGGCTGGGCAGGGCGGGGCCACCAGAGAGCAGCCTTAAAGGGGCAGGAATTTCCTTGGCCCAGGAGGAGGCAAAAAACCGCACCTTTAACCCGTTGCCAAGGGTGAAGGTGAGCGGTCGAGCAGGAGCTCCCTTGACGTTCTGGTGCACGCTTTCGGCCAGGGAGGGTACAGACTGCACCGATTGGGTTTTCTCAACAGTTTTGAAGGATTTAGGGTCAAAGGACAACGCGAGGAGTTTTGGGCCTTTCCTCCAGCCAATACACACAGCACTGCAGGTTTATCTGCAACTCCAGCTGAGCACGGACCGGGAGGGCTCCGAGCAGCAGTGGATGTATGTTTGGGGGCCCGATACATCACTCGGTTTTCTGTGCCCACGCAGAAGCCCAAAGGAGCAGCGGGCAGGCAGAGAGGACGGGTGGCCCGACCGTAAGGTGAAGGAGAAAAGTGTCCAGCAGGATGGCCAACAGGCGTGGGGCAGCCGGTAGGGAAACACGGCTGCCAGCAAGCTTCAGAGAGGCGCAGGGGCAACCAGAGGCTCCCCAGAAGGACCAAAAGAAGCAAAGAGGAGATACAGGGCCGGATCTATATGAGCATCTACAGGCTATGTTGGACAAAGCCAGGGCGCTGGTGGCCCTGAAAGGAAAATCCTGGATGGATCAGCACATCGGAGAGAGGGCCCACGGGAAGAAGAAGAAGAAGCAATGGCGGGCATCCCCTCCTGCACCACCCCCCAAGAAACCGGGAAGCAGGGGGCATGCAGCCAGAACGGTGGCCTCCGGGAAGATCACCAAAGCAGTTGCAAAGACTCCTGCTGCCAAAAAAGCAGAGCGCGGCGGGGGCAGGACCACGCAAGCCAGGATTAGGAGGGCAGTAACCCCTGAAATGCTGTCCAGCTCGGATACCGAGAAAAGCAGTGGTGATGAGGGGTCTGTAGCCAGCAAGGCGGCCCCTCAGGAATCACGCAGAGGGCGGACCAACGGGGCGGACGAAGATAATGGTAAGCAACACACACAGAGCGAAAGGGGAAGGCACAGGAGGGGGCAGCGCGCCGGTCCAACAGAAGGGGGACCAGGACAAATTGTAAACTTGGGAACGCAGCTAGGAGTAAGCAATCTAGCGATGCGGGGGCCCTGGCCCCTACATCCTCCCTGGCGGGCAGGGAAGGGACCCACGGGGTTTCAAAGGGGAGTCATGGGAACAAGGACCGGCTCACCCAGCGGCATGGATGCCCTGGTGGCAATGGCCTGGGGCAAGATCCCCCTTTGGGGGGTGGGGCCCAGGGAACACAGAGAGGAATGGGGGAAGCCAGGAACCAGAGCAGAGTCGAGAGCGAGGGGGGGGGCCGAGGGGGACAACAGGCAAGGGAATGGAAAACCCTCAGCGGGCAAAGCAGAGTGAGAAAGTAAGACCCGAAGAGACCACGCAGGAGGGGGTGGCAGCCCCCGGGGTTACTACTATGGGAAAAAACGGAGCAGGAGAGGGCCCGACCCAAAGGGGAAGCCGGCCAGCGAGTACCTGCGTACCTCCCCAGGAGACCCCCCTACCACCACAAAACTCCTGGGGTTGGCCAATCTCATCCCACTGACAGTGAAAGAAAGAATATGGAGGAACGAATTTATAGACATTTTTTCACTGCTAGAAGTGCGCCAAGTAGGCTTAGAACTGACGACGCAGGACAAAAAAGATGATGACCGGAGGGAAAGACGCAAGCCCAGGGTAGAAAGGTCACTGGAGAATTGGCTGAGAGCGTTCAGGACCTTAGCATGCGTTTTCATCGAGAAGTTCCCCCAGAGTGCGGCAGCACTTATTTTATAGGAACAGAAGGTGCACGAGGCACAGCAGAAGTATCAGGGGGAGGCATGGTTGAGATACGATGAGGGCTTCAGGGAAAAGATGCAGACATGGCCAGTGATTGAGTGGGACTGGCAGGACATGAAAGGTTTCCCAACGCACATGGTAGCTTACAAACACTGGCTGAAAAAGCAATTCAGAGAAAGTGTTGGAAACTGTATTGCAGGTTACAGGTAAGGGAAGAGCTAATGGAGGGAGTGCCAAGGCCAGGGAGACAGCTCCAATCTACAAACCGCGGATAGAGCGAAATGTGGGTTGTCTGCGCAGCATAACAACACCTCATAGGATTTCTTCAGAACTAGACTCATTGAAAAACAAGACACTGGCACCAACTACAATTATTACTTTGAACGGAAGCAGTTCAGCTACTGCCAGCTCCAGAACCCACCTTCACCTGGCAACAAACGGGTATGCTTGGCTGTGGAAAGACACTAGGTACAGAAGGGCTAAAGATTGGTGCCAATGGAATGAAAGTGGAGCACTCAGTGGCGATCATGCTGCCTCCTTCTGTTGCTGCTCCATCATCTACACTTAGCTACTTTTCCAAAAGGAATATTCCGAAAATCAATTATTGCTCTAAGTCTTCACTTTAGATTACAGTTACTTGAAAAGAGAACCAATCCCTGTATCTATGTGGCTCGATGTTACTGATTGTGAAGTACATGATGGTGGGTGTGCTGCCTCTTTCAAGATTACATGAGTGATAGATCAGTTCTGCTGAAACTTTACAAGTAGCATACCCATTTACTAACTGCATGACTGCTGCTCTAGGGGCAGTACTGAGCAGCAGCAGAGCTGGTATTAAATGAATGCCATGTGGCTGCAAGTCAGCATTACCTTCCTACGGTTCTCCAGAATGACTGTCGATCCTTGAGTGGGACAACTCGGAAGTATGTTTGCATGCTAAGTTAAGAAAAATCAGAAGTGGAACTAATGAAGGAGAAGGATGAAAGGCAGCACTAACCCATACAATAAGGGGAGACATGAAAGCAGAGACCATATGGACGGAACAAAATGTTAAATTGGAGGGCGCAATCTGTATAATATTATGTCAGAGTGTGCTTCGGAATCGGAATAGGGATCGCTTACAGCACTTGATTACACCCTAAATGTTCCACATCCAACATCAGACTGGTGCTAGTTGGGTACATCTTTTTGTTCTTTCTCTGCACACAAACGACAGTCCAAGTCGCTTGTACACTGGCACTGTACAAAGCACTGCTGTGAAACACGGGCTCTACTTACTAACAGCTGACCCACAGACACAATTCACTTCCATAGCACTTGCATGATGTGAAATCTTTGTAATTAATAGCACACACAGCCTCTGTGTTGGACTCAGCAATGCACATTACGTGTACAAAACAACAGGGTCACATCTGTTTCTAAGATTCCTCACACAGCAAGATTTTCCAGGCCAAAAAAAGCAATGACAAATGCGTGTCTGCTAAATGGACTGTAAATCTTATTAAGCTCAGGTTTGTGAATCTAATCACTGCAATGCTGCGGCCTGCACGGGACTAGTTCATCCAGTAGAAATACAGTCTACATTTATATTGTAATAAACCGCAGAACAATTGATACAGAATCTCTTGTTGGATCAGCCCATAGTTACTCTGACAATTTACAAAGCAATCAAAAAGATGGGAGAAATTGCTGCCCAAAAGATAGCAAGATTACACATTTGTAGTTTGCTATAAATAGTTACTCTTCTTTGGTTTAAGGAATAGTTGAGCACATCGGATTATGATTTACTGTTTTCTGTTCAGCGCTTGAACCCCATATATTGGTTTGCACAGGGCTTGGCCTAGAATATGTGAAAGAATGAATGGAACATTTGTATACCACTCCTCCAGAGAGGTCGCTAGGTGTCTCTTGGTACATATACCTTCATACTTTCTCATTCGCTTTCACTAAGTGCAAAACAAGCACAGCCGTATATGAGAGGAAGATTGCAGATCTCAACCGTGGTTCAATTTTTCATTCAAATTTTGAGTGGTCACTGTCTGGTGATGCTGCAATGTCCCCATCTAGCCGGACAAGTAGGTGCGGCACAAAACAATGAGATGAAACTGTGGCCAACATTGACACAGGATGTGCAGAAGCTCAGCGGCATGCAAGATCAGCACAATGATTAGAGCTAAAAACCATAAATCTGGCTAGCTCTCTCTCGGTCAGTATAAAACAAGCGCAACCCCAAGCATTTCCAGAGAAGGGTCTTTGACTGTGGATGCTGGTAATGATTACCTGCTTTATAACGCAATCTTGGATCAACGAGAGTATTAGGAAAAGGTAAGGGGATTAGGCATGTCCTGTGGAAGGAGAAACTGGATTGCCCCCCCCTCTGTTGTAAAATAGCCTTCTGAAATCTATGACAACTTCTGTCATGGCCATCTGACTACAAGGGTGAAGGTAATACTTAGGTAAAATCCAAGAACTGAGTGCAGAACTCCTTAATAAGAAACATTTACTGCAGACATATCCTGAAAATAGATCTTGAAATGATCCGTGTTAGGTTATCATATATAAAAAGATTCTGAATTCCTAATGAATACAATGTTCCTAAATGCGCAGAACTTACAGACACATCCATGGCACTGATACAAATATTGCAATATGAGGTATATTTTGGGATAAATAAACAATGCACATTCAGTGACAAATATGATCTTACTGAAACAATTTATCAAAACACAAGATCTCTTTTGAAACTGGCATTGTAATCCTCTACTGTGTTCTGTTCCGGAATATTATCTAGGTGCTAGAGATCAGGGAAATACACCTGATTTTGGAAATTCTCATTGTGCTGCAAGCTCTAATTGGATTGGTATACAGGTATCACTAAAATATGACTTTTAAGAAAGTTCCTAATGGACTCAGAATGAGAGCAGCGTTTGGGTGGCCATTTATACCACCAGATTATGGAGTGAAGCGCATAACAGACACCTCCACGTTACAAATAATAATGGGCTCTATGCTGGCTCTCCACCACCTGGCTCAGTTGGTGAAGCATTCAATGGGACTTCACGGAGACACTACAAAAGATATTATTCTACTAACACTAGAGGTTTGCTTCTGGCTCTTACTTGTGTAATATTTGTGCAGTGCTTAGAAAAGGACTGCTGACAAGTAAACTGCTACATATGTCATCAATCGCTCATTTATTCGATGCACTCCAAGTTGACATATGTATTACCCATTAAGACCAAGCTTGCTCGTTCAGATGATAAAGTACAATCAGCGTGTCCTGTGAGAGAACTTTTGAGAAGGAGAAACTCCAGATTAATGGTGAGAGATTTAGAACAATCACTTGGAGCAAGCACCACGTACTGAGTGATTGGATCTCTGGAGAGACATTAAGCCACAGCTCACACCCCTCGTAGAATCAGGAAGTTGATATATGAAGGCAGAGGTAGATCTTTGGCACCATAGGAAGCAACGTAGATGGACCTTCCCTCAATCCTCAAAAAAGAAGAGAATTAGAACCTAATAGGAATCGGTTGTTTGGAATGTTAATTTTCACAGCGAAATGCTTTAACTGCTTTATTTCCATTTCTTGTTAAAACAATGTCCCCTAATGCCGCTTGCTTTTGCTGCAACGTCTTTCAATGGATTGGCTTTACACACTGCTTGGATTCTGGCGACATTTGCGTTACTAAACAGAAAATGAAGTTCTGTTCACAATATTACTGTGCCAGATTCACGGGCCATTTCACAAGAAGTCTCTACTGCAACTGAATTTATTATTATTTTTTTTTAAACTTTGCTCGATTTTACCTTCTTTGGTCATGCAAAATGAAGCAAATGTATTAGCACAAGGTCAAAACATGGGGCGGGGTGAAACGCCTATTGGGCTTTGGGCCAGATGTACAAACTTATTTCTGGTCACAAACCTGGTGATTCTGTAAATCGAAATGTTTGTTATAAGAAAATGTGTTTTTCGAATGTACCAAACCCATTTGTTGATTATGTAGCCTATTACCAAATTGCTAAATAGGTTTAGGAAACCGTTAGGAATCAATATTTGAAAGGGGTGCGTTTCAGGCATCCCTTCCAAACAGTGATTTCTTATGGTATGTATTAATGTTGTGCGACCAAAATTACTTGCAAAACATTAATATTTTACCTATTACTGAAAAGTAGTCACATTCGCAAACAAAGTTTCTACTAGGGACCTCTCCCCCTTTCTGAATGGTTAAAAAACATTATTTTTGGAGCTTGCAGCTGTAAATAGGACCGCTGCCTACCATTAAAAAATAGATTTAAAAGCTTTTCTTTTTTAAATGCATCCCTTTTTCCTTCAAGGAAAATGGGTTGCATTTAAAAACTAAATATATAAATCATTTCCTGTTTTAGAAAGCAGTAACAGTCATGGTGGCAGCTGATGATCCCAGCAGGCAATCATCACTATGATGGCAGCGAATTGTAGTGGGTCACAATTTGCAACCCTACCTCATCAATATTCATGAGGTAGGTCAAATAGTCGCCCACTTCAATTCGGTATTTTGTGAACTGACCAATTAGTACTGACCACAGCCACATCACCCCCCACTTGAGGAACCTGCACTGGCTCCCCGTCGACAGGAGGATCACCTTCAAACTCCTCATCCACGCACACAAGGCACTCCACAAAACTGGCCCAGCCTACCTCAACAGACGACTCTTCTTCTACGTCCCCAACCGCCAGCTCCGCTCCGCCGACCTCTCCCTCGCCACCGTCCCTTGCATTCGAAGAACAACCACCGGCGGCAGATCCTTCTCACACCTCGCCGCCAAGACCTGGAACACCCTTCCACTAAGCCTACGACAGACCCAAGACCTGCTGACCTTCAGGAGGCTACTCAAGACCTGGCTGTTCGACCAATAGCAGCACCCCCCCCCCCTTCCCTCTCCCCAGCGCCTTGAGACCCTCGCGGGTAAGTAGTGCGCTCTACAAATTCTGTGATGGATTGATAAATCGTTTCGCAAAATAGTATAGGATTTGCAAAACGTCGGTGCGCAAACCGCAACTACTTTCCGTAAACCCTTAGTACATTAGGTCCTTTGAACCCATCCCCTTTTGCGTTGTGTGTCTTTTCCCAGGCTGCTGCAGATTCCAGGACACACACAGTTGTTTAGCGGATGATGCTGGGCTGCACTGGAGATGGTGCGTCAATGGCCATCTCATGCAAAGTATTTTCCAGGACATCCAGAGGATGAAATGAATGAAAAATATGAAATGAATGAAAAATATGAAATGAATGAAAAATATCAAGATTGTGATCCTGCGTGCAATGGGGATGGAGTTAAAGACTTGGCTTACAACAACAAAATATTCTACAACTATATGTTGATCTTTCACCTTTAGATAAATACATATAAAATATAAACATGCACACCTTAAATGAAAAATAAAATATAACTTAGAGTAATGGCTGGGAAATACATTATTTTGTGCTATGAAAGCTCAGTTGGTTTAAGTGATCACTGTCGATGTCTGTGTGTGTAACCGAAGTCACAGAACTGAATCCTGGTTGGTAAATGGGGAATAGTGGCATGTGTATTTTTACTGCTATGAGATCCCAGTCAGGGTTTGAAAACACTGAATATGCAAGTCAGTATTTTGAAATTGTATTAAATATAGTATACGATAGGCTGCAGCAAAATGTGCAAATTGATTTTGTGCTTCACATAAAACAGGTGTGTTAAATATAGTAAAGGGCACAGAGTGTATGTATGTATGTATGTAGCGAAATTATAAAGCGCAGGAATCACCCCCGAAGAGGTATCTCCGCGCTGCCGAAGAGCGAGAGTCAGACAGGCATGAGCTACCGCAATTTAGACTTTGAATATTTCAGTTTTCAGGAGTTTCCTGAAGCGAATGAGGCTGGGGCATTTGAGCAAGTCCTCCGGCAAGGTGTTCCAGTATTTTGGAGCCAGATAGGCCACAGTTTTGCCTCCTGATCGGATTTTCCTAAAGCGAGGGACCACAAGCAGCCCCTTGCCTTCCGATCCAAGACGACGATTAGGGCAGTAAACTTTGAACTTTTCTGCGAGATAGCTTGGGCTCGCACCATAAAGAGCTTTATGGGCTAGACAACAAAGCTTAAATTTTATTCTCTGGCGAATAGGGAGCCAGTGGAGAAGTTTCAACAATGGCCATGGGGAGGTGGGAGGTGGTTTCTTGAGGGCTAGGCGTGCAGCCACATTCTGGACAATCTGCAATCTGCTAAGCAGTGATTCGTTCACGGCTGCCAGTAAAGCATTGCAGTAGTCCAGGCGACCAATGATCAAAGCCTGAATTAAGGTTCTGCGTACAGAAAGGGGCAGCCATAGGAACACTCTACACAGAAGACTCAACGTATGGTAACAGGTCCCTACAGTGGCCAAGATTTGGTCCTTCATAGATAACTGTGCATCCAGCCGGACCCCTAGATTTTTTGCCACAGAGGTTGGAGAGGAAGCAGGGCCCAGCACGGTCGGCCACCACTCTGGGGACCAGGTGGTTTGTGCAATGCCAGACAGCAAGATTTCTGTTTTTGTTGCATTTAGCTGTAAGAAATGTTCCGTCATCCATTCTGATATGGCTAACATGCCCTTAGCAAAGGGTTGATCAACTGACTCCATGTCTTTATCAAATGACAGGAGTAGTTGCGTATCGTCCGCATAGGAGAACGGCGTAAAGCCGTACTCCAGGATGACTTTAGCAAGGGGAGCCACATAGATGTTAAACAGAGTTGGGCTCAAACAGGAGCCCTGTGGCACCCCCTTAGTGAGCTTCATAGTTTGGGATCGAAAAGGGCCCATGTTGATGGTCTCGGAGCGTTGGTTTAAGAAGCTTACAAACCAGTCAAGAGCTTGTCCCTGCAGACCGGCCTCTCTCAGTCACAATAACAGTTTCTGATGAGAGACCGTGTCAAAGGCTGCTGTCAGATCCAACAAGACCAACAGCACTGCTTTATTGTCATCCAAGGCCAATTTGATATAATCAGTGACCCCGATGAGAGTTGTTTCTGTGGAGTAGTTGGATCTGAACCCAGACTGCGAGGGATCAAGGATGCCGTTGCGATCGAGGTAGTTCATTAATTGGGTATTAACATGACTCTCCGCCATCTTGCTCAAGAGCGGAAGGAGCGAGATGGGACGGTAGTTGGAGAGTACTTCGGCCGGCATCTGATCTTTCTTCTTAATAGGAAGCACTTGAGCGGCCTTCCAATCAAGAGGCAAACTACCCTCACTTAAAGAAGTATTCAAGATCTCAGCAATATCTAGTGCAAACCTCTTTTTATAAGTTTCCATTAGAAGTACACACTCCAGGACTCAGGTGATAACACCCTTACATTACCTCTCAAAATAATAAATGTTTGTCAGGATGAAGCTTCAAATAACTTTGGCAATTAAAGACAATGCGTAATTTGTAAAACAATAAGTGTGAAGGCGCAAAGTTTTGCTCAGAAGCCCACGGCCGGCACTATGAATTTCAATGGTGTTGAATACCAAGGCTGCGCACTCTTGATTCCATTTCATTTCTCTTTACTCCACCATTAGACAGTGGCAGCCTGCACAGGTAAGAGCGGTAAGCAGGGTGGGGGTCCGGGAAATCGACATACGACAGGATAAGTTAAAGTCGGCGATGCGGCAAGCGCAAGGTAAGTGGTTTTATTTTTTTAAAAAATTGATTTAACTTATCCCGTCGTATGTTGACTTCCCCGACCCTAGCCCCGCCCTCGCCCCACCACTCTAACCTGTGCCGGTCGCAACTGCCATTAGACACTCCGTTCCCCTTTTTCCCACTACAGCAGGTTTTTAGGTCTCGCCTAGGCAGTGCGCATGCGCTGCTCTAGGAGGGCCTTTAGCCATCGGTCTTCACTTTTCAAGCACTGCACTCGTGCTTGTGGCGGCATCTACCTTGCAGGAGCGAGCAGCGGCGCGCCACAAGCACGAGTGCAGTGCTTGAAAAGTGAAGTCTGCGCGCGCACGCACCACTCCCGGGCTCTCCTCAGATTCTCCGACTGCCTTTCTCTTTCTCATTCTCCTTGCCCGCTCTCCTCTCCATATGTGCTGCAGCTGGTTAACTGCGCGGTCCGCCTCGGACGCACTTATTTATTTAATTTGCCACGCGGGACAAAACGTAGCGTTTCGCAGCACTATAACAGTGTGCTTTCAGTTTCTGCGCGGTCCGCCTCTAACGCGCTTGTTTAGTTATTTAATTACTTTCGCGCAACACCGTTAGGGGTGTATGTGAACCATCTCTCCTTTGGCCCGCCCTTCATTACCTTTAATCCGTTTGTTTGTTTAACTCGTCTTTGATACGTTTCTCCCTTTTGCCTGTAGTTTACACTCCTCTTCATCTTTTAATTTCTGTCCTCTTCCCTTCTGCACTTTTCCATCCCTTTCCTCTCTGCACTCTTCTTCCCTTTCCTCTCCTACGTGCATGCACCCTCATGTCCAGTTCTTTAAACTGACCTCTTTTATGGCCTAATCTTTTTCTTCTTTTGTACACTTCTCACCACTCCCTTCCTTCTCTGTTCCCCCTTCGTCATTCCCTTTCTAAGTCATCTAGTCCCGTGTTCTCCCCTCCTCACCCTCTGTTTCATTTTCTCTTGATTACCTTGCCTCATTTTTACTCTTTTCAAAATGCATACAGCCAGGATATTTACTGTAGGTGCGCTACAGCAGCTCTGACTACACTTCTCTGGCATGAAATACAACAATCCTCAGTTTCTTTACCTTCCCATCAAGCCCCTCCTACCCCATCCCCATTTTTTCAGCATTCCCTCATCACTGCGCACCTCCACCATTTACCTACCATGGTCTTTCGACTTCAGTTAATCTAGAAAGTGCAACCCCATACTTTAACCGCTCGACAGGACAAGCTACAAGATTGAATTCTATGCAAGTTCACTTAATACCACACCCATGTCATGTCTTGCCCTGGCTCTGTATGCATCGTTCACAATAAATAGACCGTTCCAGCAGTACTGTTTTTTTTATTATTATTTTTTTAAATGGAAAAATGACTTGTTATGAAGCAGATTCACCTAGTATATTTAAAAAGTTGTATGGCATTAATAGTAGGCTTTACACACAGAGTAAGGTTTGCACGAGGACACCATTTCCCATATTATAGCCGACTAGGGTTAGAGATAAGATTCTTAGTTCGATACCTGGCATTCTTTGTCTGGGTTTGCAAGGGTTGGCAGAGAGAGAGTGCATGGTACTAACTTGCCGGGTCGTGGGTACCCAGTCGCTCGGGGTCACAGGTAGTGGTGGTCTTAGTCGGGGCCACACAGGGGCAGATATTGCAGGTACATAAAGTCGTCCCCGTGGAACAGTCTGATCGTTGATGGAGGAGTGAGTGGCTGCGCGATGAGGTGAACCTCTCTGGCTGTTGATAAATGAATGGATTCATTATACAATGGTTGAAACCCAGGTCTTGCATGGTCATCAGTTACTTAAACATTCATTGCACAAAGGAGGGAACATGTGGGTCAATGCAGTCACAAGCTGCTTGAAGAAACTGAGGCATCAATGCAGAATTTAGGTATTTAGGTCCCACGATTATTGGACACAGACAGGATGAAGTATGCTGGCATCTGGGGCTGCATGCAAGGTTAGATAAGAAATAGTTGGCAGTTCCTGAGTTTGTCTGTTTCGACTGCTTGATCTGCTCTGGTAATGTTCCCTTTGAACTCTGTTTATGGGTGAACAAGAATATTCTCTCCACACCAGGCAGTTTTCCTCTTGGTTCCTTCAGCAGCAGAGTTTAATATCAGCAGGATGATTCTGTCCCTTACCTCTTGAAAGGGAGACAACCACTGAGAATGTTTCAGGCCCTTGCCTTCTTTTACACTGGTGTACATGAATTAATGAAAAGGTGAAATCTGGCTTTGAGGGCAGAGCAGTCTCCTGTCCGGTCCAAAGAACAGTTTACCTTTCCAAGTGTCCAGTCAAGTCCAGAGTCTTTGGTGGGAGTAAATTGCAACTAAGCTTATATTCCTTTTAGTTAGGCTTCGCTCCATGGCAACCATTTGGAGGTAACATTTTGACTTTAAAGGGATTGCAGGTAGACAGTTCTGGTTCTCTGCTAAAAGCACAGGAGTCAGGAAAGGGGATGTGACCCCCATCCTTTCTGTGGGGCATATGTCCCAGCTGAGCTTCCAGGCCAAAGTCTTTATCTAAGTGTTACACTCTGGCCAAGTCGCAGCTTGATAAGTTGAGTTTGTCACTTGGCAACATAAAGTCTTTCCTCTGGATGATGATTCAAAGCCTGACACAGCACTGTGCTTCTTATAGATATTCAATGGATGTGGGAATTGCAATACTAACGCAGGGGGACTTGAAGAGATGGGTAACTCTGGTTGCAATAGACCATAAAAAGCATGGTAGAACTTTAGGTGCTAGATACACGCAGGCTTGATCGCCACTACGGAACACCACCTCACATGTCCCCAGCATACACAAGCACAGGCCGGAGACACTGAGGAAAATTGAGGGGTCCAGCCATAAAATACTGCTTGGATTTTACCATGGCTATCCAAGAGGCAATCGTTCCACTGTGGTTCAGGTAAAAAAGCATGTTCCCCACTACTATAATTCCACAATCATCAACAGTTAGTAGCATCATGTTCATTTCATGGGCATGATAGTCACCCACATAAACAAGCATTGGCATAGCCAATAGGTCTCGCCTTTGGGACCTTATAAGTATTTAGTTATGCAGCACAATATCCTTGGTGCAACAACATCAACTGTTGCATGGCTAAACACTTATACGGTCCCAAAGGCGAGACCTATTGGCTATGCCAATGCTTGTTTTTTTCATCACGGTTTTCTCTCTTTGCCACGGTTTTCTGTCTCTCTTTCTTTTCCTTTCCCCCTTTTGTGTTTTTCTATTTCTTGCTCTGCGTGGCAAGTCTGATGAGGAAAAATAAGTGTCGGTCCCAAATAACGAGTGCCAGTGGGCCCCACCTTCAAGTACTGGCTCAAATTAAGCACTGAATATTTCTGAATAAAATTGTTTTCTGTTGGCACAAATAAGTGATGCATAAATGGAGACTGAAGTCTTTTTAGGTCGCAAATTGAGTCCAATATGAGTTGGAATGTACAATGGATTATGTGTTTGATAACGTTAATGTATTAAACTTTTGTTATAATCATTACTGTAGTAGGAAAGTTTAAGATTGAAAAAACCTAATAATTGTGAATGCTGTATTGCATGTGAATGTTTAAACAATGATTTGCAATTTTGAAATACATTCCGGCTTCCCTTGTAAATGAAAAATTGACACCCTCAAGACGACAACGTATTTTCGCTCATTTGTTTCGGATTCCTGGTACACTCCACACTGAAGGAGATTTGTGCAATTCCCATGCCTGTCTTTCAGCAACAGGATAATAGAGGCAGAATCTGCATCCAGCTCGCGCCAGAAGAACAGAACGCAGACAATCCCCATGGACAATTCAGTTCCACGCTGCGTTGAGCACGAGCCCAAAACACGAATTCCAAGTGGCTGTGAAAGAGCGCGCACGTGCGCCCAGGCTCACAGGGGAAAACCGGAGAAAAATATGGTAGTTGCAAGGTCAGAAGAAAGGTCAGGTCAAAGGTTAATCAAAAGCGGCCTCTACACAAGAACTGCCCAATACTTTTCTGATTGATTGGACTATAGGGGCTCCTGTATGTTTCTTTCTAGGGCAAAAAGCAATTAAAATATCACTAAGGGCTGGTCCCTTTTAGACATCATAGCTATCCCAATTAGCACCATGGCGACTACGCAGACAAGACAATTAGTGATTCACTGAGGCCTACCCGTAGCCCACGAAAACTGTAGCAGTATATGTGACAATGAAGGTAAACGTTTAAGCACGTTTCGCCGATTAATTAGGCCCCAGGCGATATGTTTGTCACTAATGAGGTCCCTGCAGCCAGTTTGCTTGTTTATTTGGGCCATTGAATGAACATAGGATCCAAAATGCACAAACGTGATTATATTGTATTGCACTGCACCATTTATATAGCGCTTACTACACTATTGTGGGGCGCTGAAGTGCTTGCCTATAGGAGTAGCATGCTACACCATGTAGGGTGCGTGGTTGGATGTTGTTTTTGCTTCTATGTGGAAAGTGTTTCCTTGTTGTGCGTGATGATCACCAAGGTGAAGTTATAGTGTTGTGGGATGCAGCGGGTAGCAGTGTGTTGGATGATGAAGTGTAAGAGACAGGTGCACGGTTTTGTGGTTTTCAGTATGCCAGTAGCTTTGAACAGCTCTGCTAGTCCCATTATAGTATTTCATGATATAGGCTGCTTAGCTAGTTACTGCACTGGGATGTCCAATCTGAGATTTTGTGCATAGTCTAGGTCCAGAGGCGGCATGGCTGGAGGGAGACATTTTTACTGCAAGCAGCAAGTGGATCGCGGACCAATGGAATATATTTATCTGCTTCACAAAATGCTCACTAATTTAGTTGAATATTGCAAAGTCTGGAATGTGTATTGAGTTTATACCGCAGGTTAGATCCTTCACCAAAGAATTTTCATAACTGTACAAATCCTTTAACACAGTTTGGAATCCTGTCCTTGGATTGGCCTCCAAGTGGTCAGAACAGTGGATAGAGATTGGTGCTATGCTATGTTGCTCTCTGTTTGTATAGCACACTTCTGACTTTCCTATGGCTTTGTGAGGCTAGACTTTTCAAGGGACAACGCACATCTATGTGGTGGGTCAATTAGAACCCAGGCCATTGTATATATTCACTTTACACCAATGAAAATGTTTACACATAGATCTATTCATTTAGCCATTAATATTTAAAAAAATAAATCAAGTCTTGGACCACCTACTGTGTGTGCAGTTGAAATTTGACCATACATTTCTACTATCAAAAGACAAAACTACTGACTTTGGCAATGGCTACATACTAATGAAATGGCCCGTTTAGACCTCTCAATTATTTATGAGGTCTCTTAAGAACCCAGATACCTTCCACTCTCTAATATATCCAACCACATGTGCAATTTAAAAGCCACCTCCTTCCCAACCAATTGTGTTTTTCTTTTCATTAATACATTCTGAACCATTTCACTGTTATTTGATCTTTTCTAAGATTTGGTGTAACTGTGTTAAGTATTTTTGTAGGCTTGAAAGTGTTATCTTTTGCATATCTGTACAATTAAGTTAATGAGTCCTACGATTCCAAAGATCGATTTGGAGAAATATGCTTATATTGGTTAGCTAAAAGTCTTCCATCTACGAAACTCGCAGTGATGATTCCTGGAAGGCGAGGAATGAGATGTTTCTCTCCTTCAGCCATCATGAAGTTTGAGAATCAGAAACTGCTATTTCAAGAGTTTTTGCGGTGTGTGGTCCAGGAATCATAGATTACACCAGGGGACTGGGGATACACACGAGGGCTGTATAATGACTCAATCACTAGAAAACCATCAGTAAAGAGAGTGAGGTTTGTGAAACAGGTCTTGCTTCATGAAACTCTTCAGGAGTCATGATCAATCCAGGAGCCCTGTCTTTAACCAAATATGATCCACCAACCACAGATCACGATCAGGTAACTTTAACACACAACTTGAACCAGAACATAAATCACTACTACATTTCTAGTTATTGCCATCACTGCATTGGCAAAAACCAGGAAACTGGTTAAAGAACCAACAGATTCAATAAAATTATCAAAAACCAGGAAACTGGTTAAAGAACCAACAGATTCAATAAAATTATCACAGTCAGTTGTTGCTCAATACTTGCTAGGCTTCAGTTCACAACACTATCAAAAGTCAACAAACAATCTCAATTAAAAATTAATAATTGGTAAAAGTATGTTAGGGTATGTTATGGCTCAGGAATACAAACTAACCGCCACTACAATTGTGAATTTATTAAGCACCAGAGGAACTTTAAAGCATCTATGGGCAAACTGTACCTGAAATAAGTAAAACACAGAGGTGAGCAGTGACGACCAACTTAAGCGTTTTTTAGTTTTTAAATCTCAACCATAACATCCCTTATTGTTACCTTTTCAGCACAGAGAGAGAACGACTCACTCTTAAACTGAGTTATAAACACATTCCATCATGGTTTCTATGTTAAGACCTAACCAATAGAAGACAGGAAGATTTACAAAGTAATATATAGGAAACACAGACTATTTGACTAATGGAACAGTTCTCTATTTTAAAATGCTGATGATTTAGAAGTTTTACTTCACTGATAATGCAGATTAATTTTAGAACATGATGTTCTCATTGCAGCTATTGCCAAACTGCAGCATGTAGCTACAGCGTATCATATTCTTTCCCTTTACGTCTGTGCTTCTACACGGCGTCCAAATGTGAAGGATCACACAATAGGAAGAGCCCACTTTCTCCTTCGGCAAACAGCCGCCATGTAATATTACACATCATGAAAGTCTCAGGATCTACTTTATCAGATGGCTCACACAGGCCGAATCCTCCCCTCTACCTTTCATACCCAAGAAATTAAGTGAAAATGGTAAAACTATCAATATTTAATTCATTTGAAAAGAATAACTTCTATTGACATCCCCTGTGCATTCTAAAGCTGTCACGGAAACAACTATTCTTGGTGACGTCAGGAAAACATTGTTTTTTGTTACCAATATCACTGTGCCAATGGTACCCTTGTAATGTAATGCTTATATTATAATGCTTCGGTGTTTTTGTAAATCTCTAATAATAATATTTATTACTAAAGATTTTTAAAAGACGACCTCTGACTGGCGAAAATAAGACAAATTATTTATGAAATGTTAACATTTAAAATTGTTCTTTTGATTATTGCATAAATAAAGTTCCACTAGCGTTACCTAAAAAGCTGTAAATGAGTGTCACTTGATTTCATGAATATGGAAAAAACAGGTCTGAAGGTGGGGCACTTATGTCAGGGAATCCTTAATGGGCCTTCTAAGTCGTTCTTATGCCATGTAAGGAGCACTTATATGCGAAAATGTCATGTATCATTCTACACAGTCTACAACTATAAAACACAACACCTAATATTAAAGAGCACACTCAACTAAGAACTATGTAGTAAAATTACAATTGTGGTACTGTTACGCTTCAAACCCAGACAAGCCAAGGACACCAAGCTAGTGTAGAAATGTATCAAACCACAGGTGTAGATAAGCTGCATTCTATAGTCATGTGACCAGTTATTTTTGTAGAATAGTATAGCCTTTTTTGGCAATGATGCTATGCTCAACCATTCTATCAGTAATTATGCATGAGACGTATTTACCTTTAAAACAGTATATAAAACACTGTCCGTGTATTGTGATTTGAAGATCAGTTTACAGTTCAGCGAAGCTGGCTGACCTTCCGCTTGTGCACCAGCTTATTAAACTCTGTGCTTTATTGCCAATCAAAATCAAGTTTTCTTTTCTTTATTTTGAGAACACTAGCAAGTATAAAAGAACGCGGCAATGTTTTGTGCAGAAAAGGGAAATTTTAATAACGCTGCGAGTGAGGAGTGCAAGGAGAGCGCATGCAACTGATCGGCACGAGTGCAGTACGGCACAAGCACACATTGCATGTCGAGCGCGTGATGATAACAGTGACTGAGACAACATAGGAGGTAGCAGAACGTTGTGATCAGCGCGTATATGTACGTGCTGTGCACACAAGGCTTTGTCATGATTAAGTGCCTTGAAGTGTAGCTGGGAAGCGGGCAGTCCGGTGCAGAGCACATCAGGCTGCACTGATTGGACGCGCTGAACTGACTGTGCAGAATATACTTGTGGAAGTAACATAGTAAGTTAATGTTTAAACTGTACCGTTAACTGTTCATCAAGCAATGCTGAAGTGGAGTGTTTCATCTCTGTGCTGTGCTGGTATTAAGGAAGTATCTTTTCTCATGTGATCCGGGTAGTCAATCTGAAGATAGCAAGAAGTCCCTCTACATGTGATCTAGAGTAGCCTACTTGGTGGAAAAGAAAAACTAGACTGCTAACCTGTTGAGAGAAAGCTCGTTTTGGCAACCATTTTTTGCGAAGTTATAGACAGCGGTGGCTACGTTCATTATATTAGTTTGCTATGGTTCCCTGAGATAGTGGTGATTACGTTTGTTGCTTTAGTTTGTTATGTAACTTATTTTCTAAAGTGTTTATTAGTGTAATTGTATGTGTCAAGCAATGCAGTCTATTGCAGCTCCACCTATTTTCCTAAGTGCCCCAGGGTATCCAATTTTGCTGTGGGAAGATTGGCAAGAAGCTTTCAAGACCTATTTAGAAGCTTTAGGGGGAACCATCTTTGTGGCAAAGAGGAAGTTGGCTCTATTAAAACATAGTCTGGGAGTAGAGGGGAGGAAGGTATTAAAGACTCTACCATGTGGGAATGTTGACACAGAGAATAATGGAGAGTCAGATGAGATAGTTAAGGCGATGATGTGTACAGTATTGCTAGGAAAGCATTAAAAGTGCATTATGGGAAGAAAGTTAGTGTGGTGGTGGAGTGTCACAAATTGTTGTCAGGGGCACAAGCATCTAGTGAGTCAACTGATCAATATGTAAGTGCATTGAGTACATTGGCTGTCCCATGCAATTTTCGGGACCTACACAAGGAAATAATAAAAGATCAGTTGATCAATTGTACAAGGAATATGAAGGTACAGGAAAAACTGTTAGGTTTGAAAGATCCCCCTCTAGAAAAAGCTATTGCAGTTGCTAAACTCATAGAAGATACGTCTTGTTATGTGAAAGAATTGGAAAAATAATGGCGGAGAAGAGGCGACTGTACAAGTGATAAATAAGGAAGATAAGCACAGAAAAAGGGAAGATAAGGTGGGCAAGAGCAGTGAAGGAGATAAAATGGCTTGTTGCCGGTGTGGGAGCATAAACATGTGGCATATTCTGGTAATTGTACGGAAATGAAGGCCAAATGTTGTAAGTGTAATTTGTCACTTTTCAAGAGTGTGTAATCAAAGGAAGTTTCAAGGTAAAGATATTGTGAATTTCATACAAAGCAACATCAATGAGGATAAAGAAAGTTAATCTGATGAAGATATCGAAGTATTAATGATGTGTGATACAACGAAAGAGGCACATGATCAGGAATTCCAAATTGAGGACACATGTGGAGACAGAGTGAACATGTTAGATGATAAGCAATATAGTCCTCCTAAGTGTATTGTGTCGGTGAATGGAGTTCAAGTGCAAATGTAGGCAGATTCATGTTCGCTCATTGATCAAGAAACTTGTGGTGGTTTGAAAAAGGCAGAGCTATCTACAACTAAGGTGGAGTTAGTTGGGTATGGACGAAACAAATTGCCTGTTATAGGGTGTTTCCAAAAGAAGTGGTCTTTTAAGCATAGAGAAATCACATGCTGGGTCTATGTGGGAGAAAAGGGGCGATGTTTACTAGGTTGGAGGGAACAAACAAGCGTTGGATATTGTATTAAATCCCAACACCATGGAACAAGTGTTTTCCGAAGCCCATAATTGCTGAAATGCGGAAAAGTGAATTTCCAAAGTTGTGTGCAGATAAAATGTGATGTTTAAGGAAATTTACAGACAAAATAGTTCTGAAGGAGAGTGCAGTTGCAAATGCTCACTAAGTGAGAAATGTGCCTGTTGTACTGAAAGATGAATTGAAAGCAGAGTTGACAAGGATACTGGAGTTTGGAGTGATTGAAAACATTGAAGCATCAGAATGGTTAAGTCCGGTGGTGATCACCCGTAAACCTAATGGAAATATTAGGATGTGTGTGGACTTAAGAGATCTAAAGGAGAATATATGGGTTGACTGCCATCTCATACCAAATATTAATGAATTGTTGGCTGGTGTCAAAGGGGGCAAGGTATATTCAATTTATCAAGTGCATACCACCAGATATTGCTGCACCCAGAATCGAGACATTTTACTTAATTTATAATGCCAGAAGGGGCATTTCAATTTGTATGCATGCCTTTTGGACTAGTCCTGCTTCGGCAGTGTTTCAAAGAATTATGTAGAAGTTACTAGGCGAGGTGATAAATGTGTGATTTTTCCAAGATTACATCTTAGTGTGGGCAGAGAAGAAAGTGATGCACAATGAGTTGTTGAGAAAGGTGTGTGGAATATTGGAAAAACAGGACTCATGGTTGAAGTAAACAAGTGTAAATTTGCATGCCATTGTGTGGAGTACCTAGGCCACACCATATCTTATGAGGGAATCAAACCTAAGCATAAACTGATGGAAGCTATAGAGAAAGTGCCATGCCCAACTGATAAGGACCAATTGAGGTCATGTTTAGGCCTGGCAGAATATTACGTTAAATTTGTCAGACGTTCTGCAGATATTGCACAACCGTTATGAGTGTTAATGAGGAAGGGACAGAAATATGAATGGATGAATGAATGCCAGCTGGCATTTGATGAGATTAAGAAAAGCATTGTAAATGCTGTTGAGTTAAACCGATTCCACTTACATGATCACACCATTGTTTCCACGGATGCTAGTATGCAAGAAGACTGGGTGCAGTGCTGATGCAAGTAAGAGATGGGAAAGAGAGAGTGGTGGCGTATGCGTCAAGAACGCTAAAGGGGGCAGAAGTAAGTTATTCTAGGATAGAAAAGGAGGAATTTACCTGCTGGTACGGAGTCCAGTATTTTAGAAATTTTGTTTGGGGAAGAAAGTTTGAATTGCATACTGATCACAAACCTTTGGTTGATGTGTTTACAACAAAGGATTCGGGCTGAGCTTCTCCAAGGATAGCAAAATGGATGTGAAGGTTACAGGAGTACACGCTTGTAGTGAAGTATGTCCCAGGAACTCTTTATGGGTCCTCGTAAGGATAGGATAGGTCCTTTAGTTTAGAATAGCGACTACAATTCTGAATGGAACACGCTGTTATTTTCTATTGTTCTATTGTTCTAACAAAACTTATTTTTGCTAATCTCTGTAATTGGATCTATTTTGACTAATCTTACAAAAGAACAAAAATACCAACTAATCTCTTAAAGAGAAAACAACATTTTGAAACTTCATCAAACCTCTCTTTATTAGCTGAACATCAAATGCAAATAATGATGTCTACTTTGGGTTATGCCCCATTCTAATACGGTGGTAAAGATTCATTGACAAAGGAAGGCATGGAAATTCCAGGCTCTCTATGCAAGCTTTAAGGTGGCACTACTTACGAAAATATTTATACGATTTCCGCCCTCGCATGGAGATTTGGTAAGTACCAAGCTTTTGGAAAATGTAAAGAAGGGTATGTCTAAATGGTCCTTCCCAAAATGGATTGTGGATTTGAAAAGATAGTGTGGTTTTGGAGGATAGGAATAGGTGGAATATGAGGAGCATGGTTAAAAGTAGTGAGGCAGAAGTGGAAAAGTGGAGGGCCAACAGTGGCAAGGTTGTGGAGTGGAATGAGAGTCCAGTGAAAGGAGGAAGTGAAGAGGAGAAGATATTGGTGAGAGAAGGAGTTCTTGATGACAATAAATAAGTAAAGAAGGCATTCGTGCAGTGTGCTCTTTTCATCCATCAAGCATTTTATTATAAGCTCTGAATAGTTATAAATGCAGAGCCAGTTAAATGTTGCACCATTTGTTTCCGGTCATGTTCACTTATAAGAAGTTTGGCAGATTCATTGGCGAGTTTGTGCGACTGTGCACGGATTTTTCTTCCAAAAGTCACAGTATGCAAGTAGCAAAAGATCCTTTTTATCAGCGTAGTTAAATTAAAATATCTATCACTCTGAGAGGACCCAACACAAATGCATTGCTCGTGCTCCTAGACAAGCTTATTTCTGGCCAAAATGTTACCCAGTTTATACGAGTCTTTGTATAGCCTAAAGGAACCTATAATAAATCTTAAATCTTGAATCAATGCAACTCCTCCAGACTTCAGTGACAGCAAGTGATTCATTGCATAGCTGGCAGCTAAATAATGGATAGCTTAATGATTTTAACTACAGCTTTTTAAACTCGAGTTGAAGAGTTAACGAGAAACACAACTTGAGAGCGCATTGCCGAAAGACTTGCAGTAAAAGAGAATAAGATAGAATGAAATGATGTGAAGAGCAGGGGCGGTGCGTCCATTAGGGCGCTGGGGCATTGCCCCACCAGCCGCCCGTGCCCGCAGCTCCCTCGGCGTCTCTGAACTTAAGTAAACTCTCAGTTTACTTACGTTCAGAGACGCCGAGAAACTGACAATGCATGTCAGTCAGCATGGCGTCGGACCGCCCACCCCCTTCAGAGTCTGAAGGGGTGGGCGATCAGCGTCATGTTGACTGACATGCATTGTCAGGGGCAGGCAGCAGCACAAGTGCGCATGAGTGGGGAAGGTCAGCGAATTTTTCGCCCGTGCCCAGTCATGCGCACTGGTGCCTGCTCAGGCTGGCGCATGCCCATTAGGAGAGCGAGGGTTGAGCAAAGGCTCAAACCTCACTCTCCTAATGGGCTGGCGGGCGGAGAGTTACCGTGCCCTAAGTCAATCCTGGCGCTGCTCCAGCGCCAGGATTGGCTGAGGGTTGCCACTCACTTGCCAGCACTGCGCAGTGATGCGGCTGTTGAAGGCGCCAACGGACCCGAGGCGGCGCGGACCAGGTAAGATGGTTTTTATTTTATTTAAACCCACCCCCGCGCGACACCCCCCCGCGAGCCGCGACTGGCTAATGTTCAGAGTATCGTGAGTTGTAACGTTCTCATGTACCGCTCGTGTTACATATTGTGCTATGTGTAAGATGCATTTGTTGTATACACAAACCTTAATGTGCAGTACAGTTACACTGTGTGCGTGATTGTATGTGTGTATTTTTGAAGTGCTAACTGTAATATGCTATTTTTTGCCATTATATAGTGAGTGGAGGCGCGGTGCCTCACGAAAGGCAGTGCCTTGATTGGGTCGTCATGTTGGCCCCCCTTCCCTCACCAACCGCAATAAATAGCGCATCACTGCCTCGCGATGTGCATAAAGGTTATATGCTACACAGTTTTTTTTCATGTACCTTGTAATATCTAACTACCACCGGAGCACAGTTAGCTCCACATAGTAAAACAATAGTTGTAATGTGCAGTCTATTAAATAGTGTTTTTCACATTACCTTGATGCTACCCTGGCAGTAACAAAGATTGTGACCTTTGTACTGTAGCAGTAAATTGTGGACTATATGTTCCTTAGTACACTTGTTCTATATAAAACCATTTTATTGGGCCCCATGTTTCTCTTTTATAGCATATATAAGTGTACTGTATAGTGCGCAGTATGGAGGGCTGCTGCATGGTGATATCTTGTAACTGCTGAGGTGCCTTGCTATTCTGTGAATGGGCTCCGATATTACCAGTGGCCAGCTGGTGTGGGCTTATTTTAGTGCTGGGGTACGACAGCGATGTGCTGAAGAAGGTTCTTGTTGGGTTGGGGTGACTCATGATGGGTTTGTGACACTGCTGTGATCCTGGACGTCCAGGATTACCTCCAGCCCCCTCACCCCAGGCAGGCCCCTCAGACAACTTCTTGTGTGCCGAGGAGGGCCCTTCGTGGACGGAGTGAGGAAATTATTGGGCCATGGGACTACCAAGGTGACGGGAGAGAAGGAGTGAATTGTGTTGTTTCCCGAGGAATTGGAGCGTGTTTCAGGAGGGGCGTGGTCATCGTTCGGAGAACTGGGGGCAGATACTTTACAAATAAGGTGGGTCACAATAGGGTGGGGTACCTGTGTGTTAGGTTCTGTTAGGGAAGGTTACTGACAGGTTGCAGTTGCTGCCTGTAGGCAGAGCCACTGGGATTATGCAATTCTCGGCCCCTGTGCTTTCTGCATAATCATGGATGTGCATTGCTTCTTGCCACTCAATCCAGAATCTGCTGCATTAATTGCAGATTTCGCAAGGAAAATATTTCTAGTGCAAACGGAGAAAACGTTACTAAACCAAACGTGCTACACACATTTCCGGGTAGTGGCTGCTCCCTAACAAACCTTAACCAGCCACCTTTCAGTTGCTATTTTCTCGATTCACGAGATAGGAGTTTGTAAGTCAGGCACGGTGAGTGCAGGCGAGGTGCGTGAGTGAGGGAGCAGGCAAGGTGAGCAGGCAAGCTGAGTAAAGAGAGGAGATGGAATTGAGGGAAGCAGACAATATGTTTGCATGGAAGAGAAGAGAGTTTAGAGAGGAGAGATGGAAGTGAACGAAGCAGGCAAGGTGAGCAGGCATGTGAGTGCACAACGAAGGGGGAAGTGACAGGAACAGCAACGTAAGTGCAGGGGAGAGGAGGGAGTGAGCAGGTAAGGTGAGGGGACAGGAGGGAGTGAGCAGGCAAGGTGCGTGCGGGGGAGAGGAGTGAGTGAGCAGGCAAGGTGAGTGCGGGGAAGAGGAGGGAGTGAGCAGGCAACTTGTGAAGTGTACGAGAACACAGTAAAAAGTGAAAGTCCAAGAGGTCACCAAGAAACAGCACTGCCAGTTACCTTCAACTGAGACTTGGAAACGTTTCCTGTTTTGTCGATGTCTAATCATGGAGTGAAGGCATGCCAGATGGGCTTCAGAAGCACATGCGGCTCGGTGCCACTGCGGGTAAAACGAACTTCTGCTTTGTAGAGCTGCATATCACCACACAGGATGGCCCATTGAGCGTTGTCAGCATTCTGGATCTTCAATTGGACATTGTGCTGGTCCATTACACTGTGCGCGTGCTCCACTCCGGAAATGGCGTGTGTACTGTTTTGCGGGAAGAGTGAAGAATCACAGGAGGAAGCGCTGCAGATAAAAGTCGGTGCAGTCTGTGCAATCTAGGTTAGATGGCTGTCTAATTTACACCCGGGGTGGAATGTACTACACATCACTTTTTTGCAGCTACAGAGGATGGTCACAAATCTGAATACAGCACGTGTCTGCTTTTGCAGCTCTTCAAAGGTTCTCACAGAGCGTGGACACAGCTGACGTTTTTACCGGCTGGTTAGGCACAACATTTTATCAGTGAGGCAGCCCACACATGTATGGCTGATTCATTACGTAATTTCAGCTGCATGCCTGTGTTCTGCCTTGTAAAGTGGTAGTTCACGCTGAGTAAGCTGATCATGCGCGAGCACATCAACAGATGGCTGAATGTGACATTACAGGTTACATATGGGCCTACCGCCAAGGGCTCATACCTTTATAAATCGAGCAGTACTTTACAAGAATGCAGAGAAAAAAAACCTAGCCTCATATCAGACAGTGTTATGGACGTCAGATGGGGAAACGCTTGAGGCCTATTAGCAGCTAAGCTAAAAACTGTCCGTAGCAAAGCCTGTGCACGAAGAAACTTTTCCCTCACTATGACTAGCGGTGCTCCACCGGAAGCGACCTTCGCAGACTCCTTTGCTATGTTGTTACGACTATTTGTAGAGCGCACACCTCACCCTTAAGGGTATCTAGGTGCTAGCTAAGAAGGGAGCTGAGCTGATTGAGTCTGAGGTCTAGTAAAGAACCATGTCTTCAGTTTCTTGTGGAATTCAAGGACTGAGGAGGTGGCTGTGCTGTGCATTGGAAGCTTGTTCCAGTCCTGGGTGTGAGGTGGGAGAAGCTGCAGCCGTCGGCTCTGGCTCTGTGGAGTGGTGGATCTGAGCAAGCACTTTCCAAAGTTAATGCTGCATGCAGTGCAAGACACCGGGCAAGCTAAGCATACATTTTAAAGGGCTAAAGTTGTCATGCTGTACAATTTACATATTACAGTAACTGTTGAACAAATTAATGCAAGAAGATACAGGGCAGTTTTTAATGTTTTAATATTTCAAGACTATACGTTCCCACTGCTTAATAAGCCTTGCTTTATCGCTGCATTCATTTGCTTTAAAATGCACCATTTGCCAATCTTTTTTAAATTTCTTTCTCAGGAGAGGGACTCTCCCTAGACCCCAGGTTTGTCCATTGAACTTGTTCACATCGCTAACTAGTGTTTTCTATTGGAAAGGGTAGAGCCAAAGCAGTCTTGCTTAGTACCCTAACCCTCTTCAGAAGTCAGAATTGCTTGGCAACCCAGAAATTCTCAGAAATAATGTTTGAGTTTTCCTTTATGAATGCCTAGAACCACTGAATTTTTAGTCCATTTATCACAGATATAGTGCTGAAAATCGCACCAAAAAGATGCCAATTTTTAAAAAATTTCTTCACTGGGGGAGAACCCTTCCGAACCCCTCTTATTGCCGTCGGGCTCGCTCGCTGCGCTCGCATGCGTTGATTCGCTCTGCATACGCCCCACCAGTTTCAAATTCCACTAGCCGCCCCTGGTGAAGAGGAGTGTCCCAGGGAAGAGGTAGGGTTATTCATGGAGGGCATTCTTACAGAGCAGCCCTCTCCTCTCACTTATGAATATTGTGATGAATGGCATCCAAGCGTCTTCAAAACACACTGCGTGTCTTATCACAATGCATCACTGTGCCTACTTTTTCATAACGCAACCTGTCAAAGATGCTATTCCGAATCTTTCTTCCAATACTGACTAAGAGGGGATTCCTTATCCCGCAAGGTAGATTTCAACAAGGTTGAAGATCTGCTAAATCAAATTAATGAGGTGTTGGTGTGCTTCCTTTAACAAGGTAAGCACCATTTAGAATATCGGTGAATAAGTTAGACAGAAAGTATCGTATAGGTGAGAAATATTGCAATACATATCCACTGTGGCTAATCAGAAAAGTACTCAAGGCTACCAATGTTAGATTTAAAAAGACCATGTGATAATAAGCTGCTGACTGCAGCAGTGTACACATGATGGTGGCAAAACAAGAACTGAATTGTTTTCTGGTTAACACAAGTGAATGATGTCACGATTCTCAAAAGCAGTTTGTCATGATGGTTCTTGTTAAGCTTTAACTTAAAGGCTCTCTATTGCCATAATGTGACAGCTGTTGGAATTTAGATTTTGAGAAATGGAGTACATGCCATAAAGTAGCTGGCGAAACAATCGGATGTTCCTTACAATCCACGCATACTATTAAGCTATAAAATAAAAATAAAAAACAGGTGCTTCACTTGCATTGCATAGACTGGGTAGAGTCCATTTAGTGCAGGGCAAGACCACTGTTCTTGCAATGGCACCTGGGCTAGTGCCCAACAGCTGAAGCGCATGAACACTTCCGCCTGGAGGTGACGCTAGTGTCACATTCAGATGTTCAACGTCACACTTGAGCTACAAATGTGGCTTGTTGGCACTGTTTCTTGCTTGTGCTGCCCCATTTTGCTCGGCGGGTCCATTTCTCTCTTCAGTCTATCCTCTGTACCGCGTTTTGCTTCGAAGTGCCCGCCCCCCTCACCCACACCGTGCCTTGCTATGTTCCACACCTCTCTTAGAGAGAGTGGAACAGACGGTATCAAAGGCAAGCGTCTTTCATCCTTTCCCACATACCGTATGCCCAGCCCTTTGCCCGTGGAAGAGGAGTGCGGCTATACCAAGCCCTTCTGTTTCTCTCTGGTACTGTGGCAGGGACATGGCACGCTGCAGAAACAAGCACAGAATATCCACTGGTCTCTAGAGCCTTCTGCACCCGCCACCCTGCTCCTGTCTCTCTTCCTGCCGCTTCCCCATCACCTCTTCCCAGCCTTCGGCACAGTGTGGCAGGCTTCATAGAGAGAAGCAGCCGAGCAAGGGCCTGCAGGGGGATGGGCACACTGTAGGCCCCAAGTGCCTCCCTTCGAGGACTCCTTCAGGCCGAGTTCTGTCCTAGCAGGGAAAAAGCAATGTCATTGGAAGGCAGCACAGCTGGGCACAAGATGCTGCTGCCCATCAGGGGAACAAAGACACCCTCTAAGTGTCACTTCACACGGAGGCTAAGATACAAAGCGAGATTCGAAAGAGTGGCAAGTGTGTTCTGTATGTATGTAGGTCTGTGTGTATTCACACTGATAATGGGCATTAACATGTCACACAACAGTATATGCAATGTTTTAGCACTTACTAAGCATCATTAATTACTGCTAAGATCATGGAACCCAGTGTATTAACCTTAGACAAAGTGAAGACGAATGAAAGATTGGGTTATAACCAACAAGAATTTACTCTCAACCTTGCAGGTTCCATGCATTGGTTTGCACTGGCAAACTGCAGAGCCATCTCACAAGGACACGAACCTGCGTCTTGCAGGTCACACACTGTGCTCCGCAGCAGGCACATAAACACTCTGGTTACTATGTAACTATTCCAATTTGTGAGAGACAGACTGTGCAGTATGTGTGTGCGCACGCACTGCTACCGCATGCCACAAGCTCTGTGTTAAGTAACCTTGCACTGCTACTGCCCAGGCTGAGCCGCTCTTGAGTGTAGTAAAGTTTCTAAAATGTTTTCATGACACAAGTAGGAAAGCCTGGCTTTCTTGGGCTAACGCTCACAGAGAAAAGTTCAGAACACTGTAAAATGTAGCTCAAGTGCTGGGCCCTAGTCCTCTTGAAAACAGGGACAGTCACAGGTAATGACGTTGTTGAGGAGTTCTCGCATGTGTGATAGAAGAAGTATATCAAATGGTTTAAGGACCGGTCTGGTTTAAAATGGGCCTGTAAATTCAAGGTTAAAAACATGTGAAATAAAAAATCATGTTCTTTCCTTGTGTCGCATCCGTAACTTCATATCGCATTTACAAGATGTTAATGCAGGGAAATGTTGCTAAAACCACTAGAACACTGGCTATTTGTCAGTGGTACAGCTCCCTTGGCATCTTTTTCTGACGTCAGGTGATAACCCGTGAAAACCCTGCTAGCTGCACCTTCTGTTCAGCAACATTCGAAGGTGTTAAAATGAGCTATCCGACGCAGAGAGTAGACAACAACGCTGTGTTGGACAGGGTGGCTTGGTTTGTGTCGCAAGTTTGTTAGGGCCATCTTGTTTAAGGAAGAGGTTCTTAATCTGGCAGCTGTACAAGTCAAACAACTTAATTTCCAAACCCACCAATTTGAAAAAATATTTTGAACACAGCGTCGATGGCCGCCCCTATGACAAGCCAAGTCACACCAGGACAAGATATCTGCAGTGCTCCTAAAACAGAAGGACCGTCTGAGAACCTCTGAGCTGGGGTCAGGCACAAAAGTGAACATGCTGGTTTCTCCCTCAGAAGTAAGTTAGTGTTTGAAGTATTTTTGTTTCGGGCAACAATTCATGTGAAGCCAAGATGCAGTCAAGCTTCAGAACATTGTTATGAGTAATGAACGATGCCTGCTGCCAATGTTCTCCAAAATTAATAGAAAAAGGTCTCATTTTCCGAAAGTAAATGGTTGTTGATGCTGGATTTAGCTAACAGCCCACAGGTGCATCTAGAAGTCTGCATGTTAAATATTAACACCTGACTTTCTTTTCATGGCAGGTCAGTAAACTTGGAACGCATGTAGGCAAAAGTAAACATTGCGGAGAACATGCAGAAGCTAAAGTTCTTTGCCTTAAACACAACAAAAAACATTCAAATAGTAGACAAGCATTTTAACTCTTGACTTTCAGGCATGGCATGTGCTGTGTTCCGCTACACAGCATTTGATGAGGTGTCTGATAAAGACTTAGATATGAGTTGGATGATACAATTAAGGTTATATTGTTAACACCAGATTTGTGAAGCTCTCCTGTTGGTTCTCGGTCTAGTTCTGCAAGGCAAAGCAGAGTAAATACAATCCGGGGTGGAGGAGAGGGTGTCAGTCGGAGGCAATTGAGGCATGATGAGTGATGCACTCACTGACTGCACCCACCACTGGAGACCCTCAAGAAACACTCTGTGAGGGATTGCCCGGCACACTCTCACGAAGCACCACATGAGGTCTTCACTCTGTGTCGGTGTGCAATGCTTACTACCTGGGATGAGCACACTATCACCATATGCCAGGGAAGAAGACTGGGTTTAATAGGACACCGTGATCTGATAGGCAGCAGATGTGGAAAGATACATTAGCATAGGCATAGTGTTATATTATCTTTTGCACAAGTAGTAATTGGTGGCAAATATATGCCTATTGAGTCGAGAGAAATCTGCTACTAAAATGTCCTTTCTATTCAACGTAAGTGGTTATTTTACTAAGATTTTGTGATGCTGAGATGGTGCTCACAAGGTGTCCCAAAACACCACAAGGCACTGCATCAATATACTTATTATAAAAGCCTGTAGGAACAGGGCAAAAATGTGAATCGCAACCCAAGAACCTGTACAACCCTCAGTAAATAACCTCACACTTGTAGATTTCCCATGTCAGTCGCATATAATCTTATGGAATGGCTAAGCAGTTTTCGGCCCACAGTCTTCATGGCTTTGCAGATCCTGCTATCAATGAGTCTCTGCTGCAATATGAACCAACAATTCCTCCGATTATAAATCCACACCAAGACAGCAGAGGCTTAGACTGGACATCAGCTTCTTAAGACCCCTCCCCACTCCCCAGCCCCAACCACTAACGTCAGACTGAACACTGTTAGTTAAGGTACCTTTACTAGCAAGGCATAAAAGAAAGATATGCTACCACGCACCTTCAAATCTGGACCAGTTAGACTAGCTAATCCTCCGTAGAAAGCTAGTATCTACGTTATCCTACCATGCATGTGACAAAAGGATTATAGGAGACAGCACTAGCTGACCATGTTGGTGCATCTTTATCAGTCTGCAGCACTATAAACTCGACCAGGGTCAAGTCGTTTCTCCTGCATCCTGATTGCCGGGTAGTTTTGTACAGCCCTTACGTCTGATAGATGATACTTGTTTTAAGTGAGAGGAACAGCAGAACAGCTCTGGACCTTCTTAGACCTGTTCTAGTTCTTCTGTAATGTCCATGGGGTTATTCTTTTTTTTGTGAATATGTGCCTTGCAAAAGGTGTCACTGACTTGTTACTCTGCCAGCTCTTTGTTTTGCCAGCTTGTCCTCCATCTTGCTGTGCTTTTAGGTAATAACATAACATGTGGTTCTGGACTATGACATACTTCTAAGAATACATATTTCCTCCAACATAAGAACTAGGCATGTTGTCTTAAAAAGCAATGATGAACAAGTTACTTACCTTCGGTAACGATATATCTGTAAGAGACATAGATTAGTTATAGATTCCTTACCTGTAGAATTACCCCCAGGCGTTTGACTGGATCTGGAGAATTTTTTTGTCAGCAGTACCCCTGCGCGTCGAAAGGTGGCGTCGGTCGGCTCCGCATTCGTCGTTGGCGTCGTGATCGCGGGGATGACTTTGCGGTAGCTACTTAGACGCCGCCCTCGTGCACTGACGTCAGTTCTTTTACACGACATTCCACGCCAGAAGCACAGAGCCATGCAAGACACTGACCACTGGTGCACAAAACTAGGGCCCTGAAAGGGATTCCCTGACCCTAGAAGTCAGTTCGAGGAATGGGGAGGATGGGTGGGGCGGCAAGGAATCTATAACTAATCTATGTCTCTTACAGATATATTGTTACCGAAGGTAAGTAACTTGTTCATCTGAAAGAGACAGTTATAGATTCCTTACCTGTAGAATAGATACCCCAGCAATACCAATCCCGGAGGTGGGTCTGCGAACCAAGTTCACACCAGAAAGTCCTGGAGAACAGAACGGCCAAAGAAGCCGTCCCTCCGGACTTGGCTGTCCAGGCAGTAGTGTTTTGTGAACATGTGTAAAGATGCCCACGTAGCTGCCTGACAGATGTCATTGAGGGGAATTCCGCCCCAAAGCAGTGGTAGCTGCCGTCGCCCAGGTGGAATGGGCGCGCAGTCCCACTGGAGGCTCCTTCTTCGCCAAAGAGTAGCAAGCTTTAATGCACAAAACGACCCACCTAGAGATGGTCTGTTTGTGCACGGCCCGAACTTTCTTGGCGCCTACGTAGCCAACAAAGAGCTGGTCATCCATCCGGAATTGCTTGGTGCGATCCAAATAAAATGAAAGCGCACGTTTTGGATCCAGACGGTGGAGCCTCTCTTCCTCCTTAGAAGATGCGGAAAGAAGGTGGGCAAAGTGATGGTTTGACCAATGTGGAAAGGAGTAACCACCTTGGGAAGAAAGGAAGGTCTGGTTCTGAGGACGACCTTGTCCGGATGAACAGCCAGAAAGGGAGGCTTCGAAGAAAGAGCTTGGAGCTCACTCACCCTGCGAGCAGAGGTGATGGCAACCAGGAAGGCAGTCTTTAAAGTAAGAAGTCTGAGAGGACAGTTATGAAGCGGCTCAGAGGGAGCGCACATAAGGTAAGTAAGAACCAAGTTCAAGTCCCACTGAGGCATTACGAAGGGAACAGGAGGAAAAAGATGAGTAATGCCCTTAAGGAAGCGATTTACAACAGGGGACTTGAAAAGAGAAGGCTGATCAGGAATCCTAAGGAAGGCTGAAATGGCAGAGACGTAGCCCTTCAGAGTGCCCAGAGCAGAGCCTTGCTGGGCTAAAGAAAGGAGGAACAAGAGAACCTCAGAAAGAGGGGCAGAAAGGGGCTCCACAGCCTTTGCTGCGCACCATGCCACAAATTTGTTCCACCTGCAGGCGTATACCGTCTTAGTGGAGGGACGCCTGGCTGCCAAGATAACATCACAAACTTCGGGAGGAAGGTCGAAGGCTCTCAACTGTTGTCGCTCAATCTCCACGCAAGGAGGTGGAGGCTGGACAGGTTCGGGTGGAGGACCGTCCCCTGCTGCTGCGACAGAAGGTCCTCCCGAAGCGGCAGTCTGAACGGAGGATCGATGGCCATGCGTAACAGCTCGGGATACCAGACTCTTCATGCCCAATTCGGAGTCACAAGGATGACTTGGGCCCAGTCGCGCTTGATCTTCTTCAGCACTCTGGGTAGAAGTGGTATAGGCGGAAAGGTGTATAGAACACCGCAACTCCACTCGCGATGAAAAGCGTCGCCTAGCGAGTGCCGCCTTGGAAATTCCAATGCGCAGAATAGCTGACATTGCGCGTTCTCTTCGGTGGCAAATTGATCTAACGAAGGCTCGCCCCACTGCCGAAAGAGACCTTGTGCCACCTCCGAGTTAAGACGCCATTCATGATCCATCATGCACCTGCGGCTGAGTTCGTCCGCCCTGGCGTTCAGTGAACCTGCCAGGTGTTGAACCACCAGGGATATGCCCTGATGTTCCATCCATGTCCAGAGACGGAAAGCCTCTTGACATAGGGTCCACGACCCCACCCCGCCCTGTTTGTTGTCCGTGAACACCTGCACCACTCTTCCCCAAACAGAGGGAAGGAATGCTTTCATTGCAAGACGGATCGCCTGAAGCTCCAGAAGGTTGATGTGGAGCCTAGACTCCGCCGGAGACCAGAGGCCTCTGTTCTTCGCCCCTACCATGTGGCCGCCCCACCATAGAAGTGATGCATCCGTCACCACTGTGTACTCCGGTTGGGGAAGGGAGAGTGATCTGCTGCTGACCCAATCCTTGTTCGTCAGCCACCACTGCAATTGACATGCAGTGCCCTCCGAGATCTGAACGCAATCAGACAGATTCCCGTGATGCTGTGCCCACTGGGACTTCAGGTCCCACTGCAGGGCCCGCATATGCCACCTGGCATGATCTACCAGCAGGATGCAGGAGGCCCAGCAGCCTCAGGGTCATTCTGACCGAAACCCGGGATAAAGGCTGAAAGATCAGAATCATAGCCCGAATATCCCGGACTCGCTGCTCAGGAGGATAAACCCGAAACTGCGTCGTGTCCAGAACCGCTCCGATGAAAATGAGCTTCTGAGAGGGAGTCAGGTGACACTTCGGCACATTCATAGTGAACCCCAGAGAGTGCAGGAGGTCCGTCGTAGTCTGGAGGTGGGAGACAACTGCCTGGGGCGAGCCCGCCTTCAACAGCCAGTCGTCGAGATAGGGGAATATTGCAACCCCTGATCTGAGCAGATGAGCTGCGACCACCGCCATCACCTTCGTGAACACCCGAGGGGCGCTGGTAAGGCCAAAGGGGAGCACGGTAAACTGAAAGTGCTCTTGGCCCACCGTGAATCGCAGGTAACGCCTGTGGGCCGGCAGGACGGGGATGTGAAAATAAGCGTCCTGCAAGTCCAACGCTATTATCCAGTCTCCAGGGTTGAGGGCAGACAGGACCTGAGCTAGTGTCAACATTTTGAAATTCTCCTTCCGGAGGAAGCGGTTGACGTCCTGAGATCCAAGATAGGACGCAGGCCTTTGTCCTTCTTGGGCACCAGAAAGTAGTGGGAATAGCAACCACGACCTACTTCTGGGGTAGGAACTCCCTTGATGGCTCCCTTGGCCAAGAGAGCCGAAACTTCCTGTTGGAGAAGGGCCAGATGATCCTCGGACATGCGATGGTGCTGAGGTGGCATGGATGGAGGGGTAGTCACGAAGGGGAGGGAGTAGCCCCCTTCGGACTATCTGCAAAACCCACCAGTCCGACGTGATGGTGCGCCAGTGGGGGAGGTGATGGCGAATCCTGCTGCCCACTGGCGATTGGTGGCCCTGAAAGGTCAGACTAGGAGGGTTTGGAGGCCGCTGCAGAGGGGGCGGTGGTGGACTGGCCCCCCCCCGCTGGCCCCCAGACCCACAGCGGTGGGTCCCACGTCCCCGGCCGCGCTGGGGCTGAACCGCTTGCACCGGCCTGTGGCTCTGGGTGGAACGTGGTGGGGCACCCCTTCCGTAGCCACGAAAGGGGCGAAAAGCAGACTGCGCAGGGCGGGTGGTGGAGAGGCCCAAGGACTTGTCCGTAGCCCGAGAGTCCTTGAAGCGCGTTGTCTGCTTGGTCACCGAAGAGGCGACGGCCATCAAAGGGCATGTCCATTAGGGTAGCTTGGACATCCCCGGAAAAACCAGTCGACCTCAGCCAGGCGTGGCGTCGAAGGACTACCGACGTTGAAATCGTCCTGCCTAGTGAGTCGGCGGTGTCCAGCCCACATCATATGGTAAACTTGGCTGCGTCTCTCCCCTCGGCAACTGCACGGGAGAGCACAGCCCGGGCCTTCTCCGGGCATTGAGGCAGCACCTGCGCTACCGTATCCCACACAGAGTGGGTGTAACGGCCCAATAGACATGCGGTGTTTACCGACCGCAGTCCCAAGCTGGAGGAAGAAAACATCTTCTTCCCAAGATGGTCCAGCTTCTTGGATTCCCTATCAGGTGGAGCATTAGGGAATGCGCCTTTGGACGTTGAGGCTTGGACCACCAAGCTCTCAGGGGTGGGGTGTTGGGAGAGGAAAGTGGGGTCGCCAGGAGCCGGACGGTGGCGTCGGGCAATCATCCTATCCACAGGAGCCACTGTGTTGGGCCTGGACCTGGTGCCCAAAAGGATGTCAGTTAGGGCTTCATTAAACGGCAGCAGAGGCTCCGAAGAGCTCGCAGCCGGTTGAAGCACCTCTGTCAGGAGGTTAGTCCTGACCGCCACCGTTGGTAGTTCGAGGTTGAGAGCCTCGGCCGCCCTATGCAACACCACTGCGTAAGAAGCTCCCTCCTCTGTAGCCACGGTAGGAGGAGACAACATGCCAAGGTCTGGGGAGGTATCCAGACCACTGGCATCCCCAAACTCCTCGCTCCAGTCCGGATCGTACTCCAACTGGTCAGTTAAAGGGTCTCCAGACCCCTCCCAGTCCTCCTCACCCTCCTCTGGTTGCCAATCTGGCCTGAAAGAACCAGGGTGGAACAGGGGTACAAAATTACCAGTCGGCGCCGGATCCGGCGTTGGTCGACGTCGGTCCGGCTCCGTGTCCACGTCGAGTTGGAGGCCGGGGTCGATGCCGGATGGGGGCACAACCGGTGTCGGCTGCGGGCGTGGTGCCGGATGAATCGGCGCCAGTGGAGGAGTTATGAGTTCGACCGGCACCGATCCGGATCCAGGCCTGGATCCAAGGGGACCCTGAGGTGCTGGGGCCGAAGCCGCCGAAGGCCCAGGGCCCCCAGCCGAGCCCACGGGGCCTGAAGGCGCGCCAGCGGAGTCGGGCTGCCCAAAGATGGCATGCATCGCTTCGTAAAAGCTGCGAAGCTGGGCAGTGGTCGCTCCGGGTCCCGGAAAGGGAGGGAAACTCTGAGCCGACACTTCGGGCTCCGTACGCGGAGCCGCGGGAGGGGCACCACCCGCATCCTTTGCCGCGTCGGCCGGCGGACTGGGAGATGTGGAAGAGCGACGATGCTTCGTCTTCTTGTGCTTCGACCAACCTAAGGAGTGCGAAGACGTGGTGGTGGCGGTGGTGGTGGTGGTGGTGGTGGTGGTGGCGGCGGCGGCTCCACAACCGGTCCCTCGATCTCCCGCGCGACCGGGACCTCAAACGGCGCGGACTGCCGGACCTCGAGAAGCTTTCGGGACTGCTCCCGCAAAGGCTTCGGATTCATGGTCCGGCAGTCGGAACACGACTTGGGATCGTGGTCGCGTTCCAGGCACCACAGGCACACGCGGTGCGGATCCGTCACTGACATCAGTTTTCGGCAGGAACTGCAAGCCTTGAAACCGGGCAACCCTGACGCGCACCAGGAGTCGAAGATTCAAAAACGGTGTCAACAAAAGTCGGCAAAAAGGCAGGCAAAAAGTGACTGGAGGTACCGCTCTCTCCGGATCTGCGCTGGCTGGCGCGGAAAAAGAAAGAACTGACGTCAGCGCGTGAGGGCGGCGTCTAAGTAGCTACTGCGACGTCATCCCGGCGACCATGAGGCCAACGACGAACGCGGAGCCGACCGACACCACCTTTTGACGCGCAGGAGTACTGCTGACGAAAAAATTCTCCGGATCCATTCAGACACCTGGGGGTAATTCTACAGGTAAGGAATCTATAACTAATTGTCTCTTTCAGATATAATATGTATAAAAAACAATCTTGTAGGAAAGTCTTGCTTAGACGGGTCCAAATAAATGGTGACGGAAGCTCGTGCATTGATTTTTGTGGATAAAGGAGAACATTTTCATATTTTATTTTTACATGATTACAATGTGATTTTGATAATGAGGGCCCAATTCACAAATCTTTTTCCAGGCGTTAGTATTACATTCTAAGTAATTTTTTTTCACAAAGCCACGCAGGTCTAAATCTCCCACATTTGCATAAATGGTTAAGTATTGTGAACTTACGCAAGAAAAACTGTGAGGTTCTTTATAAGGGATGGTGTCTCTCGGGGTGTTATTATGAAATCACAACGGTTACGCATCGTGATTGGTACAACAGTGGTAGCATCTAATTTACCTTTATAGCTACCAGGCAGAAGTAGGGAGAAATTGTTGGTGAAGTACTTAAAGATGTTTGTTGGAGGAACAAAGATAACACAGCTGATGGTAAAATGGAGTAAGTTTGTAACACCCTGCAGATTTAGATTACAGAAAGTGTATAAAATGTTTTAGACAGGAATAGGCTTACGGCTTACATTACCTGTCCATGTGAGTACTAATAATTACAGTGAGCATCACACAATGCTTACGTTGCGCTTGTATAGATAAGGTACCAATCGATATATTTGTGAATTAGCAAACAATCCTAACATCCTCATGAGTGAACATAAATCATATACTGCACAAAGACAACTTTTTCAGGCATCTTCATGCACCTGGCAAGAGAGCAAGAAATGTATTCTGTGAGAGAGGACGTCATTTATTTTCACATAAGGTTCTTGTTCCAGGTTCTATATTCCAAGATACCTTAATTTTCAATGAATTATTTATTTTCAAATGAGTTTGCCTAAGAAACCTCTGCTTCAAATCTTGACTCTTCCTCAGGACATTCGAAGACTTGTGACCTTAGCCCAGAATAGTGAATGGGTGTGTCCTTTCATGCAAGAGCAGCGGAGATGGTTCTGGTTATACTGAATAAGCTAGATTCACTACAATGTTATTTTATACAGATCTGTAGAAAGCACTAACGCCCGGGAGGGTATCCTGCCGCTGAGCAGGTGCAAGTCTAGCCAAACCAAGGGCCTAGTGGAACTACTCGAAAAGCCAGGTCTCCAGCTTCTTGCGGAATTCAAGAAGGAAGGCAGCGGAGGCTCTTATGTGTAGCAGGAGGTTGTTCCACGTTCTTGCTTTCTATCTCTTGCACTTGCTGGCTCCCAGTGTGCTGCAAACCTAGTGTCTACTCTAGCCCAGCATATCTTTTGCTCGGTACAAACACAAATGTATACCAACATTCTTTCCTACTTCAGATAGAGAGGTGTGAGGTGGCGTCATAAGTTTGATCGCAGGGAAGTGGTTTGCACCAGACTGTCAATTTCGTCTGAAAATCTACAGGTATATGCAATTAGCTTGACAATCTTATCCTAACAAATTTACTGATTACTCACAGGCATAAAGTAGACCGATACTCTTGTGAGAAGAGCTCTGTTAGACATTTAAGAAAAACGCATTTGTTGTCAAACTTGATTAAAAGCTTCAAAAGTAGTGATGCGGCTACTGAAAAGGAAAAACACTTCCAAAGTCTTACACCAAGGGTGCCCAGAATTGGTCTATGAAGGCGGAATTCAAGCCAGGATTTAAAGACTAGCCACTGATTATACAAATAACTCCAATTAAAATTCATTGTGCATAAATTAATCCCATGAAGCTACCCTGAAAATCTGGCAAGAAACCGGTCCTTGCTGACTAATGTTGGGCACACACATTACACACCAACACACTTAGGGCCTAATTACAATGTCGGTCGGAAAGCTTCCGACCACTCGTTGGAGGCTTTCCGACCGAAATTGTAGGTTTAAACTCCGACGGCCGTATTAGAATGACAGCGGTCGGAGTTTAAACTGGCCGAGGAATGCGACTTAGTTCTGACGTGCTCGTTGGAAAGACCTCATGAACGCTAAAGGACGGCATTTCCGCTGTCGGGATTATGATGGCACTTCCCCACAGCAGTACCATGTTGGCCTTTAACATGTAACTGCTGTTGGAAAGTGTCTTTGGGGGCCCCTAGCCAGGACCCCTTGCCCCCTGGCCCTCCGCATGTGGCCCGGGGGGGTCTCTTATGGTGCCCCCCCCTTCACATCCATACACCATGAGGTGCCCACACAGTGCAAGGATGTGTAAAAACTTCAATTTTTCCAATGGTAGCTTGTGCTGAGGGCAGTTTCGGCCTGAATGAATGAATGTTTTTATAAAGCGCAACGTTCACTCCAAGGAGCATCTTGGCGCTAGCGGAAAACACCTGAGAATCTGCGGTAAGGAAAGCTTAGCTAAGAGAAAATAAATATGTTTTAAATGAGAGATAACACAATGTCATCTGGGGTAGCGAAAATCCAGGTTTTTAGAAGTTTTTTGAACATAGGTTCCGTTTGTGTACGTCTTAGTTGGGAGGGCAAGACGTTCCAGGCTTTTGTCCCCAGGACAGCCATTGCCTTACCCCCTCTTGATTTCAAACGAAAAGTGGGGGCTGCTAAAAAGTTTTCCGAGGATGACCGCAGGATGCGTTGGGTGGTGTATGGTCTAATTCTAGATTTTAGGTATCCTGGTCCTGTTGCCTTTGTGGCCTTATAGATAATAGTTAGAATTTTAAAGAGAATCCTTTTATGGATAGGTAACCAGTGCAGGGTTCTGAGTGCTGCTGCTGAGGAAGAGCCCTTAGGCCATTTGAGTACCAACCTCGCAGCCGCATTTTGGACTACCTGTAATCTTTTTAGGACCGTCTTTTTTGTTCCTGCGTACAGGCTGTTACAGTAATCCAGGCGTGATGAGATCAAGGCTGCTGCAACGGTTTTCCTAGCAGTTATGGGAAGAAGATCAAAGAATTTTCTAAGGATTTTTATTGTGTGAAAGCTGCCGCACAAGCTCCCATTGAAAAATGGAAGTTTGCAACTGCACCATGTGTGGTCGCATTCTTATTGCAGTGTCGGCACTGCCAAAAGGAGGTCAGTCGGTTCCACATCCTCAGCGATGTCGGTCGGAGGCAACTCCGCCCAACATCGTAATCAGGGCCTTAATGTCAGACAATCACTACCGTAAATATGAAGTTTTAGTGCAGAAACATCGGGAAATATACTACAAGCAAAACAATGTCTCAGACTTTTTTATTCTTTGGTTAAAAAATTAATAACCCCCAGGTTTAGCTTTCAAACCTCAGCCGTGCAGTATGCTCGGTGTTAACTGAGCAACAACTGCCAATCGAAGCAGTAGTACCACACAACCAAAAACTCAGACAGCTGAAAGACTGATCTCTCTACTGAAGACAATCTCTCCATTGTAAACCTCCTGCGAATCTTATAAACATCAGTTTACTACAACTAAGTAAATATTTTTAGATTTTGGCTGCTACATACAGCTAGGAATTTTTTTGTTACTCGTTGGTGGATATTTTTAAATTTCCAAGGAACTGTTATGAAATCACGCTGGACCTTTGGCAACAGAAATAGTGTTTTTCCCCCTCCAAACATTCCAGGAAATATTTGTGTTCCTGAAAGTCCAAAGTTCAACTGCACACTGTTTTTGTGCCGTCGGGCTATAGAGAATCAAAAGCAATGCGAAACTCCCATCTCTAACCTGCACGCGACCTTCACGCGACATTTCGTGTTCCAGAGCAAATCCCTCTTGTGCAACTTGGCCCGAGTTTAATCAGAGCAGATGCTGCAAATTATGCCTTACTGTGTGGAAATGTTTGATGGCTTCTTTGCAGTATGAACCGCTGTCTGCTAGTGAAGGGTCGTGACTGCTTGCCAAACCCATGCTTATTACTGAAATATGTGGGGGAAAGGAGACGATGCACTGGCGAATCCTATATGCAAAACACAAAAGGGTTTACTTTCTTGTCATTCTACTAAAAACAATACATCAGAGAATGTGATGAAGCCGCTGCTAGGCCGGGGATGGAGGAAAAACCCCAGGATACATGCACTCAAAGGGAGATTCCAGGAAGTTTCCGCCAACGCCTAGTCCAGCCAATCACACACAGTAGTGGGACAGCAGTGATATATCTCAGCTTTCACTTTTGGTACTGTAGGCCAGGCCCAAGCCTAAGCTCTGCAAGTGGTGCTGTGGATGCAGGAAAAAATAAGCAGAACATGATCCATTAAAGAGCCTAATAAAAAGGCCCAAAGACAGATTAAAAAAACAGTAACAACTAGAGGGGCTAGTTTGAGAAGGAAAACAAGGGAAAACAGGAAAAATGAAATGTCATTTAATAACCAGCGATGATATTCATTAAAAACACAAAAGTCAAAACTATCAAACTAAAAACACACATTAACAAAGGTCTTAAAAAGTAAAAGTGACCTAGAGAGGGCAATTGCCTGTCATGTCCCAAGACAGGCTAGTGGTGCTGGCATGATGTCTCCCAGCATCTTAGAGGCATGGACTGCTAAGGAAAGTTGCCTTGGAACACACACAATCTGTCGAATGAAGTTCTCTCTTTCAGGGAACCCTGCAAGTTAGGATTCCAAGAGATGATTTGGGAACGGGTGTGGGCCAGCCAGCAGTTGAAGAATGAACTGCTAGAGAAAAGTCTCAGGGACTTTGAGCTTTGTGCAGAAGAAACAATGCACTCCAGGTTTCTTCACGGTGATCCTGCTCCTTGATTTAGGCACAGGTTGGTGGGGTAACTTGAATAGTTTTCCTGTGGGATCAGACAGGCAGAATCCCATCTGGTCCTGAAGTACTTCTTTCTACCTTTAAACTTCTAGGTACTAGAGAAGGGTCACACACTTGGTGACAATGCATCTCACCCCCATGACTAAAAGTCAGCTGAACCCAAAGCTGGTGCTACTCACTTCCAGAGTCATTAAGAAACAATGGACAGGCTTTCAGGTGCTTGATGTCTGGAAACAGATAATGTCAGCTCGAGCTGGACAGGATGCTCACAACCCACCCAGTAAAGGCTGTCAGCAGGCAAAATTAAAAGGACCTGGTAGATCAGACAGAAACATTCCCCAGTTGTGGTTGTGGATTTTGCTATCTGAAGTACTGTCACAACATTATGGGACTATTTCAAAGCTTATTCTTGAAATAGTCATAGTACGAAATCCATAGGCTTCCATGGTGGGATCTGCGAAGCCTTTAACCTAAGGCATTCCTTCTTTAACAGTGTCATCCTCACACTTTTACCACATAGTGGGCATTCAAATCTCTCATGACTTGCACTGCATAGCTATGACTCTTATCCTACTGTGTCAAGATGACTACAGGATGTTGATTTGGAGAAAATATGCTCTCCTTTGTGCCTCTTCATGTCAGCTAGATCCAAAAACCTGAACCGCGAGTATCAATGAGCAGGCAGCTGAATCGTGTGCTATCTCGATCCAAGCACCAACAAGTTTTTGACATGGAACTGAACTATTCAACGGGTCGCATCCATTCTTTAACAGCAGGAAATAAATATTACCGCCTCCATGCAGGCAAAAGCCCACCCTCTTCAAGAGAAGCAGGCACTCATCTCATAATAGTTTTATATACCAAGCAAAACCACATACTACTGGCAAGTTAGAAAAGGGATAACATTTCGGTACTGCATAGAATTTGCTTTTGCAAATACATTTTAGAAAAATCCTGAATCAATTAGATTTTATGAACAAATATAGTTGTGCTTCTTAGGTAGCATAGCTTCCTGAGGTCACAATTTTGATAGACATTTCCAAGTTTTAAAGATGTGAACTTGTCTGTAACAAATTGTTTATGGTCTGCAGTGCTGTAGATTCACATGTTGGGCACACGCCGCTCATCTAGCATTGGGCCCAGAATGGTGCAATCATATGGCGTGCTTATGTGCAACGCAAAAAAACTTGTTTGAGACTCAGAAAAGGTCTTTCCAACTTAGTACACTTCAAAATGTACACTAAGGCTCTGCCAAATGTACATGCCACTTCCATACTAAATAAGTGCTGAAGGCTTTGAAAAAAAAAAAAAAAAAAAAAACATATATGGCCAATTACCTTACATCAAAAAAGAATGATATTCAAATAAAGCAATCTTTGTGTACAGTAGAGGACAGATCAATTTCTAGTACAGAACATATGTTTTCAATGACATCCATATGACGCATTTAAAATTCACCGGTTAGTAAATATTTAGATGAGGTTCTCCTATCAATATTGAGTTCAATGCAAGTATCCAACGCAGGGAATCAGTCAATACAAAATGCTATCTCAGATGATCTTGTTTGAGTCAGATGCTCGTTTCAAACAAAACACAAAGTGGTGGGAAAAGGGCTTGAATTAATCTCCTGGCCTGGTAATCACTCAGGGCCACATTCCAGTTCAATGCTGCTTAACTTGACTGCGCCACTCCAGACAAGGGCAAAGGGCAAACTTTATGCAAATTAGGATGGGACCTGCCCCACAAGACATAGTCCAGCTCGTACTGGTAGGGCACCTTCTTTCTTAACGGGAACACACGCAACCCCTGCCCAGTTTGTTTTTCAGTGGGTCTCTTCTCTTCTTACTTGATCAGGGCAAGGCTGACGTGCACATGATTAGTTCCTCTGTGTAATGACAATATAAGAAAAATAACGATGGACGGAATATGTCCATGAATAATTACCAGTGGCAGACACTCTGATTTCTCACTACAGGTGTTTGGCATTTTCCAGTTTTCAGAGGACAGATTATGTAGCATCCTTTTAATACCAGTCCTTTTTAGGTCGAGCCTAGCGCAGCGCGCAAGCGCTGCTCTAGGAGAGGACCTTTAGAAATCGGTTTGCTCTTTTCAAGCACTCGTGCTTGTGCTGGCATCCACCTGGCGGGAGCGAGCAGCGGCGCGCAGGGGCCTTCTGTTTTCAATTAGCGTGGCTGTGCGTGCTTGTTGATATTTGCCTGCTCGCGGTCGCTTTCACTTTCTCATTCTTCCCGGTCCACTGTGTTTCTCTCTTGCGTGTGTGCTGCTTTTCCCCTAATGCGGGAGCTGGTTGCTGTGCGCCAAGAGTCGCAAGATTAGATTTCTTTGGAAAGAACTGCAAGTGGACAAACAGAAATATTACAAATCTTCACCACAAGGCTAATAAATACACGGAGCCCCGTCACGGCATTGGTGACAGGACAATTTCAGTGAATGAGTGGTGCTTCTCCAATGAGTATATAGCAGGGGCAAAAACAGAGCTGAGAGTAAGGGGGGCAGCGTGTTACTACAGGCATTGAAAAGAGCCGACTATATGAACATGCCTGTCCTTGTTTAATGTCGGTATCCATGTGTATGTGTTCCACATGCAGCAAAGACCTACTAAATACACACCACTCCTTCACTCACACACCCCGTCTTTTCTGAACCTTTACTAAAATGCCACATCGTCCCTCTGTTAACCATGTATATTCTATAATATACACACACACACACACACACACACACCTCATCTCTCCGCATACATAGATCATACACATGTATATAAAAAGCTCCTCTGTTTGCTCCGGGTGTAATTGCCACAGTCACCGTTTTCCATTGCTTGGTCTTAACAGGCACACACTGCTCAAAAAGCACACTAATACATCCATGAACTCACTGTCTCTCGTTATCCCCAGCCTCGCTCCCCGCACTCACTCTCTCTCTTCAAACGCACACCTCCCTCCATAAACAGTCACTCGGTCAATCCCTCTTCCCTCATCATTCCTATTGTCATACACGCACCATATACAGTGACTCCATCTCATTTCTCCCGTCACACTTATTTTCCATTATGGAACAGATTCTCTCTCACCTCACTCTCTCTTTTTTGCACGCACACTCTCGTCCGCAGGTGCACAGTTTCTCTCCTCCTGACCCGCCATTCTCTCAGTCTCCACGCATGCACGCCCACACCTCCATCAATACATATAGTCTCGCGCTCCCCATCACACGCTTTCTCCACACGCACAGATAATCTCTCCCCTTCCCTCGCTCTTTTTTTTTACGCACATTCAGATCGGCTCCCTCCATTTACACACTGTGTGCGGCCCTCTCCCTCCCTCGCTCGCTCACACACAATTATTTTTTTCTAAAGCCACGCTCTTCCTTTACAATGGTACGTAATTTGTTTTCAGAAAAGCAAACTGTGCATCTTAAAAAGGCCTGCAACTCTGCGTGGAATTGTTATTACCAAGTGCCTAATTTAACTAAGCCTTTACAGCTTACGGTATTTTAGTGACAAAAGAGTAATGGTAGGTCGTAGACCTCTTCAGCGTCACATCTCTTTAATTTTCTTACTTTCAGCCATGTTGCATGGCTAAAAAATATGGACAAAGCCAATTGATCTCGCATAGGGAAGACGCATGGACTTTGTCAATGCTTGTTTCCTTTGCTTTTAGCATTTCATGGAAGTGCATTTGTTTCCTTGCTCTCCCCGTCGTGTTCTGCCATCCTGCCCTGGCTCTATCCCTGTCACTCATACCCTTTCCCCCCGCCCCCAGAACACCATGTTGCTTCCCCCATCCGTTCCATCTGCAAAAAGTATTGGCAAAGCCAATAAGGCCTGCACAGAAAAATGTAAACCCTAAAGGCGAGACGAGACCTATTGGTTTTGCCAATGCTTGTTCTTTTTCTGCCTGCCCAGGGGTTGTAGATGTATCTGTCAGATGAACTATTGGGTTTAGTTTTGTTCACTTTAGTTTCTTTAATCCTGTTGTGAACTACAACCCACAAATTAAGGAGCTATTTGGCAATGTCTAGGTGTCTTCGGTGTTGTCCATGGTATCTATGCGAGCTGGCAGTGCTGTCTGTCTGTGCATTCCCCAAGACAAATCCAGACGTATTGGCTTTCCCAATGCTTGCATTTCATTGTTGACATTGGAGAATACCAATACAAGGGTTTCGGAAACTGTTAGTAGCCTTTGCCGATTTGTAATGAAAACTGAAGTCGTTGATTTTACATGCTTACTAAAAACATTTTGCTTCATTTTAAATAATGTTGAATCTCTTCGGAATCAAGCCACAGGCACACGTGTTTGACCAGTTCCGACTGGGAAAAACAAGTGTTCCAGCTTCAGTGATAGACGTTGCAAGTATGGATGTGGGGAAAGGGGGAGGAGCACCCCTAAAATAATCATGCTGGAGTTCAGAAGGTGAGTGAGCAACTAAGATGCTTTTAAGTGTTGTTTTTATCTTCTGGCATTAACTGCGAGTTCAAACACAGAGGTCAATGTCAGGCTATGTCTTCTGACAATCTGCTGCTTATTCTTTTACCATGGCATAGATGTTGTTTACTTTCTCTTAGAAATGCAAATTGAGAGGATTTTGTAAAATGAACAGTGCCACAATCTTGCGTACACAGGAGTGTGGAAGGAAAAGTTCTACAATGGGAAGTTTTTGTTATCTCTCAACAACATTTTAATACTTTTTAATGAAAGGTAGAAAAAAACACCAGCAGCCGTTTGTAAATCACAACTGAAGCACATTTTTTGGAATTCCGAAGTGTGATGGAAAAATATTCATAAGGGATTTACACAAATCTAGAGATTACTTGGTGATACGCAAATAATAAATATTCGCTGAAACCAGATTTCTGCACATCATAATTTGTGCACTACATAGTTTTATTAGCAAAACTGCACATCTGTGCACATTTAGTGGTCAGTGTGCCATCTGTAAATGACAGTGCACTACCACACCATGCTTCAGTAATATATGTGCAACAGTATGCTCCAATATGCACCACCAGCTACATACCACAAGCTTACCAAGCTCCTGCTGAATGGGTGTGACTTATTTGTAACACTTTGTGTAACACTTGGGTTTGACAATCCCCATGACTTCAGTGATGTAACGTTTATGGCAGCACCCTCAATCTGAAAATTGTTCCAGTATCACTGGCTTTAGTGATTCCAGGTAAACGTTAAAAAAAAGTCTTAGGCTCTTACTTAGAATTTGGCGAATGAATACTCGGTCACAAACACAGCGAATGTCCTGTCCATCATACTACAAGTGCATCCTAGCCTATGGCGCTAGTAATAAGGCAGATGGGCTATCTGCCCTATTATGATGGAGTATCCCATCTACCTTTAGACTAAAAGCTGTACCACTTTAAATGTGACTTTGTCCCCCAAATACATCATCGCTCCAAGACGGTCACCAACTACAGATACATTTGCCCAGTTTGGTGTTCATCAGTTTAGTGGACTTTACAGTGATCCTTTTCCTATTTGGTTTACATCCCTGATGTGTGAGCTATTAGCTCCACACAACTTTCAGTATTAATGATATCAGAGGAGGAGGTGCACCTGAATTACTGCATGGGATTGCCTAGTGGGAGAAGTCCAAGGGCCTCTTGCCCAATGACTGCCTCGTGCAATTCGGTGACCTTAAGCTCCTAGAAGCCACTGATTGAAAAACAAGGCACTGCAGAGTAAGTCGATGGGGGATGTTTGCAGTATGAAGATACCATGCAAGATGACCACCTCCATACCAGCTGATCCGGAGGCTGTCTGATGCATACCATACAGGAGCCCTTGTCCCTGTGATCCATGGACCTATAAAGTTGTGAAGCATGGTTTACTAAATGGCATGCAATACTGAAAAGTAACAGTCCCAGTTACAGAACCACTTTACTTGAGACAACTAATACTCCTGCTGCCAGGAAAACGTGGATAATTTGGGAGGGGACTAACAAGAAAAACACACGCTTTGCTGCCGTCGCCATTTGTAACTGGTGCTAAGGCATGGAAACCTTATTAAAGGTGAGCCACCAGAGATAGATTCTAGCAGCGCTATCATGCCTCCTGAGGAACAGTACCATGACATGTACTGAAACTAGCATGAGGCATCTTCTCTGGGTCATCGTGTAGTCAGTGCTTACTGGACCGATTCCACAGTGGATACTGTTGTTTACCCCTAGTGTCCCAGGCCTCATCCAGTACCGGATTACCAGTTTACTCCTCTTCAAAAGGTGAGCAGTCAAGGCTTACTCGAGGAGGTGAGTGATGAAGGGTAGGAACTCAAATGCTGATTGACACAAGTAATTTAAGGCACAAAGGCTCAGTGTCCAGTCAGAACTAGATATTCGAAAGACTAACAGGGTCATTTAGGCACTGCCAAGTGGTCCACCAGATCACAGGGTCAAGGGAAGCCATAGCCCCCATTAAGCTACTGGAAGACCATAAATGCATTAAAGGCAGAGCTGAAAGTAAGTGTGCACCAAGTTGTTTTAACCCAAAACGCATTTTTTTCGTATTTCAGAAATTATCCAAGTGGAAGTTCGTGAAATAAAAAAAAATGGCCCTGATGTGGAGAGTCTTTCTCCCTGCACTCAGGGCCTTTGATTGTTTTCCTAACCTGAGACTGCCATGCCTCATTTGAGGGTCCTGGGCAAGGGAAAACCAGCTCTGGTTGCCCCACTGTGGTGGGTTAACTGCAGGGTCAAGCAGGGGTGGCTCCTTCGCAATGGCGGAGGAGCATCGCCCCACTGGCTCAGAGCCCGCAGCTGAAAAATAAAACGATATTTTAATATCGTTTTACTTTTCAGCTGCTGGCTCTGAGCAAGCGCTTTAGGGAGTGGCGGGCCGGGGGCATGGGAGGGGGGAGGAGGAGGAAGACTTGTTCCTGCACTGTGAGTATGCATGTGTGTTTGGCCGGCCGTCTCAGGCACACATGCAGGCTTAGGTTTCTTCAACCTAGCTGCATTGCACAGCCGGGCTGGAGAAACAGCACAAACTCCCTGTCCTGAGCGGAGCATCAAAGCAGCCCGCTCAGGCCAATCCCTGTGCTGCTCTCATAGCATGAGAGCAGCGCATGGATTGTACAGAGAGTCTGATGCTGCCCCAGTGCCTGCTGGGTCAAGGAAGTAGTAAGAAGACCACCGAGGCACGACGCTGGAGGCGGCCGGCAGCTTCAGATTAGTCTTTTTTTTAAATGTTTATTATTATTAATCCCCCACCGCGCTCTCCCTCCTGCACCCCCCTCCTACGCCGCCCCCTCCACCCGCCTCACCACTTTTTGTATGTGGCGGCTGCCACTGGGGTTAAGGGTTTCAACTGCCAGGAATGGCTGTAGCTCCTTTGACGGGAAGCCTGCAGTTGCCACCTCTAAATGGAGTGGGGGAACTACAAGATTGGAGGATGCGTGATCTGCCATTTTTTGGTTGATACCCCACATCAACACACCTCTAAAGAGCCCCATTACGAAAGTAAAGCTGATAAAAACCACACGGTCCTTGCACCACTTGGAGCCAAGTTATAACCCAAACACAAATATAGGGCTTACTTGGTAAGGCACCACTATACAAATAACCAGAAAATCTAGGGCCAATGCAGTCTTTGGCGAAAGGTTCAGGTGTTCTTGGCAGACTTTATCAACTCTCCGTTTCACTCCAGGCTCTACTTAGTATCCGCAGTCAATGCAGAAGGGGTGGCAGACAGAATACCTCAAAGTGTTAGTCTGGCCAGATACATCTACCCTCTGCCAGAATCTTTCACAACCTAGTGTGCAAATCTGGACAACTCATTGGCTTAGAACCCACGTAGCAGAACCCCTCCCCCCCAAAAAACATCACCTAAAATGAACAGGTGTCCCACCAAAGTCAATGGTGTTGGTCTAGGCTGCCGATTGGCCAGTTCTCAAAGCCTGCGTGTCCATTGAATCAGGGATCCAGTACTCCAACTAAGAGACAAAGTTCAGGGGGAAACCATTTAACGTTCAAACTGATCTTTGAGTCACAGTGCTAAACAGAGTGACTACTGGCACTGAAGATGATGTAGCACCCAAAGTACATCCACCATTTGTATCCAAATACCAAGGGTCCTTATCTCGACCCTGGTCAGCTGTGATCAGAGTTTCAGTTGTCCAGAGAAACACACTGCATCTCAACGCCCACCAGATAGGACAGGGAACTGTGATACGGGGTTATGGTACACACGTTACTTCAATTAATGCTACATACACCCATACCCCGAAGGACAAGAAAGATAATGGAAATGGTTTTGGAATCAGGCTGACCAGCCACAACCATCAGAACTGAGGCCTAAGACAGGAGGTGCAAAGATCCCTCTGGTGCTCTGAAGACGAGTCCGCTGGCGCAAATAGAAACAACGAGTCAGATAAAGCCAATAACGGGGAGAATGGCACTGATCCTCCAGGAATGGCACTGATCCTCCAGGAATGGCACTGATCCTCCAGGAATGGCACTGATCCTCCAGGAATGGCACCAATCCTCCAGGAATGGCACCGATCCTCCAGGAATGGCACCGATCCTCCAGGAATGGCACCGATCCTCCAGCCATTCGAAGATATTCACATATTTTACCAGAAAGAATAGTTGTTAAGGCAAATGATCTCTTAGCTTGTGGACACCAACTGTTTGGCTTCCAGTTTTTAAAAACGAAAAAGCTAAAACTAGAAGAGGCAAAGAGACGGTGTGAAAGAGGGAGAGGTCTGAACAGCTATTGAAATAATAGTGGTTTACTACCAGTTCTTAGGAGAAAGGTACAAAATAATTATTTTCAGTTCCATGTTTCTTTCTGCATGAAGTTGCTAAAACAATGTTGGTTTTAACTCTTACGAATCAAAGAAACAAGAGAAGATTGAGGGGAGAATTGGAGAACGAGAGGCAGAAAACAAAGTGACAGATAAACAGCAACAGATGGCGTAGTAAGAGAGATGGTGAAACTAAATGAAAACGAGACAGAGAAAGTGAGAGCCACAGAAAGAAACAAAGCATGAGTGTGCGGGTGTGTATCTGTGCGCCAGCATATGTCACAAATCATACTGGGCCTACTCTTAAATCGGCAGGCCTAATATTCTGTTCTGTTAGGGTGTATGCGTAGCTTAACTCGATGCTGGGACAATAATGAGAAACAATTGGGTGTATGCAGAAACAAGGGGGATTCCTTTCTGGGCCAAGCCCCCAGCGTATGGCGAAACTTCACAAGAAACATTTCCTAACAATTGTCATGCTTCGCAACCGCCTCCCAGGCAACCTCCCCTCTGGGGTTTGTGATGTTTCATACACACAAACACCAACACTAACCAGATGTTCTCCATGTACAACATTTGGTTTTAAACACATGTTGCTTCTTTTCCAGAAAAGAAAGCCAACTGTATCCGCTCACACAGTGCTGTTATCCGAGGACAGCCTTTGATTGCACAGTTAAAGGGTACGCTTCACAAGCCAAACAATGGAAATTAGAAAGCTTTCCTTGGTTTACACTGCTTTGTTTGACTTACTTTTATAAAAAGTTGATCTCTTCAATTGAGATAATGGCACATATTGATCTTCCAGTATTCTGTAGGTCTTGTCTACATTAAGCACATACTTAAGCTGATGAATGCTTACCATATAGGTATATATTTATGTATTTTTTTCCAACAATCAAGTTGATGCACTAACAACGTCCAGAAAATCTTATAGTTACACATTGGGTTTATGCTTTCATGAATTTGACCATCGCTCACATGTTGAAACTATGCTACATATCAATATGTCCTCTTCTACTTAGCCCTCTTGCCTCACGCTCAGGTTCAACAATCTAAGTTTCTCACTGTGATGAGTACTCATCACTTTAGGGTGGGGATGGAAGGAGATTTACCAAAGTTAAGTCAAGTCCACTTGACTAGTCAATTGAAGAAGTCCAAGAGCTGCTAGTAAGAGATTAATTAAGACGCGAGAGCACAATGTCCCTCCTGTTGAATTTGACACTGAATAACTAATTTACAGAATGGAAGGAAGGGTGGATCCAAATCTTTAGCAGCGATAAACAAACTGCTTACACAGGATCGCACGTCATTCTGTTTCCTTGTTACACTGGGCTTAAGAAAATTATTCAATGCAACCGAAATTCAACTGTATGATGCACTCAGAGGCTGGCCTCCAAAAGCAAGTACCAATAATCTGTAGCCCTATATAAAGTTAAGGTGGTCAAGGTATTTGAGGTGCACCCATGCAAGTGAGAACACATCAAATCTGCTGTTCGCTGTATGACACGCCGAAAGACCGTTCTGTTCCTCCCCAGAGGTTTCTCCTCTAACCAGGAAAAGCAGCAACCAAGCAGGCACAGTATTTCATACACGATGAACATGTAGCCCTACATACATGTTCCTGAAAGAAATCCTGTCTGATGTCAGAGTCATTAGGGGACTTTGCTGTACCTCTAGACCCGCTGATTGACCTAAACACTTTCAAATCGGCTTTTTCGTCTCATATCTATGTGTTAGCCAATCTTGGAAAGCAAAAGCGTGCTTACCAGAAATCTTTGGTGGAATAAGCTTTGGAATCTATTTCACTTCGAAAATATATAATCTTACATCAACAGAACAGATTAGAAAATATCTGAAAATATTAATATTCTTTTACTTTTGTGACCCACTGCTTCCACATGGCTATTGGCTGCGTGTGTACATTCTCTCTTGTCAAGATGAAGGTAGGAAAGTTGTGCTCTTAAGCGATACATTTAGGATCTTTCTTAGATTGAATACTCCAACTGACTCTAGGTGAAGCTATAACGGGGCTCTCCTTGCTATATGTCACTACACAGCCTATTTTCCCCAACCGGTTACCCTTTGATGAGTGAAACAGTAGTGTCAACTAGAGTAATTATTAGTATTCTGCCAGTACAACTTTAACCTTCTTGGCCTCTTTATGTGTGACCTTATAAATAAAGTATCACAGGTTTCACAGTGGCTGTGTGTCAAGGCCCCTTTTGTCACTCTGTAACTGAATCAGGCTGTGAAGATGAAACACTGAAAGTGTCTAAAGGCTTTGGAAGCCTAGCAGCTCTACCAAAAAAGGGCAAGGGCCAATGTTTTATACATAGGTAAACATATCATTAAAAAAAAATCACTTAAATATAATTTCCAACATGAACAACAGTTTGAGTGGTGGTGAGGAGACTCAAAGTTAGTGTGATTTTTAGAAGTCACCTACAGAAAGCTTTAGCTGTCTGTTGTCAAAGAACCTACTGTCTCCAATATATTAAAATATATACAAATAGTGGGCTTTGAGTCTTCCCCTTACCTGTGATTGGTTATCTTTCTTGTCTGTCTCATTTCCCTGCTACTTATTCAATGACTTTTCTTGCTATTCTTTGTTTGTCTTGCCACTGGAGCATTTCCGCTTTACCATGTTCTGATTGGATGTCTTGTATCCTTCCACTACTTCTGTTCATCAAACTTCTTTTTTCACTAAGTACTTCAAGGAGTGCATTTGTTTTCTAGCATTCTTGCCTTCTCCTCTGTGTTCTGCTTTTCCCTTTATCGCTCTGCCCCCCTACTGTCTCCGTGTTGCTCTCCCTCCCCCAACTCTTCTGTAGCTTCCCCCACCAGTCCACGTCCCACTCAGATTTTTCATTTCTTTCCACATCACGCATTACTACTCCACCAGTCCCTGCTCACTGCTGATGCTTGTTAGCAGCATTTTACTTCGTCTTCCAACACCCCCAAAAAGACTTTTTTTTTTGTAATTCAGATTGTTTTCACTTTTAAGAAAGGTTCAACAATTGCAATTTGCTACTGGGTCATTCTTTTTTGTAAAGGTGCTTTTGAACACCTTTTATTTTATTTTTTCAATTTACCACTCCAAGACTGGTGTACTCCATCCTGGTACCGTAAATTAAAAAATAAACTAGCCATTGCACATATGTTTTATGTACATCATCACACTGAAGCCGCCATAGCGTAATGGTGCATACCAATGCTTTTTAATGTGGGACTAAATACATGACTCACAACGGACCCCAATGATTTCTTAATTTCATTTAGCAATGGGACTTGTGAAGCACACACCACATACACGATGACCTCTAGGCTAGGCCGACCCCCGGTCATGGTAAAGGTTGAGGAGGCACTCAGGAAACATGGAACAGACTGGAAAGGGAGAGCCTAGGCTCAGCAGAAGATCAGGTAAAGCAAAGAGCCATAATGTCCTTTCAGAAGGCAAGCAGTTTATTTATTTACTTATTTATTAATGTACTTTGTAAAGCGTTTTGTGTTCCCTTACAGTAATATTACAGTTCTCAGATATACAGAAAAGAACAAAGGAAATTGTTGGACAAAAAAAGTTTGAGTCCAGCGGGATGCAAGAGAATCAGATTTGTGACTAGTACTAAAATATTTTGTTCTACAAGAAGCCACACATTCAATATAAACAGCAAGATTTATATTTTAGCAAACAACCTTATTTATGTTTTATTTTTACTAACAATCTTTTTCATACTTTACCACGGATCCGGATAAGAACAGGTCATTCTCAGTGCAGCTGTGGCATTACGCACAAACTGAACTCCAAAACACTTGGAACATGCATTGAATTATGCATTTGATTCCTTAGGAATGTTTACAAAACCCTTCTCCATTCTCTTTCCCCTCACCCTTTCCCATATGAAAAGCATTAGCTTGATGGTTCTTTGTTAGAGATGAATTTGCAAAGAATGTCTGCAGAGAGAACACTTGATGGTCTCAGTGTTCTGCCTGGGATGTATAAATGCATGCTTATATGGCTCCCCAGCTTCCCTCTCATCTAATAATCCAGCCTTTATGAGCTGTTGATGCTCACTGGAGAGAAGGGAGCCTGTCAAAAAATCTGAAACAAATATTCTGTAAGTTAATTAAGAGGACATTCAGGCCCTAGCCAAAACGCTGCGAGAATTGCATTAAAATAAATGACTGTTGGAATCCACTTATTAAGCACACAGTGTATGGTCTGAATCCACGTAGTACGCATGAATACACCATAGGGCTTCTTTTCTCTGAAAGTGGAGCCAATTGCTAGGACAGACGCCTGAATTAACTGGAAAGATACAGTGTAAGGCTTTAAGGACGCCTACATGTCCATTTTTCCTCCCAAGGTTATGTGGAGGCACTTCCATACATCAGGGCTAGCAGCTTCAAAAAGTGCCCGCCATAACATGGTCTTTTGTAATGGAGCAATAACCGCAGAGAATGAGAACAAATAATATTGATCATAGTGGTTTTCGATGTCGACAACAACACTGCAAGTACTTCTTTTGATGTACCCGAGCTTACACCATTATGGGGTAGCAGAGGAAAAATTTGGAGTTTTTATCTGCAGGAGCAATGCATCGGCCTGAACCCATGCCATTGTTTAGTGATGGCAATAATGTTATGCTCAATATCTACTGTATCAAGGCTCCAATGAGCATAGGCACAGTTGAGACAGTCTGGGATGTGGGCAGGATATCATTCTGCTCTTAAATCTTTCAAAGTCACATACATAGCAAAAACAATTCCACAGATCTTTTTATCCCAAAGATCCGCGACAGAATTCTGAAAGACTTTTCCTCGTGGTTATGATACCACAGCTATCGTAAGGTGCAGTCGTGGGATGCCCACAAAAGCACAGTGATCAACTACCTTCAGGCCCTCTTTGTCCACTTAGTCTTTCCCAGTGGTACTGGAGAGTGAAGGCAGACCCAGCAGAGGACATGTGGTAAACTTGGTTAAGGATATTAGATCATTTTCTGTTGGGGTATTTTTCGATGGAGGCAAAAGAGACCAGGATGTATTGAAGCAGAGGCACTGGGTCTTTTTCGGAGAAAGTGGGCAGGTTGTGCAAACCCCTCTCTCTAGGGTGACAGATGGAGGAGGAGAAGTGGGAATGTTTTGCTTGTGGGCAGGCAAAGAGATAAACAAATTTGCTAAATTTTGCGTGCCTTCACATCTCCTCACATTTCTATCCCCCGCTCTCAATGCAAGTGAAAACCACACTATAAGGAGTGGTCACTGGCGGAGGAGGTAAAAAGAGGAAGGTTATATTAACAATATTATGTGAGGATGCATTTAACTTTCTACAGCTAGTACTGCCCATTATCTGAAATAGTGGCCGCTAACTCAGTATGTCACTCAAGACCCGATGGGGAAGCTCAGTGACTGCTGCTCTACTTCAGTCGTGAGCTAGCTGCCTCTTCAGTACAATGTTTGCATTTGAAAACTTCCATATGCAGCTTTTATATAATTTTCTAGCATTTATCACTGATGTGGCATTTCCGCTCTACATACTACAAGAGGATAAATGAGTGAAAATTAATGAAGCACAAGCTGTGGGACAGGATGCTGAAAATTAATTTGTTAACAGTCACATTTTGCATCCAAATTGATCTGGTCTACGCAAAAATGAATGCAGCAATAGGTTGAAATAAGTGAAACTCTATCAATAATTTGGGGATGCAGAGTCTGAAACTTTGGAACAGCCTCAGAATCTGAATGGAAATCTGTCACTTTCAGCTGAGGCAACTCCCGAAAACTGAACTTTTCTTACAGGTCCATTAAGCCTAACAATATCATGGGAGTGACCAACTAATGTCGATTCAGGTCCATCATGCACATCTGGCTGGACTCTAAATTGCATGTTTTCTGAACTTTCATTGCCCAGCTGTAATTTGTTTTTTTCTGTTTCAGCACTCTGAAGCTCTCTAGGTTAACCGGAACACTTCATAAAACTAGTACATAAGGAAATTAAAAGAAGTATGTTCTGGTTCACAGAACAGCCTAATTTCTAACTCAGAACAAAACAGTATAAACTAGCAGCACAAATACACCAATGGTGTTGGGTTGCGTGGTGTTGATTTGTATGGCGTGCTTCTCACCCAGGAGTTTCTCCTTGATCCTATAGAAGGGGATGTGCCGCCCTTCTTGGGGCCTTCTGAAAGAGCCATGTTTTCAGTTTCTTGTGGAATTCTGAGATAGAGCGGGCAGTTCTGATGTGGTAATGGGAGATCGTTCCAGGCTTTGGGGGCCAGGTAGGAAAAGGCACGGCTCAGTAAATGCGGGGAACATGGGAGAGGAGACGGCTGGCCTAGTAGAGGTGTCTGGTCTATGCGTGGAACTGGATGTGGGCGTTGAGCTATGCTGGTGTCTTGTATGTGTGTGTGTGAAGAGTTTGAATAGGGCATGTTTGTGGATATGGAGCCAGTCGAGGACCTTGAGGTTTTTTGATGTGTGCGTGCAGAGTGAGTCACCGATTACTCGTCTAGAATTAATGAGTCAGTGAGTGTGGATACAAATATTTAAAAAAGCATGCAATGAAAAGAAGAATATAAGAAAAGATGATTGGAAAAGAATAACAAATAAACTATTGTGAACCAACCTGGCATTTTGGATAACCAGCCCAAACTCTGGCTGATCTGTAGGCAGGGTCAATATAGCAATGCATGCATTACTCATCAAAAGGTTGTAAACACACTAGACCTATATGCATGTAACTGCAATATTACAAACTCTCCTAATGATGAAATCAAACTATTCAAGGCACATTTATTTAGAATTTTGTCTGACAGAAAGGCAACACTGGACAAAGTATCCAACTGTGCACCGATCCAAAGATCTACTGCAATGATTTGATACTTCATTCCGACTGGTAGGTTATCATACTAGCGCATGGACAGCCTTAGTTACCCGATTCTGATTAGAGTGCTGCCCCAACTGAAAGAGGAACATTTTGAACCATATGGACCTTATAGAAAATACTTTCTATACTCTCAAGGTGACTAACAGAAAGGTTGTTTATATTCTGTACTTCTAGCATATCTGGTTGCCGCTGATGGCTTTGCCAGTGCATTATAAAAGTATTTGCCAATTATGACAGCCAGCATGGACAGGAGAGGGTCAGCAGGGGAGGAAGTGAAGACATTGGAAAGGGGGCACCAAACAAGAAGAGGCGGGGGAGCAAAGGAAGAGCTGTGGAGAGTGAATATTAAAAAGCAGTGTGCGCCGAGGAGGGGCAGGGGAGCAACTGAGGAACAGGCATGAGGGAAGCAACTAAATGCCAATGATGAGCAGGGGGGGGTGGGCAGGGAAAGGAGTGGAGGATGCAAAAAAATAAATCAAGTGGGACACAGAGGGAGGAGGTAGCAAGGTAGAGAGCAGAGGGAAGGGGTTTAGGGGAAAGCAGCACATTAGGGCGAGGGGATAAGGCAAGAAAATGCATGCTCTCCAATGGAGTGCTAAAAGCAAAAAGAAAAAAACTTTGTTTCCTGAAAGTAATCTGCGGAATGATACAAGCCATCCAATCAAAAGGATAGTAAATAAGCCATGCTCCAGGGAAGGGCAAACAAATAAAAGGAGGAAGGAAATCCATTGAATAGGAAGCAATCAGAGAAGACGGACAGAAAAAAAAAGAGACAACCAATGATATGCAATGGGCTGACCCAAAGCACTGGTAATGAAACTGTTGTTTCGACAATAGACACCTAAATGCTAGCTGTGAGACCTAAAATAGGGAGGACTTTCATAATGCATACTGTTGTGATGGGATTTTGGTAATCATTATTATCCTATAAATGCCTAATATTTCACGAGAATAATTTGATCACAAAAAATACTTTTGCAGGTCGGCTTATCCTTTAAATTGTTTCACGTTAGGTTTCAAAATAAAAGTTTTGCTATATGGAGGAGCTATTTTGAGAATGCCCTATTCTGTGTCATTAGCAGCTTCTCTCTCAAATGATGAAAGGCAGACATGGCGTCACTGCTTCAAGGGTCTGCATTTAGCATTAGGATTTAAAGCGACTTTCGAATTATGACACAGACTTGTACTGTGGAACAGTTTTCACTTAAACATCTGGAAATCATTTCTGCTAAGGTATTCCGAGAGAACAAAATCGCAGGAGTTATAATATTACATAACATTGGAATAAGGGAGAAAATCCGAATCCCTATAACGTTCCATGCTTCGCTCTGAAAAACAGGATTGGCTCAAGATGATAGGCTCGAAATGAGTCTGGATATTGTCATCAAATGCGGCAAGTAACAAAAAAGCATCATTCCATGTATTAAAGACAAGGCGCAAGCTTCACTTTATGACATCTGTGCGCTACCCATAATGCTGCGTTTTATTTGGATATTCGCCCGTTAATATTTACCCATTAGATTAATAGCCAGAGGCTGAGAATGGTTGCTTTACAGACACAACACTTACATCAATACCAAATACACCTAGCTCCCATAACAGCCTGTGAAGATCACCTAGTTCTACTGAAAGACTAGAGTGCTAACCCAGCTCACAGAATGAGGCAGTGCTTTAGACCTGCTGCAGGACAAGGGAAATGTAGCATCCTTCACGTTCCTGTGCAGAAGGCTGGATTTGTACATGAAAATGCTTCTCATCTCTATTGCTGAACGTTCTAGAGCAGCGGTTCTTAACCTTTCGACTTCTGTGGCCCCCCCCTGAATCATTACAGGAATCCAGGGACCCCCAAGGAGCCAATATTGGAAGCTGACGACCCCTAGTCTAACCAGTTCTAGGATTTGAACCTTAAAACGACATTAAAAAAATAAAAAACAAGCATACATCAAACAAATGTTCAAATATAGAGATATATTGTTTAATTCACTATCAAATATAGAAAAAGTTTTCACTTTTTCGATTTTCCGTCTTTATTTGCTTATACTTTATTAATTTTAATATTATTTCATTCTGTAAAACAGTTACGGACACCCAGGGGTCCTCGAACCACAGGTTAAGAGCCACTGACCAGAGATCAAGGGGTCCCTGAAAACATTCTTTAAATTGCACATTCAAAGTGCCCCATGAAAATGTTTTAAACTGCATAATCCACGACAGTTTTCATTGTACTCTAAAATAGCTGCCTTATTGTGTTTGTACTGCTCAGAGGTTATTGTGTAAGTAAGCACAAGTCAAAAGAGGCTTTGGTATTACGTAACTGCTCATACATTTGCTTTATTAGGCAACCTCCCTCTTTTATGGTCTAAGAATGTTGAGAAAGTGGTAGTATTCACGTGCACACCAATGTGCTTGCAGTGTTTTCAAACCTGTAACATCTTTAGTATTTAACAACCACAAAAAGCTTAGTGTTTACGTACAAGCAGCCATACGTTTAGACAGCACTGTACTGTGAAGTAAAAAGCTGTATCAAAGGATGAGCTAAAATACAATTTACTGGTTTACAAAAAGAGTCAGTTGATTCAGGATACTACAAAAACAGTTGTGTTTTACAATATCCTTAATTTTGACTCACAATTAGAATGATTTTGAGGCCTGTACTTTCATGTAAGGAGATGTAAATAAAAAAAGCTATTCGTTTTAAATAAGATCTGACTGCACTCAGATCCCTGCCTCTCACAAAATACTGTATGGATTACAATGGAAGAAGTAAGAAACATCTTATTCAACAAACAACTTACTATTTGTAACATTTTAGCCATTTAAAAATGTACCATGCTAAACGATACTAAAAACCATACTTCCCTCCACATATCTAGAAACAGCTCGCTTCTTCTATGTAATGTACTATCACAGTTCTCATTGTGCTCATTTACTGCAGCCTGATCCATAGGAAATGCTTTCTATTACACAGCTCCCTGGAATTTTGGCGTGTCTCACTTTTGACATGAATATAACATGTTCGTGTTGGACCTGGCCCTCCCTGCATGGTCAGCCCCAAACTTTTTGCCTTTTTTCCCCTCAACTTTTTGCTGAATTCGTTTTTGACAGCCTTAGGACTCTGTGCACTTTACCACTGCTAACCAGTGCTTGTGCTCACTCCCCTTGAATATGGTTACATTGACTTGTACCCAAGGGACACATTTAATTTACTTGCAAGATCCTTCTAGAGTAGTATACCATATACCCGGGGCCTGTAAATTAAATGCTACTTGTGGACCTGCAAACACAAGGAGATGATGGACGGAGTGCTGAAACTTTTCAAACACTCACCCCCAGTCACAGATCTGGGTTGAATCCATCATCATTCTTTAGCTCACTTTGCCACCCCAGTTCAGACATAGCTATATGCAAATCAGTCTTGACCCAGTGCCTCATGGGAACAGTCCAGACCGAACTGCTAAGCCATGTCTTCCCTGGACCGGAATCAAGCATCCTGGGACCAGTTTCGGGCTAACAGCCCTCATCAGCCAGGCTAGCTTTAATCCAGTGGCAAAGTAAGCAAGGGGCCCACGTCTGGGCATACCCTGCCAACTTAGGGCGAACAAAGCAAACACAAGGAGATGATGGACGGAGTGCTGAAACTTTTCAAACACTCACCCCCAATCACAGATCTGGGTTGAATCCATCATCATTCTTTAGCTCACTTTGCCACCCCAGTTCAGACATAGCTATATGCAAATCAGTCTTGACCCTGTGCCTCATGGGAACAGTCCAGACCGAACTGCCAAGCCATGTCTTCCCTGGACCGGAATCAAGCATCCTGGGACCGGTTTCGGGCTAACAGCCCTCATCAGCCAGGCTAGCTTGAATCCAGTGGCAAAGTGAGCAAGGGACCCACGTCTGGGCATACCCTGCCAACTTATGGCGAACAAAGCAAACACAAGGAGATGATTGTTTCCAGTCCAGGAAGGACCTGGCCTGGCAGTTCGGGCTGGACTGTTCCCATTGGGCGCAGGGTCAAGACTGATTTGCATATGGCTGGGTCCAAACTGGAATGGCATGGTGAGCAAAAAAACGATGGATTTAGGCCCAGATCTCTGTACTGGGGTGAATGTACGACATTGTTCTGCATTCTGTCCATCAATTGTTGTTTTTGCACTTGTGGATCTGCAGCACTTATTGTAGCACCTTAAAACATGTCCCAGGTCAACCTCTGCCATTTCAACTTGGCATTTCAACCCCCTTGCCAAGCCTTAAACTCCCCTTTTATTATATAGAAGTCACCCCTAAGGTAGGCCCTAGTCAGCCAATAGAGCAGGGTGCTGTGTAATTAAAAGGTAGGCATGTACTTTTAAGTTTTAAATTTCCTGGTAGTGAAAAACTCGTTTTTCACTACTGTGAGACCTACTACTCCCATATGATAACATTGGGTATTTCTTATTACATTTAATAAGCTGTAATTACTAATTGGGAGCAAGTAGATATGTCATCTTTGGTACCTATGAAACCCTCTTTCATAGTAAAGTCGGATTTTTCAGTACAATTTTGAAGATGCCGCTTTTAGCTGGGTCTGAACTGGGGTGGTGAAGTGAGCTAAAGAACGATGATGGATTCAACCCAGATCTGTGACTGGGAGTGAGTGTCTGAAACGTTTCAGCGCTCCGTCCATCATCTCCTTTGCTTTCTTCGCCCTAAGTTGGCAGGGTATGCCCAGACGTGGGTCCCTTGCTCACTTTGCTACTGGATTTATGCTAGCCAGGCTGATGAGGTGTTACCCCGAAACCGGTCCCAGGATGCTTGTTTCCGGTCCAGGGAAGACGTGGCTTGGTAGTTCGGGCTGGACTGTTCCCATGAGTCACGGGGTCAAGTCTGATTTGCATATAGGTGGGTCTGAACTGGGGTGGTGAAGTGAGCTAAAGAACGATGATGGATTCAACCCAGATCTGTGACTGGGGGTGAGTGTCTGAAAAGTTTCAGCGCTCCGTCCATCATCTCCTTGTGTTTTCTTTTAGAAAGTTGGCATTTTCCTGCCCTTTGTGCCTGCAGCCTGTCTGGGGTCACGTTACTGGGTGTAGCTGACAGACTTTGTGAATTCCTCCCAGACAGTCACACAATAGAGGGATTAGGTGTGCCTCAATGGGCCATCTGCTGGCAAGATGGAGGGGGTGGAGCAGAGTACAGCCCCACTTACAAATGAATAGACTGTGCTCTGCCTTCACACAAAGGGCATAACGACCCTGTACTGTCACTGCAGCCAGCTTAGAGCCACTGCAGGGGAGTCAGAAAATTCCATGCACTTCAAAGAACCTTTCCAAAAGCTTCCAGAAGGATGGCACCAGGACAGAAAAAAAGAATCTTTAGACCCACTCTTCAGTTCACTATTGGACTTGTGGAAGGACTCGGAGGACTGCCTGCTGCTGTGCACTCTTCCAGACTTCTGCTGTACCTGGAAGGACTGCTTTGCTGCCTGGAGCCTGCCTTGAACCATCAGTGTCCAGCCCTGCATCTTCACCTGCACTCAGGATTACCAAAAGTGACTCCAAGGGCTAGTTTGCTGGCCTCCTGTTGAAGGCCAAAGGGACAAAAAAAAAAAGGCTCCCACCATCTTGAACTCAACCCTGGACCCAGCCTGAGTGAGTCCTGAACCCCCAAGAGATGTCACACTAGTCCTGGACCATTGGTTGTGGTGCTAAAAGTGCCCAGATGGCCAAAAACAAAAACCTGAGGATGTAGACAAATTCTGGCCCAAAAGTGCTCTGAGAACCAGGAGGAGACCGGGACCAATCTGCTCGCCTATCTGTCCAAGGTGCATCACCAGTCTGATTGACTTTTTGCCTTCTTCCGCTACGTTCTCCTCCTCAGCAGCAAATCCTTTTCAGCGAACCATCGACAAAGAGGTATCTGACCTTGTGAAACTGTCTGCAGCAACAGCCCTCTGCCTTGTCCCGCTGAAGATTTTCTACTTCCATTTCGGCAATTAAGTCAGAACGTAGAATTCTTTAGCGCTGCCTCGACCCAAGGCCATCCGACGACGAAGCTCCCTCCTCTGACACTTCCTGCAGCCTTGCCCCACTGAACTTTACCTTCTCAGACACTTTTTCTCAGAACTTTTTAAGTCCGAAGGTAAGCGCTAACAGGGCCCAATTCACTTTTTGTATCCGAACGTGCTCCATTGCAGTTGGCCGTGGCTCCATTGTACTTTGACCCGGCCTGAAGCGACCAGATGTCCGCAGTTGGCGCTTTGATCTTTTAAGCACTAGTTTTTACTAAAAACTTTTAAAATTCATGATTCCGGTTCTACTGATTGGATTTTTGTTGTTTTGATGTCAAATAATTTATTAAAATGCACTCTATTTTTCTAAATTGGTTTGGGATTTTTCTTGTGTTGTGTTTTCACTTTATTACTGTTTGTGTGCTGAATAAATACTTTACACATTGCCTCTTAGTTAAGCCGGACTGCTTTCTGTTCCATGCTACCCAAGGTTAATCACAGGTTAATTTTTTGTGGTTCACCCTGCAAGGGATTGCGACTGTTGCTTGACCAGAGCTCACATCCCAGTCAACCAACAATCGTTCTCACAGTTAGCATACAGTTTGTTCATTAGATCTTTCTGGGTTAACCTTCCCTTACACTGAGGAACCCAATGCCTCACTGCAAATACAGTTGGAAGTACTTCTTTCACTCAATAACTGCAGATTTTTTTCCTCACATGGATGAGAAAGGCATTCTTGAAGTTAGAGAAATAGTATCCTCATTGTAACTTTCCAGATCACTAATTGTAGTTTCCAGTAGAAAAATCAAGAAAGAATACGGTTTTCTCTTAAAGATGAATGCCCGTTTGATCCGCAGCACATGCCAGCTCATGCTTTAACTCAACTAGAGGGTCTTTAAGGGTCAGCACAGCACGTGGCAGCAGGCCACAATTCTATGCTAAACCCTAGTGCCCAATGCAGATAGACTTAACGGTTAACATCCTTAACAACTGTTAATTGCCTGCCCCACAATTACTGGCTGAAGCCAAAGGAAACAGAGCAAATAAAGGGTCCTAATAAAGTTCTCAATATCTGACAAAATGTGGCCAATAAGGCCGTTAGCCGCGTACCCGCTATTTTCAAACACACAGCCAATCTATCTATGCCTGCTATACGTCCCCGATCCATATTCTCGCTGAACTTAGCATGCAAGCAAATTGAATTTAGTGCCAGCATTCTGATTGGCTGAGCCAGTCTCAGCAATCAGTACAGTGAGCTAACATAAGTCACTGCTAAAGCCACTTTAGCTTACAAGCATCATTGGCAAAGATCACAACCCTAGACACATTTGGGGGAAATTCAATGAACTCAATGACTCGCTTCTGCTCCTTTCCCCATTTCTTCTTTTGTTTTTTCTCCAATCTCACGTTATATATTTCTTTTAGTCACTCTGCTACTTTTGAAATTAAATATATAATTTTACACCTTTACATTTCATATCATTTTAATAGAATAGTACAAGTGCTGTCTAGGAGGCAGGTGTAATTGGAACTGGTTTCGAAACACTTTTCTTCGTTTTGATGCACATCATAGGAAATTATGATTCATATTGGCACAAAGAAAGGATACGGTGGGCTTTGAATTAATATCACCTAAAGACATTATTTAAAAACACAAGACTTCACTAAAACACAAAAAATAAAGAATTGAAAGAAAAAGCCTTGGCAAAGTACAGTATTGGCCCACTAGTCCCAACACTGAAGTCCACTTGTTTTTTGGGCGGATGTGCATGTCATGAAGAAAAATAGCCGTCAATCACAGCATAAGAGAATCAATAGCTATCACTAGGCCAGACCTGAAATGAAAGATGACGAAGTGTGGTGAGTACGTGACTTCGGGAGCGATCAGTATCCATAGTACGGCAGGCCTTCTTTTACGCTTTCATAAGGCAAATAGCCCACAGGCTAAACAGGAAGAAGTCACTTTTTGTGACTGGGATTATGATCCCAGACATGAAGTTTATTTATACTCCACACTCTAAATAAATTTCCCCTAGATTCCTGCAGCTGGTAATTTAATAAGAGCATATGAACCAAGTGACATCATAAATTAAACTGAAGTGTTCTACAGCCAAGCCCCTCCATATCCAAGTCACACATCCTTTGGACTCCTGCGTCCTCTGGGGTAAGCACTGCATTATAATGAAAAAGAACATAAAAGTTAACCATGGGTAGAGGGTTTCATTTGTTTGGATGGCGAAGAGGGACGCATGGGTGACACACAAGGCGTTAAAAGTCACACAAGTGACCACGGAGAGTAAACTCCTCAACAGTAACAAAATTGGTTCCTTGGGACCAATTCCTGTTGACCAGTCTGGCTGCCAGATTCTAGGCTACCGTTTGGCCTGAATATTGCAAAAATAGTAAGCCCAGGCTAGGAAAGGTGTAAAAAAAAATTTTTTTATTTTTTTTTAATGAGCAAGAAGAGAGTTGTTCTTTGCAAACAAAGGTAAAAAAAATCCAGGCACTCTGAATACAACCCACATATTTAGCCTTGGGATTGTGGTTAATAGCTTGGATGAAGATGCGAAGTACCTTTTCAGTTGGCCTGGCAATAGACACTGTCTTTGGGCCGAGGAAGACCAGCTTAAAACAAGAAAGCTTCAAGCATTGTGTAGACGTGCAATGATCAACTTCAAATAGACAGTCTTCCAGGTTGGAATCCTTACTTGGATGGAGTTGTAAGAAGGGAACATCAGTGAAAACAGTGAGTTAAGAATCCATCTGACCCATCAGAATTATGAACCTGGAATGCCAGTTGAACTCTATATGGCTGCAGCAGATTTGGGTCCAAAGGCCAAGCAGCTCCAATATTGTCACGGTCAAGCTAGACTTTTCTGACCTTAAGGTCGAGATCGCTTCCAATGTGAAACTGGGTACATGTCACAATATCGTGATGAGAATATCGTCTGACAAACATTATATTGTTCCACTAGGGTGTAGAGTTTCTATTCTCAACTACAATGAGACACTTTTTAAAAACAAAGAAACAATATTGATGTCAGACAATAATCTGGCATTGATGTTCCAGTACCATGCAGTGACGTTTTGTGCTGCTCCTTGGCCATGCCTATTGGCAAACGCTTGGCAAATTCTCACTGGGTGGCAGAAACAAGTAGGTTTTAGAAAACGTTCCACCTCAGGCGGATTCGCTCTCCCTTCTGGTGTTGCCCATTTGTATAAATCTGAAGATTCCATTAAACAAGGGAAAGAAGTCTGGTTATGTCAATGCATGCAGTTGCAGAAATAGGACATGACACTTTGGCCAAAGTCCTTAGCAGGGAGTTTAGCTTCTTAATGTTAATATATGCCAAACTCTGCAATCATACTCACATTTCCTTTGCAGTAGAGGCTTGGGAAGACATAGGTGATCCAACATCTAGGGCAATTGCCAGCAATTCTCACCTTGTAAAGTGACATCTGCTGTTCTCCGTGGCTTGCTCTATTGCGGTTGGTGTTGTTGTTGAGTTACATGCCTTTTAAGGCCACAAGGCGATGTCTGTTCAAATATTCGATACGTCATTCTCTCCATGCAATGGTCATTCCAAGACCCAGGTAGTCTTTGATTTGAAGAGTGGGCCCCTAGAGGCAGCTCTCAAATCTCCTGCATCAGAGAGATAACGGATTGTACACACGCAAGCATCTCGACTGTCCTTGCATCAACAACCATCTTCTGATCTGCCACCACTGCTTCTGCATCTGAGGCACCTGACTGCGAACCCGGAGCCCCTTCTGGCTGCTGGTGCTTCAGCGACAACGGTCCGACTCTTTGCAAGAAGCTCTCACTTCTCCTGTTTCAGTGAAAACTAACTTCACACCTGCAAGCTTCTCTACAGCTCCTACATCAGACACATCTGACTGCACACCTCCAAGCCTCTCTACAGCTCCTACATCAGACACATCTGACTGCACACCTGCAAGCCTCTCTCCAGCTCCTACATCCGAGACATCTGACCGCACACCTGCAAGCCTCTCTACAGCTCCTACATCAGACACATCCGACCGCACACCTGCAAGCCTCTCTACAGCTCCTACAGACACATCTGACCCCACACCTGCAAGCCTCTCTACAGCTCCTACATCAGACACATCTGACTGCACACCTGCAAGCCTCTCTACAGCTCCTGCATCAGAGACATCTGACCGCACACCTGCAAGCCTCTCTACAGCTCCTGTATCCGAGACAGCTGACCGCACACCTGCAAGCCTCTCTACAGCTCCTGCATCAGAGACATCTGACCGCACACCTGCAAGCCTCTCTACAGCTCCTACATCAGACACATCTGACTGCACACCTGCAAGCCTCTCTACAGCTCCTGCATCAGAGACATCTGACCGCACACCTGCAAGCCTCTCTACAGCTCCTGCATCAGAGACATCTGACCGCACACCTGCAAGCCTCTCTACAGCTCCTGCATCAGAGACATCTGACCGCACACCTGCAAGCCTCTCTACAGCTCCTGCATCAGAGACATCTGACCGCACACCTGCAAGCCTCTCTACAGCTCCTACATCTGACACATCCGACCGCACACCTGCAAGCCTCTCTACAGCTCCTACATCCGAGACATCTGACTGCACACCTGCAAGCCTCTCTACAGCTCCTACATCGGACACATCCGACCGCACACCTGCAAGCCTCTCTACAGCTCCTACATCCGAGACATCTGACTGCACACCTGCAAGCCTCTCTACAGCTCCTACATCTGACACATCCGACCGCACACCTGCAAGCCTCTCTACAGCTCCTACATCAGACACATCTGACTGCAAGCCTCTCTACAGCTCCTGCATCAGACACATCTGAGTGCACACCTGCAAGCCTCTCTACAGCTCCTACATCTGACACATCTGACTGCACACCTGCAAGCCTCTCTACAGCTCCTACATTCGAGACATCTGACTGCACACCTGCAAGCCTCTCTACAGCTCCTACATCCGAGACATCTGACTGCACACCTGCAAGCCTCTCTACAGCTCCTGCATCCGAGACATCTGACCGCACACCTGCAAGCCTCTCTACAGCTCCTGCATCAGACACATCTGACTGCACACCTGCAAGCCTCTCTACAGCTCCTACATCTGACACATCCGATCGCACACCTGCAAGCCTCTCTACAGCTCCTGCATCAGACACATCATACTGCACACCTGCAAGCCTCTCTCCAGCTCCTACATCATAGACATCTGACCTCACACCTGGAAGAACCTCTCACTGCTCCAGCATGTGAGACAACTCACTGCACACTCGCACCTGCATCACTGAAAACTGGCCACAGGCATTTTTCACTTGTCCAGTGCCCTGTGAAGCCTACATTTTCAATCTCAAAATCTCTACGTTTGGACCCAAAAAGACAGACTGTATCAACATAGTGCAATTCATCTCTGGGTTTGCCTCAGCCAGGCCATCTACTTGCAATATCCAAATGCTGTTCTTAGCTCAAGGAACACGTAATGGGCAGCTGATAATCCAGCCAGTCGGTGCACAAAAGAGCAGCCGTTTGTTTACGCAGTACAGCAAATATTCGGAAATACAGCAACTTCTTGCGAGGGATGTTAACATCATCAGTAATGGCAATGTAGGCCCAGGGGCAGCGCACCTTTAGAGGGGCATGAATGCACATTCCGGAGAGCGCCTCGCCTGCACATATATCGTTTTACCACGGTGGTTACCAGGGAGACCAAACGAAAATATATGCAGTTTGAGCAGCTATACTCTGAGGTATTCATTTCAGCTCGAAAATGCATCTAAAGGTTAAAGAGAGGGCTCTCCATGCCTTAAACATCTGTTATTTCTGAGGGGAATTCAGGCAGTGTTATCAATCTGCGGCAACGCCTCCTGCCCTCAGCGGGCACACCCAGTGCGCCTAAGTTCAGGCTCTTCGAAGTCATTACTGTCGAAAGCCTTCCACCCAGATGATGCAAAAATTGTATTTTGCTTGAAAGCGGATGCTTCGGTCGTCATAGCTTGCAGATGCTGGGGGGGCTTTCATGTGGGGCCGGCGGCGAGCGCCCCAGTGATGGGCTCTGTGGAGGCTGACTGACTCAAAGGCCCGGAAGCACCACCAGGCAGGCAGAATTGTACGTCTGGAGGCACTTACATCTATAATGAGCTGGCCATGAAATATATTCCACATGTGACCGTGGTTTACCAGACCTCTTTGTACAGACATCCTGATAGTGATACAGTTATGATGCGAATCATATTTTTCTTTTCAAAAAGCACCAAGTGTTGTGCCACGGTCATAAAAATGTTGGGCCTTCTAGAGTGCATGGAAACATTGAGCAGTTGCTAGCGGTATGTGCTCGCATGATGGGGAGGGGTGCGAGATGAGTATTTCACCACCTAAATACTTAGGATCTCCGAGCAATGCCATCAGATAATTAACTTGCCTGTCCCCTTCTGGGGGTGGACCAGTGCTCGAGGAGGTCAGCACGAGGAAACTCGGTCACCAGAAGGCCCACACAAGCAATGAAAGGCCTTTCATTCGATTTTTCTTTAGGCAGGTGTGGCCTTTGATCAGTGACTCTGGGATATAAACTGTCCTCTCCCATCGTAAAGCAGACCAAAGGCTCTTTGGTGGTCGGTGTGAGGAAGCTCGTGCGGCTTGAAAGTCAAAAGCAGTGAATGCTCCCCACAAGATGGGTGTATAAACTTTTCATTAAATTGTACTTTAAGCACCTAGGGTCTTTGAGCAAGGGCTCAATATAATTAACTCGCCTCTCCTCTTCTGGGCCAGGTTCAATGTTCACTGGTAGTCACCGAGGGGAAATGTGTAAAGCAAGTTGCCAGAAGAACCCCCCACAAGCAGTAAAAGGTGGCTTACGTGATGGGAAGGGGTCAGAATAAGCATTTCACTGCATTCTAATTTAAGCTCTTATACCACCCCTCCTTACTGCCCAGCATCCCACTTCCGGAGCAGGTACAGTGTTAACTGTGGTCAGTGTGCGGAAGCGCCTTCTGCTTGCTATTAAGAGCCACAGTTTCAATAGCTCTGTATCGGACACCTTTCTTTGACACTTCATGAAGGGATTGTCGCGAGCCTGCGAATCGCACACTAAGTGGCACAATTTCCTTTTCCAGGCATCAAGTGCACACTCTTGTTCAAACCATGCAGGGACTTTCTCAAGCAGAGGGGCTGAAGCGATACTCAAAGTTTTACACCTTGTTCAACTGGGCTGCAGCTTTGAGGGCTTTGTTCCTCCTGTGACTTTAAGAGGGTTCCTGGGCTAAATACATAATACTTATAATCTGTTACGTTCTCTCTAGCCCATGCCTTAGGGCTGCATGAGTTGAGCATTCTTTCATTTGCTGACACCAACCACAATTCACTTCGGACTGCAATACAGGCCAACAAACCAGGCCAGCATCTCCACATGCCTCGACCACGTTTTCCATTGGATGAAAGAGAGTTTCCTGTGTGTGAACAGAGTCAGGACTGAGATGCTTGAATTAGAGGAGCCAGTAACATTCAAATCACCCTTAACCAAGGAAAGCTTTCGCCCACCACACCAAAATGAAGCAATTTGGTGCTTGCTTTCAGCTCTGAGCTCTTCTCCTTCATTCCTTTATCAAAGCAGTGGTAAAATACATCATCTTATAGCTTTCCCTGCTCAGCAAAACTCTCCCACTTCACTAAATTGACCATCAGGTTGAGCTGATAAAAGCCCTGGGAAAGTCGTCTTTTGATTACAGCAACATCAGGTACATGGGGCTTCCAAAGAAGCTCATCAATAGGCTGCACAGGCTACAAATCCAGGCTGCCCAAACGTGCCTGAACCCGCTGTGAGATACCACAGAAAACCTGCTCTGGAGCAATATATACTGGCTCCTGTTAGACGCAAAGATCAATTCTAAGGTCATTTGCAATAATACATGAAGCTTACTAAGGCAAAGGGCTGGGTTATCAGCAGAAACGAGTACCTCAGACTGACAATCATCCACATCCTCTTGGCCCTGCAGTCTGGTGAACAATCAGCCACTCACGTTCATGAAGATCGTCACACTTAACGTTTCACTCCTGGCAAGCAGAGTGACCACCACTCACCTCATCTACCTCGGACAGAACAAGGAATTCAGAGACAAAAGTCACTTATTTCTCACCAGCACAGCAACTAAACAGGCACACACTACGGTACTCGTAAGCTTCGACCTGACTGGTAACTCGGGTCAAAGAAAACTAGACATACTCATCTAAACCTCTTGAACATCTTCAATGCATTTCGTCATTATCACCAAACCAAGTCAATCCACAGACCTTGTGTTTGACCTGGTACTCTCAACCTCACCAACCATCCAACGCAGACCAATTCTACCCCTGAACTAGACTAACCACCTCACATCCCCATCATCCTGCGTAATGCCCAATCAACTCAATGGGGCCAAACAAAGGAGAGAAAAACTATCCCACCATTCCTTCAAGGAATTCTCCATTGACGACCAATGCAAACTAACCTCTTGCCTCAACGTCTGATGAAAGCACAGCGGCCATCAGAAACCACAAAACTGCAAATCCAAACCATTAGCACCTTCCTATTCCAGACGCATCACATACAACAAGCCACAAACAAAAAAGCGAATGGAATTAAAGCAGATCCCCTGATGGCCATGTGCTACTGAAATCTCTCAGCTCAACCCCAACGCAACTTATTATGCCAACCAAAGCTGTTAAACTACCGCCACCAACAAAGCTTTCACCAGAAGCAAGACTATTGAAGATGATGAAAATGCTTTAAACCCTTCCCTGATCGACCAGATCTGCACACCACAAATAGGTGCAACTCCATCAATGTTCTCTTCAGCATCCCATAACCAAGAGGACTGCCCCAATCCTCTAATTCATGGAAACACTGAAGACTCCCCTTTTTAAAGAGCACTACAGATCAACATATCAGAAAGCCCCCATCTCTTCACCAATTACTGCAACCCCTCGATCCTTCAGGAAACTACAGTAGCCTTGTCAGCATTCTGTTGCCCTTGTTTTGATTTGCGCTGTACATATACCCAAAGCATACATACAACAGCTCAGTAAATATTCACTATAAATCTCACTCCACAATTCTCTTCTAATGCGATTCATGGAACATTTATTTTCACAAGAGTACTCGTTTGAGTATCAACATTTTTGTTTCTCTCGCCTTCTTTGTGTTTATTTCTCTTCTGCTCAAATCCCTTTCCAGAGGATTGTCTTTTAAAATCTAGATTAAGTATTAATTTAGTTTGAAGAAGATTTTTCTGATTTATTTGTTATGGCTGGTGTATATAAGACAGCCTTAACACTCGAATAGTACCCGCTCTCGCTATGAAGCACTCTCACCATTAATAAATGTCTTTGTTCCTACTTTATACATAACATCGCCTCCCCATACAAAGAATTTTTTTTTTTTAAGAATCACAAGACAATTACCGACAAATGTCAAAACCTTAAAGTTGATGGAATGGTTGATTCTTTCAACTAGAGTAACTATGACAACAACAAGGTCCATAATGAATCTTACGAAAAATGTATACACCAGAAGAAAATAGTGCTAGGAAAAGCTGAGAGAAAGACAGTCAACGTTCTAGAAAATAATAACCCAGTACAACAGACACATATCCGCCTAAGAAACATTGTTTTAGGGACTGAAGTTCTCAACAGGAGCCTAGAGAGGAGAGTTTCGGGTAGACATCTGAAAAAACTGTTTTATAGCGAGAATACCCAAATTAGAGATCACCCACCACATACTCCAATAATGTGTAGTTGTACTCAACACTGTAAATGAAGTAAAAAGCTCCCGTTAGGCCGGCTGCAACAGCACAGTGAAAACAATGGTAACGCTGCAAACCACGAACAGGTGTGTGTAATTTATATATTTACTTATGTATATATTTATTTGTTATTAAAATTCTCCTACAGCCAAAGACATTCTGGTGCCAGAAATCAAGAGTAAATCAAATAAGTGATGAGTGGAAGGCATGAATTATTCTCAGCCATGGGTGATTTTTTGGTCCTCATTCAACTCCATCGTTATTTTTTGCCCACTGTGCCATGCTAGACAGAGACTGGTCATATGGAAATCAGCCTTACTCCTACTTCACCAGGAGCAGTCCAGGCCAAAAATACCAGACTAGGTTCCCTCCAGAGGCGAAAACAAGCAAACCAAGTTTGGTTTCAGTCACTTCATCAGTGACATATAGCTTCATTCTCATTTGAAAGTGAGCACGGAGCCCAAGTTTGAGCAGGCTCACCACACTAAAGGTGATGTATGTAATGCTTGAATTAAATTCAGTCACTCATAAATACTCAGGACTCCATTCCAGTTCACTCTTTTTTCTTCAATGTGCCGCTTTCGACAGAGACCGGGCATATGCAACTAAGCATTGGTCCAGCCCAAACAGGAAGACTACAGTCCGAACTGACATACAAGGTCCCCTCCAGATGGAAACACAAGCAACCACAGACCAGTTTCGGCCTATTTAGGCCTCATCAGTGAGGTATAGCTTCATTGTCCAGACTGATATCCTGTTGACCAGACATGTGTCCAATCATCACCACTGTGCCACAGGACTCAAGCTATACCTCTCATATGAGGATTAAGTAGGCATAACCCAGTCTGGGGTCATTTGCGTTTCCGTATGGAGGGGACCTGGCCTGACAGTTCAGGCACAACTGTTCCTATTGGAGTAGGACCAAAATGATTTGCATATGGCTCACCTAAAATGCAGCCCTGAGTGATCGCCAGTAGCTGAGATCAATTCAAACATTTCTTCTATCACTGTTAGTTTGTTGGAGAAATCAAGAGGCAATACATACTTTTAATTGGTAGAAGAGATAGGTTTTTAGTTTTTTTTCCAAAAGAGATAATAGTTTTAATGCAACGTAGTTGTAGATTGAACGCTTTCCACATTATAGGTCTCTGGACACAATGTAATGATCCACAGGAGACATGCTTAAATTGCGGATCTTTGAGAAAATAGGCCTTACAAAATCTCAAAGGGGGTTTAAGTGGAAAATGCAGGTTCAAGAAAAAAATGGGGTCGGTTTTGTGGAAAGCAAGATGGACAGCACACATCTTCTTTAACTGGATCCTTGAACCGGTTTAGGGCACAGGTCAGTCTGACAGTCATGTTTTTGATCTATTGCAGTCAAGAACTTAATGAGTTCAGGAGTCCAAGATACAGCATGCTTTCAAGCGAGAAAGAAAACATTGGGTGGGTAGAGAAATTAGAAGGCGTGGCTTGTGTGGCACTTCGTATTTGTGTCAACATTTATGTATGTGTGAGTTTTTGCCTGCATGTCTGTGTGCATATACAATGCTCGACTGTCAGAAACGCTCAGATATGTTCCATGATTAACACTAGCATCTGTCAACAGCAACCACATATCAGCACTATATGCTGTTTGCTTATCACACCCCTCTTCTTTTATGCACTCCCCAGTGAACTTCTTGCTAAACCATCCCATCTCACTTTTAAGCCCCACCCCGCCTTCAAGCACTTGCACATCTGACCACCGCTGCATTTTTAAACAAAATTGCTAATTATGCATATTTGTTCTCCACAGAAAAGAAAAGTAGGTTGACTGGAAAATGGTCATTATTTACTTACGCAACACACAGAAGGGAAGAACGGGTATAGGTGGTGACCCAATATCTAAACAATCAACTTTTAAATACAATAACCCTCATTTTCTGAGGTTCACATCAGGCAATGCTAGGAAACAGCCAAAGGGATGTGACTGCACATGGTAAACTGAACGCAGAGAATGCAAAACACGCTGTAAATTCAGAATCAGGTGATTACAGAAGTGAGAGGGCCTGCCCAGCAAAAAAGGCTATAATTATATCGAAGGGGTTCGGGTAAAAAATAAACCATCGGGGATTTGTAAGCTTGAGTTGTTCGTAATTGTTTTATAATTACTGCCTTAACTTTTTCACAGTAGGCCTTATATAATGGACGACACATGCCCGGCCCCTCTGCTCTCTCCTGCAGATTCTTCTGCTCTGTGGGGGCGGAGATATCTGGCGCCCACGGCCCTGTCATCCCCTCCTCAACACTATCACTGCCTCACATGAAACCAGAAGCACAATCCTTTCTGCTAATTTACTCACACTGACCCAGTCTTGAAATGACAAAGGCACTTCTTGTAGTGTGGTTTAATGTGTACCATTTGCCACACGTTTCTCACTCTTCCCCCTACAAAATAATTTTGACCACTGTCCAAGGAACAGTGTGCTTTAACCCATGGGCATTTTGCCTGTATTTTTTTAGCAGGGATTGGGGGCAGTAATGGAAAATACTTTAAAATCTCGAGACTGTATCATTTAAAATAACAATACGGGGTGGTGGTGGGGAGCCAACACTCCAATGCCCTAATATTAAGTCAGGCGGTGAGAGGCCAAGGAAGTAGGAACAGTCATTTAGTCTGGCCACACACACAAGGGACATCAGTCAGGAACCAGGTCAGCAGGCCCCTGCAAGATTCAAACGGTGTTGGCACTTAATACACAAACATTGAATTCCAGTGCCGCAGAACACGGTCTATGTAAGAGGAAATGTATGCTAGATACAGGACAAAAAACATAGACTCTACTTGTTAAGTCTCACCTACCACATAGTGCAAGTTGTCTGGTAGCATAAGGCATAATGTGGGCTTACTAAGAACTTACAGAGGTCTTTTAGCCAGCCCGTTACTTACCACTGGTTGACTTTACTGTCACTGTCATTCTCTTGCTTCATTTTCATGACTTGCCTTCTTCTTGAGTTTCTTCCTGACCTGTAGCATTTCTTCTTTACCGTCCTTTTGATTGACTGACTTGTATACTTCCACTGCTCACTTTTAGGGAACTACTTTTTTCTTTCTGCTTATGCACTCCATGAGAGGGCGCGTTTTTTCCAGCGCTCTCCCTATTGGGCTTCTTCTGTGATGCTCTCTTCTTCAAGTGGTTCTCTCCCACACGCTTCCTAATATGCTGCTTGCTGTCTTGTGTGCCTCTCCTTCTCCAAACTCCCCCTCCCCACAATCTGTTTTGTTCTCTCCATCATCTGCTTCTCCCCCAAGCGTATTGCTCTTTCATGTGCTGCTTTTCTTCTCCTCCCCAACCCGCTCTCCCCACCCACTCTTCCTTTGCCCCTCTAATCCTGTGGTCCTTTTGTGCATTTGCGCAAAAAAAAAAAAAAATTTTTTTTTTTTTAGCATAACTTAGTCATAGCATCTAGTATTAATACATAAAAAGGAAACACGTGCCAGCGTCATTCTGTAGATGTAAGGATGCACACGCCCACAGAATGACAATAGGCAATAGTAATTGCGTCACTGCCTTTTTTTACATGATGCTGTGCAGCATTGCCGATGCTGCACAGCATTAGCAAACAGCATTGGCAAAGCCAAAAGGTACAAAGTGGGACCTGTTGGTTTTGCCAATGCTTGTTGCACTGTTGTCATTACTGATGTAGAGGCCTCCAGCATACACTCCAAGCTAGGCCTGAATATATCCCTTTGAATATCTACACACCTGATAGCATACACTACAGTCCCAGTGTCAGAATTACTGTTAAAGCGACTTTGGGAGCCAGAAACAGATATCTTTTATAGCAGTTCCACAATCACTTGTGTGCTTGTTGCACAGATGTAAAGTACTCATTTTGTAAAGAGGCCTGGGCCTGATATACAGAAAGGAAATTCTCAAATTTCCTAACACCAGCTCTGCCTACAGATGATCCTGTTTTTTTTTTCCGTCAACAAAGGTTTAGGTTTTGGGATCCGAAGTGTTGTATTTCGGATAAGTATTGGCTTACAGGGTGCTTCTGCAACCGAGGAGTGGGTGAAGGAAGCAGTCAGGGTAGGGGCCAGATGGCCTTTGTGCTTTGCCATTGTTTGGGGATCATCACTGTGATGAAGTAGCAATGCTTTTAGGAAAGTTAAGCTCACCTGAGACTAATGGCATGGTTCTCGATCTTGTCACGATTCTTCCTGTTCAACACTAACATTAATCTGTATAGTAACCTATGCGGTTTTGACATACGAAGACCAGTCCGCCCAATGGGGCGCCTCTGGAGGCTGGCGGACCTGTAAGATGCACATCACTTTTGCTGGCCTATAACTTCCAGAGGTGTTAGTACCAGAGGCGCCACTTATTCTAAGATGAAAGACCTGTCACAATGGGCGCGGGCATGGAAGAACCGAATAGAGCTGCCCCTCCGTGCAGCTAATGAGGCCCGTCGTGTGAAATGGAGGCGAATGGAGGCGGGCGGCTCGGGAGGTCACGTGGGGGATTCAGTTCAGCATCAGGCGCCGTTCTCCTCTTGGAACCCTCGCAGCGTGCCTCGTCGACTCATTGTGCCAAGACAAGCGCTGTGGCAGCCAGAAAAGCACCCGTCTCTCCAGTTTTCAAGCAGTTTCTTTGAGTGTTTATTGACACCTATCAATTATAAAATGGCTCTACTGGCAGGATACGATTTTTATAAGAACTGTGGGCAGCAGTGGCAATATGAAATGAAGGATTTAAAAAAAAAAAAAAAACTGCAGACTCTGGCTCAACGCTTCCAGTAGAGTAGGTGATGTACCGGTGGGTCCGAAATAACATTTTGGGAGAAGTTTTATTTTGGAACAGCTATTTAAAAAGACATGCTCTACTTCCAGCATAAATCAATGCTTTAATTGAGGTGCAGAGTAGAACAAATATATTCTGATGAATACTTTTAACTGCACGTTCCCCCACCCTCTTTATTCCTTCCAGGCACCGGTCTGTGACAAATTCTGTAAGAGATCCAGCACACTCTCAGGTGATACCTTCAGCTTCCACATCAACTCCACACCACCTCTGGATATGACATTGCAGAGCTGCATACAGGCTCCACCCCTACACACTCACCGTCAGTTACTCATCTTTGCACCATTTGACTCGAATCTGGAGCTCCGCTCCTAATATTAGTTCTCACTGTTTTTCTTCAACAACTTTTTAGTGTGCTAGGAATGTCTCTCATGACAACAGGTTTCAAACCGTGCTGAGGGTGCCTAACACAAATCTTGGTCATGGGTCCGCATGTCTGCCTTGATGTCTCAGTCTCAAGCATGATTCAAAGTCCTGCGATTTATGCTCCCTGATGCACTTGAAGGCCATCAGGTAGGAAAAAGCCAAACATTATCTCACTCAGCACAAGAGATGAGGTCAGTCGTGCTCAAGGTCTCGAGGTTGTTCACAGCCCCAGTCCTGTTCACCATCCTCGGGTAAGTCTCAGTCAAGTCAAAAACATAATCATAAAAAAAATCTAGCAAGGGTCAACCCCTTCCTACTTCTCCTTTACCAGTCCTGGAGCTAATGACCCCTGAGTTCTCCAGGGTATCATTGGCTCTATAACAAGTTGAGGTCTTCAAAAAAACACGCTGTACGTATCTGAGGAAGTTCTGGGTCCTTCTGGCATGCAGGTCCGCAGAGATCATAGATTTGCAGTTGATTCTGTGGACACAAAGACTAATTTATTGACATATATTCTCCAACATGGGCCATCTACTTCTGAGCCCTTGTTGCCATTTAATAAGACTATCACTAACTGCCTTTCTGAAGCACAGTCCAATCACTGTTCTGGTTACCCAATTTCACAACACTATAGGCCTGCTCCCGGGGACACCACATTCTTGACTCAGCCCTTGACTCTGGTAGGCCTAGTGGTGCAGGCTTCCACTAGCAAGGTTAATCTAAATGCCTTTGACAGTTGCTCCAGAAAGGGAGTCCAAATGGATTGATTCTTTAAGCAAACATGTTTTTGTCTACAAGGCTGGCCCTACAGTCTTTGAACTGTATACCTCTTGGATCGTCGCACTCATGCTGTTAGGGAGAGAGACTGTGCATTTCCTTGCTGATGATTTTTTTTTTTTTTTAAAGAGATGGTCCATGACTGCCAAAATGCAGCCACAAATATGTTCTTTGGGCTGGCCCGGACACTACAGACTGTGTTGCACGCACCATGGGTACCAGAGTAGTTATCGCCACACCTGGATGCACAACACTGGCTTCTTCTGTTCGGTCTAAGCTTCTTTCATGGATATGCTATTCAATGGAGACAGGGTCTTTTGGGGAAAGGCAGACTCTGCTCTAGAGTGCTTTAAAGACCGCTGGGTTATGACCACTTTCTGGAACTTCTTTCTCCCACTCACCAATTCCGTCCTGATAAATCAGTGATTAGGACTAGGGCATCTTTTCTTCCGAGGTGCCGCTGCCCTTCCGTTTGAGGAGTGCATCATGCTTCCTGCATTTATCTCTCTTCCACATCCCTATAAGGAAGAGGAGAGGCTACACAAGCTGGATCCTAAGTGGGCCCTTAGTTTCTATATTGCTAGGACGAATGAGCACCAGGTGAACATACAATTTTTTATCTGGGTGCAGAGAATGGGACAGCCATCTAAAACAATGGAGGCAATCAAGTTGGACTGTCCTTTGTATCAAACTGTGCTCTGCTTTGGTCAAGAAGAAGCCTCCTGGAGGCCTTCAGAATCATTCAACCAGAGTGGTCTCCATCACAACCTTGGCTTGGGGTGTTCTGGCGTTGAACATCTGCCAGGCTGCTACAGGGGCGTCTAGCCACACCTTTACCAGGTACTACTGCGTCAATTCTCAGGTACAGAGGCAGAGTACTTTTGCTCACTTGGTTTTGGAGGACTTCCTGGCCCACTCCTCAGACCCACCACCTTTTTGAGGGTACTTCCTTGGTGTAGACATGTGAGGTGAGGAACCTGTAGTTAGAAGTATCCATCAGATGAACAAGTTACTATACTCTATTTAACTACAATATCCTCACTGCTGCCAACCACCCTAGTCTATGGAGTGGTATGGAGTGGGTTTCTGGTGCTTAATAAGGTCCCAAGCTTGGCTTTTCACACTGTTTACTTCCTCTATTATCGCACCATGTTGGAGGGTGCGAAATGTGTGAAAGAGTGAATTGATGTTAGCGCTCTCTGACAGAAAAGCACAAGCAAATGTATTATGTTCAGTCAAACTTCACCTGTGGAAACCCATTTGCAGAAAAGACACCAGGCCTTTGATGTCACTCAGTCAGTTAGATGGTCCAGTAGTTGTTTAGCGAAGACTTTCCCACCGGCCTGTAAAGAACGGCGGCTTATTGTAAAAAAGCTCTATGTTCTATGAGATAGACAAGCAACCTTCCAGGTACAAGACGGCTAAGAGCACAACCTGAAAAATGTCTAGCTATCCTGCTTAGTAACCATCTAAAGCATCTTTAACTAGTTCTTCCTTCGCAGTTACCTTTCCTTGCCTCCACGTAGTTGTTCTGCTTTCAGTATTACATTCATGACCCACAAACATGGAAACATGGCTTCTGGTAGAGAATAATAACTCATACACGAAAGAGCCAGGAAGCAGTCGACCTGATGCCGTGTTCTATGGTAGTATCAGCAGAACCATGAATCGCTGCTATACTCCAATGAGTGTCTGTTTATTCGGTCTAAGAGTTGGGTCTTCGTACATAAAATACTTTCACACCTATTTTGATAATAAAGTGGGGTAGTAGGCAACAGGGCGAGAGGAGACATGAAATGTGGTCTAGAGAGAGAATGTTCTTCTGCCGTTCCAGGAATCTTTGATTATACACTGCGATTCTGGGCAAATCCGAGCACTTTAGCGAGTCATTCCACAGGTCTGCCAAATTGGTGCGCCTAGAAATGCGCTACTTGCTTATTGGCACTACATGCTGTAGAAGTAACTTGAAATCTAGATTTAGGAGTGTTCAAAATGATCACATTTTCAGTGACTACAAAAAAATAGGGCTGTAGATAGCCAAAGAAATCCAACTTCAAAATAGAAATCTGAAGGCAGCATCAGCAAGTTACTGTAGATTAATATTTCAGCCAGTGTGTGTTCCCCTGGCAAAGCGTCGAGACTGAGCTTCGTCACTTGCACTGCTCTATCAGTTTACTGTCATCATCGCTGCTCCCTGGTGTATCATCGGTCTCATGTATCTAACACATGTCCAAAATATTCTGCACAACATGGTTTGCATTCACGGCGCCTGCTGTACACGATCAAGCCTGCGACTTGTTATAGAGCTGATGTCAGATTACAAGTACTTGTGCCATGTTTCTCACAAGCCCAGGCTGAGTCCGCAGACTTATAAAAATGTGTCTGTGGAAAATCACGGTTCACTTTCACTTTATTTTCGTGCGCTGCCGTACTTCCGCGTCTGTATCAGGCATGGGGTAATGTTGTAGCGAGCCACTTTGTACCCGAGGCCTTCCTTGTCAGTAGGAGAGAGGCAGGCTGGATTAAAGGAAAATCTTAAAATTTTGAAACAGGTCAGTGACTTCGATGGGCAGGGTACATTTGGGGCACTCCCCAATATGGCACTGACTGTAACCCAGCCCTACCTGCGATGCAAAGGCCTGTCATGAAACAGATTTCTGTACAGGCCAGTCCATCTCATCCCATGAATTGAAAGTTATCCTGACTGGCAGGAAAGCATTTGCAAGGCCTTCTAAGACAACTTTTACGCAAAGACGGTACAAAAAGGAAATCTGAGGGGCTCTTTTTCGAAGCTCTGACAGGAACCAGGTGCTCCTTATTGGACAAGAACTGCTAGCCAGACTTAGTTAAATGCAGGCGGTACAGCGACACTGCTTCCTACAAATGCAGAAGGTACAGCGACACTGCCTGTTACAATTGCAGAAGGTACAGCGATACTGCTTTCTATAAATCGCAGAAGGTACAGCGACACTCCTTCCTACAAATGCAGAGGATACGACACTCCTTCCTACAAATGCAACTCCTTCCAACAATTGCAGAAGGTACAGCGACACTGCTTCCTACAAATGCAGAAGGTACAGCGACACTGCTTCCTACAAATGCAGAAGGTACAGCGACACTTCTTCCTACAAATGCAGAAGGTACAGCGACACTCCTTCCTACAAATGCAACTCCTTCCAACAATTGCAGAAGGTACAGCGACACTGCTTCCTACAAATGCAGAAGGTACAGCGACACTGCTTCCTACAAATGCAGAAGGTACAGCGACACTTCTTCCTACAAATGCAGAAGGTACAGCGACACTGCTTCCTACAAATGCAGAAGGTACAGCGACACCGCTTCCTACAAATGCAGAAGGTACAGCGACACCGCTTCTACAAATGCAGAAGGTACAACGACACCGCTTCCTACAAATGCAGAAGGTACAGCGACACCGCTTCCTACAAATGCAGAAGGTACAGCGACACCGCTTCCTACAAATGCAGAAGGTACAGCGACACCGCTTCCTACAAATGCAGAAGGTACAGCGACACCGCTTCCTACAAATGCAGAAGGTACAGCGACACCGCTTCCTACAAATGCAGAAGGTACAGCGACACCGCTTCCTACAAATGCAGAAGGTACAGCGACACCGCTTCCTACAAATGCAGAAGGTACAGCGACACCGCTTCCTACAAATGCAGAAGGTACAGCGACACCGCTTCCTACAAATGCAGAAGGTACAGCGACACTGCTTCCTACAAATGCAGAAGGTACAGCGACACTGCTTCCTACAAATGCAGAAGGTACAGCGACACTGCTTCCTACAAATGCAGAAGGTACAGCGACACCGCTTCCTACAAATGCAGAAGGTACAGCGACACCGCTTCCTACAAATGCAGAAGGTACAGCGACACCGCTTCCTACAAATGCAGAAGGTACAGCGACACCGCTTCCTACAAATGCAGAAGGTTCAGCGACACCGCTTCCTACAAATGCAGAAGGTACAGCGTCACCGCTTCCTACAAATGCAGAAGGTACAGCGTCACCGCTTCCTACAAATGCAGAAGGTACAGCGACACTCCTTCCTACAAATGCAGAAGGTACAGCGACACTGCTTCCTACAAATGCAGAAGGTACAGCGACACAGCTTCCTACAAATGCAGAAGGTACAGCGACACTCCTTCCTACAAATGCAGAAGGTACAGCGACACTCCTTCCTACAAATGCAGAAGGTACAGGGACACTGCCTGCTACAATCGCAGAAGGTACAGCGACACTGCTTCCTAAAATTGCAGAAGGTACAGCGACACTGCTTCCTACAAATGCAGAAGGTACAGCGTCACTGCTTCCTACAAATGCAGAAGGTACAGCGACACAGCTTCCTACAAATGCAGAAGGTACAGCGACACTCCTTCCTACAAATGCAGAAGGTACAGGGACACTGCCTGCTACAATCGCAGAAGGTACAGCGACACTGCTTCCTAAAATTGCAGAAGGTACAGCGACACTGCTTCCTAAAATTGCAGAAGGTACTGCTTCCTACAAATGCAGAAGGTACAGCGACACTGCTTCCTAAAATTGCAGAAGGTACAGCGACACTGCTTCCTACAAATGCAGAAGGTACAGCGACACTGCTTCCTAAAATTGCAGAAGGTACAGCGACACTCCTTCCTACAAATGCAGACGGTACAGTGACACTGCTTCCTACAAACATGTTGTAGGAGTGAGACCTGAGGACCTTCTCTTGGCACCACATGTAGAGCATCTTCCACACAGAGGCGTATGATGACCTGATCGATGGTTAAAAATGGCAAGTACACACTAGCGCTATTCAATCTACTTAGATCTCTCTGCTTCACTCCATGCTAAAGCACAGCCATAGGTTTGTCGAGGCTCGTTTGGTGCACACATGAAGCACTCATACAAGACAGACCAACTACTGCCACATAAGCCACAGGATAAGCCCACACTCGAACACCCATGAACACCAGAAGGAGTAGCCTCCAATTCAGGTATGCAAAGTATACTCTTAAGTGGCGATGCACCTCATCTAGAGTTTGGCAGAGCTAGAGGTTACCTGCAGCAGGCAGTCCTCGTTTTCACTAAGCCCATAGTTCCCTCACTCTGTTTAGAGTTTGGGGAACCTCTACTTCCTGCTGGCAGAGCCTCCACTGGCCCGGTTGACGGTAACCTTAGGCGGTCCCAGTTGTCCATCTGCAATTAGACTACTGGGTGACAGTGGTGCTCGCCCAACCCTATTAAAGACGGGACTACCGCCACTCGTTTTCCAGGTCCATGTCCTCCACCATGTACTGAGAGGGGGAGCCCCGAATGCCCCTTGCAAGCTGAGAGGAAACTACCTGCGCATCAGGTGCAATTACTTTTTTGTTTACCAAAAACAAACTCCTGGTTTGAGAGTTTCTTTTCTCTGAACAGAAACGTTTGTCGAGCAGAAGCTTCAAGCATGGAGCACGCTCTGCTCTGGCAGCAACTCCCTTTCCAAAACAGAGGTCCAAGGTGGGGGTCACTACATACTGGAGATAGTCCTCCGCTAGGGTGCCAAAGGCCATGACCTCCACCAGGGTCTAAATGACCCCGTACAGCCCTCTTATATCACGTCAGGCCAAAAGTGCAGCCGCAAGTTTGCCCAACGCTTTTGCCTCACCCTTTCAAACCTCAAACATGACACAAACTCTTCTTCCATAGGCCACATTGTAAACCACTGCTCTATCAGCCGCACAAACAAAGAGTGGCCCCTTACTCCGTTGCTGGGTAGGGATTCGAGGCCTCACGAGGCTCTACGCAAGGGAGCATGCAATACAAGACAACCGTGCCTTTCGCAATTCCTTCTCGAGTCTACTTTGAACCAGAACAGGCTTCCCGAGAAGCGGCGCAGGAGCCAGGAGGGCTGCTCCCGAGCACCCCACATTTTGTAAAGAAAATAAAGTGATTTAAAAGGTTTCCTTCTCTCAAAGCAAAGCGTGTAAACAGGGCGTTCTGAGTGATGCTGGTACTTGTCTCCCCTTATCTCTCCCACTCACTGGCCCGCAGACAAGCTGCAGGAGTGGAGGGCCGCAGAAGGCCAGGGAAAGGGAGCTTTATCGCCTCTCTGTGGCGTGCCAAGCATGAAGTCAGAAGATTGAAAGTGGGCTTGGCAAGGAGTGGGCTCGGCTTTGAGAAATGATGGATGCAAATGATTTTGCACAGTCCACCCAACTGCTGCAGTTCACCATACATATGGATGGTCTTCCTGCAGTGCAGTTCAGTGCGAGGGGTAAACAAATATATGGTGCAATTGGGCAGAAACTTGAAAACTAAAATCAAGGGGAAATAAATCTCAGTTCTACAGTTTAGGGGGCAATTCATTGGTAAAAATGTCTAATCACTGGAAAATTGATTAATTCATTTAATTCTGAGACTCGGTCATGCACAAGAAAAGTCTGAGCCCACTCTGCATTGGTTCCTTTTCCCACAAAATGTGGCAGGGCTAGGGAACAACAGGCATCAGCTCCACCATTAAAAATACTTGGATCAGCACAGATAATCCCAAGGCTTAGCTTCCAGGTCACAAGTGCAGGTGTTGACTCACAAGATGGACCTTCTTCTGTGCCAAATGACAAACCCATCTGGGCCATATTCTTCCTATGTGTCCCTTTGCTCCTTTAACTCACCCACAGAGCTCTGTCAGGAGGCGCCAGACCCAGCCGTCGCTTTATGGGACAGAACTCAAAATAGATGTTGGGTGAGTAAGAGGGTTGGGGTGCGACTGAGAGCACCAGAGGAGGGTGGCAGGGTCATGAAAGGAGGCTTGCTTAAGTGAGATATTGCGATGGCAGATGGGTGGGCATTAACTGCACGATACAGACAGGAAGTGAAGAGCAGGTAAAGCAGAGTTTGGGACCCCAGAAATAAGTCCACGGAGTGGAGGTGAGCACAGAGGAAGGTCCACACATGGGGAAGTGTACGTGCCTCCAATCATCGATCTAGTCAAATTAATAAAGGCTGGGTGTTGTTCTTTGCTGTATTTAGGAGTCTTCCTCTTTGGCTCGGGCCTACAAATCGGTTCTGGTCCCATGATTAGCATTACTAACTTTGGAGACAGTGAATGCCTTAGTCAGGTAAGAATGGGGACATATATATTTTTCCACTTGCTGCGCCATTCCCACCAGGGAGTCCACTGGCCTCCCTGTGGAAATGTCTCTATTTATTTGTTATGGGATGCCTTGTTTCTCCCTTCTTCCTAGGGTGGAAGTGGTCGGTTCTAGGGATTTCACCAGTCTTGAGTTGCACGACTCACTGGAACTGAGTTGGGGTCCCAACACCCTGTGTTGATGCCCTGTAACACTAAGCACAGGAGGGAAGACCCCTTGTCCCCTTCATGAGCTGCCGGCACATCCTGCTCTTCCTTGCCCTACTGCACAGGCACCTCCCACTGCATCCCTCAGCCCAGCGGCGTCAGGTTTATGCCCTAAAAATCGGGTAGCTATTTAAACTGAGTTTAGTGATTGGAGTATTCACTGTCGTGTTGTGCCTCTTCATAGTCATGCAGTACATCTGCATTGTTTTTTTTACCCTTAGATGCTTTTGATATGCATTTTAACTTGTTTTCTGGAAAACAGACCACAGCAACTTCAGTGGCTAATCTTTAAAGGCGCGCAACAACACATGGAAATAACCTCTTCCCCCTACAGGCCCTGCTAATCATTCCCACAGCTAGCCCATACTAGTAGTCCTCCATCACAAATGGGTTGCCCACCCAGGACTTCTCATTCCCTTGGAGGTCTCATCCACTCTTTATCAGACCAGGAGCTAGGCCAGCCCTGCATCCTGCAACCATGCACAAGCCCTGCATCCTGCAACCATGCACAAGCAGCAAGGAGCTATGAGGCAGGAAATTCCCTGAAGGTCCAAGAGCTGCAATTAATTGTCTGCATAATACCTGGCTACCCTAGGACCCCCATCCTTCTGAGGGGTGTCACTGAGACACAATGGATCCCTATGCACACATTGCTCGAAAATAAATCAATACTGCCTTATATTCGAGTGGCCCCTGCTCGGCCTATACAGGCCTTGTAAGATGGATTCGGTGTTTGAGGTCGCACCGGATTTAGGTACCACGTGCAAATCTGCGCACGTCTGCGGGTCATCCACCCGTGAAGCCAACTGGCGGAAATTCGTAACAGGCGGAACCTTCCGCCCAGCAGCCCTGCCCACCGCTGGGCAGACTCCACCGCCCACGGTATGAAATGCAGACAGACCACCGTGTCCTCACGTGCTCCTGCTGTGGTGAACTTGCGCTGATACGGTCCTCGCAGTATTTATTACAGTCTGGCTGCAGGCTGTTTTGTCTGGCAATGGAATATCCCATTGAGAAATACATTATTTTCTAAAATCAATGGCAACCGTTCGCATTTTTATTACTGAACCATACAGGTCAAACAGTCAGCTGCAACCACTCAAACCGATTCATCGGGTCTGTTCGGAGAGCTTCATATTCGGCCATCTGTAGGAAATCAGTTTAGATGCTTAAGGCTCAGTGGTGTGGCTTTAAAACATTATAATTCCGGTTCTCGCGAGAAAGAAGACAGCGAGACACGTAGTTGTGTGCGTGGAAAGCAGGGAAAGGAAAACCACTGATATAAGAGACCGGTACAGTGAAATGACTGCATTGGGTATATGTGCCTATGTCACGAAGGAATGAGAGGGGGCGAGAGATGGGGGCGGGGGGGCAAAAGAAAGAGAGGGGGGGGGGCAGAGAGAGAGAGAGGCCGAAGAGGGTGCAAGGTAAAGGGATGTGAGGGTAGTAGGGGGGTTAAAGAGGGAAACGGAGAGAGGAGAAAGAGAGCGAAAAAAGAGAAATAAAGGAAAGTTGGGAAGACAGAGCGGAAAGACGGACGGATCCATATGCAACGTGGCTAAGCGCTAGAGAGGGTGAGAAATAAAGTAGGGAGAGAAACAAGGTAAGGATGTAAAGAATGGAAGAAGGCAGACACAGAGGTGAACTGAGAGAGAGAGCGTGGATGAATAAATGAAAGTGAAAAGGAGATAAAGAGAAGAAAAGACAGAAACGGAGAGGGCTGGAGACGAGAGGGCTGGCCACCCCAGACAGAGAGAGGTTCAAAGCCGGGGAACACCATATACACACAAACATAAGAGTCACAGAGAGAGATACACAGACAGAGGTGGGGACCGACAGGAGGGGTAGAGAGACAGAGGAGAATGAAAGAGACAGGGAGAGGGCAACGAGGCTTGAAGAATGAGGTAGGATAGTGAGAGGGTGCCAGTGAGATGAAAAGAGACAAGATGAAAAAGTCAACAAAGAAAAAAAAAAAAAAAATAGAATGAAGTGGAAGGGTGCCAGATTGAGGAAGCATACAAGTGTTTCACCACTCTGAAGGGAAGGCGAGGCACACCTGAGATTACAAGATGGCCCCAAGTCTTTAGGGACACTGGGTCCACCCATGCGCCTTCCTTTCCCAAACCATTGTTTTCAGGAGTGTTGGTCCAATTGATTCTGCTGAAATGAAACACGATACCAGCTCCCAGAATGCATTGCATTGTAAAAGAAAAACCTAGAACATGACAGCAAGAATGTCCCGTAAGAAACGAGGTTACCCTGTAACTTCATGCATACCAAGGACTGCGAACAGTTGAAGAAAGTGCTGTCACATGGTCTACTGGTTCACTTATAACACCCCAGGCGGTGTGAATTGTTGCCTAAAAGGGCCCATAAAGCCTCGAAGTAAGTGCTTTTAAATACACAGGTCAGAAAACAGGTAGGCCGCATCGTGTCACAGCGAGGTCCTGTAACAGGGTTCATGTACTCTCACCAGCTGACGCGCATGTTTTGTCGCGTCTAAGCACATACCCCGGGGGCATGCCCTAACAAGAAAAGATGGGATGTACCATTCTCACATAACTGACATTCTACACACAGGCCTCAATATCCCCAAGGCGCATCTAGGGAGGGCCTTCACCTTCAGCCTTTCTTAAGGGGCTTCTCCCAAAGTAAGTAAAACACCGGATTCGATGGGGTTTTCGAGCCAAAAGATCAGGCATGGGCATATCTGGTTCATAAATGTAAATGCACTGATAGCAATGCAGTGTTTCATGCTGGCATTTACACCATTTCTACGCACTCCTAATGTCGACAGGTATGGGAACCTAGTCAAAGGGAGAAAAGGTAATGTGCCCAGGATCACACAAACGTGCGACGTGGAGAAAGATCATATAATAACTCTCATCGCCTGTATCAAATGCCGGCCCGGGGACCCGAGCTCACCTCACTTATGAGATCCAAAATGGCCAAAACACCATCTGGTTTTGCTGATGTCCCTGGGCAGAGAGGGCATGTGCCTTAGAATTTAGGGCCAGATTCTTTTGGAGCAGCACCAAGACTGAATTAAATGCAGCTGGTCCTGTCCGCACCAACTAGCTATAAAAAGATGGAATGGAATTCCAGCACAGTGATGATTAGAGGTGCAAACTGGACAGAGCAGTTCCACTCTTCGTGTGTGCGCAGTCTAGTGAGTCATCCCACTACAATCTATGTCCTTTTGCTATGCCTCATATACAACTGTGCACTGAGGCCTCTCAGTGGTGTATTAATACAAAAAGGCAGTGGTGTGCTGAGGCGTAATGGCGAGTGCATGGCCTCTGAGGCACTTTTATACTAATTGTGAGCATCTCTCAATTTTTTATTTGACAAGGGTTTGTTCATAGACTAAGGCAAGAGTATCCACTGTAGCTCCAGGACTGGCCGCATGTCAGATTGCCAGGATAATGTAAAGCAGTTCCTGTGAAACTTACTGTATGTACAATTTTAATTTACGTGAATATCATGAAAATCTGGCATGGCTACGGCCCTCTTGAAACTACCGTGAACTACAGACGCAGTTCTTGGCACAGAAACAGAGAGAGGGAAATTCCACACTAGAGAAGCCCCACCTAGTTTTCCAGACTGTATTCTATGGAGGCAGACTAAGGACACACACAGGTTAGCCTGTCTTGGCACCTATGTTAGCGGCTTCAACTGGGGTCAGGTGGTAAAGCGAGCACACGGATAGTGTCAGAAAGGTGCCCTGTGATAGGGCTTGGGTTGCTTGTGTTCCAGTTCCGAGAGGACCTGGCCTGGCAGTTCGGCTGGACTGTTCCTATTGGAGCAGCGTCAAGACTGGTTTGCATTATGGCTGGGCCAGTGCTTTAAACGGGACGGTACTGCCCGGTATGGAGTACCGGCACTTCTTTATTTTGAGAGGGAAAGTACAGGCACTTCTCAAGAGAGACGTAATACTTTTAATTGGAGAGTACCGGCACTTCTCCGAAACAAGCAGGTACTTTGGTACAGAGTACCTGAACTTCTAATTTTCCATTCCAAGCACTGGGCTGGGCCCAAACTGAGGTGAGCAAAAGAACGATGGATGCGGCCCGAGTAATTGCCACTGACTGAGGTTAATTCAAGCGTTCCATCCATCACTTACTGGTATACTTCAGTTATATGACAGCCCAGCATTTGAAGATCATGTGCGTGTGTTGTAAATTGTAAACGTTCAAGTGGCATATAAAGATTGTGGTGAATAAAACAGAAGGCGCATCTCTCACATTGTTGGATCTGTACAGATGTGCAATTGCAGGTGTTACACTCCAGAATTATGGTAAACCAGGGCAAGATCAGCACGAATGGGACACTGTTACCTACCTGGGGAGCCGCTGTAGTAGAACGTGAGCAGACTGTGCAGAGGTACAGCACACACAAATTACAATCTGTTCTAGGCAATTACAATGTGTGTTGGGGGGGGGGGCTCCGTCCTGCAACCAAGCACATGGCTACACCTCATTACACGGAACCACACACTACATGCCTCGAAGGATGATCAGGCCAGGGGGCTAAGGTGAACTAGAAAACATGAAACGACCCTGCGAAGCCCACAGATCCTTTGTAAGAGGCCGCTGGCACCCCTCACTAACTTAGTCTACTCTCCTGGGTGAGTGAGTGCTGGAACAGAACGCCTCCAAAACGTTAAGCATTCGGGGAGGAAAGAGAGCATAGAGAGAAAAAGAAAAGAGAGAACTTCTACATCAAACTTGGAGAACTGTCAGAAAACAGAGGGGAATGGCTGGGTGCAAAATACACACGTCTTACACCGTAACAATGTGTTGTACTGTCCTGCTCCTTGTCATAGAATGGCATAGTACAAAACTGCATAGCATGTTCCGTACGGTTCGTGTATTGCACAGTACTGCCTGTATTCTTTTCCTACGACGATTGTACTGTATCGCGCGGCACGTTTTGTAGTGTACTGGATTATGTTGTGTTACACTGCCTTGCACTGTATTATACTACATTGTTGTATAGCATGTATTTCTGTGCACCTTGGTGCACTAGGTTAACTAACCCACCCTAGGCACGGATAGGCACACGCCTGCTCAGCGCCACGATACCCTCGCGGGTGATTTTGCGCTTTGAAGATACACAACACTACAGTGCATTCTAACGTGCTTTGTTCCATGCATTGGACTGTGCTCTGTTGCACTGTATTTCGCATCGTAGCACATGGTGCTGTTGTTCGGTACCGCATCGTATATAAGCGTGCATTGCCTCGCGCTGCAGTACTCACCACTCTGCCGGAGAACCTCTCGATGGCTCGCTTCACCTTGCCGTAGGTGCCTTTTCCCAGCGTCTCCTGCAGCTCGTACCGGTGCTTCAGGTTGTGCTTGTGATGGTGCCTCTTCACCCCGTGCTGCTTCTTCTGCTCCGGGGACACTGTCGCCGCCTCAGGAGAAACCGAGGGGTCCCCCATCACCTCTTCTGTTTCCTTCTCTTCGCTCCCCGGACGCTTATCGGGTGCCTGGCCGGCCCCTGCCCCAGCCCCGCCGGCGTCCGCATCCATGCCTGGAAGAGAGTGCGGTGGATGGAAGGAGGGTCTGCGGCTGCCTGTCTGGTGCCCGAGCCCTGCCTTCAGGCCGGGGACGGCGCGACCCCCACGCTGCCCGGGCCCACAGAGCGGCTACACATCTGGCACCTCAGGTTCATCGCGCGCTGACGGCACCGGGACTGAACACACGCCACAAGTCAAGAATGAACACCGTCAGCCTAAGAGCGAAGGATAACACCACGGACCATAAGCCTCGGCTTCAGCAGCTGCAAGAGGGATGCGTGGAGATGCCTCGGCAGGAACCGTATGCCTTTAGCGGCTGAACGGGCGCAGACAGAGGGTTCGCGCGTTCACAGTCCCCCGTGCAATATATACCGGGTGCCCCCCTTTCCCAGGGGGGACGGCAGCAGCTGGAGAGCACCCAGCGGCGTGTCACCCACTGCGAGAGGGGCGGGTGGCCGGGTCGCCCCTGCGCATGATGTTGCTCTCCTCCTGCAAGCTATATTTAGTAGGCCTGGCACCGCCGGGAGCCTGTTGCTGCAGGACCGACGCCTCTGGTCCCCACAAGGTACAGCACGGAGTGTCCCCGCTGGGAGAGGAGAGACGCATCCCCTTCTGCGCTGCACGCTGCTGCCCCTCTGCTCCGGCCGTCTGAGGTGCGTGGTGTACTGTTACAAGAGCAGATTCAGGCTCCTGGTGCCATGGTCCTTTCATTTCCTTCCTACGCTTTTTTTTGGGAGGAGGGGAAAAAGGGGTGTTGGAAGTTCGTGGCTAGCAGATTGCATGGAGGGCTCCTCCTGTGGGCGGGACACAACGCCGGCCCTCCCCTTTTCTCGATTGTGTGCGTTCCAGTGGGCGGGCATACAGCTGGCAGGACAGCCCTCAGACACGCCCATAGGTTTTGTCAGGAAAAGGGTTGGGCGGCAGCCCCCAGCCCACGGCTCCGAGACAAGCATGCACAGAAAAAGAAACGATTGCAGCCGCTTAACATGGCAAGCGGCAACGAGGAGGCGTAGACCGCAGGTCACCGGGGAGAAAACATTCCTAACACTAGTTCAAGGAAAGTAGAAAAAAAAGACACAAGTCTGAAATGACTACTTTGTCCTGAGCTTTAACTGACTGACAACAGACAGGGATTCCACTCTCGGATTTTTGCACGGGCTTCATGAAAACTGTCATATCAATCAAAGCTCGAGTGCAGCACGTGCTCCCAGGAAATAGGACCATTTTGGAAATATCGTCTGCTGTTGTAGACTATGATGCATGCCAGAGATGTTGTAGTGTCTCTGCCGTAGGGCAGGCAGCAGGCACTTCAGCATGCGGTGTTCGCGCTGCACAGATGCGCCACGCCGAGGGCAGGCCGGAACAGACTATGTGGAGACAGTGTTGCGTTATTGCTGAGCTCTCGCGTATGCGCGCCACTGGCGTCACATCCGCGCGGGCTCTCCTTTATTAACTACCCCATGTGACTCCCCGACTATACCATCACGTTACAAGGTCTCAGGGGCAAGCAGGGAGTTTGCCCCGGACCACAACCAACAATGGAACCATCGCGGGTCGCACCTATTGCGTCACAGGGTCGACACCACATTCCTCCCCAAACAGTATCTAAACTACACCCTTATGGCAAATGTCCATACAGCAGAAATATATAATAACGGAACAGTCTTACATGACATGGTCCTTCAGTCTGCAGGATGGCGCTGGATTTCTTCGCAGACAATACTGAGAATTTCGCCGGCCTCCAGACATACTGAGAGGAGGGAGCACCACGGAGTTCTCGGGGGAATGCACACTGGTCAGAGGTACTTCAGGATCAGCTCTCTCAGCTGCCGGACAGTCCGCTTCGGATTCTTCCCACTCATCACGATCAGGAGACGCTTCTCGACCAGGCACAAGCCTTCTCGCCTCGAGAGGTACCTCTCGTGCCGGATGAAAGATTTTGAAGAAGGACACATTCCTCGTGACTGTTTCCACACCCCGCTGAGCAGTGACTCGGGTACCGTTCAGATGCGTGACAGTCCATGGCGCCTTTTCATACACCAGGCCGAACTTGCTGTTAGAAGCTCGATTTTGCAGAAGAACTAGGTCACCCACTTTTAAGCCAGGCTGTCGTGATCGCCGTCGCTGGCTAGCGTGATCATTTCGACGCTGGCGACATGCTTGAATTTGCGGTTCCTTTAGGGACTCCGGACGCCACATCGGGTGATGGGGAATAGAGTCCGCAACCACCCGCCCCATGGAAAGGTGCCCTGGAGCCACTCCGGTCGTTGAGTGTGGCGTTTGTCAGTACACCCGGAAGAAGGAGAAGATGGCTAGCTCCAAGGAATGTTGGCGGTCATGAGCGATGCGGATAACTTTGTTTAGGGTGCGCATGAACCTTTCTGCTTCACCATTTGCTTGCGGCCACCTTGGGGTTATCTTTTTGTGGGTAATGCCTAGAGACAACAGGTAAGTGGCTATTTCATGTCCCTGAAACGGAGTGCCGTTGTCGGTCCGTATCTCTTGGATGAGCCCATGAGTGGCCATCACTTTCTCCAACTTTGGGATGACCTCACTCACCGTCAGCGACTGTAGTATTTCCACCTCAGGATATTTTGAGTGGTCATCGATCAGCACGAAAGTGTGTCTCCCATCCGGAAGGCTCCCAAAGTCCAAACTGACACAGGCCCAGGGGCGGTCGGGTCGAGGTTCAGTGATTATTGGAGCTGGTGGACTACTTTCACCGGTGGCCTGACACCATTGGCAGGACCTCACCGCCTCCTCTACTTTCTCATCCATCAGAGGAAACCACACTTTAGTCCTCAGGCGGGTCTTAGTTTTCACCATTCCCTGGTGACCAACATGCGCCAGTTGGATTACCTGATTGGCCAGGGCTGAGGGGATCACAAGGCGATGACCTCGAAGTAAGCATCCTGTGGAATCTTCATTGAGCTCCTGTCTGACGTTATAAAGACTTTCCATGATTCTTTTCGCCTCGGTGGTGAGGGCTTTCCACTCGCTCCTCGCACTTTGCCACCGGCCATGCTTCAGAATCCCTATGGCCCGCTGGAGGCACTCATCTCGTCTGGTTTCTTCCCCCAACACCTTCATAGACAACGGAAGGGGGCACGACCTGGCGTTTATATATCGGACATATTCTTCCGTGTCCTCTGCATCATCCTCCTCTTCCGCGGTAGCCGCCCGGGGCTGACGGGAGAGATAGTCAGCCGGGTTCTGACCCCGGGATGGTACTCCACGTGGCAGTTGTACCCCTGCAGCTGCAACATCCACTTTTCTATTCGTGGGGGCGGTTTTGAGGCCGTTCCAGCAAATAGTGAGAGAAGCGGCTTATGGTCGGTTGCCACACGAAAGGGTGCCCATACACATACAAGTGGAAGTGGCGACATCCCCAGTGGATGGCTATGGCTTCTTTTTCTATTTGGGAATATCGCTGCTCTGTGTCTGTCAGCGACCGACTAGCGAAAGCCACCGGGGCCCAGTCTTCTTCTGCCCGACTCCGCTGCAGTAATACAGCTCCAAGTCCCTTCGGCCCAGCATCCACCGCAACCATAGTCAACTTCCGAGGGTCAAAGAAGGCCAGGGTCGTGTTGGCGGACACAGCATCCTTGACCGCTTGAAAGGCTGTGTCATGCTCGTGACCCCATGTCCAGGGGACAGAGCCTTTTGTAAGTTCCCGGAGAAGCTGGGTGAGGGTGGTCAGATCTCGGATAAATCGGCCACAGTAGTTGACTATGCCGAGTAAGCTTCGTACTTCGGTGACATTGGTGGGGGCAGGGGCCAACTTTATGTCACGCACTTTGTCCGGGTCTGGAGTTACACCTGTGGCCGAGAATACGTATCCAAAGAATTGGAGTTGCTGTTTGAGGAATTCGCATTTGTCTCGATGGAGAGTGAGACCAGATTCTTGGATCCTCTGAAGCACTTGCGTCAGCCTGGCATTGTGTTCGGCAACTGTTTTGGCGTAAATGAGAATGTCATCACTGACGTTCACCACCCCTGGAAGGTCCATTAGCAACTCATGGATCACATTCTGAAAGACTTCCGCCGCGCTCGACACTCCAAAACTCAGGGGGGGTGCCTCCTCAGGCCGACGTGGGTGGAAAAAGTCGTGATGTAGCGTGACTCTTTGTCCAGCACCAACTGATCATATCCCGATCGAAGGTCAAGCTTAGAGAACCAGCACGCTCCACTCAATTCCCCAATCAGATTGTCAATCGTGGGAGTGAGGTGTCTTTCCCTTTATATTGCAGCATTGGGTAACCTCATGTCAACACAGATCTGCACCTCCCCCGGTTGCTTGGGCTTTCGAGTGACCACGATGGGTGATACCCAGGGGGTGGGTCCTGTTACCTTCTCAATGATCCCGGCAGATTCCAGTTTGGATAGTTCCTTTTCTACTAATGGCCTCAAGTGAAAAGCTACGCGCCTGTGGCGTAAAGCTACTGGCTGAACAGTGGGATCGATGTGTAGATGTACTTCTTTCCCACGCAATCTCCCAATCCCGTTGAAGATGGCTGGAAATTCGGCTAGGATATGTCGTACCGTCTCTTGGTGGATCCCAAAAGCGAATGTCACAACTCCGAGATCTTCGGCAGCACGGCAACCTAGTAGCATGCCCTGTCCATCCTCTGCCACGTAGACCTGTGACCTTATGGAGTTAGAGCCATGTGAGATCGTCGCCTTGAATTTTCCGCGCATCAGCAGGGGTTGGTCTTGTCCATACGCGAAGACTTTGATAGCCGTGGTACCCAGCGCTGGAGTCGGCTTCATCGCCTTGTAGAGTTCTGATGACATGATATTGATGGTGGCCCCCGTATCTATGACGGCGGTGATATCCTGCTCTTCAACTCGTACTTGACATTGCGGAAGCCGGCGAGACATCTGGGCTGCAGTTCCTATCATGTATGCGGTATGGACCATATGCTCTTCTCTATCATCATCGTCCATATCACTGTTCCCACTTTGCGCTTCCGGGATGAGATTGACTGCCAGCCGGGGTCTTCTGTTCTTTCGCGAGCGGCACACTCGTTCAAAATGGTTAATTTTCCCATACCCAGCACACTTTTTTCCTCGTGCGGGACAGTCCATTGCGCGTTGTGGGCTTCCGCCACAGTACCCGCAGCTTGTGGGTTTCCCCGACTCCTTTCGGCTTGATGTGGTTGCTGGGCGTGCTACTACTGCGTTGACGGGTTCTACCTTTACCGGTGTATGTAGGACCGCTTCCATGTGGGCTGCTCTGGCCCGCGACAGTTCCTTGGTCCTCCCTAGGGTTAGAATGTCGGCATGGGGCTTTCCCGATTCCTCCAGTATTCTCTCTCTGAATTTTGCGGAGGCGCAGCCCTGTATAATTTGACCTCTAATTTCTTCCACCTCATCATTGAACCCACAGGTGCTTGCTAAGTCCTTTAACCGGGTGTGTCAATGGACTCATCCGCTTGTTGGCGCGCCTGACGGAATGCAAAGCGTTCATAATCTTGGTTCGCCATGGGCTCAATATGCGCCGACAGGGCTCCAATTAGTGTGAGGTGAGTTTTGGGAGCTGGCTCATGTAGCGAGTTGGCGATCCTATAGATGTCTTTACCCCCTAGGTGCAGGAGCATGGCTCTCTTCTGGTCATTGTGCACCCCTGTGGCTTCGAAGAACAGGAGCAGCCTCTCCACCTATTCCTTCCATTTGGGCGCCTGAGCAGAAGGTGGGCCCTCCACTAGGAAAGGTTCAATAGGGGGAATTGTGGACATCGTACTGTCTGTCCTTGAGAGGGAGATAGAGACCCCTCACACCCTTGCGGCACGTGGGCCAAAGGAGGTGCTGTTCTGCCTTCCTGCTGGTGTTCTCCTCAAGCTACCCTCCACTGTGCCGCTGGCAGCCTGACTCTGGCTCCTGTGTAATGGGGAAGTCACTCAGACCAGTCTCTCTGGGCCTTGTGCCACACAAATTGGCTCACCTTATTGCTGGCAAACCGAGACTGGCTCCAATCCTGTGTCTCACTTCACCCCTAATCAGCGTCCCTGGGACTTTGTGCCACGTGTTGTCGAGCCTCCACTGGGACTGAGGAGCAGGCTTTATGACTTAGCCATCGCTGGGGGCAATGCGCCGAGGAAGCAGTTCAAACAGGCACACGCCGGTGCGTTCCTCTTGTGTAGGGTCCGACGCGCTCATGCGCTCCGTGGCACGAGCACCCCGTGCGTTCTGTCAGCACTACGGCTGCCACGGAGCAGACGTGGGATGAGGCCGCCCACCTTCATCGCCAATGTAGTGTCTCTGCCGTAGGGCAGGCAGCAGGCAGCAGGCACTTCAGCATGTGGTGTTCGCGCTGCACAGATGCGCCATGCCGAGGGCAGGCCGGAACAGAATACGCGGAGTCAGTGTTGCGTTATTGCTGAGCTCTCGCGTATGCGCGCCACTGGTGTCACATCCGCGCGGGCTCTCCTTTATTAACTACCCCATGTGACTCCCCGACTATACCATCACATTACAAGGTCTGAGGGGCTTGCAGGGACTTTGCCCCGGACCACAACCAACAATGGAACCATCGCGGGTCGCACCTATTGCGTCATAGGGTCGACACCACAGATGTGAGTAAATAAAGGTCGATGGAATTGTGTGACAGTGTGAAACCCAAATGAGCTCCTCAGCCCTTCTTTGATATAATTCATAACATTATAAGGCAGCGCTGCCTCCACAGATAGCAATAACCGCACAACTGTTGAAACAAAAGGGCCTTCCACCCATCTTGTTTCTTTTTTGTCTTGTCAGGCTCACCGCGGATGGCCTTGTGCAGAACTGCAGCTATTCTGAAGAGTGGCTCCTCGGTAAATGCCGCCCACGGCCGGGCGTCAGGCAGCATGCGCCGGCGCTAAATGCGGCCAAATAAACACAGTGGAAGATTAGGCTGTGTAGTTTTGCAGGCCGCATGTATTTGCTGTTGCCAGCCATGCCTCTCGCCTTTTATTTACATGCCCGCGGGCCAAACCAAGTACTCACTAGGGATGGGTACACCAAACAGATTACCCGTCCGTGTGGTATCGCTTCCACCAATACGCTTCCTGATCGGGAACATTACATTCCTTCTCAGCCATAACAAACACAAAGAAAAACACATTGAGTTCATACTAAAGTGGTAGTCTCCCAGCCGTTTAGAAGGTGCCGGGTTACTTCTCGGATGGAATCTCGTGCACTCACTCCAGCCTCCCTGGCTCTGGCTGACTGGCGGAAGACCATCCTGGGTGATTGGTTCTGGGCACCTCTCGGAGGAATCCAACAGGGGCTGGCTGGTTATGTCAGGGGAACTTGGCTCACATTTATCTGTTGACGCTGTGTAGGATACCAGCTCCTCTGGGGCTCCGTCATGGCTGCCCTAGTTCTTCTGGTCATTGAGACCAGCATCAGGACACTCAACGGCAATCGTGAAGAAAGATGCATTCCGGGTAATTTCTTCTCTTCCCGCCGGGCAGTGACCATGGTGCCCTATCGCCGGATTACAACCCACTGGTCTTGTTCAAATGGGATTCAGAACTTTTCTTTTTTCCGGAGTTTTATATAGCGCGTAACTTGACCCGAAGGTATCAGGTATCAGAGCGCTTTACATGAGCACCAGTTGCGATACACAAGGACACTTTTGTTTTTGTTAGGCACTGGGAGATTAAGTGAATTGCCCAGAATCACAGGATGTTGAGCGTTATTGCAGAGACTCGAACCCGGTTCCCCAGATTTGAGATCGTTCGCCCTAGCCATTAGGCCACATCCTCTCCCCAACTTGCTTCCAAGATACATGTCCCGTATTAACGCCCTGTCTCTTGGTCGGATGGCCTGACTCCCTGGTGGACACTTGCCCATTGGTTAGTCGCTGTCCTCTTCTGCAGCGTCTGGTAATCGTTGATGGGGGAAGGTCACCACTGGGGATGATGTGGAATGGTGTAGGCTATCACCTGACCCATGATGGCCTGTCTTGGCACCTGTCCCATGGTGGAGTGAGGGTTCTGGCGATATTCCCCTAGGAATGCATATATGGCCCACTCAAGGGGCTGCTGGCTGGCATGGGCGATGCAGACCACCTTGTTGAGCATTCGCATAAACATTTTAGCCTCCCCATTGGCTTGGGGCCACCGTGAGGTCAACTTCTTATGCTTGATGTTCCACCCATTTAGGCATGTTGCAAAATCTTGTCTGTGGAAGGGGGGCCTGTTATCCGTCCAGTGTTCTCTCAAGAGCACATGGGTGGCCATAATCTTCTCGAGTTTTGGCAATGTCTCACTAGCAGTTTGAGAGGTCACAATTTCTACTTCTGGGTACTTTGTGTAGTCATCTATGAGAACCAGGGCATACCTCCCATTAGGGAGGCAGTCAATATCGAGACTGGCACACACCCACGGTTGGCAAGGGCCCTGTTCTGTAATCACAGGTGCCGGTGGACCTGGTGGTCCTGCTACCTGGCCCCATTGGCACAAATGTACATTGGTCTCCACCAGCTCGTCCATGAGTGGGAACCATACCTGGTTCCTGAGGTGACTTTTTGTTTCCCCCACTCCTTGATGCCTTAGGTGTGCTAGCTGCACCACCGGCACCATGAGGCAGGAGGGTTTAACTAGGCTGGGCCCTCTCAGTATGCACCATTCGGTATCAGACGCTAGCTCTTGGCACACCTGATGCAGGGAGTCCAGATCTGCTTCGTCTCTGGGGTCCTGTGTGATCTGTGCTCTTTGAGGGTGTCCCCCTTCCCTGACTTTACTAGGGCAAGGGCTCTCCTTGGCCGATTGCCTCCATGGATATGGGCAACGGTTGAGATATCTCTACCACGTACCTTACATACTTCTCTGTGTCTTCCGTGTCCATTTCCTCCTTCTGAGTCTCTTCTCGGGGGTGACAGGAGAGACAATCCACCAGGTTGTTCGCCTCGGGCCTGTATTCCACTTGACAATCATAGTCCTTAAGCTGCAGCTTCCATTGCTCTGTGCAGGACAGCGCTTGGAGGAAGTATCCCGAAAGAGCGGGACCAACGGCTTGTGATCAGTGCTCACCACAAATGGGTTCCCATTGACATAGAGGTGGAAGTGCTGGCACGTCCAGTGGATGGTGATAGCCTCCTTTTCTATTCGGGAGTATCTCTGCTCCATGGAATTTAGCGATCTACTAGTATAAGCTACAGGGGCCCACTCCCCGCATGGTTGCTGCTGGGTGAGGACGACTCCTAACCCTATCAGGCTGGCATCAACTGTGAGGGTCGTGGGTTTCGATGGATGAAAATATGCCAACATGGTGTCGGCCAACAATGCATTTTTCGTCACTTGAAATGCCCTGGCTTGATCATCTCCCCATACCTAGGCGGTTGTGGTTTTTTTGAGGTCTCTCAACGGCTGCAGGAGCGTGGTGAAGTCCGGTGTGAAACAGCCACAGTAGTTAACCATGCCCAGAAAAGTTTTCAGCTCTAACACATTGGATGGGACCTTCTCTAGGTCAGGGGCCACGCCATCTGTTAAGAAGCAAATCCGAAAAAACTGATTCTTTGCTTCATGAATTCACATTGTCTGGATGCAGATTGAGCCCTGATTCTTGAATTCTTTTCAGTACTCCTCAGAGCCTGGTATAGTGTTCCTTGACCAATTGAGCGTAGACGAGAATGTCATCACAGACATTAACGACCCCTAGCAGGTCAGCGAGCATCTCTTGTATGGTGTTTTGAAAGACATCCACCGCACTAGAGATTCCAAAATTATGCCGTCTGTACCTTCGGAGCCCCACATGAATTGAAAAAGTTGTGATGTACATCGGCTCAGGGTGTAGAGTGAGTTGGTGATACCCCGACCGTAAGCCTACCTTGGAGACCCAGCAGGCACCACTCAGGTCTCCGATGAGATCATTGATGGTCGGGGTGAGGTGGCGTTTTCTGTGTACTGCGACGTTGTGCAGCCTCATGTCTAAACAGATCCGGACTTTCCCTAGTTGCTTTGGTTTTGTTCATCATAACAATTTGTGACACCCATGGAGTAGGGCCGTTGACATTCTCGAAGATCCCAGATTTCTCAAATTTGTCCAATTCGACCTCCACTTTAGATCGCAGGTGCAACGCGATCCACAGGTGTCGTAGGGCCACCAGCTGTATGGCTTTGTCGATGTGTAGCCAGACCACCTTGTTTCCATGCACCATATCCCTTTGAATAGGCTTGAAAATTAATCCAGAATAATAATAATAATAATAAATGCAACTTGTAGGGCGCACAGCTACCTCAGTTAAAGTGTCCCGGCGCTGGTCGCGGTTTCGGTGAGGGGGGTCGAGCGGGTCAATTAAGATTGGTTGAAAAGCCAGGTTTTAACGCTTTCCTAAAAGCCTGTTCTGAATCCAACATGCGGAGGTGGACAGGCTAAGCATTCCAAAGTTTTGATGTTCTTGCCGTGAATGATCTGCCACCTTTCCTAGCTTTAAGAGAGCGTGGAACCCGTAGAAGAAGCAGGTGGTTTGATCTCAGGGCCCGATCCTGATGGTATAATTGCAATCTCTGCCTGAGATAACCCGGGCCTCTAATGGCAGTGTAGGCCAGAGTGAGTGACTTAAACTCAATCCTCCTGCTAACAGGAAGCCAATGGAGTTGCCTCAAGTGAGTGGAGATGTGATGGCGAAGCGGCACCTGCCGAATCAGTCTGGCCGCGGCATTCTGAATTATCTGCAGCTTGCGGACGAGATATGCTGGCAGCCTCAGATAAAGACTGTTGGCATAGTCCAGATGAGAGGTCACCAGGGCATGGACTGTTGTCTTCCTGCAGTCCTCCAGCAGGAAATGTAGGAATTTCATGATAGCTCTTAACTTCCAGAAGCACGTGGAAAAGGCATGGCGCACCTGCGTCTTGAAGGAGAGGTCTTTATCCAATTTGTTCCCCAGATTTCTGGCCGATTCCACCGGATTAGGTGGTGGGTTCAGCTCTGTGAGCCACCACAGACTTGACGGTGGTGGTGCCACCTGACCGAAAAACAAGACCTCTGATTCTCAGGCAATGCTTGAAGTTGTGAAAGGCCTCCTTCGAGTGCTCTTTGAAAGAGAACACCAGCTAAGTATCATCAGCATGGGAGACTACCCTCACACCCCATGTCTCAGCAAGGGTCGCCAGTGGGGCAAGGTAGACATTAAATAATAGCGGGCTCAGCGCTGAACCCTGGGGTACCCCGCAAACAAGGGGTTTCTGAGAGGAGACAAACAGACGTAGAAACACCTGCTGCAAGTGATTCTCCAGAAACGACTGAAGCCAAGACAAAACTTTTCCCCGCACTCCCACGTCTCAATCTCTCAAGCAGAATCAGGTGGGCAACAGTATCGAAAGCTGCAGACAGATCAAGTAATACCAGCATCGCTGAGGCACCCTGGTCCACAGATTCACGTACTGTTCCGTAAACTTCAAGAAGCACGGTCTCCGTGCTGTACCCAGCTCTGAAGCCCGATTGCGAGTCATGTAAGTGACTATTCGTTTCTAGGAATTCTGCCAGTTGCTTCTGGACTTCCTTCTCCAGAATGTTCGCCCGTGCTGGCAGTAGGGAAATAGGTCTAAAGTTCTTATGCTCCACTGGATCAGCCTCTGGTTTCTTTAATAAAGGCAGCAAGAATGCTTGCTTCCAGGCGACTGGGTAAATACCAGTTTTCAGAGAGGAGTTCCAAATCTGGTTCAGAGATGGATTTAGCCAGGGGGCCAGTAATCTGATGAACCGTGCAGGGCATGGATCTCCCAGAGAGCCCGACTTGCACTTGGACAACTCCTTAAGTGACTCCTCCGAGGGCAATGGGCGGAATTCTGACCAGGTGCCAGGAGAGTTTAGAGTTTGACTTTGCAAGTGAGAGGAGGGAAGCGCCTGTAAAGGGAAGACGGAATAGATCTTTTGGATCTTTTCCTCAAAGTAATCTGACAGGCCAGAGCTGAGAGTAGGAGAGGGCACAAATGTTCTATCCAAAGCTGAAGGATTAGTAAAGCTTTCGACAATTTAAAAAAATTCTTTGGCCGAGTTGTCTGATTTATTGATTTGGTTAGAAAAATATTCCCTTATCATGCTGCGCTTTAGCCTATGGAATCTTTTCAGAGCCTCTTTATGAAAGCATTTAGCATCCGAGTCATAGGACTTTCTTCAGGACCGTTCTAATTTCTTACAGAGGATTGTTTCTGTTCGTAGTTCCGTGGAAAACCAGGGGGCTGAGGGTTTCCGTCTAGAAGAGGTCACCGGCCTGAGTGGGGCGATAGTGTCTAAAGCAGTAGTAACTCAGCGGTTAAAGCTGGATGAGTCACTGTCGGGATCACCAGTCAGCTGTGGGATAGCTTCTTTGAGTGCCGGCCCCATAGCTTCTGGGTGACCTTTCTCCAGTTTCTCCTCCTGTCAGTAATCGTCAAGGATTTAGAAGGCCTGGATTCTATACAGAAGCTGAATGGTACCAAGAAGTGGTCTGACCAAGTCAGGCACAAAGGTGACTCCACTTTAAGGTTAGGGTTATTATAAAAAATCAGGTCAAGCATATGGCCTGCTGTTAGACTTGGCTTTTTCAGCGGGTATACCCCCAGACTTTTTGCTTTTTGGCCTCTTGTTTTTGACCCTGTTTTTGTTGTTTTTAGGACTCTGAGCACTTTACCATTGCTATTCAGTGCTAAAGTGAATATGCTCTCCAGGTAAATTATGTTATGGATTGGTGTTTCCATGATTGGCATATTTAATTTACTGGTAAGTCCTTAGTACAGTGCACTGTGTGTACCCAGGGCCTGTAAATCAAATGCTGCTAGTGGGCCTGCAGCACTGACTGTGCCACCCACAAGAGCAGCCCGTAAATGGAACTCAGACCTGCCATTGCAGTGTCTGTGCGCAGTTTGGTACTGCCATGTTGACCTGGTAAGTGCACCCACTTGCCAGGCCCTAAACTTCCCTTTTCTTACATATGAGTCACCCCATGGGTAGGTCCAAGGTACCCCTGTGGGCAGGGTGCTGTGTATGTTAAAGGTAGGACATCTACTGATGTGTGTGGCATGTCCTGGTAGTGAATTACAGTGCATTTAGTTTTTCACTATGAAAAGGCTATCTGTCCCATAGGATAGAATGGGAGTTTATTTATAACATCTTATAAATATAACTTCCCATTGGGACAAGATAGAAAGATGGAGTTTAGTAGGCCTGAACTCAGAATATAAAAATGCATCTTTTAGTAAAGATGATTTTTATATTGTGTGTTTGAAAATATCACTTTTAGAAAGTGGGTATTTTCTTGCTTAGCCATCCTGTGTGCCTCTTCTGGTTTGTGGATTGACTGTCTGGCTTTGGAGTGACAGGGACTGGGGATGTGCATTCTCTCAGACGGCCACGGGGGTTGATGTGTGTCCTGCCTTTTCTGAATGAGTCAGGGCTGGGATGAATAGACCTGGGCTGCATTCAGAGTAGTGGGAGGAGTTTTCACTAGCACCTGAATAGGCTTTGTCTGCATTTAGAGTGGTGGGAGGAGATTTCCCTTGCACCTGAATAGGCCCTGTCTGCCTTGGACAATGCTGTCTCCACTTCCTGCCGTGAAGCTGGACCAGGGAGGACAGAACTGGTATGGGCTGAGCACAGGCACTCTCTGCCCAAAAGAACAAAGATAAACTGAGTATAAATATTGGGGCCCAAACCCCAGAACTTTAGATTACTGCTGAACTAAGGAACCGGTCAGGAAAAAGAGCTGGAAAAGCTGTCAGGAGGAACTGTCACTTTGCTGCGTGATCTGCTGTGTTGGCCTGCTGCTTGCTGCTTCTGTCTTGGTCAGAGAAAGGACTGGATTGTACTTTCATCATCCTGCTGTTAGAGTTTTCTCCAAGGGCTTGAAGTAGATCTTGCCTCCTTTTGGAAGTCTCAGGGAGATCAAAGACTTCAGAGAACAACCTGGAATTAAGGAACCTGCCAAGAAGAAGAGCTGTAAGAACTGCCAGGAGGAGTACAGCCCTTTTGCTGTGTTGTTGCTTTGTTGGGTTGGCCTGTAGTTGCTGCTTCTGCCTTGGGCAGTAAAAGGACTGGACTGAACTTTCTTTACTTGTGCTGAGTATCTCCTTGGGCTTGAAGTAGAGCTTGCCTCCTGTTCTGAAGTCTTAGGTATTGCAAAGACTTCACCAACCTCTGGGTACTGCTTCTGGAACCGCTGTTTCAGTTGCCACAGAGAAGGGAAAAGAAACCGACTCCGTCGCTGGCTCCGTGTCCTGAAGGCACCACAGGGGGCAGAACCGCATCTCGCACTGCAACCCTGCTCTCACCAACGACTGCCGCCACCGAGTCGCCTCTTGCACCGTGACCTGTGGGCACCGCACTCCGCACCGCCTCGCTTCACTTCGCCACCCTGGTCTCACCAACACCGTCGCTGCACGCTGACCGTGACTTCCGTGACTGCATCATGGCTTGAGGGCACCGCTCGTAAGTCACAGGATGCACCACCCCGTCCCACACCGCAGTCCGGACCGACCAACGCCAGCTTCCCGCAACCGGCTCTGTCGCCTGCACTGTGATCTGTCAGCACCACAACGAGCACCGCCTTCAGTCCGCACCGCAGCCCTGGTCTCACTGACGCCGCTGGATGACCGTCACCAAGCCGCTGCCTGCACCACGACTTGAGGGCACCGCACGCCGCACCGCTCCGCTTCACACTGCAACCGCGACGGTTGCCACGACCGGCCCGCACCAACGTGATGGCCGCAACACAAAAGGTACTGTTTACGAGTCTGTTGACACCCCTGACCGACGCGGTCAGATGGAACTGTTGGATTCTGTTATTTACAGCACCGCAGTAGCACCGGACAGAGCTACCAACTTCAAGGAACTGTGTTTTTCATGTATTCTTGCAGAGTGCATATTTTGGTCTTGTTTTGGATATATAAAAATATTGGATATTTTTCTAAACTGGTGTGGTGTCCTTTTGTAGTGTTTTCACTGTATTACTGTTGGTTATGTGCAAATGCTTTACACACTGCCTCTGAGATAAGCCTGACTGCTCGTGCCAAGCTACCAGGGGGTGAGCAGGGGTTATTTTAGGAGTGTAACTCCCTTACCCTGACTACGAAGAAGGGTCCCTACTTGGACAAAGGTGCAAGTACTTGCCAACTTGAGACTCCCATTTCTAACACCCACAATATGAGTAGGAGTGGTAACCAATTGCAAGAGATTTAGACCCTCTAATGTTTCCAGGAACAGTGATGCCTGGGAGCAGTATTCATCATCCGCATGTACGTTGAAGTCGCCAAGCACAGTTAGATTGGCATACTTCAGAGAGAGTTGAGCGGTGATGTCGCAAAGCTCTAACAAGTGGATAGAAGGGCTGTCGGGAGGCTTGGGGCGCGCTCAGAGGAGAACGCCTGACCTTAGCATGGTGGCGCGGGACACTCCAGGCGGGTCGCGGTGGTGATCGCGGCCGCCAATTGAGAACGACGATTGTGGCGGCCTGCCCCCCCCTGCACAGGCAACCGTAACCAGCTCCTAGCACCTGGACTTGGGCATAACTTATTGGTGGCGGGGAGCGGAGCAGGCGAGGAGTCTTCAAGGTGGCGTGTGTAGTGGACAGGGAGAACACGAGCCTGCGGTGAATCCCAGGGGGAGTAGCACGTGGAGTCCAACATCCGCCACTGCAGGTGTGGGAGCCTGCACTTAAATGGGCCCGGGAGGCACGTCGGACTGATTGGGGCGCAAGCTGTGTGACGCCTCGTGAACTGGGGACTACTGATCTGGATGCTTGGGGCGGATGTGTAACTCCAGGGCCGGGCGCTGGCATAAAGAGCAGTGAAGAGAGTGGTGCTGCGCTGCTGCCCAGTTGCTGAACCCTGAAAGGGAACTGGAACTGTGCTGCCGCCTTAGACGGAGCCACAGACTCGCTGAGTGTCTGCTGATTGACCCGGTGGGGCCGGGGTGACCGCTTGAAGCCCTTACAAAACGAAGTCATCCGGCTGACCCGTATATGAGAGGCTTCCCCACCCCTACTGAGTGAGAGAGTGCCTGCATTCACTATAGGGCGGCCGCGAGCACCAGAAAACCCACGACATTACACCTATCGACGAGCACCCCACCTTACCCTACCTCGAGGGATTGGGACTTACGGGATTATTGCACCATACTGATACCTCGTTCGACAGGGCACGAGATGGGCAGAACGTCCAGGAGAAAAGGATTTGAGGTCCTGCGGATGGACGAGCAGGAACATCACACCGACGAGGATGAGGGGGCACCTGCTGGATGTGCGGAGAGAGCGCCTGCAGACCCTACCCTGGCCGACATTATGCAGGCCATCACCTCCTCGAGGGAGGCTCTGGAGACGAAGATGGACGCCATAGGGACGGATCTCACCCTGCTAAAAGACGATCACCGCAAACTTAAGGAGAGGGTGGCTGCCAATGAGAACACCATGAGAGATATCCCAGACACAGTAGACACACTGAAGCATGCCCTGAAAGCGGTGGAAACCAGGATCAAAGTGTTGGAGGTGAGGGCTGAGGACAGTGAGGGGCGCTCACGAAGAAACAACCTGCGCATCGTAGGGGTTCCGGAACGGGAAGAGGGGATGGATGCGGTCCAATTCCTGAAGGCTTGGTTAAAAGCAGAGGTGGCCCCGGAGGGCCTCTCCCCCTTCTATGCCCTGGAGCGTGCCCATAGAGTCCCGGCCAGACCTCCTAAACCTAGTGCTCCGCCCCGCCTGCTGGTGGTGCGATTACTCCATTACCGGGATCGGGATTTCCTCCTACAACGAGCTCGCGAAAAGCAGTCCTTACAGATCGGAAACAGTAGGGTGATGATCTTCCCAGACTATACCAGGGAGGTGCAGCGACAAAGAACCTCCTTCCTAGCTGTCAAGCGAAAATTACGACAGCTGCAGCTCCCTTATACCATGCTGTTCCCGGCTCGCCTGAGAGTGACGGCGGATGCGGGGACACATCTCTTTAATACTCCGCAAGAAGCTTGGGACTGGCTAGAGGCTCGACGCAGCAAGGAATCGCGATCGCTGTGCCTGGAATCGCCCCGATGGCAATCAACCTCTTCTTCTCCGCTCAGGGGGGCCCCCTCGCCTGATGGGAGATGCCAAGAACGAGACAGGGCGGTGCGAGCAGTGGCGGAGATCAGTCAAGGAGAAGCGAGCCCGACCAGCAATATCACGGACCCTGATCGGGACAGATCTGGGCGCTCGAGATCAAGCAGTGCCCATGGGCTCTCGGACACTGAACTGCCGGACGTTACACCACAAACAGCAGATGGCGTGTTTGGCTGACCAGACAACAGGTCGTATATCCAGAGGTTTGCCTGTTGGGGAATGTGGACCCTTGGTGCTAGCGGTTTAGATTGAGAACTGTCGATGGACACACTTGCACTATTGGGGCTTGCCGAGTGCTCTCTGTCTGTGGGAGGGGGGTTCGGGGGGGGGGTTCTGGGTCCAGTGATGTCGGATACGTTCTGCCACTTCCATGATTCACCGTTTGAGTGTTATAGTTTGGATGGGGACCTGTTTGGGTAGGCCTGTCCTGGGGAAAGGGAGCTGGGGTGTTTTTATTGTTGGGGGAATTTGGTTTGGGACCAGGCATGTCGCTAGGAGAGGGGTACGCCGAGAAGAACTGGAGATTGTACTATGGATTCCACCGTAGGTTTTAAATGCATAACCTGGAATGTTAGGGGGATGCACACCATGAGCAGAAGACACAAAGTCCATGCCTATCTGATTAGAAGAGGAGTGCAAATCGCATTATTACAAGAGACGCACCTCACACAGAAGGAAGAGACAGCACTACAGCGCCGCTGGAGAGGGCAGATCTTCCACACCACGTATTCAGCCTTTGCTAGGGGACCCTAGTATGGGTGAGGCGGGAGTCCCCTTTCAGTGCGTCAGACAGATAATAGATCCAGAGGGTAGGTTTGTAGTGGTGCTGGGGCGCCTGGATGGCCGAGACATAACTATAGGGAGCATATATGCCCCCAATGTTGATCAACCCGCATTCTTAGCGCAGCTATCACAGAACATTAGCGCAGGTCCTGACCGGACCAGTACTTTTGGGGGTGACTTCAATAGCATTGCTGACGTGAACCTAGACCGATCTCACCCACCACTCCCTGACGCCCTTACACACAGGGTCGCAGAAGCTCGACGGAACTGGCAACGACATTGGGGACTGACAGATGTTTGGAGGGCCCATCATCCGATGGAAAGAGACTACTCTTATTTCTCGGCTCTACATGAGCTGCATGTTAGGTTGGACTACATTCTCTGCTCCCCAGACATACATGCAGGGATCACCTCGAGCGAGTACTTAACTAGGACGATATCTGATCATAACCCCCTACTGATATCCTTGAACTGGGTGCGAACTAGGCCCACAATTCCCAGCTGGCGTCTCAGACCGGAGGTACTAGAGGACCAGGTATTCCGAACCACGATAGGCACCGCAATAGAGGAATATTTCCAGAATAATGCTGGCACAGCTGCCAACCCCCACATTGAATGGGATGCCTTTAAAGTTGTCATAAGGGGTCGTTGTATTGGTGAAGCGGTGGGCGTACGGAGGGTTCTTTTAAACGATGTACAGACAGCCGAAAACCGGCTCCGAGATGTTGAAAAAGATAGACCAGAAAGGGTAGACAAACAAGCGGAGCTGTTAGAGGCCAGGGAAAATCTAGCATTACAGGTGGAACGGCTGAGATGCTTTGACTATAGGGCCTATGCGACCCGGGCCCACGCTGAGAGGGATAAGTCTGGGGCGTTACTGGCTTGGCTGGCCAATCCAGCGAGAAGAGGGACGACGATCCTAGAATTAAGGGGGAGGGATGGCGTGACTCATTACGGACAACAAGACATCAACACACAGTTCTTGGAATACTATACTACCCTCTACCAGAGCCAATTGGACCCTATGGTGTTGGAGGGTGAGGGATTTTTGGAGGATATTGAACTTCCTCAAATTGATGCAGACGCTGCGGAGGCTCTAGGACGTGACATAGAGTTAGGTGAGATCAGGGGGGCCATTAAACGCATGGCCAGAAATAAAACCCCTGGCACGGACGGGCTCCCGGTCGAGTTCTATGCCACATATGTGGATGCCTTGGCTCCTCGCTTATTGGCCCTGTACAATAGGTCGAGGCGAGACGGGTGCTTGCCCGTGTCAACGAGGGAAGCGGTAATTATACCGCTCTTAAAACCAGGTAAACCGCCCTGGGATCGCACTGCGTACTGGCCCCTCGCCATGCTCAACCTTGACTATAAGATCTTGAGCCGAATTTTAGCTAGCCGTCTGATGACTCACATGACGGCGCTTGTGCACCCAGACCAGGCGGGTTTCATTCCATCCCGGAATACGGCCATGAATATAAGGCGATTACTTCGACTGCTGGACGCCCCCATCCAAGACAACAGAGAGGCGTGCATCCTATCGATTGATATTGAAAAAGCCTTCGACAGCCTTGAATGGCCATATCTTTTCAGAGTCTTGAGGGCCTTTGGCCTCGGGGAGGGTTTTGTGGCCTGGACAGCAATACTGTATAAGAGCTCCACTGCCAGGGTGCGCACGGGAGGTGTGATATCAGAGGCCTGCGCAGTGGGCAGGGGAACGAGACAGGGTTGTCCGCTGTCTCCCCTCTTGTTCGCGCTGGCAGTGGAACCTCTGGCTGTACATGCGCGCTCGGGGCGGTATTACCGGGGGCTGGACGGGGTGGGCCAGTTCCAATTTATTGCATTATATGCAGATGATCTTCTAATGTTCCTCGCCAACACTGCGGAAGAGCTACAAGGTGCCAAAAACCTACTGACCAGACTGGGAAGGGTGGCGGGCCTTAAGGTCAACTGGAGCAAGACGTGCCTGTTCCCTGTTTTAAGTGGAAGGAATGACCCGCCGGATGGGCTAGATGTTGAATGGGAAAGCAGCTGTTTGACCTATCTGGGAGTACGCATTTATCATACGGCTGCCGATTTACTGGAAGGTAATGTCGGATGAGCGATACGAGCCACCAAGAGTAATTTTGAATTTTGGGGGACTCTCCCGCTTTCAGTGGCGGGACGGGTGGCGCTCCTAAAAATGGTCACGTTACCGCGACTACTCTATTATTTTGGGTCGCTACCGCTATGGATTCCGCGAAGGTTCTTTACCCAACTTAACACCATGATCACAGGATTTTTATGGGGCTCCGGGAGACGCAGAGTAGCGCTCGCCACCATGATGAGACCTAGACGAGAGGGGGGCTTTGCAGTGCCGGATTTTGAGGCCTACTACCATGCAGCACAGCTGCAGTGGTTCACGAAATGGATGGCGGGAAGGCTTCGCAATGGGGAAGATCAGGGGGGCTCCGATCCGGATCTGAGACAGCTCTCTCAAGTGCTACTACGGCTCCCATTGAGCGAAAGAGACGCTACGAGAGACCTGTGGGCGATGCGCCAATGCTGGAACTGGGTTAGTAGGAGAGCCCAGCAGCTACCCACATATGCCCCTGAGATCCCGCTGCTGCTGTGCGAGGCATTACCCCATGGGAGAGATTGGCAGGGATTGCGGATCTGGGAGGAGGCGGGGATCTCCACTATTGGAGACCTCTACGAAGACAATACCCTGTTACCCTTTAACGACTTAATGGAGCGGCACGAGCTTCCCAGGAGGGACTTTTTGTTACATGCCTCTCTGACGACGGCCATCCGTAGACATTGGAAGAAGGGAATGGTGGAACCGCCGATCTCGTTGCCATGCCAAAATGTAGTATCAGCGGCTGGGACGATCAAGGCAGTCACTTGCCTCTATAGGCGGCTCACCCAGGAAATGAGGAGGCCCTTAGAGAGCCTGCGGCTCAAATGGGAAACAGACCTTGGGATGCCCATAGCTGAGAAGCCGTGGGAGGCACTAGTAGAGAGAGCATGGAAAAGCTCTAGAAATGCACAATTCCAGCTAATCCATTTTTTTGTCCTCCACAGGGCATATCTCACCCAGCACAAGATTAATGAGTATTTTGGGGCCCGATCAGTTTGTCCACGATGTAAATTAGAAAACGCCGAATTTTTACATATGTTTTGGGAGTGCCCACTACTAGAGGGGTTCTGGAGGGAGATACTGACTACACTGGGCGACATAACGGAAAGAGACACTACACTGACCCCGGGATATTGCCTGCTGCATTGGTTCCCCACACTGCCCGGAATAAGGTTACCAGCAAATTTATAGACCTGGGGTTAGTCCTGGCTAAACGAGAAATTACCAGTCACTGGAAGGCGGCCAGTGCTCCTAGTGTCTCGAGGTGGCGGAGGGAATTTATAAAATGGGCAGATTGTGAGGGGATTCTTAGGCTGCAAATGGCCCAGAGAATAGATAATGAAAAAATGTTGGACGCGGCAAGAGCATGGGAGGCATTAGTTGAGCTGCTCAAGCGCCCGACAGACGATACCGAACCCCCCCCCTGAGTGAGTGGACCTGTGAGCGAGAGCTGAAACGTTGCCCTATTGGGTTGTGACCTATGGGGGAATGAAAACATATAATACGTAGCGGCATCCCCTTGCTAGATACCTCCCTATTGGAGTTACTGTGTCTGTTGTCTTACATGGCTGGGTACGATTCTTCACAGAGCTATTGATGACCGAGCGACATGCCTGGGGGGTGGGGGTGGGGGAGTTGCATAGGGGGGAGGGGATGGGAAGGGTACGTTATTTTTATTGTTTGTTGTGATCTCAATGAGTTCGGACTGGGACACATTATTGAGATGCCGATCTCCTACCATAATGAAGCTGCACATAGCTTCCCTGAGAACTCGAAATCGAACAATACAATCTGTTAACAATTTCCGCATGGGCCACACATGGTGGAAGCTGCACCGGGAAATATGCGCCCAACAATCATACTTATCGATATCTGTTATTGGTCACACGATGTATGCTCTAATCCCATTGTCTTAATTGCGTATTTGAAATTTGCTAAATAAAATCTGTTTACAAAAAAAAAAAAAATAGAAGGGCTGTTGGGGGGCCTGTGTACTAACATTCCGGCCACCGATGAGGAGGATGAGATTCTGACACAGAAGGTCATAGCCTCAATGTTCCCGATGTGCTCCACTCTCCTAGTGGAGATCTCCCAACCCTCTCTAAGGATAACTGCTACACCCCCACCTGTCTTATTACCACCCCAATTGGCGCAGGTAATCTGAAAACCAGCGGGCACCGCCAGCATCAGGTCAGGGTTTGTGCCCTCCCTCAGCCTAGTTTCAGTTAGGAACATGAGATCCCAGGAATTCGCCTCCAGGGAGAGCCAGATATCCTCTGCATGTTTCGGCAAAGATCTACAATTGATCAAGCAGGCCTTCATATTGACGCTTTTGGCCATGGGGGGGCCCAGAGGCTGCAATATTGCCTCTATCACGCCCTCCGCTAACCACCAGCTTAAACATGCAAGTGCTGCAACAGTACTCAATGGCGCCCGTCCCCAGGTCAATCTTGACCTTACCCGAGCAGACCGCTTAGTCCATGTTCAAAAGCTGGCCCCTGGACCAGCTAATGCGAGTCAAACTCGAAATTTGGGCAGCCTGGCTGGCGCTGGCCACGATCCGGAAGTGGACAGGCGCAGACGGGCTTGCCTTTGGCGTGTCGCAGCTTCATTAAGTAGGAAGTCGGGCCGGCCGGTCGAAGACTAGACCGTTGACCCTAAAGATGGCGCCTATCAGCGTCCCAAGCGGGACGAGTGAAAATGTCTGCACCCTTGCGGCAATGAGGCAAAGGCAGGAGCCCCTCTCCACCAGAACCAGATAGGTGAGAGACCTCCTCAAGGTTAAAAACACACTTAAAACCTTTAAAACATTAAAAATTCATCAGCGCTCCTGCAACCTGCAACACGCAGCAGTGCAGTAGACTCACACAGGAAAATGAGCAGCAGAGATTTTAAAGAAGTAGAACATGCAAAAATAGCAAAAAGCAAGCAGTAAAGCACACAGGGGCAGCGAAGCCTGCAATTACCCCCACAGGAGTCTGCAGGATGTGGGCTAGTTCCTCCATATGCACTCTTAAGGCACATTTGACTAGCTCTAGTGTCTCTGCTGCGGCTGAGTAGCATATCTTGACCCCCTTTTGTGATGTATACTGTTGTGTCGACCTTGGAGTCTCCATGAGAGATCTGGGTCTTGAAGCTGCCTAGCAAGGGCAGGGGTTGAGTTTGTCTGTATGTAAAAAAACCTCTGATTTTGGCATTGGTCAGTGGGGGTGATTTAGGCATGGTTCTGTACAGGTCTGCTACATTATATCAATGGAGGCGCCAGTGTCTATGGTTGCAGTGGCTGTGTAAGTTTCTACTTGTAAGCAACATTGGGGCAGCGGTCGTCGAGCTGTGGCATGGTTGCCAACAGTGAACACTGAGTGTGACACATGTTCCATGACATCGTCATTGTCAAGGTCCAAGATCCTCAGGAACAGTACCTTCCCAGTGCCTACTTTTCAGCAGCTCCGGTTCTGCGCATAGTTGACCAGAGTAACAGAGTGGGTAAACGGGGGGAGGAGGTGAAGGATAATATACAGGAATAAAATCGTATGTGCTTCAAGCTGTGAATACTTACATCTTTCTGCAACAAACTCGTATAAATAAAATTCCTTTCTTAAACATACTCAGAATGTTGTATGCCAACAACATACTGATAAGGACAACTGATTCAATAAAGGTGACGTGACCTATAAAAACCCCTCTAACATAAACGTCACTCAAACTCAAATAATGAGCTTTTCTTATCATCCTACGATAACCTCTAATAGTGGCTTGTCACTTTGTTTCCACACTAAATAGTCAATCAAAACCCTACCCCTCCACAGAGTAGAAACAATCTCAAATCTTGTCTGTAAGTAGCACACACACACACTTTAACCCCTTCGCTGCTAGACCTTTTCCCCCACTGTGCTAAGCCTTTTTTTTGGCTATTTGGGGTAGTTCGCGCTTAGGCCCCTGTTACTTTTTGACCACATAAGGTATCCACGCCAAATTTGCGTCCTTTTTTTCCAACATCATGGGGATTCTAAAGGTACCCAGGGTTTGTGGATTCGCCTCGAGGGGACCCAGAAATTAGACAAAATACAGCTAAAGTTTTTTTTGGGGGGAAAAAAGGGCTACAGATGAAAGCGTCTGGTTTTTTCCCTGCAAATGGTATCAAAAAAGGGGTTATGGTGCTGAAATCACCATCTTCCCAGCTTTCAGGGACAAGCAGACTTTTGTCAGAAACCAAAATGTTTTACACAGTTTTGGCATTTTTCTGGGACATAGCCTATTTTTGCTATTTTTTGTGCTTTCAACCTCCTTCCAGTTAATGGTAGAAATGGGTATAAAAGCAATAATGGATCCTTGAAAGCTATACATTTTAGTAAAGTAGACAAAATTCTGAATTCAGCAAGGGGTCATTTGTGTAGATCCTTCAAGGTTTCTTTATAGAAACTAACAGTTAAATATAGGAAAAATTGAAAATTAGTTGAAAAAAACAGCATTTGTGCCAACGTTTTCACCTGCAACTTCTTCTAATTGTGACAGCTGTTTGAAAGCAATATACCGTTACATCCGCTAGACCTTTCTGGTTGTGAGGATATATAGGACTTGTAGGTTCACCAAGAATCCGACGAACCCAGAGCCAGTAACTGAGCAGCGTCTTGCAATGGTTTTTCATTATGTTCCGGGTATATAGCAATTAATTTGGGAAAATATATACATGGAAAAATTGGTATGAAAGACACCTATGTATTTCTGAAATTGGAACAAAATATAGAGTTTAGAAACAGTAGATATTTGCACATTTCCGAAATTGTGAGTACCCATACTAGCATGAGACTTATAGGTCATTTTTCAAAATGACTTCTTTTTTACACATTGTCTTTCTTTTGGAAAGCAGAAATGCATCGAAAGTCAATAGGTAATAACAGTTGCTCTATAATTATGTGTTACCATAAGTCTCCCGATAAAAATGGTACCTCACTTGTGTGGGTAGGCCTAGTGCCTGCGACAGGAAACGGTCCAAAACGCAATGTGGACACACTTTATTTCTACAGTGAAAACAGACCCTTTTTTTGCAAAGTGCCTAGCTGTAGATTTTGAACCCTAACTCTGCCGGCACCTAGGGAAACCTAGCAAACCTATACATTTTTGAAAAGTAGACACCCAGAGGAATCCAGGATGGAGTGACTTGTGTGGCTCTCACCAGGTTCTGTTACCCAGAATCCCTTGCAAACCTCACAATTTGTCAAAAAAAACACATTTTCCCCACATTTTTGTGGTGGAAAGTTCTGGAATCTGCGTGGATCCACAAAATTCCACCCACCCCGCGTTCCCCAAAGTCTTCCGAGAAAAACGGTACCTCTCTTGTGTGGGTAGGCCTAGTGCCCTTGACAGGAAACGGCCCAAAACGCAACGTGGACACACCACATTTTCACAGTGAAAACTGACCCTTTTTTTGCAAAGTGCCTTGCTGTAGATTTTTAACCCTAGCTCTGCTGGCACCTAGGGAAACCTAGAAAACCTTTACATTTTTGAAAACTAGACATCCAGGGGAATCCAGGATGGGGTGACTTGACTGGCTCTCACCAGGTTCTGTTACCCAGAATCCCTTGCAAACCTCAACATTTGTAAAAAAACCCACATTTTCCTCACATTTCTGTGGTGGAAAGTTCTGGAATCTGCGTGGATCCACAAAATTCCACCCACCCCGCGTTCCCCAAAGTCTTCCGAGAAAAATGGTACCTCACTTGTGTGGTTAGGCCTAGTGCCCGTGACAGGAAATGGCCCAAAACGCAACGTGGACACAACACATTTTCACTGTGAAAACTGACCCTTTTTTTGCAAAGTGCCTAGCTGTAGATTTTGTACCCTACCTCTGCCGGCACCTAGGGAAACCTAGCAAACCTATACATTTTTTAAAACTAGACACCGGGGAATCCAGGATGGGGTGACTTGACTAGCTCTCACCAGGTTCTTTTACCCAGAATCCCTTGCAAACCTCACAATTTGTAAAAAAAAAAACACATTTTCCTCACATTTCTGTGGTGGAAAGTTCTGGAATCTGCGTGGCTCCACAAACTTCCACCCACCCCGCATTCCCCAAAGTCTTCCGAGAAAAATGGTACCTCACTTGTGTGGTTAGGCCTAGTGCCCGTGACAGGAAACGGCCCAAAACGCAACGTGGACACACCACATTTTCACCGTGAAAACTGACCCTTTTTTTGCAAAGTGCCTAGCTGTAGATTTTGTACCCTAGCTCTTGCGGAACCTAGGGAAACCTAGCAAACCTATACATTTTTGAAAACTAGACACCCAGGAGAATCCAGGATGGGGTGACTTGACTGGCTCTCACCAGGTTCTGTTACCCAGAATCCCTTGCAAACCTCAAAATTTGACAAAAAAACCACATTTTCCTCAGATTTCTGTGGTGGAAAGTTCTGGAATCTGCGTGGAGCCACAAAATGCCACCCACCCCGCGTTCCCCAAAGTCTTCCGAGAAACATGGTACCTCACTTGTGTGGGTAGGCCAAGTGCCCGCGACAGGAAATGACCCAAAACGCAACGTGGACACACCACATTTTCACAGTGAAAACTGACCCTTTTTTTGCAAAGTGCCTAGTTGTAGATTTTGAACCCTAGCTCTGCCGGCACCTAGGAAACCTAGCAGATCTATACATTTTGAAAACTAGACACCTGAGGATTCCAGGGAGGTATGGCTTGCGTGGATCCCCAATGTTTTCTTACCCAGAATCCCTGCAAACCTCAAATTTAGCTGAAAAAATCACTTTTTCCACACATTTTTGTGTGGGAAAGTTGTGGCATCACCGGGCTGACACAAATATCCTACCACCCAGCGTTCCCCCAGGTCTCCCGATAAAATGGTGCCTCACTCGTGTGGGAGGCCCAAGTACCAGCGACAGGCAAGGGCCCAAAACGTATTGAGGCGACATCAAATTGCCTATCACAAAACGACCTGGTTTTGCAAGGGGGTCACCTGGGTTTTGTCCCCGTGCTTGGCGGCCAGCTAGGAAACCTACCCAACCCACACATTTCTGAAAAGTAGACACCCGGGGGATTCCAGGGAGGTATGGCTTGCGTGGATCCCCCAACATATTCTTACCCAGAATCCCCTGCAAACCTCAAATCTAGCTGAAAAAATCACTTTTTCCACACATTTGTTTGTGGGAAAGTTGTGGCATCACCGGCCTGACACAAATTTCCTACCACCCAGCGTTCCCCCAGGTCTCCAGATAAAAATGGTGCCCCACTCGTGTGGGAGGCCCAAGTACCCGCAACAGGCAAGGGCCCAAAACGTATTGAGCGACATCAAAATTGCCTATCAAAGCGACCTGGTTTTGCAAGGGGCTCACCTGGGCTTTTGGCCCCGTGCTCGGCGTGCCAGCAGGAAACCTACCAAACCCACACATTTCTGAAAACTAGACACCTGGGGATTCCAGGGAGGTATGGCTTGCGTGGATCCCCAACTTTTCTTATCCAGAATCCCCTGCAAACCTCAAATTTAGCTGAAATAATCACGTTTTCCACACATTTTTGTGTGGGAAAGTTAAGGCATCACCGGACTGACACAAATTTCCTACCACCCAGCGTTCCCAGGTCTCACAATAAAAATGGTGCCTCACTCGTGTGGGAGGCCCAAGTACCCGCGACAGGCAAGGGCCCAAAACGTATTGAGGCGACATCAAAATTGCCTATCACAAAATGTTTTGGGCCCTTGCCTGTCGCGGGTACTTGAGCCTCCCACACGAGTGAGGCAACATTTTTATCGGGAGACCTGGGGGAACGCTGGGTGGTAGGAAATTTGTGTCAGCCCGGTGATACCACAACTTTCCCACACGAAAATGTGTGGAAAAAGTGATTTTTTCAGCTAAATTTGAGGTTTGCAGGGGATTCTGGTTAAGAATACGTTGGGGGATCCACGCAAGCCATACCTCCCTGGAATCCCCTGGTGTCTAGTTTTCAGAAATGTGTGGGTTTGGTAGGTTTCCCTAGCTGGCCGCCGAGCACGGGGCCAAAAATCCAGGTGACCCCCCTTGCAAAACCAGGTCGTTTTGTTATAGGCAATTTTGATGTCGCCTCAAAACGTTTTGGGCCCTTGCCTGTCGCGGGTACTTGGGCCTCCCACACGAGTGAGGCACCATTTTTATCGAGAGACCTGGGGGAACGCTGGGTGGTAGGAAATTTGTGTCAGCCCGGTGATACCACAACTTTCCCACACAAAAATGTGTGGAAAAAGTGATTTTTTTCAGGTAAAGTTGAGGTTTGCAGGGGATTCTGGGTAAGAAAAGTTGGGGGATCCACGCAAGCCATACCTCCCTAATCCCCGGGTGTCTAGATTTCAGAAATGTGTGGGTTTGGTAGGTTTCCTTGCTGGCCGCCGAGCACAGGGCCAAAACCCAGGTGACCCCCTTGCAAAACCAGGTCGTTTTGTGATAGGCAATTTTGATGTCGCCTCAATAGGTTTTGGGCCCTTGCATGTCGCGGGTACATGGGCCTCCCACACAGTGAGGCACCATTTTTATCGGGAGACCTGGGGAACGCTGGGTGGTAGGAAATTTGTGTCAGCCCGGTGATGCCACAACTTTCCACACAAAAATGTGTGGAAAAAGTGATTTTTCAGCTAAATGTGAGGTTTGCAGGGGATTCTGGGTAAGAAAACGTTGGGGGATCCACGCAAGCCATACCTCCCTGGAATCTACCCGGTGTCTAGTTTTCAGAAATGTGTGTGTTTGGTAAGTTTCCCTAGATAGCCGCCGAGCCCGGGGCCAAAAACTCATGGGACCCTCCTTGAAAACCAGGTTGGTTTGTGATAGGTAATTTTGATGTCGCCTCACTAGGTTTTGGGCCCTTGCCTGTCGCGGGTCCTTGACCCACCCACGCGAGTGAGGTACCAATTTTATCGGGAGACCTGGGGAAATACTGTGTAGAAGGAAATTTGTGGATCCACGCAAATACCAGAACTTTCCCACAACAGAATTGTGAGGAAAATGTGTTTTTTTTACAAAGTTTGAGGTTTGCAAGGGATTCTGGGTAACAGAACCTGGTGAGAGCCAGCCAAGTCACCCCATCCTGGATTCCCCTTGGTGTCTAGTTTTCAAAAATGTACAGGTTTGCTAGGTTTCCCTATGTGCCAGCTGCGCTAGGGCCCAAAATCCACAGGTAGGCACATTGCTAAAAAAAGTCGGTGCCTAGTGGGCTTTCTGCCGCCCTGGGGGAATCGGGGGAGGGGGGGTTTGCCCCGATAAGGCCCCAAGGGGGGCAGAAAGACTGTGGCTATTTTTTGTGGGGGTGGGGGCATTGGTATGCCCATTTTGGGCAGCCCCCACCCCCACGCATAAAAAAAGCCAGCGTAATCGCTGGCGCCTAGTGGGCTTTCTGCCCCCCCCCGCCGGGGGGCAGATCAGGGGCCACTGCCCCCATCTGCCCTCCTGGGGGGGCACAAAGACTGGAATTTCTCTCAGGGGGGTATTGTCATGCCCATTTTGGGCAGCCCCTACCCCTACAGGAATAAAAAAAAAAAATCCTGGTTTCTAGTGGGCTTTCTGCCCCCCCGGGAGGGGCAGATTGGGGGCTACAGCTCCCATCTGCCTCCCGGGGGGCAGAAAGACTGTAAGTTTTGTGGGGGGGAGGGGTGGGGGCATTAGCATGCCTGTTTTGGGCAGCCCCCACCTTAATTTTATATGGCAACAAAAAAATCCCTGGTGTCAAGTGGGCTTTCCGCCCCCCTGGGGGGCAGATTGGGGGCTGCTGCCCCCATCTGGCCCCCAGGGGGGGCAGAAAGGCTGTCATTTTGGCAGGGGGGTGGGGGCATTGGCATGCCCGTTTTGGGCAGCCCCTACCCTAATTAAAATTGCCCAAAAAAAATCCCTGGCGTCTAGTGGGCTTTCTGCCCCCCCGGGGGGCAGATTAGGGACTACTGCCCCCATATGCCCCCCAGGGGGGCCTGAAAGGCTGTAATTGTGGCGGGGGTGGGGGCATTGGCATGCCCATTTTGGGCAGCCCCCACCTTAATTTTATATGGCAACAAAAAAATCCCTGGTGTCAAGTGGGCTTTCCGCCCCCCTGGGGGGCAGATTGGGGGCTGCTGCCCCCATCTGGCCCCCAGGGGGGGCAGAAAGGCTGTCATTTTGGCAGGGGGGTGGGGGCATTGGCGTGCCCGTTTTGGGCAGCCCCCACCCTAATAACATATGGCAACAAAAAAATCCCTGGCGTCAAGTGGGCTTTCTGCCCCCCAGGGGGGCAGATTGGGGGCTGCTGCCCCCATCTGCCCCCAGGGGGGGCAGAAAGGCTGTAATGGTGGCGGGGTGGGGGCATTGGCATGCCCGTTTTGGGCAGCCCCCACCCTAATTACATGTGGCAATAAAGAAATCCCTGGCGTCAAGTGGGCTTTTTGCCCTCCCGAGGGGGCAGATTGGGGGCTGCTGCCCCCATCTGCCCCCCAGGGGGGGGGGGCAGAAAGACTGTAATGGTGGCGGGGGGTGGGGGCATTGGCGTGCCCGTTTTGGGCAGCCCCCACCCTAATTATATATGACAACAAAGAAGTCCCTGGTGTCAAGTGGGCTTTCTGCCCCGGGAGGCAGATTGGGAGGCTACGTGCGCGCTGATCGTCATTTCACAGAAACGGGGGGCCTCGGGAGCTGGGAAGCTCTTCCCCAGCTCCCGAGGCTTTGAGAGTGAAAGAAATCCCTCTGGTACCTGCACCAGAGGATTTCTTCTGTAATGGCGTCGGACGCGCGAGAGCCGTCCGACGCACACGAGAACTTATGCTTCGGACGGCTCCCGCGCTTCCGACGCATGGAAAGGGTTAATGCTACTGTCCCTCACTATTCCAGCATGCAATTCAATGATCATAAATTTGTTGCTCTCAAGAATTTCCAGTCCGACCATGAGAGCTGAAAGCTTTATCCATTTCAATCAATAATGATCCATAAAGAAGGTAGAAGTAAAGAGAGAATCACCCGCACACAATTACTTCAAAAGGTTCAGCCAATCCTTAGAAAAGTATACAGCACAATCGTGCAATGGTCCAAAGCGAACACAGTCCGACAAGGAACGCTGAAACGTCAACCACAACCGGACAACGATCCAATGCGAACACAGTCGGACGGGGAGGAGCACCAAGACGCCAACATCAATCGAACAATGATCCAATGCGAACACAGTCAGATGAGAAGCGCAGAGATGCCAGCTGCAGTTAAAATGCCACAAAAAGAAGCAAAAACGAAACTCAACCATAACAACGCTTTCACTTAGCTGAACATCGAAGAACTACTCCTTCGTGAAACCTGAACCCTTTGAGAAATGGAGTTCCTTGAAGAACAGACAGCAGATCCTTCAATGCTGAGCAACGCAAAGCTGAACGCATCAGGAGTCCCAAATAACAGACGCTTGCCCCTCATTTCCTATTCCTTAAGTATTGTGCCAATCAGCGCAATTTCCTCGCCGGTACTGCATTTCCTGTATCCAACTGAGAGCGGCGGCCATCTTGGAGCAGGATGCTTCGTTATAATGCCACCATGACTTGCCTATGGAACCATGATATTTTCTGCATAACCTTTTCTGTTTTTCATTATGCACAGAATGGGCGAACACACTACCAATCATGACAGTCATCCATGTCCTCTTCTTCAGTTTCTTTTCCCAGGACCATGTTCGCAGTTTCTTTTGCCTTTCCCCCTTTTGACTACCTACGCACTTTCGCAAAGTGATTGCACTTTCCGCATGCTGTGCATTTCTTTCCCCTCCATTGGTCTGTGGGTTCGTCCTCCACAGTATCCAAACATTTTTGCTGTTTTGAGTGCTCATCTCGATTTTTCCGGTGTATTGCTCGGTTGGATCCCATTGACAGGCTCCGTCTTAACTGTTCGATGTAGTGCAGCCTCTTTCGACCATCCCATGGTAAGGATGTTTTACAAGGATTTTCTGGACTCCTGAAGTATGTTCTCTCTGAGCTTTGTTGAGGCACACCTTTGTATGATCTGCCCTCATCTCTTCTCTTGTTCATCAGCAAACCCACAGATGCTGTCACGTGGCCCATAGGGACATTGTTGTTTTTCACTAACTTAGCTTGAGCACGTTGCAGCTTGCCGGCTGCTTTTGCTAACGTTACTACACGTCTTTATTTTTGCAATATTTCAATGACTGCTTTCACATGAGAGCTCATCGCTGTGTTCACACTCTGCATGTTCCTGGGATTTTGACTAAAACATTATGTGCAAGGTCGAACAACAATGCCCCTTGTTATTTTGTTCTGGCCAGACCTTAGCCCTTAGACAAAACATACCGATGCAGCTGTTGTTTGGACAACGTACTTTGGTTTTCAGTGGGGTACACAAATTAGGTGAGGCACAATTGGAGAGGGACCTTTCCAGGGAGAAAAGCGAGACAGCACCTGTGATGTAGATCTACCATCTATAGGCTAAGGTATGGGGTCTGCTGACAAAGCCCAGAGATCTTCTAATATATAATAATACTGCTTCTTAGCAAGGGGAGGGAGGATAGGCTCCACTTTCTTTTTATGATGACATCTCCCTTCATGATTTATGGACTAGCTGCTATGCTGACTATATTTGTACTATGCATTTTCCTGCTTGTTGTGGCACGTATACTGCATGTTAGGGCACGTTAGTTCCAATAATTTTTTTAAAGTATTTCGTGACTCCGTCTGATCTTATTGTGGACGAGTACAAGAGTGGGAGCGAAAAGGTGTGTCTTGTTATCGCGATTCCTGAGAGATCTGAGAGTGTTGTGTTCTGGGGTGTGTAATCATTTGCTTCTCTGTGAGTGAGTAGCAGAGCAAGTGAGACACTATAGCTAGTCGGTTCTGGGCTCGTGGGCACTAAGGTGATAGGACGACCCAGTCCCTATACACCAAGGTCCCATAATCCTGCGCATAGTTCTGTGTTTGTGCAGAATCCCTGCAACATGGCACCACCAACATTTGGTCTGGTACTTATTCGTGAGACTCCTGAGTAGTGCTTGTGCTTGTCCACAATACCCTCTCACCGTTTCCGGAGACGTCTGTGGTGAGGGGGCTTAGCCTCCTATGTTTGTATGTTTATAGGTGTCTCAAGCTTGAAAGTTTAAAAGGTTTTTCCTTTGCCCTCTTTTCCGCTACCGTTTTCTGTGTTTCTTTGTCCCATTTCTAATATGGCACAACCGGTCGCTATTGCGGCACCTAACCGGGTGGCGGTTACAGCATATCTAAGTTTACGTGGAGTCCCTAATGAGGGGGCTGATTTCATTTTTGTAGTCGAAGTGGACACGGCTTACCGCTTTAAGGTTTTTTACTCTTGGGTTACATTTCCCGCAGTAGATGGGAATGATAATTTCTTTCATGAAAATACACCGGTTCCGCAAAATGATCGCCCTTATGCGTTCTGTTGTGAGCCTGGGGGCATACCATCTGGTTTAATGGTGCCCTTCCTCACCCTGTTTCTGTGGTCCATTTGGGACCCTTGTCGGTCGACTGGGCCACATGGCCCATATTGGCTGGTTTTACACCACATCCCAATTATCTTCATGTTGCACTCACAGAGCTACGTCAATTACATACGTCTTTAATTCATATACACAGAAGTGTCATACAGTTTATATCACATACTAAACAAGTGGCTCCGGCTGGAGCCGCTCCACAGCCATCTACGCATGGTGGTGGTCTTGTCATAAGTCCCATCATGATTAATTCAGTGATGGGCAAACATCCTCAAAATAGCTATGATTTTCCATATTGGCTGGCAGAAACATTTGAGCAACTCAAAGCTGTTTTTCCACATACTACTCCTGTAGAAAAACACAGGATCCTTATGATGAGTTTACCGAGTGGTATTATTCCCGCTTTAGCTGATTGCACCACCAGGGGGACGGTGTTTGCTGCGGTGTATACACTGTGTTTTGGCACCCCCTTCATGACCGTTCTACCGAGCGTTCTCAAGAAGGTTCAAAACGAACAGGGGGCTGGTCCGCCCTAGAGTTGGGGATGAGATTAGTGGGCATGTTCCCTATTGTCTCTGACATGATTCTGGCCAATGTCAAAGGTGAGGCAGTTAGCTTGCAAGTGCGTCAACGCCTATCGGCGGTGGCGGACGTTGACAAGCACCGACAGTTGCCGATTATTATTGTGGATGTATACACATCATTAGGACGCAATAGTTTGGGAATAAGACCTTTTACTCAGGTACAAAATAAGCCTCCTCCTGAAAAGGAGGGTCGTCCAGTCTTTCCTAAGAAGGCTTGGAATAAAAATCAGCGGCAGCAACAACAGAAGCCTGTTTCTCGTGCTGGTTCACCACCACCAGACGCTTCTGAACAAAGATATGATTTGGTGACCGCTCTAAAATTAAAACACCAGAGAGGTTCCAGGTTCCTGATCCTCGTTCTCCTCATTCCTTTCAGGAATCGTTGGATCAACAGTTCGGTGGGGGAGGACGTCAGGATCGCAGTGAAGGCGAGTCTGCGCAAGCACGACACGACCCGCAGCACCAGTTTGACGTAAAAGCCAAGCCGGAGGGACCACCTCAATTTCATGCCCCATTTCAGAAGAAAAATGTTGCTGCTTTGACTGCAAAGTATGCCTCAGACGGTGAGAACCCTGCTCCTCAATTGGAGATGGGCGGTGACACTCCTCTACAGCGCGGCAGAGGTTACCATAGTGCGGGAGACACTCCACCAATGTCTGGAGGCGAAAGGACTGACACGTTCATTACAGTGGAAACAGCTGACACACGAGTTGCACACCCTGATAGGCTTTATGAAATAGGCCTCAAAATTGAAGGTGATTTAAAACGCACAATTAAGGCGTTCTTTTGGGACAACCTTACTTCTTCTTATGATATTTTGTTGGCGGAGGTTGATTGGCCTCCCCCATTTGTTCTGACTTCTTCAAAAGGGGAAGATGTTATTCTCCCAAGTTTTTCCCATTATGTCTCGGAGGAGGCTAAACCTGAGTATGGGTCGGAGTGGGCATTAGCCCTTGCTCCGGCTGTCTATTGCAATCAGGTGGGTTGGGTTAAGGATTCCCCGGAACATGAAATTCCTTTGTACTCTATGCCACAGCCCCAACCACAATACCCGATTAAGCGTGAGGCAAAAGCATCCGTTAGTGAGATTCTCGCCCAGTTGGAATATCAGGGTGTCATTGAACCCTGTGTTTCGTCCATGAATAATCCTCTTTTTCTGATATTGAAACCGGACGGTTCATACTGTATAGTTTTGGATTACCGTCATTTAAACAGTCATGTTCGTACCTTTGCTGTACAGAACACCCACAGCTCTGCGTTGGTTGATAACCTTGTTCATAAAGAATATAAAATGACTCTTGATATATCTAATGGTTTTTACAGTCACAATTTGGCTCCTGGGAGCCATGACTTGACAGCATTCAGCGCCCTTGGCAATCACAAAAGGTATACACGCTTGCCTATGGGATATAAGAATAGTCCTGGCGCTTTTGCGGCACGCATGGTGTCGGTTTTACATGAAATTGACCCTGATGCTTTCTCATACGTTGATGACATCTATTTGACCGATGATGAATTGATACCGCATCTTGTGCGTGTGGACCGCATCATTATGTTTTTGGCTGATTTGGGTTACAAATTCAACTTTGCCAAGTCACACATTGCCTTTTTGGCAGTCTTTTTTCTTTGGTATGAACTTAACAATAAAGGTCGGGGCTTAGCCCCCCACCTTCTGGAGAAATGTGCACAGTTGCAGCCTCCGTCTACCCATAACAAATTACAATCTTTGCTGGGTTTTTTAAATTTCGGGAGGAAATACATTCCTGATTATGCTCAGCATATCAAACCTCTTTACTCATTGATACAACCTACTTACTCTCCTTCCTGTTGGCTTCCGGAACATACTGCGATTCTTCGGTCTCTGCAGTCTGATCTGCTTGCGACCAACTTCTTGTTAACACAAGACAATTTCTACAAATTTGGTGATAAGGATTGTACCAGGTGCGTTGGGTTTTACTTACTTGACGTTTAATAAAGGGGATACTGTCCCCATTGCTTACAAATCGCATTTGTACACTTCAGATGAGATGCGTTTCTCTTCTACAGAAAACATTTTGACGGCTGTCCAGATGGCGATTCTGAAAGAAGGCGCTCTGGCTCAGGGTTAACGCATTTTTATGGTTTTGCCAGTACCTGCCTTAGAAGCAGTTACAAAGGCTAGTGTTCCGAATTCCAAAGCCTTGCATCCGCATTGGATACAATGGGCTAGTTCTTTGACGTCGGCTGATGTCAATTTTATCTTTGACCCTTCTTTGCAGACACAGGAGTTTTTGCAATATGAACACGTGCATCCTCCTCCTTTGTCTTTGCTTCCTCTGGATCAATACAAATGTATTATTTACACTGACTGTTCTGCACAACCGGCAATAGGTTCTAAGCATGCTTATTCGGCAGCCTGCGCAATTGTGGCAGGGAAGATTGTAGATGGGGATTTTAAGTCCTTCTTGGTGCACAAACAGTCTCTTGGTGATTGCACGGCTCAATTGGCAGAGCTGCGTGCTTTGGTTTTGGCTCTTGAGTTTGCTGATCCAGAGGTTCTAACGCTTATAGTATGCAATTCTTTTCATTGTGTACAATCCTTTAATGACAACTTGTTCTTTTGGACACAAAATGATTTCTGTGATTCTAAAGGTAGCTCAATTAAGCATAAAATGCTTTGGGTTTGAGTGGCCGCTCTTAAGGGACATTTGCTGCTCACGCATGTTATTCATACTTTGGGCCATCAGCGCGTGGGAGCACACACTGTTGGTAATTCGCTGGCTGATGTGGCAGCCAAATCTGCAGTAGACACATGTTCAGTAGCATCATTCACTAGGTCCATGACTAAAATTGATGATGATATTCTGGCGGCTATCGCTGCGATGATGGAGGGAACAGAACTTCCCCAAGGTTTTCCTTCACGTTATTCATATCACATGTCTTCTGATCAAGTCCCATTTGCAAATATGCCGTCCGTTGGGGATCGGATGATTCCCAACGAGGACCGCAGACTTTCTTTGATCATTGCCGCTCATGAAGGCGTAGCTTCTGCACATGCCGGGGTGACAGCGACAGTGTCTCTTTTACAGCAACATTTCTGGTGGCGTGGTTTATATCAGCAGACACGTAAATATGTTCTTTCTTGTGACATTTGTCAACAGATTAAGCCTTCTACTGTTGCCGTCCACCACATACTCAACTTTACATTTCAAATCAACCGTTTGGTTGTGTCTATCTTGATCACTGCGGTCCTTTGACTTCTGACACTGCTTTCAAACATATCTTGGTTGCAGTGGATTCGTGCACTAGATTCCTTTGGGTTTGGCCGCAACGTAGTGCTGACGCTTGAATTAAAGATTTGCGTGTCTTTGTGGGGACGTTTGCCTCTGGCACCTTACATTCTGACCAAGGTCCTGCGTTTGCCTCTAAGGCTTACCGGGATGCGATGAAGTCACTGGGGGCGCAGGTGCAATATTCATCTCCATACCGGGCTGAGGGCAATTCAGTTGTGGAGCGAATGAACTGTGACTTAAAGCAATCTTTGACAGCTAGAGTCTTAGGTACTGGCAGGGGTTGGCTGACTCATCTCTATGGAGTGCAACGTGCACTAAATAATCTCCCAAGAAGATCTCTTGGTGGGCGGACCCCATACGAAATGCTCTTTGGCATTAAAATGTTTGTGCCAGACCTTGATGGTCTAGACATTGTGGTGGCTGCCGCAACCTTTGACGCAGACAACCATTGTGCTGTGTTACAGGATCTACAAATCGCTTGTGATTCACAAGCAAAAGCACATTTGCCCTCATCCACGGATCCAGAGGTGCTGATTCCTGTTTCTGGCTGGCTTCCTAAAGTTGGAGATCTGGTCCGAGAGAAAGTGGAGAACAAAAAAGAATTTGGTCCATCTTACCGTGCACCAGTCAGAGTCCTTGGCTTGAAAGGCACCCGTACTGTGATCCTGCCTTCTTTACCTGGTCGTAAGGAGAATCTATACATTTATATCGAACATGTCAAGTTACACCATATGGCCGATACTGAATAGTATGCCTCCAAGTATTCCAAGCCCAGACCTTTCACTGATTTCGATGGCTTCAGCTTCCTCGACAGCTCCCCGAGTAATAGAGGGGGAGTTGGAAACTTCAATTGATTTCTTGCCTGTTTTACCTTCTACTTCCACCAATGCAGAAATCGAGTATGCATCTCCTACAGTTGAGGTCATAATTGACATTCCTGAGAGTACCATACATGATCGATCAGATGCTGCACAACCTCCGTTCTTTCAACTGGGGGCGAGTGGTTATTATATGGTCCGTAACAGCTTTTCATCTGACTCTTCTTCTTCATCCTCATCTGTGGCAACACCCCCTACACGTACCAGTCTTTTTATTTCCTGGTTCAAAAAGACTTACCTGGTCCCACCCTGGACATACATCTGGATGGTACTTACACTGATATTCCTCTTCATGTGGATTAGGTTTGTAACTGTGTTTTTTCTGCTCATAAATGGTCATTATTTGCCTGAACGCTCTGCTGTGAACTTGGTGGATGGAGTTCTAGCTCCCCATACATCATCACATATAATGAAAAGAGATCAAGCACTTGTGAACATTTCAGCTTTCCCTGTTGCTGATGGCATAGTTTGGGATAAAGTAGCATATGATATCCATGGCCCGACCGAACTTTTGAACATTCCATACGTGTTCCGCGTTTCATTAGGAGATGTGGTTTCACCGGACATACACTCTGACGACTGGGATGTTCAGGCCGTTCATTCATTGTTTTCTGACTTAAAATATGCTACTTTTGACACTGAAGATTTGTATTTGAATTCGGCAAATTATGCAGATTTATTCTGTTATCAACATTATGGCCATAATTTTTTACACAAAACTAACGCTCTGAGACCATTTTTTAATTTTACACAATGGGAACATTGTCCGACACCTTTACAGGGCAGTTCAAAGACTCGACAAAGTAAATTTATATATTTCTCAGGTTACAATCTTTCAGACCCTCAATCATACTTTTATAAATTAAAGATGCAGCCACAGACTAAATTTATGTTGACACACACTAAATTGATTTACTCCAAGTCCTTCAGAACTGATTTGTCCATAAAGGGTTATGAGCAATGGAAGGACACAATTGATTTAAAATCTATTTGGGGTACCAAAGTTTGGTAGGTGCGGAGCACTGAAGCTTTGCATCGTGCATGTCTGATACTGACTCAAATGTTATTTTTAAATGACGCGGTGCAGCAAACTACTTGTTTTGGTTTAGCCACGGCCAAAAATCTAAATATTCCCTCAATTCCCTCATTGGCTGAGTACGATACATGGCGTACACACACCAATTACACGATTGATGACTTAATTGCCATGTTCTAAAATGGAACCATTAACTCTTCTAACATTGACCCCTTGGGATGGTTATTGTGGCCAACGAGCTCCAATGCATGTCAACTGCATTTTCTAAATACCACAAAAGGGTTTACTCAAAGTAGACCTGATCCACGTTCCCCACATTCCCATTCAATAACCACATATTCGGTGGGTAAATTGTTTCAACAATGGTTGGAACACTCCACACTGTCATCTGTGAAACAACACCTTTCCCTTTTGTCAGGTGACATCAATTTGGCTGATTTTATTTTAGGTCCAAAATCCCCTAGAACGAAATGATTTATTTATGAAGCATACAATGAATTTTGGAAACTGTCACAGATGGAAGCAGCGGTGCGTCTGCGCCAAATTGACCAAGTTAATCTGGAAAAAGTCCTTGCAGTGGCAGATAATAGCATTAATACACTGTCTTCACGTATATATACTTTGGATAATATTGTGTCATCTGTCATTGATATTGTTCAACATGACGCGTCTGTTTTATATCATGGTCAAAATCAGTTACGTTCTGTAATGCAGTTTGCCTGGACGTTGCAAACACTCAAAAATGGAAAAGTGCCTTAGGATTATTTGAATGCTTCTGCACTGTTTTTACCATTTAATTTGACTGACAAACAGAGCAGAGACTGATTCAGCTGTATGGTTAATACATGGGGTTATTTCACTGCCCATCTCACTATTTCAGATCAAAGCCTGCATGAAACACTATCCAGTAGGTAGGTTTGAGCCCCTAGGCAGTACATTTATTCATGAATTGTGGTCATTACCTTTCACCTACAGATGTCAGCGCGTGGATAAGGAAGTTTTCCTTTCAGGGGAGTATTGTGATTCCACAGTGGGACATTCCCTAGTGTGTAAACAAGATAAATTGCAAGGCGCCTGTAACGTTTCTGCCCCTAATCTTGCTTGTTTTTTAAAAGGTATACTGTCCCAGCTATTATTCCCGCACTAACTTTGCTTTCTAATGGCAGTTATCTTATTTTGAATAACCACGATTGCTGCGGTTTACGGGCCGGCATCCCGTATATAGTAACGGTTTCTCAAAGTGTTACATGTTGCAGCAATGTCCTGTTTCTACCCCCGTATGGAATTGTGGATAGTTCGCTTTGGTCTTCCATTCCAACTTTGAAAACAGATTTCAATAAACTAAGCAGACTCAAAGCGCTATTGTTTCAACAAGAAGTGGCTCTCACATAGGCTCAAGAGACCTTCGAATTGCAGGTGGCGAGAACCACAAGTCAGATACACTTGCTGCTAAACACAAATCTCCCACTCCATTTTGGAGAATTATTTTTGCCAAATATTTAATGCTTCTGATACAGAAGGCCTTGGCCACTTTTTTTAACTCGTGGGATCCGGCCTTGTTTCTTCCTTTCAGACTATTTTTGGAGTAATACCAGCCTTTATCCATTCTATTTTTTCCAGCGCCTTCGGAGGTTTTTCCTCGGTGCTCCTGTTGATTTGCTGCGTGCTGGTTCTACTATTATTGCTTCGCAATGGATGCTCGATCTGTGGAACTGCCAAACCCGGTCCAATTGCGCCTCTACCGTGATCGCATGTGGCAGCTTTTAGGTTCTATTCCAGTGACGTCTTTTGCCATCGACTACTGACTGACCTTCCATTATGCCTACTTCACCTGCATGCAACCTGTGTTCCACGGCCTCTGGTGCCCTTTTCAATGGGCCCTGGATGTCTGCCTCTCCAATACCTCACACGCTACCCTGGATTACGATCTGCTATTTGGTCTGTTGAAGGCCCATGATCAGACATGTGCCATGGGTAGGCGCCTGTTGTGCGATCCTCTGCTTGGACCTGGTGGGGCCAGATTCCACGTTCTAGATTTAGTCAGGAACCTCTGGCCGATGGTCTTTATTGCCTGCTGAGAAAGTGTGGAGGGGAGAAAAGAATTTCTGACAGATTATGCGTTTACTTTTCTCATGCGTCGGAGGAGCACAGACTCTGGATTCGAGTTTAGTAATTTATTATGAAGCCAAAAAGAGCAAGCCATAAGTACACCTCAATATCAGAGTATAGAGATACATGAACACCAATACAGAACCGAGCCTGCGAAAATAATTCATACGGCACAGTAAGCACAGAATAATGAATTCCAAAATAAGAACACAACTAAGTAGAAACGCTGCGTCCAAATCCTTCTTCATTTATATTTCTAAATTAGAAGAGTAATCTGTCCCTACTCTACTTCTAGAGTGACATCCCTACTTATCTTTCCTAGTTGATTCCCCTCAAAGGTGTCAGCAGGTGAAGAGTTCCTGAGAAGCACACTCAAGTTAAAATGGGTCAAGTAGCGTAAAGCTACGGAGCTTGTTTTAAGATGCTCCCTTTCCTCAGTCCAAAGCAGAAGTCCCTCGAATCTGTCCCTGTCTCTAATACAAAAAGACAAAGTTACACCCCTAACAGGTCACATGGTAACCTGTTCCACGAACACCTCCTTTAGGTAGTTTTCCACAGAACCAATTAATTCCGGTTTCGTCCAATGACCTTGGTTCCCAGGTTTCACCAAACACGAAAGGCGTCCTCCCTTCTATCTGTTCAGACTCTTCAAAGACATTCCTTTCCTCCCTATGTCTCTTCTTAAATCCTAAAAACGAGGTTGAATTCCTGCACCTGCGGTAGGGATGAGACAGAAACACTCTACAAGCAAATAAATTCTAAACTTTTAACTTGAGAGCAAGCAAGGAGAACCAAAACTTAAAGAAACGAAAGTTAGGCGTACAAGATTGGCTAACCTAAGAACATCCATTAATACACACACATTCAACGCGTCTCTACATGAACCACTTATTCAGAATTGGATACATTCTATAATACATGATATTCGTCATATGCATGCATGACTACATTATTTCTCTAAACATGAACAAAATCCTAATCATTCTCGTATACCACATTACAGATTTCGTTCTAATATCCGTATATAGCAATAAAGTTTCATTCTAATCACATGAATTACAACAAAACAACAGGATATATGTGAGTGTAAGTTATTCACGAGTATAATGCGCCCCTACAAATTTATAAGTGCGCCGAGCGCTCTATCAGCCCCCCTGATGACTAGTGTCATCAAAGCCAACACGCTTTCCCTTTTACATTCTCCTTGCAGAAAAGATGACCTAAACAGAAGTTGTAGCCTGCTTTCTCTGCCTAAACTTCTCCAGATTCTTAAGGTGTTGATAGTGACTGTCCTGCAGTCTTTCCATCTGTCTTTCCCGTCTCCTCAGAGAGCTCTCAGTCTGTCTTGCCTTATGCCACTTATAAGCTCTAAAGGCTCCCAATAAAAAAATGATACAGACCATGACTATTATGATAGGCTTCAAGATGTAACCAACAATTTCCTGTCCCAGGTTTCCAAACCAATTACCAGCCTTTCCAAACCCTTGGCCAATTTTATCCCAAATCCCTTCGGTAGCCAAATCATGTATGTCCTGATGTATCTCAGTGATGTTACTTATATATTTCCTCAGATCTTTACTATTGTCAGGAATATAAGTACAACGCTGTTCGACCCTCAATAATTTACAGACTCCGCCCTCTTTTGCCAATAATGCGCCTAATGCAAGGCGGTTCTGGACCACCCTGGCCCTTATAGAGACCATTTCTCCATCGACAAGTAGCAAGGCTTGAGCCGTATTCACTGACAGCTTATCCACCAGGGTTGACAACCTTCTAACCTTTACATCATTCAGAACCACCCCCAAACTCTCTATCATTGCCCCAAACACATCCCCAACAATCTCTCCTAGACTCATGCCATGTTTTACTCTATGAGGTTGTTTCCCTTCCAACGGCCACAAATCTTCCACATGGAATATTTTAGGAAATACCACAGCCAGGTAACATGTTCCATACCAATTCGGTGGCAACCGAACATACGCATTCGTTCCGCACACAAAATACACATTGGGCACTATGGTCAACTTATCCAACAGCTCCTTCTTCACCGATTACTCAATGAGGAAAATATGCTCGCAATCACTCTCCCCCACAGGTATTTTGTCATAATATGTAGGTGTCTGTCTAATGCAAAGTTTTCCCTTCTGTTGCAAATCCAGGGCTATTGGACCAGAGCTTCCGTTTGCCTTATGATCTAATTCCTCTTGGGTCCATTCAATTACCTCATGTTTAGGATCAGGCCTAAATAATATCTGCCTATGCCTGTCCTCAATCTGATCTACAAATTTCTTTTCTATGTCAGATTACATACACGTCAAATTGTATCTGTGGGCATATGCGGTGTCCAAATTTACTGTGGGCACATAATATTTCGACATTCTCTCTTCTTGTTTATAATAATCATACTTATTCAAGTATTTAAGAATTGGGACTTCCGGGAGCACTACATCATAATTAGAGAAGTAGTATTCAAAATGTGCTTTACCATAAAACATGCTAAGTAATACACTACAAGTGATACCATATGTCCGGGGCAAGTGATGATATCTAATGCCCTCTTCGACAGATGCTTGCAATGGCATACACACATAGCAATCCTTTGCACCCATGGTGTCCACGTATTCATACAGCAACCTTGCATACGCATTTAACGTAAAATCACCTTTGGAGAGATCTACATGTAATAGGCGACTGGTTTCTTCTATCATGACCCTATCGGACTCCGATGCACCCTCTCTTGTGTCTGAAATGGAAGGTGTAGATGTCCCTCGCACACCCTCCTCTATTGTAGTGTTGGACTCAACTATGTATGTAATGACTACTATGGTGATGACTACAATCACCCCTACTATAAGTGTACCTATCATGCATTTCTGCCTATGGTTCGAATTTCCAGACTCCATGTTGAATCAGATCTCTGACAATGTGCAGCAACTGGATCAGCAAAAGTCTTTTCTTCTCACGTAATGATTCTGTGCACAAAGTTCTTACTCAATATCCTTGGGGCCCTGGAAATCTTCGGTACTCAGTTCATCAATGATTATTACAGTTCATCAACAGCCATCCCTAGAACTCTTTCTTCTTCTACTGGAAAATCCCTAAATTTATTCTTCTTCCACTCAGACCTAAGTTATCTTCTTTCAGAGCAAAGTTCATATATTATTTTTTTTCTTTTTTATTTCTGTATACAGTTCAGTTTTCATCATGAATCAGATCAGTGCAGAGTGCATCAATAACGAGCTGTAAGATCTCCATACGAAAAGCTGCCAATTCTTGAGCTGAAGGTTGATGGCCAAACGTTGGAAACGAGTTGGTTCAAGATCAGAACTCGAAACCCGCTCAGCCTCGGAGGGTCCGGTACGATCAGTGTCAAGAGCCCGAGAGCCTCGACTCCAGGGACCAACAGCTCAATGTAAATAATCAATGTTGTTTCCCGACGTCTCACTCTTCAGGGCCTCAGCCTCCCGGACCTCCCTGTTCCCTGCATCTGTGACCAGGTACGTCCACTCTGGAGCAGCGTACTTCCGGCACGGCAGTCTCTCTCTCCTTGATCTCCTCAAGCTTTCTCGACTTGGTTCTGTGTCACTTTGCTCAGATTCAGACATTTCAGAAATTGGAGCGGGATCTCTTTCTGATACAAGCCGTAAATTCAGTCTTTCTTTTCTCGCTGGCCACGTCTCGCCTCCAGCCCTTGTTTTCCGCCTCACCACTCGAGTTCTGGAACTTTGCGGGTGTGGGAGGTGTGGATCCAGTTCGGTAAGCCTCCACACTTCACGGTAGTGCTTGTGACCAGAATCACTTGATACGGACCTCGCCACCACAAGCTCATCAGCACCAAGCGCAGTGCATCCGGCCAATTCAAAGTCGTCGACGAGCCAACCTTTGCCACTCTCATCTTGATAGTCCCATTAATTTGCTCCACCAGGCCAGATGCCTCCGGCCTGTAGCTACAGTGCAGTCTCTGATCAACTTGTAAAGTGGCACACAACAACTTCATAATCTCACTATGAAAGTGAGTTCCTCTGTCCGATTCCAATGAGGTTTGAAATCTGAACCATGGGTTAAACTCTCTAAGCAATAGTTTTGCCACTGTAAGACTGTCACACCACCTGGTTGGGTACGCCTCGACCCATCGTGAAAAGACACACACCAACACCAAAACATACCTCAGCCCATTGCACCTGGGCATCTCGATAAGGTCCAACTGTATTCTGTTAAAAGGACCTCCCGATCTCCCAATGTGACTCAAAGCAACCACAGTTTTCTTTCCTGCATTAATTTGTTGACACGTAACACACCTATGACACACTGCCTCAGCGTATGCGTGAAACCTTGGATTGAACCATGTCTGTTGGAACACCCTCACCATAGCATCTCTCCCAAGGTGAACCGCTCCATGAATATGTCTCGCCATAGGGCTCAACAAACAGTTTGGTAACACTGCCCTTTCATCTGTTGAGACTCAAATGCCATCACCTTTCCTCTCACAACCCACTCTAATCCATGCTGCCTCCTCTTCCTCGGAAACCTCCTCTTGCAGACGTTTATCCTCATCCCATGTGTCAGCTACGGCTAACATCATGCTGAGCTCGGTCTTTTCTATGCTCTCTCCTATATACTCTCCATTGAAAACACAAGCATGTATGGCACAAAAATGAGCCACTTCATCAGCATAGCGGTTTCCCTTTGTTACAAAGTCTTCCCCCCTCCCATGTGCTGCACATTTTGCCACCGCCACTTCCTTGTGCTTCTGCAAAGCCTCTAACAGTTGTCGCACATATTCTCCGTTCCTGATAGGAGATCCTGATGACGTTAAGAACCCCCTCTGTGACCACAACTGCCCAAAGCCATGAACAACTCCAAATCCATACTGACTGAGGGTGAAGATAGTCACTCGGACCTGGTCAGAGATAAGACATGCATGTATCAGTGCAATGATTTCAGCCACTTGTGCGGAATGTACTCCTTGTAAACAAGCAGCTTCCACAACTCCAGAAATAGTACAAACAGCAAAAGCTGCTCTCAAACGACCCTCATTGTCTCTTAAGCACGAACCATCAACAAAAAGGATCAGATCTGATTCAGGTAAAGGTTCGTCGACAATGTTGGGCCTTGGTTTGGTACAAAGTTCAGTCACATCCAGGCAGTCGTGTTCCTGACAATCTTCCCCTTCAATGTGTGGAAATGGCATCGGCGTAGCAGGATTCAGCATAGAACACCTGTTCAAGGAGACATTTTCAGACACCAGTATAACTTGCTCATACTTAGTGTGCCTGTTATTTGTCAAATGTTGCGTTTTGGTTCTCGTCATCAGGAGCTCGACTGAGTGTGGAACATAGACAGTAAGAGGGTTACCCATTACAATGCTTTCACATCTTTCAATGCACACATGTTGCAGCTACGGATCTGAGCCATCCGGGCAACGCAGAAGCTACCGGGTCTAGGGTAGCTGAAAAATAAGCCACTGGTCTACGAGCACCCCCATGTGTCTGAGTAAGTACCGCTAGTGCGCAACCCTCTCTCTTATGGCAAAAGAGCGAAAACGCTTTATTGTAGTCAGGCATTCCTAGCGCCGGAGCGCGGCACAAGCTCTCTCTTAGCTACAGGAAGGCAACCAAACAGTCGTTATCCCATGGTACCAGATCACTTACACCCTTACGTGTCAACCTTCACAAAGGTTTTGCCTTGAGGGAAAAATTGGGAATCCACTGTCGACTGTAGCCAACCATTCCCAAAACCATTCGGACTTCCTTTTGCGTCTTAGGAGTACCCATTTGTAAGATCACCTCAATGTGATCTGGTGGCACCTTTCTCTTTCCCTTCTCAATCTGATGACCCAGATACTGTACCTCAGGCAAACAGTACTGAAGTTTGTGCAGAGACACCTTGTGTCCATTCTCTGCCAGATGATTCAGCAAAGCCACTGTATCTATCCTACATTCATCCTCCGTTTCCAAGGCAACCAGAAGATCGTCTATGTACTGAACGAGGACTGAATTCTGTGTTAGTACCAGACTCTCAAGATTCTTTTTCATAATCTGATTGAAGATGGACGGACTTTCCGTATACCCTTGTGGGATTCGACACCACGTTAACACACGGTTTTCTAGTCGGAAAGCAAATAAAAATTGGCTTTACTCATGGAGAGGTTTTGAAAAGAACACCGGGGATAGGTCGATGACCGTATACCATTCTGCTTCACAAGGTATTTGTGACAAAAATTACGTCTGGATTCAGTAGCACAGGACAACATGGAATCACAATCTCATTAACCCTTCAGAGGTACTGGACAATTCTATATTTACCGCTGGGTTTCTGCAACCCCATAATAGGTGAATTACAGGGGCTCCCTCTTATCTCCTTCAGAATGCCTTGTGAAATCATGGACTCAATTACAGGTCTTATTCCGGCCACAGTCTCCGGAGTCAATTTATACTGTGGTGTCCTTGGAAATTCAGCATTTGGCTTAACCTGTACTTTAATTGGTTTGACTTCTCGGATCAAACCTATTTCTTCCCCAGTAAAGTCCCACACCACAGGAGAGACCGAATCCCTCAAATCGAATGGTAACTCTTCCATAGTTAGGACATTGAACGCCTCTGCACACAAGTTCTGACTCACCAATTTGAAGACAGCATCGTCGTCATATGTCTGTAACTCTACCCCCTTCAGAGTACAGTAGATGGTGCGGTGTAGCTTGCACAAAAGGTCACGTCCTAATAGACAAACTGGACTGGAGTCGCACACCACGAACTGGTGTCGATCCTGGAATGTTCCTATTCTCACAGGTAATTCATCTGTCAGTGGATTGGTAATTTTCTGATTAGTAACTCCTATGACTTGGATCGACTGTCCCGAGAGGGGTGGGTTGGGAACCACTGCTGATCTTACAGTAGAGTGGGCAGCACCGGTATCAATCAAGAATGTAATGGGATGACCGTTAACATCTGCCTCCACAAACGGTCCACTCTGGTCTACATTTAAGACCACCCGAGAGTACAATTTTCCTCCTCCCTCGGACACTGTCTTTGCAATGGGTCCGAATCAAAATCATCTGATGTTTCAATGAAAGGCATCTGTTGGTACACATGATTGCCTTGGGGAACTCTCGGAGGTTGAGGTACCTGCACTGATTGGTCTAGAGCTCCCCCATACATGGACGTAGGTCTAGTCGCAAGGTTCAAACCATCAGACACTTGCACATTTTCCTCATATTGTATCTGATTAGCTGGGTTTAGACGACAATCGCGCTTCCAATGCCCGATCTTGTGGCAATAATGACAGGCAGTATTCCTCCTCAGGTTAACCCACTCCAGTCCTGTCTCAGGATCTATTCCTCTTCCTCTCCCTTGTCCTAGAGGAGCTGACACATTTGGGTTCACCCCTCGACCGCTCCCCTGTCTCCGACCCGTTGTACCTCCATTTCCCTGTAGTGTGTCTGGCCTCTCTGCATTCCTCAACTGTGCCATCATCAACTTATCCTTCATTTTTTTATGTTTAGACTCTATTTCATCGCTACAGTACTTAGCATAACGCAGAATCTCATTCACACAGACTTGTTCTGCCAACAGATCAAATGTTGCTGGATTATTAACCCCTTCGGTGCTCATGACGGAATGGTTCCGTCATGAGCACCGGTGCTCCTGTGCTCATGACGGAACCATTACGTCATGAGGACAGGGGCATGAAACCCCTCTGCTGTAAACAGCAGAGGGATTTCCATTTTTTTTTGGGGCCTCGGGAGGTGGGGAAGAGCTTCCCCAACCTCCCGAGGCCAATCCCTGGTTTTCAAAGTAATGACGATCGTGCGCATGGCGCGCTGTCGTCATTACATTGAAAACGAAACTGAAACTTAGTTTCAGTGTTTCAGTGCTCGTGGGGCTATCTCAGCCCCCCGAACACCGAAACACTTGGGAGAGGTATCGTTGGAAAGGGAGAATCTCCCTTTCCAATGGTACCCTTCCTAGTGGATCCCTGCTTGGGGATCACCCCAGGAGGGTGATCCCCAAGCAGGGATCCACCCACTAGCACCAGGGAGGGGAGCGGCCCCTTGGGCAAGGGCCTTTGCTCCCCCCATGGTGTTTTGGGCACACCAGTCTTTCTGCCCCGGGGCAGAAAGCCCACTTGCGCCAGGGATTTTTTCCCCAAAAATTTACTTAGGGTGGGGGCTGCCCAAAACGGGCATGCCAATGCCCCCACCCACCTCACCAAAATTACAGCCTTTCTGCCCCCCCTGGGGGGCAGATGGGGCAGTAGACCCCAATCTGCCCCCCCGGGGGGGGGCATAAAGCCCACTAGACGCCAGGGATTTATTTTGGGCAAATGAAATTAGGGTGGGGCTGCCCAAAATGGGCATGCCAATGCCCCCACCCCCCCCAAAACATTTTTACAGTCTTTCTGCCCCCCGGAGGGGCAGAAAGCCCACTAGTGCCAGGGATTTTTATTCTGCAATTTTACTTATGGTGGGGGCTGCCCAAAACGGGCATGCCAATGCCCCCACCCCCATCCCACCAAAATTACAGCCTTTCTGCCCCCCCTGGGGGGCAGATGGGGGCAGTAGCCCCCAATCTGCCCCACCAGGGGGGGGCAAAAAGCCCACTAGGCGCCAGGGATTTATTTTGGGCAATTGAAATTAGGGTGGGGGCTGCCCAAAATGGGCATGTCAATGCCCCCAACCCCCCCCAAAAATTACAGTCTTTCTCCCCCCCCTGGGGGGCAGTAGCCCCCAATCTGCCCCCTCGGGGGGCAGAAAGCCCACTAGACGCCAGGGATTTTTTGGGGGAAATTTTGCTAAGGGTGGGGGCTGCCAAAAAGAGGCATGCCAATGCCCCCCACCAAAATTACAGCATTTCTGCCCCCCCGGGGGGACAAAAAGCCCACTAGACGCCAGGGATTTATTTTGGGGAATTGAAATTAGGGTGGGGGCTGCCCAAAACGGGCATGTCAATGCCCCCCCCAAAAAAAATTACAGTCTTTCTGCCCCCCCAGGGGCAGAAAGCCCACTAGAAACCAGGGATTTTTTTTTGTATTCATGTAGAGGTGGGGGCTGCCTAAAATGGGCATGACAATATCCCCCCCAGAGAAATTCCAGTCTTTCTGCCCCCCCGGGGGGGCAGATGGGGGCAGTGGCCCCTGATCTGCCCCCCAGGGGGGCAGAAAGCCCACTAGGTGCCAGCGATTACGCTGGCTTTTTTTATGCGTGGGGGTTAGGGCTGCCCAGAATGGGCATACCAATGCCCCCACCCCATAAAAAAATAGCCACAGTCTTTCTGCCCCCCTTGGGGCCATATCGGGGCAAACTCCCCCCCGATTCCCCCCCAGGGCGGCAGAAAGCCCACAAGGCACAGACTTATTTTTTGCAATGTGCCTACCTGTGGATTTTGGGCCCTAGCGCAGCCGGAACATAGGGAAACCTAGCAAACCTGTACATTTTGAAAACTAGACACCATGGGGAATCCAGGATGGGGTGACTTGTCTGGCTCTCACCAGGTTCTGTTACCCAGAATCCCTTGCAAACCTCAAACTTAGTTAAAAAAAAACAAATTTTCCTCACATTTCTGTGATGGAAAGTTTTGGGATCTGCGTGGATCCACAAAATTCAACCCACCCCGCATTCCCCAAAGCCTTCCAAGAAAAATGGTACCTCACTTGTGTGGGTAGGCCTTGTGCCCGCGACAGGAAACGGCCCAAAACGCAACGTGGACACAACACATTTTCACAGTGAAAACTGACCCTTTTTTTGCAAAGTGCCTAGCTGTAGATTTTGAACCCTAGCTCTGCCGGCACCTAGGGAAACCTAGCAAACCTATACATTTTTGAAAACTAGACACGCATGGGAATCCAGGATGGGCTGACTTGTCTGGCTCTCACCAGGTTTTGTTACCCAGAATCCCTTGCAAACCTCACAATTTGTCCAAAAAAAACCATTTTCCTCACATTTCTATGGTGGAAAGTTCTGGAATCTGTGTGGATCCACAAAATTCCACCCAGCCCGCATTTCCCAAAGTCTTCCGAGAAAAATGGTACCTCACTTGTGTGGGTGGGTCAAGTACCCGCGACAGGCAAGGGCCCAAAATCTATTGAGGCGACTTCAAAATTACCTATCACAAAACAACCTGGTTTTGCAAGGGGGGGTCCCATGAGTTTTTGGCCCCGGGCTCGGCGGCCATCTAGGGAAACCTACCAAACCCACATATTTCAGAAAACTAGACACCCTGGGGAGTCCAGCAAGGTATGGCTTGCGTGGGTCCCCCAACATTTCCCTACCGAGAATCCCCTGCAAACCTCAAATTTAGCTGAAAAAAATCACTTTTTTCTCAAATTTCTGTGTGGGAAAGTTCTGGAATCTGCGTGTATCCACAAATTTCCTTCTACACAGCATTCCCCCAGGTCTCCTGATAAAAATGGTACCTCACTCGCGTGGGTGGGTCAAGTACCCGCGACAGGCAAGGGCCCAAAACCTATTGAGGCGACATCAAAATTACCTATCACAAAACAACCTGGTTTTGCAAGGGGGGGGTCCCATGAGTTTTTGGCCCCGAGCTCAGCGGCCACCTAGGGAAAGCTACCAAACCCACACATTTCTGAAAACTAGAGACCCGGGGGAGTCCAGGAAGGTATGGCTTGCGTGGATCCCCCAACGTTTCTCTACCCAGAATCCCCTGCAAACCTCAAATTTTGATTAAAAAATCACTTTTTTCTCAAATTTCTGTGTGGGTAAGTTTTGGAATCTACGTGGATCCACAAATTTCCTACCACCCAGCATTTCCCCAGGTCTCCCGATGAAAATGGTACCTCACTCGCGTGGGTGGTTCAAGTACCCAGGACAGGCAAGGGCACCAAACGTATTGAGGAGACATCAAAATGGCCTATCACAAAACAACCTGGTTTTGCAAGGGGGGTCACCTGGGTTTTTGGCCCCGGGCTCGGCGGCCTTCTTGGGAAACCTACCAAACCCACACATTTCTGAAAACTAGACACGCGGGGGAGTCCAGCGAGGTATGGCTTGCGTGGGTCCCCCAACGTTTTACTACCCAGAATGCCCTGCAAACCTCAAATTTAGCTGAAAAAATCACTTTTTTCTCAAATTTTTGTGTGGGCAAGTTCTGGAATCTACGTGGATCCACAAATTTCATACCACCCAGCGTTCCCGCAAGTCTCCCGATACAAATGATACATCACTCGTGTGGGTGGGTCAAGTACCCACGACAGGCAAGGGCCAAAACCTATTGAGGAGACATCAAAATGACCTACCACAAAACAACCTGGTTTTGCAAGGGGGGTCACCTGGGTTTTTGGCCCCAGGCTCGGCGGCCTTCTTGGGAAACCTACCAAACCCACACATTTCTGAAAACTAGACACCCGTGGGAGTCCAGCGAGGTATGGCTTGCGTGGATCCCCCAACGTTTTCCTACCCAGAATGCCCTGCAAACCTAAAATTTAGCTGAAAAAAACACATTTTCCACATATTTTTGGGTGGAATCACCATGCCTGCACAAATGTCCTACCCCACAGCGTTCCCCTCAGTCTCCCGAGTAAAATGATACCTCACTTGTGTGGGTGGGGCAAAGGCCTGTGACTGGGAAGAGCCCAAAACATAGGGGATAAGGGTATAGCACAGAGAATTCTAAGCGCTACATTTTTTTAAAAATACGTTTTTAGCCAATTCTGCATTTGACACCCACACAAGTGAGGTATCATTTTACTCGGGACACTAAGGAGAACGCTGTGGGGTAGGACATTTGTGCCGCCACGGTGATTCCACACAAAAAGATGTGGAAAATGTGTTTTTTTCAGCTAAATTTGAGGTTTGCCGGGGATTCTGGGTAGGGAAACGTTGGGGGATCCACGCAAGCCATACCTCATTGGACTCCCCAGGGTGTCTAGTTTTCAGAAATGTATGGGTTTGGTAGGTTTCGCTAGATGGCGGCGAGCCCGGGGCCAAAACCCCAGGTGCCCCCCCAAAACCAGGTAGTTTTGTTATAGGTAATTTTGAAGTCTCCACAGTACGATTTGGGCCATTTCCTGTTGCAGCCACTATGCCTACCCACACAAGTGAGGTACCATTTTTATCAGGAGACCTGGGGAACGCTGGGTGGTAGGAAATTTGTGTCAGCCCAGTGATCCTACAACTTTCCCACACAGAAATGTGAGAAAAAATAGATTTTTCAACAAAATTTGAGGTTTGCAGGGGATTCTGGATAGGGAAATGTTGGGGGACCCACGCAAGCCATACCTTGCTGGACTCCCCCGGGTGTCTAGTTTTCAGAAATGTGTGGGTTTGGTAGGTTTCCCTAGGTGGCCGCCGAGCCCGGCGCCAAAAACTCATGGGACCCCCTTGCAAAACCAGGTTGTTTAGTAATAGATAACTTTGATGTCGCCTCAATAGGTTTTGGGCCCTTGCCTGTCACGGGTACTTGACCCACCCACACAAGTGAGGTACCATTTTTCTCGGAAGACCTGGGGGAATGCTGTGTAGAAGGAAATTTGTGGATCCACGCAGATTCCAGAACTTTCCACCACAGAAATGTGAGGAAAATGTATTTTTTTTTACAAATTTTGAGGTTTGCAAGGGATTCTGGGTAGCAGAACCTGGTGAGAGCCAGACAAGTCACCCCATCCTGGATTCCCCTCGGTGTCTAGTTTTCAAAAATGTATAGGTTTGCTAGGTTTCCCTAGGTGCCGGCAGAGCTAGGGTTCAAAATCTCCAGCTTGGCACTTTGCAAAAAAAGGGTCCGTTTTCACCGTGAAAATGTGTTGTGTCCACGTTGCGTTTTGGGCCGTTTCCTGTCACGGGCACTAGGCCTACCCACACAAGCGAGGTACCATTTTTTTTGGAAGACTTTGGAGAATGCGGGGTGGGTGGAATTTTGTGGATCCACGCAGATTCCAGAACTTTCCACCACAGAAATATGAGGAAAATGTGTTTCTTTGGACACATTTTGAGGTTTGCAAGGGATTCTGGGTAACAGAACCTAGTGAGAGCCAGACAAGTCACCCCATCCTGGATTCCCCTGGGTGTCTAGTTTTCAAAAATGTATAGGTTTGCTAGGTTTCCCTAGGTGCCGGCAGAGAGTAGGGTTCAAAATCTACAGCTAGGCACTTTGCAAAATAGTTTCAGTTTTCACTGTAAAATGTGGTGTGTCCACGTTGCGTTTTGGGCCGTTTCCTGTCGCGTGCACTATGCCTACCCACACAAGTGAGGTACCATTTTTCTCAGAAGACTTTGGGGAATGTGGGGTGGGTGTAATTTTGTGGCTCCACGCAGATTCCAGAACTTTCCACCACAGAAATGTGAGGAAAATGGGTTTCTTTTGACAAATGTTGAGGTTTGCAAGGGATTCTGGGTAACAGAACCTGGTGAGAGCCAGTCAAGTCACCCCATCCTGGGTTCCCCTGGGTGTCTCGTTTTCAAAAATGTATATGTTTGCTAGGTTTCCCTAGGTGCCGGCAGAGCTAGACTTCAAAATCTACAGCTAGGCACTTTGCAAAAAAAGGGTCCGTTTTCACTGTGAAATTGTGGTGTGTCCACGTTGCGTTTTGGGCTGTTTCCTGTCGCCGGCACTAGGCCTACCCACACAACTGAGGTACCATTTTTCTAGGAAGACTTTGGGGAACGCGGGGTGGGTGGAATTTTGTGGATCTACGCAGATTTCAGAACTTTCCACCACAGAAATGTGAGGAAAATGTGTTTTTTGGGACAAATGTTTAGGTTTGCAAGGGATTCTGGGTAACAGAACCTGGTGAGAGCCAGTCAAGTCACCCCATCCTGGATTCCCCTGGGTGTCTAGTTTTAAAAAATGTATAGGTTTGCTAGGTTTCCCTAGGTGCTGGCAGAGTTAGGGTTCAAAATCTAGAGCTAGGCACTTTGCAAAAAAAGGGTCAGTTTTCACTGTGAAAATGTGGTGTGTCCACGTTGCGTTTTGGGCCGTTTCCTGTTGCGGGCCCTAGGCCTACCCACACAAGTGAGGTACCCTTTTTCTCGTAAGGCGTTGGGTAACGCGGGGTGGGTGGAATTTTGTGGATCCACGCATATTTCAGAAATTTCCACCACAGAAATGTGAGGAAAATGTGGTTTTTTAGACAAATTTTTAGGTTTGCAACGGATTCTGGGTAACAGAACCTGGTGAGAGCCAGTCAAGTCACCCCATCCTGGATTCCCCTGGGTGTCTAGTTTTCAAAAATGTATAGGTTTGCTAGGTTTCCCTTGGTGCTGGCAGAGGTAGGGTTCAAAATCTACAGCTAGGCACTTTGCAAAAAAAGGGTCCGTTTTCACCATGAAAATGTGTTGTGTCCACGTTGCATTTTGGGCCGTTTCCTGTCACGGGCACTAGGCCTACCCACACAAGTGAGGTACCATTTTTCTTGGAAGACTTTGGAGAATGCGGGGTGGGTGGAATTTTGTGGATCCACGCAGATTCCAGAACTTTCCACCACAGAAATGTGAGGAAAATGTGTTTTTTTGGACAAATTTTGAGGTTTGCTAGGGATTCTGGGTAACAGAACCTAGTGAGAGCCAGACAAGTCACCCCATCCTGGATTCCCCTGGGTGTCTAGTTTTCAAAAATGTATAGGTTTGCTAGGTTTCCCTAGGTGCCGGCAGAGGTAGGGTTCAAAATCTACAGCTAGGCACTTTGCAAAATAGTTTCAGTTTTCACTGTAAAATGTGGTGTGTCCACGTTGCGTTTTGGGCCGTTTCCTGTCGCGTGCACTATGCCTACCCACACAAGTGAGGTACCATTTTTCTCAGAAGACTTTGGGGAATGTGGGGTGGGTGTAATTTTGTGGCTCCACGCAGATTCCAGAACTTTCCACCACAGAAATGTGAGGAAAATGGGTTTCTTTTGACAAATGTTGAGGTTTGCAAGGGATTCTGGGTAACAGAACCTGGTGAGAGCCAGTCAAGTCACCCCATCCTGGGTTCCCCTGGGTGTCTCGTTTTCAAAAATGTATATGTTTGCTAGGTTTCCCTAGGTGCCGGCAGAGCTAGACTTCAAAATCTACAGCTAGGCACTTTGCAAAAAAAGGGTCCGTTTTCACTGTGAAATTGTGGTGTGTCCACGTTGCGTTTTGGGCTGTTTCCTGTCGCCGGCACTAGGCCTACCCACACAAGTGAGGTACCATTTTTCTAGGAAGACTTTGGGGAACGCGGTGTGGGTGGAATTTTGTGGATCTATGCAGATTCCAGAACTTTCCACCACAGAAATGTGAGGAAAATGTGTTTTTTGGGACAAATGTTTAGGTTTGCAAGGGATTCTGGGTAACAGAACCTGGTGAAAGCCAGTCAAGTCACCCCAACCTGGATTCCCCTGGGTGTCTAGTTTTAAAAAATGTATAGGTTTGCTAGGTTTCCCTAGGTGCTGGCAGAGTTAGGGTTCAAAATCTAGAGCTAGGTACTTTGCAAAAAAAGGGTCCGTTTTCACTGTGAAAATGTGGTGTGTCCACGTTGCGTTTTGGGCCGTTTCCTGTTGCGGGCCCTAGGACTACCCACACAAGTGAGGTACCCTTTTTCTCGTAAGGCGTTGGGTAACGCGGGGTGGGTGGAATTTTGTGGATCCACGCATATTTTAGAAATTTCCACCACAGAAATGTGAGGAAAATGTGGTTTTTTAGACAAATTTTTAGGTTTGCAACGGATTCTGGGTAACAGAACCTGGTGAGAGCCAGTCAAGTCACCCCATCCTGGATTCCCCTGGGTGTCTAGTTTTCAAAAATGTATAGGTTTGCTAGGTTTCCCTTGGTGCCGGCAGAGGTAGGGTTCAAAATCTACAGCTAGGCACTTTGCAAAAAAAGGGTCCGTTTTCACCGTGAAAATGTGTTGTGTCCACGTTGCATTTTGGGCCGTTTCCTGTCACGGGCACTAGGCCTACCCACACAAGTGAGGTACCATCTTTCTTGGAAGACTTTGGAGAATGCGGGGTGGGTGGAATTTTGTGGATCCACGCAGATTCCAGAACTTTCACCCACAGAAATGTGAGGAAAATGTGTTTCTTTTGACAAATTTTGAGGTTTGCAAGGGATTCTGGGTAACAGAATCTGGTGAGAGCCAGTCAAGTCACCCCATCCTGGGTTCCCCTGGGTGTCTAGTTTTCAAAAATGTATATGTTTGCTAGGTTTCCTTAGGTGCCGGCAGAGCTAGAGTTCAAAATCTACAGCTAGGAACTTTGCAAAAAAAGGGTCCGTTTTCACTGTGAAAATGTGGTGTGTCCACGTTGCGTTTTGGGCCGTTTCCTGTCGCCGGCACTAGGCCTACCCACACAAGTGAGGTACCATTTTTCTCAGAAGACTTTGGGGAACGGGGGGTGGGTGGAATTTTGTGGATCTATGCAGATTCCAGAACTTTCCACCACAGAAGTATGAGGAAAATGGTTTTTTTTGGACAAAGTTTTAGGTTTGCAAGGGATTCTGGGTAACAGAACCTGGTGAGAGCCAGTCAAGTCACCCCATCCTGGATTCCCCTGGGTGTCTAGTTTTAAAACATGTATAGGTTTGCTAGGTTTCCCTAGGTGCTGGCAGAGTTAGTGTTCAAAATCTAGAGCTAGGCACTTTGCAAAAAAAGGGTCCGTTTTCACTGTGAAAATGTGGTGTGTCCACGTTGCGTTTTGAGCCGTTTCCTGTCGCGGGCACTAGGCCTATCCACACAAGTGAGGTACCATTTTTATCGGGAGACTTAGGGTAACACAGAATTGTAGAGCAACTGTTATTACCTATTGACTTTTGATGCATTTCTGCCTTCCAAATGAAAGACAATGTGTAAAAAAGAAGTCATTTTGAAAAATGACCTATAATTCTCGTGCTAGTATGGGTACTCACAATTTCGGAAATGTGCAAATATCTACTGTTTGTAGACTCTATATTTTGTTCCAATTTCAGAAATACATAGGTGTCTTTCCTACCGATTTTTCCATGTATATATTTTCCCAAATTAATTGCTATATACCCGTACATAATAAAAAACCATTGCAAGACGCTGCTCAGTTATTGGCTCTGGGTTCGTCGGGTTCTTGGTGAACCTACAAGTCCTATATATCCCCACAACCAGAAAGGTCCAGCGGATGTAACGGTATATTGCTTTCAAACAGCATAATTAGAAGAAGTTACAGGTGAAAACGTTGACACAAATGGCTGTTTTTTTCAACTAATTTTCAATTGTTCCTATATTCAACGGTTAGTTTCTATAAAGAAACCTTGAAAGATCTACACAAATGACCCCTTGCTGAATTCAGAATTTTGTCTACGTTTCTAAAATGTATAGCTTTCCAGGATCCATTATTGCTTTCATACCCATTTGTACCATTAACTGGAAAGAGGTTGAAAGCACAAAAAATAGCACAAATAGGCTATGTCCCAGAAAAATGCCAAAACTGTGTAAAAAATGTTAGTTTTCTGACAAAAGTCTGCTTGTCCCTAAAGCTGGGAAGATGGTGATTTCAGCACCACAACCCCTTTTTTGATACCATTTGCAGGGAAAAAACCAGACGCTTTCATCTGTAGCCCTTTTTTCCCATTTTTCCCCCAAAAAAACAAAATTTACCTGTATTTTGGTTAATTTCGGAGTCCCCTCCAGGGTAATCCACAAACCCTGGGTACCTTTAGAATCCCCATGATGTTGGAAAAAAAGGACGCAAATTTGGCGTGGATACCTTATGTGGTCAAAAAGTTACAGGGGCCTAAGCGCGAACTACCCCAAATAGCCAAAAAAAGGCTTAGCACAGGGGGGGAAAAGGCCTAGCAGCGAAGGGGTTAAACTAATCTCAGACCTTAATCCCAACACAAATTTTGAAACAAACATTCCTAGTTCGATCAATCTTAAGCCAATCAATGCTACGTGGGGAAACTTTAGAATGGATCCATGTAATCACCTGTTTGTATTTTTTCATCACCTCAGGCGAAGGGCCATGGGTTACAAGATCTCATTCTGGTTCTACAGTGGGCCACTCAATTGCAATTTTGCATGCCGTCCAGAGATCGCCTGGGACCACAAGTATCAAACAAGGTGTTCAAATCTACCCACAATACCTTCGAAATGTTTACAAAACGGTCAACTTGCTTATACCATTCGGCAGGCTTTTCCCTCAGTCGAGGGAAATCATTTGTGAAAGAGGCCAAATCACCTCTGCTCCAGGGCACATGCACATACCCTCCGTTTGGCACCTCTCGCAATGGGTAATTTCCTACTCTCTCTGTTCCCCCTCCGGGAGGCAGTGTCTCCTATCCCTTTCTTGGCACTCTTTTTCTTGGACCACCTCTCTTCCCGTCTATCCAACTCTTTCTATGCGCGCATTCCTATAACTAATTCTCGAATGTGGGCTTTCAACCCTACTATTCTCTTCTCTTCCAATTCCTGATCAGTGTAATTTATCCTGTGGCTTCCCTGTAACATTTTAGTTTTTGTCAAATCCACATCGTACTTCCGTGCCAATTGAACTAATGTCTTGTGAGCTCGCTTTGCCTTCCGAGTAACATCCTTTGCCACAAATAGCTCATCTTGATCGTAAAAATCCATCCTTTCCAACGGCAAGTTCCCATCAATTACCTCATCTACTTCTGCCGTCAATTTCAATACATCTAGCAATTTTGCCTTCATTGTAACCTTAAGTGTTCCCTGATTTGTCACATTACATTGTCCTTTCCTCTCACAACTCTGACTTTTCCAGCGATTCTCCGTCCCTTCAGTTTGCGTGGTGGGCCAGGCTTCCCTCTCACACTCCGACTCTTCCACCGACTTTCCGACCCTACACTCTGGAAACCAGGTTGTGTTCCAAGCACCTATTGCCTCGTTCCCACCTCTGGTGTCCTTCCCATAGTTCCCCTCACTGGGGGGACCCACATTCTTATTTCTGACCTAGAGCTTGCCACTGTACCCGACCTTCTCATTTCAGACCCGATGCACACCCTTGAAGGGTCTGCCATTGCTGGCAGTGGAGTACTAGCTTCCATGGGTACCAAGGATACACCCGTTCCTCCCATTGTGATACTCCCTCCGGGTATAGTTTCTTCTCCCAATCCAGTCTGTTGCTGACCCCCGCTTTCCCCTACATTCGAATTATATACCGAGACCACAGGTCCAATGGTAACCGGTACCGTAAGGGCTTCTGGTAACCTTATGGCACTGTCATCTCCTCTCATCTCAGTATATCCAACTACTGGCCTTCCTGCCCCTTCTGGTCCCGCCGAGATCTTTCCCACTACTCTTGCATTAGGACCTATCGGCAGGGCCGTTTCTAGGTGTTTTGCCGCCCTAGGCGAGAATGGAAAAATGCCGCCCCCTCCCTTTTACTAACATCACTCTCTCCCCCTCTCATCCAGGCTAGAAGCCTCAATCATTTCCTGCTTTGATAGAGTTTCTATTACGCTCTTTTGGGTCTTTTTGAAGCATTGCACTAACATATTGGTGTTGGTTGGCACACAGCGATGTGGTAAATTACTCTAGCTTGCTCTCACATTCCCTCAAAGGTGAAAAGGTAAAATCTGTTACTTGGCGGGATACCACATTCTTTGGAAATCCAACCATGAAGATGAGTGCAAGAGGGCCCTCGCCATTATCTCAGAGGCACCACCTGGAGTACATATTGGCATGGTCCACCACACCTTAGACACACTTATGGCCTGTGTCCATCATCTCACATGGGACACCAATCATTGGTAGAGGCACTGAAGGAGCCTTGGAATGGCCTCTAGTCTTGCCACTCACTTTAGATGTTGGGTATGGTGGTCATACCTGGCTAGTAGAACAATAGATCTAACCTGTCCTTTGTCTGTTTGGCTGAAAGTAACTTATGAGCCAGAAGCAAGATAACGTTTCTGTGTGCCTCTAGAGCTATCAGAACAGGTACTTGCACCTGTTCTGGTTCTATAGGTTTGCTGTACGATAGACCTTCCTCCCAGAGCAAGCTTTGACTGCTAACCACCCCAGTGGCAACTTGTTCTTTGACCACCATGCATAGGCCCTGTGGAGTAGGACACTCTTCCTGTGCTTGTTTGAACTTCCACCTGTAGCTCTGACAATGACCCTGAGTCCAATACAAGAGTGACCCCAGGGGCCTCAATGTCTGGACTAGAGGCAGCGGGCACCATAACAATATATTCTCAGACCCTGCCCTGGTTTGCACTACAATACACTCTCTAGATCCTTCACCTCCAGGTGTGGAGACAACCTCAGCCTAAAGCTGAAATGCTGCCTGTGATCTCGACAGCAATGTTGTCCAGGGAATGCAGGCTTCTGGCCAATGGCCGAGACCAGACACACAACACTACAGCTGCCTGGACGAAGATCGGATCACCAAGAACAGAGTTAAGTAAAGTTAGTTTTGCCACCCCCACCCGAGTATCTGTAAGAGTGCTAGATTAGTGCCCTTCAATTTCTGGTACTGTGCAGTACGTTTAAAATCTTCTGTGTATTTCTCGTTGCTGAAATTAGTGCATTTTCTGATATTTATGTGCTTTCCTCATCTTTATGTTGCTTGCCAGAAAGTGTCACTCATAGTACATGAAATCAAATGTCACTCATAATTACACTGAAATTATGCAAATGTCACACATAGCATTCTGAAACCTTGGCAGCTATGGTTTTAGTGCCTGGAATGAGCCGGCCCTGCAGGCACTTCAAACCCCCTTGGCTCCAGACACGACCACTCAACTTACTGCTTGCTTACTTTACCTAATACTTAGCCTGGGCCAGGTTATAACTAACTGACCAGGCCTTTAGCCCCCTATATTTTTACATCTACCTGCCTGCCGCAGCCGACCCGGATCCCACCCTGGCCTCCCCGGTACCTGATAGGCCTGCAGGCCGCAGCGGGAACTCTCTCTCTCTCTGCCTCTTGCCGGCCGCGCGCGCGCAGCCTCCGCCCGTGGCGCCGAGCGTGACGTCTAACGTGACGTCACGTCGACGGTGGAATTGAAGGCGCTACGCTACCTCGCCTCACGGGGATTGCGCTCGAAAAAGTCATGGATGCAAGGACCTCCATCAAGGATCGCAGCTAATTTTTGATGGTAGCTATGGGGAGAAAGCACACCTCCCCAGCCAAATTTTTTGGGCTGAATTAATGCGTTACGGAATTTGAGCTTCAACTCGGGCACCTACTTTATTTATATCTGTAAGTGCTTCCTGTTGAGGTTTAATTTTTTTGCCGCCGGCCGCCCTCCACCTTTTGCCGCCCTAGGCGGCCGCCTACCCCTGCCTAGTGGTAGAAACGGCCCTGCCTATCGGAGCCGATCCCACTCCTTCTGGGTTTCCTTCCTCCGCCGGTTCTCATCTCCCCGCCTCAGACTGAGGGTTATAAGGTGGGGGGCGCACTGCTAATAGTCTGTCTAACAGACTATCATCTGTGTCACTCCCATCCTCTGTATTCTTATTTCGAGTACCAGCTCCTTGTACCAACAATGGGTACAGTCTTTCTCCCTCGATGGTGTCCACCCTCCATCTCCTCAACTGAGTGTCCCATCTTTTGTCTTGATATGATTTCATTGCCTTTTTCATTCTTCCCTGAGAATTTTCTCTAAGTTTAGCCTGTGCTGCTCGCATCCATGCATCTAATGCCTCAAATTGTGTGGGTCTAGGTGGAGGTTTTAACGAGGGCATCACTCCCCTTAATTGATACAACACATCCAATCAAAATGACCAATAACGTGGAAAAGCCAATTCTTCCTCTTTTTCAGTAATTTTATGCCAATTTTGGAGCCACACTAATCAATCAATCAATCAATCAATCACAGAATTTGTAAAGCGCGCTACTTACCCGCGAGGGTCTCAAGGCGCTCGGGAGAAAAAAAGGGGGGGGGTGCTGCTACTGGTCGAACAACCAGGTCTTGAGTAGCCTCCTGAAGGTCAGCAGGTCTTGGGTCTGTCGTAGGCTTAGTGGAAGGGTGTTCCAGGTCTTGGCGGCGAGGTGGGAGAAGGATCTGCCGCCGGTGGTAGTTCTTCGAATGCGAGGGACGGTGGCGAGGGAGAGGTCGGCGGAGCGGAGTTGGCGGTTGGGGACGTAGAAGAGCAGTCGTCTGTTGAGGTAGGCTGGGCCAGTCTTGTGGAGTGCCTTGTGTGCATGGATGAGGAGTTTGAAGGAGATTCTCCTGTCGACGGGGAGCCAGTGCAGGTTCCTCAGGTGGGGGTGATGTGGCTGTGGCGTGGTACATCGAGGATCAGGCGTGCGGAGGCGTTTTGTATGCGTTGCAGTCGCTTGATGAGCTTGGCCGGGGCTCCCGCGTAGAGGGCGTTCCCATAGTCAAGTCTGCTAGTGACGAGGGCCTGGGTGACTGTTCTTCTTGTGTCTGTCGGGATCCACCTGTAGATCTTGCGAAGCATGCGGAGGGTGTTGAAGCAGGAGGATGAGACTGCGTTGACTTGCCTGGCCATGGAGAGCGTTGAGTCGAGGATGACTCCCAGGTTGCGTGCGTGGTCGGTGGGTGTCGGGGCTGCTCCCAGCGTCGTTGGCCACCAGGAGTCGTCCCAGGCTGAGGGGTTGGAGCCGAGGATGAGGACCTCTGTCTTCTCCGTGTTCAGTTTTAGTCGGCTGATCTTCATCCAATCGGCGACGGCCTTCATTCATTCATGGAGGTTGGATTTGGCGGCGAGGGGGTCCTTGGTGAGGGAGAGGATCAGTTGAGTGTCGTCGGCATAGGAGATTATGTTGAGGTCGCGCTGTCTGGCGATGCGTGCGAGCGGGGCCATGTAGATGTTGAACAGTGTTGGGCTGAGGGACGATCCCTGGGGTACGCCGCAGATGATCTCGGAGGCTTCGGATCGGAATGGTGGGAGGCGGACTCTCTGGGTTCTGCCGGTGAGGAAGGAGGTGGCCCATTCCAGGGCCTTGTCTCGGATCCCTGCGTCGTGGAGGCGTGGGCGTAGAGTGCGGTGGCAGACAGTGTCGAAGGCGGCGGAGAGGTCCAGCAGGATGAGGGCTGCGGTCTCACCGTTGTCCAGCAGGATCCTGATGTCGTCGGTGGTGGCGATGAGGGCAGTCTCAGTGCTGTGGTTGCTGCAGAACCCCGATTGGGATGGGTCCAGGATGCTGTTTTCTTCGAGGTATCGGGTTAGCTGTTTGTTGACGATCTTCTCGATGACCTTGGCTGGGAACGGAAGCAGGGAGATGGGCCGGAAGTTCTTGAGGTCTCTCGGGTCCGCCTTGGGTTTTTTGAGTAGGTCTCTGCGTGTTTCCAGCTCTCTGGGACGGTCGCGGTCTCGAAGGAGAGATTGATGACGTTGCACAGGTGGGGTGCGATGGAGCTGCTGGCTTTGTTGAAGATGTGGTGCGGGAAAGGGTCTGACGGGGAGCCGGAGTGTATTGTGCTCATGGTCTTGATGGTGTCCTCAATGTTTACGCTGGCCCAGGCTGGCAGGGGGTCGTGGACGATGGTGTGCGGTGGGTCTGGTGCATCGATCTTAGTTGGGGCTGTCTGGGTGTTGAAGCTGTCGTGGATGTCGGCAATCTTGCGGTGGAAGAAGGTGGCGAGGGAATCGCACAGGGGTTGCGACGGCGGGATGTCGTTGGTGTTGGAGCTGGGGTTGGAGAGTTCCTTCACGATGTTGAAAAGCTCCTTGCTGTTGTGTGCGTTGTTGTCGAGGCGGTCTTTGAAGGAGATTCTCTTGGCGGACTTGATGAGGTGGTGGTGGTTACGGATGGCGTCTTTGTGGGCTGCGTGGCTGTCCGGTGTCTTATCACTGTGCCATTTCTTCTCTAGTTTCCGGCAGGTGCGCTTGGAAGCTAGGAGTTCCGAGGTGAACCAGCTGGCTCTTTTGGTGGTGTCACTGTGGGTGAGTTTTTCAGCGGGGCGAGGGTGTTGGCACAGTCGTCCATCCATCGTCTGAGGTTGCAGGCGGCGTCGTCGGTGTTGGATGGGTCGTAGGGAGGGCTGAGAGCGAGGGTTGCCCGTAGTTGGTCTTCGGTGACTTTGCTCCAGCAGCGGCGTGGGATCTGTTGGGTGCGGTGGTGTGTGGTGGGTTTCTGGAAGGTGAAATGGATGCAGCGGTGGTCGGTCCAGAGGAGTTCCGTGGTGTGGCTGAAGGAGACGTGGGAGCTTGAGGAGAAGATGGGGTCAAGCGTGTGGCCGGCGGAATGGGTCGGTGTTGTGACGAGCTGGCTCAGACCGAGGTTGGCGAGGTTGTCGATCAGGGTGGTGGAGTTGCTGTCGTTGTTGTTCTCCAGGTGAAAGTTCAGGTCTCCGAAGAGGATGTAGTCGGTAGAGGTCAGGGCGTGCGTGCTGATGAAGTCGGCGATGGAGTCGCTGAACTGGGGTCGGGGCCCAGGGGGTCTGTAGACAAGGGTGCCTCTAAGGGTGGTGTTGGGGTCCGTGTGGATCTGGAAGTGCATGTGTTCGGCGGTGCTGAGAGTGTCGTCGGTGCTGGTCGAGACCCTGATGGTGTTCTTGTGGACGATGGCGATTCCTCCTCCTACTGCGTTGACGCGGTCTCTGCGGGTGATCTTATAGCCGTCTGGGATGGCTATGGCGATGTCGGGGGTGGAGGAGTCGTTCATCCAGGTCTCTGTCAGGAAGGCGACGTCTGGTGATGATGTGTCGAGCAGGTCCCAGAGCTCGACGGCGTGTTTGCGTGCGGAGCGGGTGTTCAGTAGGATGCATCGGAGGTGGCTGAGGTCCTTCTTGGCGGGCGCTTTGGTGGCTCTGAGGCTGGTGTAGCTGCAGTTCCGGCAGGTGAAGGGACCATGGGTGCGTTTCGGGGCGGCCTTGAAGCAGTTGTGCGTCCATCCGGGGTTGAGAGCGTGGAGTGTGGTGGCATCATAGCGGCGTCGGTCCTCGAGGCTGGTGCGGGGGGCGCACGGCCCAGGGGGTCTGGCGCTGGGCGCGGTCCAGGCGCGGACGGGCGCAGACGGGCCTGCCTTAGGCGCGCCTTTGGCACGCCAGTGGCGCGCCCGCTGCGCATGGCCGCCATATATGGGGAGGTGGGAGGGAGGAGCAGCTGGGAGGCGGGAGGCAGGGGCAGCGAATGGGCAGTCAGGGGGGCGGGGCCGCAGGGGACGCAGCGGCGGGAGTGGAGAGAGGCAGCGAGGGGTACAGAAGGAAAAACAAGGACACAGTTCAATGGGGGCAGCGAGGGGTAGAGAAGGAAAAACAAGGACACAGGGAAAATGGGGGCAGCGAGGGGTACAGAAGGAAAAACAAGGACACAGTTCAAATGGGGGCAGCAAGGGGTACAGAAGGAAAAACAAGGACACAGTTCAATGGGGGCAGCGAGGGGTACAGAAGGAAAAACAAGGACACAGGGAAAATGGGGGCAGCGAGGGGTACAGAAGGAAAAACAAGGACACAGTTCAAATGGGGGCAGCGAGGGGTACAGAAGGAAAAACAAGGACACAGTTCAATGGGGGCAGCGAGGGGTACAGAAGGAAAATGGACACAGGGAAAATGGGGGCAGCGAGGGGAAACAGAAGGAAAATGGACACAGGGAAAATGGGGGCAGCGAGGGAAACAGAAGGAAAACGGGCACCGAGGCCACAAGCAGAGGGGCGAGCTTACCAGCAGCAGCAGCGGGCGGACAACACAGGCGGAGCTGTGTGGTGGGGAGCGACCTACCTGGCAAGGTCAAGGGTCGCTCTCCTCACGCGCAGCGGCCGCCATATATGAGGAGGTGGGAGGGAGGAGCAGCTGGGAGGCGAGAGGCAGGGGCAGCGAATGGGCAGTCAGGGGGCGGGGCCGCAGAGGCGCAGCGGCGGGAGTGGAGAGAGGCAGCGAGGGGTACAGAAGGAAAAACAAGGACACAGTTCAATGGGGGCAGCGAGGGTAGAGAAGGAAAAACAAGGACACAGGGAAAATGGGGACAGCGAGGGTACAGAAGGAAAAACAAGGACACAGTTCAAATGGGGGCAGCGAGGGGTACAGAAGGAAAAACAAGGACACAGTTCAATGGGGGCAGCGAGGGGTACAGAAGGAAAAACAAGGACACAGGGAAAAGGGGGCAGCGAGGGGTACAGAAGGAAAAACAAGGACACAGTTCAAATGGGGGCAGCGAGGGGTACAGAAGGAAAAACAAGGACACAGTTCAATGGGGGCAGTGAGGGGTACAGAAGGAAAATGGACACAGGGAAAATGGGGGCAGCGAGGGGAAACAGAAGGAAAATGGACACAGGGAAAATGGGGGCAGCGAGGGGAAACAGAAGGAAAACGGGCACCGAGGCCACAAGCAGAGGGGCGAGCTTACCAGCAGCAGCAGTGGGCGGACAACACAGGCGGAGCTGTGTGGTGGGGGAGCGACCTACCTGGCAAGGTCAAGTATGAAGTCCTACAGTATGAAGTCCTACGTTTGCTGCCATATAGTGTGCCGGGGTATCCTCCGGCAGGGCTTCTTCCCCTACCCGAGTTACCACACCTGAATCTCCTCTACATATATCTCGTAATACCTTAAAACATCTCATTTTGAATCCAATTGTTACAAAACACAATTTTCCTTTTTCAATCCCTGCCGAGAACCCTCCAATCCCAGCGTGGCGTTACACTGACTGGCCTATCACAGTGCGGTGCACTCTGACGTCACTTTTTCCTCTTTGCAGCGGCTCACCCTCCTTCACAATCACACCATGTGCATTTGCTCTCTCATTCATACAACCAAGTAACTGTTTACCCTAAAGTTACTAAACCATGTAACCGCCTTTCATGTAGTCACAGCTACTTACAGTTACATAAAACCAAGTAATTGTCTGTCGTCTAAAAGATCGATAGTATCAAAAACATTCACACCCCATGACCCACGACCTGTGTTAGTCACTCGAGTCGCTGTAGTCTACCCCCTGCGCATGAGATTTTCCACCCACAACTCTATTGAATCCACTCACACAAAGTTCCCTATCCCAAGTGAGTCATCGACGATAGCGCTCCACGACACCCACATCAGTGATCAGACAATTACATCGAAGTGGTGCCTTTTACACCACAAACCTATCCCAAGATCTTGGACTACTCTTGAGCCCGCTTTCCAAAAGCCTCCTGGACCGCACGTGTTCGGCCCAGTAAACCGATAAACCCACGTTCACTCGGCTTTCATCACAACTCCGCAAGACATCACACAATCAATTCACCGCAATCTAACACACACGTCACTATTCATACTCACGCCACCGCTGTCTTCGCCGCACCATCAATTTCCGCCGAACTCCGCCAACGCCCGTCGTCTTCTGCTCTCGATCAAGGGCTCTATTTTGGGCACTGTGGGTCTAATTCTATTCTAGATTTTCCTGAGTTCTCCCCTCACTTCTAGAGGCAACCATCCTACTTTGCTACCAATTGATGGGGCCAGATTCCACGTTCTAGATTTAGTCAGAAACCTCTGGTCGATGGTCTTTATTGCCTGCTGAGAAAGTGTGGAGGGAAGAAAAGAATTTCTGACGGATTATGCGTTTACTTTTCTCATGCATCGAAGGAGCACAGACTGTGGATTCGAGTTTAGTAATTTATTATAAAGCCACAAAGAGCAAGACATAAGTACACCTCAATATCAGAGTATAGAGATACATGAACACCAATACACGAGCCTGCGAAAATAATTCATAAGGCACAGTAAGCACAGAATAATGAATTCCAAAATAAGAACACAACTGGCTTCCACCCGCCACACGCGTGGTTATAGAGATATGGAAAGGTTCCCTGCGCAGAATGGGATGGTGGAGCCGGGTAACGGGAGAGACGCCTCTGTGGCAGAATGTCCTTTTACCCCTGCTGTCCACCCTATTGGGATTCCGAGTTTGGGATGCCATCGGTAATGCTACACTCAGCGATGTAATGCGAGGCACCACCCTAAAATCCTTCCAGGAGCTTCGTGAAGAATTCAACATGCCGCATACACAATTTTATAAATATTTGCGATTTCGTCACGCACTGTCTCCATACATTGCGCACTTGGAATCTCTGCTGGAGTTCAATCCGATAGAGGCAATGGTATTTATGGGTGATCTGGGGGACCACAAGATCACAAAAATATATCAGTCCCTAGTAACGAATCTCTCCACCACGCTGAACTCAATCCGAGATAAGTGGCAGACAGAGCTTGGCCCCCTCAACAATGACGATTGGACAGAGGCGTTAGAATTCCCACGGGGCGCTGCAATAGCCTCTCGTCTTCGACTCATTCAATTCAAATATCTACATTGCGCCTATTTCACTAGACACAGATTGTGGAGGGCGGGGCTGATACCCTCCCCTGCCTGTCTCCGATGTGGTGGAGAGGAAGGCACTTTTATTCACACTATTTGGAATTGTACTGCACTCACTAGATTTTGGCGGGGTGTCACGACATGTTTGTCTGAAGTACTGGGTTGGGATATACCTCTCTCGCCAAAACTCGTGTTACTCCATATCACAGAAGAAATTGGGGGAAATCGATACAAACGTCACTTTTTATTTCTGGGTCTCACCTTGGCCAAGAGGGATATAGCGAAGGCATGGAAGGCCCAAGCCCCACCCCGGCTGGGCACATGGAAGGTGGGTCTCGATTGGTGTATGGGTCAGGAACAACCTATATTCAAGGCATGGGGCTGCCCCCAGAGGCACCCCAAAATTTGGAAATGATGGGCGGATTATCGAGGCTTGATATTAGAAACTCCCCTGCCATTAACTGTGGATGCGGAAACACTGTGAGACTAAGAATTGGATATTAAGGATGGAATGTTGGACCGACTTACATATAAGTAGACTTGATGGGAATGTTGGTTGGATTATTATTATGTGTATGGCCCAGAAAATTATAAGGACGCGAGCTGTAGTTTGTAATCTCGCTCTGTTGTTATTCTGTTACTCTAAATTCTACATTACAGTAATGAAAGTCATCGGACTCGCTGTTACCTATTTGACCATTATATACTGCAACTGTTTTGTAAGTGATGTGATAGCTTTGTCTGCTGACTCAAAAATATGTTGTGAAAAAAAAAAATAAGAACACAACTGAGTATAGACGCTGCGTCCAAATCCTACTTAATTTATATTTCGAAATTAGAAGAGTAATCTGTCCCTACTCTACTTCTAGAGTGACATCCCTACTTAGTAATAGTAATAGTAATAGTAATAATCTTTATTCGGTCAAAAAAACATTTTAGGCATAAAAGCACCAAACAGATAGACATACAGATAACATAATCACAAATAAAACCATATCAATCCTGTTACAAATCACATTTACATTGTTACTGTAATACAAACCAGAGTCTAATAATTCATTTTCGATCTTAAAAACAATTCATACCAGATCAGTTTAAAAAGCGTCTAAAAGGTTATTTTAGCATAAGATCATTTGGAGGAAAAAAGAAAGACGTCTATATAAGAGGTCATAGGGCAGCGTACAGGAGGGTAAGTACCTCAAATTAGGGTCCGCCATACGATCCTGTTCCACTTGCCCAGTCCAAAAACATATTTGTTAGGATTTCACATACAGCGTAATTTAGCTAACTTGTTCGTTAAGTTAAAATACCCTTCTTCCTTGCATAAAAAACACTCCATAAAAAGGATGACATTCTTACACAAATGTCAATAGTCGATAAAGACTGTAAGAATAGATAGGCCAGGCGGCATTGAACAAAGTCTAGCTGCTTTAAATAACTCAGTATATAAAATTTCCTTCATTTTTTATAAAATTTGCAAAAAAGTACGACAAGCATAGTCGTCTGTTTTGAGACGTTATCGCAGGGACAATTTGATAAATTGGAAGCCCCATCATTTGGTCCCAGAAAGGTAACCATACGGTGGAAAATGTCCATCCTAAAACAAGTTAAAATATACCTATGCTTTGGAGTGGCACATATCTAAGGTATAATTGCATGTCGTAACTGGTTAAAATAAGCTGGCTTCTTAAAACAGAGGGTTTTGACAATTCTGCAGAAAACCTGATATTCTCAAGATGATTCAAACAGTCAGCCTTTATTTCTTTCCTGTTTAGTTTGGCTAAACAATCAGGGTTAGTAAAGTATTCTAAGTGCCCCAAGTCCTGGCAAAAATGCTTAATATATGTTAACCACGGAATTCGTGCATAGTGGTTTGAGTTTAAGCAATCCCTGATGACAAGCCGATTTAAAAGGGTGTGCTCTGATGACCATATTTTATGCCAGAGCAAAATCGGTTGGATCTTGATAAGGTCAACCAGGAAAGAAACTCCCAAATCTGCATGACAGACAAAAGTTGGGGCGGATTTAGGGGTGGCAAGTAGGTATCTTAGAAATTCATTCTCCACTAGTTGTACAACCATACAATTTCCGTAACCCCATATGCCTGACCCATATAATGCTTTGCTGAGACATTTTGCCTTGTAGATGGTGAGCATTTCTCGCGACGGGTTAGTACCAAGTCTTATGGCAAATTTGCGTAAGGCCATGCAGGCGCTTTTAAAAAGCAGCGACCTTGTTTTAATTGCATTACTCTAAGTGCCATCCTTGTCAAAGGGTAAACCAAGATATGAGAAAGTGTTGGTCTGTTCGATGATGGAACCCTTGATTCTCATTGCACGGCAGGTACCTGATTTCCTCCCACACTTCATTATAACTGTCTTGGTCTGGTTCACATGTAGATCAAGATCCTGCATATAGTTAACAAAATCATTGAGTACCGACTGCATGGAGTTTGGGGTGCGCACCAGCAGAACGGCGTCGTCAGCATAGAGTAGGTCAGGCAAAGGGCGGTGTCCCACCTGAGCCAGATCTTTCAGATGTACAGTCAAGGCACACCCTGCGTTGTTAATGTAGAGTGAAAATAGAAACGGTGCAAGGACACAGCCCTGCCTTACCCCTCTTTCTAAGCTGAACGGCTGGGTACATTCGCCGTTTATTCCATATCTGATTCTAGCCTTGGTTCCTGAGTACAAATCCCTCAAAAAGGAGATTATCGAGGATTCTACTCCCATCTCCCTCATGATTACCCAAAGCTTTGAGTGATTTACACAGTCAAAGGCGGAAGAAAGATCTACAAAACCCAGATATAGATTACCGCCTTTGATCTGTGTATATTTCCCTATTAAGATGCTCAGATTGAGGCACTGTTCAATGGTCCCCACCCCAGAGCGAAAACCGTATTGAAGGTTGCTCAGCACCCCCTTGGACTCAGCCCACTTTTGCAGTCTACTCAGGATTATTCTGCCAACTATTTTGACTAACGAATCAAGGAGTGAGATCGGCCTGTAGCAGGCAGGATTGTGTCGGTCCCCTTTTTTATAGATGGGAACTATTGTAGATTTCGCCCATGTTGGAAAAAATTCTGATGTGCAACATGCTTTTAAGACAATTGTTAGAATGGGCCCCCATAGCGGAATATTAGCTTTGTATAGGTCTACTGGTATGGCATCAGGGCCGGCTGCTTTACCCCCTTTACTGGCACTTATTGCCTCAGTCACTTCGTTTAAGGTAAATGGGACAATACTAGGTGACTGTTCAAAAACTAGAGTGCTGTCAATAGTATCAGAATCGGGAGACTGAGCAGCGTAAATTGCAGAGAAATGTTTGACCCAGTCGACCTCAGGGATTGCGACCACTATCCCAGGTCCACTATTTTCTCTCAACGGGGCAGAGTTCACTATCCTCCAAAATGACTTGTTGTCGTTCATACTACTTGCTTCACACAGTGCAGCCCATGCCTCATCTCTTAGCCTTAATTTCCACTGACGCAGAGCCTGCCTATAATCAGATCTACATTGCTGGACCTCGGCTCTACTCCTGGGGTTTCTGTGAAGTGCTTCTTTAAGCCTCTTGTTTGCCTTGGTGCAGTGTGCATCAAACCAGCCTTTGCTGGTCTTATTTATTTTAGATACAGATTGCAGGTTCGCTTTTACAGACTTACTAATAACCAGGAACAAATTTATGATCTCCTTTGGGTGTGCATTGTCATTCAGGCATATCTCAAAGGCGTCCCCGGTATCTCGAATTAATTTTTCAAGGAAACCCTCAGGAGTAATCATGTGCCAGCGCAGTGAGAAACCATTAAGGGTGGCTAATTCTATGTCACCACTACAAGCCGCAGCAGTCAAGTTAGGATATTTACTTACAATAGACTTATCAATTTGTACCGATTGTGGGTAGTGATCACTTAATGGTGTGGAGTGAGTTTTGAAATAAAAACATGCGAGCTCAGATTGTTAGAAGTTAAAACATAATCAATAGTGCTGGAGTTATTACACCCGTTAAAAGTACATTTGAAAGGGGCATATGGTAACGACATTTCATTAGAAGAAGATAAGTCTAACGTATAGATCAATTAATTTAACTTATCTCCATAGCTGTTATGAATAAAGTGCGAACTACTTGAACCTGCTAGACTATTCACACCGCAAACTTTCTCGGCGAGAGAGCTACATAGTTGGATATTGAAATCACCCCCCCCCCCCCACACAATCGACAGCTTTTTCTTATGGCTGTTATCCAATTTTTCCAAGTACTCAGATAAGTTATTCAAATGGGTCACCATGTCACCGCTTTGGGCGTTGTTATACAGGTTCACCACATCCCTACTTATCTTTCCCAGTTGATTCCTCTCAAAGGTGTCAGCATGTGAAGACTTCCTGAGAAACACACTCATGTTAAAATGGGTCAAGTAGCGTAAAGCTACGGAGCTCATTCTAAGATGCGTCTCTACATGAACCACTTATTCAGAAGTGGATACATTCTTTAATACATAATATTCGTAATATGCATGCATGACTACATTATTTCGCTAAACATGAACAAAATTCTAATCATTCTCGTATACCGTATTACATATTTCGTTCTAATATCCTTATATAGCAATACAGCTTCATTCTAATCACATGAATTACAACAAAACAACAGGATATATGTGAGTGCAAGTTATTCGCGAGTATAATGCACCCCTACAAATTTATAAGAGCGCTGAGCACTCTATCAGACCAATGGCAGACTTGAGTACCTGTCCCCGCGCGCAGCGCCTCATTGAACGGAGTTTCATCGAAGTTGTCGCAGGTTGCCCTGGCATGCTCCTAAGAGCGTCTGAATATGAGGAGCATGTGTGCTCATTCGATCTACTGAAGTGGATGGCATCCATTTATAATATGGAAGTAACAGACAACATTCTGGAGTACATGGCTTTCTGTTTTTCCCGCCGCATTTTCGACTCTGAAAACTACCTATAAATGGATGGGTTTTTGAGTGCCCAATTGGCGAAGTTTTGCAACCACCATTTTTAATTCGGCTTCATGGCTGTCCTGATTGGAATACCACTTAGACGCTTTGCCTCTGCTTATTTTATGTTTTGTCTTAGCATAGGGCTAACGACCTAGCCAAGAGGAGGGTGTCACGTGGCCCATAGGGACATTGTCGTTTTTCACTAACTTAGCTTGAGCACGTTGCAGCTTGCCGGCTGCTTTTGCGCACGTTACTACACATCTTTATTTTTGCAATATTTCAATCACTGCTTTCACATGAGAACTCATCGCTGTGTTCACACTCTGCATGTTCCTGGGATTTTGATTGAACATTATGTGCAAGGTCGAACAGCAATGACCCTTGTTATTTTGTTCTGGCCAGACCTTAGCCTTAGAAAAAACATACCGATGCAGCTGTTGTTTGGACAACCTATTTTGGTTTTCAGTGGGGTACATGAATTAGGTGAGACACACTTGGAGAGGGACCTTTCCAGGGAGAAGAGCGAGACAGCACCTGTGATGTAGATCTACCATCTATAGGCTAAGGTATGGGGTCTGCTGACAAAGCCCAGAGATCTCTTAAAATATAATAATACTGCTTCTTAGCAAGGGGAGGGAGGATAGGCTCCACTTTCTTTTTATGATGACATCTCCCTTCATGATTTATGGACTAGCTGCTATGCTGACTATATTTGTACTATGCATTTTCCTGCTTGTTGAGGCACGTATACTGCATGTTAGGGCACGTTAGTTAAAATAAATATTTTAAACTATTTCGTGACTCCGTCAGATCTTATTGTGGACGAGTACAAGAGTGCGAGCGAAAAGGTGTGTTTTGTTACCGCGATTCCTGAGAGATCTGGGAGTGTTGTGTTCTGGGGTGTCTAATCATTTGCTTGTCTGTGAGTGAGTAGGAGAGCAAGTGAGACACTATAGCTAGTCAGTCCTGGGCTTGTGGGCACTAAGGTGATAGGAAGACCCAGTCCCTATACACCAAGGTCCCATAATCCTGCGCATAGTTCTGTGTTTGTGCAGAATTCCTGCAACAATGCTGGCTAATTCCCTTATCTTGCTATAGAAACTGTGCAGTGACTCCTCCGCTTCTCGATGCCCCTGTCAGAATATAAATTGCTCATAGTCCTGATTGGCCAGAGGCTCAAAATGGGCATTGAGGGCAGCAACTAGCATATTGTATGTTTTGTGTGTGGAATCGTTGAACTCTTTGTATATCTTGTGTATGCTTTTTACCCCTAGATGTAGCAGGAGGGCTCTTTTCCTTTCCGTGGTGACCTCCGTGGCCTCAAACTATAGTTCCAGGTGCTCCACCCAGTCTCTCTACTTGGGCGCCTGAGTGGACAGGGCCCTCTCAGTGATGAAAGGCACAATAGCCAGTATGCTGGCCACGGTACTGTTACAGGCATCCTGAGGTGAGTTGGCAACCCTCCTGTGCGCAGATGTATTTCGGGTATCATTCTTGAGTTGTCCCCTTGTCTAGCAGCATGCACCCATGCTATATGCGGCCAAATAGGCACACCGGGAGATCAGGCTGTGTAGTTTCGCAGGCCACATGTATCTGCTGTTGCCTTCTCGCATGGTATCGCCCCCAACAATGTGCTGCCTGATCGGGAACATCAAACTACTCCAGGAAAACGTTTGCTGGCAAAAAGGTAAACTTTTATTTGTTGTTGTGTGGGGAGAGGACGGGCACTGTAGGGAGGCCTACTTTTGCTGATGGCACTACACACAAAAGACGAGTGCTGCGATGCAGACTGTTCAGGTGTTTGAAGAAAGGAGTGCTCGCGACAGATTCCACCCCGGCTTTTTGGTGCAGGGCCTGCTCATCCGGATCGGGAAGCAAGGAATCAGCGCATGTAATAGCAGCGCATCTGGAATAGAAGAAGCAAGGCTCACTTGAATGCGGGGCCGATATGTAGGGCATGTAAGTCACCACTGGGTACCCAATTTCTTTAAATTTATAATTTTTATATGCCTCAGTATGATGCAGATTTATTGGTTGGCTGTTGGTCATATTTCGTTGGAGGCAGTAATATCCTCTATATCCTCATTGGTAATTTTTTGTAGGATAATCCTCTTTTACTTAATTAGGAGGTTGAGTTTCTCTTCTATTATTGGTCTGACAATGGAGGGAAAGAAGAGCACCAAGATAAAACATGTTTTTCCTTCTCACTCTGAAGAGGAGGGGGTCAATTCCTGCTAGGAAAAGCAGGTCTCTGAGCTCCCTTACTCCATCTTCAGGCATGCCTGCTCTGATGACAGCTGCAGAGGTGCAGGAAGTGATTGAGGCAGCTGTTTCCAGGGCACTAGCAGAGATATCTAAGCACAAGACCAAGGGTGCTAAGGGATCCAGGGCTGGAGGTATGGTGAACCAGCATATTCTTCAGCTTCGAATCCGGAGATCTCCCCCCCTCCCAGTACCTCCTCATCAGGCAAATAGATTAAGAGATAGGGGGTAACTGAAGTTCTGGGACACATCAGGGAAAAACTGAGCTTTCCTCCATTTACCTCGCCTGAAGTTGCAGAAGATATTCTTCCACAATATGAGAAACCACCCTCTTTTGCCATCTCTTTACACAAACAAATTAAGAAATTGCTATTTGGAGAGTGGAAGGAGGTAGATTTTTGCAGAAAATGTATTTACTGGATGTGTGGGAGGATGGGCTTCTGCATAATTTAAAGGTAGATGCTATTTTGACAACTCTGATCAAACCTCCATAAACCTAGAGGACTGTTCTCCAACAGATGCAATGGACAAGAAGATTGATAATGCACTGAGAAGAGTGTTTTCTGCAATTTATTTGACTCTTAAGGTTGGTACTGACTCAGCCTGTATGGCACAGTCACTTGTGAAGGACTTTAAAATCTAGCAGTGATGATTTAGAAGCGAGAGACTTTTCTGAACTCATAGCCATAATGGAGCAGGAGGCCAAGTATCTAGCCAATGTAGCCTCAGCTTTGTTGGAATCTATTGCAATGGCAGGGTCTGCAGTGTTAGCAAGAAGAATTCTGTCGATGAGAGACTGGAAAGCAGAGGCATAAGGCAAATCAGGCCTGGTGAAGAGTCCTTTAGACAGAAAGAGATTGTTTGGGGACCAGATGGATACAATGATTACGTAGGTGTTTAAGGAAAGGAAACACGCTATACTCTATGAGGAAATCTGCAGGTTCTCAAAGGTCTTGGGGTCATTCTTTTTATGGATCTCCACAGAACGAATCAAGATCGTCTTCTTATCGAAGGAAGAAATTCCAACCCAAGAAGTGTGCGGCCAACAATGATTCAGCAAACCAGGTTGGCTCTTCCAAGCAGAAATCCTGACAATTACCCTCCCATGCTCAACCAAGAAGCAGTTAGTGGCAGAATACAGGGCTTTCTACAGCCTTGGGAGAAAGCCACCTGCTATCAATGAGTTTTGAACATCATCAGGAGAGGTTATCACATAAACTTCTTAGAATCTCCTCCCGCATCGGGGCCCATCCGTACTCCTGTTCCAAGAAATCAGATCAAGGGCAAAGCACTATGTGCAGGCATTAGTGCTATATGGGACAAGAGAGTCTTTGATCAAGTACCTCAAGTAGAACAGGGCAAAGAAACTTATTCTGTTCTGCTCTCAGTCCAAAGGTCTTTGAGGTCTTACAGACCAGTGTTCGACCTAAAGAAGGTAAATTCCTGGACTTGAACCATCCATTTCAAGATGGTCCTCTACAAACCATCATCCCGATGATAAACAATTAGTACTTTTGACCTCCATACACCTTCAGGATTGCATATATGCAGGACCTGCCTTTTTAACATCGCGGCTCTGCAGAACAGCATTGCACGTTAATATAGGCCTTTGTCTCCTGCTGCAGATAAAAAACCTTTCATTCAGTTTATCAACCGGTGGTGTGCTCAATATCTTGATACTAGGTTTTTAGTGCTTGAATTCATCGACAGCTAAAAGGCGACCTTTTAACTTTTGCAAAATGTTTGAGGGAGTAGCATTTTTTGAAAGTCTGCAATTTATGGAGTAAATTATGTATTATATGAGAAGTGCGACAAACCGACATTTATGGGGAAACCACTGTAAATACATATTGTGGCCCTGAGCACTGAATATACTACAATATTGTTGAATTCTGCTGCATGTGTCCAACAATGGTTTGTTGTTTGATTGTAGATCGTTTCATTGATGATTTTATACCAGTGCATTGTCGAGCCCAGGCTTACCTCTCCTTCCGACTTGTGTAACCTTGAGAGCAGTGGCATAGCTAGGCCTTTTGCTGCCTTTGGTGGTCCCAGCCTTTGTCGCCCCGCGGTGGCCATAAAAGGGGGGGGGGGTGTGCGCTGGCGATCGATTCCTGCTTTCGCCGCCCCGCGCGGCTGCAGGTAAGAGCGGGGTGAGGGGGAGGCCGCCGCCCGGGGCGGAACACTCCCCCCTCCCCTTGCTACGCCACTGCCTGAGAGCTTAAAGCACAGTTGGCTTTAATTTTCTTTTTACTCAATGAACAATAGTCACAGCAACATACGAGAGCACACACTGGAGGTTTGTGGGTTTGAGGACTGGTGGCATGAATTTTCAGTGTTTGACATCAAGTGATGTATTAAAGTATTGTATTAAGGCAAAAGAAGCATTGACAATGCCCATAGATCTGGATTATTTTATGCCACCTGCAACCTCATCCACTCGGCTAGAGCCATAATACACACTTGTTTAACTTTTGCATCTTGTCTTTGAAATGGCCCTTTCTCTGTGGTATCGTGTAAGGAGGGAGGTGTGTTGTATGCATCCTTCATGCAGTTGGATTTAAGAGACCCCTTTGCATCTAGGTTGTAATTTGCCCAATTATGTGATGCTTGGGTTTTTAGATGTTCACTAACAAGATTTACACGGTGTGAATTTTCAGTGATATTATGGCTTGGTTTGTAGGTTGTATGAGTGGTATTATTACCATATATGACTTAGAAGTGGAGAGATACCCTTACTTGGTTATTTGAGGTGTAGCTTCGCATGGCGTAATACAACCATTCGAAGGCCATGTACTTCCATCACTTGTAAAGTGCTATTTCATACGCCAAGGTAACCACTCATTGGCAAATTACCGCTTATATCCATGAAGTGAGATTTTATGCTTAGTGTAATCTCCACATCTCCATGTACAGTCAAATTATGCACAGTCCGAATCACCATGCGCCAGGCACAGTAGTTTTATATTACAGGTTAATACCATTGTAAGCCAGGTACAGCCTTTCACAGCTAGCTAAGTTATCACATGCCCAGAAACATATCCCAGACTCAGCCATAATATACTAGGTATAATTTTACTTGCTAATTAACTGCCATCATTTTCAAGGTAGAGGAACAAGGCCGAAGTCCAAGTTCCTTTATAAGGTTATGGAACTCCAAGGTGACTTGCAATATCCTTATTATGGACGCCAGGGAAACTTTAGCCCAAATAATACATGGTCACACATAACCTTTCCCACCAACCACATAAAACCTTGGTGTGTAGCTCTTTCGTATGAAAGAACGAGCATGTTTGCAAGCATGAAGAATAAAAATAAAACGTCTAGTGCAAAATTAAACACATCAATAACCTGTTAGATATTTGTTGCAAACATATATTTGAAACAGTCCAATACAAGTCATTAAAAAAAAAAATTTTTTTAAACTGCAGCAGCTCGGATTGTTTTGAAACATGCAGAAAGATTCTAGCTTTTCCTTTATCTAAGCAGTGCAAAAAATAAACATATTCTCTCTGCTTGTGGTTGTAAGCTATTAAAATAGTGCAGAAGAAAGAAAAGCAACATTCTGTTTTTCATTGCTTTAAACACCTGATTCAATTATGCTCCATGACCTGACCTGCCTTTCATCTCAGCCACTGGCTCCGCCATTGAGTGGTCATAACTCGACTGTAATAACTTATAATAGTTGAGTTGTGAGGTTTTGCTTTATAATCGGCAAATGGGTGCGTCACAAGTCGCCAATTATAATGAAATTAGAGACTGCTGTTTATACAGGGATTAGAGAATCCCATGTATTATATTGATATACAAAGAAAAATATTAACATTATATAATATTCCAGCACATATGCCAAGAAGTGTATTCATATGCCAGGTACAACTTTGCATCCCAGGCCCTGCAGCCATATGGCAGGAGCAAATTTATATTGAAGCTGCAGCTCTTTTAGGCTAATCTCGGATGTGCAAGGTATTACAAACATTATGTGCCTATGGACTGACATCATATGTCAGGTGAAGCTTCAGAGAGCCAAGTACAGCCACCATGTGCCAGATACACTATCATATAGCCAACAACAGGTGTATATGTCCAGGCACTGTCTATTATGCAAAGGTAGAGACACATGTGGGCAGGCACGAGGTGCAGCCTCACATGTCAGCAACAGTCATTACATGCCAAAGTATAGTGTTGCATGTGTATGTGTGCCATTAGATACCCCTTTACTGATCGTATTCCGAAAAACAACCTAACGTACCGAGGAACACTACACATGCCCAGGGCCGGACTGGCTACCGGGCGTTTTGGGATGCTGCTGAGCTGGGGGCTGATTTCGTTGATGGGGACCTGCGTGTGCTGAACGAAATTCGTTTTGCCTTGTTTATTTCGAAGCACACGCAGGTCTCCATCAACGAAATTAGCCCCCACCGCAGTGACATCAGCCCCCAGCTCGGCAGCATGCCAAAACGCCCGGTAGCCAGTCCGGCCCTGCACATGCCTAGGTACAGTCTAATACAGCAAGATACAACCTCACGTGGTCATGTACTGACATTATTTGCAGAATTACAGCTTTATATGCCCAGATAGAGTTTCCTATGCACAGTGACAGGCACATGTGCACATGTGCCATCACATACCAGGTGCAGCCTCATATGTACAGAAAATACATACGAGTGTATAGTACTGAATGTGTACGTATACCATTCAATGCCCCTGTACTGAACATATTCTGAAAAACAACCTAATGTGCTCTGGTACCACGTCACATGCCTAGGTACAGTCTCACCTATCAAGGTATAACCTCCATGGTGACGTGCAGTCGTCATGCCCAACCATGGACTTATGGGCAAGGCACAGTCTCTATGCAAAGGAACAAGTGGTTGTATCAAGTTGCACCACATTCCCAAAAGCAGTCTAACAGGTATATTACACAAGCCCAGTACAGCCTCAAGGTACAACCTAACAAGGCCTTGTACTGACACCTTGACATTGTATGTAAATGCTTCATTTGAACATCATATTAAAATAAATCATTGAATGCTAAGCCTGAATGTTAATCATTTGCACCAGCCTTTGCTTGGATATAAAAATGTAATGGCATTGAGTACAGTTCATCAACCTTTTATATTATGTACTTCTTTGCTAGGAAGGAATGAATGACTGGAGATCAGTTAGTAGCGCGCATTGCTGTCTTGAAACAAGGTGTCCTGTCACTTGCCCGTCAAACAAAGGAAGAGTAAATAAGGAAACCAGCTACAAATTAAGGAACTGCACGAGAAAAGTCATACATTTTGAGATTCTTACAGAAGGAAGATAGGCTGGTGGTAGATATAGTTAAAGGAAAATTCCAAGCTTTAGCTGGGATTTTAGGAAAAACTTTGCCCGCGAACCCTCTGGACACATGGCGTGGAAAGCTGACTTGAGATGAGTGAAGATGACAAGGTGGCGGATGCTTGGTCGATCAGTGGTGAACGAAGGTTGTACCCACATTATTCACTGTGACACATGAGCAAAATTTTGACATGGGTTGCCAGTGAAGCAAGTTCAGGTATGAAGACACATGGCTACCTCTGCTAATTTGTGTATTATATGTAATCTGAAGGTAATGTACACAAAGACAAGCAGCTAAAGGATGTTACTGTAATCCAGCCATTGACAGATTATGGCCTGGATTACATTTTAGCAAGATGCTGGCATAGGGGGAGAATTTTTCAGAGGCCCATTAGAATTTAAAAACAAGTGGATCCTACTTTGATGTGTCTTTTGAAAGTGAGGCCTGTGTCAAACAAGGCTCCCAAATAATGGCTGTTTGTGGCTAGGAGCGGGAGAGTACCCATTTCAACTGGCTGCTAGTCATTTGAGTTATAGAGACTTTCATTTTGGAACCTGCACCCAACTATCTACTGGACAGGTGAGACAGAACACTTTACAGGAGTCCAATAAAGCACAGATATGCAATTTATTTTTAACGGAGTTTTATACAGCGCAAACTTGACCCGAAGGTATCGGAGCGCTTTACATAGCACCAGTTGCATTACATGAGGACACATTCATTTTTGTTAGGCACGGGGAGATTAAGTGATTTGCCCAGAATCACAGGATGTTCAGCGTCATTGCCGAGACTCGAACCCACTTCCCCAGATTCAAGGTCGACCGCCCTAGGTGTTAGGCCAACTCTTCTCCCCATATAGATGAGTATCAACTCCTTGCTTCTAGAAGTACATTCCACCAAGACGCAGCATGCTAAATAGATAAAACACAACATATTAGACAAGGCATATCACACATCCAGCACTGTACTAAAAAGCCATATAGTAAGGTATCAATTTGATCACACCATCACTGACCACTTGAAAATAATAATCAAAAAACATACATTTGAACATATTAGTCAGAACATATCACACACATCCCCAGCAGTGGGCAGTTATTCCTTATGGGATATCACTGTGTTCACAACAGCACACAGTCTACCCAATAATTAAGACGCCAACCAATCAACAGAACACATTAAAAATAAATCTTTACACCCAATCAACATAACCAGGGTTGCCAAGTAGATGAATATAATGGCTTTCCCAAATAGTGTTAACTTTACTTAGCACACTCATGTAACATCATGCCGGGCAAAGAACAAGCCAGTTACACAAGAGAAAAACTAAATATTTTTGGTAACATATCAGGCCACATCCATTCAATTCCGTAATCAAGCTATGTATTGCTAATCAAAATACACCTATTACAAACAACAACAGAGCCACAAATACTTTACTAATGTTACAACCCATAAACGAAACAAGACTCAACTCTATGTCAGCATCCTCTAAATAACAGCGAGAAGGTCTTGTACCCTGATGGCGCTCCAAGGCCATGTTAATAGAAAAAACATAGTATACAATTTGTTATAAGAGCATTCATGTATGTAGAAACCTGCTGCATTGGTCAACTCTTCCATCCTGCACCTAGCTTAAGACAGTGATCACACAGAGAAAGATAATTTTCACTATGAGCCCCAAGTGAAAGGCAGTGGCCAAGCTCAGTCTCCCAATAACAGCTTATTCTGTCTGCTTCAGACATCAATTTGCAGAAGTGTCTCCCCTTATTCTTCCCCAGGCCATCAGCAGCCAGCCGGTTGCTGCTTAGGGTCCAAGTTCAGCTGGCCAGCAAGATTTGGAGGGTGTTTGAGACGCTGCAACTGACCTATGGTGTGCAGGATTTTGTGCGCGCAATGATGTCTATTATTTTATGGGAAGGTGCAGACAGGCCAAACATCACAAACCTCGACTTTGAGGTGGCTGAAAGGCACACATCACTACCGTAATCAATGGTATCTGCCATGACATTTCTGTTGCCCATTGTATGGATACAATATCATCAAGCTACTTCTGCAGCTAGCCATACACTGTTAAGCCAGACCTAAAAAGACCTTCTGGTGCTGAGTAAGGTTGTACGTGCTTGCACTCCGTTAACGCAGCATGCAGCCAAATGGTTGTGGGGAGCCCGATTGTTAGAGTAGCTCCACATACATTAGTTTTACATTCCAGAAGCCGCCCCTTCTTCACAGTTCTCCAAGGAAGGCAGATGGCCCACATGGTAGTGGGCAACACCTTACTACATTGGACCAGCAAAGCTTGTTGAAATATTTTAGACCCCTTTAGATTCTATTCCAGCCTGGGGGCAATTCTTATGCTAGTCACTAGGATGTATAAATATATTCTCTTTGTGCTTGCCTAGATCTCAGGCCCTTTTACAAACCATGCTGGTGGCGGGAAGCTGGTAAGGGAGTAAGCTACCATCATAGATGTGAGCCACCGCTGGAAATCCATGTATTGCCGGCACACCAAGCATACTGCTGCTTTAGGTTATACAAAAGCAGCATTGCAGACCCTCCGATAACCCCAAAATTGCACTAGCTGGAAAATCGAAATTCTGCAGGTACAAAACTCAGCCAAAATGGTTGTGCGCTAAGATCTGCGTCCTGCACAATTTTGAATAACGTCTTCAACCCTCAACAACTGATGTTCAATCACATGGTCACAGAGAATTTTCTTAAGGTCATCCATATATCAGCTGCCTGTTTGTTGTTATAGCTTAGATAGTTCAGTCCGTGTTTACACTGCATGTGTGCTGCGTGACAGACAAAAATATCATTACAGAAGCATATGAGTCCTAATGCAGTGAAATATGAATGCTATGTGGTTGTTTTGTCATGTTATTTAATGTTTGCGGCATTTCTAGTGCTTAATGTAGCCCCGAGGCCACCTCAACACAGAGAGAAAGAGCAAAAGAAAAGTCAGGGGAAAGGGAATTAAGAAGTTTATGAACTTCAAAGTCCGCCCAGAGACCTTTTAAAGATTCCATTTGTGTGGTAAATACAGGTTACATTTGCCTTTGATGAAGGCATGTCTAGGCAGCCCAGAGTAAATGGCTAGCAGGGCTAGGGACCTTGGGTGGGAGGAGCGGCGAAGTGTGGGTTGGTAATGACACACATTTTAGTGAATTGCACTGTGAAATTTATTATTTTTATTTATTCATTTATTTATAGGTTTTATATAGCGCTAGCTAGACCCAAGGGTATCAGAGCGCTTTACATGATCGAAGAACACAGTATAATCAGGTCGCTTACCATAAGATGCGAGACATATTACATTTTTAGAAACACACACAAAAATAAACAAAGAAAATCATTAGGCAATGAGCATGGATTAACCGTATGAGGCAATAAGAACAGAGTAAGATTAAGGGAGAGAAACACCTAATAAACAGCAGAAACAAACCAACAACTGACTATAACAGAGGGCCAAGACCTATAAAGAGAGATAATTAACAATGTTCAGTATGCTGAGGTGTTAAAGTATTTGTTGAGGAGGAGGAGTTTCAGGTCACTTTTGAAGCGAGAGAAGGAGGGGTTGCATCGTAGTTCTCTAGGTAAAGAGTTCCATATGCTGGGTGCATTTCCAGAGAAAGAGCGAGTCTGGGTTGATTTCCTTTTCAGTTTGGGAGGTACGAGAAGAAGTGAGTTGGAACTTCTCAAAGTTCTGGTTTTTCCAGCTTTCGTGAGCTTGCTGTCTAAGTAGTTGGGGGTATGTGAGTGAAGGGCTTTGTGGGTGATGCAGGCAGTCTTGAAAGTACATCTTCCTTCGATGGAAGCCAATTGAGAACCTTGCGGGCTGGTGCTATGTGTTCAAATCGTTTAACACCTGTTATGAGCTGGGCCGCCATATTTGGAACTGATCTGAGGTGAGATTTCGGCGTCCCTGTGAAGATGGCATTTCCATAGTCCAGTTTGGAGAGGACGAGAGATTGGACCACCATCTTGAAATCATCAGAGGGAATTAATGGTTTAATTTTCTTGAGGTGTTTAATTGTGTAAAGCGCTCCTTTGGCTGAGTTTTTGATGTGATCCTTCATTGACATGTTCTTGTCCAGCATGAAGCCTAGGGACTTTGCTGAGGTGGACAGAGTGAGAGAACAATTTAATGCATTCAGGTCGCTGAGCCATTCGTGGATAGGTAGGTGGTTGCTTTCAGGGGAGAACAGAATGATTTCTGTTTTGTTGGGGTTTAGCTTTAAGTGGTTAGAGTTGAACCAAGATTGTATCTTGCTCAGAGTGGCATCGAGATGTAGGATGTCACTAGGTGATTTGATTTTGTAATAGAACTGGGTGTCATCAGCATATAGGTGATATTTGATCCTTGCTTGTTTCAGGATGATTGTAAGGGGTTCCATGAAGAGGTTGAAAAGGGAAGGGGAGAGAATAGAGCCCTGGGGCACACCAAGTGTGACACGTGTGGGATTCGATAGGCAGGAGTTGATTTTGACTTGCTGCGATCGATGTTGTAGGTGTGATGTGAACCATTTTAAGACTGTGCCATTGATACCAGAGCGGATCTTCAGCGATTCAAGTAAGGCTGGGTGATTTACGGTGTCAAAGGCCGCTGATAAGTCAAGTAGGATAAGTAGGCATGCGTCACCATTGTCTAAGGATCTGTGGATGTTATCTGAGATATTGAGCATGGCAGTTTCAGTGCTGCAGCCTTTCCTGATCTCTGATTGGAAGGTGTCATGGAGGTTGAATTCCCCTATATGATGGTTAAGTTGCTGTAAAACACATTTTTCCATAGTTTTGGCTAGGAACGGGAGGTTGGAGATAGGTCTGAGGTTGTTGAAATCATTAGGGTCAGCCTTGGGGTTTTTGAGAATGGGTGTGATTTGACCGAGTTGGAGGGAGTCAGGGATACAGCCCGAGGCGGGAGATGTGTTGATGATTTTTGTTCAGTACGGTGCAATGATGTGGTTGAGATTTTGTACAATCTTGGATGGTAAGGGATCTTTCGTGTGTGAAGTGGGTTTTAATTTCGCGATAATATTGAAGACTTAAATTTCAGTCATGGGTTTGAGGTCAGACCAGTTGGCATTGTTTTTCAGTTGGGTGCGATAATGGTTGCCGTAAGTACCTTTTAGAGCCATTTGGTCATTGGTGAGTTCAGGTGGTGGAGCTGTCATGGAGGGGGGTGGGTTGGTGAGGATGGCTAGGACGGAGGGTAGATAAGTCACTTGTAAGAAGGATTGCTCAATTTTTGTGACTTTATCCGTGAAAAAGCTGGCCATTTCTTTACAGCGTTCATTAGTGGCGATTATTTCATGTGGGGGTGAGGACGCGGTTTGACGTTTGACAATGTTGAAGAGCTTCCTGGGTCTATTCTCTGCACGGTCCAGTTGGTTGCGAAAGAAAGAGGCTTTTTCTCTAAAAAATTGTTTTTTATAAGACAGCCTTGTAGTTCTAAGTAGTGCTAGGTGGATTGTCGAGGGGTTTTGTCTCCATTGCCTTTCAGCTTGTCTGAGTTGTCTTCTCTCGTTGTTGAGATCTGGATTAAACCAAGATTCTGATTGGATTGGTCTAGGTTGTTTTAGTTTGGGCGATGCCACTTGGTCTAGAACTTCCGACATTGCTGTGTTATAGGGTGTAGTGAGATCATCAGCGGTAAGCGTGAGGGGGTGATGTTGCAGTTGATCACGAATCTTGAATTCAAGTTCAGTGATTGAGACTTGTTTGAGGTTTCTAGTCCACTGCTCAGGGTTATTTGTTAAGTCTAGGTGGGGTCTGACCGGGGTATTGATATTGAACAGTATGAGATGGTGGTCAGACAAGTCAATGGGTGAAATGGAACTGAGCGAGACCAGTTCATAATTAGTGATAATCGCATCTAGAGTGGAGCCTTTGATGTGTGTTGGTTCATTGCAGTTGTTTAAGGTCATTTATTTTGAGAAGGTTCGTTAGTAGCCGGACTGCGGTGTCTTCAGAGTTTTTCCAATAGATGTTGAAATCGCCCAAGAACACATTTTTCATGTCAGTTAAGGAGAACTGAGTAATTAGGTCAGATAACTCTTCAGCGAAAAGGGCGCGATCGCCAGGAGGGTGGTAAATGGTGTGAAGGTTGATAGGAGGGGAGCCTTTGCTTTTAAGTTCAACATCAAGGTATTGGAAGGTCTAGTATTCTGCGTTAATTAAAGTGGAAAGATGTATTCCTACTTTGTGAATCATGGCTAGACCTCCACCTGTTCTATTAGGACTGTCGTGTCTAATGATGGAGTACCCAGGTGGAGTCAGCAGGTCAAGTATGGGGGTAGAGTAGTCATTAAGCCATGATTCCGTGAGGAAAGCAATATCAATTTCTTCACTGAGTATAGATTCCGCAATATCTGTGGCGTGTTGGACTGCTGATCGACAGTTGAGGAGCATGCATGAGAGAGTCCAGGGATAATCTTTAGTGGAATGTAGTGTTTGAATGGTGGTGAATTGTGCGGGAGGTCTTGGCTCGCTAATAGTTGTAGGGATTCTATTTGTGCTCACAATTACAGGGATTGTGGAAGGGTTTTTTGGAACCCTGATCTGGTTCTTAGTGATGTAAGATTCGCTGAGAGCATCAGCTTCAGGTTCGGCTAAGGGGCAAAGAGCACGGTGGGGTCTATGTGACAGACGAGACAAGGGAGTGGAGGGCCATGAGAAACTTTTTACGGCCAAAGGCTAACCTGTGTGTGTAGGCAGGTTATTATTTCCGGAAATGCGTTTGTGGGATAACTTAGCTTGGGTAGAGAGATCTTGTCTTAGCTTCGCTATGTCATTCACAAGAGAATCAAGTTTTAGCTCCATTCAGTTCATGATCTGTGTGAGTGTGTTATTTACACTTCCCACATTGAGAGTGGGAGGTTGCATAGCAAGCCCTGAGAAAAATGGATCAGAGAGCGCTGTGTTATGGAGAAGTTCATTGTCGTTGGGGCTAGTATTGTGGGTAGTCAGAGTGGGCTGTATAGGATCTGCATTCGTAGGGAGGGATGTGTCCGCTGAGGGTTCAGCCGATGATGGTCTAAAGATGGGGCCCATGTCACTAGGCTTGAGGTGAGCATTGCCGAGGTTTATTACAGTATGATTACTGGTTAAGGTGGGATCGAGTGAAGTCCTTCCAGTGGGCATTTGTGGGTGTTGTGTATAGATGAGGGTGTCAGGGTTGTTAGTAGCGTCGGGGGTGTCTCAGAGTTGAATGGTGAATTTGTGGGGGGAAGACGGCAGGGTGATTCTGGGTTGATGGTCAGAGGTAAGGGGGAGGAAGGCGCTTGGGAACGATGGCCCTGATGTGTGAGTGGGCTCAAAAATCACAGGAAGTGTCGGTCAAAAATGGTGAGGTGGGGGTCTGTCGCTTGTATAAGTATATTTCCTGTCTTGTAAATGGAAATATCGATTTCCCCTCTAAAGGAAGGAGAGGGGGATGTCGTCAGTTTAGTTCCATAGGGAATCTTGATTGTCTTAGTAACTTGTAGGAGGAGCAGAAAGATGTTTTTCGATTTTGCCAGGCGTTTTGAATAAAAGACGTCGGTTTTTTTGGTGCCATTGGTCATGTTATGGTAAGTATCAGCGATTAGTGTTTCCGGGTGCTGTTTTAGTAGTTTGTGTTTGAGATTCTTTTTCGCGTTGTTGGAGAAATTTTTAGGATATGCGATGGTCCATGAGTTAGGACCATATCTCACAAGTGCAGTGTCGCTGGGTTTGTGGGGGTACATTGTAAGAGACATTTAGTGTCTGGTTAGCAGTGAGGCTGTAAGACGGTGCGAAGCAAGGAAGTGCATAAAAGGCTAGATCAGGTGTAATGAAGGAGTGGCGATGTGCAGTGAGCAAATTAGTCAGGAAAAGGTAGGGTTGAATAGGAGGCTTGGCAGGACGTTAAGAAGGTGAGGGGATATAATAATAATCAATATGATTGTCAGGACTGAGGCGCATATGAGCTGCACTGAGAAAGTCACAGTTAAGCCTGTCAACTGAGGGCAGAGTAGGTAAATAATAGGCACGTCAAGTCCTAAACTAAAATAAGTAACAAGCTAGGGAAGTGTAAGGAGATAGCAAATCGATATGGATCAAAAGCTCATACATACAGCTAAGAGCCACACACCAGAATCAGATGCATAGGATACTGAGCAACCAATATATGCAATATTATGACCAAAACAGTGGAGGTCAAGCTAATACAAAATGACAGCATACAAGTGTACGTTGATTACTGTTGCTGCCACAAGGTGGAGCAGCACCACACAAGGGTGTGTGGAAATTTGCTAAAAGTCAAAATTATTGAAAAGCACGCTAAAACTGCGTTCACGTCGCATAATGATATATTACACAAAATCACTCCCGTCCATTGTTTCTTCAGTCCTCCTGGGATGTATAATTTCAGCTCCTCTGATATAACAGGGGTGCTGGTGATCCTGGTGCAAGTAAGAAAAAAATGAGCCCGCCGGCAGGATACTAAAGTATGTCTCATAACCAAGCGCCTCAGTGCAACTGCACCTTCTACACTAATGAAAACTACAGCTCTGTACAACCTCCATTTCTAACCTAATAATTTCTCTGTAAATTCTGCCAGTCCACCATTTTGTGATTTTTGAATTACGGCTATTCCTTCCTCCTTGAGTAGAGTTGAGACTGTACCGTAGCAAGATTCAGCAAGCATTGGCAAAGCCAATACATATCGCCTTTGAAGGGCTTAGTCGAAGGTTTGACTTTGCCAATGCTTGTTGCCAAAGCTGAACAGCATCTGCAAATAGAGGAAAAAATGCTTATTGGCTATTGTTAACAGCAATGGCAAAAAAAGCCAAACAACGTACCCAGCGTGATGACAGTGGCATACGCTTGCATCACCACTCATCCGGATGTGTCAAGACCCTGCAACATTTCTTTTCATTTTGAAATTTCAAGATGGAAGACACCCAGCTTGAAACGGTTAATTAAAAAGCAAAACGTATGCGTTATTGAGAAAGGAGTGGCGCCGATCAAATTGCAGCTGGTGCAACCTCCAAAAAAGAAGAAAATGATTAATTAAAAAAGAAAAGAAACAGACCATGACAGGGAGGGGCGGAAGAGCAGGGCGGTGGGCAAGTCAGTGCTGCCGAGTAGAGGGCACAATGGGGAGCAGGAGCGGGTGGGGGACTAGCCAGAGAGCTCAGGGGGCAAAGATTTTTTTTAAAAGCCGGGCAGAATGACAAGGTGTGGGCGAACCAGCAGACAAGCTGGAGGCATGAAGAGGGGAAATACAGAGGGGTAGATTTACATGCCCCTTGCGCCACTTTTGCGCCACTTTTGCGCCACTTTTCCCATGTTAAAAATGACACAAAAGTGGCGCAAGGGCCTTGTAAATAAGCCCCAGAGAGCGCAGGGGTTTCAGGACAGAAGCAGCACACGAATGAGAGATCAAGAAAGCTAAGCATTCCTCGAGAGAGCTGAACGCCGGTGAGAAATGACCTGAGCAAATGTGACGCGGTATGAAACACGGTCCTGCACTTTATGCGTTGTTTGCAAAAAGACGCTGGTTGCGTGTCACAGATAGTTTGTTCTGTTTAAATTCTTCTATATGGCATCATGTTCTGATGCACAAACCATTTGTTATAGAATAGATGATCCTTTCATATATTTTTCTTTAACTGCTCTCATCTGATTTGCATGGCTCATTTTGAGAAAGAGCTAATGCGAATGACATCTATTGCAAGGAGTATATGTACCACAGTAGATAATAATATCATTTATTTATTGTATATTTTTGACATTATAGTGCCTAATTTTAACGCTTTTATGTAGAGCGTGGATTTAATTAGTTTTTATACTCATTTGTAATCATCTATTGTTTTGGTTTATGTTGAAAACAATGAAGTATAAACAGGGGCGGCTCCTCCGCTCAGGCGCAGGAGCGCCAACCCACTGCATTTTGAGCAGTGGAAAAAGGAAATATAAAATGATAACATTATGTTATTATCATTTAATTTTCCCATTGTCAGGCAGCTTTATGGGGCGGGGCGGGCGGGGTTTGGCTGTCATCACAGCCAGCAAGAGAGGGGTGGTTGGGGCACTTAAGTGTGCATGACAGTTTGGCCGGCTGTCTTGGGCCGGCCAAACAGTCATGCACACTTTGCATGTTCCCCACCAGTGAGGAATATGCACTGGCTCAGTGTCCCCGTCTGACTGCCGAACCATGGCGCTCAGACCAATCGCAAAGATGCATTGCAGCATTGTGATTGGTTTTTGGGAGCCTGTGTGTGCTTCCTGTTTCAAGCAGGAACAGAAGAAGACAACGCGAGGCTGCGGTCCGGCAGCAAGGTAAGTAACTTTTGTATTTATTTTTCTATCCCACCCCGCCCCACCCGTGCTACTTGGTGGCTGCCGTCACTGAGTATAAATATGGTACAGTGTTGAAAGAAAAAGAAAAAAGTAATACCCTCAATGTCAGCTGGGGAAGAATACACATCATCCAATCAAAAGGATCTCAAAGACAATGTGCTTCAGAAGAGGGAAAACACAAAAGGAAGAAGGAGAGCAACTGGATAAGAAGCAAGAACATGAGACTGACAAGAAAACCAACCAGTGATAAGCAATTGACTGACCCAATATCCGTTCTAAGTATTGTTATTGTTTGAGAGAAGGCAAAAATACTCACACGCATACTAAAGTCTTCACAATTATATTCCACATAGCGAGCAAAAATTCAAAGCAACAGCATGCCCCCATAGCACTGAGCATATAACCCCTCCCTATTTTGCAACACTTTTATAAGTTTTCTTCATACATTTCTTCAATTGAGAGTACATGTGCCTGAAAGAAAACCTCAGGTTAGCAGATGCATGGCTTTCTCTAAAAGGAACAGAAAAGGATCTTGAAAAAGAAACAAGAGGTGTAAGCTTCCAGACACTGAGCTAGCCATTTGTGAATCCTTACTTACAAGTGCCAAGCACGAGAGTGAGGTTCAAAATATCAGAAGCGAGGGAGCAGAGCAGGTTATATATAACATGGGCACAATACAGAAAGCAAAATGTCAGTAAATGAACTAATAAGGCATTAGCACAATGATTTCAAATAGTTTTTGTGCAGTTCCCCCATCACACCTTTTTTTGCACCAAAAAGTGCAACATTTAAAGTAGATCTGTGGTCATCAATCGATTGACTTCATCATTTAGGTAATCATCACAGCATTTTTTGACGTCAGAGTTAGAAATGCTAGCAGTGCTAGCACTGTCTTCTGGGAAGGTCAGTGACAAGGAAGGGGAAGGGCCATTATCAGTGGTGATACAATGAATAGCACACATACAAATATCTATGAATATGTAAAGGAGAACCAGAAGAATAAAAACTGCCAGCTCAACTTCAAGAATCTTTATTCCCCACCCTCCAAAAATGCCCTTCAACCAAGGCCATATGCTGTCTCAATTTAACTCAAACCCATTGTTGAACTTATGTAATGCCCTTAAACTATCCCTAATATGAGCTATATGTTCCTGGATGCTGAGGGAAATTTTAGTAATAAATGAACAGCAGTCTGCAAAGACTACGGCACAAGTCCCATCTTTTGCAGTGACGACAAAATCCAGAGCCAATCAGTTTTGCGATATGGCAGTCCTTTGTGTTATATGGTATGGAAAACATAGGCGGTATAAGATGCTCCAGACCAGTCTCTGTGCATCCAAGCATAGGCTCTGTTAAAGAAGTAGACAGATCGGTTCTGTACTTTTCATTGGATTGACTGCGGTTGTACAGAACTCCTGAGGGGAGTAGAATTGAGAAACTTTCTTCTGATCTCGGTGGATGATGTCACAATTGCTGTGCCCTACAAAGATATTGCTGTTTCAGGATTCACATGCCATGCCGCGAGCAATGCCAACAAGACAGATGACAGCCTTCTTCATACTCTGATTGGGAAAACGGAGGTCAGTGTTGTCTATGGGTATTAAAGTAAGAGCGCTGTCACACTAATCAGGGACATGGCCTTGACAGAACAAGCAAAGACAAGGTGCTTCGAAGGGATAGGAAACATTCAAAGACGTTTTAAGGCTTGGGCAAAGTTGGCTATGGCCCAGGGCCCCAGCCTTTCAGGGGCCCTTTGATAGAGCCAGCTCTGTTCTGCAGAGAGTCTTGCCCTGATGACGTTGAATAATTCTTAAACAGATTGTTTTGAATACTGTTTCCCTTCAATTTATTCTTTATGTGAGTGATGTGTGAGAGTCTATTATAGGCATTTTGCAGATAAATGTTGTGTTTATGTTGCATGCGCATCCATAAAAAAAAGTTTCTTTTAGATCAAAGGAGGACCTCACATATGAGAAATGGGAGGGGGGACACAGAGATTATTTGCAGTAATGTTAGTAAGGGTTGTACGATGGTACAACGCAGGTAAAGACATTATATGCCTTTAGCACGCATTTTTTACCATGCATGTTTTTACCACGAACATGCTTTTACCACGCATGCCATTACCACGCATTGTTTTTATATATAAAAACAATGTTTTTGTGGGCGGAGACGCCAACACACCTCCCAACTTACCTTAAATGTGTGGTAAAGGCATGCGTTGTAGGCATGCACGTGGTAAAAATATGCGTGCTAAAAAATGCGTGGTAAACACACAACTAGGTAAAAACCTCGTTGTAAAGGCTGTTTCCCGTTAGTGAGCTGCTGCTGTGTTACAATATTGAAAACACACGTCACTATCCCTGAATATTAGATAAAAAAGTTAGAATTTGGACGAATGTTCCTGTGCACTGTCAATGACCTGGCCAAATAGGGCATGAAAGAGCTGAAACAGGATCATTAATTCAAATCTGTTCAGAACCCCGGGGCCCACAAAATACATTTGGCCCAGGGCCCCTAAAATCCTTAAGATGTCCCTGGGAACACTGGCATGGCCCCTTGGACGTCAGTGGACAAGTGAGTGCAGATCCAGCAAGAGGAAAGATTGTGGTTTGTCGGTTCCTTTCCTAGAGGTGTAGATAGCTGCTGTCACTGTACATAGATAACCTGTGGGTGATGGGCAGGGTGCAATTTGCCTCAAGGTATCCGCTACCATTGGTTCATAAGAAGGACCAAACCACGACCCAAGTTACAAGGCTTGCTTTAAATGGAGCTGGGCAGTCCCACTGCTGGATCTGATAGCTAGAGGTCTGCCCGCTACCTTGGGTGGACTGGGTAACCGCGAGAATAAGTTGTGACATCCTGTTGAGAACAAGGCAGCAAAGAGCCCCTCCCTGCAACTTTGATACCTGCTGGTTCAGGAGACTTGGGCCAGGAGTCGAAGGCAGAGACAGAACAGGTGCAGATGAGTTAAAGTCCAGAAGCTCAGTTGTTTTATTACAGTGAGATGTACAATTCCAGACAGGAACCCCACAGCAGAGTTCATAGTGATCAGGACCTGGTGGGCACGCTTTCTTCGGCAGAATTCTGGTAATGCACACAGATATGTAACTTGTCTCGAGGCTAGAGGTCATGGCAGGATTCGATCGAGGATTGTAGCAAGGCGGCTCAGTCCTGGGACTGAAAACTGCTGAGTCAGACAATTGCCTGCGGTGTTGCAAAACCACATCATCATTTGAAGGCAATTAAAGAACAGTAGGTGAGACGGGGGTTCGAGGCAAGGAGCCTGGCATGGCCCATGGCCACCTCATAGACGCTCAGTTTATTCTTTTTAGAAGGTGTGGCTGAAATTGACCAATGTGCCATGGGTAGTGCGTCAGCCCACTTAAGATGATTCTCTGGGCAGATCTTGGCCAGTTTGTTCTTCAGTTGTTATTTTAGCGCCACACTACCACAGAATTCGGGGTAATATATACAATGGAAGTACTGTTTTATCATTATGATCACTAGAAAGCCTTAACGGGACTCCAAACCTCAATATGAAGGTTCTAAATAACTTCTTAGCCACCATAATGGCATCGGTATGGGAGTTCGGGTATGTCTCAATTCAGCCAGAAAACATGCATACAACTACAAGCACTTAGACATGTCAAAATGGTGTACATCAATTCCACAGCAGGGGGGGCATAGTTAAAAAGATAATTTTCTGATAATTTTCTTTTGAATGGTTGAGATGGCAACTTTAAAGGAAATGCCAGGGTTAACATATGTACCAATGCCTTCTTTCAATAGCTTAGACATAAATGTCCTTCACACACTTTACCTATTTACCAACAGTCGTGTTTCAATGAATGTAAACAATCAAACTACACATAAATAGTCCGTGTCTTCAAATCAGGTTCAAAAAGAGAACTAAAGTGTGCTTCAAACAAAATGTTTTTTTGCCCATTTTTTCTGAATTCTAGAACTCACTTGAGCCTTTCTGACAGACTCCAAGTACACAGTACTTCACCCGTACGCTAGACATAGAATGAATTTTAACCATTAAAGAATGTGAACTTGCAAAAACACCAAGAAATATGAGTGGTCTCCGAAAATTCAGAGACGTTTTAAGGCATGGGCAAAGTGGGCTCTGGCCGAGGGCCCCAGCCTTTCAGGGGCCCCTTCAGGGCCGGACTGGCCGTAGCGGGCACCGGGCGTTTCCCCGGTGGGCTGCCAGGTTGGGGGCCGGTTTTGGGCCCCTGGGGGGCCGGTTTTATTACCGGGGGTCGGCAATATCGGCCCCCTGTAACAAAATCGGCTGAAACCGGCCCTCCCAAACAGCTCGGCTGCACCTCCCCTCACCCCAGGGGGGGCCGGCCGAGCTGTTTGCCAGGGCCGGTTTCGGTGCCCAGTCCGGCCCTGGGCCCCTTGATAGAGCCAGCTCTGTTCTGCAGAGAGCTTTGCCCTGATGACCTTGAATAATTCTTAAACAGATTGTTTTGAATACTGTTTCCCTTCAATTTATTTTTAATTTGAGTGATGTGAGAGTCTATTATAGACATTTTGCAGAGAAATGTTGCCTTTATGTTGCATGCAGCATCCATAAAAATGTTTCTTTTAGATCAAGTCAATAGCCCTGAATATTAGATGTAACAACTTTATAATTTGGACGAATGTTCCTGTGCACTGTCAATGACCTGACCAAAGAGAGCACGTAAGAGCTGAAATAGGATCATGAATTCAAACCTGTTCAGAACAGGGGCCCCCAAAATACGTTTGGCCCCGGGCGCCCAAACTCCCCAAGCTTTCCCTGTGATAATTAGCTGTTTGAAACAAACTTCTGTTGTTGACGTTGTGCCTGAAAAAGTCACTACTGTGAAGCGTAATTCACCAAACCTTTACAAAACCATTTCTACAAGTTATTGGAAACTTTCAGGAGAGCGGAAAACATGCCTCTCTGCCTTCGGCAAACCTTACAAACACTTGGGAAGTTAGAACCATGAAGTTAGCGAGTCTTTTACGTCATGACACAACGTCAATGACTGGACTGCATAACTGAAACTCTCAATGTTTTCTTTGAAATCGTCTACCACATTACTTGTTGTTTGCTTTCTGTAAAATTCGGAGGAAGCATGATTGTCTCTACATTATGCACAGTTTGTTTAACAAATCCGATACAGCATGTTTTTTTTCTTTCTTAATTTGCACCAGTCAGCATCTGATAATTCATGTTACGGTAAGAAGTCACGGTACACATTGTTGCTGCCTTTTTACCTGGCCTGAACACTCGTCTTCAAATGGTGACAGACATCTGAATAAGGTACACTTGTAGGTTAACGAGGGGGCCGCAAGCAGGTGGGCGGACATCGAGAGTGGTTTTAATCCTTAATGCATGAATTGATTTGTGGCACAGAAGCATCACAATTTTGGGCAACTGAGGGGGAAAAAGGGCGCAAACCAGTGGGTTACAATGGCTTGACATATATCATCCCTTCCATTATGAACATGTCCATGCTACAATCTGGCATGGCTGGAAAGCAGAGTTTTTGGGGCCACTCTGCCTGTTCCACCCTCCGTTCTCCATGAGGGTCTCTTTTACAATTCTGCTTGGTCCATGACTGCTTTTAATTCTCAGATGCCTACTCCTTTAACGTGGACAAATCCTTAAAGTAGGTTATCAGTTTCTTAAATAGGAGACAGTGCAACTTTCTTAGATGTTTCATTGACAAAAGTGTTGTCTCAGGAAACTTCATCCAGGGCTGATTGCTGGACACACTTTAAAACAGCAATCTGCATCCAACAAGTTTTTTTTATATGTAGTCTGTTTTTTATGGGGATTCTGGCAGAAGTAAGGAATTCCCTTTGCATCTGGAGCAACTCAACATCATGGGCCATTCCAAAACCATATGTAGAGTCAATAAATACAATGACAACTCTGTGAGAGCCAAAATACAAGGTTGTATATGAGCAAAAAGGTCAGCTACTCCAGTGAAGAAAAAACTTGATGCAAAAGTCAGCTTTCTATCACTTTATACAATGTACATACAGCAATCCCAGCAACAGTATAAGGAAGGAGGAGGTGGGACAGTAGGGGCTCTAGACTTACTGCTGTTCCTTAAGTAGCTAATTTGATATTGCAGTTTTTTATGGGTCTGCTTCATACCACACATCCTTTCTCATATTTTCTTCCTGGTACCAGTTCAGAATTGTGTTTCTAGGATCCTTCAATTTTCTTCTTAAGTGGTTTAGGCATTGTAACTCAAAGGTGCCTTACTCCATAAAGGATTGTTTCCGTCTTCATTAATGAGTATCACTCATTGTTTCAGAAACCTGTGCATACTGGTGGAATATGGCATGGGTGGTAGTTCCTTTTACCTAGGGCTCCTCGTATTTAGATTTTCTAGTCCCCATCTTTCCCCTAGTTTTGCATATTCACTCTTAAGAACACATAAAGGAGTATACCTGTCTTGTGCTGAAGCTCATCCCATGGAGGGAGGTATAGTAGTAGGAAAAAGGGTAAAGAAGAGGTTTAACTGGTATTTGTCTAACTGCTCTTGTGAACGTAGGATGGAAAGTATCCCATGCCCACTGACCCCTTGCTCTCTGAAATTTTCCCGGTCTCAGCTGTGAAGATTAGGGGTGGGCGGAAATCCCAGAGTTTCATTCCACGTAATTCCACGGAGTTACAGAAAAACTCTGCAAGATTCCGCCAACAGGCAGAAAATATGTGGCTTGCGCTGCAATTTAGTGCCGATAGCACGAGTAGCACTGAAAATCAGAACGAACAGCACCATGCATTGCGCAAAGGTGCAAGACCATTAGAGTTGATTTTGCTGCCGCTCGAGTATAAAATCTACTCTAGCGGCAGCAAATCTACTCAAACGGCAGCCCACGGATCGCGAACGCCAGCGACTGCCCGAGGTAGAAAATCGTGCTAGGGTATGCCAAACTTGCTTGCCAGCTCGCATATTCTGGGGCCTTGTGGGAGAAAATGTAATGTAAGTGGGCACCTTGCACCAGTCCAGACAACCCTTATGGTGATTTAAGAGGTCTTAGACAACCTTAGAAAGCTCTCTAAGTGGTAGCTGTGGAGAGCAGCCTTCAGGCTTAGTTCAGAAGGAGTGTAAAGCAGCTTGTTTTACCAGAATGCAATCTCATAGTATAGATTAAGTGAAAAAGAACCACACAATGTATTTATAAAAATATGTATTTATTATATAATACTCTCTAACACGTTCAGATATCTCCTACCCAGAGATAAACACGATGCACACAATACTTTGCAAAGAAATACAGTAAATAGCACAGAATACACAGTGGGCCCCAGGGGGGGACCAAACCATATACTGAGAAAGTGGTATAAGAATCACGACTCGGGTCAAGACAATGTCGAGAGGACGTGCTGGGGACCCAAGGAACCACCCAAGGTGAGTGACTAGGATCCCCACGGAGAGCGGGTGTAGTGTGGGAACACGACTGCGTGCTCCGTACAACTCTACGTTTAAGTCGCGGTTGGAATTTTAAAGATTAAGGACCCTTCCCAGTGGGCACTGAAGAAACCCCGTGGAAGACAGAAGGTTGGAGAGCCACCCCACCCATGGATACCCTAGTACCCACGTTACCTACACCAGGGAAGCCGGGTGCATAGGTGTAAAGTGGTGTCGGAAACTGCCGTCAAACCCAATGGAGGACTTCAGGAAAGTGCCGCTGCTGAAGAAGGAGAAAGTGTCCGGTGGAATCCGAAGGTGGATTCTAGTTGAGAGGTCCCTGCAAGCAGAGGGGACAGAGTCTATGTCACTCAGGAGTGACCAGGAGATCTGGAAGACGGATGCCCACCAATGTTAGGTGTTGCAGGAGAGATGACGATGACCTTCACTCTGCAGCTGTGAGGACCAGGCAATGCTGAGGAAGGCCAGGAGCCATGCACAAGCTGTCCCATGTCGGATGTCGACTTCTGAGGGGGTCAGTGTCCGGTGGGAGAACCAACAAGCCTTGGCAATAGCAACCCACGCAGAAGTCGAAGAAGGTGCAACGTCAGGACCAGCAAGGTCCATGGGACTCACCACAAGCAGGGGAGTCAGGGCAGGCCCCGAGCAGTCAGGCAAGCCCAAAAGAAACAAAAGGTGACCCTCAAGTTGACCCACAGGCCAGAGGCACTGGAGTGGCGAGAGGACCTCAAGCAGCTCACCAAAGATGCAGGCCACGATGCACAACGATGCGGTGTGGCCAAAGATTCTGGTCACTGGACATGCTTGAGGTTGGGGTTACTTGGAGCCCAAAGATCTCCTTGGAAAGAAGCCAACAAGCCTTTGCAACTGCAAGTTGACGCGGTGCACAGGGGTTAGTTTATTGCAACCCCCACAAAGGATACTGGCCGCAAACTTGGTGAGAGGGCGGGGCAAGCCTCGGGAGCTGTGGAGAACCACCACCTGTGTTGCAGAACCTTTCGAAGTCCGAAAGAGCTCAGGATCAGCAGACCGGTGGACTTAGTTGCGGTGTCTGCGAATGCAGGGAAGTGACTCCTTCACTTCAAGGGAGATTCCTTCAGGTGTCTTTGATGCCCAAAGGCCTTGGGAGGTTCCTGTATGGTGCACAGCACAGACGATGCAGCAGACTGGAAGGCAGACGAAGACGATCCCAAATGAAGTCCAGTGAAGTCCAGAGTGCCCAGACGGTAGAAGAAGAAGTGGTGTCTGATCTGAATCTTGTCCGACAACGAATCTAGGGACCCACCCACAGGTAAGCCCTTAAGTACCCTAAGGAAAGGGTTGGGACGATTCAGGGAACCCTCCAAGGGGAGGGTCCGGATATGGGGGAGGTTACTCCCATGTCCTTTGTCCAGTTTCACGCCAGAGTGGGAGCCAATGGCTCCCAGAGCTGGTTTGAACTGGAATATGCATGGGGACACCAAATGTGCCCCTCATGCAGACTGAGTGGTGCTGGCAAGCGCACCCACCCTGCCCCAATACACTGAATCCAGTCTGGGAGGTGGTCACAGCTCCCTGTGACAGGATGCCTAATGTTCTGCCTTCCCCTGCTCGGGCTTGGCTCAGCAGCAGGAGGGCAGAATTGTGTCTCTGGTCGGCAGTAACCATCTTGTGCTGTCCAGGTCTAGAAGGCTGGTACCGGGAATACTGAGAGCCTAACGGAGGGCTCTTCCTGCTTGGAATCATACCTCCCTCACCTTTAATGGTGTGGGGGTATGATTCCATCATGTTTGATACCAAACATGATAGGATTCATTGCAGCCAGTTTCGAGATGGTCATCGCGTAATTACGTGGTGCACCTCTATATAGTATATGGCTGCTTCACTTACAACCCGGGAGAATGGACTCCGTAGGCTGTGGGGGTGTCCTGCTCATGCAGGGGCACCATCACACTTAGAACCAAGAACCCTGCCTTCAGGATTGATAAGGCCTGCTATAGGGGTGACTTATAGGTTTTAAGTGCAGTGACCCTAGATATAGGAAACCTATGTCTTTAGTAAGTGGTGCTAGCACCAGCTTACACAGGCTGCAATGGCAGGCCTGTAGTTCCATTTTGAATGGTCTCCCATGGGTGGCATAATGCATGCTTCAGCCCATGGGGGACCTCTGGGGTAGCTATGCCCTGGGTACCTTAGTACCATATACTAAGGACTGATAAGGGTACCCCAGTATCCAATCTGAGATGTACCTAAGTACTGAACATACCAATTTAAGGGAGAAAGCAGATAGACTGGGGTCCTGATTAGCAGGATCCCAGTCAGACAAGTCAAAAACAGCTTAGCACCAGGCAAAAAGTTGGGGTAACCATGCAGAAGGATCCTACCTTCCTACATAACCCCCCCCCAAATGAAAGGAGATACGGCTAACCTTGCCCAGTTAAGTCTTTATTTCCTAAGTGGCCATTTAAGGTAGGTCCTGCACTAGCATGGAAACCCCCTATCTTATTGTCCACTGAGAAGTTCCTCCCCAGTAGGGTCTTGGATCCTCTCAAAAGTTTGGAGTGTCTACCTGTCATCTGTTTAAGCCATGCAAGAGGCTGGTTGGGTGTCTGATCAGGGAAGTGAGGCCCTAACAGGGTTGGTCTCAACTTCCTCAGAGCACTGGCCACCATTGAGGTCTTTTTCTCCAGGACTGACTTGTACCTATCCCTAGGGGTCAACCTCTGGCTGCGTATAGCTTTTGGTTGATCCTGTCTGGTTGGAACAATGGAGGGCCAATGAAAGTTTGGGACAGCCTTGTCCCAGGTTTTGCTTTGCCCAACAAAGTCCATCTGGGGGATGTCACTGGCTAAGTGTAAGAGGGATCCCTCAGATTGCTGAGGATTATCCACCTGGCTAGTACTAGGCTGGGGAGTCCCTAATCTTTGGATGAGGGGATTCCTCTTGGCAGTGGACCCTGTGGGGTCCACTGACATCCCTGGTCTCTGCAGCCCTAGGCTGATCAAGGCCTGGTGGAGAGGGGCAGGATACCTGCTCCAGATGGAGTACCTCCTTGGAAGGTTCCCCAGCCCTCAGTGGCCCTGCCAGGACAGGCCTGACCTCCTCTGGGGCAGTCTCTTCACAAGGGGTAGGATCAGCTCCCTGAGGAGGCTGACCCTCACCTAAAGTCTGGGGGAAAAATACTTATTTTCCTCCCCTTTGCTCTCTGTAGGAGCAGAGTGGACCATTCTTTCAGGCTCCACTGCTCCTGGGTTTTCCTGTGGCAGGACTGGGATCCTAGGGGTCTCAGCAACATGCCCAGGTAGGCCTATCATTTTTAAAAGGGCTTTCAGTTCTACTTCAGCCCAAGCTGAAGTTTCTAAATCATTTCCCAAGAGCCAATCTACACACACGTTTGGGGACACTGCAACCCTTTTAGTGCCAGTGACCCATCCCCAGCTGAGATTGACTATGGCCATGGGATGATCACTTCTAACACCATCAGTGTTGGTCACCTAGTACTGGTACTCAGGTAGAAGCTGAAGGGGGGGGCACTAGTTTCCCTGCCACCATGGTGACACTAGCCCCTGTATCTCTACAGGCTATAGCTTTCTGACCATGCTACTCTCTATACTTGCCCAAGGTATTGGGATTTACAGTAAAAGTGGCAAAACCCATGCCACCATCACAGACTAAGGTGGGCCGTGTGGGGGATCTGTCTAGGCCAGTATCCACCTTAGTACCCCATGAGAACCCAACTAAACGTTTGGGTGCACTACTACTACCTGGGGTACTACTACTACTTGGGGCACTAAGGGGTGTTGTAGTAGTAGTAGTGGTTTTATTATCCTTCTAGTGGCCTTGCTGTTTTCAAACAAAGCAATAAGGTTTCTTTACAGGGGAAGAAGGAGTTTGGGGCCCACCCCCAGAGGAAGATTTCTGGGGACATTCAGAGGACTTCTCTTTAGACTTATCCCCACATTTCTCTTGGGTTTTGGAAGTATCTTTCTTCTGGTCACCACCACCACCACCACCCTGATTCTTCTGTTTAACGCTGGTTCTGACCCATTTATCTGCCGTCTTTCCCAATTCTGGGGGAAAAGTCAGATCTGAGTCCACCAGATACTGGTGCAAAAGCTGGTTCTGACAATTATTAAGGATCTGCTCCCTCATAATCAAATGGTACAATCCTTGGTAGCCATGTACTTTGCTTCCATGTAGCCAGCCTTCCAGGGCCTTTGTGGAACTATCCACAAAACCTACCCAGTCATTTGTCTGTACTTTCTGGGTGTCTCTGAACTTAATCCTGTATTGTTCAGTGGTTAAGCCAAACCCATCAATGAGAACACTTTTCAAAACTGAGTAATTATCAGCATCCTCTTCTCTAACAGTGAGGAGCTTATCTCTACCTTTGTCAGCAAAGGAGAGCCACAAGATAGCTGCCCACTGCTCTTGGGGGACCTTCTGAACTTTACAGGCCCTTTCTAAAGCAGTTATCCGTTTGTGGATGTCATCCCCAACATGGTAGGGAGTGACTATCTTGCTCAGGTTCCTATTGTCATGAGAAGTTTCTCTAACTCTATGGTCATGAGAAGTTTCTCTAACTGCAGGGGCACCGCCACACTTAGAACCAAGCACCCTTCCTTCAGGATTGATAAGGCCTGCTATAGGGATGACTTATAGGTTTTAAGTGCAGTGACCCTAGATATAGGAAACCTATATCTTTTGTAAGTGGTGCTAGCACCAGCTTACACAGGCTGCAATGGCAGGCCTGTAATTCCATTTTGAATGGTCTCCCATGGTTGGCATAATGCATGCTTCAGCCCATGGGGGACCTCTAGGGGTACCTATGCCCTGGGTACCTTAGTACCATTTACTAGGGACTGATAAGGGTACCCCAGTATCCAATCTGGGATGTACCTAAATGCTGAACATACCAATTCAGGGGAGAAAGCAGATAGACTGGGGTCCTGATTAGCAGGATCCCAGTCAGACTAGTCAAAAACAGCTTAGCACCAGCCAAAAAGTGGGGGTAACCATGCAGAATGATCCTACCTTCCTACAACCACCCTCAACTGAGTGCAGACCTCTCCCAGCCGAGGCATTAGATTGTTGTAGATAAGGTGAAAATACTCACAGGTCTTCTGAAGTCTGCTAGGTTTATTCATCAAAAACCAGCAAATATGCAATCTTGTTTTGCAACTCCCCCATAGCAGTGAGCATCTAATGCTAGCACTTGCCTGATTTACATGACTTTTACAGGCATTGTATAACAATTTCTTCAGATAAGAGAATGCAGTGGAAAAAATGAAACTCAAATTGACAGGTGCATAGCTTTCTCATGAAAAGAATGAAAAAGGACCTTGGAAAAGATACAATAAATGTCAACTACCAAACGCAGAGCTAGTCATTCATGAATACCTACATAGCAGTGGCAAGTTAAGAATGAGGCTGAAACATCAATTGAAAGAACAGAATAGACTATTTATAACAATTGCACAATAAGGAATGCAAATGGCATCAAATTAACGGTGTTGAGACAGAATATTGAGTTGGAAATGTTGACTTACACAAATATCGAGTTGGAAATATCGTTATTCAGAAATATCAACAGCAAAAATATCGTGGTCAAGAATATCAAATTTAAGGTAAGAAATATCGTTTTAAAAATATAGAAGTCATTAATATTGTTTGCAAAAATATAGATGTTTAAAATATCCATTTTTTAATTAGTGTTATGTATTTTAGTTTATATTTTAAATGTATGTGATGTATTTTTTTGTATAAGTATTGTTTATGTTTTTAATATATGTGTTAAATTTCAAAGGTTTTTTAAATGCTAATTTCTAACTATTAAGTCCCTGAAACCTGTGTTTTTTTCTGTGAATTTCTAAGGTTTTTTAAATCCTAATTTCTAACTATGCCTACATAGGTAGGACATATGCAGAAAGAGGAAGAAAGGCACAGAAAGAAGCAACAGAAATGCAGAAAGAGGCAACAGAAGTCCAGAAAGACGAAGAAAGGTGCAGAAAGAAGCACGAGATATGCAGAAAGAACCAACAGAGGTGCAGAAAGAGGCCTTGTTGCAAAGTCATCCTGTGCCTCCAACTTTTTGCTGACTGGTACTGGTGGTAACTGACTTTGACTAACCAGGACTGGAGCCAGTGCAATGCTAAAAGACACTTAGAATACAGTGAAAACACCTACATACACTAGGGTACACTATGGGGTGGTGTACCCCAGTGATTGGCATGACCTCCCCTGTAATGCTCTAGAACATAATAGGGCAGGGAGATTAAAACTACCTCTAAGTCAGATGTGCAGAAAGAAGCAAGAGCAGTGCAGAAAGAACCAACAGAGGTGCAGAAAGAGGCAAGAGGGGTACAGAAAGAGGCAAGAAAAGTGCAGAAAGAAGCAAAAGAGGTGCAGAAAGAGGCAAGAGAACTGCAACAAATGGCAAGAGAGGTGCAGGAAGGGGCAGGAGAGGTGCACAAAGAGGCAAAAGGGGTACAGAAAGAACCAAGAGGGGTGCAGAAAGAAGCAAGAGAAGTACAGAAAGAAGCAACAGAGGTGCTGAAAGAGGCAAGAGAGGTGCAGAAACAGGCAAGAAAGGTACAGAAAGAGGGAACAGGGGTGCAGAAAGAGGCAAGAGCAGTGCAGAAAGAAGCAAGAGAAGTGCAGAAAGAAGCAAGAGAGGTGGAGAAATAGGGAAGAGGGGTGCAGAAAGAGGCATGAGGGATGCATAAATTTGCAAAAGAGGTGCAGAAAGAAGCAAGAACAGTGCAGAAAGAACTACCAGAGGTGCAAAAAGAGGCAAGAGGGGTGCAGAAAGAGGTAGGAGAGATACACAAATTGGCAAGAGAGGTACAGAAAGAGGCAGGAGGGGTGCAGAAAGAAGGAAGAGAAGTACAGAAAGAAGCAACAGAGGTACAGAAAGAAGCAAGAGAGGTGCAGAAACAGGCAGGAAAGGTGCAGAAAGAGGGAAGAGGGGTGCAGAAAGAAGCAAGTGAGGTGCAGAAAGAGGCAACAGAGGTGCAGAAAGTCGCAAGAGAAGTGCAGAAACAAGCAAGAGAAGTGCATAAAGAGGCAAGAGAATTGCTGAAAGAAGCAACAGAGGTGTAGAAAGAAGCAAGAGAAGTGCAGAAAGAGGCAAGTGAGATGCAGAAAGAAGCAAGAGCAGTGCAGGAAGAACCAACAGAGGTGCAAAAAGAGGCAAGAGGGGTACAGAAAGAGGTAGGAGAGGTGCACAAAGAGGCAAGAAAGGTACAGAAAGAAGCAGGAGGGGTACAGAAAGAAGGAAGAGAAGTGGAGAACGAGGTAAGAGAATTGCTGAAAGAAGCAACAGAGGTATAGAAAGAAGCAAGAGAAGTGCACAAAGAGGCAAGTAAGGTGCAGAAAGAAGCAAGAGCAGTGCGGAAAGAACCAACAGAGGTGCAAAAAGAGGCAAGAAGGGTGCAGAAAAAGGTAGGAGAGGTGCACAAAGAGGCAAGACAAGTACGGAAAGAGGCAGGAGGGGTGCAGAAAGTAGGAAGAGAAGTGCAGAAAGAAGCAACAGGTGCTGAAAGAGGCGCGATGGGTGCAGAAAGAGCAAGAGAAGTGCAGAAAGAATCAACAGAGGTACAGAAAGAGGCAAAAGAGGTGCAGACACAGGCAGGAAAGGTGCAGAAAGGGAACAGGGGTGCAAAAAGACGCAAAAGAGGTACAGAAAGAGAAAAAAGGGGTGCTAAAATAAGCAAGAGTGGTGCAGAAAGAAGCAAGTGAGGTGCAGAAAGAGGCAACAGAGGTTCAGAAAGACACAAGAGAGGTGCAGAAACAAGCAAGAGAAGTGCAGAAAGAGGCAAGAGAATTGCTGAAAGAAGCAACAGAGGTGTAGAAAAAAGCAAGAGAAGTGCAGAAAGAAGCAAGTGAGGTGCAGAAAGAGGCAAGAGAGGTGCAGAAAATGGCAAGAGAACAGCAGAAGGAGGCAAGAGGGATGCAAAAAAAGGAAGAAGGGTGCAGAAAGAAGCAAGAGAGCTGAAGAAAGAAGCAAGAGAAGTGCAGAAAGAAGCAAGAGAGGTGCAGAAAGAGGGAAGACGAGTGCAGAAAGAGACAACAGGGGTGCAGAAAGAGACAACAGGGGTGCAGAAAGAAGCAAGAGAGGTGCAGAAAGAGGCAATAGAAGTGCAGAAAGTGGCAAGTGACGTGCAGAAGGAGGCAAGAGAACTGCAGAAAGAGGCAAGAGAGTTGCAGAAACAGGCAAAAGGGGTGCAGAAAGAGGGAACAGGTGTGCAGAGAGAGACAAGAGAGGTGCAGAAAGAGGGAAGAGGGGTACAGAAAGAAGAGAGTGAGGTTCAGAAAGAGGCAAGAGAGGTGCAGAAAGAGGCAATAGAAGTGCAGAAAGAGGCAAGTGAGGTGCAGAAGGAGGCAAGAGAACTACAGAAAGAGGCAAGAGAGTTGTAGAAACAGGCAAAAGGGGTGCAGAAAGAACCAACAGAGGTGCAAAAAGAGGCAAGAGGGATGCAGAAAGGGGCAAGAGAAGTGCAGAAAGAGGCAAGTGAAGTGCAGAAAGAAGACAGTGAGGTGCAGAAAGAGGAAGAAAGGTGCAGAAAGATGCAAGAGAAATGCAGAAAGAGGCAAGAGAGGCACAGAAAGAAGAGAGGTTTGTGCACCATTAGTACCAATTTAACACCCACATTTAGCCATAAGTAACACGTGACCATTCCAGCTTTGCAAAGGGCCTTCCACTACGCTGTAACACGTGAAGATGCATTTTTTGGAACATTTGAGCCGTTTGAGCTAGAAACAAGGCTTTTTTTGTTTAAATCTGCAGATTAGGCAGCAGATGATGGAATATTTGGCAAATGCGGAAAATGATTTATTATGTGACAATTGGTGCAGCCGAACAGTCACATAATTCCAGTGCCCTGCTCATACCTCTGACTAGTTCCGGAAGGCTACTCAGTGGTTCCTTCTTTTTTTGTGTCTCATTGAGTTTATAGTTTAGCTTCTATGGAAACGAGGAAGACTAAACCTGAGGTTATCACTCCGCAACACAGACTACAATACCACATAATTACTCTCCAAAACACATAATCCCACTCCACATAATTCCTATACACTAAATACCACATACTTTCTATTCACATAATTTCACCGCACAACATACCACATAATTCCACTACACACAACGTACATCCACTCCACTCCAAAAAACATTAGTAAAAAACTTTTACATTTACAACGCCAATAGCTCTAACTCTCGCAAATGCGAAACCTATCACATTGCAAATGCTTCTTTAACTAGTAGTCGCGTTTGCAGAGTGGTGGAGAAAGGGTGCTGGGCCTCCGACCAGCGTTCTGGAATTCCACTGCGTAGAACTTACAGGAGGTACCAGGAGGGCTTCTTGACCCCCAAAGTCCCTCAGGAGTAAAGTGGACTTCATCCCCCATCCCGTAGTCTGCCAGGAGGCGTGTTTGCAGAGTGGTGGAGAAAGGGGGCATGGCCTCCGAAGACGTCTTAGCAATCCTACTGTGTGGGACTTACTGGAGGTAACAAGAGGGGTAGTTGGCCCCCAAGGACATCCTTGGGGCCAACTACCCTCCTATTACCTCCAGTAAGTACCACACAGCAGGATTGCTAAGTTCTCATAACAGGCCACGCCCCCTTTGCCCACCACTCTGCAAAAGCGCTCCCTGGTGCGCTCTTGGATGGGGATTGAAGTCCCCTTCGCTGCTGGGGGTCCTTAGGGGCCAACTAGCCTACCTCTTACCTCCAGTAAGCCCCACACAGTGGGATTGAAGAGAGGTGGACATAAGCCCGCCCCCTTTCTCCACCACTCTGCAAACGCACCTCCTGGCGTGCTCTTGTTTAGGGGATGAAGTCCCCTTTCCTCATGAGGGTCCCTGGGGGCCAACTAGCCCACCAGGTACCTCCAGTAATCCCCACACAGCTGGATTGCTGAGAGTGCTCAAAGGCCATGCCCACTTTTTACACCACTCTGCAAACGGGGCTCCTGGCGCACTGCTGCTCGGGGGAGGAGGTACACTTGTGTCCTGAGGTCCTCAGGACACAAGAGGACATCATCACCCCACCAGCAGTGCGCCAAGAGGCGAGTTTGCAGAGTGGTGTAAAGGGAGTGGCCTCGGACCACCTCTCAGCAATCCCACTGTGTGGGGCTTACTGGAGGTACCAGGTGGGCTAGTTGGCCCCAGGGACCCTCAGGAATGAAGGGGACTTAATCCCCAACTTAGAACACGCCAGGGGGCGCGTTTTCAGAGTGGTGCAGGGAGGGGCGGGGCCTTCGGCGAGATGCCGGCTTTCCTTTTTTTAAAATAATTAAATATTTGGGAGGGGGGCCGCATGGCCCCCCTTCCCTGGGCCACTTCTGGCCCTGGGGACCCCATCCCCCAAGGCCTGGCCAGCCTTTACATTTTTTTTTTTTGGAGGGGGGCCGCGTGGCCCCCCTCCTGAGGCCAATTATGGCCCCAGGGACCCCATCCCCCGGGGCCGGCCTTCCTTTTTTAAAAAATATTTATTATTTTTCCTGGGAGGGGGGCCACGTGGCCCCCCTCCCCTGAGCCACTTCTGGCCCCGGGGACCCCATCCCCCGGGGCCAGCCCTCAAGTTGGGGACCGTGGGGAGCCCCAATGCCCCCACTGTCTCTGCCGGCTCTCTGCCTCCTGCGGGAGCCAGCATTGCTTTGGGCAAGGGAGCTGTTAACATGCAGCTCCCTTGCCCAAAAGCTAATTCTGCTTTGCTTCTTGGAAGCAAGAGCAGGTTTCCTGCTCTCACTCCAAGAAGCAAAGCAGGAGTTTGCTATGGCAGGGCGGGAGCTGTGCTTCCCCCCCTGCCATAGCAAACGGCAATGTCCCGGGGGTGGGCACCCCGGTACATTGCTGGAGCTGGCCCTGGGGGGTGGCAGTCCCCAGAGCCATCAAGGGCTCCAGGAGGGGGGCCGCACGGTCCCCCTCCCAACGTAAAGCTAGCCCCGGGGAGGGGGTGGTCTCTGGGGACCGGGGGTCCACAATGGACCCTGTATTTAAATAAACAGTGCCCCAGGGCAGTGTGGGGGGGCTCGAGCCCCCCCACACTAATTATTTTTCATTGCCCCGGGGAGGTGCCCCTCACACTAATTGCCCCAGGCAGGTGGCGGTCCCCGGGGCTTGGGGTGGCCCGTGAGGCCCCCACCCTTAATTGTCAAAGTCCTGGGAAGGTGGCGGTCCCCGCAAGGCCCCCCACCCTTATTTGAATAAAGCCCCGGGGAGGTGGCAGTCCCCAGGGCTTGGGGGGGCCCGCGAGGCCCCCCGCCTATATTTAAATTATGCCCCGGGGAGGTGACGGTCCCTGGGGCTGCGGGGGGCTGCGTGCCCCCGCACATTATGGATAAAGCCCCTGGGAGGTGTCGGTCCAAGGGCCCCCGCTATATAATTATACATTGCCCCCAGGACCTGGCCCACCCGGGGGCTTAAGAATAACGAAGCGCGTGACCCCGCGCTTCGCTTTTTTTTATTTTCTCTGCCGATTTTAAAAAAAATTAAAAAATGCTTTTTTGGGCCCTGGGGGTCCTTGTGGGACCTCCTGAGCAGGCCTAGGGGGGCAGGGTGTTTCTACCCTGCCCCCTTTTCTTGTTTTTCATCTTTTTTTCACCTTTTTTCTTGTGACTCGGTTACCGAATCACAAGATGGCTGCCAACACTTCCTGGTTTGGAGTGTTGGCAGCCAATCAAAATGAAGCTCATGCTCGGGAGGATTCGTGCCTCCTCCTCGGTGCTCAGATATCGATATTTTTATTTTTGGAATATCTCAGGAACTACTGAACGGATTTACACCATTTAAAAAAAGGTTGCTTTCTGAACCAAGAGCTACCTTTTTGTCAAATTTGGTGTAATTCCGTTCAGCAGTTCGGGCTGTAGCCTGTTCCAAAATTCCTATGGAAATTAACATGGGGAAAACGCGTTTTGGGACCCCCCTTTTTCTCGCCCCCGCTTGACGAATTACCCCGAAACTTTCAGGCCAGGAGCTGACCTGAGTGAACCATTAGTTTTGAAAATTTTGCGAAGATTCGTCAAATGGCGCCAAAGACATTGGCAGAAGAAAAAACGCTTTTTGATTAGAAACAAGGTCCTAACTATAACTACCTACTGGCGACCGCCAGTAGGCAATATATATATATATATATATATATCCAGTATATTCCGTTTCACCTTCAATCTCCACAAGAATGGAAACGGACCACAATACGTGCTTCAGAATTTTATTGGTGCTCAGCCATAACGCGTTTCAACTCTCAATTTGTAAATTTGTATATGATTTTAAAATTATAAAATAAATTAAAATTAATAGTTTATTAATTGTTTTAAAGAAAATATATATGAATTATTATGTATGTGTGTTTAACTTTTTTTAATTAAGTTTATTTTTATATTTTTTAAATTTATATTAAATCTACTTTATCTTTTTATTTTAATCGTGACCTGGCACTTGATGTTCATTATATCTGTTGATTATTAGTTAATACCTCAACAATCACATGGTGAGAATTGTATATACTTTATTTATGTTATGTTCACCACAATATGGCCGACATGTTAACGTGTAAAGAATATTATTTTGCCCATACAGGGCGTAATTTACAATGATGGTTTTTCTTTCATGAGTTGACCGTCACATGAAACGGATACTAAAAAGGATGTACATATTCACACTATCATAATGATAGATGCATGGAACTATGGGAAATGTATATACTTTATTCCAGGTTAAAGATAAGCAGACACTGGAGATATTATATGTTCCAAGATGGCCGCCACGCTATCCCTGTAAAGACTCTGATTTCTTACTCCTTTACTTTCACTGTCACTGACTTCTGGTTTTGAAATGCACAAACTTTATTTAAATGTGGACAGAAATGAATTAACTGTTGACACTGAGGAAGGCGACCGTGCCGAAACGCGTCTGTCATCCTGGTTGCGGTGGAATAAATTATTGAAATTTATAATTGCTCCAGAGTGTGCTCATAATTTTGCTATTGTCAGGACGGGCGATAGCGGTCATTGGATTGATTCCGCAATCCACCTTGCGGTGAGCAGCACCCGTGGCGAGTGGCGCGATGGCTGGTGGACTGGAGTTATGGGGGCATATTCTCAAGAACGTGTGATAACCACCGCAAGTTTAGCTTAACGCAACTTTGCATATCGTAATTTATCGCGGGAAAACAACGCCGTGTTAACGTAGTATTCCCAACCTGGTGGCACCATGCGATAGTCCCACGATAACGCGTCAAATGACAGCGTTAAAATTAACGCAACGCCGCAAAAATGCGAAACATGAACGCGAATAAAGTTGCGATGAGGCCAACCGCGATACAAAAATCAGCCATAACCAGCGACAGGCCTGCAATTCCCATGCGTTATGCGGGAAAATGCACTATAAAAGCTGAAGAAGAAAAAAACACCATAAACAAAATAAAGTGCGTAGCAACATGGATGCACCCAGAACAAGTGCCCAGGTCAACGCGAACCCCACAAGCCCCACAGACCACCAGCAAGGAACTTCGGGGTCGGGGAAGGCCAAGGAGAAGAGGAAGAGGAAGACGGGGTACTGTCCGCATGACAACCGGATCGTCGTCACAGAGGTGACAGAGCACTAACAACAACTGTCCGTCACCTCCACCGTGTCATTGGCAACACAGACGGAAAAATGGCATTCCATCGTGAATGCAGCCGGAGTGTCGAGGAGGCCAAGATGCGCTGGCACGATGTGAAAAGCCAAACTAAGCAGAAACCCGCTGCCAACAGGAAGGCAGCAACGGCGAATGGAGGTGGGAGTCCTGCGCCACAGGAGGAGCTGGAGCAAATGGTGGCCACAGTCATCAGTGTGGAGACGGTGCAAGGAGTCAGAAGTCCGGACACTGCTCGACATGACCTGACACAACATCAACAGGGTGAGTAACGAACAGGGACTGTGGGGACGGGCACAATGGCACACATGCACAACGACGTGTAGCACACCGCACACCCAGTGGCGTAGCTAGGCACTCTGCCGCCCGTGGCGGTCCCTGCCTTTTGCCGCCGCGCTGGGGGGGGGGTGCTGGCAATGATTTTTGCGGCCGCCGCCGCCCCCGAAACTCGTGCCGCCCGGGGCGCACCGCCCCCTCCGCCCCCCCTTGCTACGCAGTCGCGCACACCCACAATGACCCTGGGTCATGTCCCTGATCCCTGTGGCACACTGCAGCACACATACAAACATCAAGTAGGCCCCTGTCCACCATGTGCCCAAAGGGGTCCCACCCCACACATCACCAATTACACAACACACACATGCACCCGTGCGAAACACAGCAAAGATGCTTATGTGAGAGCCACACTGACAATGCAAGTGACACCACATGACGAGCAGCATGGCTGGAGTACAAACACCATAACATTGTGCACGCCACGAGACTGAGGTGGCTGAGTGTGGACCACATCCGGAAAGGAGCAGGTCACACGCTGACACATCCACGTGCACAAACAACCAATGACGTCAACAATACATCTGCAGACAAACAATGCACAAGAGAACAAAAACCGTCCAAGAGCACAAATGACCCAAGTCGCCAACATCACAGCACCTTAAAAGCACAAAAGCCAAAGTCACACCGCCTCCAAGGGATAAGGGGCAGCAAAATCACAGCTGCAGGTGCGACTCTCACACAATGCAGCACACACACATAGCAATGACAGCACATCCACATGGACGACAATGTGGTACACAGTGCAACACTTACACTGTAGAACAGAGGACACAACTGGGTCTGCCTGTGCGTAGAAAATGGCCAATCACATCTGACATAGCAGGAAACTGTGAGATGCAAATGTACGTGTACAACCTCACCTACGTCATGTAGTCCAAATGTCCACTGTCCCGCATCAAATAGTCCGCCCCTCCCAAACAGTCACAATGTACATTGTCATGCAGTCTGGATGCAAACTTGAACAATGCGGCAACATACATGCCAACACAATGTCAACAAGCATCTCCCCTTCACATTGCAGAGGGACAAACAACACCTCCAGCAGTGCAGACCAGACAACTCTACAGTGATGCTGAAGAGGACCTCCACACTTCCGACACCGACGCCCTACAACAGTCCATGGACATCTTAGGCAATCGACCTCCAGGAGCAGGGCAGCACCGCTGCATCGAGGATACCCCACCCCCTGCACAGACAACACAGCTGGATGCACCCAGCACCCCGGCTGGCTCCACCGAAGCACACATCGCATTCCAAGGACAGGTGTCAGACTGCCAGAAGGGGGTGGCCGAACATGTGCGGGTGGGGTACTACCTCATGGAAGCCGAACTAGATCACATACGTGGGTGTCTAAGTCCCATCAGGGACCACCTACACTCCACAACGGAGACCCACACTGCGACAGAGACACATGCCTTTGCACATTTCCAGTACTGAACCACACCCAGAGCCACAGGATAATCATCCACACCCCCACGCTGGACTGGCGTATGCCGGCCCAGTTCACTCCTCTTACATATTCAGTGGGGGATGACAAAGCTACATGTGCAATGTCTCACCGCTGCCTGCGGTGACATGGCTGCATCCTCTGTACACGGCACAATGTATGTTGTAGGGCCCGGGGCCCCAATGCATACATCATGAGCACACGGACACACTCAGATAGTTCGTTGAACTGGCTACGGGCACGTGCGCTCGACACCTTTATTGACATGGTCACATGTACAGTGACGCATGTGGGGTGAGTGTAAGCCAGCCCTCATAGAGTCATTGGTGCTGGCAACAACTTGAACAGTGATCACAATTAAAGCGGAAACAGAAAACTCCAGCATAACATGAACAACTGTGCAGCATCATCGTCCTCGGTACCACCCCTTCTGCATGGGACAGCACCTGGTGGCCGACTGCCCTTGGAAGCCCACCTACCCACTCAGACCACGCCAAGAACCTCAGCATCGTACTCGACTCATCACTCACCATGAACCGACAGGTCAACGCCGTCACCTCCATCTGCTTCAACACCCTCTGCATCCTCCGCAAGACCTTCAAGTGGATCCCCCCGAGTCAAGGAAGACAGTCACCCATGCACTCATCACCAGCAGACTGGACTATGGAAACGCACTCTACGCCGGCATCAACAAGTCCCTACTCCGCAAACTCCAAACAATACAGAACACCGCCGCCAGACTCGTCCTCGGCATCCCCGACACGAACACATCAGCCAACACCTACGAAGTCTCCACTGGCTCCCCGTGGAGAAAAGAGTCACTTTCAAAATCCTCACTCACACCTACAAATGCCTACACAACAACGGACCCAAATACCTCAACGACAGAATCAACTTCCACGTACCCAAAAGAAACCTCCGATCTTCCAACCTCACACTGGCCGAAACCCCGCGCATCCACAGAGCCAGAGCAGGCGGAAGATCCTTCTCTCACATTGCAGCCAAGACCTGGAACGAGCTACCGGCAGACATCAGACGCGCCCCCTCCCTCAACACCTTCAGGAAGACCCTCAAGACCTGGCTCTTCAGCTAAACAGATCTGCGGACCCCCCCTCAGCGCCTTGAGACCCTCACGGGTGAGTAGCGCGCTTACAATTCCCTGTTTAATTGATTGATTGGTAGCCGGAGAAAGTACAGTGTTCACCCAACATGCAAGCAGAATGGTCCATGATTTGTGGTACACTGAGTTAGTGGCACCTGAAGAGCTGAGCAGGGTATCAAGCTGATGATGGCACCCACGACAGGTGTGAGCAACTCTGATAGTCTGGCAGTAAGACACTTCCGACTCTGGCACCTGTTGTTTGGAGTTGGTCCTGGCGGTGGTGGCGTGTGCATCCTGCAGTGATGCGAAGTCCGGGCAGGTCAGGACTCGATTTGATGTGTGAGCCCAGGTGGACTGCAATTGAGGCCGGAGGCAGCGGGCAGCGCAGGGCCACAGACACATGGCCTTGATGACCCCCAGTCCATCGACCCAGAGGCCATCCAATATGCTATCAGACAGGGGCCATGACTTGAGCTGCACAGAGTTAGTGGCCTCGGATGCACTGCGGCCGGCACAGGCACACCGCCACGGGACGGTGACTTGCGGTGCAGTGAGATAGGGACACGTGAGGTGAGCGGGTCCTCATCGATGTCGAAGGTGAATGTAGAGGAGGTTTGCGGGGGACAGTGGAAGGTGTCCTCCAGGGCATCATGCAGAGGGCAGAAGCCGGCCGGAACAGGCATATGGAGGAGTGGAATGCTACAGCCTAGTTTTTGCCACAAAGTCAGTATCACCGACATGATGATGAAGACAACCCCCAGTCCATAGACTCAGTCGCCACCAAAGTTCAACCAGAAAGTGTCCATGGATGTCGGGGAACAGACTTAGTGGCACCGGAGCTGAAAGGGGATGCAGTCTGCGATGAGGCCAGTACAATGATATCAAGTCTGCCATTAATGAATCATGACTGAATTCCCAAGGTGTGACCTACTCGACCGCAGTGTAGGCTGAAGGCGTAGTCATCAAGGGCCCACAGACATGTGTGGTTGGGATGCCATGCACATACATTGTGTCACCACATCGAAGGGAGTATTGTGATTTGAACTCTGCATTGATATGTGTACTCGGCCATTGTATAATCAAGACTCAGTTTCAAATGTGTGACCTACTTGACCGCAGTGTGATCCCGAGGCAGCGGTCAGCAGGGGCCCACAGCCACGTGTCGTTTGCCCGCGATGCACAGAGTTAGTGACACCAGAGCAGTTGTGGGCAGTGTCCAATCACCTCCGTAACGATGATCCTTTTCTCCTGCGGACTGAACCGCGTCTTCCTCTTACTCGTCTCCTTGCGTACAATGATATGAACTTCGCCATGCAGAAATCAAGACTCAGTTCCACATGTGTGACCTACTCGACCGCAGTGTAGGCCGAAGGCAGTAGTCAGCAAGGGACCACAGACAGGTGTAGTTCGAATGCTATGCACAGAGTTGGTGGCACCACATCGAAGGGAGTACAGTGATATAAACTCAGCCATAAAGTGTGTACTCTGCCATTGCATAATCAAGACTCAGTTCCAAATCTGTGACCTACTTGACAGTAGTGTAGGCCGGAGGCAGTGGTAGAGTACGTCAACGAGAAAGGAGTAAAGCGGGCCTGTATCGTGGAGGCCGTGATGGTCTGAGGAGGCTGCCAAGGTCGCGGGCTTCGAGCTTGCGCCGGCACGTGGTGGGCCCTCTTTGACACACGCCGGTGTCGGCAGGTCAAAACCAAAGGGGATGATGGACGGAGTGTTGAACATTGCAAGCACTCACCCCCAGTCAACTGATCTGGGTTTAATCCATCATCATTCTTTAGCTTACTCCGCCACCCCAGTTCAGACATGGCCATATGCAAATCAGTCTGACCCTGTGCCTCATGGGAACAGTCCAGTCCGAACTGCCAAGCCATGTCTTCCCTGGACCGGAAACAAGCATCCTGGGACCGGTTTCTGGCTTACAGCCGTCATCAACCAGGCTATCTTGAATCCAGTGGCAAAGTGAGCAAGGGACCCACGTCTGGGCATAACCTGCCAACTTAGGGCGAACATAGCAAAACCAAAGGGGATGATGGACGGAGTGTTGAACATTGCAAGCACTCACCCCCAGTCAACTGATCTGGGTTTAATCCATCATCATTCTTTAGCTCACTCCGCCACCCCAGTTCAGACATGGCCATATGCAAATCAGTCTGACCCCGTGCCTCATGGGAACAGTCCAGCCCGAACTGCCAAGCCATGTCTTCCCTGGACTGGAAACAAGCATCCTGGGACCAGTTTCTGGCTTACAGCCGTCATCAGCCAGGCTATCTTGAATCCAGTGGCAAAGTGAGCAAGGGACCCACGTCTGGGCATACCCTGCCAACTTAGGGCGAACATAGCAAAACCAAAGGGGATGATGGACGGAGTGTTGAACATTGCAAGCACTCACCCCCAGTCAACTGATCTGGGTTTAATCCATCATCATTCTTTAGCTCACTCCGCCACCCCAGTTCAGACATGGCCATATGCAAATCAGTCTGACCCTGTGCCTCATGGGAACAGTCCAGCCCGAACTGCCAAGCCATGTCTTCCCTGGACCGGAAACAAGCATCCTGGGACCGGTTTCTGGCTTACAGCCGTCATCAGCCAGGCAATCTTGAATCCAGTGGCAAAGTGAGCAAGGGACCTACGTCTGGGCATACCCTGCCAACTTAGGACGAACATAGCAAAACCAAAGGGGATGATGGACGGAGTGTTGAACATTGCAAGCACTCACCCCCAGTCAACTGATCTGGGTTTAATCCATCATCATTCTTTAGCTCACTCCGCCACCCCAGTTCAGACATGGCCATATGCAAATCAGTCTGACCCTGTGCCTCATGGGAACAGTCCATCCCGAACTGCCAAGCCATGTCTTCCCTGGACCGGAAACAAGCATCCTGGGACCGGTTTCTGGCTTACAGCCGTCATCAGCCAGGCTATCTTGAATCCAGTGGCAAAGTGAGCAAGGGACCCACGTCTGGGTATACCCTGCCAACTTAGGGCGAACATAGCAAAACCAAAGGGGATGATGGACGGAGTGTTCAACATTGCAAGCACTCACCCCCAGTCAACTGATCTGGGTTTAATCCATCATCATTCTTTAGCTCACTCCGCCACCCCAATTCAGACATGGCCATATGCAAATCAGTCTGACCCTGTGCCTCATGGGAACAGTCCAGCCCGAACTGCCAAGCCATGTCTTCCCTGGCCCGGAAACAAGCATCCTGGGACCGGTTTCTGGCTTACAGCCGTCAACAGCCAGGCTATCTTGAATCCAGTGGCAAAGTGAGCAAGGGACCCACGTCTGGGCATACCCTGCCATCTTAGGGCGAACATAGCAAAACCAAAGGGGATGATGGACGGAGTGTTGAACATTGCAAGCACTCACCCCCAGTCAACTGATCTGGGTTTAATCCATCATCATTCTTTAGCTCACTCCGCCACCCCACTTCAGACATGGCCATATGCAAATCAGTCTGAGCCTGTGCCTCAAGGGAACAGTCCAGCCCGAACTGCCAAGCCATGTCTTCCCTGGACCGGAAACAAGCACCCTGGGACCGGTTTCTGGCTTACAGCCGTCATCAGCCAGGCTATCTTGAATCCAGTGGCAAAGTGAGCAAGGGACCCACGTCTGGGCATACCCTGCCAACTTAGGGCGAACATAGCAAAACCAAAGGGGATGATGGACGGAGTGTTGAACATTGCAAGCACTCACCCCCAGTCAACTGATCTGGGTTTAATCCATCATCATTCTTTAGCTCACTCCGCCACCCCAGTTCAGATATGGCCATATGCAAATCAGTCTGACCCTGTGCCTCATGGGAACAGTCCAGCCCGAACTGCCAAGCAATGTCTTCCCTGGACCGGAAACAAGCATCCTGGGACCGGTTTCTGGCTTACAGCCGTCATCAGCCAGGCTATCTTGAATCCAGTGGCAAAGTGAGCAAGTCGGCAGGTGAGCAGTGAGGCCTGGCTGCGCAGGGGCGGGCATGATGGGTTCGGGGACCAGCGGCCAGGGGTGCAGCAGGCGCACAGGATTGCAGGCCACACCGCTCACGCGACGGCGTATGCCTCGTGGTGGGGTGGGAGGCACCGTCCTGGCAGACACGTTGGGCATTCCGGAAGAGAACCACGCCCAGAGCTACGTGCTTTTTATTCACACCCCTACGCTGGCCTGGCGTACGCCGGGCCAGCCCACTCCACACACGCTTACAGGGGGGGACGTCACAAGCTACATTTCCGCGATCTTCCCCACTGGCTGGGGTGACATGGTTGCGTCCACTGTCCACTACACTCCAAACACCAGCAGTGCATGTAGACATGGATATGTCTGTGGTCTGCATACTGCAGTCTGTCCAGCACATCTCCGCCACACTTGGCATTGTGTACATTCTCATTCATGGGTCACTTGCCTCCTTCGCACATGCCTGGTTCCCACCTCTCCCCACATTCCGCTATTGTGTGGCTGATGTGCCATGCCGTTGATGGCTCATGTACATGGCTATCCAAGGTTGCCACAGTAAGTTGTGCTGTCATGTCTGGTGGTTGGGCATGTTGTTTGGCATGTTGTATGTGATTTTGTGACGTGTGCAGTGCCAAAATGCACTATAAAAGCTGAAGAAGAAAAAAACACAATAAACAAAATAAACTGCGTAGCAACATGGATGCACCCGGAACGAGTGCCCAGGTCAACGCGAACCCCACAAGCCCCACAGACCACCAGCAAGGAACCTCGGGGTCGGGGAAGGCCAAGGAGAAGAGGAAGAGGAAGACGGGGTACAGTCCACATGACAACCGGATCGTCGTCACAGAGGTGACAGAGCACTAACAACAACTGTCCGTCACCTCCACCGTGTCATTGGCAACACAGACGGAAAAATGGCATTCCATCGTGAATGCAGCCGGAGTGTCGAGGAGGCCAAGATGCGCTGGCACGATGTGAAAAGCCAAACTAAGCAGAAACCCGCTGCCAACAGGAAGGCAGCAACGGCAAATGGAGGTGGGAGTCCTGCGCCACAGGAGGAGCTGGAGCAAATGGTGGCCACAGTCATCAGTGTGGAGACGGTGCAAGGAGTCGGGAGTCCGGACACTGCTCGACATGACCTGACACAACATCAACAGGGTGAGTAACGAACAGGGACTGTGGGGACGGGGGGACGGGCACAATGGCACACATGCACAACGACGTGTAGCACACCGCACACCCACAATGACCCTGGGTCATGTCCCTGATCCCCGTGGCACACTGCAGCACACATACAAACATCAAGTAGGCCCCTGTCCACCATGTGCCCAAAGGGGTCCCACCCCACACATCACCAATTACACAACACACACATGCACCCGTGCGAAACACAGCAAAGATGCGTATGTGAGAGCCACACTGACAATGCAAGTGACACCACATGACGAGCAGCATGGCTGGAGTACAAACACCATGACATTGTGCACGCCATGAGACTGAGGTGGCTGAGTGTGGACCACATCCGGAAAGGAGCAGGTCACACGCTGACACATCCACGTGCACAAACAACCAATGACGTCAACAATACATCTGCAGACAAACAATGCACAAGAGAACAAAAACCGTCCAAGAGCACAAATGACCCAAGTCGCCAACATCACAGCACCTTAAAAGCACAAAAGCCAAAGTCACACCGCCTCCAAGGGATAAGGGGCAGCAAAATCACAGCTGCAGGTGCGACTCTCACACAATGCAGCACACACACATAGCAATGACAGCACATCCACATGGACGACAATGTGGTACACAGTGCAACACTTACACTGCAGAACAGAGGACACAACTGGGTCCGCCTGTGCATAGAAAATGGCCAATCACATCTGACATAGCAGGAAACTGTGAGATGCAAATGTACGTGTACAACCTCACCTACGTCATGTAGTCCAAATGTCCACTGTCCCGCATCAAATAGTCCGCCCCTCCCAAACAGTCACAATGTACATTGTCATGCAGTCTGTATGCAAACTAGAACAATGCGGCAACATACATGCCAACACAATGTCAACAGGCATCTCCCCTTCACATTGCAGAGGGACAAATAACACCTCCAGCAGTGCAGACCAGACAACTCTACAATGATGCTGAAGAGGACCTCCACACTTCCGACACCGACGCCCTACAACAGTCCATGGACATCTTAGGCAATCGACCTCCAGGAGCAGGGCAGCACCGCTGCATCGAGGATACCCCACCCCCTGCACAGACAACACAGCTGGACGCACCCAGCACCCCGGCTGGCTCCCAGCAGCCCACCGAAGCACACATCGCATTCCAAGGCCAGGTGTCAGACTGCCAGAAGGGGGTGGCCGAACATGTGCGGGTGGGGTACTACCTCATGGAAGCCGAACTAGATCACATACGTGGGTGTCTAAGTCCCATCAGGGACCACCTACGCTCCCCAACGGAGACCCACACTGGAGACCCACACTGCGACAGAGACACATGCCTTTGCACATTTCCAGTACTGAACCACACCCAGAGCCACGGGATAATCATCCACACGCCCACGCTGGACTGGCGTATGCCGGCCCAGTTCACTCCTCTTACGTATTCAGTGGGGGATGACAAAGCTACATGTGCAATGTCTCACCGCTGGCTGCGGTGACATGGCTGCGTCCTCTGTACACGGCACAATGTATGTTGTAGGGCCCGGGGCCCTAATGCATACATCATGAGCACACGGACACACTCAGATAGTTCGTTGAACTGGCTACGGGCACGTGCGCTCGACACCTTTATTGGTATGGTCACATGTACAGTGACGCATGTGCTGGATGTGTGTGGGGTGAGTGTAAGCCAGCCCTCATAAAGTCGTTGGTGCTGGCAACAACTCGAACAGTGATCACAATTAAAGCGGAAACAGAAAACACCAGCTTAACAGGAACAACTGTGCAGCATCATCGTCCTCGGTACCACCCCTTCTGCATGGGACAGTACCTGGTGGCCGACCGCCCTTGGAAGCCCACCTACCCACTCAGACCACGCCAAGAACCTCGGCATCGTACTCGACTCATCACTCACCATGAACCGACAGGTCAACGCCGTCACCTCCAGCTGCTTCAACACCCTCCGCATCCTCCGCAAGACCTTCAAGTGTCAAGGAAGACAGTCACCCACAAACTCATCACCAGCAGACTGGACTATGGAAACGCACTCTACGCCGGCATCAACAAGTCCCTACTCCGCAAACTCCAAACAATACAGAACACCGCCGCCAGACTCGTCCTCGGCATCCCCCGACACGAACACATCAGCCAACACCTATGAAGTCTCCTCTGGCTCCCCGTGGAGAAAAGAGTCACTTTCAAAATCCTCACTCACGCCTACAAATGCCTACACAACAACGGACCCAAATACCTCAACAACAGAATCAACTTCCACGTACCCAAAAGAAACCTCCGATCTTCCAACCTCGCACTGGCCGAAACCCTGCACATCCACAAAGCCACAGCAGGCGGAAGATCCTTCTCTCACATTGCAGCCAAGACCTGGAACGAGCTACCGGCAGACATAAGACGCGCCCCCTCCCTGAACACCTTCAGGAAGACCCTCAAGACCTGGCTCTTCGGCTAAACAGATCTGCGGACCCCCACCTCAGCGCCTCCAGACCCTCACGGGTGAGTAGCACGCTTACAATTCCCTGATTGATTGATTGATTGGTAGCCGGAGAAAGTACAGTGTTCACCCAACATGCAAGCAGAATGGTCCATGATTTGTGGTGCACTGAGTTAGTGGCACCTGAAGAGCTGAGCAGGGTATCAAGCTGATGATGGCAACCACGACAGGTGTGAGCAACTCTGATAGTCTGGCAGTAAGACACTTCCGACTCTGGCACCTGTTGTTTGGAGTTGGTCCTGGCGGTGGTGGCATGTGCATCCTGCGGTGATGCGACGTCCGGGCAGGTCAGGACTCGATTTGATGTGTGAGCCCAGGTGGACTGCAGTTGAGGCCGGAGGCAGTGGACAGCGCAGGGCCACAGACACATGGCCTTGATGACCGCCAGTCCATCGACCCAGAGGCCATCCAATATGCTATCAGACAGGGGCCATGACTTGAGCTGCACAGAGTTAGTGGCCCCGGAGGCACTGCGGCCGGCACAGGCACACCGCCATGGGACGGTGACTTGCGGTGCAGTGAGATAGGGCTACGCGAGGTGAGTGGGTCCTCATCGATGTCGAAGGTGAATGTAGCGGAGGTTTGCGGGGGACAGTGGAAGGTGTCCTCCAGGGCATGATGCAGAGGGTAGAAGCTGGCCGGAAGCGGCAAATGGAGGAGTGGAATGCTACAGCCTCGTTTTTGCCACAAAGTCAGTATCACCGACATGATGATGAAGACAACCCCCAGTCCATAGACTCAGTCACCACCAAAGTTCAACCAGAAAGTGTCCATGGATGTCGGGGAACAGACTTAGTGGCACCGGAGCTGAAAGGGGATGCAGTCTGCGATGAGGCCAGTGCAATGATATCAAGTCTGCCATTAATGAATCATGACTGAATTCCCAATGTGTGACCTACTTGACCGCAGTGTAGGCCGAAGGCGTAGTCATCAAGGGCCCACAGACATGTGTGGTTGGGATGCCATGCACATACTTTGTGTCACCACATTGAAGGGAGTATTGTGATGTGAACTCTGCATTGATATGTGTACTCGGCCATTGTATAATCAAGACTCAGTTTCAAATGTGTGACCTACTTGACCGCAGTGTGATCCTAAGGCAGCGGTCAGCAGGGGCCCACAGCCACGTGTCGTTGGCCCGCGATGCACAGAGTTAGTGACACCAGAGCAGTTGTCGGCAGTGTCCGATCACCTCCGTAACGATGATCCTTTTCTCCTCCGGACTGAACCGCGTCTTCCTCTTACTCGTCTCCTTGCGTACAATGATATGAACTCCGCCATGCAGAAATCAAGACTCAGTTCCACATGTGTGACCTACTCGACCACAGTGTAGGCCGAAGGCAGTAGTCAGCAAGGGACCACAGACAGGTGTAGTTCGAATGCTATGCACAGAGTTGGTGGCACCACATCGAAGGGAGTACAGTGCTATAAACTCAGCCATAAAGTGTGTACTCTGCCATTGCATAAGCAAGACTCAGTTCCAAATCTGTGACCTACTTGACAGTAGTGTAGGCCGGAGGCAGTGGTAGAGTACGTCAACGAGAAAGGAGTAAAGCGGGCCTGTGTCGCGGAGGCCGTGATGGTCTGAGGAGGCTGCCAAGGTCGTGGGCTTCGGGCTTGGAGCTTGCGCCGGCATGTGGTGGGCCCTCTTTGACACACACCGGTGTCGGCAGGTGAGCAGTGAGGCCTGGCTGCGCAGGGGCGGGCATGACGGGTTCGGGGACCAGCGGCCAGGGGTGCAGCAGGCGCACAGGATCGCAGGCCACACCGCTCACGGCGATGGCGTCGGCCTCGTGGCGGGGTGGTAGGCGCCGTCCTGGCAGACACGTTGGGCATTCCGGAAGAGAACCACGCCCAGAGCTACGTGCTTTTATTCACACCCCTACGCTGGCCTGGCGTACGCCGGGCCAGCCCACTCCGCACACGCTTACAGGGGGGACGTCACAAGCTACATTTCCGCGATCTTCCCCACTGGCTGGGGTGACATGGTTGCGTCCACTGTCCACTACACTCCAAACACCAGCAGTGCATGTAGACATGGATATGTCTGTGGTCTGCATACTGCAGTCTGTCCAGCACATCTCCGCCACACTTGGCATTGTGTACATTCTCATTCATGGGTCACTTGCCTCCTTCGCACATGCCTGGTTCCCACCTCTCCCCACATTCCGCTATTGTGTGGCTGCGGTGCCATGCCGTTGATGGTTCATGTACATGGCTGAGCAAGGTTGCCACAGTAAGTTGTGCTGTCGTGTCTGGTGGGTGGGCATGTTGTCTGGCATGTTTAATGTGATTTTGTGACGTGCGCATTGCCAGTGTTGTGAGTTGCATGATTGTGGAGTTGAGGTGTGTGATGTGTTCATTTGGTACTTACCTACATGTAGTGCATTTCCATGGGTGCCATCCTGGTAACGCTGGTTGATGATGGACTGTCGGGGGATGATGGAATCATGCACACTGCCTGGGTAGTTGGCTGCAACATTGGTGTAGAGTCCCCGGTGGTCCACTATTGCCTGCATATTGATGGAATGCGTGTGCTTTCTGTTGCGGTAATTGTGTGCAGTGTCGGCAGGGGGCACCAGTAGGACATGTGTGCAGTCGATTGCCCCCAACACGTGCGGGAATCCAGCTATGGCGTATAGTCCTTGCTTGGTCTCCAGCTGTTCATGCGCATTGTGGGGGACGTATAGGTACTGGGGTACCTAGCTGATGATGGCATCCAGGACAGGTGTGAGGAACTTGGATGGGGCTGGCTGTGAGACTCCTCCGACTCTGGCGGTTGTTGGTTGGGAGGTACCAGAGGCCAACAGGTGCAGCACAGCCAGCAGCTTTGTCTGCGGAGGGATGTTGGTTGTCCGCTGTGTTGGTACCGTTAGCCTGTGGGCAAAGATGTTCAGGATGCGGAGGATGGTTGTCCTTTTGAGCCTGTAGTGGGCATTGACATTGTCTGGTGTTAGGTCTGTGAGGCTGGTGCATTTCCTGAAGGTCCGCTGTCTTTGTCTGCGCTGCCTCTGTGGTGGTCCGGGGGGGGGTGGCGGGTGGGGTCCGGGGTGGGATGGTGGTCCTGGGTGTGGTGGCGGTGGGTGTTGTTGCCCTCTCGGGGCTCCGGGATCCATGGTGAGTGGCTCCATGGCATCTGTTGTTCTTCATGTGTGGCTCTGGGCTGGGCTCCCTTTGATGGTGCAGCTTGTCGTCCGACTTTACACCAGGTCAGAGCAGGTGTTAATTTTCTGCTGCTAACGCGCCTTATCGCCTGTTTTGTGGTCTTATCGCCGATGTGTCTGGTCGTTGAGAATGTTGGGGTGTGGTGTTGTCGTGGATTTTTGCTCAGGCATGCCTACTCTGCATCTCATTAGCGATAGTTGCCGGGGTCATCTGTGGCGATGTTTTTTGCGGATGCTTTCGCACGTAAACTGGTGGTATCGGCTGTTAGCACCAGCTTGTGAATGGGGCGATAAATTTATCGCGACTTTGGCTGCGATAAAGTGCCGATAACTCGGCGACAGCTCCTTGAGAATATGCCCCTAGGTGTATCTATATATATATATATATATATATATATTCCACCAAGTTAGTCCTTGAGTGGGGGGCGCGCAATTCAGCTGGTGCACACGGCGAGATAAGGACCACTCTTGCATATTATTTTCCACCAAGTTGAAGAAATATACGTGGCACTCTCCTTGGATGATTAAACTGTTTTATTCAAACCATCACTCTCCTCCTCCTACACGTTTCGACCAACTAGGTCTTGCTCACGGCTCAGGAGGAGAGTGATGGTTTGAATAAAACAGTTTAATCATCCAAGGAGAGTGCCACGTATATTTCTTCAACTTGGTGGAAATATATATATATATATATATATATATATATATATATATATATATATATATATATATATATATATATATATATACACACACCTAGGGGCATATTCTCAAGGAGCTGTCGCCGAGTTATCAGCACTTTATCGCAGCCAAAGTCGCGATAAATTTATATATATATATGTGTCTATTTGTAAATTTGTATATGATTTTAAAATTAGAAAATAAATTAAAATTAATAGTTTATTAATTGTTGTTAGAAATGGGATCTCTGGTTGGCTAAGGCTTGCGCCAAAGCCAGGCAGAGACCACCACTCTAGTCAGGGCGAGGGAGTTACACGCCAAAGATAACCCCTGCTCACCCCCTTGGTAGCTTGGCACGAGCAGTCAGGCTTATCCCGGAGGCAATGTGTAAAGCGTTTGCGCAACACACACACAGCAGCAACACACTAGGCACACCACAAAAGGAACTCCACACAAGGTTATATATAAAAATAGCCTTTGTATTGTCAAAAACACCTTAGATCATAATCACACAATGTACACTGTACCAACTGGCACCAGGCAGTATTTACAGGGGACTATATACACCTGACAGGGCCAATTGGGCCACTGTCAGGACCATCACAAAGTGGAAAGAGTAAATGTAGAACTTGTAATAAAGGTAGATCACAACCAGTAATTACTGGCAAACACTGTACTCAGCATTATCCTGCAACATAAATGATGGGACACCTAAATCATATCAGGCATGAATCTCATTAGGCATAAATCTCATTAGCATCACACGTTATGCACCAACCTCATACGTAAAAGCACATTAGGCAAGAATCATGGTGAATAAACACATTAGGTAATAATCATCATAAACCCAGGGTGCCCCAATCGGGGGCACACAACCTGGAACTGGCCCCCAGGCCAACTGGCCTCTCACAGGGGCTCAAATGCCCTATGTCCAGCAATGTCAGGGCTGGCTGCAACAGCAGCAAAGCAAAGTGCGCAGTTGCACAACCTAAACGTGGCAGCTGCCCACTAATTGCTGGGCAGCTGTGAAAATGAACACGGGCACCAGCGTGCCCCCTGAGCCCCTCTCTGGGACTCGCAACTTAAAAATGAAACTGTCCCCCACGGTCGCAGCTGCCTGCGCTCTCGCAGGGCAGCTGGCAAAATGCGCAAATAAAGTCTGGCACTCCTCGTGCCTCTTGGGCCCCCACTGGGGCTTCTCAACAAAATCTGCCCCCACATTGCAGTTGTCCGCTACGGCGGCGCAACTGGGAAGCCAAGGGCACTGGCACTATACGTGCCGGTTGAGTCCCTCTCTGGGACTCTCAGAGAAGGAAAGTGCCCCCGTGATGCAGTTGCCCACTGTCAAGCGGGGCAACTGCGAACCTGGCCAAAGCACCGGAAATGTGCCGCGAGAGGCCCGGGCCTTCTAACAACAAGGATGCCCCCCGTTATGGCGGGCACCGACAGTGTGCCCCGACGCTGTGCCTCGGACAGGCACCAACAACACTGATGGAGCCCTTACTCACCGGGCTTAGCAAGCTTCTCTCCCGGCTCCTCTTCTTCCACGCGGGGCTCTCTCAGCTCTCGGGAGCCCCGCCTATGATCCAGGACCGGCACTCCGCTCTCCTCCCTCGCTGGGGAGGCGTCGTCTTTCTCCGCCCGGTCCACCTTCCCGGGACTTCAACGCAGGGCCAGCGAGGCGCTTCTTCTTCTCGCCAGTGCGGGGTGGGCTCCTGCCTGGTTTCCTTCGCCGCACCGGACCTCGCCGCACTTCACCCGGGCCCCCTCCTCGGACCCGGGACTTCTCAGCGGAGCCTGCGAGGCTCCGGACTTCTGTTCTGCGGCCCCGCCCACAACCAGGCAGGGCCACCTGACTTCCGCGTCGGGCCGCGGGTCGCGGAGGTGATTTCCTCTTCGCGGCGAGGCGGGGTGGGCACCCGCTCGCTGATTAAAAGTATGAAGCGGGGTGGGCTCCCGCTAATTAAATACCAATGCGGGGTGGGCACCCGCCAGAGAGGCAGCAATGCGGGGTGGGCTCCCGCAAGACCTCAGCAATGCGGGGGAATCCCTACGTCGGGATTCCCTTTTTAAAATGATCGCAGCTCCGTGCTGCAACTAAAATTAGAAGCGTCGCTCCTACGCTGCAGAGGGCAAAGCACTCTTCAAACATGAAAGCCAAGTGCTCCCAAGGCGCTAGAGTCAAAGTCCAAAGTCCAGGGACAAAACGAAGCACCCTTTCCCCAGAATCAAAGCAAGGTCCAGGGGGCACAAGGCTGGGCTCAGGCAGGCCAGCACACAGGGCCCTCCAGCAGGGAGGCAGTCCCTTGTGGCGGTTCCTCCTGGACCCAGCAGCAGCAGCCCCCAGCGTCAGGACCAGCACAGCAGAGCACAATTTCATGGGGTCACAGCCCCTTCTTTTATACACCCTTTTCCTTTGTGACACAGCACAGGGCTGGGGGAAAAACCAGATGCAACTGGTTTGGGGGAGCTTTAGAGCACTTTGTTTTGCCCAAGCTCCTCTTCCCTTTCAGAGGGTAGGCTAGGGACATCAGACGCACCACAGGGGGTGGAGCCAGCATTGGGGAGGGAAGACACAACCCTATTCAGGTCCCAGGTGCAACTCCTCCCTCCCATCTAGATGCAGATCTCTCTATTCAGCCCTGCGCTGACTCACCCTGCCCCTCCTGGAGCCACACACACCTCCCAGCCCCTGTCACTCACAAGCCAGACATGCAATTCACATCAGGCAGGCAGACACAGAGCACACATAAATGCCAACTTCTAAAAGTGGCATTTCTACACCAGTCATAATAAATCTGCGCACACCATTGCGCAGCATTTATTCACACAAATTCATGCATACCAGACTTGACCACACTGCTCCTCTCATACCAGGAATTACCATGGACACACTTATCCCCCATGCATTCCTATGAGAGGGCAGGCCAATCTTACCACAAGTACACAGAGAACGCACGCACTTTCCACTGGACCACAGTGCGAAAGTGCCCAGAGGCCAAAAAACACCAACACTACACAGGGAAAAGCCTAAGAGACAGGCAAAAAGTTCAGGGGTGAACCTGCCAAAAGGGCCAAGCTCAACACAACCCCCTTCCAACCAAAACGCAGGGCAGACCAATCACCACTGTGATGGGCTTCCCTGCTTGGGGCGATAGAACACGGACGCGGACCCGCAACTGCAGGGACACCCTCCTGTTCTACGCCACTGTGAACCCACGTGGTTCCCTCTGTAAAAGCTCTCTGGACCAACTGGGCTACCCCACTGGTACTCCCTAGCTGTCCGCGGCCAGGACCAGGCCCTAGGCCACCCAGATGCCCCTGGTCCTTGCCTATCCACAGAGTGGGGGGTAGTAACCCCTGGCACATAGTAGCCATTCTCCACTCTTCCCCTCATCAGGGCAGTTCTAGACTGCCACTGATCCTCCAGCCCAGGGTCCGCACCCTCAGGCTGATCAAAAGTCACGGGCGAGGCTCTCCTCCCCTACCTCTCCTTCTAGGGTTCCGCGCTCTCCTCCTTTGAGAGGCACCCTCAGACCACAACTCTCCCACCAGTTCAGGACCTCTTTCCCACAACTGGTCTCCCAACCTAGGGTCTAACCCCTCAGGTTGCTCCGGGGTCAGAGGCGAGGACTCCCTCCCTCTGCACCCCCTTCCAGAGTTCTGCACCCTCCCAACTGGAGCGGTACCCCTGGAAGATGAACCGGTCAGGACACTGGTTACAGACGTCCTTCCCTCCAGATCAGGCAGATCCTGAACCTGGCCTCCCAACCTTGGGTCTAAACCGTTTGGCTGAGTACTTGCCTGGCATTCCAGGACTTCTGGGGACTCGCACAGTAGCCCCCCGAGGGTAACACATGACTCATGTGTCGTGTGCCAGTCTGCCTGGCGCAGATCTCCCGTCCCCTGTCCACCTGACAGTGTGCGAAGATCCCTCAGAACAGAAGTGGTGTCACCATGGTCACTCCAAGGAAACTCAGCCCTTCTGGCTGGTCCCTGTCCCACTGGTTCTTCCACTGGGGAACACATCCCCCTCTCACCCCTCAATCCGGACTTCTGTACCCTCCCAACTGGAGCGGCACTGCCAGACACCAGAACCACTGGAGCTCTATTTACAGACGCTCCAGGTTCTCCAGACACTAGGAGATCCTCCTCAAATGGACTAACAGGACAGCCTAGGCTTCCAACCTGGTGTTCCCTGAAGAAACCATCCAGGTTCTGAGACTGGGTTTCGGGCACCTGGGGACACTCAGTCCCACACTCACTCCTACTCCACTGAGACAGGACGTGAGCCCCTACACCCCTCCCACTACACTGGGACCTAGCTGGGCTACTCTGAACCTCTTCCCCAATACAGGACTGGAAGATACCTGAGCCACTACTTTTGGGATCACTCCCCAATGCCTCTTCAGAACCTCGGGCACTTTCCCAGAGGTCTGCTTCCCATGCAAGATCCCAGGGGTTAGAGTGCCCACACTCCAACAGGTGTTGGCGCAACCCCAGAAAACAACAACTGAACAGGTGCTCTCTGATAACCAGATTGAACAGTCCTTCAAAATCCTGTTCCATATTAACTGTCACCCAATCAGCCAGTGCATCATTACAGTCATCCGCAAACTGCCCCCAAGACTGGTGAGACAGTTTCTTACTGCCCCTGAACTTCAACCTGTACTCCTCTTCTTGGGAACAAGGTACCATACTTTGGGAACTGGGAATGGGACTTCCTGCACTGGACTCCATATTGCTGCTACCACTGGATCCCACCCTTACTGGTGAATCCAGACAACTAAAACTACACTCAGAGGACGTACCAAGAGCTAATTTCTCCTTGGTGAAGGCCCTCTCAGCCTCCGCCATCCTCTCCTGTGCTAGGACCCTCTCGGTCTCTAGCTTTTTCTCCTCCACACTCAGCTGCGCTATCTCCTTGGTATGCTCTAACCTGAGCTTCTCCAAAGCCAGCTGATACTCCCTTTCTTCCCTCCTATCTACCCACTCCTCTGGGGATAGGGAAAGGGATGGGGCACTGCCCCCGACACTGGACCCAGCAAGGGACTCCCTATCTATGGGGTTTCCACTATCTACTGGCGTCCCTGTCCTGTCATTTTCTTCCTCCTCTTCAGACTCCTCAGGGCTCCCCTCAGACCCACCACCCTCTTGGCGTGCGGCCAGGGCCCTCTTCTCCTCATTGCGCTCACGTTCCCATTCATCCTTTTGCCATTGGATCAGGTTTTCCCTAAGTTTTGACTGGGTGTCTGACCCACTCACTGCTATGTCTCTCTCCTCACAGAACTCCACCAACTCCCACATACTGTATCTAAACAGACCACAAAAATTAAAAGCAGACTCCATTTTGGCAGGACGCTCAGGGACAAGTGCAACACAGGAGACCTAGGTGTCTGAGCTGAAGCAAGAGTATACAATTTACAAATGACACTTTTAGGAGAAGAATTAAAATAAAACTCAGAACAATAATCCCCAAACACGTGATTATCTAAATGCAGAGTTTTGTAGTGCAGCCAGTTGTCGCTGTGGTACTGCGCAAACGCAAGTCCTATCCTCACCGCTGACAACCAATGTTAGAAATGGAATCTCTGGTTGGCTAAGGCTTGCGACAAAACCAGGCAGAGACCACCACTCTAGTCAGGGCGAGGGAGTTACACGCCAAAGATAACCCCTGCTCACCCCCTTGGTAGCTTGGCACGAGCAGTCAGGCTTATCCCGGAGGCAATGTGTAAAGCGTTTGCGCAACACACTCACAGCAGCAACACACTAGGCACACCACAAAAGGAACTCCACACAAGGTTATATATAAAAATAGCCTTTGTATTGTCATAAACACCTTAGATCATAATCACACAATGTACACTGTGCCAACTGGCACCAGGCAGTATTTACAGACTATATACACCTGACAGGGCCAATTGGGCCACTGTCAGGACCATCACAAAGTGGAAAGAGTAAATGTAGAACTTGTAATAAAGGTAGATCACAACCAGTAATTACTGGCAAACACTGTACTCAGCATTATCCTGCAACATCAATCAATCAATCAATCATGTCACTTATAAAGCGCACTACATACCCGCGAGGGTCTCAAGGCGCTGGGGGAAGAGGGGGGTGGTGCTGCTACTGATCGAAGAGCCAGGTCTTGAGGAGTCTTCTGAAGGCCAGTAGGTCTTGGGTCTGTCGGAGGTTGGTGGGGAGGGTGTTCCAGGTCTTGGCGGTGAGGTGGGAGAAGGATCTGCCGCCGGCGGTCGTTTTCCGGATGTGGGGGACTGTGGCGAGGGCGAGGCTGGTCGAGCGGAGCTGGCGGGTGGGGGTGTAGAAGCTGAGTCGTCTGTTGAGGTAGGCTGGTCCGGAGTTGTGGAGTGCTTTGTGTGCGTGGGTGAGGAGCTTGAAGGTTATCCTCTTGTTGACAGGGAGCCAGTGCAGGTCTCTCAGGTGGGGTGTGATGTGGCTGCGTCGGGGGATGTCGAGGATAAGACGTGCAGAGGCGTTCTGGATGCGTTGCAGCCGTCTCAGGAGTTTAGCCGTCGTTCCTGCGTAGAGGGCGTTTCCGTAGTCCAGCCTGCTGGTGACGAGGGTCTGGGTGACTGTTTTTCTTGTTTCGGTGGGGATCCACTTGAAGATCCTGCGGAGCATTCGGAGGATGTTGAAGCAGGATGAGGAAACGGCGTTGACCTGCTTAGTCATGGAGAGGGTGGGGTCGAGGATGACCCCTAGGTTGCGTACGTGGTCGGTGGGTGGCGGGGCTGTTCCCAGTGATGTTGGCCACCAGGAGTTGTCCCAGGCTGAAGGGTTGGAACCAAGGATGAGGACCTCCGTCTTGTCCGAGTTCAGCTTCAGGCGGCTGGTCCTCATCCATTCGGCGACGGCCTTCATTCCTTCGTGGAGGTGGGCTTTGGCGGTGTGAGGGTCTTTGGTGAGGGAGAGGATCAGCTGGGTGTCGTCGGCGTAGGAGATGATGTTGAGGTTGTGATGTCGGGCGACGTGGGCGAGGGGTGCCATGTAGATGTGAACAGCGTTGGGCTGAGGGAGGAGCCTTGGGGTACGCCGCAGATGATCTTGGTGGCCTTGGATCGGAAGGGGGCGAGGCGGACGCTTTGTGTTCTGCCGGAAAGGAAGGATGTGGTCCAGTCCAGGGCCTTCTCTTGGATCCCGGCGTCGTGAAGGCGTGTTCGTAGTGTGTGGTGGCAGACCGTGTCGAAGGCGGCTGATAGGTCCAGGAGGATGAGGGCTGCTGTTTCTCCGTTGTCTAGCAGGGTCCTGATGTCATCGGTGGCGGCGATGAGGGCGGTTTCGGTGCTGTGGTTGCTGCGGAAGCCGGACTGGGAAGGGTCCAGGATGTTGTTCTCCTCGAGGTAGCGGGTCAGTTGTTTGTTGACGATTTTCTCGGTGACCTTCGCGGGGAACGGGAGCAGAGAGATGGGTCGGAAGTTCTTGAGGTCCTTGGGGTCTGCCTTGGGTTTCTTGAGTAAGGCGGTGATCTCGGCGTGCTTCCAGCTTTCCGGGAAGGTTGCTGTCTCGAAGGAGATGTTGATTATTTTCCGGAGATGGGGCGCGATGGCTGTACTGGCTTTGTTGAAGATGTGGTGAGGGCACGGGTCTAGCGGTGAACCGGAGTGGATGGTGTTCATGATCTCGCTGGTGTCCTCGTCGTTGATGTTGGTCCAGGAGAGCAGGCGGTTGGTGGTTGTGGGGGCAGTGGTCTCGGTGGTTGCCGGGGCGGTCGTGGTGTTGAAGCTGTCGTGGATGTCGGCGATTTTGCGGTGGAAGAAGGTGGCCAGTGAGTCGCACAGGTCTCGCGACGGCTGGATGTCGTTGGTGTTGGAGCTGGGGTTGGAGAGTTCCTTCACGATGTTGAAGAGCTCTTTGCTCTTGCATAAAAGATGGGACACCTAAATCATATCAGGCATGAATCTCATTAGGCATAAATCTCATTAGCATCACACGTTATGCACCAACCTCATACGTAAAAGCACATTAGGCAAGAATCATGGTGCATAAACACATTAGGTAATAATCATCATAAACCCAGGGTGCCCCAATCGGGGGCACACAACCTGGAACTGGCCCCCAGGCCAACTGGCCTCTCACAGGGGCTCAAATGCCCTATGTCCAGCAATGTCAGGGCTGGCTGCAACAGCAGCAAAGCAAAGTGCTTAGTTGCACAACCTAAATGTGGCAGCTGCCCACTAATTGCTGGGCAGCTGTGAAAATGAACACGGGCACCAGTGTGCCCCCTGAGCCCCTCTCTGGGACTCGCAACTTAAAAATGAAACTGTCCCCCAAGGTCGCAGCTGCCTGCGCTCTCGCAGGGCAGCTGGCAAAATGTGCAAATAAAGTCTGGCACTCCTCGTGCCTCTTGGGCCCCCACCGGGGCTTCTCAACAAAATCTGCCCCCACGTTGCAGTTGTCCGCTACGGCGGCGCAACTGGGAAGCCAAGGGCACTGGCACTATACGTGCCGGTTGAGCCCCTCTCTGGGACTCTCAGAGAAGGAAAGTGCCCCCATGATGCAGTTGCCCACTGTCAAGCGGGGCAACTGCGAACCTGGCCAAAGCACCGGAAATGTGCCGCGAGAGGCCCGGGCCTTCTAACAACAAGGATGCCCCCCGTTATGGCGGGCACCGACAGTGTGCCCCGACGCTGTGCCTCGGACAGGCACCAACAACACTGATGGAGCCCTTACTCACCGGGCTTAGCAAGCTTCTCTTCTTCCACGTGGGGCTCTCTCAGCTCTCGAGAGCCCCGCCTATGATCCAGGACCGGCACTCCGCTCTCCTCCCTCGCTGGGGAGGCGTCGTCTTTCTCCGCCCGGTCCACCTTCCCGGGACTTCAACGCAGGGCCAGCGAGGCGCTTCTTCTTCTCGCCAGTGCAGGGTGGGCTCCCGCCTGGTTTCCTTTGCCGCACAGGACCTCGCCGCTCTTCACCCGAGCCCCCTCCTGGGACCCGGGACTTCTCAGCGGAGCCTGCGAGGCTCCGGACTTCCGTTCTGCGGCCCCGCCGACAACCAGGCAGGGCCGTCTGACTTCCGCGTCGGGCCGCGGGTCGCGGCGGTGATTTCCTCTTCGCGGCGAGGCGGGGTGGGCACCCGCTCGCTGATTTTTTTTAATTTATTTATTTTTATTTGAAAAGTTTTATATAGCGCTGGCTAGACCCGGCGGTATCAGAGCGCTTTACATGAGGACGAGCATTGTTTCAGCATAGTTACAAGTTACATAGTTACAAGTTACACAGTTTCAAAGCATAGTTACAAGTTGCTGGAGCGTAGTTACATGCGTTAAAAACATATACGTAAGGAAAAAGCAGGCAAGGGGAGAGATTCAGGGGATAGGAGCTGGGGAGGTAGACAAAGAATGAAAGAGGGAAAGAGGTGGGGGAGGGTGAAAGAAACACAACCGGGAGACGAGGAAAAACAGTGTCCAACGTCCGGTGTGCTGTGATCCCAGTGGAAATGGTGTCATTCACACACCTCCGTTGTGTGTGGCTCCCTTTACGCTGTGGACTCTCTCAGAGGGGTCTCTGAGACTCCAGGGCATACATACTGGAACCCTCCCCAACAAGGGGAGAGGGAGTGCTTTGGCAAAGGGCGCCATTCCTACACCTCCGCTGTGTGTGGCTCCCTTGACGCTGTGGACTCTCTCAGAGGGTCTCTGAGACTCCAGGGTATAAATGCTGGATCCCTCCCCAACAAGGGGAGAAGGAGTACTTTGGTAAAGGGCACATGGTTACAATAGTTACAGTTGCAAAAGTCCGATACAGAAGAAACAAGTCACCCAGGAGAGGAAAGAGGGAAGGGGGGGAGAGACAGGGGGGAAAGGGGGTGAGAGGGGGGGGAGGGGAGAGACAGGGGGACAGGGGGCTGGGAAGCGGGTCAGATCAGCAGTGGGAGTGAAAAACCTCGTGGGGGCCCAAGAAGGTAGAGTAAACGGGCCCAACGCTTAGATGGGGTTTCATAGTCATAAATTGAAGTCTGGGCGCCATTTTAGAGTCAGGCAAGTCCCGGGTAAGGAGAGATGCTTAAGGGGGGACTGATTAACCCCGTGACTCAGCAGTTTGTCTTGTCTCTTGTACTGAGATTCTTTATTCCGTAATGCTTTTTGACCAGTTAAAAACCTCGGGATCCTCCCTCACCGATGGTATTTCCCTGGCGGGCGCCATTTTGGTGTCAGGCAAGGCTTGGGGTCTTCTTTGGTGAGAGCCATGGCAGTCGTGGGATCACAGTGTTCAGGTGGCGGTCTTTAGTCTTTGGGGGGGAAAATTGGTGACCTAAGTTGTCGCCTTCTTTGGCAGCATAGGTGCGAGCCCCGCTCCGCCCTTTGCGTGGCAGGTGGTGTCGCCTTTTTGGCGGCATAGGTGCGAGCCCCGCACCGCCCTTAGCGTGGCAGGTGGTTTCGCCGGTCACGGAAGGCAGGAGCCTCTTTACTCCTCGAATGTAGCACCGTGAATGGAGGTTAGCGAAGACAAAGCTCATTCACTTCTGTCACCTTCCCCTTGGTAGCGCAGCGTTTCAGGCATAGGATGGCAGGCACCGGTAGGAGGGGTATGGGTGGTGCTGGGCCGTGTCAGTGGGCTTGTACATACCATGAAGGCGTGGGATTTTACATGCCTCCTTGCTTTAAGGGCGCTAGCTGGTAGTAAGTGTCCCGGATGGCAAGCATGGAATCAGGACAGCCGTCAGTTAACTGCTCGACGAGCTGCGAGCCGACATCTTAAGGTCAGGCAGAGTCAGGCGTGGAGTTACCGGACACTGAAATCCTGCTCGAGTGCCCACCGGACCAAGTCCCCTGGGGTCCCGCTGCTCCACACTCCCTCCAGGCTGGCCCGTTGTTGCTCCTACCTTTCTTGCCACAATGGAAGTCCCCACTCGTGTGCCTTTTGATGTAGATCGCGGTCCCTGCAGCGCTCCTCCGAGTTCTGACGCCACCTGGGTTCACAGCAGCACTGGTATTGCGCTCCGAGGTGGGCACCCGCTAATTAAATACCAATGCGGGGTGGGCACCCGCCAGAGAGGCACCAATGCGGGGTGGGCTCCCGCAAGACCTCAGCAATGCGGGGGAATCCCTGCGTCGGGATTCCCTTTTTAAAATGATTGCAGCTCCGTGCTGCAACTAAAATTAGAAGCGCCGCTCCTACGCTGCAGAGGGCAAAGCGCTCTTCAAACATGAAAGCCAAGCGCTCCCAAGGCGCTAGAGTCAAAGTCCAAAGTCCAGGGACAAAACGAAGCACCCTTTCCCCAGAATCAAAGCAAGGTCCAGGGGGCACAAGGCTGGGCTCAGGCAGGCCAGCACACAGGGCCCTCCAGCAGGGAGGCAGTCCCTTGTGGCGGTTCCTCCTGGAGCCCAGCAGCAGCAGCCCCCAGCGTCAGGACCAGCACAGCAGAGCACAATTTCATGGGTCACAGCCCCTTCTTTTATACACCCTTTTCCTTTGTGACACAGCACAGGGCTGGGGGAAAAACCAGATGCAACTGGTTTGGGGGAGCTTTGGAGCACTTTGTTTTGCCCAAGCTCCTCTTCCCTTTCAGAGGGTAGGCTAGGGACATCAGACGCACCACAGGGGGTGGAGCCAGCATTGGGGAGGGAAGGCACAACCCTATTCAGGTCCCAGGTGCAACTCCTCCCTCCCATCTAGATGCAGATCTCTCTATTCAGCCCTGCGCTGACTCACCCTGCCCCTCCTGGAGCCACACACACCTCCCAGCCCCTGTCACTCACAAGCCAGACATGCAATTCACATCTGGCAGGCAGACACAGAGCACACATAAATGCCAACTTCTAAAAGTGGCATTTCTACACCAGTCATAATAAATCTGCGCACACCATTGCGCAGCATTTATTCACACAAATTCATACATACCAGACTTGACCACACTGCTCCTCTCATACCAGGAATTACCATGGACACACTTATCCCCCATGCATTCCTATGGGAGGGCAGGCCAATCTTACCACAAGTACACAGAGAATGCACGCACTTTCCACTGGACCACAGTGCGAAAGTGCCCAGAGGCCTAAAATCACCAACACTACACAGGGAAAAGGCTAAGAGACAGGCAAAAAGTTCAGGGGTGAACCTGCCAAAAGGGCCAAGTCCAACAATTGTTTTAAAGTAAATATATATGAATTATTATGTATGTGTTTTTAACTTTTTTAATTAAGTTTATTTTTTATATTTTTTAAATTTATATTAAATCTACTTTATTTTTTTATATTAATTTTATTTTTAAACATATTTATTATTTTATTTTATATATATACATAAAATTCGATATTTTGTACAACTATATTTTTTACATCAATATTTTTTTTCCAGTATTTTTGTACTTACCTGTTTAAGTATAGGGAATCGATATTTTTGCATTCTATATTTTTTTCATCGATATTTTTTACTTCTATATTTTTTACATCGATATTTTGTCAGTGAACCCAAATTAACCAATATGGCGTAGCTATTATTACAGTGAATTTAAATAGTTTTTGTGATGTTCCACAATATTGCACAAAGTAGGTCTTCAAAAGCTGACATCTAAGAGTTGTGTGTAGGCGAGACCTAATAATAAAGATGGGCGCTCACAAATCAGGGGCCTATCTACAGATAGTGCCAGAAGAGCACAACAGGCGTTGGCGCCCACTTCTTGCACCCTAGGGCATTTTGGTATTAATGAAGGTGCTTCAGATGCTTTAGTAGCACTTTCTATAATATGGATCATTATTGTGGATATTTTGTGAGGGGGTATTCCCTCATTTGCATGAGGGTGTGACAGTATGTAAATTAGGGAACCCTCCGCCCATTGCTTAATTTGAGCCAGTAGTTTCCAGTTAGTGCCACCCATACTCATTTTTGGGGACCAGTACTTACTTTTCAGCATCTGACATTTGCTAAGAGAAAGAGAGGGGAAAACACCCAAAGCAGATAGATGGAGGAACTGAAAGACAGAGCATCTGTCATAAAGGGAGAAAGCAGAAACCTTCAAGAGTTAGATAAAGGGATAGGGAATGTCTGGTAGTGGATTGAAGAGGCATGAGGTGGATTCAATGCATGCCTTCCCTCTATTTAAACGGAGGCTGATACACCACAACTGAAAGACGGAGTCACGGTTTGAAACCACAGCCCTGGCTTTCATTCATGTGCTCGCATCAGCACAGGCACACACTGGCATAGTTTTCAGTGTTGCTGACGACAGTGCATTTTGTAGTATAATAGACGCACTAACTCTACATTCACCGTGCGTAGCTACTTAAAAGTGCATCATAGTGCAAACAAGGTCAGTGCGCCTCAGTTTAATTTGGGCTCAGATGTCCACAAGCTTCCTACCTAGTACATTGTGAAGGGTTTTCACTCTAATTAACGACACACCAATGGCCAATTCTTTTAAATGGACAGCTGGCCTTGTGCCTCATTCAGAGTAGCACTTTCTACTAAAATGTTATCTCTTCTTAAATTAGTAACAGTGGCATACCTAATAAGCATTGGCAAAGCCAATAGGTCTTGCCTAGGTGAGAGCTATTGGCTTTGCAATGTCTTTTAGCCATGTTGTACAGCAGCATGACTGCTTATCAGCATGGATAAAGGTTAGTGGCGTGGGATAGAGAAGAGTGGTGTAGAGTAGAGTGGTGTAGAGTAGAGTGGTGTAGAGTCGCGAGGATTGGAATGGTGTAGAGTAGCATGGAGTGGAATGGCATAGAATGGAGTGGCATAGAGTAGAATGGAGTGGCGTAAAACGGAGTGGCATAGAGTGGAGTCGTGTACAGTGGAGCGGGTTCGCACAGAGTGGAATAGAGTAAAGTGGCATAGACAAGAGTGGCGCATAGTAAAATAGAGTATAATAGAGTAGCCTAAAGTAGAGTGGGATAGACTGGAGTGGTGTAGAGTTGAGTGGCATGGCTGAGTGGCATAGAGTGAAGTGATGTAAAAAGGCATGGTGTACAGTAGAGTGGCATACAGTAGAGTGGCAGAGAGTAGAGTGGCGTAGGGTAGAGTGTCATAGAGTAGAGTCGCGTTAAGTAGCATACACTGGAGAGGTGTAAAGTCGCATAGAGTAGAGTGGCATAGACTAGAGTGTGGTAGAGAAGAGTAGAGTGGCATAGAGTAGAGTGGCATAGACTAGAGTGGTGTAGAGTGTAGTGGTGTAGAGTGGAGTGGCATAGAAGAGAGTGGGGTAGAGAAGAGTGGTGTGGAGTAGAGTGGCATAGAGAAAAGTGGCGCAGAGTGACATGATGCATGAAGTGACATAGAGCAGAGTGGCGTAGAGTGACAGGTGGAGTGGCATAGAGCAGAGTGGCATAGAGTGCTGCAAAGTGGCATTGTGTGGAGTAGAGTGGTGTAAAATAAAGTGCCCTAGATTGGCGTATAGTAGAGTGGCATAGAGCAGAGAGGAGTGGAGTGGCATAGAATGGCATAGAGTGGAGTAGAGTGGAGTGGTGTAGAGTTGCATAGAGTGGTGTAGAGTAGTGCACTTGTGTGTGCAAGTAACTAAAGTGTCAATGGAGACTGCATATATGGTGAAAGCAACATAAATACTAGGCTGTAGGCACACTGCACATCCAGGAATAATACAGAAACACTTATAAACATGCATACACATTAAAAAAATAGTGCATTGCAAAAAGACAAAGAAAAATAAAGACAAGGAAGAACATAGGTTCTTGGTTCATGCTCCAGGGAGGAGCTAATACAAGAAAGGAAGCAAAACCTACAGGAACTAAGGGGGTCATTACGATGGCGGTGAAACCGCCACCGGCAGCCTGCCGGTGGCGGTTTCACCGCCATCGTAAAGCACTTCTCTGCCCGCCAAATTACAATGGCGGGTGGTGTGCTGGCGGACGCAAAGTCCGTCCGCCACGGGTCCGCCACAGGCAATTGTTGCGAATGCCTGGCGGACCCACCCTGCATCAACAATATGGTGGTGGTGCCTAGCAGGCACCGTCTGCCATATTATGATGCTGCCTCCCCACCAGCCGGTGTATGGCGGTGAAACCACCATTCACAGGCTGGCGGGGATTGCATTTGGGGGCCCGTAGCGGGCCCCCCTTGTGTTAGGGGAGGTGGGTGTGCACTGGGGGGGCACCTGTGGTACCCCCTACATTTCCCTGCACCAGGTGGCAGGCACCGTGTGGTGCCTGCCACTTAGTGCAGGGAAACGCAAACAGTGCATTTCGGACATTGCGGCGGGTGCTGCAGCCAGCAGCACCCTCCGCAATGTCAGAGATACACGATGCGACCGCCACGGTGGCGGTCGCATCATAATCTTATGTGCGGGACCGCCGCATTACAGGCGGACGGTCCCAAGCCCCGGCACGATGGCGGACGGACGGATGTAATGACCCCCTAAGTAATCGAAAGAAAGCAACTGAGAGTGATAACTAAAAGAACTAATGGTACGCTGATGGCGGGTTGTAAGCCCACAGAATTGTAAACAATACGTCTCGCAGCACAGTGCATGTGCTGAGTAGGAGAGACCTAAAAATGACGGAGCCACCTTGCATAATGTGATGAGGGGCACCTGAGACACCAGCATCTCACAGGCTTTAGTTTGAATGGGTACCTCCCAAAGGGCGGGGGCTGCTCTGCACTGCATGGCCTGCAGGGCCTTTGTTACGCCCCTGCGTCGCAGATGAAGAAATTATAACAATGCTTGCACAGGCGTGGATGTTTGCTTTGAATATTATGACAACATACATAGAGACGGAATATTTTTGCAAATAAATTAATTCGCCTTATGGCCTATTAGGGAGTGTATGGTAGTTTTTGTGTAGCATTCGTGTTATACTTCTAATCCGGAAGCCAGTGGTATCAAAGAAGAGAAAAAGACAGGCCATGTCCTATGTGAGGAGAGTGGTTGGGTCCCACGTTTCGGCGGGAGCTTCAGCTTATAAAATAAGGCCAGCTTCTAATTCCTACATTCATCATGAACGCGTCTTTTATCCATGCTGAACAATGCCAAGAGCACTCCCTGTCCGCGTCTCTGCCCACGCACATCATGCCACACTGTTCACACACAACTCGACAGCACAATCGTTGAAGTTTTGCAGTCTACATTCGCCTGGCAAAGGTTCCCTGTAAGCGACGAGGTGCAATATTGTCTCTAACGCAAAGAACTGTTTGGCAGCTGTTCAAACACGAGGAAGCCGCCCTTCCCCCACGTTGACGAGTCGCTCTTCCAATCTCGCCAGTATCTGGTGGTGTCATTCAGCCCCAGCATCTGGAAAGCTTTGAGTGAGGACTCGGAGAACGTGTTTTCCACCCCAGACCGCTCTCGGTGAGCGCTCACGGAGCGTGCCTGGTGGAGGTGTCCCTGATGTCAGTCACCGTGCACGTGGCGGGCCCACAACACCTAGCCTTTCATTACTCCATCTATACTGACAGACAGGCCACTACCCCTGCACTCACACAAGCGAGGCACACAACCTGCACTCATACAAACACCCCCTTACACTGAACTCACAATACACTCGCACACTCACACAGGCACTGACCTGGGCAGCGTGACCGGGCCTGCTGAGGTGGAGGACGGGGGACGGGGGACAGCTGGATAGATAGTTGAGACAAGAGGGAGAAGGTGAAGGGGTGCAGCTGAGAACCCAAAAGGAAAACAGCAGCCAGGCGTGGGAGCAGGGGCTGCAAGGAGTGAGGCTTCTTCTGAGCACTCAGAAAGGGCTTTAAGTGGGCCGGTTCCTGTGGTGCTCAGCACCGGCAGTTCTAAAAAGCAGCTGCTGAGAGGGGGCCCTATCGGGCTCTTCATTTTTGCCCTCTCCCACAGGGTGAACAAAAAATCTTAACTCTGCAGCAGTACCATCCTTCACTGCTTTTGATTTAACTATTTAACTTCAAAGAGACTCGTTTTAGTTATTTCACAGCCTCATCATTTCAGAACTGAAGCATTTTCAATATTATATACAACGAAGCCGTGGTTGTTGCTTTTTTTTCTTATGCAACTAACAATCAGTGACAAAGCCAATAGTCCTGGATTGTTGTAGGTATAACGCTACTTGCTGCATTAAATATGTAGATACAATGAGAGAAACAGCAAAATACCAGTCGGGAGGCACACTATGCTAAACACAGATTTTTAGCTTTTGTGTTTTTAAGCCATGCCCTTAATTATATCGGCCAAGCCCCTTTGAGAGACCCCCCAGTTTTTTCATCCCACTTAAAGCCCTGGCCAGCTGGTCATAGGGGGACCAAGGAGGCTGATGAAGGGTTTCCTCCATGGTCTTATAAGGAGAAAATGAACTATGCAGAAGAGCAGAGGGTGGCAGGAGTGGTGGGGAAACAACAGGGGCAGCATGAAGGGGGAGGCGCCAGTGCCCGAAAGAACAGCACCCGTCGGAGGAGCAGGGATACATAGTTTGTAAGGCAGGGGGTCCCCCGTGACACAGGCCTCAGCAGCTTGAAAACAGCTCAGCAGTTGCACAAATTCCCTTTGGGAGATAGCCCAGATGTTGAGAAAGCTGGTGGCGAGGCAGAGGATGGACACCTTGTCCTGCAGGGGCCTTGTGCAGAAGGGTGGTGATGGCAGTGGGCAGCGGTAGCATCTTAACAAGCTCCTAGAACTCTCCGTTCTACTTTCCTGTCAGCTTTTAGCCACGTTTTTGGACTTCATGGCAGTGATTGGCTTACTAGGGCTGGGCACTATACATATTCAAAGACAACTGGAAACACACAGGCACAATTCACCCGGGGGGCCGAGTTAGTAGCTGAGATTGAAAGATGAGCTGGGAGCTGAGATGGCTAGTGTGTCATGATGGTGCTGCCCAGCTATTGCTAATAAAGAAAATTAACAAGCAAATAGAATTAGCTTAATGGAAATACATGTTGTGCGCACTAGATGATGTGTGCTATCATTACATCATGACGCTATTTCTGGGCATCTTCTGTGAGCTGCTTCTCTAGGGAAGTAATGCAAAGCATTATGGGAAGTTGCCCCAGCGTCACTAAGTTTGAAACTAACAGCCATATTAGGTAAGAGGAAACAGTCCGCAAGCCAATAAGAGCAATTGGAGCACTCTTTGGGCCTAACTGTACAACATTTGTCCAATCAATCGCTGAACTCAAGGTAGCTAACGTGTGGGCGGAGCCAAAGCCCCTATTTTAGTAGTACTTCTTGATGCTTTTTTTCTGTTGAGCACAAAGTCTGTTGGCAGCTCAGCTATTCCACCAAATCCAAACAATGCTCTTCAGTCACGACATGGGTAGCTAGGCTTCCTGCAGCACGAGCAGGAAGAAGTGCACTTGCTGCATTTTTTTTGTTGACAGAGCGCGACTGTGGGGCAGATTGTGTGCCTTTGGGAAAGTATTCATGTTAATTGCCCGTCATGCGCTGCAATTAACATGAATACTTTCACAAAGGCACACAACCTGCCCCGAAGCCGCGCTCTATTAACAAAAGAAATGCAGCAAGTGCAGGAGCCACTTGCTGCTGAACTTGGGTTCAGGCTGCTGTGACACTTACCTTCCGCTTGTGTTCTCTTCTACTGTAGTTTCTTCCTCTGTCTCATGCACAAGGAAATTACAGTTTTTAGCGCCCCTCGCGTTTTAAAAGCAGTGGCGCAAACAACGGTCTCTCGCGGGATGTGCTGTGTGCGCGCGCTTCACACACGACACTGAGCGCTCGGGGTGATATAGTTGCCCGTGGCGCACCTTACAGGGAACAGTGGTTTGGAGTGAAATTTGCACCGATGTTTGTCGCTGCACCCACACGCGCGGTTGGATTCCTGGCACACATAGCCTTGGCTGCAGCAAACAGAGAACTTACACTGCCGTACACAGAGGAAAATAATTAGAGGGAACATTGCTTGATAGTCAGATTCACACTACATAAGTCACATATTTACAAATGAAATGGATGTCAAACCTGATTGCTGATCTCATTACAGAGCTTTGGACCCAAAGCTCAGTCAATGGAGATGTACTTCTTTTATTGCAATGCTCCTCATAGAAGAAAGTGCTCTAAATCCTCTGCTAGTTCTGCAAATATATTGGCCTCTCCTGTTGTCCAGCTTATCAGGATGATACATTTCCAAAGCTTTAACCCCCTCAAAAGGATTGTGCAATGAACAGAAACTCTTCCATGCTCATTCTGCCAAGTCTCCAACTCCACTGTCCATAATCTACACACAGGCATTCCCTTCTAGAGCCCAAACTAAACTGTCTAGGGCCTGATTCTATTCTGAATTCTGGCACAATGACACAAATCAATCTCCACATCCAGGTATACTTTGAAAGCTGCATAGAAAATCCTTCTGCAGAAAAGTGAGGAACAGTGACCAAAAACATTTGCATATTCTAGGGCTGTGCATTGGCAACAACCTTGCCAGAGGGACCCTTCAGTTACATGCTAAAGGCTCATCAGGAGTTCTAACTCAGGGCCGGACTGGCCGTAGCGGGCACCGGGCATATTCCCAGTGGGCCGGAAGAGTGGGGGCCGGTTTTTGAGTGGTGGGGGCTGTTTTTGTTACTGGGGGCTGGTTTTGCAGCAGTGCTGCAATATCGGTCCCCTGTAACAAAAGCAGCAGCAGTGCTTCTCACTTGCACCCCCCTTACCCATATCTTTTTATCTGTCACTGGAGTGGAGGCCTACAGGTCCATTCATGTAAAGTTCCACTTCTATGCCCTTGTCAAGATCCCAATGATAACATTTCAAATGTATGCATGCCGCTATGTATAAGTGCCCTGCATGATGCAAGCATGGTGTGTGAAGTGAGTCAGAGTAATGGAGGCCTCTGGGATCCATTTGAAATGCTTCAAACCTGAATTGCTTCCCAAAATGAAGATAAGGTTTTTTTCCCAGACATTCCTGGAGCTGGAGGGAGGAGACTGTAAAACAAAAACACAACATAGAATAGTGCACAGAAATCTAACATGCAGTTAATGCAAAAATAGCTAGCAAGCTATCAAAATATGCAAGGCAATTGCCCTTTCAATGGACCAGAGATTCACCTTGATCAGTTAGCACATGTAATGCTAAAATGCATACATTTCAGAGCGACTTTTATAAACTTGTTCTCAATTCAAACTAATGAGAGTAAGAAAATGTGATCGAAACGAAACATGTAGTCAAGCATTGATGAGCAAGTGTCTTCTCATGGGAAGAAAGCAAAAGACCTTGGAGAGCTGATACATCTAACATCAACAAAAACGAAATCTACAGTTTTCTAAGATCCTCATTTAGTTGTGCCAACTTCAGAACAAGGCAACACTTTGCAAGAAAGGTTCAGCAGAGATGTGCTGTGGACAGCATGGTATAGCATACCGAAATTACATTTAAAATGCATGTAAATGTTCAATGACAATTGGGCTTTAGTGGTCTTCAAGCAGGTGCAAAAACAAAGTCGTAATTGCTTTAATAAAACGTAACAGTGCCAGGGGCGTAGCTAGGCCTTAGGCTGCCCGTGGCGGCCCCTGCATTTGCCGGGGGGGGGAGGTGGTAGCGGCCGCGGCCGATTTTTGCAGCCGCAACGGCCGCAGGTAAGAGCGGGGAAGCTGCTGCCCCAAAACTCGTGCCGCCTGGGGCGGTCCGCCCCCATCGCCCCCCTAGCTACGCCACTGAACAGTGCACATTATGGCACACATGAGCAGTTGCATTTTCATTTTTATCAAGCCACGTACGCTAGTGAATTCACTTTCTTATGTCTCCCTCTTTTGCTAGAAGGCAAAATCCCTACAACAATTCAATAGCAAATAAGCATATTTTTTCAGTTTTGATTTCTTCATTATCACATTCTTTATCATCTTTTTAAGTTTAAAGAGCTTTATTGCAATTTGTAAACATAGTAAAACATAATTACAGAGTAAATGATTTACATTGAAAAACAAACAATATTATATAATTATACTTTCTAATAAGTCCCAAACTGGGAAATAAAACTTTACTAAGAAAAAAAAGAGCTATTTTTAAATTTTAAGAGAAGAAAGAAGAGAGAAAGAAAGAAAGAAAAATGAAAGATAGAGGGGGAGAGGGAAAGAGAATCAAAAAAAAAAAAGAGAAAATGCCAAAACAATATGTATAACATCTGCAAGAGTTAAAAGAAAACAAATATTGGAGAAAGAGGAAGGTACTTTAAAGGAAAGTGAAAACAATCAGGGGGCATGCTTAGAAAGATATGCAGTAAGAGGTGACCATACTAAGTCCCTTTTAATTAATAAAGGCATGGAAGTGGCATAAGCACGATCCAGCCGGTGATGATGACATAACAAGTTCCACCAAGCCTGATATGAAATTTTGGAGGTATCTTTCCAATTGGTTGTGATGATTTGGAAGGAGATGGCAATAAATAAATCTATGAATCTTCGTGCATTACAATGAGTATCCCATATTGGTGAGGAGCCTCCTAGAAATATATGTGTAATGTCAAAAGCTAAATTTGTGGATACAATGTCATTTAATTTGGACCAGATACGAAACCATAAGGATTTGATCAATGGGCAGTGAAAAAACATGTGAAGAAGGTCACTGTCCTCACATGAACATGACCAGCATTTTTTAGATTCAAGTAACTTAAATTTGTATAAGTCAGAAGGGGTAAAAAAAAGTTGGTTATAAAAAAAGAATAGAGTTTGTGTAGTAGTAGCAGAGCGGGAAGAGGTGTGTATTTTAGACCAAACAGAATTCCAGAGCTGGAGTGAAAATTCTTGTGTTAAGTCATCCTCCCATAGTAGTTCTATTGGTGACTTCGATCTATCAGCTAAAGGACAGGAGAGCAATTTATAGATAGCAGCTGCTCTAAAAGGGATAGAGAAATCCAGTATAGAGGATGAAGCCTGACCAGGAGTAGCTGGAGGGCTTAATTGAGAAAAAGTTTGAATGAGGGAAGTTGTCAAGAGGGGGTAGTGGAAAGAATGAGTATTAGAGATGCCGAAAGATTCCTGAATATCTGAGAATTCCTTCGGCGTATTGTCCTTCATTAATTGATCGAGAGTGATGATACCTTTATCAATCCATTCCTTCCAGAAGAGCGCTCTATTATTAATCTTTAAGAATTTATTATACCATATTGGGGTTTGGGAGAAAAAGTCCTTAGGAGAAAGATGAGAACGAAACAGAGAGAGAAAAAGAGCTTTGGAGTGGTTAAAAATGGGAGTGGAAAGACGTTTCGGTGGTTGAGATAAACGAGTATCTGTAAGGAATGTAAATGGTAGGAGTTGAGCGAGTTCAAGTGTACTCCAAGCTGTTACCGGGAGGCAAGGAGAATCAGATAAAAAAGGCCAAATTTGCTTTAATGTGAAGGCCGAATGATATCGGTTGATGTTCGGAAAATTGACTCCACCTACACCTTTGGGTTTCTGAAGGCGAGAGAGAGAAATCCTAGCTTTACGGTTATTCCATAAAATTTTTGTTAAGGAACGATTAATGGTACTAAAGAAGTAGAGCGGGAGGGAAACCGGAAGCATAGAGAGATAGAAATTAATAATAGGAAGAAGCATCATTTTAATAGTGGCTAGTCTACCCCACCAGCATAAAAGAGAGGGGACCATCTCTCAATAAGGGCAGACATTTTTAAAATTATATCTCTGTGGTTAATCATAACGGTTTTCCTAATAGTGCTAGCATAAAGGACGCCTAAACATTTAATATTTTTGGGATTCCATTCGAAGCCAGAGCCATGAAACATATGAGATAGACAAAATTTGTTTAAGGGTAAAACTTCGGATTTATCAATATTCAATTTATAGCCAGAGACTGATGAATATTCTTGTAGTAAGGAGAAAAGAGCCGGCAAAGAAGTGGAAGGGTTAGAGATATAAAGCAAAATATCGTCAGCATACGCAGTAAACTTAATGTCAATATTCTGAAATTGGAAACCTGTGTAGAGAGGTGAGCGCCTGATTTTTTTCGAGAAAAGGCTCTAAAGCAAGAATAAAAAGGAGTGGGGAAAGGGGACACCCTTGTCTTGTTCCTCTGTGAAGAGAAAAATAATTAGATTGACGTCCGTTAACCCATATTGAGGTAGAAGGATCAGAGTAAAGCAATTGAATATAACGAATGAATGGGGGGCTAAAACCATGCCATCGCAATGCTCCAAACATGAAGTCCCAGTTAACCCTATCAAATGCTTTTTCAGCATCGAGCGTGATGACAGCAATAGGAGAATCCATTTTCGAGGCAAGATGAATGATGTTTAGGAGAGTTCTCGAGTTATCTGTTATAGACCTTCCTTTGACAAACCCAGATTGATAAATATTAATAAGATCAGAAATCACTTTGTTAATGCGAATGGCCAACAATTTGGCGAAAATTTTACAATCCGTGTTAATTAAAGAGATGGGCCTGTAATTTTTACATAAGGAGGGCTCTTTATCCTTTTTAGGGATTAAACAAAGCATAGCTTGGGTGAAGGATCCCTTTGATTCCCCCTCACCAAGAAAGTAATTTATCAATGAAAATAAATGAGGCATCAGGGATTTTTAAATTGGAGATAAAACCGAACGGTGAAACCATCTGTGCCAGGTGTTTTATCTTTGGGTAAAAGATTTAGAGCAGAGAGAAACTCCCTCTCCGAAATAGGAGTATCCAATGACTTAAAATCTACAGAAACATTAGGAGTATGAGGGAGAGAATGAAAGAAAGAGTCAATTTGAACGGAAGAGGGAGTGGACTCTGGAGTGTAAAGAGAGGTATAATACTGGACAAAGCAATCAAGTATTTTATCATCAGCAGTGTGACGAACTCCAGAATTGTCAGTAATGGCAATGATTTTAGATTTCTGTTTCTTAATTTTAAGATGGTTAGCCAGAGATTTGCCAGCTTTATTCCGTCCACCGTACATTTTAGCATTAAATTTTAGGAGGTTGTTACTTGCGGAGTCCCATGAATGTTTGTTAAATTGCATTTTAGCCTTGATGAGAGAGGAAAGAATATCATTAGAGTTAGTGGTGAAGTATTGATGTTCAACAGCTTTAATTTGTTTAAGGATAAGAGATGAATCGGAGAGGGCTTTTCTCTTCTTACAAGATACAAAATCAATAATGAAGCCTCTGGCAGTGGCCTTAAAGGCATCCCAAACTGAATGAAATTGAGAAGTAGAAGAGAGGTTGGTGAGAAAGAAATCTTCGATAAAAAGTGTGAATTGTTCCACAAACTGGGCGTCCAAGAGAAGAGAGTTGTTAAAGCGCCATCGGCGGGATGTGGGGGGAGGTGAAGGGAAGTCCATATCTAGGATGACAGGGGCATGATCTGAGATTAGGATGGAGCCAATTTCTGAGTTGGTCATAAACTGTAGGGTGTGTTGAGTGAGAAAGATGTAGTCAATACGGGAGTGAGACTTATGAACGGGAGAAAAAAAAAGAAAATTCCAGTGTGTCAGGGTGAGAGACTCTCCATGAGTCGATGAGGCCTCTAGATGAGATTGCTTTGTGAAATAGTTTTTGCATTTTGTTGGGGACATATTTGGCTTGTGATTTGCGATCTAGGAAAGGATCCATCAGTTGATTACAGTCACCACCCAAGATCAAATCATCCACAGCATGTGAGGAAAGAAAGGTGGAGAAATCATTCCAGAATTGAAAGTCTATACCATTCGGACCATAAATATTACAAAACGATAGCTGAGTATTATTAACGACAACATTTAAGAACAACCATCTACCATTATCATCATGAAACTCATTTTGCAATTGAACGCACAAAGATCTGTGAAACAATATAATCACACCATTTTTGTTGTTTACTGCAGGAGAACAAAAAACTTCTCCCACCCATTGTTTACGTAATGAAGACAATTCTTGTGACTTAAGGTGTGTCTCTTGTAACAATGCAACCTGACATTTTAGTCTTGCTAAGTGAGACAAAACACGTTGCTTCTTAACAGGATTGCGAATACCTTTGACATTCCAAGATACAACACGAAAACCCTTCATCTATAGAGTTTAACTGTTGTTAGGCTTGAATATAAAAACAAGCCAAAGAAAGAAAGAAGGAAAATATTAGGGAAAAGGAGTAAAGTAAAGGTTGAAAAAATGCATAGTACATAGAGGAAGAAAAGGTTTGTATAGACTTGCCATAGAGGAAAAAGAAAAGGAAAACAGTAAAGTACCGTATATTGAGGATACAAGAAAAGAATTAGACAAAAAGAAAGGGTAAGAGGAAGAAGCAAGAAAGAAGGAAAATATAGAGAAGAGAAAAAACAAAACGAACAGTAGTAGTGGGGAGCACAGTCTCCCGAAAAAATTAGGGAAGAAAGGATGACGAAAAACCAAGAAGCTTTAGTCATGACGATCAAAGAGAAGAGAACAAATGACATTGTTGAGGGAGGGGGGACAGCAAGTAACCAAAACAACAGCACCACTGGGAGGGGCACCGAGAACGAAACTCGACAATATAACCTCAAATGAAAAGGAAGGGATGAAATATTCCAAAAAGTACATTGTAAACAATTGAGACAAAGAGAAAGGGAGCTTACCAGACAGAAGGGAACAAATCAACTGGATACGTCAAACAAGATAGACAAACGGATGATGTAAGCATGGGTCTTCAACTACAGCACAAGAAGAGCCTGAAAACAGGACAAGGGAACAATTAACAATGACTTACAACATATGTATGATCTAAAAAAAAAAAAAAAAGGGAAAAAAAAATTAGTCAGAGGACAATAAGAAGACAATTAATGTTTGCCAAGTTCCATGTCTTCCTCTCGATGGGTATGGATAAACTTCTGGAGATCAGCTGGGTCGTCGAATGAAAATGTTCTGTCTTTGTAAGTCACTTTGAAGAAACAGGGGTGTATAAGGCCATATCGAGCATTCATGGATTTTAAGGCCGGTCTGAGATCTAGGAATTCTTTGCGTCTATTGGCAGTTGGCCTAGACACATCCTGACTGAAAAAAATCTTGTGGCCTGACCAGAACATCTGTTTGTGTTGTTTGGCTGCAGTGAGGATTGCCATAAGGTCGGAGTATAGTAGAAAATATGCGATGATGCCTCTTGGTTTGGTGGTAGAGGATGCATTTTGAGGCCCTAATCTATGCGCTCTTTGAATATTAAAGTCAACTGATTTTGGGAGGCCAACAATCTGCAAAACCTGAGATTTCAAGAAGGAGATCATGTCGGAGCCTTCGGAACCCTCTGGTATTCCATAAATGCGTAGGTTGTTACGCCGATTTCGATTTTCTAAATCCTCAGTAGATGTTTTAAGTTGGTTAACTTCCTTGGTGAGGGCCTCAACTTTAGCAATAACATCCTGTGCGTCGCTTACCTTCTGTTCAACATCAGAAAGTCTCATATCAAGACCGGACCATTTTTCCTCGATTCTTTGGAGGGTGGTGGTGGTGTCCGACATGAATGGGCGAAAGAGACGCAACTCTTCCATGATGTCCTCTAATGTAATGGGAAGAGGAGACTTGGTTGGAGAGGAGGGGTCCTTCTTAAGTCGTTTGCTATTGTTAACTGTAGAGTCTTTACGACTGCCAGAAGAGGTCCCTGAGGCTCCATGAGATTTGTTAGACTGCGTAAGATCCATAATCACTATAAATAGAGTCGTTGAGGAACAGAATCTGGAAGGCACTGAGACAACAATCTAAGTAGACGCAGTGTATACTGAAGCGTTGAAAGGCAGCCAATATACTAACAGATATGACCGTACGTACCCATAGAATAAAGAGAGTAGTAAGAGGAATCTACCCAAGGACAAGTAGTGTAGCAAAAATAAGTTCACAAAGAAGAGAAAAAAAAAGATCCAACTGCAGTCAGGAGAAGAATTGGTAGAGAGAGGATACTGCCTTACTAGTGAATAAACAGGTTCCAAAATCCAGTTGAAAGTTAAAATAACAAATTAGTATGCGCCTAAAAACTGTAACATTGTCCAAACCAACTGCGCGTGGGAAGGAGCTGGTATAAAAGGCTTAGTACATTGATGCAGAGGTGAACAGTATTACAGGTAACTGCAGGTTAACACCAGCGCATACATAATAACAGCAAAAGTGTTATTTGGAATAAAGCCTTATTCATTTCGCCATTAAAAACGTGCATAAAGTAGCTGCTGCAATGTTGTTTAAATTGCTGTATGAATGACTGCACTATTATGAGTACACACAGAAAATCAGCTGCAATGTCTGTGAGGCTGAGGTGAATTAGGTTGCGCAATTACAAATGACCACATGATGGCAGTCAAGATGCAGAGTCGCCTGAGGAAGAGTGAGAATCAAGGACCCCAGCGCAAATACAGTTGCAGCCTTTATTCTGAGAAAGTACATGCAGGTTTTGTTCGATATTCTCCTTTCTATTATTTTATCGCTGGGACAAGCACACACTGCGGCAACCGTGAGGCAAATTATGCTGAGGGAGAATTGTGCAGTGCCACTCCGAGCGCGCGCAAAATGGCGGCCGCAGTGCCGAGCCTCAAGAGCAGAACAAAAGGCGCGCCGAAAGTCTTATTCAGGAATACATTACGTTGGTCGGAAACTCGCCTCTGCAATCCTGGCGGTTTCCGACGTACTCACATCCATCTGTGAGCGTGTGCAACTCCGGCAAAAGGTCCCTTCATGAGTGAGTCCGTTCCGACGCTGCGGAGCCTCCTCAGGGTGCGGCCATCTTACCGCTGCCGCCGCGCGCTCCCATCACATTCTTTATCATCTTTAATGGTATTTAGTGGTGTTAGATTTGGGGGTCTCTAGTTGGCAGAGGTAGGTACCTTTGTCCAAATAGGGACCCTTGAGTCTAGTCAGGGAAAGTAGGTACACTCCCGAAATAACCCCTGCTCACCCTCTTGGTAGCTTGGCACGAGCAGACAGGCTTAGTTCAGAGGCAGTGTGTAAAGCATTTGTGAACACATACAGTAATCAAGTGACAACACTACAAATGGACCCCACACAGGTTATATATTTATAAAAATAGGTATACTTTATATAGATTTATCACAAGACCATAAACGACAAAAATAATCCACAATACTGTTAAGAGTGCTTAGTTCTGATCAAAAAGGCTTAATTCAAGGTTCTGTGCGAGTCGGTAGCCTCCTCCGGCTACGGCGATGTCGAGAACAAACAGAGTCTAACAAATCCAGCTGACCGCGTCGAGACGGGCCAACACAGCGTAGACAGACTCAGTCACAGTACCTTTTACTTGAAGCGGCAGGCACGGGCGTGCGAGCCGGATGGCTGTTCGTCGCGGTCGCGATGCAAAAATGGAAGCGTTGCAGGACACGTTGTCCCTCGATGCGGTGCAGGCAGCGGCTCGATGACGTCGTCGAGACGGAGTCGGTGAGACCAGGGCGTGCGTTGCAGGGCGAGACGGTGCTTCGATGCGGTGCTGGCAGGTTGCGGTGCGGCGACGGAGCCGGATTCAGGAGCTGGCGTCGATCAGTCCGGACAGCGGTGCGAGTCGGGCGGTGCGTCGCAAAGCGTGCGAGCGGTGCCCAACTCCGGTGCGGTCACAGGACTCGAACTCAGCAGCAGTGACCGTGTCGGTCGGACCAGTTCGATTCGGCGTAGCGAAGCGTTGCAGGACGCGTTGTCCCTCGATGCGGTGCAGGCAGCGGCTTGTTGACGGAGTCGGTGAGACCAGGGCCGTGCGTTGCAGGTCGAGACGGTGCTTCGATGCGGTGCTTACAGGACACCGAGTCGGTCGTGAGAGTCGGTCACAGCTCCCTACCTCTGCAGCCACTGAAACAGAGTTTCCAGCAGCAATTCACAAAGGGGTGAAGTCCAATGGTCCTGGGACTTCGGTCAGGGGGCAAGCTCTCTTCCAAGCCCTTGGAGATCCTTCACAAGTTGATGAAAGTCACAGCAAAGCAAAAGTTCCTTTCTCCTTTCTTTGGCAGTCAGGCAAACCACTGCAGGCCAATCCCCCAAGCAGCACTTCAGGCTTAGGGATAGTCTCTCCTCAGTTTCTTCTTGGTTCCGCTCCTCAGCAAAGGTTTCTTCTTGTTCCCAAAAGTGATCTAATTTTCCTGGGGTCTGGGTGCCCCTCTTATACCCTGATTCTCTTTGTTCTCTGGAGGCAGAGAGGCCTCTGCCTAGTCCAAAACCAGTTCTGGTCAGTTCTGGAGCACTTTGTTTTTCTGACTCCTTCTTTCCTTTCAGAATGTGGGGCAGAGTGCTCAGCCGCCCGGCAGGAGGTGGAGCCAGCATTGTGGAAGGCAGGCACAGCCCTATTCAGACCCAGGGGCAACTCCTCCCTCCACTCTGGATGCAGATCTTTCTATTCAGCGCTGTGCTGACTCACCCTGTCTCCGGTAGCCACCCCCAGCCCCTGTCACTCAATCTCCAGACAAGGAATACACAACCTAGCAGAGGCAGGCTTGGATAGTTAGGCAAGAAAATACCCACTTTCTAAAAGTGGTATTTTCAAACACAGAATGTTAAAACCAACTTCACTAAAAGATGTATTTTATCATCCTGAGTTCAGGCATACTAAATTCGTTTTTCTACCATGTTCCCGGGGTCAGTTCTGACTATAAGGTGTAATAGTCAGTCTGCCCATTCTGGCCTATGGGGAGCAGGTAGCCTTGCAATAGTGAAAAACGAAAATGGCTGTAATTCACTATTAGGACATGCCACACACACCAGGGCATGTCCTACCTTATACTTACAATGCACCCTGCCCTAGGGCCTACTTTAGGGGTGACCAACATGCAGTAAAGGGAAGGTTTAGGGACTGGTAAGTGGGTGCACTCACCAAGTCGACATGGCAGCCCTAGGCTGCACCCAGGCTCTGCAATGGCAGGTCTGAGACACACTTTACAAGCTGCTTCTGTGGGTGGCACAACCCGTGCTGCAAGCCCACCAGCAGCATTGGATTTACAAGCCCTGGGCACACTCAGTGCACGGTACTAGGGACTGACAAGTAAACCAATCATCCAATCATGGAGTCACTAATACATACATCAATTTACGATAGGGAGCACTTGCACTTTGGCACTGATTAGCAGCGGCAAAGTGCCCATGAGCATCTAGTCCAGCAAAAACATATCGGCAACAGTGGAGGCATTACGAAAAAATGGAAGGGAGACCCACGCCAAGGATGCCAGGTCTAACAATTGTGTCCCCTCCAGCTGAAATGTGGGGAGAACTATCCTACCCCTAGGGAGTTCTCATCGCTAAGGCGGAAAAATCTGGACAGACCATCAGCATTGGCGTGTTCTGTACCAGGGCGGTGTTCCACCGTAAAGTCCATCCCCTGTAGGGAAATGGACCACCTCAACAGCTTTGGATTCTCACCCCTCATCTGCATCAGCCATCTGAGGGGCCTGTGGTCTGTCTGAACCCGGAAGTGAGTCCCAAACAGGTATGGTCTCAGCTTCTTCAGTGCCCAGACCACAGCAAATGCCTCACGCTCGATAGCACTCCATCTCTGTTCCCGGGGAAGTAACCTCCTACTGATGAAGGCTACAGGTTGGTCTAGGCCCTCCTCATTGATCTGTGATAGAACAGTCCCTACACCATGCTCTGAAGCGTCCGTCTGAACGATGAACTCATTGGAGAAGTTGTGTGCCTGGAGCACAGGCGCCGTGCACATGGCAGTCTTCAAGGTGTCAAAAGCTTTTTGACAGGCGTCAGTCCAAATCACTTTCCTGGGCTGCTTCTTGGAAGTCAGTTCTGTCAAGGGGGCAACAATGCTGCCATACCCCTTGACGAATCTCCGGTAATACCCGGTGAGTCCTAGGAAGGCTCTCACCTCTGTCTGGGTCTTGGGGGCTCCCAAGCCAGAATGGTATCAATTTTCGGTTGGAGGGGCGCCACCTGGCCGCTCCCAACCTGGTGTCCCAAGTACACCACAGAACCCTGCCCAATCTGGCACTTACTTGCCTTGATTGTGAGGCCTGCCCTCCGCAGCGCCATCAACACTTCCCAGAGGTGACGCAGATGTTCTTCCCAACGGGAACTGAACACTGCGATGTCATCCAGGTAGGCGGCACTGAAATCCTCCAGTCCAACCAACACCTGGTTGACCAACCTCTGAAAGGTGGCAGGGGCATTCTTCATCCCAAAGGGCATCACCCGGAACTGGTAGTGCCCATCTGGTGTGGAGAATGCTGACCTCTCTTTGCCCCATCAGTCAAGGCGATCTGCCAGTATCCAGACGTTAAGTCAAACGTGCTGAGGTACCGCGCAGCCCCTAACCGATCTATGAGCTCATCAGCTCTGGGGATGGGGTGGGCGTCAGTCCTGGTGACGGAATTGAGTCCCTGTAGTCCACACAGAACCGGAGTTCTGGTGTGGCACCAGGCGCGGCAGCCTTTGGAACCAAGACCACTGGGCTGGCCCAAGGGCTGTTAGAGGACTCAATCACCCCTAGCGCAAACATCTTGGAGACCTCCTCCTTGATGCAAGCTCTGACCCTGTCAGTCACCCTGTAAGCCTTGTGCTTCACAGGAAGACTGTCCCCAGCGTCCACATCATGGACGCACCAATGAGTGACACTGGGAACCAGGGAGAACAGGTCAGGGAACTGTCCCAACAGTTGGCGACAGTCATCCTGCTGCTCAGGTGTCAGGGAGGTAGAGAGGTTTACTCCCTCCACTGATCCATCTTGCTCTCGGGCTGACAGGAGGTCAGGGAGAGGCTCGGTCTCCTCCTCCATTCCATCATCTGTAGCTAAGAGCATGCCCACTTGGGACCTCTCCAAGTGGGGCTTCAGGCGGTTCACATGTAGGACCCGCAAGGGGTTCCTGGGAGACTGCAAGTCCACCAAATAGGTAACTGGACTCTTGCGCTCCACCACCGTAAAAGGGCCGGTCCACCTGTCCTGGAGCGCACACGGCTCCACAGGGGCCATGACCCACACTTTCTGACCAGGCTGAAGCTATACCAGAGTGGCATTCTGGTCGTACCACCGCTTCATCTCCTCCTGGCTGGCTTCCAGATTTGCCTCAGCAAGTTCTCTGAAACGCCTAGTCTGGTTCCTGAAGGCCAGCATGTAACTGTATACATCCTGGGGAGGTTTCCTGGGAGATTGCTCCCAGCCTTCCTTGACCAAACTCAGAGGTCCTCGCACCGGGTGTCCATAGAGGAGCTCAAAGGGACTGAACCCTAGAGACTTCTGTGGCACCTCCCGGTATGCAAACAACAGGCATGGTAAGAGGACGTCCCATTTACGCCTCATGGGTTCTTCCAGACCCATTATCATGCCCTTGAGGGTCCGGTTGAATCTCTCAACCAGCCCATTTCCTTGAGGGTGATAAGGAGTGGTGAACTTGTAAGTTACACCGCACTCCTGCCACAGGGACTTCATGTACTTGGACACGAAGTTGGTACCTCTGTCAGACACCACCTCTTGAGGGAATCCCACACGTGAGAAAATTCCCATCAGTGCCCGTCCCACCACGGGGGCCGTCACTGTCCTCAGAGGGATGGCTTCAGGGTACCGGGTGGCATGGTCCACCAAGACCAGGATAAACCTGTTGCCCATGGCTGTCTTGGGGTCCAGTGGCCCCACAATGTCAATACCCACCCGTTCAAAGGGGGTGCTGACCACAGGGAATGGCTGGAGAGGAGCCTTGTGCTTCCTCCCACTCTTTCCACTTGCCTGGCAAGTCTGGCATGTCCTGCAGTGAGTGGCGGCACTCCTGCGCATCTGGGGCCAATAGAAATGGGTAACAAGCCTGTCAAAGGTCTTGTCCTGCCCCAGATGTCCTGCTAACGGTACATCATGAGCCAACCCCAGTAGGAAGGCTCTGAAGCGCTGGGGTACCACCAGCACACGGGCTGACCCAGGCTCAGCAACCTTAGGCTCTGAATACAGGAGACCATTCTCCCAGTAAACCCAATGTGATCCAGACTGATCACCTGCTGCCTGGTCTGTGGCCTGCTGCCTCAGACCCACGAGAGAAGGGCATGTGTTCTGCTCCTCGCAGAACTCTTCCCTGGAGGGTCCTCCTTCTTGCTGCCAATGGGTCAGCTCAGGTAGGTCCCCCAGTTCAGCTACCTGTTCCCCTGTAGGCTCCAGGGCATCCCCCTCAGGGTCTGCCTCCTCCTGGACCGTGGGAACTTCGGGGGCCGGTTTCCCGCGCCCCTGCCTCCTCTCTCTCCGGCAGGCACCTGGGCCTCCCTCTCAGGCTCCAGGTCCTCTTGAACACCTTTAGCTGCCATTGACCGGGTGGTCACACATGCCCAATCAGGCAAGCCCAACATTTCTAAATGTGCACTCCGCTCCACCTTAGCCCAAGGTGAGCTCTCCAAATCGTTCCCTAACAAACAGTCAACAGGCATGGCTGGCCTCACAGCTACTTGAAGAGTACCCGAGACCCCCCACTCAAAGGGAACCTGAGCCACCTTGCAGTGACTCTCTGTGTTGTCAGCGGCAACAACCGGATAGAATGCATCAGGGACAACCTGCTCTTTAGACACCAGGTGACACTTGACAGCTGTCACACTGGCTCCTGTGTCTCTCAGAGCCTCCACCCTATGGCCATTGATGGTCACCCACTGCCTGTATTTCTTAGTGTTCTCAGGCAGCGGGGTCCTAGGGACCATCTCAGAGTCTCCTAATGAGACAAGGGAAAACACTGTGGGATCCCCCCCACCTTGGGCACCCAACTCCTCCCCCAGGGCTACACTAGCCAACTGCCGGGGGACTGCACTAGTGGGTGCTGGTTTTCCATGCAAAGGGCAACGAGGATAATTTGCCTTGTGGCCAGGGGCGCCACACTTGTAACATACCAGTGGTCCCTGGTGAACAGGGGGGCCTGTCAGGGCCACTGGCTTCTTCTCAGGGGGAGGCTGGGAACCTTTCCCTTGGTTCCCTTGGGGTTTACTTTGGGGCCCTTTATGGAACTCCCTCTGTTTACCCTTGTCCCCCCCACTCTTCTGCTGGGGACCCTGCCCACCCTTGGCGGAGTCTCCCACGTGACCCTTGTGGACCCGGGTACTCACCCAGCGGTCCGCCTCCTCAGCAAGCTGCCTAGGGTTAGTCAGCTTACTATCAATCAGGTGCTGGCGTAGCTCAGGAAAACAATTACCGGACAAGTGCTCCCAGGCAATCAAATCAAAGAGCGCCTGAAAATCAGTCGCTTTGCTACCCTCCACCCAACCATCCAAGGCTCTGCAAAAGAAGGTCACATATTCAACCCAGGTACTGCTTTCAATCTTACTACAGTTCCTGAACCTTTGCCTATAAAGCTCAGGGGTCAAACCATACCTAGTCATTAAGGCATCCTTCATGTGGCTGTACGAATTATAGACTTCAGAGGGCAAATCCAACAAGGTATCCCGCCCTTCACTGAGGAACCGTCCCCACAACCCCGCTCCCCAATCCTTCTCAGGGACCCGGTGGGAAGACATGGCTACCTCATAGGCTTTGAACCACTGCCCTATGTCATCATTTTTAAAAATTCCTTAACCACATCTTTTGGAATATACACCCTGGCTTCAACAGGCACAGGCGGTACACTGCCACCAGAGGGAGTCATTTCTAAGCTTTTGGCCTTCAATTCCAACTCCCTCAAAACTTTCTCATGTTCAAACTGCATTTTCTTTTCCTCTAGGGCTAATTTCCTAGTTTGCATTTCGAATTCTAACTGCCCATTCAGCTTGAGCTTGGTCAGCTCCATTTCGTGCATCCTACTCTCTTTCCTGTCCTCCAACTCCTCTGGAGACAGTCCTCTGGCAGAAACACTGCTACCTACTGGGGAAGGTGGTCTTCTAGCCCCTAGACCCAATAGCCCCTCCAGCTGCCCTTCTGCATTCTCAGCCCCTCCACAGGGGCACTCCTTGATTCGACCCAGGCCCTCAGCGCCTTTTGAAGGTCCTCCTTCCTGGAGAGTCCGGTCATGGACACTTTAAACTTTTTGCAGAATTGCCTGAGCTGCTTAAGGGTGTAGCATTCTAGCCTCTCTTCTTCCCAATCACACTCAACAGAGGCTACTGATGCTGGTTTCTCCATAGTGACTGAACTTGGCATTTGCAAAAATAGGAAATCCCAGAAAAATGCTATAAAAGTATGTGGTTGCGTTTTGGTCTGCACTCACTAAGTAGTGTTCACCAATCACTGTACATGAGTCACAAATGCAAGCCCAGAATCCTCACCGCTGACCACCAATGTTAGATTTGGGGGTCTCTAGTTGGCAGAGGTAGGTACCTTTGTCCAAATAGGGACCCTTGAGTCTAGTCAGGGAAAGTAGGTACACTCCTGAAATAACCCCTGCTCACCCTCTTGGTAGCTTGGCACGAGCAGACAGGCTTAGTTCAGAGGCAGTGTGTAAAGCATTTGTAAACACATACAGTAATCAAGTGACAACACTACAAATGGACACCACACAGGTTATATATTTATAAAAATAGGTATACTTTATATAGATTTATCACAAGACCATAAACGACAAAAATAATCCACAATACTGTTAAGAGTGCTTAGTTCTGATCAAAAAGGCTTAATTCAAGGTTCTGTGCGAGTCGGTAGCCTCCTCCGGCTACGGCGATGTCGAGAACAAACAGAGTCTAACAAATCCAGCTGACCGCGTCGAGACGGGCCAACACAGCGTAGACAGACTCGGTCACAGTACCTTTACTTGAAGCGGCAGGCACGGGCGTGCGAGCCGGATGGCTGTTCGTCGCGGTCGCGATGCAAAAATGGAAGCGTTGCAGGACGCGTTGTCCCTCGATGCGGTGCAGGCAGCGGCTCGTTGACGTCGTCGAGACGGAGTCGGTGAGACCAGGGCCGTGCGTTGCAGGGCGAGACGGTGCTTCGATGCGGTGCTGGCAGGTTGCGGTGCGGCGACGGAGCCGGATTCAGGAGCTGGCGTCGATCAGTCCGGACAGCGGTGCGAGTCGGGCGGTGCGTCGCAAAGCGTGCGAGCGGTGCCCAACTCCGGTGCGGTCACAGGACTCGAACTCAGCAGCAGTGACCGTGTCGGTCGGACCAGTTCGATTCGGCGTAGCGAAGCGTTGCAGGACGCGTTGTCCCTCGATGCGGTGCAGGCAGCGGCTCGTTGACGGAGTCGGTGAGACCAGGGCCGTGCGTTGCAGGGCGAGACGGTGCTTCGATGCGGTGCTTACAGGACACCGAGTCGGTCGTGAGAGTCGGTCACAGCTCCCTACCTCTGCAGCCACTGAAACAGAGTTTCCAGCAGCAATTCACAAAGGGGGTGAAGTCCAATGGTCCTGGGACTTCGGTCAGGGGGCAAGCTCTCTTCCAAGCCCTTGGAGATCCTTCACAAGTTGATGAAAGTCACAGCAAAGCAAAAGTTCCTTTCTCCTTTCTTTGGCAGTCAGGCAAACCACTGCAGGCCAATCCCCCAAGCAGCACTTCAGGCTTAGGGATAGTCTCTCCTCAGTTTCTTCTTGGTTCCGCTCCTCAGCAAAGGTTTCTTCTTGTTCCCAAAAGTGATCTAATTTTCCTGGGGTCTGGGTGCCCCTCTTATACCCTGATTCTCTTTGTTCTCTGGAGGCAGAGAGGCCTCTGCCTAGTCCAAAACCAGTTCTGGTCAGTTCTGGAGCACTTTGTTTTCTGACTCCTTCTTTCCTTTCAGAATGTGGGGCAGAGTGCTCAGCCGCCCGGCAGGAGGTGGAGCCAGCATTGTGGAAGGCAGGCACAGCCCTATTCAGACCCAGGTGCAACTCCTCCCTCCACTCTGGATGCAGATCTTTCTATTCAGCCCTGTGCTGACTCACCCTGTCTCCGGTAGCCACCCCCAGCCCCTGTCACTCAATCTCCAGACAAGGAATACACAACCTAGCAGAGGCAGGCTTGGATAGTTAGGCAAGAAAATACCCACTTTCTAAAAGTGGTATTTTCAAACACAGAATGTTAAAACCAACTTCACTAAAAGATGTATTTTATCATCCTGAGTTCAGGCATACTAAATTCGTTTTTCTACCATGTTCCCGGGGTCAGTTCTGACTATAAGGTGTAATAGTCAGTCTGCCCATTCTGGCCTATGGGGAGCAGGTAGCCTTGCAATAGTGAAAACGAAAATGGCTGTAATTCACTATTAGGACATGCCACACACACCAGGGCATGTCCTACCTTATACTTACAATGCACCCTGCCCTAGGGCCTACTTTAGGGGTGACCAACATGCAGTAAAGGGAAGGTTTAGGGACTGGTAAGTGGGTGCACTCACCAAGTCGACATGGCAGCCCTAGGCTGCACCCAGGCTCTGCAATGGCAGGTCTGAGACACACTTTACAAGCTGCTTCTGTGGGTGGCACAACCCGTGCTGCAAGCCCACCAGCAGCATTGGATTTACAAGCCCTGGGCACACTCAGTGCACGGTACTAGGGACTGACAAGTAAACCAATCATCCAATCATGGAGTCACTAATACATACATCAATTTACGATAGGGAGCACTTGCACTTTGGCACTGATTAGCAGCGGCAAAGTGCCCATGAGCATCTAGTCCAGCAAAAACATATCGGCAACAGTGGAGGCATTACGAAAAATGGAAGGGAGACCCACGCCAAGGATGCCAGGTCTAACACGTGTCCCCTCCAGCTGAAATGTGGGGAGAACTATCCTACCCCTAGGGAGTTCTCATCGCTAAGGCGGAAAAATCTGGACAGACCATCAGCATTGGCGTGTTCTGTACCAGGGCGGTGTTCCACCGTAAAGTCCATCCCCTGTAGGGAAATGGACCACCTCAACAGCTTTGGATTCTCACCCCTCATCTGCATCAGCCATCTGAGGGGCCTGTGGTCTGTCTGAACCCGGAAGTGAGTCCCAAACAGGTATGGTCTCAGCTTCTTCAGTGCCCAGACCACAGCAAATGCCTCACGCTCGATAGCACTCCATCTCTGTTCCCGGGGAAGTAACCTCCTACTGATGAAGGCTACAGGTTGGTCTAGGCCCTCCTCATTGATCTGTGATAGAACAGTCCCTACACCATGCTCTGAAGCGTCCGTCTGAACGATGAACTCATTGGAGAAGTTGGGTGCCTGGAGCACAGGCGCCGTGCACATGGCAGTCTTCAAGGTGTCAAAAGCTTTTGACAGGCGTCAGTCCAAATCACTTTCCTGGGCTGCTTCTTGGAAGTCAGTTCTGTCAAGGGGGCAACAATGCTGCCATACCCCTTGACGAATCTCCGGTAATACCCGGTGAGTCCTAGGAAGGCTCTCACCTCTGTCTGGGTCTTGGGGGCTCCCAAGCCAGAATGGTATCAATTTTCGGTTGGAGGGGCGCCACCTGGCCGCTCCCAACCTGGTGTCCCAAGTACACCACAGAACCCTGCCCAATCTGGCACTTACTTGCCTTGATTGTGAGGCCTGCCCTCCGCAGCGCCATCAACACTTCCCAGAGGTGACGCAGATGTTCTTCCCAACGGGAACTGAACACTGCGATGTCATCCAGGTAGGCGGCACTGAAATCCTCCAGTCCAACCAACACCTGGTTGACCAACCTCTGAAAGGTGGCAGGGGCATTCTTCATCCCAAAGGGCATCACCCGGAACTGGTAGTGCCCATCTGGTGTGGAGAATGCTGACCTCTCTTTTGCCCCATCAGTCAAGGCGATCTGCCAGTATCCAGACGTTAAGTCAAACGTGCTGAGGTACCGCGCAGCCCCTAACCGATCTATGAGCTCATCAGCTCTGGGGATGGGGTGGGCGTCAGTCCTGGTGACGGAATTGAGTCCCCTGTAGTCCACACAGAACCGGAGTTCTGGTGTGGCACCAGGCGCGGCAGCCTTTGGAACCAAGACCACTGGGCTGGCCCAAGGGCTGTTAGAGGACTCAATCACCCCTAGCGCAAACATCTTGGAGACCTCCTCCTTGATGCAAGCTCTGACCCTGTCAGTCACCCTGTAAGCCTTGTGCTTCACAGGAAGACTGTCCCCAGTGTCCACATCATGGACGCACCAATAAGTGACACTGGGAACCAGGGAGAACAGGTCAGGGAACTGTCCCAACAGTTGGCGACAGTCACCCTGCTGCTCAGGTGTCAGGGAGGTAGAGAGGTTTACTCCCTCCACTGATCCATCTTGCTCTCGGGCTGACAGGAGGTCAGGGAGAGGCTCGGTCTCCTCCTCCATTCCATCATCTGTAGCTAAGAGCATGCCCACTTGGGACCTCTCCAAGTGGGGCTTCAGGCGGTTCACATGTAGGACCCGCAAGGGGTTCCTGGGAGACTGCAAGTCCACCAAATAGGTAACTGGACTCTTGCGCTCCACCACCGTAAAAGGGCCGGTCCACCTGTCCTGGAGCGCACGCGGCTCCACAGGGGCCATGACCCACACTTTCTGACCAGGCTGAAGCTCTACCAGAGTGGCATTCTGGTCGTACCACCGCTTCATCTCCTCCTGGCTGGCTTCCAGATTTGCCTCAGCAAGTTCTCTGAAACGCCTAGTCTGGTTCCTGAAGGCCAGCATGTAACTGTATACATCCTGGGGAGGTTTCCTGGGAGATTGCTCCCAGCCTTCCTTGACCAAACTCAGAGGTCCTCGCACCGGGTGTCCATAGAGGAGCTCAAAGGGACTGAACCCTAGAGACTTCTGTGGCACCTCCCGGTATGCAAACAACAGGCATGGTAAGAGGACGTCCCATTTACGCCTCATGGGTTCTTCCAGACCCATTATCATGCACTTGAGGGTCCGGTTGAATCTCTCAACCAGCCCATTTCCTTGAGGGTGATAAGGAGTGGTGAACTTGTAAGTTACACCGCACTCCTGCCACAGGGACTTCATGTACTTGGACACGAAGTTGGTACCTCTGTCAGACACCACCTCTTGAGGGAATCCCACACGTGAGAAAATTCCCATCAGTGCCCGTCCCACCACGGGGGCCGTCACTGTCCTCAGAGGGATGGCTTCAGGGTACCGGGTGGCATGGTCCACCAAGACCAGGATAAACCTGTTGCCCATGGCTGTCTTGGGGTCCAGTGGCCCCACAATGTCAATACCCACACGTTCAAAGGGGGTGCTGACCACAGGGAATGGCTGGAGAGGAGCCTTGTGCTTCCTCCCACTCTTTCCACTTGCCTGGCAAGTCTGGCATGTCCTGCAGTGAGTGGCGGCACTCCTGCGCATCTGGGGCCAATAGAAATGGGTAACAAGCCTGTCAAAGGTCTTGTCCTGCCCCAGATGTTCTGCTAACGGTACATCATGAGCCAACCCCAGTAGGAAGGCTCTGAAGCGCTGGGGTACCACCAGCACACGGGCTGACCCAGGCTCAGCAACCTTAGGCTCTGAATACAGGAGACCATTCTCCCAGTAAACCCAATGTGATCCAGACTGATCACCTGCTGCCTGGTCTGTGGCCTGCTGCCTCAGACCCACGAGAGAAGGGCATGTGTTCTGCTCCTCGCAGAACTCTTCCCTGGAGGGTCCTCCTTCTTGCTGCCAATGGGTCAGCTCAGGTAGGTCCCCCAGTTCAGCTACCTGATCCCCTGTAGGCTCCAGGGCATCCCCCTCAGGGTCTGCCTCCTCCTGGACCGTGGGAACTTCGGGGCCGGTTTCCCGCGCCCCTGCCTCCTCTCTCTCCGGCAGGCACCTGGGCCTCCCTCTCAGGCTCCAGGTCCTCTTGAACACCTTTAGCTGCCATTGACCGGGTGGTCACACATGCCCAATCAGGCAAGCCCAACATTTCTAAATGTGCACTCCGCTCCACCTTAGCCCAAGGTGAGCTCTCCAAATCGTTCCCTAACAAACAGTCAACAGGCATGGCTGGCCTCACAGCTACTTGAAGAGTACCCGAGACCCCCCCACTCAAAGGGAACCTGAGCCACCTTGCAGTGACTCTCTGTGTTGTCAGCGGCAACAACCGGATAGAATGCATCAGGGACAACCTGCTCTTTAGACACCAGGTGACACTTGACAGCTGTCACACTGGCTCCTGTGTCTCTCAGAGCCTCCACCCTATGGCCATTGATGGTCACCCACTGCCTGTATTTCTTAGTGTTCTCAGGCAGCGGGGTCCTAGGGACCATCTCAGAGTCTCCTAATGAGACAAGGGAAAACACTGTGGGATCCCCCACCTTGGGCACCCAACTCCTCCCCCAGGGCTACACTAGCCAACTGCCGGGGGACTGCACTAGTGGGTGCTGGTTTTCCATGCAAAGGGCAACGAGGATCATTTGCCTTGTGGCCAGGGGCGCCACACTTGTAACATACCAGTGGTCCCTGGTGAACAGGGGGCCTGTCAGGGCCACTGGCTTCTTCTCAGGGGGAGGCTGGGAACCTTTCCCTTGGTTCCCTTGGGGTTTACTTTGGGGCCCTTTATGGAACTCCCTCTGTTTACCCTTGTCCCCCCACTCTTCTGCTGGGGACCCTGCCCACCCTTGGCGGAGTCTCCCACGTGACCCTTGTGGACCCGGGTACTCACCCAGCGGTCCGCCTCCTCAGCAAGCTGCCTAGGGTTAGTCAGCTTACTATCAATCAGGTGCTGGCGTAGCTCAGGAAAACAATTACCGGACAAGTGCTCCCAGGCAATCAAATCAAAGAGCGCCTGAAAATCAGTCGCTTTGCTACCCTCCACCCAACCATCCAAGGCTCTGCAAAAGAAGGTCACATATTCAACCCAGGTACTGCTTTCAATCTTACTACAGTTCCTGAACCTTTGCCTATAAAGCTCAGGGGTCAAACCATACCTAGTCATTAAGGCATCCTTCATGTGGCTGTACGAATTATAGACTTCAGAGGGCAAATCCAACAAGGTATCCCGCCCTTCACTGAGGAACCGTCCCCACAACCCCGCTCCCCAATCCTTCTCAGGGACCCGGTGGGAAGACATGGCTACCTCATAGGCTTTGAACCACTGCCCTATGTCATCATTTTAAAAAAATTCCTTAACCACATCTTTTGGAATATACACCCTGGCTTCAACAGGCACAGGCGGTACACTGCCACCAGAGGGAGTCATTTCTAAGCTTTTGGCCTTCAATTCCAACTCCCTCAAAACTTTCTCATGTTCAAACTGCATTTTCTTTTCCTCTAGGGCTAATTTCCTAGTTTGCATTTCGAATTCTAACTGCCCATTCAGCTTGAGCTTGGTCAGCTCCATTTCGTGCATCCTACTCTCTTTCCTGTCCTCCAACTCCTCTGGAGACAGTCCTCTGGCAGAAACACTGCTACCTACTGGGGAAGGTGGTCTTCTAGCCCCTAGACCCAATAGCCCCTCCAGCTTCCCTTCTGCATTCTCAGCCCCTCCACAGGGGCACTCCTTGATTCGACCCAGGCCCTCAGCGCCTTTTGAAGGTCCTCCTTCCTGGAGAGTCCGGTCATGGACACTTTAAACTTTTTGCAGAATTGCCTGAGCTGCTTAAGGGTGTAGCATTCTAGCCTCTCTTCTTCCCAATCACACTCAACAGAGGCTACTGATGCTGGTTTCTCCATAGTGACTGAACTTGGCATTTGCAAAAATAGGAAATCCCAGAAAAAATGCTATAAAAGTATGTGGTTGCGTTTTGGTCTGCACTCACTAAGTAGTGTTCACCAATCACTGTACATGAGTCACAAATGCAAGCCCAGAATCCTCACCGCTGACCACCAATGTTAGATTTGGGGGTCTCTAGTTGGCAGAGGTAGGTACCTTTGTCCAAATAGGGACCCTTGAGTCTAGTCAGGGAAAGTAGGTACACTCCCGAAATAACCCCTGCTCACCCTCTTGGTAGCTTGGCACGAGCAGACAGGCTTAGTTCAGAGGCAGTGTGTAAAGCATTTGTGAACACATACAGTAATCAAGTGACAACACTACAAATGGACCCCACACAGGTTATATATTTATAAAAATAGGTATACTTTATATAGATTTATCACAAGACCATAAACGACAAAAATAATCCACAATACTGTTAAGAGTGCTTAGTTCTGATCAAAAGGCTTAATTCAAGGTTCTGTGCGAGTCAGTAGCCTCCTCCGGCTACGGCGATGTCGAGAACAAACAGAGTCTAACAAATCCAGCTGACCGCGTCGAGACGGGCCAACACAGCGTAGACAGACTCGGTCACAGTACCTTTACTTGAAGCGGCAGGCACGGGCGTGCGAGCCGGATGGCTGTTCGTCGCGGTCGCGATGCAAAAATGGAAGCGTTGCAGGACGCGTTGTCCCTCGATGCGGTGCAGGCAGCGGCTCGTTGACGTCGTCGAGACGGAGTCGGTGAGACCAGGGCGTGTGTTGCAGGGCGAGACGGTGCTTCGATGCGGTGCTGGCAGGTTGCGGTGCGGCGACGGAGCCGGATTCAGGAGCTGGCGTCGATCAGTCCGGACAGCGGTGCGAGTCGGGCGGTGCGTCGCAAAGCGTGCGAGCGGTGCCCAACTCCGGTGCGGTCACAGGACTCGAACTCAGCAGCAGTGACCGTGTCGGTCGGACCAGTTCGATTCGGCGTAGCGAAGCGTTGCAGGACGCGTTGTCCCTCGATGCGGTGCAGGCAGCGGCTCGTTGACGGAGTCGGTGAGACCAGGGCCGTGCGTTGCAGGGCGAGACGGTACTTCGATGCGGTGCTTACAGGACACCGAGTCGGTCGTGAGAGTCGGTCACAGCTCCCTACCTCTGCAGCCACTGAAACAGAGTTTCCAGCAGCAATTCACAAAGGGGGTGAAGTCCAATGGTCCTGGGACTTCGGTCAGGGGGCAAGCTCTCTTCCAAGCCCTTGGAGATCCTTCACAAGTTGATGAAAGTCACAGCAAAGCAAAAGTTCCTTTCTCCTTTCTTTGGCAGTCAGGCAAACCACTGCAGGCCAATCCCCAAGCAGCACTTCAGGCTTAGGGATAGTCTCTCCTCAGTTTCTTCTTGGTTCCGCTCCTCAGCAAAGGTTTCTTCTTGTTCCCAAAAGTGATCTAATTTTCCTGGGGTCTGGGTGCCCCTCTTATACCCTGATTCTCTTTGTTCTCTGGAGGCAGAGAGGCCTCTGCCTAGTCCAAAACCAGTTCTGGTCAGTTCTGGAGCACTTTGTTTTTCTGACTCCTTCTTTCCTTTCAGAATGTGGGGCAGAGTGCTCAGCCGCCCGGCAGGAGGTGGAGCCAGCATTGTGGAAGGCAGGCACAGCCCTATTCAGACCCAGGGGCAACTCCTCCCTCCACTCTGGATGCAGATCTTTCTATTCAGCGCTGTGCTGACTCACCCTGTCTCCGGTAGCCACCCCCAGCCCCTGTCACTCAATCTCCAGACAAGGAATACACAACCTAGCAGAGGCAGGCTTGGATAGTTAGGCAAGAAAATACCCACTTTCTAAAAGTGGTATTTTCAAACACAGAATGTTAAAACCAACTTCACTAAAAGATGTATTTTATCATCCTGAGTTCAGGCATACTAAATTCGTTTTTCTACCATGTTCCCGGGTCAGTTCTGACTATAAGGTGTAATAGTCAGTCTGCCCATTCTGGCCTATGGGGAGCAGGTAGCCTTGCAATAGTGAAAAACGAAAATGGCTGTAATTCACTATTAGGACATGCCACACACACCAGGGCATGTCCTACCTTATACTTACAATGCACCCTGCCCTAGGGCCTACTTTAGGGGTGACCAACATGCAGTAAAGGGAAGGTTTAGGGACTGGTAAGTGGGTGCACTCACCAAGTCGACATGGCAGCCCTAGGCTGCACCCAGGCTCTGCAATGGCAGGTCTGAGACACACTTTACAAGCTGCTTCTGTGGGTGGCACAACCCGTGCTGCAAGCCCACCAGCAGCATTGGATTTACAAGCCCTGGGCACACTCAGTGCACGGTACTAGGGACTGACAAGTAAACCAATCATCCAATCATGGAGTCACTAATACATACATCAATTTACGATAGGGAGCACTTGCACTTTGGCACTGATTAGCAGCGGCAAAGTGCCCATGAGCATCTAGTCCAGCAAAAACATATCGGCAACAGTGGAGGCATTACGAAAAAATGGAAGGGAGACCCACGCCAAGGATGCCAGGTCTAACACGTGTCCCCTCCAGCTGAAATGTGGGGAGAACTATCCTACCCCTAGGGAGTTCTCATCGCTAAGGCGGAAAAATCTGGACAGACCATCAGCATTGGCGTGTTCTGTACCAGGGCGGTGTTCCACCGTAAAGTCCATCCCCTGTAGGGAAATGGACCACCTCAACAGCTTTGGATTCTCACCCTCATCTGCATCAGCCATCTGAGGGGCCTGTGGTCTGTCTGAACCCGGAAGTGAGTCCCAAACAGGTATGGTCTCAGCTTCTTCAGTGCCCAGACCACAGCAAATGCCTCACGCTCGATAGCACTCCATCTCTGTTCCCGGGAAGTAACCTCCTACTGATGAAGGCTACAGGTTGGTCTAGGCCCTCCTCATTGATCTGTGATAGAACAGTCCCTACACCATGCTCTGAAGCGTCCGTCTGAACGATGAACTCATTGGAGAAGTTGGGTGCCTGGAGCACAGGCGCCGTGCACATGGCAGTCTTCAAGGTGTCAAAAGCTTTTTGACAGGCGTCAGTCCAAATCACTTTCCTGGGCTGCTTCTTGGAAGTCAGTTCTGTCAAGGGGGCAACAATGCTGCCATACCCCTTGACGAATCTCCGGTAATACCCGGTGAGTCCTAGGAAGGCTCTCACCTCTGTCTGGGTCTTGGGGGCTCCCAAGCCAGAATGGTATCAATTTTCGGTTGGAGGGGCGCCACCTGGCCGCTCCCAACCTGGTGTCCCAAGTACACCACAGAACCCTGCCCAATCTGGCACTTACTTGCCTTGATTGTGAGGCCTGCCCTCCGCAGCGCCATCAACACTTCCCAGAGGTGACGCAGATGTTCTTCCCAACGGGAACTGAACACTGCGATGTCATCCAGGTAGGCGGCACTGAAATCCTCCAGTCCAACCAACACCTGGTTGACCAACCTCTGAAAGGTGGCAGGGGCATTCTTCATCCCAAAGGGCATCACCCGGAACTGGTAGTGCCCATCTGGTGTGGAGAATGCTGACCTCTCTTTGCCCCATCAGTCAAGGCGATCTGCCAGTATCCAGACGTTAAGTCAAACGTGCTGAGGTACCGCGCAGCCCCTAACCGATCTATGAGCTCATCAGCTCTGGGGATGGGGTGGGCGTCAGTCCTGGTGACGGAATTGAGTCCTCTGTAGTCCACACAGAACCGGAGTTCTGGTGTGGCACCAAGCGCGCGGCAGCCTTTGGAACCAAGACCACTGGGCTGGCCCAAGGGCTGTTAGAGGACTCAATCACCCCTAGCGCAAACATCTTGGAGACCTCCTCCTTGATGCAAGCTCTGACCCTGTCAGTCACCCTGTAAGCCTTGTGCTTCACAGGAAGACTGTCCCCAGTGTCCACATCATGGACGCACCAATGAGTGACACTGGGAACCAGGGAGAACAGGTCAGGGAACTGTCCCAACAGTTGGCGACAGTCACCCTGCTGCTCAGGTGTCAGGAAGGTAGAGAGGTTTACTCCCTCCACTGATCCATCTTGTTCTCGGGCTGACAGGAGGTCAGGGAGAGGCTCGGTCTCCTCCTCCATTCCATCATCTGTAGCTAAGAGCATGCCCACTTGGGACCTCTCCAAGTGGGGCTTCAGGCGGTTCACATGTAGGACCCGCAAGGGGTTCCTGGGAGACTGCAAGTCCACCAAATAGGTAACTGGACTCTTGCGCTCCACCACCGTAAAAGGGCCGGTCCACCTGTCCTGGAGCGCACACGGCTCCACAGGGGCCATGACCCACACTTTCTGACCAGGCTGAAGCTCTACCAGAGTGGCATTCTGGTCGTACCACCGCTTCATCTCCTCCTGGCTGGCTTCCAGATTTGCCTCAGCAAGTTCTCTGAAACGCCTAGTCTGGTTCCTGAAGGACAGCATGTAACTGTATACATCCTGGGGAGGTTTCCTGGGAGATTGCTCCCAGCCTTCCTTGACCAAACTCAGAGGTCCTCGCACCGGGTGTCCATAGAGGAGCTCAAAGGGACTGAACCCTAGAGACTTCTGTGGCACCTCCCGGTATGCAAACAACAGGCATGGTAAGAGGACGTCCCATTTACGCCTCATGGGTTCTTCCAGACCCATTATCATGCCCTTGAGGGTCCGGTTGAATCTCTCAACCAGCCCATTTCCTTGAGGGTGATAAGGAGTGGTGAACTTGTAAGTTACACCGCACTCCTGCCACAGGGACTTCATGTACTTGGACACGAAGTTGGTACCTCTGTCAGACACCACCTCTTGAGGGAATCCCACACGTGAGAAAATTCCCATCAGTGCCCGTCCCACCACGGGGGCCGTCACTGTCCTCAGAGGGATGGCTTCAGGGTACCGGGTGGCATGGTCCACCAAGACCAGGATAAACCTGTTGCCCATGGCTGTCTTGGGGTCCAGTGGCCCCACAATGTCAATACCCACCCGTTCAAAGGGGGTGCTGACCACAGGGAATGGCTGGAGAGGAGCCTTGTGCTTCCTCCCACTCTTTCCACTTGCCTGGCAAGTCTGGCATGTCCTGCAGTGAGTGGCGGCACTCCTGCGCATCTGGGGCCAATAGAAATGGATAACAAGCCTGTCAAAGGTCTTGTCCTGCCCCAGATGTCCTGCTAACGGTACATCATGAGCCAACCCCAGTAGGAAGGCTCTGAAGCGCTGGGGTACCACCAGCACACGGGCTGACCCAGGCTCAGCAACCTTAGGCTCTGAATACAGGAGACCATTCTCCCAGTAAACCCAATGTGATCCAGACTGATCACCTGCTGCCTGGTCTGTGGCCTGCTGCCTCAGACCCACGAGAGAAGGGCATGTGTTCTGCTCCTCGCAGAACTCTTCCCTGGAGGGTCCTCCTTCTTGCTGCCAATGGGTCAGCTCAGGTAGGTCCCCCAGTTCAGCTACCTGTTCCCCTGTAGGCTCCAGGGCATCCCCCTCAGGGTCTGCCTCCTCCTGGACCGTGGGAACTTCGGGGCCGGTTTCCCGCGCCCCTGCCTTCTCGCTCTCCTGCAGGCACCTGGGCCTCCCTCTCAGGCTCCAGGTCCTCTTGAACACCTTTAGCTGCCATTGACCGGGTGGTCACACATGCCCAATCAGGCAAGCCCAACATTTCTAAATGTGCACTCCGCTCCACCTTAGCCCAAGGTGAGCTCTCCAAATCGTTCCCTAACAAACAGTCAACAGGCATGGCTGGCCTCACAGCTACTTGAAGAGTACCCGAGACCCCCCACTCAAAGGGAACCTGAGCCACCTTGCAGTGACTCTCTGTGTTGTCAGCGGCAACAACCGGATAGAATGCATCAGGGACAACCTGCTCTTTAGACACCAGGTGACACTTGACAGCTGTCACACTGGCTCCTGTGTCTCTCAGAGCCTCCACCCTATGGCCATTGATGGTCACCCACTGCCTGTATTTCTTAGTGTTCTCAGGCAGCGGGGTCCTAGGGACCATCTCAGAGTCTCCTAATGAGACAAGGGACAACACTCTGGGATCCCCCCCACCTTGGGCACCCAACTCCTCCCCCAGGGCTACACTAGCCAACTGCCGGGGGACTGCACTAGTGGGTGCTGGTTTTCCATGCAAAGGGCAACGAGGATCATTTGCCTTGTGGCCAGGGGCGCCACACTTGTAACATACCAGTGGTCCCTGGTGAACAGGGGGCCTGTCAGGGCCACTGGCTTCTTCTCAGGGGGAGGCTGGGAACCTTTCCCTTGGTTCCCTTGGGGTTTACTTTGGGGCCCTTTATGGAACTCCCTCTGTTTACCCTTGTCCCCCCACTCTTCTGCTGGGGACCCTGCCCACCCTTGGCGGAGTCTCCCACGTGACCCTTGTGGACCCGGGTACTCACCCAGCGGTCCGCCTCCTCAGCAAGCTGCCTAGGGTTAGTCAGCTTACTATCAATCAGGTGCTGGCGTAGCTCAGGAAAACAATTACCGGACAAGTGCTCCCAGGCAATCAAATCAAAGAGCGCCTGAAAATCAGTCGCTTTGCTACCCTTCACCCAACCATCCAAGGCTCTGCAAAAGAAGGTCACATATTCAACCCAGGTACTGCTTTCAATCTTACTACAGTTCCTGAACCTTTGCCTATAAAGCTCATCCTTTTTAGTGGCAGAATCAGCAAGGGAATTTCCTCTGGGCACTTCATCGTGAGGATATTGATGGGCAGCACACCTGACCTCTACAACTTGTTGGGATAACATGAAAGTATTTAACAACATCTGTACATATTGACCATTTTTAATAGGCGTTTCAGATGTTAGGAATCCCCTTTGCATCCAAAGAAGCCCAAAATCATGCATCACTCCAAACGTATACTTTGAGTCTGTGTATATGATTACGATTACAATGTTTTTCTCGGCCAGGATACAGGCAGGAGTGAGTGCAATGAATTCAGCAACCTGGACTGATTTCATATGGGCAATAGTAGCCTTCAACAATTTGATATACAGTATATACAGTGTAACCTGCCACCGAGACACAGTCATCATTTCTAAGACATAACCCATTAACAAAATACATCAAATTATAGTTTGGGGTGGGAATGGCAGTTACATCAATATGGGTTTTGTGATATGTGCAGTTAAAATCAGGCAATTATGTAGTTCTCCCTCTTTTTCATAATCAGGCATTTCTAAAGCGGGTGCCATACACAAAGTGTGTCTTAGCTCTAGGAAGGCTTTCAAGCATTCGTCATTACAAGGTACAGAATACATGAAATCCCTATGAGTCAATCTCTGTAATGGTTTGGCAATCAAGGAAATCCAGTGAATACTGAAGCCAACTGTTCTTAGAAACCCCCCTCAAATCTCTCTGTGTTGTTGGTGGATTCATTCTCAGAATCACAGAATCCTTGGACACCATTCTCACTTCTTTCTGATTTTGATGTCTCAGATAAGTAACTTCTGTCTAATAATTCCATAGTTTGTGGGAGAAAGCCTATGCCCATTATCAGCCAAATTACTCAATAATAAAATGGTGTCCAACTTACAGCCCTCTTTTGCTTTTGCAGCAGTCATCAAATCATCATAGTATTGCATCAAAACTGACTCACAGGTTAACTTCAAATGTTCTAGATCATTTATAAGCACTTGGGAGAAGACAGAAGGACTATTCGTATACCCATGTGGGATTATTTACCAAACCAGCACCTTATCTTTAAATCTGAATGCAAAAGGATGCTGAATATCCTCCTACAGAGGAATAGAGAACAATGCGGAACACAAATCAATCACTGTGAACCACTCTGCTTTGACTGGAAATTGAAACAAAATCACTGCTGGATTTGGTGCATGGGACAACATGTGACTGTTATCTAAGTGATTTTTCTCAAATTTTGAACTATTCTCCATTTCCCATTAGGCTTTTTCAAACCATTATAAGCCAATTACATGGGCTCCCCAAAACTTCTTTTAGGATGCCTTACTGCACCATCTTTTTAATCACAGATACAATCACTAAGCTTCACAAGAAAGTCTCTATTGAGGAATACATGGAAATACTGCACCTTTTTTTTCTGTGTAATATGCACCTGCTTTGTACTTTTAATAAGCTCAACATATTTTCCAGTAAAATCCCAAATCTCCCTTTTAACCATGGGGCATATTTACTAACATTTCGCACCAGGTCTGTGTCACAATGGTGCTACAACCCGGCATAAAATGTTTATTTTTGCTCTGCTTTTGATTACTTTGCATCAAGAGGGCATTGCATGGGTGGTACATAGTCGGTCCCATACAACCATCCATGGCTTTTGACGCAAAGCCCTATCTACTAACAACACTAGACAGAGTTTTGCACCAAAAATAACACCTTTTTGACGTTGGCATTAACTTGGAGAAATGCTTTTATTTCTCCACATTTAACCAACTTTGCACGTATGATGGACTGTACAGCTCACAACCAAAGTGTGAAATGTTTTACAGTTTGTCTAGGCATAGTATTTTGTACTTGAAGAGTACCATTCCAGTACAAAACCTATGCTACATATGACGCAAATACCTTTACACAATGGTGCAAGGATGTATGTATGTGTGGGGTGGCGCTGGGCAGCCAGACTGTGCACCAGTGCTAGTGAAAGAGCAAGACAGTGCCATTTCTTAGTAGATATGGTACTTTCCTGATCTCTCTCTCTTATTTAATGCAGCACAGCACATTTGATTGCTCTGTTTCATTGTGAGACATCTTTGTAAATCTACCGCTGTGTGTCTTAAATCTGAAGGTAAGTCCTCATTTGTAACAACTAGGAATATACCATTTTTCACTTCTTGTCATTTCGTTCTGAAATCAGAATCAGGATCTTTTTTTTTTTATTGAGATACCATCCAGTGTATAATAAACTACACAATTTTATTTACACAATGGGTCACGACCCAACAGATTTACCACTAATCATGAATTCATGTTTATTTTTGGCTAAACCTATATTTACTGGAACATTTGCTGGCAACTTTTTAACCAATTGTTTATTTAAGATGCCTACTACTGGGAATTCTTTCCTGAAAGGGGTAGGTTAGGAAGTTCCACAGGTCTAAAAGGTGGATCGGGTAGCACCAGTATCATCCAAACATGATACGGTGTGGCCATTAACTACTGCTTCTACAAATGGGCCATTCTGGCCTACCTCTAGGGCAGCACCAAGCATACAATCCTCCTCTCTCAGGAACCATCATTTTTCCTGACTCGGTCCCTGTGGCACTCTGTGGGGAGCCACAGCATGTAGAAATAAATCACTAATTATTGGTTATCTTATTTGTGGTTGAACTGCGTTTTGTTGAAATTGGGAATTCTGTGAAAAATCCATTGTATTTATCTACATCTGTGGTGGAAGAGGTGCAGCCAAAGGCATAGGTCTGTAGAACTGCCTTTTATTCTCTACATTCTGCATTGAAGCCAGTGGGGCTGGCCCAGTTCACTTACACAGCCTATTCTTTGCCATGGAAATCATATTCCATAGAGTTTATTTGAGGCACCATTTGTGTCCCACTAGCATATGGCTTTATATTAAATCTAATTTGTTTTCCTAATGATCTTCTTTACCACAGATGTGACAAACTCCAGATCTCACTATACAATTATTAAAATTATTATTAAAACCTCTCCCTCTTGGGGTACCACCTTCATGAAGTACCAAGACTTGGCCACCTTGCAGAAAGAATTCAGTCTGTGGCAACATACATTTCTCCTTCAACGATTTCTTTTTAGACTCACAATAATCACTACAATATTTAGTATATAGGCTAAGATTTCATCAAGTGACTTTGCTTGTCGGCAAATCACACTCTGCTGAAGCTGCAAACTCAGATCTGGACACAAATCCAACACAAAAGCAGAAACAAAACCTGATGTGCCTTCTTTTGCTGGAAGTATGGCCTGTAAATCTGCATCAATCTCTAATAATATGCATTTTGGGTTGTCCTCATGATTTTTACCCAATTAACCTGTTTTGCCTGAACCTTTCCCTTCAAATGCTCAATAAACCTCAGCATATTTTTCGATTACCACTGATGAAAGCTTCTAACTAGATGGACCCGACGCGGTTCTTCATACGGCCACTTTATTATCACCTTACATTTAAACCGCAAATCCTTCTGTACTATGATTGAAAATAATACATCCAAGTCTTCCCGTAAGAAGACATAGTTAGAATTCTTTCTACTGCAGTATACCATTTCTCAGGTTATTTTCTGAGCTTTGGAAAACCTTTCGTAAAAGTCCATAAATCCTGTCTGCTCCGTGGTATATAAAAATAAGCTGTTCCTGGCACGTCCCTTCATCAAAAGTCTTCTTCCAAAGTATCACTCTCAGAGTCACTCCTAATTGTATTCCTTCATTCTTCAATGGATTAGAAATGGATTGGAAATCCATTCATGCCTGTACATTTCACCATTCTCCCAATCTCTAATCATTTCCACAATTCTTCTTAAATGAGCTCCCAACTGTATAAGTGTCTCTTTTCGCATTTCATTTTCTGATTGTTCGATTATATAGATATAAATTCTCTCTTTTGTTTAAAACTACACTCATCTCATTTGCCACTCTTTCAAGTTTCTCTTGTGCACAGCAACCACACTTTCATGCTTCCAAATTTAAATGCACCAGTTCATCAAATGTTAATTTCAGAACCCTATTTTGATCACATTTTAAACCAATAATATGTTACAAGTTCAAATTAACTTGTTGAAGCACCATCCTGAGAAACTGCTGTCCCATCCTTCAGTGAAAATTCTAATACTAAAAATCCAATCTCCGGACCCATTTCCAATTCACCAACCTCATCATAAGGTGGCGGAGTAGTCACAGTCAACAACCTATTCATCAATTGACCCTATTCATCCAAATTACTCTTTTTCTCTTTAAAAAAATATCTTTGGTTTGTTCTTTACTGCATCACTGGTAATCACAGGAAATGCTGCCACTGTTTCCAACACTTCAGTACACCATGCCTTTTTCTGCACATGCAACCTACTACTCATCCAATCATGTACAGCCTTAGCCATCTGATCTCTCAACATTTTCTTTTGCACCTTCGCATTGGCTCTCAAATCCCATTCATTCAATGCTTGAAACTGAACTGGTCTTGGCTGTGGTTCGTGTCAAACAATCTAGGGCTCAAGTTAGTAAGTTGTTTCAATTCAAACATATAATTCACAGGAAATTGTAACTTTTTGTGATTTGCAGTAGCTTTGCATCGCTCCTTAAGTCATGAGAAAGTGTGCATACTATAATTTTGAAGCATCTCATGAGCCGGACTGTCCTGCGATGACCTAACCTGGAATCAGTATACCTTATCCTTGTGCACCGAATAAACACCACAAGTCCACCCTTAGTTAGTGGTCACTCACAATTAAGGAATTCATAAATTCAAAAACCTTGGCACCACATCTTAAACTTTCACAGACACTACACCTAACTCAAGTTCTCCAAACAAAAAGCAATATCTTCACATAAAATAATAAGTGTCGAGACAAGTAAATCATCAATATTTAATAATGCACCTTCATAAACAGAGCATAATATGCCACATCCCTCAATTGACACAATACCCAAAATATTTTATGATTGCAATCACCAAAACACCTGTCGCAAATCACACTGCGAAAAACATACTACCCTATTAATACTCACCAATCCTTCTTTTTGAATTGCACCACCAGATGACCTTCATCAGACTCCCAATGTCTGAACCACCTCTTTACTGCACATAGGATTCTCCAACTTCTGAGTCTAATTATCCACTAATTAGGCCCTAATTAGTACCAACACTAATTTGCCATTTTCCACCAAAAACTGTAAATGCTCCACCCCTAATTAATTAGGGAGGGTTGATGGGCAGGAAAGGGAGAATTCTGAACTTTAACACTCAGTCAAGACCATATTGAAGGCTTTTGCGGTTCTCAATATTTGTAGATTTATTCAAATAATGGTATAATTACTGAAAGTGAAAGTTAGTTAATCAATGGAATTAACATAAAACCAAAATCATAATAATGCAAAGTGACATGCCTTTAAGAAATTAAGCAAACACAGCACAGCTGGTAAATAATCAAATTAGTAGTAAATATGAAATAGGTTTAAATACAAAAAGGACCACAAAGATCTAGCTACAAGCAGAAAAAATCTGAAAGCAAAAAAGAAGATATCTAGCTCTTCCCCAAAAAGTACATCTTTTATAATCTTCTGCCACAAAATGGTAGCATGATTTCACCTAGAAAGGCAGCACTAAAAATGTTACTTGCATAGCACCAATCACATTATTAGCTTAAAGACAACACATATTTGCACATTATTTTCATTGGCTCTTAAATACATAATTTGTTACACAGAAGAAAGTGTGCATTGTATTAATGCAAAAACATGAGAAACAAAGAACTGCACATTTAAAATAGTGACATGGCAATGGACATTTAGCTCATAGCCTTGCAATGTTGCAACACAAGTACATGCCTTCCCGAGGAAGCTAGAGATAAGTTACATTTGCACACAAGGACAGAGGCCATGGCTTACAGCTGAATTTCGATAATTTAATGAAAACAAATAAAATATATGAATGTGTGCAGCTTGTGCACAGCAAATAAACATGCACTCTTCTGCAATGTAATAAACACTCTTGTTAATGCGACCTAGCGATGCTAACTAAACCAAACCTATATGGCACACTATTTACTAATTGTTTGTATTCTACAATGCTGTGGTGTATTTGTTAAGAGTTGATCTTGAGCGCCCCTACACTATCTCCCTGAGTAGCCTGTTACTGCTCGCCATCGCTGAAACCACTGAAGGGTTTGTACCTGGCCAGTATGCAGAGCCATAGGATGGGCCCAAGTATAGTGTTCCTGGAATTTCTCCAATATTTATAAGCACAATGTGATGACCCCAATTTATCAGAGGCAAACAGCCTCATCCCCTATGATTGAGGCCCAGTATGCCCTACTTGATCCTTGGCCCCCAGAATTGAGACTGGCAGCAATATAGGTAAAAAAATAGATAATTTAAAGTTCAAGTTGAACTCAGGAACAGGGAGGAAAGTAACTAACGATATCAGTAATAAAGAACAAACAATATTAAAAATTGAACATAACTGCTTCTCATGACTATGAAATACTTCCCCAGTACAGTCTGTCGCAAAGATGAATCCTTAATTTACACAATACTAAAATCAAGTTTAAGGCCATTAGGTCCACTTTTTTTTTAATTACTCAATGCCTAATTCCAAATGAAGAGCTTCCATCACTCATCCTTTTGGAAGTGCTTATGCTTCTTCCATCACCTTCCCTCAAGTTTGAAATAGTTGAGGTAGGATTCTAGCACCATTACAGCTTAGCCATATAGAGCAGTTAGGGAATGTCTTTGCATGGTTGCACTGCTGCAAACCATTTGCCAATGTCTTGACCAAGAGAGGTTTTGATTAGTGACAATGTCCAAATATTTATTTTGCTACACTACCAGTAGTAGCTCTCCATCAAGATTACATGTACAGTGAAGTCCAGTTTCCCTAAATACAACAGTCAGGATTTCGGAATTGTTAACAATTAATGAATTTGCAAAGTATGGCAAGATGATACAAATGTGGCTGTAAACAGGTTGACAAGTAGTCCATGATGACTAGCCTGTGTAAAGAGAACATTCATATGTTTCTGCATCCCCTTTTGAGGAGCCCTCTTACACCTCCTAAGAACCTGCGGTGGTCAGATTGATTCAGACAAACTAAAAGGGGTGCTAGAATGCACCAAGAATTAAGCTATTCAATATTTTCAATATATCTATTTACGTTGCCCACACAGTAAAGTGGTTTGCGCACAGAGGCTTCCTTAAAGACGAAATGGCAATACTGATTCCTTGTTAAAATTATGTTTAAAATAAAAAAATAAATACTATGCAATATTTTGCTGTTTATGCCTTTTAAGTTTACCACATAGGAAGAAACTTCATTTTCTGATTTCTTTTCATAACAGTCTTATTTGAGGGTGCAATTTAATCTTGATAACAAAGGTGCTTCAGCAAAGGTGCCCTACTCACAGCTTCCATATTTTGTGTCCAATATGTTGATTCATTATGGTATTTTATTTCTAGGAGAGTTGGGGTTAACACATACAAAGTTGCCCAACTATTGGCAAGCACTGACTACTGCCTCTGACAAAAAGCTACGCCCATCATCATTGCAAATACTTGCTAAAATTGGTTTCACAACGTTTTGAGACAACAACAGTGGTAACAGACCAGTCTTTGCAATACATGTAAATTTCAGGATACACAGACTTGCCACCATTTTAGTGACATCTGATAATTGCAAATCATCTTAAGTCCATGAGATCTGCTAGATTTCAGTGATTCTCTTATTTGCTAGTTATCAATCAATCAATCAATCAATCAATCAGTATTTATATAGTGCGGCTCATCACCCCGGGGGGTATCCAGGCACAGAGGTAAGGTGGGTCTGAGTCAAAGAGCCAGGTCTTGAGTCCCTTTCTGAAGTTGGCGAGTGAAGGTGAGGTTCGGAGGAGGAGAGGGAGGTCGTTCCAGGACCTGGCGGCGAGGTAGGAGAAAAAATGACCTCTACTGCGGTTCCACCAGATGCGGGTAACATGAGCGAGGGCGAGGGAGGCAGATCGGAGTTGTCTGGTCGGCTGGTGGAAGGTCAGGCAGTGGTTGATGTAGGAGGGTCTGGCGTTATGGAGGGCCTGTAGGTGAGAGTCAGCAGGTTGAAATGGCATCTCTTCTGAACGGGGAGCCAGTGGAGGCTTCTGAGGGGGGGGGGGTGATGCTGGTCTGTTTGGAGAGGTCGGGTATGAGTCTGGCTGTTGTGTTCTGTATGGTCTGTAGTTGCTTGAAGAGAAGGGTGGTGGTTACGGCGTAGAGTGCATTTCCGTAGTCCAGTCGGCTAATAACGAGGGCTTGAGTCACCGTTTTCCTGGTGCTGACGGGGATCCACCTGAAAATCTTACGATGCATGCAGAGGGTGTGAAAGCAGGAGGAGGCTCCTGCGTTCACCTGTTGCCTCATGGAGAGATCGCTGTCCAGGACCAAGCTGAGGTTGCGGGCGCGGTTGGTGGGGGGAGGCATAGAGAAGAGAAATGAGGGAAATTATTTTTGGCCCAAAGCCAAACCATTTTAAAGTATGAAAAATAAAAGACCAGTGAATGCGATAAAAGGCCTTCTTGGTGTCCTGGCTAATAGCTGCTAAAGGATCCAGTAAATGTTGAGATTGGAAAGCACGTCAAAAAGTAAGCGTGTTTATCAGTTATATAACGTCCTTTGACAAAAACAGATTGTTCTTTGCTAAGTAATTTAGGTAAAAGGGGTTCCAGATGAAGAGCTAAAGTTTTAGAAAATATTTTATAATCAATATTGACAAGGGAAATGGGCCTGTAATTTTTGCGTTGATGTAAATTCTTGCCTTCCCTTGGAATGATACAAGTAAGAGTGTCTGAAAAGGAGCCAGATGATTTACCTGTTTGGAGAAAGGATGTGATAAGAAGAGATAGTTGAGGAAGGAGCAATTTAGAGAAATTAATGAAAACTTCAGCAGTGAAACCATAGGGCCCTGGAGCTTTGTCCGATTTAAGGGTAGATAGAGCAGTGCAAAGTTAAGTCAAGGTTATATCTTTTTCTCACACCGTAAGATCTAGTGTTGTGTCAAAATATTTGTGTGAGTTAGAGAGATAACTAGTAATGTCAGAGTCAGAGGGAGTATGCTCAGGGGTGTATAATGTTTTGTAAAATTGTGCAAATTGTTCCAAGATTTCTGCATCTTTATGTAATAATTTAGAGCTGGGATCTATGATAGAGTCAATATTGTTCCTATTCTTTTTAATTTTAAGATAATTGGCTAACAAGTTGTCAGACTTGTTTTGGCCGCCATAATACTTGGCACTGGATTTAAGAAGAAAGGAAGGCGTGATTGCAAGGGAGAATTTATTAAACTGAAGTTTGGTGTTGATGAGTTTTTAGAGGCAATCTTTTAATTTAGAGGTGTAATAGGAGTATTCTAATTGGTTCATATGATGAAAAATTTCAGTATTTTATTTCAGAGAAAGTTTTTTCTTTTTATAAATAAATCTGATGATAAAATCATGAATGGAGGCTTTGAAAACATCCAAAATGAAGTGAACATCAAGTTTGTCAGTACGATTCAATTCCAAGAATTCATGGGAGACAGATAAAAAAGCAGAAGTGAAAGATGTGTCTAAAAGTAATGCATTATTGAATCTCCACATATTAGACTTAGTATTGTTGGATAAAATATCCAGATGAATAAAAACAGGGGCATGATTAGAAATTAGAACAGAGCCTATGTCAGCAGAATATACATTTTGTGATACGGAGTGTGAAATAAATATATAATTGATTCTTGATTATGGTGTCTGGGAGAATAGTAAGTGTATTCCCTTAAAGTGGGATTGGAAGTCTCCAAGCATCCATCAACGAGCGTTGTTAAAGCACTTGGGTAAACAATTTCTGAGGTTTGTTAGGTACATAAACAGTGGATGAGACTCTGTCGATAAAAGGGTCAACAATCAGATTACAATCTCCTGCAAAAATAAAATGTTCATCAAGTCATTGTAAAAGGTTTTGAGTGATATCATACCAGAATTGGCTATCTGGACTGGTAGGGCCATGAAGATTAAAGACAGAGACTGGAACGTTATTAATCAAAAAACAAGAGAGTAACCATCTCCCTTTAGAATCAAATTCCTGTGAGATTAAATGAACATTAAGCGATTTATGGCATAACGTGACAACACCATTTTTCTTGCCATTACTTGGTGAAAAGAGAACATTACCCACCACCCTCTCTACAGTTTTATAGATTCGGTTTCTGTAAGGTGCATTTCTTGGATAAGAGCAATATCAGAATTGAGATGTGATAAACGGGTTAAAACCCGTTGGCATTTAATTGGTGAACCCTAACCCTTGACATTCCAAGATTCAATTTTTAATGACATCCAATAAAGAAATTGAAAAAGGTTATTGAAGCATGAAGGAGAAACATATAAGGTGGACCAAGTAGGAAGCAACAGAAGACAAAAAAGGAAAGAGAAGAGTATAAGGGAAAGGCAAAAATATCTCAAAAAGAGGAAGAGAAGTAGACAAAGAGAGAGTAGGGTAGTGAATAAACAGAGGATCTCAGAAAGACAAAAGAATGCAGAAATAAAATGAAAGACATGTGAGAGAGAACATACCTAAAGACATATTGATGATGGAGGAAGACGCACTGGGGAAGCCACAAGATAATGATTGGGAAACAAATACCTGCAAAGAGAAATGGAAGGTAAGTATAATTGAACAATTTAGAAATAGATACTAAAGTGAAGGGAAATGACTAATGTAACACCAGATGTATAACAAACACAAAAAAAGCTTCAAGAAAGGGGAACAAGTTACAACAATTATAAAACAGATACCATATCAAGTCTTGGCAGATTTAGAAGTGTCCATAAACTCAACATTGCACTCTTGAAGAAAAGTCCTCAGATGGGCTGGGTCATCATAGTTATAAGTTTTGTTATATGTGACCTTGAAACAGACCAAAATGGGCTCCAAGGGATCGAAGTGCAGGTCTCATGGAAAGAAATTCTTTAAATCTGTCTGCTGTATTTTTAGCGGGATCCTGGGAAAAGTATAAGTTATTGCCAGACCATAAAATCTGTTTCCTAGATCGAGCAGCTGACAAAACTTTAAATAGATCTGTTTATTCAAGAAAATAGAAACAATTTGAGGCCTTTTGGAGATGTATGCTCTGTGAGGTACAAGTCCAAGTCTATGGGCACATTGTATATTTAAAGGAGATGATTCCAGCATATGTAGCAGTTTAGGAAGAAATGTTTTGAAAAATGGGAGAGAGTCTGAGTCCTCCGTTCCTTCTGGCAGACCATAAATACGTAAGTTATTCCAGCGATTTCTATTTTTATAAATTTTCAACTTGTTTTTGAAGCAAGGAAATCTGTGATTGAAGATGAGGGATTGTATGGACTGTACTAGCTCGTTCAGAAATTTGTAGTACATCTGACACCGTCTTCTCCTCAAATTTAGACCACTTATCATTGAGACTTTGAAGTTTCTTATTAGTTTCCTCCATGTAAGGGTGTAATGTCCTAATCTCTTCCAAAATAAGATCCATAGAGACTGAAGAAGTTGGTTTAGTGGGAGAGGGAGGGTCATTTTTAACCTTTTAGTCAAAGCCTTTACTGCTGCATGCTGAGGAATGATGCCACCTGAGGAAGAACCTTGAGTGGTCAAGGAAGTTGCATTCTCCATCGCAGACTGTGATGACCGAGGAGAGAATGAAGTATGAGGTGGCTGAGAAAAGCCGGATAATGTTTTAGAGTGAAGTTGAAGTCCTTTTATTCTGCTCATACAACGGTTAGCATTACACAATGGCACACTGACTGAATAAAGAACGACAATACTTGTAAATGCTGAAAAACAACGAGTTAAAAACCTTGTTATGGTCAAAATGAAGGCAGAAACTTTTTCTTTACAAGCTGCAACCTTTAAGTTGAGCTAAATTGGAGGCTTAATGTTGTTTATGGAAAGAAAATCCTGAAGTGATATGAAAGGAGATGCTGAAGAGGAGAATTTACTTACAAATGCTGAGAGACAACAAGTCTCTAATCAATATCCTTCATGGAACCGCACTGCGCCTACCTGATGACTGTAAATTTCGAGTAGTCACGGAGGGTTTCTGCTATCTGGGAATCTTCATCACCAGAAATCCAGATGGTTTTTATGCGCACAATCTTGAGCCACCGCTCGCACACTTGCGAGGGAATGATCAACACTGGAGAGCCTTGCCTCTGTCCCTATTAGGGAAAGCTGCCCTATTCAACATGATGTCCCTCCCCCGCTTTCTGTATGCACTTCAGAACACACCTTACCCAGTCCCGCTGTCCTACTTCCAAGCAATAGACACTGCAACCCGTACAGTTCTCTGGGATGTGGGCCCCCCTCGAATAGTGCTTCAGAAACTTACAAGGGGCTGGTGCAACGGGGGGATAGCTCTCCCCGATCTACACCCGATCTACAAAAGTATTGCTGGGCACACAACTTATCGCTGTTAACCACTGGGTCTATCTCCTGGAGGTTGAACCAGCTTACAGGATGGATGGGAGAAACATGCTGCCTGGGGGCTACCTTAGGGCCATCTATGGAGGACCACACAATATACTCCTCCCCAGCCCTACCGTGGTCACACTTACCCTTTGACCCACCGCACTGAATGCCAATGGCTGGCAGGGCAAGATCACCCGAGCCACTCCCTTGTGGGATAATGCACAGTTGGGCATCCTGGCCTTGCAGGGGGGCTTTGATAAGTGGGATCTCATTGGCCTGTCTAAGGTGGGAGACCTGTGGAAACAGGGTGAGATACTCACATTCGCAGAGTTACTAAGAGAATACCAATTGGCACCCACTGAGACCTACCGATATTTACAAATACGCCATGCCCTACAAGTGGTATTGCCAAGGAGCGAAGATCTCCCTGAATCCTCCCCACTTGAAGATAGGCTGTTGGATGATTACATGCCCAAAAAGACAATATTGCTTACTTACAGACAATTGTTACATAACTCCCCCTGACACTTTATCCCACTTGCGAGAGATTTGGGAGAGTAACTTTGAGAGCCTGGAGGATGATGAGTGGCCTGAGGCGTTGGCGTTCCCCAGGGAGGTGGCTATGAGATGAGGGTTTCACCTAATGCAGCTCAAAATCCTTCATAGATGTTACTATGCAGGTACAATGTTGGTTAAAATGGGTAAAGCAGATATGACACTGTGCCCCAAGAAATGTGGTCAGAAGGGAACATTTTTTCATATGATAAGGAGCTGCCTGGCACTCCAGCAATATTGAGAAGCTGTGATTGCCTGTCTCAACAGTGTTTGTGGGAGTGACATGGTACCATCAGCGAAATGGTGCTTCCTAAATATCTGGGACGAAACTGATCTCACCCATATGGACAGCCTCTGGGGTTGATGGTGGCTAAACGTAATATAGCACAACTGTGGAAGGCTAAAATAGCACTACACCTGAGCAATTGGAAGAGAGACATGGACTGGTAGGTGCAGGCTGAGAGAGTGGTCTACGAAAGCTGGGGTTGTCTGTACAAATGGACTAAAATATGGCAGAAATGGAATGCATATCGGGGGGAGCTATGTGCTCCTATCATGGGTACCAATCGAGAGGCTTTGTATCAAGGACGTCTGGACTTTGCCACTGCCCTGTGAATTGTTGGTTGAGGAGACTGGGTGTTAATGGGTTCCCAAGAACAGATGGGAATTTGTTATTGTGTGCCTGTGTTTTACCACTACGATACATACTGCTTAATGTCACCCCAATTCTATTTGTTTTATATGCAATAAACAGATCTTCTAAAAAACAAAAATGCTGAGAGACATCAAGTTTAAACCTACGTGGTGTCCATATTAAAGGCAGGAATCTTTTCCTCACAAACATTCCATTACAACCTTTGACTTAAACTAATTTGCAAGCACAATGCTATTTATGGACAGAAAAACCTGAAGAGATATGAAAGGAGGTATTAAGGAGGACATTTACTGAGATATGCTGAAAAAACGCCGATTTTAAACTTCTGTTCTGAGAATACTGAATGCCCTAACTGGCACCACATGAACATTACATTCCATCCTTTCTCTCTGAAGACAGGCGCTGTGAACAAGGGAAGCGCGTTGTGAGAATAAATAATAAAGTGCGTCCATAAACGGCAGCAAAAGTCAGTCTAGAAATGATCCGGCTCCTCACATCGCCCACAGTGTAGAAAACGGCAAGCGGTATCGGAGAAAAACGCCTTTGCTGCTAAAAGGTCTCCCGTCGCTTCACAGAGAGCTAGCGGGACACCATTATCTTCATTGGGCACAAGCCATGCCCCCATTCATGAGGTATGCTTGACCAATTTATATAGACTACATTTTGAGGGCAAAGTTATTCTGTGTCCTGCTGGACAAGGCAACACCAAATGTTGACAGTAACTCACTATGGGCTGGAGACATGAATTGTGTGTTAGACATTCAATTGGAAAGGCACTCCCTCCCATCTGAGATGCAACCAAACCATCCCTAGAAGAAAGACATGACAGGTTTTTATCCAATTGACTTCTGGAGAGCACTCCACTGGAAGAGAACACCTACTGCTGCCATTCTCCCACTACTGACACATGCAGAATACTAGACTGTTTCTTTATTAGAAAAGAAAAATACCAAAAATGTAGTGGGAGGGCTTACATGGCACTATACAGGCTGATCACTTACAGCTGATGGTCACATATACCAGTGCTAGACCTAGCTCTAAACCCTCTATGTGGAATGGAGGACAGAGGCGTTGACGGACATTGCATTTCTGGGTCTTGGGAGGGCTCAGGCAAATGAACAGATGTGAGCTTCTGGAGGTGGGAATTATATTGCATAGCAACACAGTTCCAACATGGAATGGAATGGAATAGACTTTTGTATAGCGCATGGCTACCCGGAGGCATCCCAGCGCTGTAGCAGGACTGCGGAAGAAGGGGAGAGCCCTCAAGGAAAGAGCCAGGTCTTCAGTTGTTTCCGGAAAGCCAGGTGGTTAGGTTCTTTCCGGAGGGAGAGGGGGAGGGAGTTCCAGAGCTTGGCTGAGTTATATGAGAAGAGGCGACCACCTGATCTGGCCCTCATAATTCTTGGGACAACTGCCAGGTGGAGCTCATCAGAGCGAAGTCTTCTGGAAGCCTTGTATGGTCTAACTAGGGCCTTAATGAGAGGTGGGCCGTTTCCCTTCAGGGATTTACGGGCGATGCATAGGGCCTTGAAGTGAATTCTCTCCTGTACCGGGAGCCAGTGTAGGGAGCAGAGAGCGGGTTTAGCTGAGCAGCGGTTGCTCGTTCCTGTGAGTAATCTGGCTGCCGAGTTCTGCACGACCTGCAGCCTAGCGATCACTGACTTAGGGGCACCTAGATAGAGAGAATTGCCAAGATCTATCCTGGACAGGATCAGGGCCTGGATCAGGAGCTTTTGAGCTTGGTTGGGGAGCAGGGGGAGAATTGTTCGGATCATTCTAAGAAGGCCATAGCACACCGCGGCAGTCTTTCGCGCTTGGGTCTTAAATGTAAGATCTTGGTCCAGCCAAATTCCCAAGCTCTTTATTTCGGTTTTTGGGATGGGAGCTGGGCCCATACAGGCTGGCCACATGTTGAGCATTGGCATGATGCAGAGAATAATGTTTGAAAAATATTGTTATATGGGACACATAATAACCAGCCCCTACCAAACTTCTTAATGATGGGTGAAAATATGCCAACTGAATTCCCCTATGTAATACAAAAGGCTGGGAAGATCTGAGAAAGAAAAATCAAAAGAGGTAATTAAACGGTCACCATTTGCAAACAATATGCAAATACGGAGTCTACCCCGTACAGCCAAATAATGTAAAACATGACACTAAGGATTTGGAGGTCAGGTGAATGTTTGATACTATCTCACCTTTACCCAAAAGGCATATTTATTGTATACCAAGAGGCTCAATAAATGTTTATCATCGGGACAGGACAATTCCTGCAATATGCAAAAAATTCATAAACTGCCAGAGTGATTTGGCACACCATTGAGGAGGGTTCTGAGCCCACACACATTATAACAACATTGCTGACTCTACTGTAACAATTTCGTCCAATCAAACCATTGCATTATGATAATAAAACTGTTATTCTCATCCGTATCATTATGTGTAGTCTATTTTTGCATTTTGTTTTTATTTCAGTAGTGCAACATGTATGTCTTCTATTGAACTATTAAGTGAGGGCAACCATACATTATATATCTCAAGACAATTTATCAAACTCATTAAAAATGTAAGGCATACATACATTGAATCAGATAAAATGCTATGAATCTCTGAACTCAATGATTTAAAATATTCAAATAGTCCTTGTAGAATATTCATTTTTTTGGAACAAGACACATTTCCTCTGGTGTCTAATTTTTCAATCCTGAGGTAGTGAATAATCCAGATAACAATATACTTTTCCTGGTCAAAGGTCAACTCCTGTATACCCGCCATCATAGAAGGTCCTGTCAATTGTACTCTAAGGACAGGTAAGGTAAGGACCAGCTTTAGGTCGGTGCAACTGATGCAGCTACACCTGGCGATGACCTGGGGGATCTGTATTTAAAAATTATTTATGGGTTTAAAAACACCTTCTGCAGACTCCTTTGTGTGTGCAGCAGTTTTCAGGCAATAATAAAAATGTTAAGATAACTCTGTGATTAATGTTCCTGCTGGTGAGAGATTGGAGTTTTTCCTATTGGATTCTAAAGTAGCACAGACAGTTAATGTTTCTGCTGCAAAGAACCTGTACCATGCAGATCACAGAACGGAGTGTGGGTGAACTATGAGTAATTCTATTAAAAAAATGAAATGTATGTCAGAGAGGGACTATGGAGAGGTGAGGGGCAGTATTGTAGGGTGGTAGTGGAGGAGGCGCCTGTTGCAAATATCTTTTTTGGCATCCCCAAATGACCTCCTCCTTCACGGATCCCCTCACTACCACCCTCCAACAGTGCCCATCATCTCTGATATACATTTAATCTTTTTTTATAGCTCTGCTCATACTTCACACACACTTAGTTAAGTGATCTGCATGGTGCACGTACATTGCAGCGGGCACATTACTCTTCTGCGCTACTGTATAATCTGACAAAACTACCACTAGACAAAACTCATATCTTCCCCCAGCAGTAACATTTATAACGACGTTATCTTGACATTTTTATTGTTGCCTGAAAACTGCTGGACACACAAGGAACTCTGCAGCAGATGCTTTTATACCCATATGTTATTTTTAACACCCCCCTCTGCCCCCCACGTCAGCCGTCGCATCTCCCTAAAGACAGCCGGGTACAAGATATGAGTATTTTATTTTTAGTATTCAACGTCATGTAAACAATGATCTTGGTTCATCCTCTTATTCCTTTTTTGACTAGTATTTTTTTTTTTTTTTTTAAACATGCAACCGCATTGAACTTTATATCACGATTAGTTGCACTGCAGATTTCTCAGCATAACATGCAAAGAAGAAATGTACTGATATTCAAACATCTCAAAGCAGAGAAAAGCATTTTTTGTAACCACACAGGTGCCTTCAAACCAGGGTATGGGCCAAGGTAGGAATGTAGAGGGAGTGGCGATATTTCAGAACTTAAGACTTTCACTAGAGTTATACAATAGAAAGAGTGGTTAGACCCTCTCCACCAACAACAATAATTGCACTCATGCGCACCATTCTCCAGCCTCATGCAGGAATGTAATTCTAGCAGTTATAGCAAAGCTCACAAAATGCTACTAAGGCTGGGTGCAAGCAGGGCCGGACTGGCCGTAGCGGGCATCGGGCATTTCCGCGGGGGCTTGAAGGGTGGGGGCCCGTTTTGTTACTGGGGCTGGTCTTGCAGCAGTGCTGCAATATAGCCCCCCTGTAACAAAAGCAGCAGTGCTGGGGGCTGGTTTAGTTAAGCAGCAGAGCTTCACACTAGCGCCTTCGTCCACCCCCTGACACCCCCATCGGGGGCCGGTCCGATAGAATATCCAGAACTGCTTTGTGTTCTCAGTTTGGCCCTGGGCGCAAGACGGTAACCCCAATATCACCCCTATTCCGTTGGCTGAACAAACCACGAGCAGCGATGGGACAGGAAAAACGATGCATTTTTTCCCTCTATGTCCCAAGTATATCAACTCTTGTGAGTCTCGCCTCCTAAATACAGTGGTATGACTCACATGGACTGCATCCGCGCACCTCCAGGAACAAAGCTCTTTTTTCCCGCTGCAAATAGTGCCACGCGAGTGCGATCTCCAGAGTCACCAAATTCACTATCAGTAATCATTGGACACTTTACCAGCTGAGTCATTCTGAGGACTCTGGACGACCTATACAACATCAGTGGGAGTAAAAGAACATCCTCCTATCGCCTAAGCCACCAGGGGATTCTGGGTTGTTTGCTTCATTTCTTTATCATGGGCAGAAGAGACCTCAATAGACTCCTGATGTGGGAGGCCTTTGCAACATTCTCGAAGAATTCTACGTTGGTCTCTAGCTGCATAGTCAATGTTACAGCACAATCCTCTAAGTTTTTGTGACTCTTAGAATCAGCCTGAGTTTCTATTACCACCATTTCGATTCTGGTAAATCAACCTCAGTTTTCATGATATGCCATAGATTTCATCCCTTCCACCCTTCATGACGAGGTCTTGGTTTTTTAATCTCTGGGAAGTGTAATGCATATCTTCCATGAGTGACAGTAGTATGAATATGTCAGTATGCTTAACTTCACAATTCCACAATATATTGTCAAGGTATGTAAACGAGTACCTAGGAACCCTAAATCTAATCATACATAGTTACCTTGATGATCTAGCAGTTAATGATACTGTGGAGTCGATATTTTGTAGGCCAAACTAAAAAATATGATATTGTGGTAGAACACCTGCTTGCCTCAGAGAGGTCACTGAGGTCTCATGTGCTGCCCTTGGTTTTCCTGGCGTACACAGATCTCAGCATAACGAAATGACACCTGCCTTTCACAGCCCTCTGTTATATTTCATTGTAATTTCAGGGATGCTAGAGTGATAATACCAGGGAGGATAAGGGGGGGCAGGGAGCACCTATTGTAGGTGCCAGCTGTAATGTGCCACAGCCACTGCCTCAGTTTCTCATATTCTGTGTTATATCTGAGGGGCAGTCATATAATGGCATAACCCTAATGTCTCTTCCTACAACAGTGTCTGTCCCCACTCCTCATGTTATGGTATGTTATGTTATGTTATGTTAAAGGCATTTGTTATAGTGCAATACAACTCTTACCCGAAGGTGTATCTCGGGGCTTGGCAACCAAAACGGCAAGTGCAGGTAGACCAGTTAAAACCCCCAAGTTTTTAGAAGTCTTTTAATTCTGATGGATATTGGCACAGCCAGATTAGCAAAGGAAGCTTGTTCCAGTGAAATGGGGCAAGATAGGAAAAAGATCTGCCACCAAATCTGGAAGTGCGGAGACAACGGGTCTTTAGTAAAGCTTCATCCAACGATCTAAGCAAACGCATAGGCTCGTATTGACTGAGTCTAACATGCAAGTAGGTAGGAAGCTATTTAGTTACTGCCTTATTGGTCAGGAGACAGATTAAAAATGGCACGTTTCCTTATTGGTAGCCAGTGAAGGGCTTTCAGAATGGCAGCAGAGGATGAACGAGAAGGGAGTTTGCAAATTAATTGGGCTGCTGTATTCTGCACCACTGGGAGCTTAGCCAGCAATTAAATGTTAGCTGCTACTAGTAGTGCATTCCTATAGTCCAAGCGACTCGTAATCAGTGCCTGGACTTGGGTTTTTCTTGATAAAGTAGGGAGTCATGGAAAGATTTCCTAAGTAAACACATGGTGGCAAAACAGGTGCCACAGGTTGAGCTGACTTGGTCCTTCATAGAAAGTGTCTGGTCCAACTTGACGCCAAGATTTTTAACCACCTGTTTTGGGCAAGGGGCATGGCCTAATTGACCAGGCCATCAGTCCTCTGGGTGTTATTGCTGCTGTGAGCACTAAGGAATCCATCTTGGGTCTGGTATTCCAGAGGTCTCAGTGTTGGTCCATGCCCTCATCTCAAGGTAAAAGCAAGAACTCTACAGCAGCTGTCAGTATCAGATGCAAAGCGAGGCATCTTTGCAGCTACACCTCTACCACTCATTCTGTTGAGGGGGTTTAAACACTCCTTTGGTAACCTCAGCAGGTAAAAACAACTTGCTACATACTCTCATGAGGCACTGTTTTACCCAAATTGCAACTTTACACCTGAGGCTATCTTGGCTTTGAGACAAGAAAATATGCTTTATCATATTGTTATGTTATGTAGATGTGTATGGCATAGCAAATCACACATGAGGGTATCCAGGTGCTGGAGCTGGCGTGTAGGTGTGGGACTAAGGTGTTGGGTGTCTGGCCTGCATAAATTAGTCAAAGAGTCAGGTCTTCAGCTACTTGCAGAATTCAAGAAGTGAGGAAGAGGCTCTGATGTGTTGGAGGAGGTTGTTCCAGGTATTGAGTGTGATGCAGGAGAATGCTTGACCTCCCATTCTGCTCTTATATATGAGGGGAGTGTGTGCGAGTGAGAGTGTGGCTGAGCGCAGGTGTCTGGAGGGTTGATGGAAGGGCAGGCGATTGTTCAGGTATGAAGGTCCGATGTTGTGTAGGTGTGTGTTAGGAGTTTGAATTGGCTGCATTTGTGGATGGGGAGCCAGTGGAGCTCTCTGAGATTGGTAAGATGTGTGTGTGTCATGGAAGGTCAAGGATGAATCTCGCTGTGGTGTTCTGGATGGTCTGAGGGCAGTGTGAGAGGTGGTTGGAAATCCCAGTGTAGAGTGCGTTGCATGAATCTAATCTGCAAGTGATGAGGGCTTGTGTGATGGTGCCTCTGGTCTTCAGGAGTAGCCATTTGAATAGCTTGCAGAGCATAGGAAGAATGCAGAAGCATGAGTAGTTGACCGTGTTGCCCTGCACTGTCATGTTAAGCTTGTCATCTACGATGATTCCTAGGTTTCTAGTGTGGTCGGCCGGAATGGGTGTTAGTCTGAGGTCTGAAGGCCACCAGGTGGAGACCCATTGAGAGCTCTGGTCCCCAAAGATCGCCACTTCCATTTTGTCAGAGTTTAGTTTCATGCAGATAGACCTCATGCTGCTAAGTTGATCATGCAGTTGGAGAAGTGGGTTCTGGTTGTGCTGAACTTGTCTGTCAGAGTGGGGATAAGTTGGGCTTCATCGGCATAGGATATGATGATGATGTCTTTGGCTCTGATGATGTTTGTGAGCGGGGTCATGTAGGGTTGGGCTGAGTGATGAACCCTGAGGGACTAAGCAGATCATTTCCATGGATTCTGATGTCTACATTGGTAGTCTGACTCACTGTGTTCTTCCTTTCAGAAAGGGTCCTATTCAGTAGAGGGCCGATCCTTGGATGCCTGCTTCATGCAGTCTTCTGACAAGGGTGTGGTGGGACTGAATCGAAGGTTGCGGAGAGGTCGAGTAGGATGAGGGTTGCAGTTTCTCCCAGGTCGAGTATTGTGCAGATGTCGTCTGTGGCTATGATGAGTGCTGTTTCTGTGCTGTGGTTGCTCCAAAATCCTGATTGAGTGTGGTCTAGTAGGTTATGGTATTTGAGGGGGCTGGTGAGTTGTCTGTTGTTGGCCTTCTCCATAATTTTGGATGGGTAAGGGAACAAAGAGATGGGACGGAAGTTGCTCAGCTCGCTGAGGTTGGCATATGGATTTTTCAGGAGGTTGGTGTCTGCTGCATGTTTCCAGACTTCTGGGAAGGTGGCATATTTGATGGAAGTGTTGATGATGTGGTGAGTGTGCTGCTGATTGGTGTTCCTCCCATGTTGTAGATGTGGTGAGGACATAGGTCTGTAGGTGCCCCAGAGTGCAGCATTTTCATGATCGCTGCAGTGTCTTCTTCAGTGAAATTTTTCCATTCCCTCAGGTGTTCGTCTCAGTTTGTGGTGGTCATGTTGGTGATGAGATCTTTGGAGTCTGATTCTTGCTCGAATTTGCTGTAGAGATTTTATATTTTGCTGTGGAAGATGTTTTATATCTTGTTTCAGAATTCTGTGAAGGGGTGATGGTGTTGGCTGCGACCTGAGGGGTGGTGAACCCTTTGATGATTGTGAAGATCTCCTTGCAGCTGCTGGAGCTCGCTTCTATTTGTTCAGATAGTGCCCTTCTTATGGTGTCTCTCAGAAGTTGGTGGTAGCGTCTACGTGTGGCCTTGTAGGTGGTTCTGGCGTCGGCGTCGTGGCTGATTCTCCATTTTCTTTCTAGCTGCTTGCAGTAGCGTTTAGATTGTTGGAGGTCCTCTATGTACCAGTTGGCTTGTTTGTTCCATTTTTCATTTTTTGTTTCTTGTGATGGGCGCGAGGAAGTCTGGGCAGTTCTTGATCGATTCGTTGAAGTTGGTGATGTCATTGTCGAGGTTGTTGGTGGTGTTGGGTTAGAGTACTTTGTTCCAGCTCCCACTTAAAGTAGTGTATTCCAGCACAGCCTAGGAGTAAGTCAAGTACCACACAAGGCCCCTTGCAGATACTTCATCACACTTCCATAGAAAATACTAGAGACAGCTACACCCCATAAGAAAAAATGCTGAATGAATAATATTAATTCAACTTTTAAAATGTGTTTGTTTGTTTTGTTTAATGTTAAAAATATATATAAATTACGTACTATTTGTATTATTTTAATATTTCATAATATTCTTAATGTAAAAACGTTTACAATTTTATTAAAATTTCAAATAATTTAAATTAATTCAATATGAAACTTTTAACAAAATGTAACACATATTAAGTAAAAATAAAACTGTTACTGTGGGTAAGTGTTTTCTTAATTATTCTTTAAGAAATAAATGTATAAATTAAATAGATGTAATTTAATGAGTATTTTATTAGTTATATGTTAATAATAGATATTATTGGTATTTATAGTTTATGTTAAAATACTTTTAATATTTTAAATAATAATCTTTACCATTTTCCCTATTCTTTTCCATAAGGAGACCACCTCCTACATGTGAAAAGTTACTGCTACAAACTTCACACTATACACAGTGAATAGCTGCAGACAGGTATCACTCTGGTACCGGACCTTTCTGGTTTTTAAACGGGCTCTGATTTTAACTGCTGATATTGATATTGTGATGCTCTGTGAATGTGTGTGTTTTAAATAATCGCCGCTATTTGCTCCTAATTGTTGCAAGCGCTACCTGATTAGTTACTGCTCCCTCGTTGTCTTCCCGGTCCACCGCAGCATTCTGTGCTGTTTAAGTGGAGGGAGGACTTGAACCTCTGTTTCCAAACTTCCTCACTTCCGGGTGGCCAGTAGTGGTCGCCATTTTAGGTAGGAGACGGTCTAGTCTCCTCCCTGAGCACCTCCCTTCCGGTATTTTAATTAGGGATGGCGCCTACGCGCAGCTGAATAGCTGCAGACAGGTATCACTCTGGTACCGGACATTTCTGGTTTTTAAACGGGCTCTGATTTTAACTGCTGATATTGATATTGTGATGCTCTGTGAAAGTGTGTGTTTTAAATAATGGCCGCTATCTGCTCCCAATTGTTGCAAGCGCTACCTGATTAGTTACTGCTCCCTCGTTGTCTTCCCCCGTCCACTGCAGCATTCTGTGCTGTTTGAGTGGAGGGAGAACTTGAACCTCTGTTTCCAAACTTCCTCACTTCCGGGTGGCCAGAAGTGGTCGCCATTTTGGGTAGGAGACAGTCTAGTCTCCTCCCTGAGCACCTCCCTTCCGGTATTTTAACTAGGGATGGCGCCTATGCGCAGCGGACGTGCGCAGAGGGCACGCCGCTGGCGCGCCGAAGGCATGCCAAAGGAAAGCCCATCTGAGCCCGTCCGCGCCTGGACGTCGCCAGACGCCAGGACCCCTGGTTCCGGTCCGCTCCACAAGTTAGTCTACACACGGGAATCTTTGCTTGTACTACAATCTACGGCCTCCTGTGAACAACACAACTGGCATTTTGATTCCCTCCCCAAGCAGTGTAACATATGCGGTTTCAGGGTGGGTATGTGTTCTTGGCTGCCGCACCCTGCCTCTGGGTTGGAATATTTTGCCATTTGCAGCCTCAACTGTAGGTCCCTGGTCAAACATCATGCAGAGGTATTAGACCTCTTGCAAGAGACCGCACCGGACATTCTATTCCTCACGGAAACTTGGCTCACCACTGATTCTGTGGCCATTCCGGCCTTGGGCCTACCTGTTGGCTACACGATGTGCACCCAGAACAGGACAGTCGGGGGGGGGGTTAGCTATTATACTCAAATTAGTATACTCCTGCAGCTTCACTCCACACAATATTCCCGACTGTGAAAGTGCCCTCTTTAAAATCGCACTGACCCACAATTTTACACTATCTGGGCTGCTTATTTATCGCCCACCGGGCCCCTCTAAAGCCTTTCAAGAAGCCCTAGCTAACACTGCATCCACACTAATATTAGAAGCCGCCAACTTTAGCATTGTAGGGGACCTTAACTTACATCTGGAACGCCTAGAATCCCACGAGATCATCAATTTTCTGGGAGATATGGCTGCATGCCAGCTAACGCAGCTGGTTAGGGGACCGACACATGTAGCGGGCCATCTCCTTGACCCCGTATTTTCAAATCTCCAGAGTATGGAGACTAAGCCCCCCCCTCCCTTCGCTCTGGACGGATCACTCCCTCATCTCCTTGCGACTCTGTTTAGTTGGCCCCCCATTGCAAGCCTCTCGCCCGCCTTCAATGAAGCGCCCGTGGCACAAATTAGACCCTACCATCTTTACAGCCACTCTAAACTCTCATCGCCCAGAATGGCCAGCAGATATAGAGGCAGCTGACGCCGCCTTCCGGGGATGGATCAATAAAGCATTAGATTGCGGTATCCCGGCAAAAATTACCCAAACCAAGTGTATCCAAACCCACGCATGGTATGATGAGTCCCTGATTGCGGAAAAGAAAAAGTGTCAGATCCTAGAACGGGCCTGGAGAAGTTCCTACGATCTCACAGCAAAGACAATCTATAGGAACGCAGTTAAAGCATACCATAAACTGGTCCGGAAGACCAAGGCAATATTCCAGTAGCGGCCCGTGGTGGGAGTGCTGCCGGGCGGTGATGCAGGGCGGGGGAGGGGTAGGGTGGGGGGTAGTAAACTACGGATTTCGGCCGCACTGAGGTAAGTAAACAAAAAAAAAATGAATTTCGTTGCGCACGCTGCATCGCATTTGGCAATGCAGCGTGCGCAACGAAATTCGTTTTATTTATTTTTTTGTTTACTTACCTCAGTGCGGCCGAAATCCGTAGTTTACTACCCCCCACCCTGCCCCTCCCCGCCCTGCGTCACTGCCCGGCAGCACTCCCACCACGGGCCGCTACTGCAATATTCTATGCTAACATGATCACTACTAGCAGCAATCCAACCCAAACCTTTTTTTCCCTTATGCAGAAATGGTAAAACCCCCGCCTGCTGCCAACATGCATCATATCCTCCAACTCACAATGCGAGACACTGACCAAATGTTATGTTAGCAATGTGGAACGCATATACAGGGCATTCTGCCCGGGGAAGGTTTCCTCTGATCTTCGGGAGAATGCATTCATGGACGCTACATCTCACTCCCTCCAGGATCTCCTGCCCATGTCCTCTAAAGACATGGAGGCCCTGTTGGCTAAGGTAAAATCGGGATCCCCTGACAACCCTCTAAAACCAGACCTCTTCAGAAAATTTCACATCTGCCTCCTATCGGAGGGCCGGGAGCTGATCAATAGGTCACTGCCAGTGGTGCTGATCCCTGAGTCCTGGAAACTTGCCAAAGTTATTCTCCGGTTAAAAAAACCTACGCTGGATGCGTCACTGCCGGAAAACTTTCGTCCAATATCTTTGCTCCCGTACCTTGCTAAAATCATGGAGTCCTATGTCAACACCATCTTGACCCAATACCTGGTAGCAAATTCGATTTTAGATATGTCACAAAACGGCTTCCGCCCGAAACATAGCACCGAATCTGCACTACTTGCAGTCACGGAGCAGCTACGGTCCACCTTGAATGAGGGCAGAACCTCGGTACTGATCCTGCTGGATCTTAGCGCGGTCTTTGACACTGTCTCCCATAGGATCCTGTTACATCGGCTAGAGGAGATCGGGGTCAATGGCAAGGCCCTGGCCTGGTTCGCGTCCTTCCTGGCCGATCGGTCTTTTCAGGTCTCTGTTCCCCCTTTTACCTCCAGTATCCACCCTCTCTGCTGTGGTGTTCCGCAGGGATCTGACCTGAGCCCCATTCTATTTAATATTTATTTCCGCCCTCTGGCCCTCCAGGCCAAAGCCCGGAACATTGCCATGGTATCATACACTGATGATACCCAGCTGGTGTTCACTTTTTCCGACAACTCTAAGCAAGATCAGGCGAAATTCCAAGACGACCTTATGGCCATCTCTAAATGGATGGCTGATAACTGCTTGCAACTGAATTCCACCAAGTCAGAGGTGCTCCTGGTGGGCAGAGACACCCATCTTTGGGGCAATCAATGGTGGCCCGCGGCCCTTGGAACTCCCACCCAACCGAAACCCGTGGTTAAGAATCTGGGAGTCTTGGTGGACGGCACTCTCTCGTTTGAGGGGCACACTAAGACAGTGGCGGGTACTTGCTTTGGTCTCTTACGTGGCCTGAAACCCATTTTGGGATTTTTTGGACGCACCCACCTGACAGATGATTGTCCAATCCACTGTGCTGTCTCGGATAGATTACTGTAACAGGTTACTACTAGGCGTTAATAAAGCTGTAACCAAAAAACTTCAACGGGCGCAGAACGCGGCTGCCCGCATGCTTTTTGCACTACCTAAGCATTGCAATGCCTCAGACCTTCTTCGCCGGCTCCACTGGTTGCCTATAGAGCAGAGAGTCTATTTTAAGACTCTGTGTACTACACATAAAATTCTGTTTGGCCTCGGTCTGCAAATTCTGAGCGAGCTATGCTCACTGTATGTCCCGGCCCGAATCTTGCGCTCCGTGGACCTGCATTTGGCCTGTGTTCCACGGGTGCGCAGGTCAAGAGCAGGGGGCGCACGTTCAGGGCACTGGCATCGACCCTTTGGAACTCCATTCCTCTTGCTGCCCGCAGCACGCAAGACCACTGGGCTTTCAGGGAAATGTTCAAGACTTGGCTTTTCTCCAACCTTTAGCTTCCTCGCCTGTCTTCTTCTGTCAGCCTTAGCGCTGGGACGCCCTGTTGCTGGGGCAGCCATGCGCTCTACAAGAGCATATAACATAACTAACATATCCAGTTTTAGATGCCTCCACCCCCTAACCTGAGGAGGTGGAGAGACATGTAGCTCTACATCTAGGTGTAAATTGATAATCGGAAATGATGAATAGCAAAAAAGTTTAGATTTATAGCTAGATGCAGGAGTAGACTTACTCATGAGTAAATCTACATATGTATATTTGTCTTTGTGGATCAGTCCCTAAGTCACCAGTACAAACGTCTGCACTTCAGGCCAGTGAGGAGTTACAACTGCTACCAAAGTGTGAAACTTTGACAATGTATGCCTAAATGGGGCCTATGTGTGAAATAATACATGGGTGAATGGTGCTCATTCCGTATCCCTCAACACTCCCTGAGGTTTAGTAGTTTCCCAAGACCTTGCCATGCTCAAACTATAGGAACATCAGCCGGAAAGCTACTGGAGAATATTAAATACAGATGACATAAAACTACATATAGGGAGCAAGCCACTGACTACAAACTACAGATTTATTGTGCTAAGAAATCATGCTTATTAGACCGCATCTACAATGCTTCCATCCTTTCCAAAGAACAAATCCGTATAATACAGGTCTTAGAACTCCCACAGCATGTCCTAATTCCCATTTATTATGCGAGAGCCTTTTGGCATATTTTGAGAAGAGCATTTCCAACATATTCTCTAGACAGACATTGTAGAAAAAGCCCTTAATTTAGACAGTCCCAGAGTTCACATCTATGAGCCTTCTTTTTAACTCACCCATAGATTCTTGCCAGTCAGAAGCAGGAAACTATTGAGCCCATCTCTGTTAGATGACCTATCTCTTCTGCTCCCAGATCTAAGTCATAGTGGCAGCTATGGTAAACCCCCAACTCACGAACCTATCAATGAGATCGGAAATCATTAACAATTTCTGTTCAATCTCCTGTTTCCATACCTCTAAAAATGATCAGAACAAACTCATAGCCTACCATCTTGTGTAATTCGCTGAAGAAAACCAGATATAGATGCCAGTCAGGCAGGTTTCCCGCTGGGCTACCATTCAGTCATTGAGGTGCTCTCAGTCCTGTATGATCTACCCAGGCAAACTGAGCGATATAATAGAATCAAGATATTCTGCATGTACACCTGTGCACGGTGATACAGAAAGAGACATGAATTTGTGTACTGCTTCACCTGCACTGGACCAAAATACCGATGAGGGGAGATTGCAGGCCTTGGTTGCGGAATCGGAATAGGCTTACATCCCAGCTCTTCCAAGGACAGAGTATGCAATTCTAGATTATATATTGCAATCCAAAGTACCTTATGAGGACAAGCCAGTAGGGACAGTTATTTGTCTTTTTTGATGTCTTTTGAACCTTGGCCACTACACTGACCCCTTGAATTGAGGTGCCCCCGCTCACAGACTCCTCTCAAGCACTGAGCATTCTCTGAGTCTCAATAGTATTTCCCACCACTGCTGTCGGTGCGTTTATACCGAATTCCTTGTATCTACACACATTAAATAAACACTTTTTGAGACACAGGCAGGGGTTCTGTTGTAAAGCAGCATGCTTATGAACGTAAATTTCCTTCAGAGGAAATACGTTTTGCAGTCTTTGTGTTCAAGGATGTGATGGCTGGACTCTGGCCCTGAGTTGAAAGAGGAAAACGGCGCAGCCTCATAACAAAATATACTCCAGTGGTAATAAACACCCTGCAGCGAACAATAAAAGGAATATTGTCATGGATATGAAGAATTCTTGCAAAGAACCACCTTCCCTCTGACTGCACCACTCTTGTGCCGGGTTACACCGCCTTATTAATGTGAGCACTCTAGTTAACCCACCCCTGGGTGTCTCTTTCAACAAAGCAATAGCTATATTGTTTTCTTAAAGGGCTGTGTTGGTTTGGGATTTTAGACTGAACATATAGGTAACATATTAAATAAAGGATTGATATTTCATGGTAAGCAGCACCAATTGATTTATTTCGATAGGAGTTTTATATAGTATTTTGCACATATTACTGTTACTTCATAGCGCTAATATATGAGGCACAATTCATGTTTCCATCAAGCACGCTCATTATGTGTATGCAGCCTATGGTGTGGAGAACTCTACTGCATTTAGAAAAATGTTTGCCTGATTTGCTGAAACAGAAGATTTTTTTTATCTAGCACTACATAGTGGATTTAAGCCACACACACTCACCTCAGACACACACGCACACACACATACATGCATCAGCACAAGCAGATACTCAAGCATGCACAGCATTCGATACAATTGATTTGTTTTACAAATGCAACCTTCTAGCTTTGCTTTAAAAGCACATTCTCATGCCCCCATCCCATTATTCACAAACGGAATCCCCACCTAGTTTATATTCATTGGATAGAGATTTTGAGATTCCTTACAAAAGGCCACTGTTTTGTGCTGTGGATTTTTGAGAGAGCGGACACTAAGATGGCCAACCCCAGGGTCACTGACAAGCTTCCCCAATGCAGGTATGAATACATTTTATATGTTTCAAACAAAGAAGATTTTTTTTTTAGTTGTGTCTTACCTTTATAAAGTATACACCGGACTGCAGGAAGAAAACCTTCAAATTAAAATATTTTTTGAAGGTGTAAAAGTGGTAAAAAATATGAATTTGAGTTCTACAAGCTTATGTTCACTTGGTTTCTTTGATGATTGTCCTTCTTGGTAGCCATTTGCTGTTATATATTCATCTATAGCACATAATACCTGAGTTCAAGAGTCAGCGCTTTACAGTACAAAAACTTTTCTGGTGTGGCAAGAGAATTAAATTGTCATGCTTATGAGTACCCGGTGTATTTGTAAACAGGTAAACACATTATCGTTCATAATGTGAGAGGGGACGGAGAGGGGGTTCGGAACAGGGACTTGCTTTTCGATAGTGATGTTCGGATCATTGGGTGATAGAAACGTTGTAAAAGGGACCTTATGGTAACCATCAGGCATAAATGACCGGTGCTTACCAAATTCATTTTATCACATTTGCGTGATTCATAGGTTGCTCAAGGTTAAATTAAGGTCAGATGAGTTCCACTAAACGTTTTAATTGAATACAATCAAACACTATGCTTTCAGTCGAAATGAGGGTGAGAAAATGAAGTACAATTTTCTCTCATCAGCGCTTCTAAATCGCAAAAAGATACCCCCTTACCATATGGTGAAAGGCACCAACCCCTAAATTTGCGATAAAAATCAAGTGTGAACAACAGCCACTCATGTTCTATTCATTACAGCTGTTCCAATGCTCTCATAAGATTATCTTGTCGAATAAATCTCATTTATGTGATGTGAGGTAATCTCTGGCATTTTGTGTAACAAGCCTAACACGAAATACTGGAAGTTATGCAAGATTACTCCTGCGTAAAGTAACTTGCCCAGGCCTATCACACACCTTTCATGCACTTAGCAAATTAAGAAATCCACCCCTGCACTTAATCACTCACCCCTCCATTTCTGCATGAACTTAGTTACTCATCGATTGATTCATCAATCCACTCACTAATCCATCCATTCTACCTCACTTTGACACATTGTGACAGAAAATCACACAACTATACAGACAAACCCGCCAATCAATGAAGAAACACTTTATTTTAAAAAGCTATAGCTTCTTTTGGTTGTTGACAATGAATTGATCATTGACCTTAAAGGATATGATCTGAAATTCAAAGAATAGAGTTGCTAATACTTCTGGGATGTTGGAAAACAGTTTGAAGAAGCACGTCGTCTGATGTTACTCTAAACTGAAGTAGATTTATTTTGGATAGGTGTGCAGCCTATCGGGAGGACACTTGAACGCATTACCTCCACGCCCTTTTTGTTCTGGTTAGAGCCATCACATATGGCCCACAACACTTTACAAAACACCTAAATGTATAAATAAGACTGCAGCCCCCTCCCCCACTAGCAGACTTAATTGAAAAATTACCTTTGGATACATACAGATTTGACCAAATACGTGTAAATACGAGGATTTAGTATATTTCTACTTTTGGAGAGAACCTTTATGCTTGTAATTCTGACAAGGAATAAGCATTTGAAATTTGAAAGCTTCACAATGCAAACATCATGGATTCAGCTTCCACATGTCATTATTAACCTGCATGTGCTGGGGAATTTGTGACAGCAGTGGGGTCTCTGCATTCTCATCAACTGTTCCCATAAAGTCCATGCTTGTTAGAATAGTAGCTTCAGTAATGTTTGCCCGTGCTGGGTAGGTCTGAATACATCCAGAGAACTTCAAAGGTGTTAGAGACCAAATGTTCCCCATGTGAAGATCAGAGGGTGCTAGTTTAATATAAAGTATATGATAATGCAGTTTTCTTCCATGGAACTATGACAACTACCTATTATTTAACACGCATTCCGATCATCCTGCAAGCACAGTGGGTAAACTAGGGTGGAACAGAGATGAGGACAGGGTACCATTTCAGTGCCAGGTGAGGCTGTACAGCGAATTAAGGGGGTGGCAATGCTCGGAGAAGCGTAGAATGAAACCAACCGACCAAGGAGTGCAGATAATAACAGGTGCAGAATGTGGCAATCAGTGATGGGTAGATGGCAAGAAAAGTGATGGGGAGGGTTAAAGGTTTCTACCTCGTGCCAACCTTTGCCCCAGCAGCTACATACTGACTGTATTGATTCAACCTCCTTTGAGTTGACATCATTGATTTGACTCTGAAACCACAGACCCAAGATACTGTCATGCATGTCATTTCTATGGCGGGCTTGACAGTGAGGCTGTTGCTTACCTTATGTGATAAACCTAAAAAAAGAGCCTTCAGGAGAAGCACAGAGATGGGCTTTGGCTCTGCCTACATGCTAGTGGACCAGAGTACATGTTTTGATTGGACAGAAGTTGTGTGCATCAACAGAAAAAGTGCTTTCCCACCATGCAGATGTAATTGCTTTGTTTGTTTATCCAGTTCTTGAGCCTGCAGCAGTATGGGTGCCTAGAAAATGATCACTAACACAGGAAGCATCAAGCTTACATTGATTGGGATGGATCTTGAGCTTTCCGGGGGCTCGCACATGGCACTGTAATGCTGTTAAAGTGACTTGGATAAGTAGATAATTGATGGTGTTTATTTTTCTCTGGCAGGAGAACCGATCCCCTTTCCTTTCCATCATTAACATTAGTCTTCAGAGGTCAGATCTGTGTTTGAGAGCAGTATGGTATGCCCTAGGTTATATGTGGATATCACTGTGCTAATCCTATGCTTAAAAACTCTGCTAGATAAACAGACATTTGAGGTGAAGTGTCGGTGTTGTTGTAGAGTGAGCCATATAAACAAATTGTTCTCCTAACTTGGGAACTACCTGGGATTGCCTGCTTCCTTTTTTGTATTTCATAATTTATGCAGCACTCTAAACCTGAAAGGGCATTGTTTTGACTGATTGGGATATATATATGCATAAACTCAAAAAAGTTGACAACATCATAATAAACAACGCTGACAAAGGAGGGAACATAGTTTTGTGGCCCAGACAAATGTATATGCAGGAAGCAGAACGCCATCTCACAGACACTGCCTGTTACAAAAAGTAACTCAACAAGTTATCAAAAATACTAAAGAACTGGTCCATGGACATTTGGCGCAATGGAAAAGGGAAGGTCTGCTTAGCAAGAACGAGTACAAATTCTTGAAAAATGAACATCCAATCACTCCGGTTCTTTACCTAATTCCTAAAGTCCACAAAAAGTAACTCCGGTGCCTGGGCGCCCGATAATTTCTGCAAAAAACAGCGTGCTTGAGGCAACATCTAAATATGTTGATTTTTATCTACAAGATTTTGTGGAAAGATTACCTTCATTTATAAAAGATACCGGACACTTTCTCACCAAACTTAGAACTGTAACGTGGAAAAAGATTATCTTTTGATTGTGATGGACATTTGTTCATTATATACAAGTATCCGACATAGTGATGGGTTAACAGCAATCAAGTATTATCTTGATTCCAGAGACATACAGTGTTACTAACACAATGCAATGATATTGCAAATGATTGAACTGTGTTTGCTTAACAATTTTTTCCTATTCAATAAGGAAGTGTATCACCAGTTGCGCGGGGTGGCCATGGGGGCATGCTTCTCTCCAAGCTACGCATGTTTACATGTTGGCTGGTGGGAGGAGCATGTCCTCAGGCACACTCACAAACAGCTGTTTGATGCGCACGTTATTGAATGGTGGCGTTTTATAGATCACATCTGTGTAATTTGGCATGGCACCTTGGAATCTGCCGAGAGTTTTGTTAATTCCATCAATAACAACAACTCCAATTTACAATTTACAGCACAAATCAGTGACCGCAGTGTGGAATTCTTAGATGTTGAAATTTATATCAGTAATGATACCATACAGACTAAACTACACAGGAAGGTCACGGCTGGGAATTCCACTCTACACGCCCATAGTGCCCACCCTAGACATCTCATTAGGAGTATTCCCTACGGTGAGTTTCTCAGAATAAAAAGAATCTGTAGCACTGAGAATGATCGTAAACTTTGCCAAGCAGAAGCAGTTCAAAGGTTTTTAAAAAGAGGATAAAACAGCAAGGATTTAGATACAGCTCTTTCCAAGGCCAACGCCAATGAGATGTTATCGGTTACAACTAGTCAAGCTGATTCTGCGACTAATAATGCTAATTCAGGCAACATCAATACGATAAGACTCATAACTACATTCAGTGATCAAGAATCTCAAGTCAGAAAGATCATACTCAATAATTGGCACATTGTCAAAACTGATTTGACTCTTTCGCACGTACTCCCCGACTCTCCCTCCATTACATTCAGAAGGGCGCCCTCAATGAGGGACACTTTAGTGAGAACTAGTCCCGAGGTCATGATGACACCCACTACCTGGCTATCCAACAGAACAGGTTTTTATAAATGCAGTGTTTGTCGAGCCTGTAAATTTGGTGTAAACAAAGAAGAATATACAGACGCATTTGATCCAATACCTGTTAAAATCAAAGGTATGCACACATGCTGCACCGATTTTGCGGTTTAAGTATTAGAGTGTACTTGTCATCTCAAATATGTGGGGAGCACGAAGTTGCAGGTATTTAACCGTATCCTGCAACGTTTGCGTGCCATTGTCAATACGGACCACAACTACCCTGTTGCCCGACATTTTAATCTGGTACACAACAATAACTTAAAAGATTTAATTTATTTTGTTATTGATGCTGTCCCGAAGTTACCCAGAGGGGAAACAGAGAAAGGAAGTTGCGCCAATTAGAGACACATTACATCCTGACACTTGACACCAAGATGCCAAATGGGTTGAATACGGGTGAAGACTTGCACAATTTTTTGTAAAGGGTTATGATTATGTCAGTATTCAGTACCCACCCGGGCATCTCTGCATGAACCTGTTTGGATTGGCCATGGATAATGAAATGAACTGTACAGTGAAACATGTATATATATTTTTTATCCAAGGGGCTTTTTTTATCCGACTAATGGGACCTTGTTATTAACCCCGTTTTACCTTGTTTAGCCAATATCTCAGGTTTTAACAGGTTTTATGGGAATTTTATGACTCGGTTTTAGTCGGTTTTATGGAAGCTATTCTTTGGGTATTATGTATATTTATATGTAAAGTTATATTTACATCATTTATGTTTCATCAATCACTCATTATGCTGCTATCTCTTGGTACTGTAACTGCGCATTTGCACATCTTTTCCTTGCTGGATTCAACCTTGCACTTTATATTAGCACCAACCTAAATGTTAATGTATTAACAACAGTGCAGTCAGGCATGGTCACCTATGCTACATGTTTCTTACAACATGTCTTCTCGTTCTAAGCGTCACCCTCACTGGGTTTAGGTATATCTTGCATTTTATGCTATTGATTTGTAGCCTATTTATTCACATTTTGAGAAATCTCCGGCTGCCCCAAACCTGTACCATTGAAGCTATGATGTTTGAATAGCTACAATTTTATGTGTCACGAACAGCACTTTATACTGCACTTGCACTTTCACTTCAGCACCCCAACTCCTTATGGCAGGCTTTGCAATTTTTAATAGGATCCTGCATTAACAGAGATGTCATGAATCTGAATTGTACTGTTACTACTTATTATCCTAATAATTTTCGGCCACTTGGCTTTACGTTTAGGAATTGAATTGCATTTACTTCAAATACTATTTATGTGTGGCCACTACATTAGGTATTTCTTTGTATCAATATGTACTTGTTCTAATGCCCATTTGGCGCCATATAGTATGCTTTCTATGTCTGTTACCACAGGAGGAGTGGCCAATTGTATAGCACGTTACTATTTAAGACACACTAATACCTTTGCACGTCATGTGATCAAGACCGGGGTAACCCGGTCGAAACGCGTCATGCAGTGGAGATCCTTTGTACAATAAAGCACTTATTCCACTGAAAGCTGTTAGTGGTCTGGACCTGATTTTCCGTCTGTAAGGAAAAGGAACTTGGCTCAGGATTTGCAAGCTCATTGAACCGGGACGAAGTACGGCTGTCTTCGCCCATTACGGACCCTCTCTTCCAAAAGCAGACTGCCTGGCTTCAGTCGACATTGCGGAAGCGATTCAGCAATTGACCCGGAAGGAGTTTTTTCCGGTCAGCCCCCCGTCAGCCACAGAGATCGTGAGCAGCCCACCGGTGGTTACCGCCGCAGTCCCGGAGTTTCCACGGAGTCGGAGGACGCCGAGAGAGCCAGTCGGGCACAAGTGCGGTAAGCCGTGTGCGCTCGTGATTGGGGCTATACTGACGGGTGAAGAGATCAAGCTTTTCATTTCAAAGCTTACTGGCGTTTTAAATCATTAATATATCACCAGTAAACAGTGCACAATACATATTGTAACAGAGCAATATGATTTCCACAGCGGACGTGCTACGTGACAGGGAGGCAGCCGCCAACGCTATGTTTTTAAATGTGCCGGATGTTAATGTGAATTCTACTGGCAAAGACGCCAATACTAAAACGGGCATGAATAACGACGTTAAAACTATATTAAAACAACTGGAGAAACTACTATGCAGTGAGCTCACTAAGTGGTGGGAAAAGAAATCGCTGGAGAAGTATGTGGAGGCAGGCAGGGTGCCTCGAGGTTTAAGAGTGCTCATTGCACCGTCCTTTGAAAACCAGAATCCAGCAATGCTTAAGGAATGGGCTTCAAACAACCTGGAAGCCACCATGAACATGGTGAGAATATTGGTGAAGTACGCAGCCATTGATAGAGAGGAGATACTTAAACAAATAGAGACATTGAATGAAAAGTTAGAGGCACACGAACAACAAGAGGCAATAAAGAAAGGCAGAGGGGAAATAGATGCCCGCCTAAAAAAACATGAAGAGACCATAAAAACAAGAAAAATATATAAGTTTGCCAGAGACAAACAAGATTATGAGACCGGACGAGTGTTTACATTTTCTCGTAAATTCGATACGGCCAAAAGACAAGCTATGATTCCTCAAGCATCTAGACAAGTCCCAACAAACAGCATAAATCAGGATGGCTCTGAGACTGATTTAAGTTCTGTGCCAAGCAGTTCAGACTCAGAAGACAATGGTCTAGTGAATCCACAATTACAATTACCAACCACTTTCACGCCTTCTGAAGAATTGGGTTTTTTAATCGAAGACCGCCGCCAGACATTGCGGCCACGACCACTCCAAAAGAAAACAGAAGTAGGAGAAACAGGTGCCTCAAACAAAGGCGAAAACTCAGGAGGCAGCAAGAGAGGCAGAAAAGGCAAAGCCTATCAAAGGAGATAAACAACTTTGCACCATCTACTACAGATGTTCCAGATAACACAGTTATCAATCTATCAGACATCACCCTGGATACTGCTGAAATACAATTACTATCGTTGGGTCTGTCATATTGTCCACGGAATAGTTTCAAATATGCTCAAACACGCATCGATGTTTTTAAGTTTATACGTAAACTGAAACTTATCAAGTATTTCAAATTGAACAAAGCTAGTGAATCTGCAACTACCATTGCTAGCGCCAATCAGCCCAGCATTCGTTTTCAAGTGTCAGATATCCCCATTTTAAGATCCATACACATGCTGGGCTCGGATACAGAAGATGACACAGGCAATACACAGACAGATCTACAGGATATGGGCATTTCTTGCAGTGGAACCGTGAGCAGTCCGTTCCGTCCACCGTCAACTTTTGTCCCTCTGATGCCCAAAGACTCCATTGACACCTTTAATGATGTGGTCACAAAGGAATTGAAGACATTAAATTTGAAAGTTTTGAGAAAAAAGAAGTACAAACGATATTCTGAGATACAATACTTTAACCTCATGCATAAACTCAAAAAAGTTGACAACATCATAATAAACAACGCTGACAAAGGAGGGAACATAGTTTTGTGGCCCAGACAAATGTATATGCAGGAAGCAGAACGCCATCTCACAGACACTGCCTGTTACAAAAAAGTAACTCAACAAGTTATCAAAAATACTAAAGAACTGGTCCATGGACATTTGGCGCAATGGAAAAGGGAAGGTCTGCTTAGCAAGAACGAGTACAAATTCTTGAAAAATGAACATCCAATCACTCCGGTTCTTTACCTAATTCCTAAAGTCCACAAAAAAGTAACTCCGGTGCCTGGGCGCCCGATAATTTCTGCACAAAACAGCGTGCTTGAGGCAACATCTAAATATGTTGATTTTTATCTACAAGATTTTGTGGAAAGATTACCTTCATTTATAAAAGATACCGGACACTTTCTCACCAAACTTAGAACTGTAACGTGGAAAAAAGATTATCTTTTGATTGTGATGGACATTTGTTCATTATATACAAGTATCCGACATAGTGATGGGTTAACAGCAATCAAGTATTATCTTGATTCCAAAGACATACAGTGTTACCAACACAATGCAATGATATTGCAAATGATTGAACTGTGTTTGCTTAACAATTTTTTCCTATTCAATAAGGAAGTGTATCACCAGTTGCGCGGGGTGGCCATGGGGGCATGCTTCTCTCCAAGCTACGCATGTTTACATGTTGGCTGGTGGGAGGAGCATGTCCTCAGGCGCACTCACAAACAGCTGTTTGATGCGCACGTTATTGAATGGCGGCGTTTTATAGATGACATCTGTGTAATTTGGCATGGCACCTTGGAATCTGCCGAGAGTTTTGTTAATTCCATAAATAACAACAACTCCAATTTACAATTTACAGCACAAATCAGTGACCGCAGTGTGGAATTCTTAGATGTTGAAATTTATATCAGTAATGATACCATACAGACTAAACTACACAGGAAGGTCACGGCTGGGAATTCCACTCTACACGCCCATAGTGCCCACACTAGACATCTCATTAGGAGTATTCCCTATGGTGAGTTTCTCAGAATAAAAAGAATCTGTAGCACTGAGAATGATCATAAACTTTGCCAAGTAGAAGCAGTTCAAAGGTTTTTAAAAAGAGGATATAACAGCAAGGATTTAGATACAGCTCTTTCCAAGGCCAACGCCAATGAGATGTTATCGGTTACAACTAGTCAAGCTGACTCTGCGACTAATAATGCTAATTCAGGCGACATCAATACGATAAGACTCATAACTACATTCAGTGATCAAGAATCTCAAGTCAGAAAGATCATACTCAATAATTGGCACATTGTCAAAACTGATTTGAATCTTTCGCACATACTCCCCGACTCTCCCTCCATTACATTCAGAAGGGCGCCCTCAATGAGGGACACTTTAGTGAGAACTAGTCCCGAGGTCATGATGACACCCACTACCTGGCTATCCAACAGAACAGGTTTTTATAAATGCAGTGTTTGTCGAGCCTGTAAATTTGGTGTAAACAAAGAAGAATATACAGACGCATTTGATCCAATACCTGTTAAAATCAAAGGTATGCACACATGCCGCACCGATTTTGCGGTTTACGTATTAGAGTGTACTTGTCATCTCAAATATGTGGGGAGCACGAAGTTGCAGGTATTTAACCATATCCTGCAACATTTGCGTGCCATTGTCAATACGGACCACAACTACCCTGTTGCCCGACATTTTAATCTGGTACACAACAATAACTTAAAAGATTTAACTTATTTTGTTATTGATGCTGTCCCGAAGTTACCCAGAGGGGGAAACAGAGAAAGGAAGTTGCGCCAATTAGAGCACATTACATCCTGACACTTGACACCAAGATGCCAAATGGGTTGAATACGGGGAAGACTTGCACAATTTTTGTAAAGGGTTATGATTATGTCAGTATTCAGTACCCACCCGGGCATCTCTGCATGAACCTGTTTGGATTGGCCATGGATAATGAAATGAACTGTACAGTGAAACATGTATATATATTTTTTATCCAAGGGGCTTTTTTTATCCGACTAATGGGACCTTGTTATTAACCCCCGTTTTACCTTGTTTAGCCAATATCTCAGGTTTTAACTGGTTTTATGGGAATTTTATGACTCGGTTTTAGTCGGCTTTATGGAAGCTATTCTTTGGGTATTATGTATATTTATATGTATAGTTATATTTATATTTACATCATTTATGTTTCATCAATCACTCATTATGCTGCTATCGCTTGGTACTGTAACTGCGCATTTGCACATCTTTTCCTTGCTGGATTCAACCTTGCACTTTATATTAGCACCAACCTAAATGTTAATGTATTAACAACAGTGCAGTCAGGCATGGTCACCTATGCTACATGTTTCTTACAACATGTCTTCTCGTTCTAAGCGTCACCCTCACTGGGTTTAGGTATATCTTGCATTTTATGCTATTGATTTGTAGCCTATATATTCACATTTTGAGAAATCACCGGCTGCCCCAAACCTGTACCATTGATGCTATGATGTTTGAATAGCTACAATTTTATGTCTCACGAACAGCACTTAATACTGCACTTGCACTTTCACTTCAGCACCCTAACTCCTTATGGCAGGCTTTGCAATTTTTAATAGGATCCTGCATTAACAGGGATGTCATGAATCTGAATTGTACTGTTACTGCTTATTATCCTAATAATTTTCGGCCACTTGGCTTTACGTTTAGGAATTGAATTGCATTTACTTCAAATACTATTTATGTGTGGCCACTACATTAGGTATTTCTTTGTATCAATATGTACTTGTTCTAATGCCCATTTGGCGCCATATAGTATGCTTTCTATGTCTGTTACCACAGGAGGAGTGGCCAATTGTATAGCACGTTACTATTTAAGACACACTAATACCTTTGCACGTCATGTGATCAAGACCGGGGTCACCCGGTCGAAACGTGTCATGCAATGGAGATCCTTTGTACAATAAAGCACTTATTCCACTGAAAGCTGTTAGTGGTCCGTACCTGATTTTCCGTCCGTAAGGAAAAGGAACTTGGCTCAGGATTTGCAAGCTCATATATATATACATATATATATACATATATAACGTCTTTCCGCATATTCCTAGATCACTCCAAACACGGACCACAAATCTTTGTGCAGGAATTTCTTTATTGCTTTGTCGCTATGTATATATATATATATATATATATATATATATATATATATATATATATATATAATCCAACAAGCCTCCAATTCAAAAGAAAAGGAACACGCCGGACCAGATTTCGAGGGAATCACTTGTACTTTATTCCACCAAGAAACAGCCTTTTGTCCTTACGCGTTTCAGCCACATTGCTGGCCTTGATCACAGGTGAGCTTCATAAACTGATTTGCGGCGTAACTGCATATTTTATACGCCTTCGTCAGACTCTCACGTATCCACGTGATACTAACATCCTACAAATCCCAACATGCATTTAGAATGTACAGTCTCATATTCTTTAAAGTTCACGCAGCCCCCCTCCCCTAAAAAAATATTTAAAAAAAAATATTTAAAGGCCGGCCCCGGGGATGGGGTCCCCGGGCCTTAAATGGCCTGAGGAGGGGGCCACGCAGCCCCCTCCAAATTTTTAATTTAAAAAAAGAGGGCTTGCCCCGGGGATGGGGTCCCGGGGCCAATACAGGCCCAGGGAAGGGGGCCACGCGGCTCCCTTCCCGTTTTTTAAATTTTATTTAAAAAAAAAAACTCCTCAGGCCCCGGGGATGGGGTCCCCGGGCAAAAGTGGCTGAGGGAAGGGGGCACACGCAGCCCCTCCCAATCAAAAAAAAGACCGGCATCGTGCCGGAGGCCCCGCCCTCCCTGCAGCAGTCTGCAAACGCGCCCCCTGGGGGCAAACTAGCCCACCAGGAACCTCCAGTATGCGCCAGGGGGCTGCGTTGCACAGAGGTGTACAGAGGCCATGCCCCTTTTTACACCTCTCTGCAGCGCATCTCTGTGGCGCTTTTTGGAAGTACATGGTGGGCTAGTTGGACTCCAGGGACCCTCAGGATCAAGGGGACTTAATCCCCCAACTTAAAACGCGCCACGGGGCGCGTTTGCACAGTGGTGAAGGGAGGGGGCGGGGCTTCAGGTGACATGTGTGCAAACAGGCCCCGTGGCGTGTTTTAAGATGGGGAATTAAATCCCCTTCAATCCTGAAGGGTCCCTGGGGGCCAACTAGCCCAACAGGTACGTCCAGAAAGCGCCACAGAGCTACGTTGCAGAGAGGTGTAAAAAGGGGTGTGGCCTCTGTACACGTCTCTGCAACGCAGCCCCTGGCGCATACTGGAGGTTCCTGGTGGGCTAGTTGGCCCCCAGGGACCCTCATGATTCAAGGGGACTTAGTCCCCAACTTAAAACGCGCCATGGGGCGCGTTTGCACAGATGTCACCTCAGGCCCCGCCCTCCCTTCACCATTGTGCAAATATTCCTCTAAAATCAGCCGAACTACGAATTCCGATTTACTCACCTGTTATCAGGAGAGACCTCAGTGCTGCATCTTTCAGCCCAGTACTGGTCCTGAAAAGTAATTCTAACCGTACTTACCAGTAACTTGAATTTCCTTCCATAGGCTAACATTGACTGGTTTCACTTGGAAATTCTTTTTAAGTGTGCAGTTTTGGAACTTTATAATATTCCTCTAAAATCAGTCGAAATACGGATTCCGATTTACTCACCTGTTATCAGGAGAGACCTCAGTGCTGCATCTTTCAGCCCAGTACTGATCCTGAAAAGTAATTTTAACCGTACTTACCAGTAACTTGAATTTCCTTCCATAGGATATCATTGTCTGCTTTTTGCTGAAAAAGTTTCTAAGTGTCGATTTTTGAAACATACAAATATTCCTCTAAAATCAGCTGAACTACGAATTCCGATTTACTCACCTGCTTTCAGGAGAGAACCCATCGCTGCATCTTTTAGCCCAGTACTGATCCTGAAAAGTAATTTTATCCGTACTTACCAGGAACTTGAATTTCCTTCCATAGGCTAACATTGACTGGTTTCACTTGGAAATTCTTCTAAGTGTGGAGTTTTGAAACTTTATAATATTCCTCTAAAATCAGCCGAACTACGAATTACAATTTACTCACCTGTTATCAGGAGAGACCTCAGTGCTGCATCTTTCAGCCCAGTACTGATCCTGAAAAGTAATTCTAACCGTACTTACCAGTAACTTGAATTTCCTTCCATAGGCTAACATTGACTGGTTTCACTTGGAAATTCTTGTGTGTGGAGTTTTGGAACTTTATAATATTCCTCTAAAATCAACCGAACTACGAATTCCGATTTACTTACCTGTTATCAGGAGAGAACCCAGTGCTGCATCTTTTAGCCCAGCACTGACCCTGAAAAGTAATTCTAACCGTACTTACCAGTAACTTATATTTCCTTCCATAGGAATCCATTGTCTGGTTTTCAGCAGAAAAGTTTCAAAGTGTCGATTTTCACAAACTACAAATATTCCTTAAAAATCGCCTGTATGACTTAAACGCATTCTTTCAACTGTTTACAGGAGATGCACCAGTGCTGGATCCAGGATCCAACACTGAGTAAGAAAAAGTAACGATAACACTACTTACCTGCTAAGTGAATTTCCTCCCATAGGATAACATTGGTGATTGTATGTGAAAAAGTTTCTAAGTGTCAACTTTTAAAATACAATAATATTCCTTAAAAATCACTACTGTAACCAAAACGCTTTTACTCAACTGTTTACAGGAGATGTCCCAGGACTGAATCTAGGATCCAGTCCTGTGGTTAGAAAAGTAATCCATAAAGTAACTAATTGCATTTAACTAGAAATTCACATTGAGCTCAATGTTGCATTGTGTTTGAAATTGTGTTGCCCATTGCAACAACTGTAACTACTGTACTTAAAACTCTATTGCCTATTTGCAAACTATTTAAACTAAAGTAATTCATTCTGAGAAAGTATATTTTGTAATGTAATGTATAATGTAATTACAATATAATTTAATAAATAAAATATCTAAAAATAAATAGTTTTAATAAATGTAGTAAATCAGTGTCAAAAAATAAATATAACAATTAATACATTTAAAAATTGTCATTTACAAAACCTTTGAAATTCATTGAAAAACCATAGGTTTTAGGGGCGTTATAGTTAGAAATTAGCATTTAAAAACCTTTGAAATTCACTGAAAAAACCACAGGTTTCAGGTACGTTATAGTTAGAAATTAGCATTTAAAAACCCTTTGAAATTCACTGAAAAAACCATAGGTTTCAGACACGTTATAGTTAGAAATTAGCATTTAATAAACCTTTGAAATTCACTGAAAAACCATAGGTTTTAGGGACAGTTATAGTTAGTTGGACATTTCACTCGTACAAAACCCGTGAAATTCCCCCGTTATAGTTAGTTCAGTTAACTATAACTCGCGCCCCATAATGCACTGCTGATGACGTCACATATTACATCACTCATGACATGGTCAGTGACATCACTGATGACATCACTGATGACATCTCAAATGACATCACTGATGACATCACTGATGACATCATCCACGTGATAATCTGATGCACCTCCTCACACCCTAATATAACCTTTGATACACCCACTCTAAATTACAGACTGCCATTCGCAAAACCATAGACACTCCAACACCAATAACTACATACCCACTCACTGATTCTTAGGTCTACACACACACATCCACTCACTCACCCGTACAGTCACTCATACTTATGGTCACTCAGTACAGGACTAACATATGCACTCTTACTCCTATATAGACACTCAAACACCGCCACTCATCCATAGAGGTACTCACACACCTAGTCAGTCATGCAAATAATTAAACACACTGCCATTTACTCACCTATACAGTTATACACACACCAGCTCACTTAATCATACAAATACTAGCACATTGTTACGCTCTTATACAATCACTGATACAAGCACACACTCATCCATACAGCCACTAACACAATCACTCACTCTCGCTTATAGCTATTTATATACTCCAACACACATATATACTGCCTTTCACATATGTAGTTACTCACACATGTACCACTGGGACATACATTCACTCACTAACACACTCTTACACACACTTACCCACCCATACAGTCTATCACAGATGCACTCTTGAAACCATCCACCCAGTGAATCACCCACTCACACATCTATGCACAGAGTCGCACACACCCCTCCCACACAAACACTCAGGCACCCATACAGATACTCAGACAACCATTCAATAACTCATATAGACACGGATGTAGCTATTCACAAACACATGCAGCCACTTACACAGCAACAGACAGACGGATACAGACATTCACCCAGTTTAGTCACTAACCCATGCGTTCGGTAAGATACGTTAAATCACTCACTTATAGAGTCAGTCACGCACCTACTAAATCATCCATACAGACACTTATACACCCACTCATTCTTCAATACGTCTTTTCCTATATATATAAAAAATATTTAAACTTTACAGAAACACAGTCACTGGATGATGTCATCAGTGATGTCATCAGTGATGTCATTTGAGATGTCATCAGTGATGTCATCAGTGATGTCACTGACCATGTCATGAGTGATGTAATATGTGACGTCATCAGCAGTGCATTGCGGGGGCGCGAGTTATAGTTAGCTGAACTAACTATAACGGGGGAATTTCACGGGTTTTGTACGAGTGAAATGTCCAACTAACTATAACTGTCCCTAAAACCTATGGTTTTTTCAGTGAATTTCAAAGGTTTTTTAAATGCTAATTTCTAACTATAACGTGTCTGAAACCTATGGTTTTTTCAGTGAATATATATATATATATATCTCCTTCCACAGAGCCATATAAATATATGGTATCTATCAACTAAAGACCATCGTGCACTGTGGTAGCTGCATGATGCACTTTAGTATACCATATGAATTAATAAAGAATCTTCAAGTCATCTGGGCTGTGCCGCATGCTGCTTGAACCAGGAGACATCTTGACGTGAATCGGTTCCGATTTGCGAGCTGTTGCAGATATATATATATATCCCGCAAGTCTTCCTTTGGGTCAGCCCTCTTCTGCCGCTGGTCCATCTAAATATCTAAATGTCATTCACACTCTGCTTCCATCCATGATAGCTTACTGCAAGGAGTAACGGTTCAGTCTATATCAGTCATTGCCTCTCATGCCCTGTAAATGAAGGTAGATTCTGATCACGTGTTCACATCCACCTGAAAATGAATGTGCTCCAGTGTCTTGGCTGGTTGAACAGTCCTTTAGTTTTCAATTTTCTCCTTTTATAGTTCTCCTTTCATTTCTTTGCTTCTGCTCTTTTTATTTACATTTTTCTAAAGAAGATACTACAGCTCTCTAGGCATTGTACAACAGGTCTGTTCCTTGCTGCTCATTTCATCTGAAGTGCGCCGCTTCACAGGTGGTCACTTCTTCTGCACCAGGAGACCATTATGGAATGCTGTTGTCCATAGTGTATCACTGTATTTATAATGTTGAAAGGGCCAACACATCGGTCTTAAATGCTGCGGCCATGGTGAAACTTTAAAACAACGGGAGATTATGTATAACACTCCTGCGGCTATGATTAGATTAATTATTGTAAGCATAGGCCCGCCGTGTTTAGACAACAGTATGGTTTTTTTTCTAGTTGTATTCTTTTAATTCATCTTGCATATGTTTTGAGTGTGTATATTTTATTGTGATTGTGTCAGAGGGTGAATGCAAGAATGAGTCACTGGATGGATAAAAGGATGCATGAGTGCAAAGATGAGTGATAGAGTGCATGTATGATGGACGTATTGTGTTGCTAAACCCATCAATGACACACAAGGCACTTTTATTGAGCCACCAGGGGCCCTATTATACATAGGGTGCACTTTCCCGGTTTGCGCCACGGTGCATCTTGAAACTCGTGTGCTGGGCGCAAACAAGGACAGTGCACCCTATTACATTGAATTCGCTGCCCCCAGGGCAGCCGCTAAGTCGTGCTGCTCTGGGGGCTGCGCATTCAAGTGAAAAACGGAGCGACTTTGAAGCAGCCGCTCCATGTTTCACTGTGCAGGCGGTAACCCACCTGCACTTTTAAGAGGGGAGAGAGATGCCCTTGCACGCGGGTGCAGTGAGTGACTGCATCTGCCTGCAAGGGGATATCAATGGGGGTCTGTAGGACCCTGTTTCCCCCTCTAAAGGGCTGCTATCAGGGGGCTCACTGACAGTGCGCCCCCTGACATCTTCTTTGCCTCTGTACCCACGTCTATAATACGACGTTTGCAAAGAGGCAAAGAGATTCCCTCATTTGCATGGGGCCATGCCCCCATGCAAATGAGGGAACACCCTCTGGCGATAGCGCTACGTGTGCACCAGTGCTATGTGTATTACAGAAAGGGCTGCACAAGGATCTGTGGCCCTTTCTGTAATACCAAAGTTCAGGACTAGTTAATGTTCTGGACCAATGCGGCACAGGAATATTGAATTCACTCCTAATCTCCTGTTGTACAGAGCAATTAGGCCACCGATAATGCATGAGTTTTGAACTCCAGTACTCTTACAATTTGCGTGGACACAGTTTGTGCGTTTTGAGGTATAAATAGCAAGCAGTGGCGGCTCCTCCACTAAGGCGGAGGAACGTCGCCCCACTGCTCAAAAGGAAAAATGAAATGATAATAACGTATCGTTATTATCATTTCATTTTTCCTACTGAAGTCAGTGGCTCTCGGAGCAGGGCGGGGCTTGCCAGAGCAGGGAGAGGAGTGGTTTGCACTCCTTAAGTGTGCATGACTGCAAGCAGTCGTAAGCAAATCAGACAGCTCTGCTGTCTGGTAGGCTTCGACCTAAAAAGAATCACCATTAGAGTTAACAAATAGTAAATTTAATGTTGTGACCATTTTAGGTAGTGCTGCCGTATAGATAAATACAATAAAACCTTTAATGAACATTAACCAAAACCTTTTTTGTGTGCAAAACCTTAAGTGTGTATGACTGCAAGCAGTCATAAGAAAATCAGACAGCTCTGCTGTCTGGTAGGCTTCGACCTAAAAAGAAACACCATTAGAGTCAACAAATAGTAAATTTAATGTTGTGACCATTTTAGGTAGTGCTGCCGTATAGATAAATACAATAAAACCTTTAATGAACATTAACCAAAACCTTTTTTTTTTTGCTTTTAAACGTACATTTGATGCGACCCATGAAATCAGGTGAAGCTGAAAATAAATCATAGATTGAGAGTGCATTGTGGAACAGAAAACGAAAACTCAGAATCAGCTTTTAAACTGTACCTTTAAAGACATTCCCAAAGTAATCTGCTGAAGCGCTGGGAATGTAAAGATAATCTGTGTCTCTCACTTAGTTCCTCAGTCATACATTGTGGAAGAGATTATATGAATCAGAGTTTACTGGGTGAAGGCAGAGTGTGAGAAAAATTGAGATACGGAATGTGTGCTACTTATAGCTCAGTATACAAGATAGTACTATTTAATTTACAAACATAAACAGAGAAGATTTCTTTTTATTATTTTACTACATTTTTAAAATATTTACATGTATGACCAAATTTCTCAGTTTTCTCCTTGAGATGTCTACTATAACACAAAGAATATTTACAATTGTTAACAAGCATTTGCAATGCAATCGGTCTCGCATTTACGCAAGTTTGAGCTATTGACATTGCAAATAACAATGCCTTTTATTTTTGTTTTCATTTTTAAAACATAAATAAAATGCATTGTTATTTACAATGCCAATAGCTTAAACTTGCGTAAATGCATTGCATTGCAAATGCTTGTTTAACATGGAGATTGGTGTTTACAAACTCCTCTCACTTTGCAGTCACAGACAGAAAGTAAAGTGAACTAAGTGACAATCTTGCTGGGGTACAAGAAGGGTGAAAGTAAGGGCTGTAGGATAAAGGTTTTAGTAATGCACAATAAAATGTAAATAATTGTAAATGAACTGCACACATTCAGCAGTTTGGAAAACAAACGTGAAGCGTGTTTTTTGTAATTCTGAAGTGTGATGGAAACAAAGATTTTGATAGGATTGAAACAATTCAAGACAATTTACTTGGTGATGCGCAAATAATAAATATTTACTGAAACCCGATTTCCAGACATCATCAATGCACAATATAGTTTTATCAGTAAAAATGTGTCCGTGCGAATTTAGTGCCCATTTCAATGGACAATGTGGTGTTTGTAAATGACAGTGCGCTACCACCCAGTGCTTTAGTTACATTAAAAAAATGTCCGCCTCTTGTCCACTAAAGCCAGGTGGGTCGCCGAGGTTTGTTGTTATAAAAAGTGGGTTTGGTTCTAAAAGGTGTGGGAAGCTCTGATGTGGAGTTTACTATACCCCAACTTTCTACACCTGCATTTTAGGGCAGAGAACACTAGAAACAGATGGTATTAGTAGGGAGTGGGAGGAAAGGAGAGAGGATTGCAGGGAAGGCTGGTGGGATTTGAGTGAGAACGTGTGAAGACTGCAGTGATTAGTTCTTTTCATTCCAAATATTTGATGACATTTTTAGAGAATTCAGAAAACATTGAATATATGAGCACATTACACATATCTGAGGCCGAGCATGGTACAAGGATGACAGACAATGACTGGTATCGATGATAGACGTCTAGACGGGAGACTGACCAAAAGTTGCCATATGGCATATATTGGGAAACATAACATAGAGACGTCACACCGCCATAATAATCTAGGTACGTATTATAACAGTGTGTGTAATAGCGAGAAATTGTGCATAAGCCTAATGGCTAAAATAGTCGGATCATGAAATGGGTTAAATCCAAGAAGAAAAGTCTTGTCAAATGGAAGCAGCAAAGGAGGTCCGTTGGGCCACGGGGACTGCAGCGAATGAATGAGAAATTTGGAGAGCTTATGCAGCATCCGCGACGTGGTGTCCCGAGGCTAAGAAGCTGTAGAGGGCAGGGGTGACCCTCCCGGCCTGGTCCTCATGCGCCGCTAGGCCTAGCAGCGCATAATGCACACACGGACACCACACAGTATTACGTTGTGTGGGCGAAGACTTCTTGCGGTCTTCAGACCCTTTATTTATCTCCTCTGGGTGAGCCTCCCTGAGGTGTGCTACAAGTTGCAACTTTGTTGAGCAGAGGCCGGGTGGCTCTCTGCAGAAGCCAACTTGAACTGAATTCCAGAAATCCAGATCAGAAGCCGAGAGGCTGTGAGAAGTGCAGTCAACTGCTACGAGGACTGTGTGGTGAAAGCAGCGAGGATTGTGGAGATGGTCTGTCAGCATCGCGGTGAGCACTTCGGTGAACGTTGTGCACTTTTCGGCGAAGGACTGGGAGCTCTGTGAAGAGAGACTCGGGGGTTCGATGGGACCGGTAAGTGCTGCAAATAAAGCGGTGAGAGGTTGTGAAGACCACAGAGGCACCGTGAGAACAATACAGAGGCCGGTGAGGATTGGGAACAAGGATGTTTCTGACTGACGGGCAGAATTATTTGCAGCTTTTGTTAAGTTGAAAGGTTATGAGCGTCTCGTGGCTGGAGGAAGAAGCTGGCTAAGGGGTCAAAGTTTCTAGGACCGATCACATGATGAGCCACGACCAAAGAGACGCGTAGGGGAGTCTAAGGGAAGTTGTCTGTCCGTGGGAGAAAACAGGGCCCCGCCAGAGACCCCTGACCTTCACACAGATGGGTGCGGGACGCAAACAATAGTTGCGGGTCTCAGACTCATTCAGGGGAGAGGGTGAGGACCTGACAATAGGCCCCTGACAGGCCGCAGACAAGCAGCGACCCACTGGAGGTGCCGCGGTCCCAGCGCTGGGATCGGGAGATGGGGGTCGGGGGTTTAGACGGAGAGGGTGCCTTGCTTCCGGTCTTAGGTCACTGCGCAACTTCCTGATCCTAGCACCGAACCAGTCACAGCCAAAGACGGGGAGAGAATGTGTGCACCGAGGAACCTGTGCAAATCTGTCATCTGAATGTACTCCACAGAAACCTACCACAAGATCGGGTGCAAATATCCCCACGCGAGGAGCCAGGCCCGCCCTGCCTGTTGGAATCCGAAGCCAGTCCTTGGGCCCCAGGTCTGGGCCATGTTTGCCTGCGTCTCCACGTGCTGCGGCCTGTAACATGCTAATCGATGCCCAATCAAAGAGCCCTTGGGACAGCGAGTCTACAGCGTGTCTTGCTCACGCTGCCTGCACGCGCCAGTAGGCTCTCTGATTGGTTGACAAGGTCCACCAATCACAATGCTGATTTGCTAGTCGCCAACCAATCAGAGAGCCGTCTGGCGCGTGCAGGCAGCGAGAGCAAGACACGCCGTAGACTCGCTGTCCCAAGGGCGTGTCGAAAAAAGCCACAGGGCGGTAACAAAAACCGCTGCACACCAATGACAAGGCAGAGTTTTTGACGCTGCCCAATTGAAAGCATGGGCGGGAGCAAAAGTCCTTCTCCTAAAATCCCTCTACCCCAATAAATCTCGCTACGCGAGCAACGCATGCACGCTGCAACGCTAGGCGAGACCTAAAAAGGAGTAAACATGATTCTAAGATGTCAATTAAATTACATTTCTAAAAATAACCTGATAAAATTCGTTTACCTTCATTACTTTCCAATTACTGAGTAATGAATACATTTTCACTAATCATAATCATGCCTTGGGCCATAAACAGTGTGAGTCAAGCTCCCGGAGAGAGAGTGTCCTCCATAAAGAAAATTCAAAAATAAGCTTTGCCGTGGGCTACCCTGAGAATGAAGTGATTAGGCCAAAAAGTACATCTCCCCACTCGGCAGCCGGCATTACTAAAACACATATACTGTAAGTTTATGGTTTCTACGATATAACCCTAAAATTGAGTGGATGATGAGGAAAGCACCATTTTGGGTGGTGAATGTGTGCATCCCAATGCTGTATCATAGTAGATTGCACCAAACACCTTGCTGAGGTTGGCCAGAGAGGACGCCTGTCATGACACTTAAGAGGTCTGTTAGCATTAATGCAAGTGCATAGGCCTGAAGAAGAGGCTGCACCCTGAACAATGCAGGCATCCTACAGGGCAAACAGAAACAGAAGCTAGTCAGACATGAGGGCCCTGTGATGCTGCTCTCACAGCCCTGTGCCAGCCATGATAGGCTGCACCGAAGGAGTAAGGTAAATGAATGAGGACCCAAGCGACCCAAATCTGTGTGAGACCAGCAACCATGGGGTGATTTCCACAGGACAGAAAATGGTTTACTTGGACTTCAGGCAGCAGTCAGAGGTGGCTCCTAGAAATGTGAATAGGGTCCTGAAGGGGAAATCATCACAGATGCCAGATAAGTAGGCACCTCCTGGGAAATGCGGCAGAGCCCTAGGCCAGGAACATAAGCTAGTAAACGCGAGTTCTAATGGGTGAGAACAAAATAACTTTCAAGTTGAAAAATGCAAGGCCACCATTGAATTAGTGGGGAGCCCCACAAGGTTGCAATGAAAGGCCAGGAATAAGATAATACAGAAACATCAAGGAGAAGGTAATATGTGGCAAAGCAAGTAAAATGAAAGGGAGCACAGGAAAGCCTGAAACAAGAGAAATAGCAGGAAGCAGATAGGGGACCCTTTCATAGCACACTGCAATCGATGAGCCTAGAAAGGAAGATTCCCTGATCCCATTCCCCTTATGTTAGATAACGGAAAAGACAAAAAAGAGCAAAATCCCCTGGGATACAAAGGAGACCTGGAGATCCTGGTGAACAGCACACAAAAATGTAATCAGAAGACATAATCAAAGAAACCCTGCCCATCCATTACAGCAGCCTTTAAGTGGACACACACGGGCCCTAGGGTAGGCTGTGAAAAAGTCCCCCCACATTGTTCACTCTTTAAATTGCTGGGCCCAGTGGTTGTTGAATGGGGAAAACTGGCCACTCTCAGAAAGTGGATTATTAATTTGGGAGGGGTTTGCCACTACCAGCTTATTAAACAGAATCTGGTTACCCTAAAGCATAGTTTTTAGATATGCTCCGCTCAACCCCTGGTAGCTATGGCGCCAGCTGTATGTTGAGTTCAAACAGCACCAACAATTTTAAAGTCAGGCATATAAAACAATAACATTGCCAAGTCAATTTAGAAAAAAATAAATTAGAGAAACATTTAATAAGGATAAAGAACACCACAAAGACTAAAATTGAATAAGGGGAACCATAGCTATTTTTTTAAAATTTTACATCAAAAATGCATCCTGAAAAAGCAAAGCACTAATGAACCCTAATGAAAAATATCTCTTCCTCGTTGACTGGGACTTAGGGGTCATTTCAGGCTAACTGTGAAAGAGCTGAAGTTCTTTTTACCTGGGGATTTAGTCACTTTTCTGGACCTGAAAGTCTTCCAGCGAGGCAAGGTCCAAGGCTAAAGTCAATGAGGGTTCCTTGAATTTAGATATGGCGTTGTCAAGCTCCTGCTGAAGCTGTCGTTTTTAAGCCTTAAGCTTTGAGCAGGACAAATCTTAGTTTCTTTAGCACTGAGATTGTTTGGCACCAAGGATAAATTTGCCATCCCACCCCAGTCCAAGGTTTTACCTAACGATTTAAACACTTTTTTTGTTATCAAAATCCTCCAGTGAGGCAAGGCTCCTTGAGGCCATAGACCCTTTACCAAGAGGACCAGCTTAACCTGTTTTCACCAGTACAAAAAAACAGAGCAGGACAAACCTGGTTTCTGGTTTTCTTGCCATTTAGGTGGCATCCTCACTGAGGAAGTTTCAGCACCTTGTTCCAGTTCTCCAGAGGTGGAAACAATGAGTAAGGGCTAATTTAGAGTTTGGTGAACTGCACACTCTGTCGTTAACTTGATGGAATACCCTGCCATCAAACTGTCTGTCTGCCTGCCTAACTTAGAGATGGGAGGAACTTAACTATTCTGTCAACAGAGCCTCTGTTGGCTCCTGTGATAGAATGTTTCCTCCAATGGCCTGATGGAGCAGGAGCTAAAGGAGGAAGGACAGTACAACAACCACCAACCCTGTTAAGGTGGACGGAATAATGTCTTTTTTTCTGTCATTCACCAACAGGTTAAACCCTGGCAGTCAGGGTCAGGAAAAAATAATAATAACCCCACACCCTGGGAGAATTTTCCCAGGGTGTGGGGGTCATTCGTTTTTTAATGTTCAGAAACAAACTCTTGCTTTGGGAGTTTGTTTCGGAAAAACAAAACTTTGTAAAAGTTTGGCGGGCATACCATCAAACTGACAGCAGCCATCCTCCAAACTTTTAGTACATTGAAAGGAACTGCTGATACAAGCAGAGCTGACTTCTAGTCACCAGAACTCTCCACTGCTCCCACGAAGTCCCATTCAACTGGGCCTTTTTGGAGTCAGAAGCCCTTCTACTCTTTTGTGCCTGAAGCAGGCAAACAGGAGGCCAACGATTTGATCCTTGGAGAGCAAGTACAGTCCTGCAGTGCCAGCAGGAGTCAGAAATCCCTGAGTCCTTTTCTTCTAGCAGTCTCTTCTTTCTTCAGATGTTATCTTCTGTGAAGTCCTAAGTCCAAGATGTTTAACCCTGGTCTTCAATCTGGAGGGGCTTTGGCTCTCCCCTATCCAATACCCTATTGAGATAAGGTGCCCTCCCCTCTGTCAGAATCAAAAAATAATTTCCCCTCCTGCTGGATTTGGAGCCAAACAGTCTAGGGTTGCCCTGGGAATATATGTGAGTTGTCCTTGCCAGCCCTGCCAAGAAGTACTACGGCCTCGTTTTATTCGGCCAACGGTTCCTGTTCTCCCAGATGAGTTTTGCTAGCATTTTCCCAAATTTCCAAAGCAACAATTTCAAAATAAGGATTTTATTTTCTCTTAGGCCTGTGCATGAAAATTCCAGACTTACTTTCACAGTGAAAACAGGTTTAAGATAATGTCACTGAGGCATACTATTCTCAATATGCAGTATGTCACATTTGCATGTATTAAGCACCCAGCCCTTTGGTTTAACAAGGTATACTTTAGACTTTACTTATTTAATATGTAAAAATAATTGTTCCTACTTTAGCAAATGCACTTTTACTGGCATTTGTCACTGCAATGCTTTTAACTGAAGTCCAAACAGAGCTAGTGCTCCTGGCAGCAATATATTTTTGTCACATATGTGGACACACTGCAGCCCGCATATGACATTTACCTTCTATGTCACTGATGCATTTTCAGGGCCATCTACCATGGATTTATAAGGAAAGCTAAAAAGGTCAATTGGGTAAAACTAATTGTAACTGTACCATTTTCACACACTGGCACTGAATATCAGTGTCACCGTGCATAGAGGTCTAATACCAGCAGAAATAGGTCCCAGGAGAAGGCAAAAAAAATGGGGTGGCTCTGTAAAAAGGGCTGGCGTTCTATGCACCATAACATACAACATGTGGAGTAGAGGGATTATTTAGAACAGCACATGCAAGAAACAAATCGGTTTTAGGGAAAAGCAGTTAAAGCATAGCAAAGGGTCAGACTAATGCTGCATTTAGTGAAGCATGAATGATGACAGAAGACAGGGTACTGTCACATGAAAGCTGCAGACAGGATTAAGCAGTTAAAAACAGGAAACACATTAAGGTTAGGAACTGAACAGGTTGGAAAAATATGAATAAGACAAAATTAATTCTACACTGGTGCAAAGACCTTAAAAACAATTCTTGAAGATAGCACTCATATTAAGGACTAGAGGAAGTTGGTATTCTTTGTGTTTTTGCATTAAAAGTAGTGAGTATCATGGAAAAAGTACCAGATACATTTTTACTTGGCAGGGTGCAGATCATGACAGAAGAGACCGCAGCAAGATCTACTTAAATTATACCACTTTTAAGTTAAAATAAGCATTGTCATTGGAGCGCACAAAAAATGGTCAGTACATTACATATTTCAAAATCTATCTATAACCTTCTATCATAAAAGACAAGCAACGAGGTCAATAAAAGACAAGTTAAAGGCTGAAGCTTAATGGTATTGTTGGTAATTCTTCTTTAGTCTACAATTAAAGTGAAAAGAGAAGTCTTACTATTTAAGTAACTGGGAGACAGAGGAGAAACATGCAAATGCAATGATAAACTGGTCTTGGTTCTAGAATTTAGGAAAGACACAGAAGAAGATGAGAAGTTAAAGAAGCCCTATCAGCAATGTCAACAGAAACCTAAAGGCGAATGGACACAGCTTAGGGTCACACATGTGGGGATCAGTGAGTGAGTTGTAACTAGAACCTCATGTCTTTAAAACTAGAAAGTAAAGTGAAAATAATTCACAGCAGGATCTGGGTGCTACATTAAGTGATTGGTGGGTGGGATAAATAATAAATCCTGACACATACACAAGTGTTGCAAATAGCGATGGGTCCGATTATTTTATTTAATTTAGAGTATTTATAGCGCTTGAATATAGCCCCAGAGGCAACAGAGCACTGCACTCAGCAAATCAAATCAAGACAGTAGTGAAAAAATGTAAAGAAAAGCAAAGAAGTGGAGGTGGTCTAGGAAGATAGGAAGATTGTGAAGAGGTACGTTTTGAGATGTGCACAATGAGGGGATAGGTCTGAGTGCAAAGGGAGGCCATTCCTGGGTATTCATAAACATCATTGAAAGGTATGAAAACATAGCTGAAATAAAAGAAGGCAAATTAGACTTTCAAAGAATTCTAAAATTTAAGAAAATGTAAGATGGGGTGTGGCATCAAAGTGAGCTAAGAAGGTGCCAGCCTTGGGATCTAGTGACATGTTTCCCTTTTTGGGGTATGGGCAATGCTATTGGGACAAATTCCTGGCAACAGAACACTCACAACGTCTCACCCCCACTGGGTCAAATGTTTAACAACTCACCTACTGCTGAGCTCAAAAGATAAGTCAGATTTGACCATTTTAAAAATATCTGATTTGGACCATGTCAGAAAGCTACAGCCGATTTACAGGTCTTACTTTCCTAGACAAAATCCGACAAACCTATGTCTCAGGACAACTGCAGGACTAAACTGCTGGATATCATCTCTTGGCTGATTTCCAATCTTTTTTCAGGCTAGGCGGCAGCATAGAAATTATGATTCTTAGAATCAGTGATGATACATTACGTTTTGCTTCTCCTTTCCACTAGACATGTCTGCAGACTTCAATATGGTGGACCATATTTCAACGTATAAAAAATAGAAATTCTCTCTCAAATCCTATTCTCATCCTTTTCCTGGTACCTTCAAACTCCATTACATTTTAATCTGTTTGCAGCACCACTCAACAATCTGATGCATAAACCTAGAATATCCTTCCATCAATATGCTGTTAACACACAGCTTTATCTGAACATTAATAGTAAAACTAGTTCCAAGAAGCTCGCTTTATGCCTCTCAGGAATACAAGCTCTGATTCCAAAAATTAAACTAAAACTCAACACACGAAAGACAGAAGTACTGCTTTCTCCCTAAACCAACACTCAGCAACTCCTACATGAATGGATTGGTAAACTTAAAGCCATTTGTTTTCCCCAAATCCATTCCCATCAGCAAATTCAATAGGGCTCTTACTACACTCTGTGGTTCATCCAACCACACATATAACCCAATTAGCCAACTGCATCAGATACCAGCCAAAATTATTAAGAAATATCAGTCTCTTTCTTCCAAGGTCCGACTTTAAAATTGCAGTTCAATCCTTAACTATTTTTGTGCTGACTATGCAAATCTTTTACGAACTAGGGGGCATATTAGCAAGACCGGCGATAAAATTATCGCCGTTTTAGCGGCAGGAAACTGCAGCTAAAACGGCGATAATGGGCTTGCTAATATGCGTTATAGAATTCCAATAGTTAGATGTGCAGGACATCTAACCTGGGCTTCTATTGGAATTCTATAACGCATATTATCAAGCCCATTATCGCCGTTTTAGCGGCAGTTTCCTGCCGCTAAAACGGCGATAATGTTATCGCCGGTCTTGCTAATATGCCCCTAGTTTTCTTAAACCTCACAGGGTATTCTTCAAAGAGGTACTTCACTCTGCATTTCACCTAATATCTGCTACTAGAAATCTTGATAACATCACCACTGTACTTGCCTCTTTAAAACGACATCTGCTGGAGTCTCTACGTCTATAAGAGAGACAGCAGGTATTGCTGACCACGCCCTCCCCAAGTAGCTCACATGCAAAATCCACATTTCTGCAGGTAGTTGACATTAGCAACGTCAATCAATACCCACACACATGAAGTATGCCTTATTCTTCCCAACTTCAATAAAACTCTTAAAACGTACCCACTTCAAAAAGAAGCCCTTAAACCTACTGATTTCTTTGTGTTGGCAGCTGTGGTGTTTAAAGCCTCTCAGAGTAACGTAGCTCTCTTTATGTCTATGATACAGCATCTCTTTGTCATAATATGTATGTCTCTGCTTGAATTGTTCAGTGATGCTAGTAGCCTCAATGAAAAACTAAAAATTCTAAAAAGAAAGATGAAATCTCCATGACATTGCTAAAAGTGAATTGAGCTTGAAATGCTTCTTGTTTGATTTACTGTGGATACACTTACAATGTTGTAACGTATAATTTAATCATAAACTCCTCATGTTAAGTGCACTATCAGTTTGTCATGTGTGTATAGTTCATGCCGTAAAAAATCTGAAAAACACAAAATATTTAAAAAGCCTTCAGTAATACAACATTACTATTTTGCAATGATTTACATAAACCATTGAGTTCCACTGAAAGTCTCTTTGTTAAAGGGCATTGCAGAGTCGCTCTTATAGTAGAGCAAGAGTAACAAAATAGACCAATGTGCCTCAAATAACAATGCAAAACTCTTCTCTAATTTTCTAGCAAACATTTAAAATAAATTCCTACCCCCATGAAGAAATGGTTATCAGAACTTCATAATGGATATGCATACAGAAATGTCATGTTACACTTGTCACACCCCCAAAAGGATTAACAAATTGCTTATTCAAAATGTACGCACATCTGTGATTATGAATATGATCCATACATAAAAGCAATTGACAGTGTCTGTGAAAATTCTCTGGAAAACTCTTTTGAAGGCGGGGTTAAAGTTGAGATACATGAAAGCAGAGAAATATCTTCAAAAAGATATACTATCATCTTCATAATGAAATGTAAAGCCATCGTAAGATTTCAAGATATGCTAAAGGAACTATACTATAATGAAATCTTACTCCAGTCATTTTTGACTTTGCAACCAGCCACCCAGTGGATTAGAGACAGCAGGAGATCCCTCCCTTGCTATTCAAAAATTCAATAAGAAATACAATCTGCACACAGAAGATATGATTATGTTCACAAAAGGTCTGACAAGTGAAACAGCAGTACTGGATCATTTCATCCATGGGTTTAGTTTGGTTATTGGGAAGAAAATCATTTTTAGGTACAGAAATATGCTGAACCAAATCCTCACACTAAATATACAAAAAGCCAAAGATCTACAGGCGATAACATATATTTGCTATTTTTGCATTTGAGTGACCAAGAATCTGAAATATCTCTATTAAGATCATTGTTTAGGTTGTCTGGAGCATATCAACTAATTACTGCAATCTGAGACCAGATTATAACTAATTACAATATTGCACAAAAACATCGTGTGGATACATTTCTTGCATATATGAATCATGTAGGTGACAATGTGCCACTAGAAACTGTCAATAAAGCAATTTATGAACTCTAAAGCATTCTAAACACTTTTAAATATTCTTGGGAAGACAAATGCAGATCATTCAGAATATTGGGTTTGGGCATTTCAAAATAGCAAGCTCTGTTTCAGGGTAATTAAACAAAAATGTGTTTGTCAGTTAATAAAAGAGCACACTTAGGGGGATATTCACAAGAACGTGTGCTAAACATCTCCAAAAGATGTTAACTCAACTTTACACATCGCAGCCTATCGCGGGAAAACAACCCTGTGTTAACATGGAATTCACAACACGGCGGTACCATGCGATAGTCTCCCGAAAACCGCGGCCACTGTCCGCAATACAACCACCTCGACGGAGATAAAAACACAAACCCCAACACCAAAAAACATGCGACGAGCCCATTCGCGAGGAGGAAAGCAGCGATAAGCAGCGCAAGGCCCGCGACACATATACGGCATGCGGGAATAAGCACAACAACAGCAGGGAAAAGAAAAACAAACCAAACAGAAAACAGCCAAGCACAATGGAGGCAGTCGGAGCTAGCACACAACCCCACAAGCACCAATGGCAACAAAACATTAGACATGGCAGGCCATTGTGGACAAGGTGAATGCAGCCGGAGAGTGGAGGAGGACAATGGCAGAAAACCAGAACAGCTGGAATGATGCGAAACGCACAAACAAGCACAAACACGCCAACAACCAGAAGGCAGCAATGCACACCGGAGGTGGGAGTCCAGCGCCACACCAGGAGCTGGATGACATGGAGGAAATGGTGTCCACCACATCAGTCTGGAGATGGTGGCAGGAGTCGGGGACCGGAAACTGCACAAAATCAACAGACACAACAGCAACAGGGAGAGGAACGACCAGGGACTGGGGGGACAGGGGGAGATGGGCACAATGGCACACATGCACAAGTAAGCACAGCACAACTGCAGACAAACCATGCCCAAGAGGAGCAACACCAACCAAGAGCACAAGTCACACAACTCGGCAATATCACACCACTGAACAAGCACAGAAGTGAAAACCACACTGCCTGAAAGGGAGAAGGGTGAGCCAAATCAGAGCCGAAGGGACATCTCACACACAATGCAGCACACACACATAGGAAGCAGAGCACCCCAACATCCAACACAATGTGGTACAAACCTCAACATCAGCACAACTGAACACAGGACACAAGTGCACCCGCTTGTGGCCGGGAAATGGCCATACGCATCTGGCAAAGCATGAAACAGGGACATGATAATGCACAAGTACCAACCCACAGCCCTGATGGGGCAGCAATGCATGTAAGGCAGGGACCCAGATAGGCCGTGACACACACATTGGCATACAAATAAACACTCAACACAGTTGGAGACAAGTGAACGTGTGGAAGCTTTATCAACAATTGCGTGTCAGTATGGCCAAGGGAAGTGCCACGACATGCAGACCAATGCAGCAGCATGTCTGAATGAGGAACGTTGGAAAGCGCCCATGTCCACCCCGGGGGAGTCCATCACCAACACAAGTCATTGCCAACCCGCGTATGTTGTCCGCGCATGGACCAGGAGTCCAGGCCAATGCAGCCATGTCCACTGTCTCCCAGGGACATGTGACCAGATCCCCAACATGCAACCAGGCATCGGGACACGTGCAATGGGTCACATGCAGTCCTGGCTGCAGTTACCTTGTCACTCGTCCATGAATGCGAGTGCAGCAGCGTAGGCCAACATTTCCAATGTGAGATCGTTGTCCACCACATCTGACATGTCGGCGACGTAACCCATCAGCTGTCCCGGACAGATGTGCTCACTCCAACCCCTGGCCCCAATATGCACGAAAGCCCAATCAGGGAGCGGTTCAATGTGGTCACTGCACACGACGACTCCTGCAATCTCCCAGGTCCAGTCCCCAGCATGCATGCCAAACATCCAGGCATGCCATAAACGGGCATCACAGTGACACTCCTGGTCGTGGGCTAACAGGGGGCGCACACACACGTCGAAATCCAGGTCAGCTACAGTCACGTTGGCGAGGCAGACATCCATGGACCACTCGAATATGCACGAGCGACAGTGCAACACAGGCTGAACGCAGGTGATGTTGGCAAGGCGGAAGCTCAGCCTGTAACTGATCCGCAGCACTGCCAATGGCAGTGCCCCCAGTACATGCAGCAGACGTGCACGGTACAGGTCCACGTGACTGGAGTAGAGCATGTTTCCGGGATGGTCTGCCATTACGTCAGTGGCTCTGCTTGAAGCGGCACTGTGAGGACCTGCTCCAGTCCTGTGGATGAAACGCCACAGCTCGGAGCAATGAGCAGTGTCTGTGTGCAACGGGTGCAGGCCTGGGGTGTGGTGGGAGTACGAGTGAAGGCCATTTCACACACGCAAATTACGACCAAGGACTTCTGCGTGTGGGATGTGTACACGTTGGCCTCATGTCTGGCTGTGCGTAGTGTGGGAGTCGCCTGGAAATGCTATCCTATCTGTGAGGGGGTGCTGGGCACATGCAAGTCACATCTAGGAGCTGCAGATATGCTACCGCCAGATAGTGCAGACAAAGGACCATTCATCCCTACAGTAACTACACCATCTGCATGCATCCAGGAGACGCACAGAGGCCTGCCGCGGGTGTGGTGGGATGTCTGCGACCCTGGGAATCATGGATGATATGCCCAGCACGTGGCACATGTGCGGCCTCACTGTGTGTTATGTTGCCTCACAGCTGCTCCACCCTCCCACGAGCCCCCACATTTGTGTGCCCTGCGTGGTTGTATCACGTGCACTCCTATGGCACACCATTGAGATGCCTGTCCGCGCATGTCCAGCGGCATGTCACCAACTCCGTGACGCTGGCCTTTGAAGGTGTGCGGCCAAGTGAGTGTAGGCCAATGGTCCGGACAGGGTGGACACAAGTGTACAGTTCATGGCTGGCTGTGATCACGCAGCGAATGAGGCTAGGCAACTGACTCATGCAGCCGCAGGACCGATACACATAACACTTGGCATGCATGTGCCAAGACCCCGAGCGGTCTTGCGCTCCTACATTTCCCCGTCCGTGCGGGCCCGCCCTCCTGGTGCATGCTACATTGCAACATCGTCTACTGTGGCCCTGGTGGCGACAACACCCCAACACAGAGACACACTTACTGCACATCCTGCCCAAGGCCAGGTCCAAGCCACGCCCTGCTCCCCCTGCCGATGCAGCACACCCCTGCGCTGAACTGACGTACGCCGGACCAGCACACGCCGCTTGTGCATGCAGGGGGGGCCGGGTGAAGCTACATGTCCAAGGTCACTGGCAATGTTGAGGTGACATGGTATCGTCCGCTGAGGATAGCACACTGTGATGTTGCAGTGCCGTGCCCATCATGCTGACACAATGACCACACGGACACACTTGCTCAGATGGTGTGAATGGCTATGAGCACGTGCGCCCGGCCACATTTATTAGCAGGCACACATATCGAGTGACACCTGTGTTGGATGTATGTGGGGTGTGTGCACACCGGCCGGCAAGGGCTGCCTGATGCAGTCAGAATTCGACAACAGTGTACATCGTAAAGGACACAACCATTCAACCGTAAAGGACCCATGACCTGAGTTGCACAGAGTTAGTGGCCCCGGATGCACAGCGTCCTGCACGGGCCTACCGCCACGGTCAGCTGACTTGCGGTGCACTGGGGCAAGGTCACGAGGGCACAGCAGGTTCCCGCAGATGACTAGGGGGGTTGTCGCGGAGTGTCTCGGTGTACAGTGGAAGGTGTACCCCCAGGGCATGATGCCGAGGGCAGAACCACGCAGAAACAGTCACCATGGTGGAGATGAGTGGAGCAAACACAAGTCGGACACCAAGTCCGTCCCAGCCAGATGATGATGCAGACAACCCCCAGGCCATGGACTCAGACGACACCAAAGTTCAGCCAGAGAGTGCCCATGAGTCATTGCGCACAGAGTTAGTGGCACCTGTGCTGATAGGGGATGCCGCCTGCGATGAGGCGTGTCCAATGGTGTGGACTCCTCCATATCTTACCCAGGACACAGTTCCACATGTGTGGCCTACTGGACTGCAGTGTAGGCCTGAGGCAGCGGCCAGCAGGGGCCATTCACCGAGTGTCGCCGGGTTAGGTTGGATGGTCCCACCGGCCTGCGTAGTTCAGGTTCAGTGGCACCACGGGACGCGGACTTGCGCTGCACAGGGTTAGTAGCACCAGGTCAGTTGTTGCTAGTGTTCGGTCACCTCCGTAACGAGGATCCAGCTTTCATCCGGACTGAACCGCATCTTCTTCTTACTCCTCTCCGTGCGGTCACTGGTATGGACTCTGCCATCCATGAATCACGACTGGGTGCTGGATGTGGAGCCTGCTGGACCGCAGTGTAGGCCGGGGGCAGCGGTCAGCACGGGCCCACAGACAAGTGTTGTGTGCTTGTGATGCATTCGTTTGCTTCTCTGATAGCAGGGAGTTTAGTGATATCACCCCTGCAGTAGACATCTGGTCACTGCCATTCATGACTCAGGACACAGTTCCACATGTGGGACCCACTGGGCCGCTGTGTAGGCCTGTGCCCTCATCCATGTGTTGCCGGCTTGCGTTGAACAGGGTTAATGGCACCACGTGTCGCCGGCTTGCGTTGAACAGGGTTAGTGGCACCACATGTCGCCGGCTTGCGTTGAACAGGGTTAGTGGCACCACGTGTCACCGGCCTGCGATATGGAATTATGCCTCACTGATCGAAGGGAGCCTGGTGCTGTAGCCGCTGCCACGGACTTGGGGTCACTGCCATTCATGACTCAGGACACAGTTCCACATGTTGGACCCACTGGGCCGAGGAGTGGGCCCTCTTTGACACACGCCGGTGTCGGCAGGTGAGCGGAGCCTCGTTGGTGCGCTGGTGCAGGCATGACGGGTCAGGGGCCCAGCGGCCCGGGGTGCAGCAGGCGCACAGGGACGCAGGCCCCGCCGCGCTCGGCGCCGGACTCGTGGCGGGCTGAGAGGCGCCGCCCTGGCTGACGTGTTGTCCATTCCGAAAGAGAACCACGCCCAGTGCGACGGGGTTTTTATTCACACCCCTACGCAGGCCTGGCGTACGCAGGGCCAACCCACTCCGCCCGCGCATGCAGGGGGGGACGTAACGTGCGACATTTCCGCATTCTGCCCCACAGCCTGTGGGGACATGGTAGCGTCCACTGGCCACTACACTCCATGCTCCAGCAGTTGATCTCCACATGGCCATTTCCGTGATTTGCACGCTGTGGTCTGTCCGGCATCTCCATGCCACATCTGGCATTGGGTAGGTTCACATTCCTTAGTCACATGCCGCTCTCGCACATGCCTGCTCCATGCCTCTCCTCACATCCTGCTATTGTGTGTCTGTGGTGCCATGCCGTGGCTGGGTTGTGGGCATGGCAAGGCCAAGTTCCTAATGGAGTCGTGTTGTCGTGTCTGGTAGGTTGGCATGTTGTGTGGCATGTTGAGAGTAGTTGTGCTGCGTGCCCATTGCCAGTGTCATGAGTTGCATGACTGTGGGCTGGAGGTGTGTGGTGTGTTCATTTGGTACTTACCAACGAGCACTGCATTGCCATGGGTGCCATCCTGGGTGCGCTGGGTGATGATGGACTGTCGGGAGATGTGTGAATCAGGCACTCTGCCTGGGGAGTTGGCCACGACATTGTTGAGGGGTCCCGGGCGGTCCACTATTGCCTGCACATTCATGGGATGCGTGTGCTTTCAGTTGTGGTAGTTGTGTGCAGTGTCGGCAGGGGGCACGAGGGGTACATGTGTGCAGTTGGCCCTGACTCGTGAGAGAATCCAGCTATGGCATAGGGGCCTTGCTTGGCCTCCAGCTGCTCCTGCGCAGTGTGGGTGAAGTGGAGGGGCTGGGGTACCAGGCTGATGTTGGCATCCAGGACAGGTGTGATGCCCTTGTATGGGGCTGGCTGTGTGACTCCTCCGACTCTGGCAGTTGTGGGTTGGATGGTACCAGAGGCGGACATGTGCTGCGCAGCCGGCAGCTTTGTCTGCGGAGGGATGTTGGTTGTCCGCTGGGTTGGTACCGTCAGCAGGTGGGGAATGTGGGTCAGGATGCGGGGGTTTGTTGTCCTTTTGGGCCTGTAGTGGGCAATGTCCTCCTCTGGCGTTGGGTCTGGGCGGCAGGTGCATTTCAGGTGGGTCCGCTGTCTTTGTGTACGCTGCCTCTGTGGTGTTCCGGGGGGGCGGTACGGGTCCTGGGGGTGGTGGCGGGCCTGGGGGTGGTGGAGGTGGGTGTTGTGGCCCTCATGGGTATCAGAGCTGCATGATCATTGTCTCCATGGCATCTGTGGGTCTTCAGGTGTGGCTCTTGGCTGGGCTCCCTTTCATGCTGCGGGTAGTCGTCGTGCTTAGCACCAGCAAAAGGCAGGTGTTAAATCCCTGGTGCTACCGTGGCTTATCGCCTGTTTTTGGTTCTCATCGCGGATCTGGCAGTTCGTTGTGAAAGTGGTGTTGTGGTTTTTTCGTATGTTTTTGCACGGGAACGCCTACTCTGCATCTCATTAGGGTTAGTTGGTGGTGTCCACCGTGGAGATAAATTTTGGGGCAGTTATCTCGGGAATACTGGCGATGTCTGCAGTTTGCACCCGCTTGTGAATGGGGTGTTAAATCTATCTCCACTTTTGATGAGTTAGGGTGGCGATAAATCGGAGATAAGTCCTTGTGAATATGCCCCTAAGAGAGCAAAATATTTGATGCTAAAAGAGATCATAATAAATTTGATGTCACTGGCTATGTCTATAAGGTCACCACTTCCTGGTTTTATATCTCTAGGCCCAAGAATAAATTGTAGCTATTGATGTTACTATTTTGGATTTCCCAGATAATGTTGAGATTTGTAGGGACTCTCGGTGTATAGTGTTACAAAGAGATGGAAGCAAGAATCTAATACATGTAAAAGTATTAAGAACCGTCAGAAATGGAGCAGTGATATAACTATTTGAGAGTCTGATTCACAAAAAGTAGTTAGTCTTTAACTCCTATGAGTTTGCTCCTACATTTGGAGAACAAATGATTCCTAACTTCTAGGAATTTAGGACAGCTCCAGTTTTCTAGGCGTAATTGGGGACTTATTTAGTACATTTTGTGCCTTCCACGTGTGTTGCTACTTACACATGTTTAAATGTACGGATTGCAGGTTTATTAAAATGTGTCTGTCAATGGGCCAGAACGAAGACAGTGTAGGAATGTGCATGACCTGCAGAAACAGCAGCACTAGGCTAGAGCCCAGGCTGTGCAGGGCGACCTTGAATGCCATCCATGTCGCCAAAGAGTTCAAGGCCCTGCTCTGCAAGTAACATTTCATCAACGATTGACCTCCAGATGACACGTCCTCAAGGATGATCCTTTAAGTCTCCTACCACAATTCACCTCTCTTTTCTCCAGTAACCCCAATTTGTGCCTCCTATCGGCCCTCTCTCAACACTTACATCCTTCCCCATCCATCCCACCATCACAAGAATGTATTCCTCCCCTTGCCCCAAATGTTTAACACTGATCCATTGCTATGTTGCTGGGTTTGGGTTATGGCCACAAATATATACATTGTTGCCTGCTAGGAGTTCACTAACAGATTCCTGGAAAAAGATAAAAATGTGCGTTTGCTCAGAAGGCCCCAATGCCCATGTGCTTGCTTCTATGCTATACAGCTTTCTGCATGGGGGGGGCGTGGGGGAATAGGAGCCTGTGGCAGATATTGGATGGCGTTTCCAGAGTATGCCTTGAAACCTGAGCCTCACACAGCTTTCATGGTTCCAGTCTTGCTACAAGTAATGTTTGTGAATACCCAATAGTCGTAAATCTGCACTTGTACATATGTATACTAGTGTTTGTGAATAAGACCCACTGTTGTTGCCATTTTTAAGTAGGTTAGGGCATTCATATAGATAAGATGCATGCACTTATTTAGAGACATCACTGTGATCAGTACAAATGCTGTTACACAATAATCTACATTTAGTTCATGTTGTCCTCAATGTCTCACTGCTCTACATTGCTTGAGTAAATAAGGTTGTAAAATGTAAATGATACAGTCAATGGGTGAGTCAACGGGTCAGCTTTAATGACATTAGTAAGATTTACTAACAATTTATGCTGGATTTGCATCACAAAAGTGGTTTAAACTGGCACAAAATGTTTATTTGGAATTTACTTACAAGTCCAAAACTTGTTTTGCACTGGAAAGTTGCCTCAAAGTAATGCAAAGCAACACTTTGCACCACTTGGCATTACTTTGCATCGAGGGGGCGTTCATTGGTGGTACATTGACATTCCCATGCACCCACCAATGGCTTTGGACACAAAGCCCTGTTTACTAACTGTAGGAAATTTCCCTTTCTGCTGGGTCCCTCCGGATCTTTTGCTTTTTACTGGACCCTATATTTTGTTGACTGTAGAACTGCGTGCACTTTACCCCTCCTAACCAGGCATAAAGTGCCTGTCCTCCCCTTTCAGCAAGATGTAATTGGCATACCCCTGATTGGCATAATTAACTTACCTGGAAGTCCCTAGTAAATGGCACAAAGGGAAACCAGAGACTGTAAATAAATGTCACCAGTGGACTACAGCACCCATTGTGCCATCCACTACAGTGACAGTGCAAACATGACTGTAGGCCTACCATTTGTAGCCTGGTTGTTGCAGTTTTAAACTGCTAATTTGACCTGCCAAATAACCCCTTTTAACAGGTCAAAACCTTCCTTTTAACTACATATAAGTAACCTCATGCAGGCCTTATCGCTCACAAGGCAGGGTGCATGGTATTTGAAAGTAAGACATGTAGAAATTTAATGTCAACATGTCCTTACATTGACTAACACCCAAAAGCTATTTTTCACTGTGGCAGGCCTAGCTGTCCCATGTAGAAAACCAGAGTACAGATTAAAAATCCTAATACTGTATCTTGGGAATGGGATTAGCTAGCTTAAAAATATTAGGGTAAAGTTACTTTTAGAACATTACTTTTACCCTTCCAGAAGTTCCTGGAGGCTAATTTTGCATTTGCTCTCCCACTTCTGCCAGCCAGTAATTAGAATATGAATTGGTGTGAATGGGTGTGAATTGCTTCCTGGTAGCAAACAGTAGGCTGCCCTGAATGGACAGAGATGATCCCTCTAAACCTGACAGAGTGTGCAGGGTGGGACTATGAGTATCCTATTCGACATTACAGTGTCAACTTCTGCTGCAATGTCAAATCCTGCTGGGGGTTTACATATAACACTTGGCCACAGGCAAATGTTAACTGACACGTAGTCAAGGCCCTTTCCTTTGTCCCCCCAGCAAGGCAAGCTCCAATCACAGAGGGACTCTTTTTGACATTACAGTGTCACATCCTGATTGAGTGCCAAATTCTATTAGACAGGCTGGTGGGGTTTTACATATAACACTTGGGACACACTTCAAGGGAAGAGATCAGGAGGCCAAAACAATTCTTGTGTATCCACTGTCTGGTTGCTGGATAAAATCTTGCTTTGCTCTCCCAGCCAATTGCCTAGAAGACTGGTCCTGCTCCCCCTTTTGTACCCAGGACAAAGAAGTGGACTCCAAGGGCATCCTGCTAAGGCTATAGAGACACAGCAAGCTATAAGTGGCTTTTTCCTGAAATTGTCCAGAAGTTCAGTGGCAAAAAGACATGGACTGGATCATGCTGTTGACCTCTGCCTGGCACCCTGTGAGTCTCTAAGGGGCATATTATCAAGAAACGGCGTTAAAATTATCGCCGCTTTAGCGGCAGAAAACTGCCGCTAAAGCGGCGATAATGGGCATGATAATATGCCCTTGAGAATTCCAATAGAAGCCCATGTTCTGGTGTCAACATGGGCTTCTATTGGAATTCTCAAGGGCATATTATCAAGCCCATTATCGCCGCTTTAGCGGCAGTTTTCTGCCGCTAAAGCGGCGATAATTTTAACGCCGTTCTTGATAATATGCCCCCAAGTGTCTTCCCCGCGGTTCCAGGGGACTTTAGAGGGGTAATCCCGTGGTAGACATAAAGGACTAAACTGAGAAGGTAAAATCTTTGACTAGAATGAACCATGTTGGTGTATACAACCTGTGTTCCATCATGGCGAGCATCAAATTGCATCTAGGTCTCAGTTTACCAAGACCACTTGCGCTTTGTGCTTCTGGGTGCTATTCCTACTTAGAGATAAAAGAATTCATGTCTCTGGTTACCCTTACTGGAGTTTTGTCATTTTGGTGTCATTTTGTTTAATACATTTTACTCTATTTTTCTAATTCTCTTTGGAATTGTATTTTTTGCATTTCAACTTTATTACTGTTTCTGGTCTGCATTAATACTTTCCACATTGCTCTAAGTTAAGCCTGTCTGCTCTGTGCCATAGCTTCCAGGGGGTGAGCTCAGGTTTATTTTGTGAGTTGAGGATTCACTGTGCCAAGGATTATGATTTTTCCTTGCGGTGGATGGTCCCCCACCCCAAATAATAATGCAATTTCTTCCTCTAACAACAATAGCCATGGATGCGTGGCCACGCCGTCGACTGTAATGGCCGCAGGGCTGTGCAGCTCAGCCGTCACCTGCCCATATCCGATGGGTTTCCACAATTCCAAGGGATCCGGCAGCACCTGGGGGCAGTGCTCCTGACCCCCAGACACTAGTGGAACAGCAATGTGCCAGTAGCAGCTCACAGCCTCGCACCACTTCAAGACTCTCAGGATGGGGTGGAGAGGCCTAGCTTGCCTCGGAGGCCCCACGGCGACAGGGGCCGTGGAGGGTGAGCCTTGCTTGGCCCCCCCATGAACCCACAGCCTTCGATTTGCATCGCTTGGTGCCTGCATTGCCTCCCCCACTTCCCGGCTCATTAGCTTGCCGACTGCGCCATCTTGGGGCTGGTGATGTGTGTGCGGCCTTGCGGCCTCGGGGCGCGGCTCTGGCTGTGTCGCCCAAACCGGAGGTGAGCTGCCATGTTCTTCACTTATTTGCCTGGCTTGAGGCCCGTCGTGGTTTGGCGCCAGGTGGTGCCGCGTCCTTACCTGCCTTGGCCTGACCGTGCTGCTGGGGGCCTGCCGTCTGTATTTACTCATAATCCTGCTTCACTGCCAGGACACCATCGGAGCACCTGCAGCCACATTGGGGCATGCCCCAGCTATTATTGCCCCTCACCCCCACTCCGCAGTGGCTGGGGCCCTCGCCCATACCATGAATGAATGAATATAAGCTTTATAGAGCGTGAACTTAGCCCAGGGTCATCAAGGCGCTGCGGAAAGAGGTCAAGAGAGCTAAGGTGCACATATGTACAAGGCTTACAGAGTAGAGAGAGTAAAAAGCCAAGTCTTCAAGGCTCTACGAAAGAGAGAGTGAGAATCCAGAACCGAAATAGAGAGAGGAAGGGAGTTCCAATGTTTAGCCTCAGAAACAGAGAAGGCTCTGCCTCCCCACCTAGCTTTCCTAAAACTTGGGACTGTCAGCAAGTTCTTGCTGGCCGATCTTAACTGCTTGGTGGGGACATATCTCTGAAATAGTTTCTTAATGCCTTCTGATCCTGTATTGTAGAAAGCCTTATGAATCAGGCAGAGGGCTTTGAAGACAATTCTCCGATCAAGTGGAAGCCAGTGCAGATTCCTGATAGTGGCAGAGACTGAGTGATATTTGGGAAAACCCATCACCAGCCTGGCAGCAGCATTCTGCACTAGCTGAAGTCGATGCACAAGCCCCTTATTAATACCCAAATAAAGGGCATTACAATAGTCTAATCTAGACCTCACCACGTCGAGGAGGCGGCCATGAGAGTGAGACTTGCTTTCCCTTGACTCTTTGAATGTGGCTCCTGACTCTGCTTTCCACTATGGCCATGCTGTGGTCGCTTTGCTGAGGTCCCACCATGTGCAGGTTGGCTGCGTTCCTTGCCTGGTGCCCCCCTCTGGAGCTCAGACCCCTGTGGTGGGCCCTGACTTTACCTCTGTGTTGACCCAAAACCCCCTGAGATTTTGCCTGCGGTCTGCCTTCCTCACTATGTCATTCCCTGCCCCGGCGCCGCCTGGCTGGGCTGGAGCCATTCCTTCGACGCCGCTCCCAGTATTGTTCTTCGCACAGCACTGGTGCCCTTGGCCCGCACTTCCCTTCCACTCGCTTTTTCTGCGTTGGACATCTCCCGACCCTGGCTTCGATTGCAGGTCTGTTGCCATATCCTGTGCCATAACCATTGTATCCACGCCATGGGCGCTCCCTTCCTTGCCATTGCTGCCACTTGGGTATGCTCTAAACCTGCTCGCCATCAGTCATGGGAACTCCAAGCATCGCAAGCTCACCTTCAACCATGCCAAGACGACTGGACGGTCTGACTCCCTCTCAGATGCTGAGGATGGGCATGGTGCGACTCAGCTCACTGACCCACAAGGGGGCTCGGCTGCCATCATGGTGGAGCTCTGGATGGGTTTCTGTGCCATCGACGCCCGTTCCAATACCCTAGTTTTGCGGCTGGACCCCGGCAGAGGTATTGACTTTTAGCAAGCAGTTGGGCTCCACTAAATCTTCCTCATCTCACTACATGTCGGAGTGCTCCCTTTTGGATCTCCACGTTTCAGCCAGCACTGACTTCTTCCCTACATGATGAACTGCTCCTTGGCTAGTCCAACGATGCTGCTGCTCAATTATTGTACCTGCTGGTTGCTCTACTTTGTTAGACGCCTTCTATATTTAGCTTCCAGTGACCCTCCTCATGTAACTCTAAATATGTGTACCCGTATGGGGCTCCACTCTTCAATATGGGCACTGACTGCCGTTACGTTGCCCGTTCCCTGAGGAGTGTTCCATTTTGTACTCATTAGGTTTTTTGTTTACTGTTGGGGTATTGCTGGGATTCAGTAGGTCTCTAATGCCTAGTGTGGGGGGGGGTTTGCTGTTTTATGTGTATATTAGTTTTTGTTTCCTTTTTGTTTCTATAGTATGTTGGATGAGACCGCTTTTAGCTCCAAACCCACGCATCGACTTGCATGACCACTATTTTCATACAGATGGTTAGCGGAACTCACGTTTTTGATATGGAATATCCGCTGTATTAACAGCCCGCGGAAAGGCAAACAGGTGTGGTCATATCTCCTTAAACATGTCATCAAGTTCGCGATTTTACAGGAAACACACCTCCCTCCCCACTCTTCCCCTACATTTGCGGCTTCCTGGGGGCCCCACAGGTATTTTGCCAGTTACAAGATGTACCCTTGTGGGGTTTGCATACTCCTTCACAAAAATATCCCCTTCAGCCATCATAGCACGATTGCAGATCAGAACGGGAATTATGTCCTTGTGACTGGTACATTATTAGGATGGTGTGTCCTTCTCTTGAATGTCTATTCCACTAATGTGGACAATCCTCTTTTCTTTCAAGAACTGTTGGCCCTACTGGGTCAAGTTGCCGCAGACATTGTCTTCTTGGGCGGTGACCTGAATTTAGTCTTTGACCCCTCACTGGACACTACTAGCATTCATTTCCGGCAGCAAACCGCACTCGTTGCACGTCCTCTGTGATATTATTGACACACATGCTCTTAAAGATGCATGGTGTCTCCGTCATTCCATTATTCCGGGATATCATTTTTATTCTGCACCCCCCACACGGTTTGGACGCAGGTAGACTATTGGTATATATAGCCAACGGGGCCGGTCCGTGGCTCAGAGACGCACAACTTTTGCCGCGCACATTGTCCGATTATGCCCCTGTTAAGCTGGTGCTTGCGTTCCCCTACAGTGGAGGGTGGGAGCATTGATGGTCCTTCCACTGTACGGCTTTATTGAATGTGGTTTTCCGTTTGGAGATTCGCGACTCCATCCTCTAATATTTCAAATTTAACATGGGCTCTGTTCGCAGTCATGTTATCTTGTGGTACGCTTTCAAGGCATACATACGTTGAATCTGCATTTCGAAAAATGCGGGAGTCCTCCGTGACATCTGCAACAGTCTGGCGCGCATTGAGGCCCAACTCATCGCTAAAGACAGGGTCGACTCCCAACATGCCTCCCTTCATAGACACTCCATCCTTATTGCGGAATTTCAGGACAAGGCCGAGAGGGAAACCGCTTATCTGGGAAAATACTCCAGGGCCCGCAGATACGGCGAGGGGGAACGCCCCGGCTGCACTTTAGCCCAACTCCTGCACCCCAATTGCTGCCCGGAGTGTATCACCTAACTCCACTTAGACGGCGAGGTCCGTGTCACCGCTAACGACGAAATTCTCAGTGAATTAGTGTCATACTATACGCATCTTTACACTTCGCGGTGAGATTCTGATGAGACATCGCATTTGGTCTATTTTGAAGAAATAGCTATGGTCTGGCTTACACAGGGGCAACGCTTACTAATTCCTGATTGAGCCCTTTACCAGTGATGAGATCCCTCAAGCCATTGATTTTGTTGACGGTTCCAAGGCCCCTGGCCTTGATGGCCTCACTGGTGCCTTTTATAAGGCATACCAGGGTATCCTCGTACCTTACCTGCTAGACATGTATACCGAGGCCCTCGATGCTGGGGTCCTCCCGCCCACCCTGCCGAAGGCAGTGATCTCCTTATTGCTTAAACCTGGCAAGGCCCCATGGCATTGTGCCTCCTCTAGGCCACTCTCCTTGCTTAATTTTGACAATAAGATCCTTGCCAAAGCAGTGGACAACAGATTGTCCCTGGTACTTGACCAGATCATTTCCCCCATCCAAACCGGGTTGGTCCCTTGCCGGTCCACTTCTCTGAATTTGGGTGCAATATTCTCCAGCCTGAATAGGGTCTCCCCAGATGTGCCCGCTGCCATCACTCTTCTCGACGCGGAGAAAGCTTTTGATTTATTAGATTGTCCCTTCCTACATGCGACATTGTGTAGACTTGGTTTCCCCGTAGTTTCCTTGCCCTCATCTTGCTTCTATATTCGGACCTGGTGGCCCGCATTCGGGTGATTGGTTCTCTTTCTGACCCCTTTACCATCTCTAGAGACACTAGGCAGGGGTGCCTCCTTTCACCCCTTTTATTCATCATAGCAATGGACCATCTGGTCTGCCATCTGCAAGAAAACCACATGCATCATGGTCTACCTTTTGCCCCAGGCCCATTACTCATATCTATGTATGCTGATGACATTCTGCTGTTTATCTGGTATCCCTCAGACAATATGCCCCCCTCCTCCCTGGTGAGGGAGATTATTCGCTTTGGTGGCTTCTCCGGTCTACATGTTAACTGGGCGAAATCAAAGCTTTTCCCCCTCACAGATGTTACTAATCCTACTCTCTGTGAATATATCCTCTCAAATGGTGTGAGGACTTGACTAAATATTTGGGCATAATTCCACACAGGGACAAGGGACAGGTGGTTTGCCTTAACTACAGCCCTGCTGTTGAAAGGCTCTTGATCCTAAGTGAACGTTAGATTCGACTTCATCTATCCATGGCGGGCCGGGTTGCCATTATTAAAATGGTTGTTCTCCCCTGCATTTTTTATTTGTTTTTTAATATACCCATCCCTTGACGAAGTCCCTCCTTCTCACACTATGCAGTCTCCTTTTAAAATTGATTTAGGCGTGTCACATGCACCGAATCGCTTGGAATACCCTTATTCTTCCCTACGACCGGGGTGGGTTTGCTGTTCCCGACTTCCAGATCTTGTAGCTCAGGCCAAGTTTGCATATCAATGGTACCGTCCACATGGCCGTCTACCTTATGCCAAACTCAAGCTTGACCTGGCGGGCTCTACCCCTTGGCAGCTCTATTACTGCAAGGCCTAAGGCTGGACCCTTCAGATATCCAGACATTGTCCACCACGTGCTGGACCTGGCGAAAGCTTAGTCTGATCCTGGATTGTGACTTCTTATACTCTTATGCACTTCCTCTCTCACAAAATCCACTTGAGAAACTTGTCCAACAAACACGGGCATGACACATCCGTCACACGCTAGGAGATTTATTCCCTATGGCCATGTACTTTCCCACTTGGATACCACTAGATTCGCTTACATTGCTTACATGGACAGATTCATATTTCGACTGCTACATGGGACACTCCGCTCCCGCATCCCCACCTATCCCTTGCCCCCTGACAACTTCCTCCCCTAATAGTGTTAATAACGGACACAGAGGGGACCCATCTGGTTGCTAAACTTTATCGCACATGCCTGACCCTCCGACGCCCTCAGGACAGCAAGGTCTGACTGCAATGGGAGAAAGATCTTCTAGGCCATCCTATTACTGACAAGGACTGGTCCTTTTGCTGTGCGCAAACTAAACTTGTTTCCCCCAATCATTGGCACAAGCTTCTCCATTTTCGTTTTTTGCACAGACCGTACACTACCCCTGCTGGCATTGACAGACTTGAACCTTCTCGGTCCTTTCTGAGTCCCAAATGCAGATTTCCTGAGGCAGATTTTCCTCATTTAACAGGGACATGTCCGCCTATTGCACTTTTCTGGACTAAAGTGTTTAACACCCTCTCCCGCATGATTTCGACTACTTTTGTACCTTCCCCCATAATGGCGCATTTGGGCAATGTGGCTGATGTCCCGAAGAGTACCCGTAGGCTCACTGCTATAGCTTTGTTACTGGCAAAGAGAGAGTCTGCGCTCCATTGGGGCAGTGGGTACCGTCCAACTGTGAAGGCTTGGCTACACAGCATGACGTATTGCGACATGACGACTGAAGTATATGCCAAGTTGCAGCCCCCCACTGCCTGACCAAAATATATTTGGCAACCCCTCCGGACCTATTTGCTTGCTTTGGTGTCGGACTCCCAGAGTCAGGACTCTCCCTCCCCTCCCGCCGCTTCCTCCTCCCATTCCACCAGTCAGGACACTGTTGCATATAGCTTGCCTTTTCCTCTGCGTCAATGCTCAATGTTGATTGTGCCCTATTGTGAGTTTATGAAGTGATGAGTCTTGATGGTTTTTTCTTTATATGCAGTACTCTCCCGTATAATGTACATACTCAGTACTATTTGTTCCTTGAAGCTACATTGCGTGTCTCATGTTGTCCATGTTCAGTGATGGGAAATGATAAATAATTGTTAATAAAAACCCCAATAATAGCCACAGTTGTGCGCCAAAAAATAACGTCTCTTTGAGGTAGGCGTTAAAAAGGAGAAATGTTTTTATTTCTCAAATTTTTTCTGACTTTGTATGTGTGCTGCACTGTGCAACACACATCCAAAGAGGGATTTTTAAAAGTTGTCTAGGCATAGTATTTTATACTGGAAGGATACCCTTACAGTACAAAGCTTATGCTAGACATGATGCGGACACATTTTACTCTATGGTTCAAAATGTTATGTGTGGCTCTAGAAAGCCTGATTGTGCGCCAGCACTAGGGAGCAGTTCAGCGCCATATCTTACTAGATAAGGCGCTGTCTTGCTCTCTCCCTCTCATGCAACAAAGCTTGGAAACTTTGGACGCTGCATTGCATTGTGTGAGTTTTTAGTGAATCCACCCCCAAAGTGACCACTGTAGCAATGTTTCTTCTTCCCTGTTGAACGTGCAGTGTTTAATTTGAGCCAGTGGTTGCAGATGGGCCCACCTGCACTAATAATTGGGGACCGGCACTTATTTTTTCCCATCAGACTTCGACCCAGAGCAAGAGACAAAAACACAAAAAAGGATGACAGAACGAGGAAGAGAAATACGGAAAAACAGTGACAAAGAAAGAAAGCAGGGCTGAAAAAATCTGATCCAGGAAGCTGAAGGTGCAGGGACTGTTTGGTGGTGGGAGGAAGAGGCATGACATGGAATCAAGAGGAAGCTGCCTTGGGATTTGGCACCTCCGACATTTGACGGCGCCAGCCAAGAGCTTTTCAGCAGAACTTTGGGCCTGGGCACTTATTGTTTTACAAATTAAGCACTATCATGTGCATATTTGGAGAAAGGGTACTCAACATTTCATTTGGCAACAGCAAATCTCTTTATTTTACACAAATAGAGTTGAAACACTTTTACACCCCAAAGACACCAGACACCCATAGTAACATCCTAGAACATATTAAAGTCTTCACAGACTTCATGTAATTGAACAAGTTAGACAGAACATTTCACAGACATCTATAATAGCACAGTAATGCCAAATAGCAGGCACTCATACCTTTCACACTGCACAAACTACTTAGGAACCAATAACTTCATAACCACAGTAGTACACATTAAAAAAGCATTACATCAACAACCAGCCTATCTCAGACAGTCAACACAGGAAGCGACACTGCAAGCGCACTGACTCTAACATCTGGCGATGAGACTCAAAGTGACTTAGAGGTCTTTTTGGCCAAACCTGTTCTAAATTAGAATCATACAATTGAAACTCAATGTATTAAGACACTGCCACTCAACCACCAACATAACGAAACCACTTATACCCCTTCTTTAACTGATCCTAATGCTGAACTATTAGAGTATAACACTATCTCAACAGTGGATCAGTTGAACGTAACATCTCAAGTTCGGAAGGGAAGAATATCCCAGAGGCACGAAAACGCTATGAAGTTATAGGAATGGCAGACGTATGCTATGCAACTGCAGGTAGCATAAACATTTTACATACTTATATATGAAAAATATGTACATCCAGAGATCACATGTTTGTAATGGTGAGTTTACGCCTTAAAGAAAGCCCCCCTATCCCTTTGTTAATAGTAGCCTTCATATTTTACAGCTAGAAGTCAGTAATAATCCTCGCATCGCAGTGAACAAACATCCCATTGTGCATGTACAATGATGATACTGAGTTACAGTTGTGTTGCACCAAGTATGTAATTAGCTGCTCCTATGACACCCCAACGAGGCTTTAGTAGATGTGCATTGCATTTACATGTGCACAGAATAATCCTAGGTTTTTACAGACATTCTCTAGATAAACCTGCCAAATATTTTCTTGTGATTCCGGGTCAGACATTTTTCTACTGCCCATGTAGGTGACTATAAGAACATAGGACCTGATGTACAAAGTGATTTAGCTATTCAAAGCGCAAAACCCCTTTTTCGGATGTCCTGACCCCATTTTATGATTCAGAAAACGTTTTCTGAACCACAAAATGGGTTTAGAAACCCATACCAAATCGCACTTTGTAATGACCTTGTTAATGGCATTCCTTTTAAATTGAAACTTGGTAAGGTAAGTACCAATGGTTTGTGACCCAAATTCGGTTCGCAAACCATTTATCTTTTACCGACTCCGAAGTTGGGGTGGTAACTGATTCGCAAAGGTGAAGAGGTCACCTTTGGAAATCGGTGGGGCTGCTTCAGGGTGAATAGGCAGTGGTTGCTTGCTCCCACTGTAGTTTTCTAAGACGGAAAGCATAGCTTTTACTTTTTAAGGCAACCTTTTAAGGAAAAGGGCTGCTTTGAAAACAAGCATTTGCAATGCAATAGGTCTCGCATTTACGTGAGTTTTAGCTATTGGCATTGTAAATGACAATGACTTTTATTTATGTTTTGGTTTTTAAAATGTAAATAAAAGGCATTGTCATTTACAATGCCAATAGCTTAAACTCGAGTAAATGCGAGACCTATTGCGTTGCAAATGCTTGTTGCTCCAGGAACCATTGTCGATAAGACGAATCCAAGGTTTCTGGCATGCACAACTTCCCAATCCAAGATGGACTATTTAGTTCCCAGTTCCTGTTGCTTCCTTTAACTGTCAAAGTCAGTCTTCACTGCATCACATCCCACTTGAAGTTTATTTCGGCAATATCAGTGCCCCCATGCCATTATTTTTGTCCCTGTCTTTTTCTTATGATTTCCAGCGTTTACTTCTTTTGGAATTGGACTCACTCCAGCTATGTTGCCACACTGGTCTGAGTGGTCCCGAGTTCCTGCAAGCCTCCTCTGATTCTCCAACCTTTTACAGCATTACTGGAGTTATTTTCTGCAGTTGGGCTTTTTCTCCAGAATCTGTGGCCCTTCGCTAGACACTGATTCCTCATATATGTAGTTTATTTGTGTGAAGAGCACAGTGGCCTTAAATCGGGCAAGCTCTTTCATGGCCTAAGGAGTTCTCTTGCCATCCAGCGCTTAACAAGAGCTTTACAAGGAGGTTTTTACATATGTGAATGATACCACTGGCCATGCATGACGCACTAGTAACAGCGATATGTAATGCATCTTTTGGCAGTGTTGAAACACATTCCAAAGGCAACAACCTCGACCTGACTATATCTGCCTCGTTTTACCCATCATGCCAAGACAAGCTTCCTCCAGATCGGATTGGCCATCATGTAATTTCTAATCATATGCTACCCCAGGCCCCTACGCAACAGACAAACAAAACCCCTTGGAACACCTCCATGATCATTTAAACAAATCCCATTCAACATTATTGCACAATGATTCCAGGCCCGTCCACTACCCCGGCTGGCCCTGGTACCCCATTCCCTGAAATGATCAATGCACGTAAGGCTTTAGTGGACATCTGTGATTTCTCTGTGTTCGAGAAAGGTCAGATCAAATCCCTCTGCACCCTCGTACATTGAAGGTCCATCTTTATACAGTGCCTGTGTGTGACAGAACTTATAGCATTTGGCGACTTGGCGCTGGTTCTCGTTCTCTAGGTACTGTGCAATGTAGGAGAGAGTGCAGTTCTTAAAATAGGACAAGGAGCTCAGGACATATGGGGATAGACTGACAGGGTGAAATCCTGTGGCCATGGAATATTTGCTTGCCAGCCCCTGACACACGAAACATTACTGAAGCGGCAGCCTGAGGCCCCTGCAAGGGGTGGGGGTGTCTCACCGCCAGGGGCATAACAAAAGCCCACCCAGTGCGGGGGCGAGCTCCGGAGGCCCCCACCGGCCACTGCAGGTCTCTGGCATTAGAGATCAGGACTGGGTCCGGAGCGGGGGGGCGCATGTACTTTGTAGGGGGGGGCTCAATTTTTGTTACGCCACTGTCCCGCGCATTTGTGAGAAGCAGCAGGGTCTGGGCGCATTCAGCACTCAGATACTCCCGAGGGAGGGGGGAGTCCGCATAGGATACGATTACCAATAAGTGCCTAACAGTTTATGAAAAACTGTATTGTCGGTCTACGTTCTGAGATCGCTGAAAAAGTATTTCTTAAAAAAAAAATCTAACAACATCAGAGTGGGCACATTGGTAAAAACACTGGTTTTGCACTCAAACACAAAAATGGAACTTGTTGCATAGGTCAGAACCGCCGTTCTCTGAACACATTTCACTCAAAACCACCGTCTATTACAATGAACACCAAATGCGCGCAAATAAAATCGAATGAGCAGGGTGCTAAATATATTTGCAGTTGCAACCTCACCACTGCAATTAAGTGTGTCGGTTAATATTCACGTTTAAATGCTTAAATAACCTCTACCACAAACTCCAACAAGCTGTCGCCATTGCGCAAATAAATAAAAAGTGCTTACCCACTAATTAAAGGAGACCGTGTAACGCTGCAAGTAAAAGATCCAGTCCTGATGGGCCGTCCCAAAAGGAGACAGGGCGGTAACAAGGAGGGACTAAGAAGCCTCATTTTCAATCGGAAGCCAGCGTTTAGCATGGACGATGACGCCAGCCAATGAAAAAAAGGGGCGGGGCTTCCACTCCACTTCTAAAACATACCCTAATACAATATGCCTCGCAGATCGAGCAGCGCATGCGCGCTGCAACGCTAGGCGATACCTAAAAAAGGAATGATAGGATGGTGGTCGTCTGTCCCTTGTAGCCAATCACAGGGAGGGAAGGGGTGTTTCACAGTTTACGACGACCTGCCTAGTTAATATTAATTAGGCAGGTCGCTCTACTCCTCCCTGAATTCGGTATTTTGTGCACTGACCTACTTGTACTTAAGTCGGTTAGCAAAATAAGATTACCTTCGCAAAAATTCACTGCACAATATGCGACTTCTTTTTGCAAATGTAATCTTTGCATATCAGGCCCATAAGTCTGCTGCTGCATCAGGGCTGCTTACAGAGCTGAAAGGTCTGTGGATCTCATTGTCCAGCGGCCCACCCAAAGTTTTCTCTTGTGTTTTGTATGACGGGCCCAGGCCTAGAGCCATTTGAGAAAGAAATATTTGCTTTTTTATGTAAACCCAAATAAACCTATTGTGTAGCACTGACAATGAGTCTTCTCTTTCTGTCATTCTGCACACGAGCATTCACAGGGAGCTTGACAGGGTTTCAAGTGTAGAAGAGGAGCAAGGGTCCTATTTATCAAAATATTCTGCCATAAATAAAAGATATGCTGGTGAAGGATAGATGGATGAGACCCTGTGGGTAGATTAGTGAGTAACCAGCCCCTCGGGAGGCTAAAGTGACTGCGCAATATCTTTTCAGCTGATTGTTGTTTTACAGAGCGAAACAAAATGGACTCGGCGGCCTACAGACACGAACTCACACAGCGTATTGTCAGGGCAATTGTAACTCACCAAAATAGTGTCAAATCCTTCAGAGGGCCGGTGTGTGAGGATTCTAAGGAGGTGGGAAAATCTGCGATCACTCTCTAGTGTGCGTATTCATTATTTGCAGTGCCTCGAAATGGCAAATTATACAGCATGCACTATACTGTATTGCAGGTGCATTTATACAGCGCTTTATACTCCTGCCCAGGTTTCAAAGCACATTGACAGCTGCGCAGTTTGCACCACTGTGGGGTGGTGCCTGGTGGAGGAGTGTTGCATTGCAGTGTGCCCTCCGAGAAAGCATTTTGGGGGTGTGATTGAAGAGTAGTGCTCTTATCCTGAGTTAGGTCGCAGGGGCTAGACGGGTGACAGGCAGAGCTCATACACTTTACACTGATTTATAGCTGTGTATTATTGAAAGAATGGGAGTTATTTACATGATTTACGTGGGAAGTGTTTTAGTGCCATGTGTGACGAACAGTGGGAAATACTTCTCATATAAGCTTTTTTGTACACAGACAGACATTATCTTGATCACTTGGCACTATCCAGAGGCTTCCATTTTATAGATTCAGCGTTATAATATTTTGGGAAAAAAATCAATTTTTTTTGCGTTTGCCGTAATATTATAGAATTCGAATTTCCATGTTCAGAAATCTGGTTTACTTTGTAAAAGATCAGTTCACAAATAGTTGCCTCTTTACCACCTGATTTATAATCCAGCGCAACGGGAAAAATAAGTTAAACAGTATTTGTACCCATTTTTTGGTCCTGCTTGGCACTGGCAGCGCACTTGTCTGAAAGACATTTTGTTGTCAATTCTTTAAAATAGACATAACGTGGGCTATGGTTCTGTCCAGAGGGGTATTTCCCTCCCACCTTCTGCTATTGGTTGTTCTGAATAAAATTCTGCCTTCCAATAAATGCTTGCTTTACAATGGATGAGGGACTATTTTACATATGAACATTGCACTCAATCAGCACACTGTTTATCACATTCAATTCTTTATGTCCTATATGGGTTTCATACGAAAGACATACATTTGTGCTATTTCTTCCCATTGCTGGCGAAGCCAATAGTGTAGGCTTTAACGTGATGAACAGCATTTGTGCACGTAATGCTTGCAAACAGGAGTTGTGAATGCATGTGTTTACATGCAGAGGCATATTAAAGCTAGACCTGTTAACTTTGCCAGTGCTTGGTAGCTCTGCGTTGATTGAGAGTGCACTGTGAATTCAACTCTATTGTGTTTAAGTGTGTGTTTTTCTAGAGCTTTCAGCTGATGATAATACCAAGTATTGCAATCCATTAAATAACATGTAACAAAAGTGCAAAAGCATGTGGGTGCCTTGTGTCAATTTTAGCACCAATCAATAAACTCAGGGGCATATGTACAAAGAAGTGGCGGAGCGTGTCGTTAAGCCTAGAAGGCTATCGACACGCTCCGTCACTTATGAAACGCAGGCCTGCACCATATTCACAAGAATAGGGTGCAGCTCTGCGTTTCCCCCTGTTCTGGCCATAACTTCATCTGCCTAGCGCCAACACAGGCACCCTTGCACCATAGTGCAAGGGTGCCTGTGTTGAGGGGAAGATTGTTTATGTGCAGGAAGGTCCCCCTTCCTGCACATAAACAATCTTGAAATGCCATTTTGTAACTTCTATGTGTGCTGCTTAATGCAGCACACATAGAAGTTGCAAAACGGCATTTTAAAAAAATGATTGTTTATGTGCAGGAAGTGGGACCTTCCTGCACATAACCAATCATAGGCAATTTGCTGTTTCTATGTGTGCTGCACAATGCAGCACACATGGAAACAGCAAAAACGAGGAGAAATAAAGCATTTCTCCTCGTTTCGCCTGTTTAAGACCAGGTTTTCCCTGGTCTTAATTTTGGCGCTGCCCCATTTACGACAGCCTTGTAAATAGGGGGCAGCATCAAAATCAATGGGTGTTGCGGTGGAACGCCCACTGCAACACCCATTGTCCTCCCCTTTCACGCTAATTACAGCGTGAAAGGGGGCCCTTATATACAAGGCAGTGTTAAGCCACGTTAAGTGGCTAAACGCTGCCTTGTAAATAAGGCAAAGTTCCTATTGCCATCACAACGTCACTAAAAGTGACGTTGTGGTGGCGATAGGGGCTTGTGAATATACCCCTGAGTCCAGACATTTGGAGATCAGCTGGACACAATGCAATTTGTACCTGGATGTTGTTGTGCCTGCATCTACTACTAACGTTTAAGTGATGCTGTTTGCGGCATTGGAGAGACACCCCCTCCATTTCACGAGGTTGTGGGGCCTTAATTGTCCTTTACAACAAAAAACTGCATATTAGAACAAACCTTTATTTTGCAGCATGTACTTAATTAAAATATGCATTTATAGCTATGAAACATACCGGATTCTAATGCTGTTGTCCGCAAACTAATTGATCTTAATTGAGATGTAGGATTGTCTTCCCTAGGAGATAAGAGAAGTATGCATAATTATTTGCAGCATATGCACTGTTGTTGAAAGTCTCTTTTCAGGGTGTGAGGGGAGGCCAAAACATGGTATCTTTGCAGGGAAGAAATAGTAAGGTAACTAGTTAAGTCGCGGCCGACTCAGGAGTGACTGGCTGTGCCTGCAAGTACCTGCGGGAGAGCCTCCAAAGGGTGTAAATATGAGTGCTTAGGAGGTATATACAAAGCAGTCCTGCAAGATGCCCTTGGAGCCTTGGCACTGCATCTCATTGTGGAACCTAATCCTTTAAGGGCCCTACTGGAGTGTGGATCAGACTCTGGGGGACCCAAAATCTGGACAGTCTCCCAGGAGGGCAGGCCTCCAGGCAGGGGCTATCCTTGGAAACCTCCAAACCCGTCTTCAAGAGGAATGAGGTACAAGAGCCAGAGAGGAGTCTGATAAGAACAACTCTGATGATTTATTTTTGGGTAGTAAGTGTGAGACACAATGTATGTTAGCAATGCTAAGGCTACCAACCTCAACGGATGAGATAAGGTAAGTAGTGTCTCAGCACTCCAGACTTGGTGGATGTTCCCTACCTGAGACTTACCCTTCTGGTAAGCCAGTGCTAGTTTCCCAGCATGAGGGTTGAAGCTTCACTCAAAACCAAGCAGCTCATGAGGGCATTTAGAAGAAACGGACACTTGTGTCACTTATAGATTCCATGTTCCGGGGGCGTGGCTTAGCGCGCAATCAAGATGGCTGCGCTGTTTTGAGCTCCGGCAGTCCTCCGATGCAGACGCTCTTCTTTCGACGATGTTATGGTGATTTTTCATCACCTTTCTACAGATTTCAGCGGCGGAATGGCCCAGGAGCATTGGGGTCTGCTTGTTGGTCCCTGGTCGTCTCCCTTCGTTGCTGCACGACTTGGCGATATTCTCCTCACATATCGGACTCAAAATGGCGGCCGGAACGGAGATGTCGTCTCTAAAGAATTTGAAGAGATAATCTCAACTATTTGCTTCAAAGGATCCTCTCATTTATTACCCTGGTCGATATGAGGTATTGTCATGCTCTTTTTTATACCTCGTTATATCTGGACTCGTGACTTTGGTGAGGTCGCTTTTACTTTTTCCTCTACATCATAACTTCGTACAAAATGGAGACCACTGTCAGAACTTTTTTAGAAATCATATTGCCTATTTAATGGCCTTTTATTCTGCCGGTTGTACTTCAGTGGGTCTTCACTACTATATGTACTGCATGTTTTTTCTTCAATTTTCAACTTTGATTCCTGCGCTGGTTATTGTGTGTGATGCAGATTTCACTGAATTTTCTTATTTATAACTCACATTGACTGGCCTTTTCGGTAGTGGCACCTTCCTATGGGCGCGCTGCTGTCGTGAGTCTTAGTGCCTTTTGTGCTTTTTTCCACACAAGTCATAGTCGCAGTGGTCTTCGGTGTGGCAGGCATTATTACCTCACGCTCCACTAAGCAATTTTACTGTACTCTGTGCTCATTTTGCAACGACTACGCTATTCCAGTCAATTGGGGTGACTATGATATCTGTTTCTAATGGCAGAAGGCATGGGTGTCACCTCCAAAGATAGAGACTCTAAAGGAAATCTGTAGAGGTCTAAACAAAATTCACCCACCCCAGAATTGCCAGCTAAGAGTAATTTAGACTCTGTTTCCACCTTAGACACTATACTTCTGAAACTCAATTCAGTTCATGACATAGCACAGAGCACCAAAACAAACACTGACTTGCTTCAAATTGAAGTAGCGGCTATCCGGAATGACCTCAAGAATCTTTCCGTACGTGTCTCTAATGCAGAAACTCTAATAAGTTCTGTTGAGGATGATGGAGCAGGGAAAATAATTTTTTTTAACCCCTAACAAATTTTATAAATAATTAATAAAATGTTCGTTTAAATGTATTAATAAACACTGTATGTGTGGGAAAGGTAACATGCCAAGGTGTGTGCTAAATAATCTATTAATGGATGTCCGTGTGTCTAATTATAATGTAAAAATAAATGCGTACTAATTTAAAATAAATGCATGTTTTTGTGCTTCATAGAAATAAAACGTGTTGTTGCAAAAACAATAGTGATGGTAAGTAAGGAACAGCTTAAATGTTGCTTTCTGCTAGGTAATAACTAATTGGGGTACGTAGACGACGGGAGGGAAACGAAAAGGCTATTTTTCTCTATTTTAATTATGTTTTGTTTACTTCAAATTAGTGCTTCTAAAGTATAACCGAGTGGCGATATAAAATGGCCGCCAGTGGGAAGATGTGCGCAGGCGCAAGGGGACATGTGACACGGGATGAAGTCGGAGAAAAACTAACCTCGTGATGTTGCTGAGAGGCTAGGATGCGAGAAATGGTCAAGGCTGATGTGACCTAATTGAACTGATAGTGTGCCGTGGTGATCAGCAGAAGACCCGTGGGAAACCAGTTTAAGAGAAAGGACAATGACTGCGGAGTTCTCGAATGTATCGAAAGAAGTTACAAATGTACTGATCGAAGCGGATGGAAACATGTCTTGAGCGTATGGGAAAGGAAATGATCCAAGGACCATTGGATCCAAGAGAACTTGATTAAAAGAATGAATAAGATGACATGCATGGACCAATGAAAGAAAAGCGTGTTATTAATGTTGCAACAATTAGTTAGCAAAGTTAGAATTAGGGTATAAGGGGTCCTACTCTTAGTGGGAGGGGTTCATGTCAGTCGCTGTCACAGTCAGGAGCGGAGTTGGAGAGTCGTGTTGGTGTTGGTGGCTTCCAGTGCTGGGTGGTCCTGATCGATCCCTTACTGAGCGGGAGATGCTGAAAGACTGTTAGATGAGACGGGTTGCAGGTAGCTGATGCTGACGAGCTGAAGTTGCTGTTGCTGTCTTAATTTTCCAGTTGAGTATGAGAATCAGGTTATTTCTAATTCTTAAACTTAGGTTAGAAATCATTAGGCTAAATTAGAAAGGTAGGCAGGTAATTAGGGTTTTGGCTTCATGACAAAAATTTCCTTTCTGCAATAAATTGATTATGCTTAATAAATATTTGAATTTATGAATGAATAATTGAATAAAGTTTAAATTCTTTCTCATGCTTTTAAAATTATATAAAAATTTAAGATTCTTTAAACCAAGTGACTCAGTGGTTATTTTCCTAAATGATTGTGACATTAGTAATTGGTTATTGTGATTTAGCTGGTCTTAATCACTATGAACTAATTTTTACATGAATGATTCATCGACAAAACAATGAGCAGGAATATCTTAAGAAATAACTAAAAGAAAGCGATAAGTTAAGGTAATAAGATATCCCGGCTCCTTCCAGTGGTACATAAATGGTGTTATCCATTTAGTTCTCATGCTTCTCCTAGGAGTATAGAATTTCATAAAGGTGTAAAGGAAATCCAGGTGTGTGCGTGTGTGTTAGGCGATGTTTATGGGCCCCATCGTCATGTGGATGTGAGAAAATATAGTTTGCCCCTGGAAGACCTAAAAGTGACCTAGGAGGAGAATAGTTTTTATTGTACGCGCTGCATCAGATTTCTTGGTAGCAGAGTTATGGTTTTCTATAGATTAGTTTAGTGATTATTGTTTATTGATTATTGATTATTTTTGATGACTAACACTATATGTTGAGTTGCGTTATGTTATATGTGAGTTTTCACGCTTCTGGGATGTAGGAAGTGGAACACGTGTGGCAAGAGAAGTCACATGGAATTTGGTACATGGTCTGAATTCATTTTGGTAATAACGCAGGTTGTGTTATGTTAGGGATTTTCTGTACGAAAAGTGTGTAATTGAAATAGCAAATCACGTTTACTTGTGAAACTTTGGCCTTAATTCTCAGGAGCCTAGTCTCCACATGTGTCTTATCCCCAGAGAAACGAGTAAATTGTTTGTTTGAAAGAAGGGTAAGGTAGAGGGAAGTGCTACTTTATCGGCGAGATAAATAAAGACTTGGTTTCCCCGTAGTTTCCTTGCCCTCATCTTGCTTCTATATTCGGACCTGGTGGCCCGCATTCGGGTGATTGGTTCTCTTTCTGACCCCTTTACCATCTCTAGAGACACTAGGCAGGGGTGCCTCCTTTCACCCCTTTTATTCATCATAGCAATGGACCATCTGGTCTGCCATCTGCAAGAAAACCACATGCATCATGGTCTACCTTTTGCCCCAGGCCCATTACTCATATCTATGTATGCTGATGACATTCTGCTGTTTATCTGGTATCCCTCAGACAATATGCCCCCCCCCTCCTCCCTGGTGAGGGAGATTATTCGCTTTGGTGGCTTCTCCGGTCTACATGTTAACTGGGCGAAATCAAAGCTTTTCCCCCCTCACAGATGTTACTAATCCTACTCTCTGTGAATATATCCTCTCAAATGGTGTGAGGACTTGACTAAATATTTGGGCATAATTCCACACAGGGACAAGGGACAGGTGGTTTGCCTTAACTACAGCCCTGCTGTTGAAAGGCTCTTGATCCTAAGTGAACGTTAGATTCGACTTCATCTATCCATGGCGGGCCGGGTTGCCATTATTAAAATGGTTGTTCTCCCCTGCATTTTTTATTTGTTTTTTAATATACCCATCCCTTGACGAAGTCCCTCCTTCTCACACTATGCAGTCTCCTTTTAAAATTGATTTAGGCGTGTCACATGCACCGAATCGCTTGGAATACCCTTATTCTTCCCTACGACCGGGGTGGGTTTGCTGTTCCCGACTTCCAGATCTTGTAGCTCAGGCCAAGTTTGCATATCAATGGTACCGTCCACATGGCCGTCTACCTTATGCCAAACTCAAGCTTGACCTGGCGGGCTCTACCCCTTGGCAGCTCTATTACTGCAAGGCCTAAGGCTGGACCCTTCAGATATCCAGACATTGTCCACCACGTGCTGGACCTGGCGAAAGCTTAGTCTGATCCTGGATTGTGACTTCTTATACTCTTATGCACTTCCTCTCTCACAAAATCCACTTGAGAAACTTGTCCAACAAACACGGGCATGACACATCCGTCACACGCTAGGAGATTTATTCCCTATGGCCATGTACTTTCCCACTTGGATACCACTAGATTCGCTTACATTGCTTACATGGACAGATTCATATTTCGACTGCTACATGGGACACTCCGCTCCCGCATCCCCACCTATCCCTTGCCCCCTGACAACTTCCTCCCCTAATAGTGTTAATAACGGACACAGAGGGGACCCATCTGGTTGCTAAACTTTATCGCACATGCCTGACCCTCCGACGCCCTCAGGACAGCAAGGTCTGACTGCAATGGGAGAAAGATCTTCTAGGCCATCCTATTACTGACAAGGACTGGTCCTTTTGCTGTGCGCAAACTAAACTTGTTTCCCCCAATCATTGGCACAAGCTTCTCCATTTTCGTTTTTTGCACAGACCGTACACTACCCCTGCTGGCATTGACAGACTTGAACCTTCTCGGTCCTTTCTGAGTCCCAAATGCAGATTTCCTGAGGCAGATTTTCCTCATTTAACAGGGACATGTCCGCCTATTGCACTTTTCTGGACTAAAGTGTTTAACACCCTCTCCCGCATGATTTCGACTACTTTTGTACCTTCCCCCATAATGGCGCATTTGGGCAATGTGGCTGATGTCCGAAGAGTACCCGTAGGCTCACTGCTATAGCTTTGTTACTGGCAAAGAGAGAGTCTGCGCTCCATTGGGGCAGTGGGTACCGTCCAACTGTGAAGGCTTGGCTACACAGCATGACGTATTGCGACATGACGACTGAAGTATATGCCAAGTTGCAGCCCCCCACTGCCTGACCAAAATATATTTGGCAACCCCTCCGGACCTATTTGCTTGCTTTGGTGTCGGACTCCCAGAGTCAGGACTCTCCCTCCCCTCCCGCCGCTTCCTCCTCCCATTCCACCAGTCAGGACACTGTTGCATATAGCTTGCCTTTTCCTCTGCGTCAATGCTCAATGTTGATTGTGCCCTATTGTGAGTTTATGAAGTGATGAGTCTTGATGGTTTTTTTCTTTATATGCAGTACTCTCCCGTATAATGTACATACTCAGTACTATTTGTTCCTTGAAGCTACATTGCGTGTCTCATGTTGTCCATGTTCAGTGATGGGAAATGATAAATAATTGTTAATAAAAACCCCAATAATAGCCACAGTTGTGCGCCAAAAAATAACGTCTCTTTGAGGTAGGCGTTAAAAAGGAGAAATGTTTTTATTTCTCAAATTTTTCTGACTTTGTATGTGTGCTGCACTGTGCAACACACATCCAAAGAGGGATTTTTTAAAGTTGTCTAGGCATAGTATTTTATACTGGAAGGATACCCTTACAGTACAAAGCTTATGCTAGACATGATGCGGACACATTTTACTCTATGGTTCAAAATGTTATGTGTGGCTCTAGAAAGCCTGATTGTGCGCCAGCACTAGGGAGCAGTTCAGCGCCATATCTTACTAGATAAGGCGCTGTCTTGCTCTCTCCCTCTCATGCAACAAAGCTTGGCAACTTTGGACGCTGCATTGCATTGTGTGAGTTTTTAGTGAATCCACCCCCAAAGTGACCACTGTAGCAATGTTTCTTCTTCCCTGTTGAACGTGCAGTGTTTAATTTGAGCCAGTGGTTGCAGATGGGCCCACCTGCACTAATAATTGGGGACCAGCACTTATTTTTTCCCATCAGACTTCGACCCAGAGCAAGAGACAAAAACACAAAAAAGGATGACAGAACGAGGAAGAGAAATACGGAAAAACAGTGACAAAGAAAGAAAGCAGGGCTGAAAAAAATCTGATCCAGGAAGCTGAAGGTGCAGGGACTGTTTGGTGGTGGGAGGAAGAGGCATGACATGGAATCAAGAGGAAGCTGCCTTGGGATTTGGCACCTCCGACATTTGACGGCGCCAGCCAAGAGCTTTTCAGCAGAACTTTGGGCCTGGGCACTTATTGTTTTACAAATTAAGCACTATCATGTGCATATTTGGAGAAAGGGTACTCAACATTTCATTTGGCAACAGCAAATCTCTTTATTTTACACAAATAGAGTTGAAACACTTTTACACCCCAAAGACACCAGACACCCATAGTAACATCCTAGAACATATTAAAGTCTTCACAGACTTCATGTAATTGAACAAGTTAGACAGAACATTTCACAGACATCTATAATAGCACAGTAATGCCAAATAGCAGGCACTCATACCTTTCACACTGCACAAACTACTTAGGAACCAATAACTTCATAACCACAGTAGTACACATTAAAAAAGCATTACATCAACAACCAGCCTATCTCAGACAGTCAACACAGGAAGCGACACTGCAAGCGCACTGACTCTAACATCTGGCGATGAGACTCAAAGTGACTTAGAGGTCTTTTTGGCCAAACCTGTTCTAAATTAGAATCATACAATTGAAACTCAATGTATTAAGACACTGCCACTCAACCACCAACATAACGAAACCACTTATACCCCTTCTTTAACTGATCCTAATGCTGAACTATTAGAGTATAACACTATCTCAACAGTGGATCAGTTGAACGTAACATCTCAAGTTCGGAAGGGAAGAATATCCCAGAGGCACGAAAACGCTATGAAGTTATAGGAATGGCAGACGTATGCTATGCAACTGCAGGTAGCATAAACATTTTACATACTTATATATGAAAAATATGTACATCCAGAGATCACATGTTTGTAATGGTGAGTTTACGCCTTAAAGAAAGCCCCCCTATCCCTTTGTTAATAGTACCCTTCATATTTTACAGCTAGAAGTCAGTAATAATCCTCGCATCGCAGTGAACAAACATCCCATTGTGCATGTACAATGATGATACTGAGTTACAGTTGTGTTGCACCAAGTATGTAATTAGCTGCTCCTATGACACCCCAACGAGGCTTTAGTAGATGTGCATTGCATTTACATGTGCACAGAATAATCCTAGGTTTTTACAGACATTCTCTAGATAAACCTGCCAAATATTTTCTTGTGATTCAGGGTCAGACATTTTTCTACTGCCCATGTAGGTGACTATAAGAACATAGGACCTGATGTACAAAGTGATTTAGCTATTCAAAGCGCAAAACCACTTTTTCGGATGTCCTGACCCCATTTTATGATTCAGAAAACGTTTTCTGAACCACAAAATGGGTTTAGAAACCCATACCAAATCGCACTTTGTAATGACCTTGTTAATGGCATTCCTTTTAAATTGAAACTTGGTAAGGTAAGTACCAATGGTTTGTGACCCAAATTCGGTTCGCAAACCATTTATCTTTTACCGACTCCGAAGTTGGGGTGGTAACTGATTCGCAAAGGTGAAGAGGTCACCTTTGGAAATCGGTGGGGCTGCTTCAGGGTGAATAGGCAGTGGTTGCTTGCTCCCACTGTAGTTTTCTAAGACGGAAAGCATAGCTTTTACTTTTTAAGGCAACCTTTAAGGAACAAGGGCTGCTTTGAAAACAAGCATTTGCAATGCAATAGGTCTCGCATTTACGTGAGTTTTAGCTATTGGCATTGTAAATGACAATGACTTTTATTTATGTTTTGGTTTTTAAAATGTAAATAAAAGGCATTGTCATTTACAATGCCAATAGCTTAAACTCGAGTAAATGCGAGACCTATTGCGTTGCAAATGCTTGTTGCTCCAGGAACCATTGTCGATAAGACGAATCCAAGGTTTCTGGCATGCACAACTTCCCAATCCAAGATGGACTATTTAGTTCCCAGTTCCTGTTGCTTCCTTTAACTGTCAAAGTCAGTCTTCACTGCATCACATCCCACTTGAAGTTTATTTCGGCAATATCAGTGCCCCCATGCCATTATTTTTGTCCCTGTCTTTTTCTTATGATTTCCAGCGTTTACTTCTTTTGGAATTGGACTCACTCCAGCTATGTTGCCACACTGGACTGAGTGGTCCCGAGTTCCTGCAAGCCTCCTCTGATTCTCCAACCTTTTACAGCATTACTGGAGTTATTTTCTGCAGTTGGGCTTTTTCTCCAGAATCTGTGGCCCTTCGCTAGACACTGATTCCTCATATATGTAGTTTATTTGTGTGAAGAGCACAGTGGCCTTAAATCGGGCAAGCTCTTTCATGGCCTAAGGAGTTCTCTTGCCATCCAGCGCTTAACAAGAGCTTTACAAGGAGGTTTTTACATATGTGAATGATACCACTGGCCATGCCTGACGCACTAGTAACAGCGATATGTAATGCATCTTTTGGCAGTGTTGAAACACATTCCAAAGGCAACAACCTCGACCTGACTATATCTGCCTCGTTTTACCCATCATGCCAAGACAAGCTTCCTCCAGATCGGATTGGCCATCATGTAATTTCTAATCATATGCTACCCCAGGCCCCTACGCAACAGACAAACAAAACCCCTTGGAGCACCTCCATGATCATTTAAACAAATCCCATTCAACATTATTGCACAATTATTCCAGGCCCGTCCACTACCCCGGCTGGCCCTGGTACCCCATTCCCTGAAATGATCAATGCACGTAAGGCTTTAGTGGACATCTGTGATTTCTCTGTGTTCGAGAAAGGTCAGATCAAATCCCTCTGCACCCTCGTACATTGAAGGTCCATCTTTATACAGTGCCTGTGTGTGACAGAACTTATAGCATTTGGCGACTTGGCACTGGTTCTCGTTCTCTAGGTACTGTGCAATGTAGGAGAGAGTGCAGTTCTTAAAATAGGACAAGGAGCTCAGGACATATGGGGATAGACTGACAGGGTGAAATCCTGTGGCCATGGAATATTTGCTTGCCAGCCCCTGACACACGAAACATTACTGAAGCGGCAGCCTGAGGCCCCTGCAGGGGCATAACAAAAGCCCACCCAGTGCGGGGGCGAGCTCCGGAGGCCCCCACCGGCCACTGCAGGTCTCTGGCATTAGAGATCAGGACTGGGTCCGGAGCGGGGGGGCGCATGTACTTTGTAGGGGGGGCCTCAATTTTTGTTACGCCACTGTCCCGCGCATTTGTGAGAAGCAGCAGGCTCTGGGCGCATTCAGCACTCAGATACTCCCGAGGGAGGGGGGAGTCCGCATAGGATACGATTACCAATAAGTGCCTAACAGTTTATGAAAAACTGTATTGTCGGTCTACGTTCTGAGATCGCTGAAAAAGTATTTCTTAAAAAAAAAATCTAACAACATCAGAGTGGGCACATCGGTGAAAACACTGGTTTTGCACTCAAACACAAAAATGGAACTTGTTGCATAGGTCAGAACCGCCGTTCTCTGAACACATTTCACTCAAAACCACCGTCTATTACAATGAACACCAAATGCGCGCAAATAAAATCGAATGAGCAGGGTGCTAAATATATTTGCAGTTGCAACCTCACCACTGCAATTAAGTGTGTCGGTTAATATTCACGTTTAAATGCTTAAATAACCTCTACCACAAACTCCAACAAGCTGTCGCCATTGCGCAAATAAATAAAAAGTGCTTACCCACTAATTAAAGGAGACCGTGTAACGCTGCAAGTAAAAGATCCAGTCCTGATGGGCCGTCCCAAAAGGAGACAGGGCGGTAACAAGGAGGGACTAAGAAGCCTCATTTTCAATCGGAAGCCAGCGTTTAGCATGGACGATGACGGAAGCCAATGAAAAAAAGGGGCGGGGCTTCCACTCCACTTCTAAAACATACCCTAATACAATATGCCTCGCAGATCCTGCAGCGCATGCGCGCTGCAACGCTAGGCGATACCTAAAAAAGGAATGATAGGATGGTGGTCGTCTGTCCCTTGTAGCCAATCACAGGGAGGGAAGGGGTGTTTCACAGTTTACGACGACCTGCCTAGTTAATATTAATTAGGCAGGTCGCTCTACTCCTCCCTGGAATTCGGTATTTTGTGCACTGACCTACTTGTACTTAAGTCGGTTAGCAAAATAAGATTACATTCGCAAAAATTCACTGCACAATATGCGACTTCTTTTTGCAAATGTAATCTTTGCATATCAGGCCCATAAGTCTGCTGCTGCATCAGGGCTGCTTACAGAGCTGAAAGGTCTGTGGATCTCATTGTCCAGCGGCCCACCCAAAGTTTTCTCTTGTGTTTTGTATGACGGGCCCAGGCCTAGAGCCATTTGAGAAAGAAATATTTGCTTTTTTATGTAAACCCAAATAAACCTATTGTGTAGCACTGACAATGAGTCTTCTCTTTCTGTCATTCTGCACACGAGCATTCACAGGGAGCTTGACAGGGTTTCAAGTGTAGAAGAGGAGCAAGGGTCCTATTTATCAAAATATTCTGCCATAAATAAAAGATATGCTGGTGAAGGATAGATGGATGAGACCCTGTGGGTAGATTAGTGAGTAACCAGCCCCTCGGGAGGCTAAAGTGACTGCGCAATATCTTTTCTGCTGATTGTTGTTTTACAGAGCGAAACAAAATGGACTCGGCGGCCTACAGACACGAACTCACACAGCGTATTGTCAGGGCAATTGTAACTCACCAAAATAGTGTCAAATCCTTCAGAGGGCCGGTGTGTGAGGATTCTAAGGGAGGTGGGAAAATCTGCGATCACTCTCTAGTGTGCGTATTCATTATTTGCAGTGCCTCGAAATGGCAAATTATACAGCATGCACTATACTGTATTGCAGGTGCATTTATACAGCGCTTTATACTCCTGCCCAGGTTTCAAAGCACATTGACAGCTGCGCAGTTTGCACCACTGTGGGGTGGTGCCTGGTGGAGGAGTGTTGCATTGCAGTGGGCCCTCCGAGAAAGCATTTTGGGGGTGTGATTGAAGAGTAATGCTCTTATCCTGAGTTAGGTCGCAGGGGCTAGACGGGTGACAGGCAGAGCTCATACACTTTACACTGATTTATAGCTGTGTATTATTGAAAGAATGGGAGTTATTTACATGATTTACGTGGGAAGTGTTTTAGTGCCATGTGTGACGAACAGTGGGAAATACTTCTCATATAAGCTTTTTTGTACACAGACAGACATTATCTTGATCACTTGGCACTATCCAGAGGCTTCCATTTTATAGATTCAGCGTTATAATATTTTGGGGAAAAACTCAATTTTTTTTGCGTTCGCCGTAATATTATAGAATTCGAATTTCCATGTTCAGAAATCTGGTTTACTTTGTAAAAGATCAGTTCACAAATAGTTGCCTCTTTACCACCTGATTTATAATCCAGCGCAACGGGAAAAATAAGTTAAACAGTATTTGTACCCATTTTTTGGTCCTGCTTGGCACTGGCAGCGCACTTGTCTGAAAGACATTTTGTTGTCAATTCTTTAAAATAGACATAACGTGGGCTATGGTTCTGTCCAGAGGGTATTTCCCTCCCACCTTCTGCTATTGGTTGTTCTGAATTAAATTCTGCCTTCCAATAAATGCTTGCTTTACAATGGATGAGGGACTATTTTACATATGAACATTGCACTCAATCAGCACACTGTTTATCACATTCAATTCTTTATGTCCTATATGGTTTTCATACGAAAGACATACATTTGTGCTATTTCTTCCCATTGCTGGCGAAGCCAATAGTGTAGGCTTTAACGTGATGAACAGCATTTGTGCACGTAATGCTTGCAAACAGGAGTTGTGAATGCATGTGTTTACATGCAGAGGCATATTAAAGCTAGACCTGTTAACTTTGCCAGTGCTTGGTAGCTCTGCGTTGATTGAGAGTGCACTGTGAATTCAACTCTATTGTGTTTAAGTGTGTGTTTTTCTAGAGCTTTCAGCTGATGATAATACCAAGTATTGCAATCCATTAAATAACATGTAACAAAAGTGCAAAAAGCATGTGGGTGCCTTGTGTCAATTTTAGCACCAATCAATAAACTCAGGGGCATATGTACAAAGAAAGTGGCGGAGCGTGTCGTTAAGCCTAGAAGGCTATCGACACGCTCCGTCACTTATGAAACGCAGGCCTGCCCCATATTCACAAGAATAGGGTGCAGCTCTGCGTTTCCCCCTGTTCTGGCCATAACTTCATCTGCCTAGCGCCAACACAGGCACCCTTGCACCATAGTGCAAGGGTGCCTGTGTTGAGGGGAAGATTGTTGAAGTTGCAAAACGGCATTTTAAAAAAATGATTGTTTATGTGCAGGAAGTGGGACCTTCCTGCACATAACCAATCATAGGCAATTTGCTGTTTCTATGTGTGCTGCACAAGGCAGCACACATGGAAACAGCAAAAACGAGGAGAAATAAAGCATTTCTCCTCGTTTCGCCTGTTTAAGACCAGGTTTTCCCTGGTCTTAATTTTGGCGCTGCCCCATTTACGACAGCCTTGTAAATAGGAGGCAGCATCAAAATCAATGGGTGTTGCGGTGGAACGCCCACTGCAACACCCATTGTCCTCCCCTTTCACGCTAATTACAGCGTGAAAGAGGGCCCTTATATACAAGGCAGTGTTAAGCCACGTTAAGTGGCTAAACGCTGCCTTGTAAATAAGGCAAAGTTCCTATTGCCATCACAACGTCACTAAAAGTGACGTTGTGGTGGCGATAGGGGCTTGTAAATATACCCTTGAGTCCAGACATTTGGAGATCAGCTGGACACAATGCAATTTGTACCTGGATGTTGTTGTGCCTGCATCTACTACTAACGTTTAAGTGATGCTGTTTGCGGCATTGGAGAGACACCCCCTCCATTTCACAAGGTTGTGGGGCCTTAATTGTCCTTTACAACAAAAAACTGCATATTAGAACAAACCTTTATTTTGCAGCATGTACTTAATTAAAATATGCATTTATAGCTATGAAACATATGGGATTCTAATGCTGTTGTCCGCAAACTAATTGATCTTAATTGAGATGTAGGATTGTCTTCCCTAGGAGATAAGAGAAGTATGCATAATTATTTGCAGCATATGCACTGTTGTTGAAAGTCTCTTTTCAGGGTGTGAGGGGAGGCCAAAACATGGTATCTTTGCAGGGAAGAAATAGTAAGGTAACTAGTTAAGTCGCGGCCGACTCGGGAGTGACTGGCTGTGCCTGCAAGTACCTGCGGGAGAGCCTCCAAAGGGTGTAAATATGAGTGCTTAGGAGGTATATACAAAGCAGTCCTGCAAGATGCCCTTGAGGAATCTCTATGGAGCCTTGGCACTGCATCTCATTGTCTTTTAAGGGCCCTACTGGAGTGTGGATCAGACTCTGGGGGACCCAAAATCTGGACAGTCTCCCAGGAGGGCAGGCCTCCAGGCAGGGGCTATCCTTGGAAACCTCCAAACCCGTCTTCAAGAGGAATGAGGTACAAGAGCCAGAGAGGAGTCTGATAAGAACAACTCTGATGATTTATTTTTGGGTAGTAAGTGTGAGACACAATGTATGTTAGCAATGCTAAGGCTACCAACCTCAACGGATGAGATAAGGTAAGTAGTGTCTCAGCACTCCAGACTTGGTGGATGTTCCCTACCTGAGACTTACCCTTCTGGTAAGCCAGTGCTAGTTTCCCAGCATGAGGGTTGAAGGTTCACTCAAAACCAAGCAGCTCATGAGGGCATTTAGAAGAAACGGACACTTGTGTCACTTATAGATTCCATGATCCGGGGGCGTGGCTTAGCGCGCAATCAAGATGGCTGCGCTGTTTTGAGCTCCGGCAGACCTCCGATGCAGACGCTCTTCTTTCAACCATGTTAGGGTGATTTTTCATCACCTTTCTACAGATTTCAGCGGCGGAACGGCCCAGGAGCATTGGGGTCTGCTTGTTGGTCCCTGGTCGTCTCCCTTCGTTGCTGCACGACTTGGCGATATTCTCCTCACATATCGGACTCAAAATGGCGGCCGGAACGGAGATGTCGTCTCTAAAGAATTTGAAGAGATAATCTCAACTATTTGCTTCAAAGGGTCCTCTCATTTATTACCCTGGTCGATATGAGGTATTGTCATGCTCTTTTTTATACCTCGTTATATCTGGACTCGTGACTTTGGTGAGGTCGCTTTTACTTTTTCCTCTACATCATAACTTCATACAAAATGGAGACCACTGTCAGACCTTTTGTAGAAATCATATTGCCTATTTAATGGCCTTTTATTCTGCCGGTTGTACTTCAGTGGGTCTTCGCTACTATATGTACTGCATGTTTTTTCTTCAATTTTCAACTTTGATTCCTGCGCTGGTTATTTATTGTGTGTGATGCAGATTTCACTGAATTTTCTTATTTATAACTCACATTGACCGGCCTTTTCGGTAGTGGCACCTTCCTATGGGCGCGCTGCTGTCGTGAGTCTTAGTGCCTTTTGTGCTTTTTTCCACACAAGTCATAGTCGCAGTGGTCTTCGGTGTGGCAGTCATTATTACCTCACGCTCCACTAAGCAATTTTACTGTACTCTGTGCTCATTTTGCAACGACTACGCTATTCCAGTCAATTGGGGTGTCTATGATATCTGTTTCTAATGGCAGAAGGCATGGGTGTCACCTCCAAAGATAGAGACTCTAAAGGAAATCTGTAGAGGTCTAAACAAAATTCACCCACCCCAGAATTGCCAGCTAAGAGTAATTTAGACTCTGTTTCCACCTTAGACACTATACTTCTGAAACTCAATTCAGTTCATGACATAGCACAGAGCACCAAAACAAACACTGACTTGCTTCAAATTGAAGTAGCGACTATCCAGAATGACCTCAAGAATCTTTCCGTACGTGTCTCTAATGCAGAAACTCTAATAAGTTCTGTTGAGGATTTCACGAATAAGCAAGCTAAACATGTGCAAAGTATGGAGCGCTCTTTGGCTTCACTGAGGAAAGATCTGACTGAGCAGGAAGACAGAAATCGTAGAAGTAACCTTCGTATTTTTGGATTACCGTAGGATTGCGAGAAATCTGCTCCGTCAGTGTTAGATTTTTTGCATACTTGGATTCCTACTGTGCTGAACATCTCATTTCAAAAGGACTTCGAAATAGAAAGGGCTTATAGAGTTCCCACCTTTAAGCCTAAATCCTTGTCTTCTCCAAGACCATTGATTTTTAAACCCCTGCGTCACCAACACACTGAACAAATTCTGGCTCAGATGAGGAAGATTAAAACATTGCAATGGGAAGGCCATAGAATATCTATATCACAAGATTTTGCCAGAGATACTGTCATTCGTCGTAAGGGTTTCATGAATCTGCGCAGAAGGCTCATAGATATGAACATTCCATTTTCTTTTGCGGGTCCCTCACGATTCAGAATAACTTATAGAGGTCGCCCATAGATTTTTTATGAACCTTCAGATCTTTCCACTTTTTTGGATAATCAGTCTGAATCACAGATGGACTCTGAGTCTCTTCCTGCATGTCTCATCCTTAGCATATCTCAGTGTTTGATAACTTGGGTCCATGTTTTCTGTGTTTTGCCATAAGTATGTGGCTATATTGCTCTCCTGTGTTCTTTGTTGATATGGTAACTTTATATTGGTAAAGTTGTTGTTTTTTACTGGTTACTCTCTTTTAACTGACTTTTCCTTCACAGGTTATATGGTTTATCATATTTTTGTGAATGTCTGTTTGCAATTTACATTCAATATACTGACACTATTTCGGTATTATCCTCTTAATTTTGGATGTCATTGTGTTTCTATTTTCTTATATCTTATTCTCTTTCTTCGCATCTTTTTACATTTCTGATTTATTCCTATATTGTTTCTGTTTTTTGCTCAGCTGTTTCTTCATCTTATGGACATTTTTCTTATTTTTTGATGATGAAATCATTTTCGACATTTTGTTCTGTATATTTGGTCTTTTCTTTCTTACTATTTTTCATGACAAATAAATACCTCCTCTTCTACTCTCTATACTCTTTCTCTGTTTTGGCTCGCTCTTCTCTTCTCATACTATTTGCCTGTTTGTTCCATTTGTTGCCTGATTTGTTCCTCCTCTCTTATTATCTTATGTTAGTGATACATTTTTACCTGTATTCACTATTTATCCGTGTCTTTCTCCACTTTTGTTATACAGTTACAAAACTGTGTTCTGTATGTACATCTCTCTATTCATGACTTTATTTAGTACCTTGACTCTTTTGCTTCATTCCTTATGTATTTGTGTTATGAATTACTTTTTATTTTATCTTATTTATACTCTAATATTCATTCCTAGATAATATCAAGTTGTCCTGTTGGTTACGTTTCTTGTTTTGAGGCTTACAATATATTATACAGCTTTTTCTATTACCTTAAATTATCATTAACTGCATCTTTTTAGTATTTATATTGCCTTAAACTGTTATTTATATGGCTTAATATTACTATGTATAATATCTTATTTGCTATTTCTATGAATTTTCTACTTCAATTTCTTATCAAATATGATATATTTTTTGGGATCTTGTATTATTTTCTCTCATTTGCTATTTATTTCTTCATTTCCCATGTCCTTTGATATTTTTACCTTGATGCTATTAATTTTGTAGTATTTGCTACATTAACCGCTCCGAGATTTATAATGTTTTATATTGATTTTTATATACCATAAATTGTTATTATTTTTTTTATATACCATTTCTAAATATGTATTATGCCTTAGGTGAATATACCTCTTATTTAATGTTGATATTTATAAGGCTCTTCTTTGTTATTTATCTGATATTTTTGTCTCATATTTCTATTCCATTTATGAGAATATGTTGGTCATTCTTCTTTAATGATGAAATGAATATTGGTTTGGTTCATGCAGCATTTATTCCTATTGACTGATTTTATTGTATAACACACATTAACTTAAATATATTTGTTCTGTCGCTTTATGAAATATTTATTGTTGAGCGGTCTGCATTGTGTTTCTTGGCCTCTGTGGTTGCTCCTCCACGTTATTTCCCCCATGCAAATTGTCTATAATAGACTTCCCCTGGTGGGGCTTCTCTTTGTTTATGCTCATTTTTTCTTTGGAGTTCTTTTGCTCCCTCTTTTCTTCTTTCTAGTCTTTTCTTTCCCTCTTCCTATCTTTCTTTCTCTGGGGACTCCTGCTTTGATATATTTTTTACAATTTTTTTGTTCTCCTTTTACCCCTATATTTTGATGACCTATTGAAATTTCGTCTTTTTTTTCTTTATCAGATATCTTTATTGATGTTGTTCTCTGTGTCTCTATGAGTGGCTTAAATGTAATCTCTCTTAATGTTCGTGGATTGAACCACCCTGTTAAGAGGGCCAAGATCCTTGATTATTGCAAAAGTCTGTCTGGTGATATTGTTCTACTTCAGGAGACCAAGATAGCCTTTAAGGAAGCTCTGCTTTTACGGAAGGAGTGGGTTCTTGATGTCACTTGTTCTGATGCCTCTGGTAAAAAGAATGGGGTTGTGACTTTGATTTCCAAAAATTCAGGTCTGTTTATTGTTACTGCTGAGCATGATACTAATGGGAGATGGTTGCTTTCTCGTCTATCCAATGGTTCAGATGATTTATATGTCATGAATATATATGCCCCTAACGTTAACGATCCTTTCTTTTGGAGTTCTGTAAATAGAAAGCTCTCTGAACTTCCTCAGAATGCCAGAACTATTGTTGGCGGTGATTTTAATTTGCCCCTAGACCCTATTCTAGATAGACAGTCTGCTTTTAAATTTCGTCCCCCTAGGTCGCATAAACATTTGCTTAGTATGTGTTCTGCGCACCAGCTTGTTGACACATGGAGAATGCATAATCCTACGGGTAGTGATTTCACATTTTTTTCCTCTCCACATTCTAGCTTTTCTCGTATCGACTATCTCCTTGTTGATGCTGCCCTTTTAAAACATACCATTAATGTCATGATTCATCCAATAGTTGTTTCTGATCATGTTGCGGTCTCGTTGACCATCCTTAATTTTACTGATACAAAAGGTCCTCGCACCTGGCGCCTTAATACAGAGATTTTGGATGATAAGGATGAAGTTAAAGAACTTATTGAGGAAATTGATAACTTCTTCCAAGACAATGTAGCTTCAGTGAACTCTCCAATAGTTTTATGGGATGCATTTAAATGTACTATTCGGGGCCATATTATCAAAAAAATGTCAAAAAGAAATAGCGATATTAGAAAGTGGTTGCAGTCTTTGGGAGATGAGATCAAACGTAAAGAGGTGCTATATAGAAGTTCTAATGATAAGTCTCTCCTACAGGATATTAATAATCTAAAATACTCTTTCAATTCTATAGTTACTAAAAGAGCTTATATCAGTGTAGATGCTCAGAAATCTCGACATTTGTTATTACGAAATAGAGCTGGGAAGCTGTTTGCTACCACTTTAAAATACCAGAATACAAATGTCAGACCTGTCCAGATTTCTTATATTAATGACAAGAATGGTTCTAAGAAATTTCATACTCCAGAAATGCTTGAAGTTTTTCGGGACTATTATGAGAAGCTTTACACTCCCATGGATCAATGCAACATATCTGAGTGTCAGCAGTTTTTGAAATTGATCCCTACGAATACTATTTCACATTCTGATATGACTGATATGGGGAAACCAATTGATTCTGAAGAGATAATTCAAGGCATTAAAGCTACTCGGTCGGGGAAGGCTCCGGGGCCTGATGGCTTCCCGATTGCTTTTTATAAAACTTTTTCCTCCTCAATAATTAAATATCTTCAACAGGTTTTTGATAATTTTATCCTCTCTGGCAAGGTATCTGGTTCAGCAGCTGAGGCCACTATTGTTGTGATCCCGAAAGAGGGCAAGGATCATTCTGATCCTAAAGATTTTCGTCCAATTTCATTATTAAATATGGAAGCAAAACTTTTTGCCAAAATCCTGGCTAAACGATTAGAGGGTCATATTCCTAATCTTATTCATGATTCCCAGACTGGTTTTGTGAAAGGGAGACTTGCCAGAGATATTATTCAAACCTTTTGTCATATTTTGGAGAAAGCAAAGCTTTCTATTTTTCCATCGACTGCGATTGCCCTTGATGCCGAAAAGGCTTTCGACAAGGTTTCCTGGCCTTTTTTACAAGCTGTGCTTCAATCGCATAATTTAGGGGATTCTTTTATCAATATGGTAATGTTTCTATATGCACAACCTAAAGCTAACATAAGAGTTAATGGGGTTACGTCTTCTTTTTTTAATATTCGTCAGGGTACTAGACAAGGGTGCCCGTTATCACCCCTTCTTTTTCTACTATCAATAGACCCGCTCCTTCTATTACTCAATTTAAATCTGGACATCAAAGGCATCCAATTCGGTTCACATACACTTAAAACTGCTGCTTATGCGGATGACGTTCTTATTTTTTTAGAGGATATTGCTGCGGCGCTTCCTGCTATCTCCAATACCATTAAAGAGTTTTCGTTTGTTTCAGGTTATACTCTGAATAAAGAAAAGACGGAAATGTTTCCTCTTAATTCGTTGTGTTTCCCTTCCCACATGGGCGATTCCGGCTTTAAATGGCAATCGACTCGTATTAAATACTTAGGAATTTGGTTTTGTAAAGATCTCTTAGACACTATTTCCTATAACGAATCTCAAATCATAACTAAAGTTAAAGATCTTTTGTCCTCCTGGTCTCCGAAATATATCTCCTGGTGGGGAAGATTTCAAACTCTTAAAATGATGATAACTCCCAATTATTAATTTTTTATCCTCCATGCTACCTATAAAGCTTTCCTCGTCCTTTTTCCTTTTTCCATGAAATTGATTTACTCACTTCAAAATTTTTGTGGAGTGATAATCGTCCTAGAATTGCGTATAAACATCTTAGAAAGCCCTCGGTTCTGGGTGGATGTAATCTTCCAGATTGGAACTTGTATCAAATTGCCTTTTTAGGTTCTCAAGGTGCTCTTTGGTTCTTACCTGATTCCCAACATTTACCCCCGTGGATTTATATTGAGCGTGAGTTATGTACTCCTCTCTCTACTTCCTCCTTTCTTACAGCTTCTAAACTCGTTCCTAGTCATTCCCATCGTATTATATTAGACACGATTAATGCACTAAAATATATTGATAAAAAAGTATCCAAACCCATTCATAAATCGAGGTGGTCCTCGCTATGGTATAACCCTAAAATTGTTGTTGATATTGATTCTGCTACGATTTCTTCCTGGGCTACTAGATGTCTTACGTTGGTCAAAGATCTTTATGACTGTAACCATGACCCTCTTCCCTTTTCTTCTTTGGCTAGAGAATATAACCTTAATGATATGGATTTTTATTCCTTTTTGAAATTGAAAGTGGCTCTTTCTAAAATATCCCTCTCTACAGATTCGACTACTATTTCACTTCTTTCTATGTGGGTTCGTGCAGGACATACTGCTTCGAGAATATATAAGTTTTTATCTGCTCCACTTCCTTCACAACCTACAATTACACAAGTTAAGTGGTCTCATCATTTTGAAGAGGATATTTTTAATCATATTTCGCAGGAGAATTGGCAGTTGATTGGGAAGTTTTCCCAACGTAATAAAATTGCTCCTTCTCTTATTCAATCTAAATTTTTGCATTGAATCTCCTGCATTGGACCCCTGCCCGCTTACACAAATTGAAGCTTAGAGATAATGATCTCTGTTGGAATTGTAATTTGGTTTCAGGCACTCACCAGCATATTTTTTTTGAATGTTCGTTATTTCAGCCCTTTTGGGGTTTAATACGAAAACATCTCTCGATAATCTTTAATCTTTCATTGGAACTCTCCCTTCCTATGATTTTATTAGGTCCATGGGCTGCAACAACTCCTTTACCCCTTGATACTATGGATATGCAATTATTAGACTTGCTTATTTCCATCGCTGTTAAAGTAATACTGGCTGACTGGAAATCTTTTAATCTTTTGTCTTATCATACAGGGTGGGCATGGGTATCATATCTTCGTGGGGCTCATACTTTTGTTGGAGAGAAGCATTATACCCCTTTCATTTCTAGTAGTATTTGGATGTCATTAGATAATTATATGAATTTGTCCTCTCAGGGGTTGGTAGCTCAGTATCCCTTTGATTCTACTATTTAATGTGTTTCCCTCGTTGAAGCAGGTGTCCCCCTCTCCTTCTTTTTTCCTCTCTTTCTTCTTTCTCTACTTTTCTTCTCTATCTTTTCTTCTTTCCTTATATTCTCTTTTGTTATACAATTTCATTTATTGGAGCAATACGACTATGTGTTCATATAAAAGTGGTATGAAATGTTGATTTTTCTTTTTTCTTTTTCCCGGACTTTGCAATATTTTGTTTTAATTCAACTCATAATATATACTAGATGTAACTTATGTATTCTGCTTTCTTATAGGTCATCATTCCTTGATATGAATTCTGTTTTTGTTTCTGTATTTATTCCACTTTAACTTATTATATATCTCATAAGTTATGTTGTATTGCATTATATTATTAATGTATTCATCTTTTATTAAATAACAATAAAGATATTGGAACTTTAAAAAAAAAATAGATTCCATGTTCCATCATTACTGTCTACAGCCTCCAAGAAAAGTTGTAGTGCACTTCTGGCCACTGCTATTGAAGATGGAGGTGCTCCCAGAGGAAGAGGAGTGAAATCCAACAACATGAGTGTGAGTGTAAATATGTTTATTTCTTCCCTACATGATAGAGTTATGCTTGTATCTGACCCAGTTACTCTTGATAATGTGGCAATGAACAGAGTTAGAATCTATTTTTATTACATTTGAGATTCTTGTACGTATGCAGCTGCATGCGAGTGGTTAAATGCAAATGCAACTTATAAAAAGGGTTTATGGACAACAATAACTAGTCATAAACTCTAGTATGTACAAGAAAGGTGTGTATTTATAAGAGAACCAATAGGGCACCACATACAAAAAACATCCTTTTGCACAAAGACCAGGAAGTGAGCATATTCCTCTTCAGCTCAGTCAGACCCAAGCCACATATAAAGCCCCTGGTGAAGATGTCACATAAAAAGAAATCTAGGGCTATGATTGCTCTCTTTATGGGACAGAAAGATAGATAAAGTTTGGACCTTTTAAATGTTCTTAAGTAAATGTTGACATTTATCCATAAACAGTTAACATACAGGTAATGAATGATAAAAATACATTGAAAAGAGGAAGAGGACTTTAATGTGAAAGTCATGAAACCAAATTAAAGTAGTAAAGTATTTTGGTCTATGAATATTAATATTCCAAGCTGATGCTATGCTTCATTTATCCCAAGAGTATTTCGAGCCTCTATCCACCCTCCACCCTACCTGACATTCTTGCACCAATAAAGGAAGTGACGACTGACACTTTTGACAAAGTGGATTATTTCAGCAAAATCAGTGCTCAACAAATTAATATCCCTCCTTGAAGTATGGTGGGAAAAGTCTTGCCTGCCCCACGATCACCTAAAAACATTCACTTTTGCTGTCCAATGGGCAAAAAATTCTATTTCCAATCCAAAATCCAACAATCAGTCAAATGATCCGAATACGTATTTCAAATTTTTCATGGATATAGGGGTTCTCTGCTCCTTCTGTCCTCTGATCTACCAGTTATTCTCCGAGGCAACATCCACACACCTGATGCTCTCTGTCTGAACTCAAGCAATGATGAGCCCCATTGTTTCACATTGATTGGTGAGTTCACAGCTATATGTAGATTTCATTAATAAGAATATCTAATAGATTAAACCAAAGCAGCACCCCAGGACATCTCCAATACAACCACGTCCGGATTGGCCTGCCTGCCTTCACTCCAGTCATAACAAAGAGTCACTTTGATCGGTTACCTTTCAAAACTATTAAAACCATGCCACAATTATCATGCTACTATGAAAGGATAATACAATTCTAGAGAAACTGGCAAACTATTGCCTCATCTGTAGTCTTCACCCCATGGGCAAAATTCTTGTAACTATGGTGATATCTCAACTATTTTTTGACTCAGAGCACAGTCCCTTGCATTTTTAAAATAGGTCAGTTAAAGACACTACTGAAACAAGCATTGGCGAAGCTAATAGTGCCCGCCTTTGGGACCTATTGGCTTTGCCAATGGTTCTAACCAAAGTGCACAGCATCTCCTGGAAGAAGGACTGCTGTGATGCTGTGTTGCTGAAAGGAATGCCACTGTGCTGGGCTGCTGCCCTACTAGACTGCTTCTTTACTGAATTACTTCCCTGCTGCCCTCTTGCCTGAGAGAGGAGAACTGGACCTACAACTTCATCTTGAACCCAGGGCTACTAGAGTGACTCCAAGGGCTAGTCTGCTGGCCTTCTGGTCTGAGCCTCAGGGACATAAAAGGCTCCTCAACATCCTGCATCAGCACCTGAACCCAGCTGAAGTGAGTTCCTGACCCTCAGCCGGTGCCCCTCATTTCCTGGACCCTTGGTGTGGACTCAGAGAGCAGTAGTTACGTTAATGAGCTCTTCACGAACGTGAAGGGGTTCGTCCGTACCAAGACCTCGCCGCCAGTGCTGTGATTCTGTATGAAGTTCCGCCAGCCACCTCTTCAACACTACAGCATTGACCGCTCACAGTGGCTGCCAAAGTACAGCTCCAGCAACAACTGTCTGCGACACCTGGCCTGCTCTTCTCGCTACTCCGGCAGCTTTTGACAACGCTCTCCCTGCTCTTTGTGCACTCTCCACTGCAAATGGGACTCTTGGCACTTACTTGAGGAGGTAAACTACAGCAGGACTAATCTGGTGACTCGTGGTCAGCCTGAACTTGTGACTTTGACCAGGTCCTGTGCAACCAGATATCCATAGCTGGCACTTTGTGCTTTTTAGTGCTATTTTCACTAAAATCTTTAAAATTGCATATCTCTGGTTCTGGCTGTCTTCGTTGCATTTGTGTGATACTTTCTAAGAACAGAAGTAAGCTTTGTGTGGTTCTTGTCTTTCTTTTCTAAGAAAAGAAAAGAAAGACAAGAATCGCATAAAGCTTACTTGTTTGATCGGGGAGTTCTCTCCCCTTCTCTCTTTTGGGTTATTGATGTGGTGCACCTCTACCATTTATATAATTACTTTTAGACTTGTCTGTGTCACCCTGGACTTTCCCCTCACAGTACTAGGGGGAACCTGAACCACCCTTCTTGGAGCATGGGCGTTCCCATGGGTGGAGCATGGGAACGCCCATGCTCCACCCATGGAACGCCTCCCAGGTTGAAATTTAACATAACGCAGTGCAAGCTGCTGTGTTGTATCAAATTGCCCCTTGCATGGCTCTGGAAATATTACTGAAGCCTTTTCCTTGTGTCACATTGCGCAATGCAAGGACAACGCAAAGGCTTCATAAATCTGGGTTATAGAGAATAGACAAACCCAGGGTAGATAGGTCAGATTAAATTGAATGCTGTTAGAAAGAAGAAATTATTTGTGTTGAGTAGTAAGGAAGGCACAATGACCTAACATGATAGTGCAAACTAAAAAACTAAACGAAATATAGAATGTCAAGTACTTCAACAGTCTACGCCAACCTTTATGAAACAATCAATAAAACCAGTATCTCATGAATTCATGTAGCATGACTGCTGTATGCACTGTGTTCTCTCTGTACTCTTTCGATCCATGAGACAGGGTATTTCATATACATCTCCTTGAATACCCCCATGTCTACAGATTCCAATTGCTTTCACTCTTGTAACACAGGTGACACATTGTCTTGATGGTACTACAATGTCTTGGCAGATATGGAATGCATCTTACAGAGTTGTGTTGTAGGCAGAACTTATTTTGTACTGGTGTACATAACCGGCACCAGTTTCTGGGACTGGGACTCTGAATATTATCTCGCGGCAGGCGCCCCCAAAGTATGGGTCCCGTTCTTGGCTGTCGTGTCCCTGTCCCTTGTATAGATGATGTGACTGTGTCAGACTGATCCCTGTCTATAATTTTAACTGAATTTGCCAAACATCACTGTGCTCTGGTCAGTCTCACATTGGAAAATTCCACTGACCCTGATGGGCTGAGCTGCACACGATGACATCCAGGTATGCACCCGTGTGTGTATCCACGAAAACCCAATGACAGCTCATCCCACTTTTTGGTTGCTACCTCTGCATGAAGCTGTGCTCTGTCCCACCCAGATGAATCGCCTGTCTGTGGCTGATGCCCACCTGTTACGACAGCTGCCTAGTCCGCTTGCAGACCTGCCATCTCACACGGTGCCAGTGTGACACACGATATCGGCTCCCATCACATGGTCATCCAGTGAGGAGTTGATATCACAGGCAGGGAAAACAAGCTGAAAACCACTGTAAAATGTGTTTTTCAGCTCGTTTTCGGAGATTTTCAACTGCTGACGTCCATAAATGGTTTGAAAACAACCCAGGCTATCGAAAAAAGTTTCAGCAAGCCTTTACTTTTTTTTTTAGAGGAGAGGGCTCGGGGGCAAAAGTGCAGCTTAGGTACTTCTCAGCACGAGGCCCCGCCCCCTCCTCACACGTTGAGGTTTTTGCTGAAGTTGGCAGGTCTGCGCTTGCAACTGATGCCCCCCCAGCACCCGATTTGCGTTTGACTCGGACTGGCAGGGATGGGGACTCAGTGGCGTTGCTAGCCATACTGCCACCCGGGGCGGTCCCTAAGTTTACCACCCGGGTGCAGGTAAGAGCAGGTGGGGTGGCGAACGACTTGTTCTCTGGGCTGCGGGGGTGGGGTAGTTGACAGACACGACTCCCGCCGCCTCTGAAAACAGGACCACCCACCCCCGCCCCCACTAGCTACATCACTGTTGGGACTGTCCCCACCCCACCGACCACCAGTAACCTTACCAGCTGCTATGACATCCCAGTTTCTGTCTGCACACAGCACAGTGGTGGACTGCGGCAGTACAACACTGGTACTACCCAAGGTGTAAATGCCGCAAACTCTTGGCTCTGCTGCAGTCTTTCCGGTAGTCTTCTGGAGAGTTCACGCCAAATAATTCCTGCTGTGCCAGCCATATAAATGAAGGTTTCTTTATTCTGTCTTCTTTTATTGACTCCAGCCTGGCACCAGTGTTTAATGAGCCCTGCTGGGGTGTGTGTAGGCCTTATAGCCACGTGTTCAGGGGTGCTAAACGCTAATTCGGGCACAATTAACTGGAGGAACTCCTGTGTCCGAGATGAGATGCCAGTGTAATGTCTGGGCCTGTTTCCCCTTCAGCAGCCTTTCAGATCCTTCCCTTCACCCTGCAGGGGGCTAATGGCTGCTTTGCTGCACGGATACATGGGTAATGTTTACAGCCTGATGAACATTACACACTCGCTGGCAGATAATCTCTCATACGATGAATATCAAAGTCTTCTGTCACTTTAGATATATCTCATACTTTTATTTACAAAACCGCATTTTCATTTGTGTTGAATATTTCATAGGCTCAGCATTTTGAAACAGTTTTGACAATAATATTCTTACCTTTATTGTATAATTTTCAGACACACTTGTACCAAATTGTTTGCATTCAAGCCTCACTTACATACATAAAAACTGTACACTGCAGTCCTGGGCAATTATGTCTCTTCAAAAGCCCCTTGAGTCCGAGACCCTGTTCTTTCTCAAGTGTAATTCTGCACACCACTCCATTGTTCCCAGTCAACCAATTCCGCAATGCGAACAGAGGAGACCGCCCTTTCCTCATGGTCTATCTTTTCTTAGAGTTTCATAACAGATGACCCAAAAGACCTCTCCCTCCACCGCATTCAGCCCTTGTAGTGTCACTCTGCTGCTCTCTGGCCCAAGGGGACCAGAATTATGATACATATACATTAACAAAGTACTGGGTAGATGTAGGTTGCGTACCATCTCAGGGGGATATTCTCAAGAACGTGCGATAAACATCGCCAAAATAGGTTAACGCAAGTTTACATATTGCCGTCTATCGCGGGAAAATATCCCCGTGTTAACGTGGCATTCACAACACGGCGGTAACATGCGTCAGTACCCCGAAAACGCGGCAAATGTCCGCGATAACACTACCGGGACGGCGATGAAAATCCAAACCCGAACGCGCAAAAAGTTGCGATGAGCCCAACCGCGATAAAAAATCCAGCGAGAAGCAGCGCCAGGCCTGCAAGTCCCACAAGTCAGGCTGCAAAAAGCACAATAAAAGCAGCAAAACAAAACACAAACAAAACACAAACAACTGCGAAGCACCATGGAGGTAGCTGGAGCAAGCACAGAGGACAACCAGAACCCCACAAGCCCCGCAGAGGACCAGCCTGGGACCTCGGGGTCAGGGAAGGGCAAGGAGAAGAAGAAGAGGAAGACGCGGCTCAGTCCGCAGGAAAACAGGATCCTGATCACGGAGGTGATAGAACACCATCAACAACTGTACGTCACCTCCACTGTGTCATTGGCAACAAAAAATACAATATGGCAGTCCATCCTGGACAAGGCGAATGCAGTCTGAGCGCTGAGGAGGACAATGGACGAGTTCAAGAGGCGCTGGAATGATGTGAAGCGCAAGACCAAGCAGAAACTCGCAGACAAGCAGAAGGCAGCAATGCAGACTTGAGGTGGGAGACCAGCGCCACAGGAGGAGCTGGATGAGATGGAGGAAATGGTGACCACAGTCATCAGTGTAGAGACCGTGGCAGGAGTTGGGGGACCGGACACTGCTCAACATGACCCGACACAACAGCAACAGGGTGAGTAACCACCAGGGACTGGGGGGACGGGGGGAGATGGGCACAATGGCACACATGCACAATTAAGTAGACCACATCTGCGGACAAACCATGGCCAAGAGTCACAACACCAACCAAGAGCCCAAGTTACCCAAGTCTGCAACATCACAGCACTGCATAAGCAAAGAAGTGAAAGCCACACCGCCTGAAAGGGATAAGGGCCAGCCAAATCAGAGCTGAAGGGGCAACTCACCTACAATGCAGCACACACACATAAGATCCAGAGCACCGCAACATTTACAACAATGTTGAACAAACCGCAACACCAGCACAATAGAACAGAGGGCACAACTGCTGCCGCTCGTGTGCGTAAAATGGCCATTCGCATGTGGCACAGCAGGATACTGTGAGATGATAATGTACTAGTACAACCCCACATCCCTGATGGTGCAGTAATGCATGTATGGCCGTGACCCAGATAGACAGTGAGACACACATTGTCATGCAAATCAACACTCATCACAGTTGAATACAAGTGAAGGTGCGTAGACTTTATTAGCATATGCGTGTCAGTATGGGCAAGATTTGTGCCACAACATGCAGACCAATGCAGCAGTATGTCAGAACGTGGAACGTTGCCAAGCGCCACTGTCCACTCCGGGGGAGTGCCTCACCTTTCACAGGTGTGTGTTAACCCGCGTTGTTGTCCGCTCATGTATTCGGAGTCCAGGCAAATGCAGACATGTCCACTGCCGCCGTGGGAGATGTGACCAGAACCCCAAGTTCCAACAAGTTGTCGGGACATGTGCAATGTGTTCCAAACTGTCGTGTCTGCAGGTACGTAGTTACACGTCCATGAAAGCTAGTGCAGCCTCGTAGGCAATTATTTCCAACATGAGGTCCTCGTCGACTTCATCGAACAGGACGGCGAGGCTAACCATTAGCAGGTCCGGACAGATGTGCTGCGTCCACCCCCTTTCACCAATTAGCACAACAGCCCAATAGGGGAGCAGCTCAATTTGCTCACTGCACACGAGGAGTTCTGCAATCTCCCAGGTCCAGCTGCCAGCATGTATGCCAAGTATCCAGGCATCCCATAGACGGGTGTCACAGTGACACTCATGGTCGTGGGCCAACAGGGGGCGCACACACATGTCGAAATCCAGTTCGGCTACCGTCCTGTTGGATAGGCAGACATCCATGGGCCACTCGAATATGCACGAGCGACAATGCAACACAGGCTGCACGCAGGTGACATTGGCAAGGCGGAAGCTCAGCCGGTAACTGACTACCAATGGCAGTGCCCCCAGTAAATGCAGCATACGTGCACGGTACAGTTCCACCTGACAGGGGTTGTGCAAGTGTCCGTGATGGTCTGCCATTGCGTTAGTGGCTCTGGTTGAAGCGGCACTGTTCTGACCTGCACCAGTTCTGTGGATGAAATGCCACAGCTCGGAGCACTGAGTTGTTTTAGTGTGCAACGGTTGTACGCCTGGGTTAATGTGGGAGTAAGTGTGAAGGCCATTCCATGCAAGATAACTTTGAGCAAGGACTTCTGTGTGTGGGGTGTGTATACGTTGGTCTCTCGTCGGGCTGTGCGTAGTGTGGGAGTCGTCATCAGCTGCTATAGTATCTCTCAGGGGGTGCCGGGCACATGTAATTCCGAGGTTGGAGGTGCAGATGTGCTTCTGCCTGATAGCACAGACAAAGGAGCATTCATCCCTAATGTTAGTTTCTCATCTGCTTGCATTCAGGTACTGTGAAGTGGCTTGTTGGGGGTGGGGTGGGATGTGTGCGACTTTGGGATTCATGTTTGACATGTCTTGCATGTGGCAAATGAGCGGCATCACTGTGTGTTACGTTGCCTCAGAGCTGCTCCTCCCTCCCCCCGAGCCTATTTACTTGTGTGCGCTGCGTGGTTGCATCACTGGCACTCCTACGGCACACCATTGTCATGCCTGTCTGCGCATGTCCACAAGCCTGACAACGACACTGTGATGTTGGCCGTTGGAGGTGGGCGGCCACGTGAGTGTAGGCCTGTGGGAAGGATAGGGCAGACACAGACGTAGAGTTCGTGCCTGGCTGAACTCGCGCTGCGGTTAAGGCTAGGCATTTGGCTCATGCTGCGGCAATACAGATACACACAACACTTGGCATGTATTAGCCAAGACCCCGAGCGGTCTTGCGCTCCTTCATTTCCCCGTTCATGCGAGCCCGCCCTCCGGGTGCATGCTACATTGCAACATTGTCGATTGCGGACTGGGTGGCGCCGACACTACATCAGAGACACACTCATTAGTTACTTCCTTGTCCAGGCCAGAACTGAACCACGCCCAGAGCCCCGAGCAAATCCTTCACACCCCTACGCTGGCTTGGCGTACGCCGGCCCAGCCCACTCCGCTTACGCTTACAGGGGGGGACGGCACAGCTACATCTCCAGGGTCTTCCCCACTGCTTGAGGTGGCATGGTTGCGTCCGCTGTCCACAGCACAATGTAATGTGGTAGGGCCCTGGCCCATCATGCATACATAAAGACCACACGGACACACTTAGATAGATAGTGGAACTGGCTACGGGCACGTGCGCCCGGCCCCTTTTTATTACCAGGGTCACATGTCCAGTGATGCCTGTTCTGGATGGGTGTGGGGTGGGTGTAAGCCAGCCCTCAGGGAGTGGTTGGTGCTGGCAACAACTAGAACAGTGATCATCGGATCACACACAGATTCAATCATAAAGGGTCCATGACTTGCAGTGCACTGAGGTAGGGGCACCAGAGCTGAGCGTGCTCATGTGAAGGAATTGTTAATGATTTGGTCCCTTCGGGATATTCCTGCTGCAGCTGCAGTGGGGTGTGGTACACCTGCCTCATCTTCATCATCATCGTCCCAGGTCTTCCCCACTGCCTGAGGTGACATTGTTGCGTCCGCTGTCCACAGCACAAAACTCAATCATGAAGGGTCCATGTGTTGTGGTGCACTGAGTTAGTGGCACCTGAAGAGCTGAGCAGGGGATCAAGCTGATGATGGCATCCAAGACAGGTGTGAGCAACTTAGATGGGCTGGCTGTGACACTCCTCCGACTCTGGCAGTTGTTGGTTGGAGGTGGTCTTGGCGGTGGTGGCGGGTGTGCAGCCAGCGATGATGGCGTGTCATTGCATGTCAGGATTGGATTTTGTTTGCGAGCCCTGGTGACCCCAGTGTATGCTGGAGGCAGCGGTCAGAAAGGGCACACAGCCACGTGACAATGACTTGTGGTGCACTGAGTTAGTGGCACCTGGAGCGCTCGGATGGTGAGCGGCCTGCGCTGATGCGTCGTCAGGGCGGCCCGCCCTGGTAGCAATGTCTGTGGCCTACTGGACTCTGCCATAAATGAATCAAGACTCAATTTGATTAGCGAGCCCTGCTGACCGCAGTGTAGGCCGGAGGCAGCGGTCAGCAAGGGCCCACATCCACGTGTCGTCGGCTTGTGTTGCACAGGGTCAGTGGCACCTGGAGCGCTCAGCAGGTGCACAGCCAACAATGATGCGTCGTTTGACTTGGGGGACCTGCTGACCGCAGTGTAGGCTGGAGGCAGCGGTCAGCAAGGGCCCACATCCATGTGTGGTCGGCTTGTGTTGCACAGGGTCAGTGGCACCTGGAGCGCTCAGCAGGTGCACAGCCAACGATGATGCGTCATTTGACTGGGGGGACCTGCTGACCGCAGTGTAGGCCGGAGGCAGCGGTCAGCGAGGGCCCACATCCACGTGGCAATGACTTGTGGTGCACTGAGTTAGTGGTACCTGTAGCGCTCAGCGGGTGTGCAGCCGACGATGATGCGTCATCCGGGCGGGCCGCACTGGGGGCAATGTCTGTTGACTGGTGGTTCCCTCCATTAACAGAAATGTGGCACAATTTGAATTGTGGGACCTGCTGACCGCAGTGTAGGACTAAGGCAGTGTCCGGCACACACATGACTCCGTGTTGCTGTGCCCCTGGATGCGCTGGGGGCCTGTGTCGTGGAGTCTGGAGGTCACGGTGGCGGACTCATGGCAGGGTGAGGTGCGCCGCCCTGGCAGACGCGTTGCCCATCACGGAAGAGAACCACGCCCAGGGCCCCGGCCTTTTTATCAGCACTCCTACGCTGGAGTGGCATACGCCGGCCCAGCCCACTGTGCTTACGCTTACAGGGGGGGACGGCACAGCTACATGTCCAGGGTCTTCCCCACTGCCTGAGGTGGCATGGTTGCGTCCACTGTCCACAAAACTACACACACCAGCAGTATATGTCCACATGGACATGTCTGTGCTCTGCATTCTGTGGTCTGTCCAGCACATCACCGCCACACTTGGCATTGGGGACATTCTTCTTCATGGGTGAGTTGCCTCCTTCACACATACTTGGTTCCCACCTCTCCCCACATTCTGCAATTGTGTGGCTGAGGGGCCATGCCGTTTTCGGACGGTCCGCTGTCTTGTCCTACGCTACCTCGGTGGTAGTCCGGGGGGGTAGGTTCGGAGGGGGGTACTGGGGGTGGTGGCGGTGGGTGTTGTGGCCCTCTTGGGTCTCAGAGCTGCATGATCAGTGTCTCCATGGCATCTGTTGGTCTTCAGATGTGGGGCTGGGCTCCCTTTCTACTGCAGTTGGTCGTCCTGCTTAACACCAGTAAAAGGCAGGTGTTAAATCCCTGCTGCTAACGCGCCTTATCGCCTGTTCTTGGTTCACATCGCAGATCTGACTGGTCGTTGTGAATATCGCAAAGTGGTGTTTTCGTGTGTTTTTGCACAGGAACGCCTACTCTGCATATCATTAGCGTTAGTTGTCGCACTCATCCGTGGCAATGTTTTTTGCGGCAGCTATGGCTGGAAAACTGGCGATATCGGCAGTTTGCACCAGCTTGAGAATAGGGCGATAAATCTATCACCACTTTTGCGGCGCTAAAGTGCAGATAAATCGGCGATGAGTCCTTGAGAATATGCCCCTCAGTATATTATGGGAGAAATAAACCATGGGTCATTGACTGCAAAGTTGTGTGCTTGCAGTCACTCATGTGGGTGTATTGTGTGAGGCATAGGTCGTGTGTTCAATTTAAAAATGTAAACATATGACTTTTTAGCACATTTAATTGAAAATTACGCTACAAAATCTATTTTTTTTAGCCGTCTCTTCAAAATGTTCTCACGTGGGGAATCCTTGAATACTGCTCACTCACTTTCTTCACTCGCCGCAATCCACCTCTGGGTGTTGCCCAAGCAGGTGGCGCAAGTGTTGGAAATAGGTGATGCCCAGGGTGAAAGTTGGAGGTGCCAGAGAGGGAAGTAGATGAGTCTCCCAGGAAACATTTTGGACATCAGCATTCATTTTTGCAAATAAAGCTCTGTTTGTAGGGTTACTAACTGTTGGGTGGGCATTTCCCAGGGTAATGTATTGGGTTTCCATATTAGGAGGCCATTAAGGCCAAGAGAGAACTAGATTGACACATCTTCTACCATTATGAGATTGTGGTCTCGTTCCCTTGATGAAAACACTGAGAGCAGAGTGATTGTGCACCGCTGTGAGTAGGTCCCTCCACTTAGCAGTTAATCTGTAGTAGGACGGTCAAGTCTTTGACTGAATTACCTCACTTGTGAGGCAGTGGTTCTGCAAGGCATGTGGGATGTATGTTTAAACTCTGTCAATGGTTGTGGATGTTGGAGGGGACAATTGTTAGTATAAACTGAAAAGTACACTCCCTTATGACGATAGGGGACATATGGTAACTTTCCTCAATCAATCGGTGAATAACATGGGGGCCCTCCTTTGCATGCTAATCCATCATGAAAAAAGCACCATACGCATAAACATGCAAGCACAAATGTGCACCTGTCACATTCATTTTGTAGTCGGGGATTTGCATCAGGTACAAAAAGTGTTGCAATAACCAATGTGCACCAGTTTTGCACTCAATGTAATCTACATTTAAGGCGTCTGCTGAAATATTATGTATTGCTCACTTATGAAATAGTTTTTATAGCGTTCTTAACATGGTCCTTTTTGGTCATTTTGTAGAACATTGTGACTATTGTGGCAGTTGGTTTCCCTGAGTGCCCAGACATTGAGTTGTTGGCGGTTGCATTTGTGCCTGAACAGGACTACTCACACAGATAAAGATTGTCACTGCAGTATGACGTGGTGGTTTTTGGATGGCTTTAATGCATCAGCAGGCATTCCTTTATGGTGTGTAATCCATTGAGGTGGTTGACCACCACATCGATTTGGTCAGTCGATGGGTCAGGGTTCTTGGGCCTTGTCACTAGAGTTCAGAAGGCTCACCTGAAAGCAAGGTCTTCCATTCCACTCTGAACCTTTAGTAATTAGGTATATATTGAGCGTCGGAGTATTAAACTGTGAAATGATGTCAGCCCTTTCTCTCACATGAGTTGTGAAAGTTCCTAGAACTCAATGCGTTGTGTCAATGAAGCCAACAGATGATCTGGAGGGCAGACTCATCATGACCCCCTTCTTGAGTAAGAAGCACTGTTCCTGCATAATGGCAGTATATTCCTTTTTCAGAAGCCCTGTGCAGAGAATGCTGCAGTTATCGAGGTGTTGTGTCAGCACAATTGTTCACTAGACTTAGCTGTGGAATCGATTGAGCAGGTTCATCAGATGTTTATACATTCACTGCAGCATTAAAAATAGATGTGATGCAAGAAAAGGGAACTATTGGAATGGTTCTCAAATCCATCCGCCAGTCGACATAGGACGTGCATCCTCCACATAGACATGTAAATGTAGGTGACTGTGCTTGTTTCATTTATTTGGGATCTTTATATAGTATGTACAAGGCCCAAGTGCATGAGAGTGCTTCACAAAGAGTCCAAGAGTGAGAGAATAAAAACAGTACTATTACAATATATAATACAAACTATATCAAGTTAATACAAGAGCCATTGTGGGGTTATCATCATAAAAGTGTGAAGTTATACTGTGCAATAATGTAAGAGCTAGGTAGAATACAGATGTTGCCTCAATGTAAGTGAGCCCAGTGTAGGCAACAGAATCCTAGGACCAATCTCAGCTGGTATAATTAACCTGTATCAGAGAACCAATCCTGCAACAGAGTCCACAAGCCGGAAGATAGCACATATGTCTAGAGTAAGGAGGGTGTGAACTGGGTTGAGAAGAAAACATTTTAGGTTCTTTATGAAAGTAGGCATGGATACGTAGTGCGAATGGCAGGATATTGGGAGTTCCAGTCTTTGGGTGATCAAATCTATGGGGTCCATGCACTCATTGGAGCCACCGAACGAGCAAGCGCGAGGAAACCATTCTATCCTCAGGTCATCTTTATGATACAGGCTTCCTACGAACTTGTTGACTTTGTTGTTGAGAAACATCTGATACTTTTGAGTGTAAGTTTGCAAATCCCAACGTTTTCTGGGGGCTGATAATATCTGATGAACTACTGTGTCAAAGGCTTCTGAAAAGTCCCTAAGCCGCTGGCCAGTTCTAATGAGAAGTGAGCGAGGAACTGCTCATGGATAATCGTAAAGACATGTGGTCCCTATCGAATTATGCTGTGGTTAGGGTTTTACTGTCCTTTGGGGCAGTTTGGCAATGCCAGAAGAGCTGGCCTCACAGATCAGTGTATAGCTAGTTTATTGGCTGTTTGTGGGCCTGTTCTATGGTCTCGGGACGTTTGTTTTTACTGTTGTTTCTCTGATATTACCACAAACATTACCTGCAGCAGGCACAAATGCATGTAGTCTCCCCTATTTTGCTAAACACTTCTACTGCCTGTCTTTACAAGTTTAAAACTGGCCAGATTTGCACACGTGGAACACTTATTTTTAGCTATCTGATTTGCTAATGGGGGGGGGCACGTTTAATTCGTTGCCAGGGGCATATTTTCTGTCCTAGTTCAACCCAGGCTGTGGTGTTAGTGATGGTTTGCTAGGAATCAGCTTCGCTTTGAGTTGGAAGGCAGATGCACTGAAAAGCCTTGTGAACGCTTTGACACATTTTTTGCAGTCTTTCGATTGTTAAATCAGGGTGTTTGTAAGTGTGCGGTGTAGGTTTTGGGTTGTGATGATCAGCTGCGCTGAGATAATTTTGTAGTCGGACCAAGAGAGATAATGTGGTGTTTAATTGAAAACGGTCACATTAAAAAAAGAAATCCATGTTCAGTGTGTGGTTCGGCTTTGTGAGCTGCACCCATCCTTGGATTGACGTCTTCTCTACGACTTCTGATGCTTTCCTGTTCTAGTTCTTCCTCGTGTTGGCGTGTGTTACAAGCATCAAATCAAAAGCGTAATGAAAGCATGGATGTTTTTTCCTTAAATGAAAACACATTTTAGTTTTCTTAAAATTACTTGCATGCTCTAATTTCCAAAGTTGTAATAAATCCATCCCAGGTCAGAAACTTACTTGGCTCCAAGCCTACGATTATCTGAAACGAGGCTGAGTTTCCTAGCGGGAACTGAAGTGGCTGCAAAAATGAACAGTCATAGGAGGAAAGCATTAGGGGGTGTGGAATTTCATGACTGTTCTTAGGTGTGGTGTGTGAGAAGGATGATACAGATGGAGATTTCCAAGTGGCTGGAGTTCAGCCCTGGGAAAGAGGAAATGCTTGCATTGTGATTTCTTCCTCTGTTTCTACATAGAGAATATAATAATAGTTTATGTTTTTATTTGTGTTTCTGCTGAAGTGTTTTGCGCTGTCCCAAAAATGATGAGATGCCACAATAGTACATGATTGGGTTATAAGTAATTTACTATTCCAACTCCAGTCTGTGTATCAGTAGGGAAGGTGTTGGACTTAAAATCCAACACCAGTCCAGCACTGCGTTCCCTAAAGCAATTCGTTGTAATGACTTGCGTGCTAAAGGAATGCGTTTTAGTGACGCAGTCATTGTAGTGTCCGAGTTGTAAAGGCACTGCATGGTTTAGAATGCGTGGTAAATGATGTTTCCCTTTTCAGACACAGCACTTTGCATCCTAGGACTTAAAATTCACTTATAACATTGAAAGCATTGGCTCCAAGACCCTAGAATTAGAAGTGGTGTTTGAAAAAGCTAAGAACTTCTCAAAGTGTTGTGAATGACCTGGGGCCACTTGGAAGCTATGGGTAGCATCCTAGGAATGACTATAATCTGATAAGTACTCAATCATTCGCTCAAAAGATGTTATATGTACTTGTGGGTTTACAAGGGTGTTATTTATGAAGCAGATGCACAGCCACCTCTGCTCATTTTTTTGCACAGGTGTGCTAAAGGATTTGGTAAACATTACATACTTTGTACGAGTAGGATTTCAGAGATATGGGGGCAGATTTTCAAAGAAGCCATGCAACATAGCGCAGCAGCCAATAGCGCTGAGTTGCGTGACAGGGAGGGAGCAGGAGAGCACCATATCTACAGAGATATGGCTCTCTCCTCCCTTACCCCTTGCGCCAGCGCTGATTTCAGCTGCCGTGTGCCAGGCACACACCTTAGCGCCACAGCGCTAAGGTGCATGCCTGAGTCTAGCATACGTTTTGTATAGGAAGGATACCCTTCCTGTACAAAATACTATGCCTAGACAAGTTCAAACACTTTTCCCACTTTGCATGTGTGCTGCACAGTGCAGCAGGCATGCAAAGTAGGAAAAGAAAGGAGAAATGAAAACATTTCTCCTCTTAACGCCTCCTTTCAGATGGTGTTAACCAGGGCCGGCTTTAGCACTGGTGGCGAACAGTGCGACAATGTTTTTTGGCGCCCCTCAATAACCACCTCCCCCACGGATTCCCTTCCTACCATCCTTTAACAGTCTCCATAACCACACTCTCTCAGATGCATTTAATTAATTTTATAGCGTCACTCATAAAAGTGAAGGGTGTCAGAGCACGTTACATAACAAACACATTACACAGAGACTGTCAATCATAGATGTGTAAATCAGTGTATATGAAATGTTACATAAGAAGACAGAGGACAACAAGGGGTGGATTCACATGTCATCCATACAGGTAGGCAGTATAGTTGAACAGTACTTGGTCTGGAGAAGCACAAACTCTGAATTGAAAATGTAACACAATGGATTTTGGCTCTCTTTAATAACAAGAACTGATTTGAACCCAAATGAACCCTTTTTGCAACATTAGAATAATGAAAGTCTGGGGGAAAAATCCATACGCTCTATTCTATACCTTGAGGTCTGCACGCAGTTCTTTTATGACAGTTAATAGTAATAGCTCACTGTAAACTGCAACTAACAAAAGGGCGTTTCTGACCACTGACCTGTTTATATTACTTTCAATTTGTGATCTGCATGGTACATGTTCTTTGCAGCAGACATATTAAACCTCTGCGCTACCTTACCATGAATCAAAACTTCCACGAGTCAAAACTTCTACTAGACAAACCTCCGATCTCGCCAGGAAGAACAGTAATCACCGGAGTTTTCTTGACATTTTAATTGTTGCCTGAAAATTGTGGAGGCCAGAAACGGGGCAGCAGGGGCTTTTAAGCACAAAATAAACTAGCAAACAGGGGCCCCCATGCCAAGTCAGCACCCGGTGCGGTGGCTCCCGTCGCACCGCCCTAGAGCCGGCCCTGGTGTAAACTTTTGGCACTAAATCCTGTCTACAATTGTTTGTAGATAGGGTTTTGCATCAAAAGGCATGGGTGCTTGCAGGGGAACTCTCATGTACCACCCATGTAAACACCCCTTGGTGGTAAGTAATGCAAAGCAATGCTTTGCGTTAATTTTTGGGTACTTTCCAACACAAAACAAGTTTTGAGCTGGGATGTTAATTGGGGAAAAAACATTTTGTGCTGGTTAGCGTCCCTTTGTTAGGCTAACCGTGCGCAAACTGTTGGAAAATCTACCCCAAAGTTTAGCGCTGAAACTTAGATCTGTTCTTATGCGTTGGTAACTCATCAGGGGTATAGTCCCTATCCAAATGCAATTGCAAATCAGCCTTTTCAGCACTCCAAACAAACAGTGTGAATGGAAGAAAACCACAAAGGTATTAGTAATCAAATACTGAAATGTGTGATATAGATGACGAAAAGATGACAAGCAATTTACACTCTCTGGGGCATTTTTATTTTCCGGTAAAGTTCGCAGAGCACCTTAGTTTATAATTTTTTTAGGTGAATAGATGTGGCTCAAAAAAACAAACATATTTTTTCAAAGATGCCACGTAGCTAGTGTGGCAATCCTGAAACCAGTCAGTGAATATCCTGCTTTCTCTTTGGTACTTGCTGGCTGAGGCCATAAGATAAACATTTTGAAACATACCTAGCATTAAGGTTACATGGAAAGATGGCAAAATTGGGCACATAAATAAATATGAACAATACGATCCTAAAATAGATAAAGTACAACAGAGCAGAGGATTTGGACAGTAAACAGAAATGTAGAGAACTCAATGGCTACTAGTCCACCACATACCAGAGAATGATGTTACCATTTTTATTTATTTTTTACGGCTCTATAAAGAGCGAACCTGTCCTGAGGGCAGTATAGGGCATTACACGAGCACCAGAATGTTGTACACTTTTTTAGGGCACAGGGGTGTTTGAGTGATTTGTCAAGAACCACAGGATGTTAAGCCGAATCAGGATTCGAGCCTAGTTTGCCAGTTTCAACGCAACCAGCTCCAGCTGCAAGACACCAAATTCCCCCTCCCTCCTTCCCTACTATATAGCAAGGCCCAAAAACAGCAGTGAGTGAAACATTTCATAAAGGTGATGAGCCTTATATTCAGTATGAAAATCTGAAGGTGACTGGCAATCCAAGCAAGCGGGAAATTCAATCACTTAACTTATTAAGCAAAAAGCAAGTCAACAGAGTGTGCACTCACTACCTTGTGCAGAAAACAGACTGGAACTCATTGCTTCATTTTCAAATGCCCACCATGGACCCCTTATGAGAAGTCTAGCATTGGGCAGTCCCCTGCTTGAGGCACAACTGCAGCCTTCTTTGCTACTATGACAAACAAGCAATGAGCTTGCAAAAAGCACCCTCAGGCACACAGATACGCCAGAAAAATGAGAGCAAAATTTCAATGTTTAAATAAATTGTTTGCCCAGCAATAGTGTTTAGTGCGTGAGCAACAGAAAGGCAACATCTGTTGTGTGCACAAGCCACTAAGTTAAGGCAGCAAGTCTGTCTAAATATCTGTACATAATCCAAGACTTTTCATTTAAATATTTATCTGTTTATCTAATGTTGTGAAAACAAGAGCAAGCTGACCAAGAGACGAGCCGTGGTGTTTATGAGCTTTGGGCAGGAGTTATGTCGAGACACAACTTGAGTAGATCTGTTTTGAATCATAAGGTTTCTTGTTATTTACTAATGGTCTTAGGCAACATTTCAGAGTAAGCTAAAATACTGATGCAGGTGTACTATTTGTCATATATTATCAATAAGTAATATGCTGACAGGGTGGTCACTGAAGGGAGTCACAGGGGGTTGCTGTCACTGAAGGCAAACTGAGTAGCCTTGTTTGGCTGTTGCAAGTGGAAAATAAGTGGAAGATACCCTGCCGTAACAAGGGGTGGTGGGGTACCTGCCGCTGAGATCCAGTGGACCTGTGGCACATCACCGTTGAGTTATGGATTTCTGATGGAAGAATGTCGATTCTCATAGCTTTAGGGAATAGTGACTAGAGAATCGTGATTTTATTAAAGACAAGGAGGTAGATTATGCAGTAACTTTTATTCACTACTTCCAAGCAGCAAACACTTCAAAGCTCCAAAGTAGAACATTACTTGAGTCATAATAAAAATCTAGAACACATAGTCCATAAAGCACTGCAACATTCCATCTTCTTCCTCTTTTGGTGCTACTGAAATTTAACCAATATTCCTCTGAATCTTTGGATATGAAAATTGTTCCTTATGCATCTGAAACAAAACAAAACCAGTAACATATCTTACTTCTTTCATAGACAAAATATATCTTCTTAATGCAATTATATCATTAGTACGTTTTTTTATATCTTATAATATTTAACTCCTCTTCATTTATCCACGGCTGTATTCCCTGTTCACCAATAATATCCACTTTCTCTCAATTTTTTATTTTGTAAAATGATTTTCACATGGGTAGGGAGGGTGGGATAATGCTAGCCTCCATGTCTTTAATAAAATCATGATTCTCTGTTCACTAAAGCTATGAGAATCAACATTTTATGGTAAGATAGGAGGCTAGCATTATGCATGTTCAAAGTCTCTAAATGCGTAATTTGAAACATGCTTTCCAGGTTTAAAATAAAATTTCCTGAAAACCTCTGTGTTTGACATATCAGCTGCTTTCATCACCTCCTCCAAGCGGGCACTCACTGTAAAGGTCTTAGAAGCCATATAGCCTCTCACCGAATGTGACTTAAACCGTTCAATGTTCATACCAGACTCTTTCATGACCTCCTTCACTCATCTTGCAGTAGTAGCAATAGACACTGCCTTAAAAGGTTTTACTTATGATATTAGCAATTGATTTACCCCATTACCCCTGAACTCTCGCACTCTATACTCATACTCTTTAAAGCAGTCTACCACACAAAATTTCAGATGACTCTCAAATTTCAGATAGGAAATTGAATCTGATGCAGTCTTTGTTCTTCTGCATACTTCAAAAACGACTCCTGTCGGTTGGTAAAATCTAGTTGTGAGATCCAAAGCTTGAACATCAAACACTCTCCTAAAAGAAATTAAACAAAGTAAAGTTGCACATTTGCACGTCATTTCCGTTAAAGCTAAATATCTATTCAATGGCCAAGATTCAAACATCCTTAAAACAATGTTAACATTCCAAACACTCTCTCATAACGAGATCTAGGAGGACTCGTCAGACGAATTCCATTTAATACTCTGCAGATCAAAGGACTTTTCCCAACAGAGGAACCATGCACCAGCAAATGACCTGCTGCAATCACTGACCTGTAACAGTTTACAGTCCTGTATGGAAAACCTTTAGAAAATAATCCTGCAAAAAACAAAAAATTAGCTACCTCTACCTCATCAGCCTCCACGTTATCCAAATCTCTTTCCACACACCAACAAACCCAGACATTCCATGCCACCTTATATCTCTTCTTTGTTTCTGGGGCCCATGATTCATTGAGCAATTCTGAAGCTTCTCCAGAAAGACCTTGGTGTCTTCCTGATCCCCTGATATCTTCCAGACTAGAAGGTTGAGCAAACCCGACTCTACCAGAGGATGTTCCTCTCCACATGAACCTATCAACATTCCTTTTTGTAACTGAATCAACAGAGGTTTTTCTACAATCAGCTCCAACAAAGATGGAAACTAAACTTGCATTACCTAAAAAGAAGTTACCAACACAATCTGAAAGTTCTGGCTCCTCACTTGGATTAACTTCCTCTGTATCATGGCAAATGGTGAGAAAGCATATCTTCTCATATCCACCCAATTCTGAGTGGACGCATCCACTGCCATTGCCCCTGGATCTAGTCGCCAGCTGAAATACTTCTCCCTTTAAAATGTTTAATGGGATGCAAATAAATCCACTTCTTTTGGACCTAAACATGGTAATTGTATTGTAATTGAATTTATATAGCTCTTACTACGCCTGACAAGTCATCGAAGAGCTTTTTTGGCGAGTAGCACTCTACTCCAGAACCCATAAAGGATTAGTGGTGAATTAGTATAGTGAAAATATGAAAGTAAGTTGAGCGGTGGATATGTTAGTCAGTTATTTAGATTGAGAAGGATAGTGGAGGGGTAGAAGAGGGAAAAAGGTTTGCATTTATATAGCGCTTGCTACCCTTGATGGGGTGTTGATGCGATTTTTCGGCGAGTAGCACGCTACTCTGGAACCCATACAGTGTTAATGGTGAATTAGTATAGTGAAATATGAAAGAAATTTGAGTGGTGGATGTTAGTCAGTTATTTGGATTGAGAATGATAGCACAGGGGTAGAGGAGGTAAAAAGGTTTGCATTTATATAGCGCATGCTACTCCGGATGAGGTGTTGAAGTGCTTTTTCGGCGAGTAGCACGCTACTCCGGAACCCATAAAGGATTAGTGGTGAATTAGTATAGTGAAATATGAAATTAATTTGAGTGGTGGACATGTTATTCTGTTATTTGGATTGAAAGGATAGTGGAGGGATAGAAGGGAAGGATTTAGAGGTTTTTTTTGTTTTAGAGCTCACAGCAGTAGGAGGAGGCTTGGGATGAGTAAAAGGGAGGTGGAGGGGGATGAGCAAAAAGGAGGTGGAGGGGGAAGAGTCAGAGGGAGGGTTTAGAAGGGCTTGTTTTGGGGGATCGGAATAGTAAAAAGAAGTATGAGATGATGCAAGGAGGGGTGGAGTAGTGAAGAGTCTTGAAAGGTTATTTTGGGGATCATGGAGGTAATGGATATATTGATAGAGGTATAGGGCGATAAATAGGGTAGTGCATTGGAAAGATTAGTAGAAAGAGGTTTGAGATGAATCAGAGAGTTGAACTATAGGATATATTGAGAGCGGTATAGGGTGAAAAATAGGGTAGTGCATTAGATATGCTGAATTAGAAGAAAAGTAATAATTAAGTAAAAGTAATAAATATATAGTTCCAAAAGTAACATAGATATAGATCCATAAATATATGGAAGGTATATAGATGCATAAAGGAAGCTAGCTTATGTAGATTAAATTTTATATATATATATATATATATATATATATATATATATATATATATATATATATCCCAACTACGTTCCACCAGGCGGCCGAACTCTCAGCGGGTGCCTCCGTGCGACGGGTGAGGTCGTTTGTTGCACAACAACTACGATAAGAAAACGGAGCACTCACGGGGTCTTTCAATATGATTTATTAGGCAGACGCGTTTCGGTATTGTACCTTCCTCAGTGCCTTCAATCATTACGAATTTTCTGCACAGCTTACGATCCTTTTAAGAAATGTACACCCCATTGGTGGGGCTACCTCCAATCAGGAAACAACACCATTTTTTGTGCATCGGCATATGTCGCAAGAAAAGAGAAGGAGCCTCAATGTCCCATAATGCACCATCAATTGATGGAAAATGTTTGGTTTGTAGCAACTTTTCTTTTTATGTCATTTCCACTGGTAGCCACTTAATATCACGTTTCATGGCTGTGCATCTCTCCCTCGCTACCGCTGTTTTAATTTCGCACAGCTCCTGCTGGTGTCCCTCATATGGTCGGTGCACCACAGACTTGAATAGTCCGCATCCCTCAAGGCTGGCAGGCTCTGGAAGCGGCGGTTCAGGCACGCCAAACACATCCCAACTACGTTCCTCCAAACCCTTAACCACCCCCTGGTAATCTTTCTGTTTGTATTTGGTAAATTAACTAATCAATGCTCTCTCTTTAAAACACCTGCATTTGATGGAAACATTAAATACATCTGGACAGCAGAATCAGTGCAGTGGGGTGTGTGCTGGAAGCTATACATAGTTGTAAGAGCATTTTAAGAATTCATATACGATAGCATAATAGGAGGACAAACTGTCTACAATTGTTTGCTTTTTGTAAAGCAAATTGACAGTTGGAATTATTAAATACCAATGTGTTTTGTAAAGTTTAGGTTGTTAGAAAACAGCAACACAATTGCATTTATGTTGGTATAAATGTTATTCTTTATATAACGTAAGTATATTTTGGGATTATTTCATCAGAGATAAATATCTGATTTTGAGAGTCATGGGTAATACCACTCTATATTTTAGGAAAACAGAAACACTGATGACGCTTCATCTCTCAAATAGGTGTTGATGTCAATTGTGAATGGTCCATCTGTTCGAGATGTGTAGCTAATAAACACTGAGACTTACTGGTCTGGATATCTGACACCTTCTCCTGAGAGATGCTTTTGTATAACTCTGTGTTTCAGTGCAAATATGATTCATCACTATAATTGATGAGCTTTATGTGTGTTTTTGGAGATTGTTTTCACACTGTGATTATAATAACTTTTTTATTTTTTGAAGTTTTAAATAGCACAAACTCGACCGGAAGGTATGGGAGAGCTTTACATGAGTACTCGTTACATTACACAAGGTCACATTTATTTTTTGGTTTTGCCTAAGACAGCGAATGTGCTGTGGGCGAAATCTTTTGTAAACAAAAAAAAATTAAAACAGGCTTAGAGCCCCCATTATTTACGATTACTTACCCTTGGTTAACATTAATGGCAAACTTGTCTTCTCGCTTCTTATTGGTCAGCGCCTTCTACTTGCCTCCTATTTCCTCCTGGGGTGTTGAGTGTTTTTCCCTGCCATGGAGCATGGACCAACTACAGTTTCCTGTCTGCTGCCAGTGTCCTTCCACTGGCCACATGCTTCTAGAAGAGGTGTGGCGCAGCGGCCAGGGTGCCTGACTCCGGACCACAGGGTTCACGGTTCGATTGCCGGTGGCAGGTTAACCCAGCACCATGTGACTCTGGGCAATAGCTCGCTTAAACTTCCCGAGGGCCCCCAGCGCCGGGACACTTCTCCGGAGGTAGCTGTGCGCTTTACAAATGCTGGTATTTCATTTCATTTCATTTCTGCAAGTACTTTTTTTTTCTTTGTACACTCTATATGAGTGCAAGTGTCCAAACTTAAATCTGGATGTCCAAATTTAAATCTGGAAAAGATAAAATCTCTCTGCAGAAAGCTTGGATCGGCATGCAGCTTCTGGTGTTTACCATGTGTAATTCTACGCACATTATTTGAACTTTGTTTGGCACTTTGTAATATCACACACAGCATTTGAACATTGTCAAATCCATTGTTTTCCTTGCCTCTCAACAAACACTACACATATACCATCACCGGCGTCATGCCAAATCTTGCTGCTATGGACCGCTTTCAAGAACTTTTGCTTATTACGGTTATATCCGCTACCGCAAAGCACTTTCATATTGACTCCTACCTCTAACTGGCACATGCATCAAGGAAGGCTTTTGCGATTCCTTAATAGCGATTATTAAGGAATCGCAATTAAGGAATCGCAAAAGCCTATGCATGTAGGAATCGCTTTAAAAATAGCGATTCCTAAACATTCCTTAATTGCGACTCGCAAATTGCGAGTCGCAATTAAGGAATGGCTTCTCATTCATTCCTATGGGCCTACAGGCCCATAGGAATGAATGGAAGTACATGCGCAATTTGCGAGTACCCTTCAGGTACTCGCAAATTGCTGCATGCAATTTCAAGGGTGCAATGGTGACAAAAGGACAACCTGTTGCACCCCTGAAATTGTAATGTGCACCCATGTTGCGCACACACATGCCCCAAGAGCATGTGTGTGTGTAACATGGGACTTTGAAAAATGCACTTTGGTGCATTTTTCAAAGAAATCGCAATTACCCATCACCTTTCATTTGAAGGTAAATTGCGATTAATTGCGAAACCGCAATTTTTTTTAACTTTATTGCATTGCATTTAAGGAATCGCAAATTGCGATTCCTTAAATGCAATCGCAATTAAAGTAATCGCAATATTGCGATTACTTAAATTGCGAATTTTGCAGTTGGGATGATGCATCCCAAATGCAAAAATACCAGTCGCAAAGGGGCAGATTCTGAGAATCTGCCCGTTTGCGACCAGTTTTTTGTTTGATGCATGTGGGCCTAAGTCTTTTATTTTACTTCAACACCACAGTTTCCTGTCTGCTGCCAGTGTCCTTCCACTGGCCACATGCTTCTAGAAGAGGTGTGGCGCAGCGGCCAAGGTGCCTGACTCCGGACCACAGGGTTCACGGTTCGATTGCCGGTGGCAGGTTAACCCAGCACCATGTGACTCTGGGCAATAGCTCGCTTAATCTTCACTAGGGCCCCCAGCGCCGGGACACTTCTCCGGAGGTAGCTGTGCGCTTTACAAATGCTGGTATTTCATTACATTTCATTTCTGCAAGTACTTTTTTTTTCTTTGTACACTCTATATGAGTGCAAGTGTCCAAACTTAAATCTGGATGTCCAAATTTAAATCTGGAAAAGATAAAATCTCTCTGCAGAAAGCTTGGATCGGCATGCAGCTTCTGGTGTTTACCATGTGTAATTCTACGCACATTATTTGAACTTTGTTTAGCACTTTGTAATATCACACACAGCATTTGAACATTGTCAAATCCATTGTTTTCCTTGCCTCTCAACAAACACTACACATATACCATCACCGGCGTCATGCCAAATCTTGCTGCTATGGACCGCTTTCAAGAACTTTTGCTTATTACAGTTATATCCGCTACCGCAAAGCACTTTCATATTGACTCCTACCTCTAACTGGCACATGCCTCAAGGAAGGCTTTTGCGATTCCTTAATAGCGATTATTAAGGAATCGCAATTAAGGAATCGCAAAAGCCTATGCATGTAGGAATCGCTTTAAAAATAGCGATTCCTAAACATTCCTTAATTGCGACTCGCAAATTGCGAGTCGCAATTAAGGAATGGCTTCTCATTCATTCCTATGGGCCTAGAGGCCCATAGGAATGAATGGGAATTGCATGCGCAATTTGCGAGTACCCTTCAGGTACTCGCAAATTGCGCATGCAATTTCAAGGGTGCCAAAAGGACACCCTGTTGCACCCCTGAAATTGTAATGTGCACCCATGTTGCGCACACACATGCCCCAAGAGCATGTGTGTGTGTAACATGGGACTTTGAAAAATGCACTTTGGTGCATTTTTCAAAGAAATCGCAATTACCCATCACCTTTCATTTGACGGTAAATTGCGATTCTTAATTGCGAAACCGCAATTTTTTTTACTTTATTGCATTGCATTTAAGGAATCGCAAATTGCGATTCCTTAAATGCAATCATAATTAAAATAATCGCAATTTTGCATCCCAAATGCGATTAGTTTTTTGTTTGATGCATGTGGGCCTAAGTCTTTTATTTTACTTCAATACCGCTGATATTTTTATCTTTCCATGCTTTTTCCTATTTTTAAATATGGTGCTATCTGTTCTATAGGGATTTTTGCTGCTATGATCTTACTACCTCATCTTAATAACCTCGGCACTCACAGCCACTTTCAGTAACTGCCGATCACTCCTGTGTCTGCTGCTAATCTCAAGTCCTTTTTAGTGTATCAAATGTAATGTGATAATACTGTTTTTAAAGTTTTTCTTAAGGTATTTTAACTACTTTTATGTGCCTGTGTTACTCAGATATTGCTTTTTATCCATGCCTCGTGTATTGCTTCTGTTTAGAGAATTCGTACTGACATTGTTACGATTTTTATTAATCATACAATAAAAGTTATTGACTGACTGAGTGCAAGTGTCCACCTCTCCCTCGAGTTACTTGCCTCTCCTCCTCCTGCTGTATGTTGTGTTGCTGACTGCAGCCTCTTCCCCTGCCCATCACTTGTGTTGCTTGGCCTTAGTCTTTCTCCCGTAGCCCATTATGTTGCTGCTCCCTCCCTGCTCTCCTGCCCCTCCCGCTGGTTGCTTGCCCCCACACTCCTCCCACTGTCCAATATGCTGCCACCCCCCTCCATGGTTCCTACTGCCCCTCCAAGGCTCCCGTCCGCCACAAAACAAAAATGAACAAAGCCAAATACCACTTGCATACGCAAAAGCTATTTGGCTTTGTCAGTGTTTTTTAGACATATTGCACAGCGGGATGCTGATTTACATGACTTAGAGTAAAGAAAAAAAAGAGCTATAATGTGATCAACACTGGCCAAGTCATAGCATTTTTTTCTTTACATTAAATCTTTTTCATATCAGCCCACACTGCTGTGCAACATGTCTAAAAACATAGACAAACCAATAGATCTCGCATAAACAAAATCTACTGGCTTTGCCAATGCTTGTTTTGTATTAGGAACAGGGAGATTAAGTGCTCTGCCCAGAATCACAGGATGTTGAACCAGCTCTGAGACTCGAACCTGGTTCCCCAGTTGCAAGGTCGGTAGTGCTGGCGTGTAACCACATCCTCTCTCCAGTACATGACAGGTGTGATATGGTTATCTCCCCAAACAAACAATGTTAACAATGTATTCAACCATCATGTTTTACCAAGAGTAGTGGTGAAATGCCTTATGGCAAATGAAGGATTGATCATTGGACATTTGATCAGTATAAATAACTTTTTTTTTTGTTTTTGTTTTTTATATAGCGCGAACTAGACCCGAGAAATCGGGTATCAGAATCGGGTATCATGAGCACCAGTTGCGTTACAGAAGGACACATTCATTTTTGTTAGGCTTCGAGATCGAGCGCTCTAGCCATAAGGCTACATCCTCTCCCCAAACTTGTATGTGTTCTTTGGTATATGATTCCCTATTGGGAGCATCAGACACCAGGACTAGGCAAACAGCCAATTAGCATTGGAAATCAGAAAGAGCCTTCTGTAAAACAGGCGCAATTTTGGAGGTCACATTCTTAATCATCTACACACACAATCTGCAAAAATGAAAACACCTAGTATTCATTTTAAAATCATACGTTCATTCATAATGTTAAAAGTTTAGAAAGATTTGAAGACAACGAATTCAACAATTTTCAAAGAATGAATGAGCTGTACAAACTATATGAGCAATGTGGGAGTTTTGGGTAGGAGGGTAGGTCGTGGAGTGAGTAGCCACAGAGATGCCTGTAGGTAGGACATGAAGGGCTAAAACATTTAACACAAGTTACTGAGGTGCTCTTGGAGATGCAAGTTTTCAGTTCATATCTGTGCTCTGCTGAGGGAGTGCTCTCGCAACCTTTATCAAATGACCCCCATTAATATGAGGGTGGATGGAGTTGGAGTTCCATATCCTGGGACATTAGTTTGAAAAGAAAGGCCACCCCATGATGCTTCCTCATTTCAGATATATTGGGGCACATTGCAAGAATGCAGCCTCTATTGGTAGAGGCCATTGTAATTATTGTAATTACGAAGGTTTCCTTTCCTGGTCTGATTCTTTAACTGTAATACTTTGTGCATCATTTAACGCCGTTATAAAAAAAAAAAGAGAGAGAGAATTCCTTTTTGAACAGTTTGTGTAAGAGCAAGTGTTGTTTGACTCGATATCTCTTGTCAGTACATTTAATTCTGAATAAAGAGGCAGATAATTCGCACTCATTTGCTTAAGCAACAATAAGAAAAATAAGAGGCTGAAGGGTGATGGAGAGGAGGGTGACATGACACCATCTATGTGCACTGATATTGAACGAGAGCCTCGGATGTGGTTTGCTTCATATAGTAGAGGCCATATAGGAATTGATTCTTGTTATTTAAAAATTGTGGACTTATAACATGACTTATAACATGGCTTTGAATGGGTGTATAATGTTGAATGGTAATGCTTCACATTACCATACAACATTCCTTTAAAGTCAGACCTATTGGCTTTGTCAATGGTTGTTTAGGACTTAAGCCCTGACTCAGAGTTTAATCAAAAAATGTTGAAACAGTTTGGAGGGACCTTTGTTTCAATGGCCCTGGACAGGTGGACAAATGTAGGCCGAAGTGACCAATCGGTGCAAGGGCGTAGCCACCACTAGTGCAGCAGGTGCAGTGCACCAGGGCTCAGAGTCCCGAGGGGCCCATTGAAACCTGATAATTGCTGCAATTTACTACTCCAACAGCAATCAATGGGGCCATTCTCCAGGCTTGCTCCAGGGCCCGCTGCAGCCTTGCTAGCTACTGAATCTGTATTCTCAAAGCTCATGCTAAGGCCGGCTCAGGCATGCGCGTGCTGCACAGTGGCGCAAACATCTGCCCCTAGTATATTCGCGGGAGTGAGCGAAGCTGCATTGCTTTCGGGAGCTTAGAAGATACTCACACATCCGTCAAATACAAAAAAAAGTATATTTCAGTCTAATAGCGACTCTATCCTGGCTTGTTATACAGTAGCTGGGGTAAATGGTGGCGAGCGAGGAATGAACCCCCTTCTTTCTCTTACGCTGCGAAGGCGTTGGATGTACCTGCTGGGTGTCAAGGTGGGACACCGACCACTTTCGTGGTTATGAGGGAGCATCAAAATACAAGACAAGGCCAGAAAATTGCGTGTTATTAGTGCACGCCGAGGGCTCCATAGAGAAAAAAGCAACTTCTTTACCTCCAAAGTCCTTGCAACGTTATTGGGAGGTGTAACGGAACTCACTCCCCCGCCACCCTGCCGCCACACAAAATATGTCGGGTAGACGAGGAGGCCCTAAAATACTCCTACAGCATTTAGCTTTACAAGAACCTGCATTGACAGGCCCTCAAGCGCCATATGGCCTCAAGGGTGCGCTTATTTATTGCAAGCTCCGCCCAGAATCGGGGTCGCGCTATCAATGCTATTTTAAGCACGTGCTTTCATCTGGACGTCCGATGAAGAGAGGACGTTGGGCAATAATGCCAGTGCTCGGGAGCTCCCCTTTGCAACTTAATTACAAATGGGTGTTTGTCAAGGGATAAGTAGGTCCAGCAGATCAAACAACTTTTGCATTCATGTTTTTTCTCTCGTGTTTATTTATTGTGGACGTGACAAGCCACCTGTTTTTACCGCTGCATTTGTGACTCGGTTGGCACGCATTTCATGGTTTATTTGTTTATGAAGCGCGCTGGCTTCCCTTCTCAAGTGAACCGCGAGTGCTTCGGCATGCCGCTTAACTAAAACATGCCTAAAGTAACCAGCCCTTGACAGGTCAGGATTGATGAGGAAAACGTGTCGCCCACCTGTGTTCGTGCCTCTCGCGCCGATGGGCTTCAAGCGGCGGCGTCAACAATGTGCCGCATTGTCTGAGAACAGAGGGCGCGATTCACTGACCCCATGGTAAAAGACAGACAACTTCTCTCGCAGTTTTATTCCTGTGATTAGAACAGATTCAGTTTTTGGAGGGCTTTTGCATGGAATCCTAGGAGTACTTCAATGCACAAAATGTAGGCATGCATACTTTCTATAGCGATGTAAAGTCTTCATGAGTACACGATGCAGCAATGTGCATTTAACCAGGATGTGGAACTACCTAAAGAACATCATTTAATGCAAACTGACATATGAGCTTTGGGTGTTTACTGCATTTTGCTTTACACCTCTCAGGAATACCCAAAAGTCCGCCACTAAACTCGTGAATGTGCACATTGCATGAGTAAAAATTCCCAAATCTTGATTCAGTAAAACATACTATGAAACCTACTCTTACAAACTGCTGTTTTGTGCACTTACGAGCACAGATGATTTTTGAGGTGGGCTGATGGTGTTTTCTAAAAGATCTGAACCCACCATACCATTTTTGAGAATTACAGGATTTAAAGCTGCATTTTGGTGAATATATGGAATAGAAACGGCACTCATGGCAGCCACAGACAACAGCCGCATGATCCTTGACAGAGGAGTCATGGCAGCCCTCACTCTCCTGGACGTCTCAGCAGCATTTGACACAGTCTCACTCTCTATCCACATCAGGCGACTGCACTAGATTGGCATCTAAGGACCCGCTCTCCCCTGGATCAGCTCCTTCTCATTGGCTAGAAAACAAGTTGTAAGCCTGGCACCTTACTCCTCGGAAACCTGCAAACTCATCTGCGGAGTGCCTCAAGGTTCATTACACAGCACCACCCTCTTTAAGGTATACAGGATCCCTCTGGCCAACATCATCTGCGCACACGACATTAACATCCTCTCCTATGCCGACAACACGCAACTCATACTTTCCCTCATGGACAAGACTCCCATCACAAGAAACGAGTTAACCACCTACATGACCGAAGTCGCTAACTGGATGAAAGCCAACTGTATCAAGCTCAACACCGATAAGACAAAAGTAGTGATCTTAGGCAAGAACACCTCATTATGGGACACCAACTGGTGGCCGGCTGAACTCGGACACACACCCAGCACCCACTCCTGGAACCTTAGAATCACCGTGAACAACAAACTGTACATTACTGCACAAGTCAGTAATGTCGCTGCATTCTGGTTCCTCACCCTCAAGATGCCGAGGAAGATCTTCAAATGGTTCCCAAGCAAAACTGAAAAAACTGTACTCACACCCTAGTCACCAGCAAGTTGGAGTACGGGAACATCCTCTACGCCGTGATCACCAAGCAACTCACCAGAAGACTACTAAGCATCAAGAACTTGGCAGCCAGACTTATTCTCCCTCTCCCACACAGAACTCACATCACACCACACCTCAGGGAGCTCCACTGGCCCCCAATATATAAATGCGCTCATTTCAAAATCCTCACACACATTCAAGGCACTACACAACTTAGACCCAACCTACCTGAACAGTTGCATCTTCTTCCACTAACTACCCAGATATCTCGGCTACGCAGGACTCCTACTCGCACACATCCCACACATACAAGAACCAGATCAGGAGGACGCGTGTTCTCTTACATTACTCATAGAGAATGGAACCACCTCTCACTCCACATCAGATTATCCTCCTCTCTTCTAGAATTCTGCAAGAACTTGAAGACCTGGCTTTTTAATTAACCAAACTACCATAGGTAGGGCTAGGCAAACAGACCTGCTCAGTGCCAGGATACCCACACGGGTGATAGTGCGATTTAAAAATACACATAACATAACATATTACAACATATAGTGCATTGATTCCAGTTTATTTAACAGATAAAGAATCTGCCTGCAGACTGTCCTACAGTACTCTGTGTTGCTGGTGTTGGAATGTTTAGCATTGTTATGTTGCTTTCCAAGTGGATCAGACTTTTTGAGGTACAGTTTTTCCTTCTTGTAAATGACATTGTGCCATTTTTATGATTCTGCGATGTAAACGTATTCTGTAGTGCTGTCAGCTTGACCTAAAAAGCATTGACAAAAGTAATAGTTTTAGCTTTTGTATAGTGAATAAGTTGTGATGCTTGGTGATGCCTTAGTTTGGGCCTATAGACACTATACAGCCAGGACTTGTTTTCTTTTCCTTGGTCCCTGTGAGTGTGTGATTCCTTTAAACACACGTATATCCAATGTGAGTTCCATCTTAATCAGGTGTCTTTAGTCGTTCCCATTAGGTGGTGGTACATCAAACAGCTACAGTTGCTCCATGGCTATCCTTTGCCTACTCCTTTCGATCCCTTCCTGATCGCTAGGTTGTTTTATCAACCTAATCCCTAGCTCGCCTAGACCAAACTACAATGGCTCAAGTTTACTCACATTTTGCACCGGTTTGTGTCACCAAAGTGAGGCAAACGCAACATAAAATGTTCTGATGGGATTTACTTTCCAATGCAAATAAGGATTTGCATTGGAAAGGTGCTTAAAGTAATACAAAGTAGTCCTATGTGCTACTTTGCTCTACTTTGCATCAAGGGGGCATCCTCTGGGTGGCACATGGGCATTCCCATTCATCTACCCATAACACAAATCCTATCTACTAACATTGGTAGGCAGGAATTTGTGTCAAAAACTTATATAATTCCTCAAGTCAGGCATAGCGGTGGAGCTAGTTTTAAAACTTTTCACAATTCTTTCAACTTTGTATGTGTGCTGCATTGTACACACATACAAAGTGGGAAAAATATGAAAGCATAGTTTTTGTATTGGAAAGGTTAATTTCCAGTACACAACTTATGCTTGACAGAAGGCACTCCCCCTTGAAGTGGTGCATGTTGATGCAAGGAAGCCAAAGAGCATCAGCAGGGAGAGAGAGAAAGCAGCACCATATATCAGTAGATATGGTGCTATTTTTCACTCTCCCTTTGATGCAATGCAATACAGCAAATTTGGCTGTGTTGCGCCAAACATTAGAAAATGTGCCCCCTGTATCATGGCATCATGCAGGATAGCCAGGTGCCAAATGTCCATCCCCAGTGCCCAATATCTCTAGCTCCTCCCAAAGCATCTGATGATTCTACTTAAACCTTTCTCATTCCTTTTCACTATGGTAAACTGGGGCAGATAAAGTGTGATTTGGAGTGCAGAATCCTGATCAGTTTATGTGAAAGATGCCATACATGTATCATACTACAGGGCATGGTTCCTTTACAAAAACTGTGTTTTGAATACATCTGGTTATTATCCTAAGTTAATTTCTGCATTACAGCCCATAATGAGTAGTGATCAGGATAAAGAGGAGAATTGTGTTTGGAATATGGGAAAGGAAATTTCTTTTTTAATCAACAAGAGAGCCTTAGAAACATTTCTGTGGACAAGGTCATACCTTAAAATGTAAGATTTATGACTTTCTGGTAGGCCACTAGCTTAAGATCCGAAGACTTGAGCCAGGTTTTCTGGCACATGGACAGAACGGAGCACATGTTCCTGGCCGAAGTGTTTACTGAATGATAATATAACTGGGTGTAACCAAACAAAACTATGATAGAATGGTAATAGAAATCTAAACATTTTGGCAGTAGTACCGCTTTTACTACTTTGTTGCAACCTGTCAATGAAAGAGGAATATTGGTATATTGGCTTAGCAATGGATCCTAATTGCTAAACACCATAACATATTTAGGACATCTTTAAGTGACCCCCTAAATAGTCAGTTTCCCTCATGCATATAGAATCCTCAATTCGCATAATTCCACTTAAAAGTGCATAAATTACTGACTTCAAATTCGGATTGCAGCCAAAATGTAGTCAATTTGCTGAAATACCTGAAGCACCAATGTGAGTTTAGGGGTCTACACCACCTCATCATTAACATATATTTTAATGAGGACTACTGGTGAAATGCATGGAGAGTTAATAACTGAAGAAATAAATGTCTCCATATATAACGTTTAGAGTAAGGGGGAGATGGGAGATCCCAGTTGAGTTCCTAGTGTATTAAAAGGTGGAAACCCGTAGGTAAATATTGATACTACAACCTACAGGACTTCGTGCAAGGCATGTGCCAGTCTAATATAACTGGAGACTATATTCATTTTAGGCATAGTTGACAAAAGGAATAGCCACTCACCTCTACTGAAGGCTTTTTCTTCATTAAACACTATTGCTCTCCTCTGCCCTATTTGAATTGTTGCACTGTTAGTATGGACTGTGGTACCCCTTTCCGGGACAAAGCCATGCTGACAGAAATGTATATCTTTATTATCTCAAAGAGTCTCAGATTATTTCACAACTCATCACAAAAGTCAAAGTTTCTGCATTGCACAAAGGGAAAACAGCGCACAGTCATATCTATTAAGATTGGCCTGCTGCTGTTGTCATTCTCTGTGCTCTAACAGCTCTGCCTAGTGTGATGCACAAACTCGCACAATGGTGCATGGGGTTTGCAATGGAGGCATAACCTTCAAGGACAAAGCCTAGGCCTAGACAAACTCAGTAGTATCCCACACATCGGTTGTGCATGGGCTCTGCAGCACACATTCAATGTATTGTTTCTTTTTAAAAAACCAACCGATTTTCACTTGTTTATGCTTGCTTCAAATAGGCATAATTTTTTTAAACTATGCCTGGTCTGGCTATCTTTGTTGATCAGGCTTTGCATCAAAACCTATGTGTGTTTGTGCTGATCCACCCCAACTAAGCACAAGTGGCACTAAGCGATGCAAAACAGTGCCAAGTGTTTTACACCTGAGAACATTTTATTTTTCTAGTAACTAATGTGTTGCTTTTTCCTGTTATGTGTCACTTTCCTCCACCGCAAAGCCTTACTAATCTGGCCCTTCATGTGAAAAGTTATACACCTGTCTTTGTGTTAATGATGAGCAGGGGCTTAGGAAGGTAGGGAAAAGGCAGTAGAAGTGATTTGTTCCTCGTCACAGTTTTCAATCTTATGAGGCAAGTCTGGCTCTAGGACACATGCCACAGTAGTTTACCACACTTTAATCATTTAGAATCACATATCCACAAGAGTCACAACTTTAAAATTGTGATGAGGAGAATAAGACTCAGAGTGATGGAAGAGAAATTGGTTGATTAACATCTTCGTCCGTCTTTCTTTTCCAATACGTTGCACTTTTGGGGGAAAATATAAACATTATCACATCAATGCAAATTAAATGGCAAAGGCAACTCTGATGAATAAAGATGCTGTCAGGGAAAAGATGCAAATAAGGCCTGGAGTCATGTAGTGCAACCAACAAAGCCACTGCTTTGTGAGCAGAGGTGACAGCCACAAACATCAGGAATTCGCAGTGCCAACAGGTCTTGCCTTGGGATGTTGCGTTGCATTGTTATTTTTATTCTTTTATTTTTAGCAGTGTGTGGGGAGCTGCAGAGCACTAGTAAAAAAATCAAACATTGGCAAACACAAAATTGCATGAATCGTAAGCAGAAATAAAACAGAGATTGATTCACCATTCCTGACACTGAAGTAGATTAGGCAGAAGTGCATAAGGAAAATGTAGTCTAAAAAATTGAACCTCAGTGCACCTGGATGGCATTGGGTCAGCGTCTGCCACAGCGTTTCCTCTTGAAAGGGGACGTCTCATAAACGATGAGGTGAAAAACTGGAAAAGGCAGGGTGTCCAGGTCAGGTGCCTCAAAAGGAAGAACCATCACTTCCTTGGCCAGTAGAGGACACCTTCAATGTGACTGTCACTGTTTCCCGCCGGACAATTGCAAGAACCCAGGAAATTAGAGCTGATCAAAAGAAAAGGAAATAGTCGAGGATTAGGCCAAGGTGTTGCGAGTGCATCCAGTTCTAAATCAGCAGTGATGGAGACTTTATCCAGAAGGCGAAAAGAAAGCCATACTTCTCTGAGTCAAGCAGGTCGATATAGCAGTGATCACATTTATAAACTGAGAGAGAAAGCAACATTCTCATGATGAAGTCTTGGCGCACCAGGGGGAGGCTAAAGCCTATCCCTTGCGAGTTTGGTTGACATGAATATGATAGACTCTTTGCATATTTTAACATTGCGAGATTCAAGAACAGAGGCTTGCTGTCTACCTCATAGTGATCCAACTAGCTGCTGATTAATGCACAGGAGTGAAACATGATTCAAAACCCTGGGGCAGATTTACAAGCCCCTTGCGCCACTTTTGCGTCACTTTTAACATGGGAAAAGTGACGCAAAAGTGGCGCAAGGGGCTTGTAAATCTGCCCCCTGTAGATTCAAGAGGACCTTTGGCAGATGACTGCATTTTCCAGCCCTGCATTTGCATTTATAGTCCTAATGCATTCTGGGTGTGGCTGTGTTGATTCTGGTCAATGAAAGCCTTTAGACTAACTGAACAGATTACAATGGTTTGAAAACGGAATAACCAGGACTTGGTACAGTGTCCGAGTTGGCATAGGGTGATCCGTAATCCTATGAAATGTCCTGTAGAATTGGTCTCCTTCGAAGCCAATTCTGAATCAGCTCGTGCTTCTAAGTGCCCAGATTTGCACGTCCCTTACTAAATTTAACCCACGTTTTTAAATGAAAATTGAGATGTCCGTGTTTATTTCATTTTGAAGAGAAGGCAGTACTACAACACTTTGCACAAATTTAAATATGGCCGCTGGTAAACTTGCTATCGAAACCATACTATACACCAATGCTTTATTTTCATGACTTATAGCATTTGCAACTGTAGACAGAGCTTTATGTATTTTTAGTTATTGCAATAGTTGCAGTTAAGGACCACTGTTGATAGAGTTCTTATAACAGTATTCATTTATACAGTGAGAAAGCCTTACATTTTTAAATTGGGCATTAGCAGTTTTCTGTCTAGCGCTGTATTAAAAGGCAACACAACTTAAATGATGAACAGCAACAATGGCTTTGTGCTCATCATTAAGTTACTCTCCTCCAGAAAGAATGTGACATCATTGATTTAATATCATGCCATGTTACAGTTGAGCTCTGGTGTCACAACCTGTTGTCACTGCGATTGTTTAATGCAGCCGTCTGGGTAGAATTCATGCTGTCACTTAAGCATAACAAGAGATGACTAACTTTACAGGTTCATTTACTCTGAGTTATTTTCGGTTACACATCAAAGCCATTAGTTACTGGTGTGACATTATTAGTTCTTTACTTTTGGGTGTACTATATGTGGTATCTGATATTCATAGGAGAGAGGAATCTACCTCCATGTTACCACCTACTCAAATCATAACCTGCCTCTCAAAAGTGCCACACACTATATTATTGGAATAAATAGGCACCTTGTGTGCACTTTCACATTATTTATTCCACATTTGTTTTACATTTTTCCTGTGATAAAATCTCTTACATCAGAGAGAGGAAGTTGCCAAGAAGGCCTTTTGAACCTCAGCAGGCTGGGCACCAGTGGACGGTCCATCATATTTTAAATTATCCGCCTCTGTGGTAGGGAATTGTCAACAAAGGTGTTTTTCCCAAAAGAGCAGGAGTATTTGCGGAAAAATGCAATATCAAGGATCTCCATTGGTAAGTGATGGCAGGCATAGAGCATTGTTTCTGTACATCAGGATAAAAACATAAAGTAAGGTTGTGCTTCAGAAAAAAAGATAGAAATGTGCCCCACGTGCTGGGAGCTTCCATCTGGCATGGAGGGGACATTTCTTACTTTTTAGGTCTCGCCTAGCGCAGTGCGCATGCGCTGTCTAGGAGAGGGCTCTTGGAATCACTTCAGACTTCCAAGAGCCTTCTCCGTGTGGGTGTGCCTCCTCCCACACATCCCATTGGCCTTTGTGTGTGGCTTTCAATAATTGAAAGCACGCAAATGGCCAAAGACGGGTGCATGTCCCGCCTTCCCTAAAAACTTTCACTCCCATGGCCTAGGGGTCTCGGGAGCAAGCAGTGGCGCGCATTGTGCCAGCTGCATTCCTCCCTGATCGTTATCTTGGCTTTCGCGGTCGCACTTTTTTTTTCACGGTGTCCGTGCGCGAGAAAAGTTTTAAAGCACAACCTGCTCGGCGAACATATGCTTACTAGTTTGTCATGTACTGACTACTGCAATGACTGTTGCACACAGTTTGTGGGTTTGCTAGCTTTTAACCACGTGTGTCTGAATTATCGTGGTTGTTCTGCCGTTATTGTCTCTTGGTTAGATTTTAGCGCTCACGTTTTTGGGGTGGTGTGTGCGCGCATGATTGTTAACCTTTCTGCTTGTTACTTTTTCGTGTGACAGCCTGGGGAAATTTCAGTCTAAACTCTTCACACTGCCATGTGGAGTACCGCAGGGGTCATCACTGAGCCCAACACTCTTTAATGTTTATGTCTCATCTCTAGCTCCTGTTATCAGTGCCTTTGGGATTACGTCTTATGCGGATGATACACAGATTGTGGTGTCTCTATTACCGGCCAAGAGCTAGGAATAGATAATCAATTTCAGACCTGTATGGAAGCAGTAGGGAGATGGATGGCAGACAACTGCCTTAAGCTGAATTCGGGTAAAACCGAAGTGATGTTGTTCGGGAATGACCCTAACTTCTGGACTCCCAACTGGTGGCCCGTCTCTCTGGGAACTCTTCCATCACCCTCTAAAAAGGTGAAAAATTTGGGAGTTATGCTGGATGAGAAATTGTCCCTGGGTGCCCAGGTCAATGCAGTAGTTTCAACAACAGTACATGTCCTGAGAACTATCAAGAAAATTGTGCGGCTTCTCCCTTTGGGGAGCCAGAAAACAGTGGTCACAGCCTTGGTATTGTCGAGGCTGGACTACTGTAACAGCCTATATCTAAACATACAGCAAAAGTTTCTGAATAAACTTCAGTTGCTCCAGAATGCTGCGGCCAGACTACTTACGGGTACATCTAAATTCTCCCCAATTTCCAAAGAGATAAAAAAATTGCATTGGCTTCCGGTGAGGAGCTGAGTGCACTTTAAATCTCTCTGTATGGTTTTTAAAGCATTGCAAGGTTCGGGACCAGAACATTTACAACACCAGTTTCAATGGTACAGACCGGCAAGAACACTGAGATCACTGGGAGCCAAACTGGTCGTAGTCCCACCTGCAAAAAAAGCCCAGTGGGGTGGCAGAAGCTTCTCCCTATGTGCAGCTAAGGCCTGGAATGGTCTGCCTTTCCATTTGAGAAACGCCACTAATCTTTTGGCTTTTAGGAAAGGGCTGAAGACCTGGCTTTTTGACAAATAATTCTTGTCTTCCCGGTTCCTGCGATAGGAGAAGTAACCAGCGCCAGGACACCTCCGGGTAATCGTGCGCTCTAGAAATCTCCGTAACATAACATAACACGTGTGTTTGTTTGTGCCTGTCAGCTTTACTTGGGGGTTTCTTTGAGTGGTGTGTGTGTGTGTGCTTGTAAGCCTGAGTTTTCCTTGACAGTGTTTTTGCACGCTTGTGCATTTCTGCTTAGTGTGTGCGTGTGTGTCCGTAGGTGATAGCTTGTGTCTGTATGTTTATGGTTTAGATAATGTTCAAGTGCTTCTGTATGTAGGTGTTCGTTACTGTATACCCGCATGTTGGTGCCTGTGACTGTGTGCTAGAGTACATTCGTGTGTCTTTTTTCTGCGTGTTGATTTTTGTGTGTTTAGTGTTACAGTCGTTTTGTGTATGTGTATCTCCGCATGCCTGTAGTCGTTAGTTTGCGCATTTCAGTTTTCCTGAATCCAGCAAAGGAAAAACGTGAAGAAAAACACTTCGAAGAAAAGAAGAGCTTGTTAAAAGAAGGAGACGGAAGACGCGTCGAACTATCGTGGAACGTGGCGGAACGCTTGGAATGTACAATTCTACTTTTATAAAGTACAATAGAGAGGGCGTTTGTGTCTACTGGGGGGAGACACACAGCTGTCTCTCAGGGACTCCTGGTGACACAGACCGCTCTATGCGTACCGTGTTTCAGTGCCTGCTGGGTAACAGCACAGCTCTAGGCCAACAGTGTCTTGTAGCCTGCTGGGACACACACACTGCTCTGAGTAGATTGTGTATTGGCGCCTGCTGAGGGACACGCAGAGCTCTAAGTAAGACTGTGTTTTTATGCCTGCTGGAGACACACAGCTCTGGACAGGATGGGCCCCCTCCCCGTATCTTGTGTGGGTCACACAGAGCACTGGGTAGTCTGTGACACACATAGCCCTGAACATATTGTGTTTTAGTGCCTTCTGGGGGGGACACACTCCTCTGAGTAGACTGTGTATTGGTGCCTAGTGGGGACACAAACATCGGTGGGCAGAGCATGCCTCAGTGCCTGCTGCGGGAGAGGGAGGCACACAGGTTTGGACAGGCTGTACCTCAGTGCCTGATTGGGGGGAACACACAGCTCTGGCTAGACTGTGTGTTAGGGCTGCTGGGGGACACAACACAACACAAAACACTCCACATGATGCCACTCAGTGCCACATAATTACACTCTAATCAATGCAACATAAAAACACTCCACATAATACCATTCAGTGCCACATAATTACTCTACTCAATTCAACATAAAAACACTCCACATAATACCACTCAGTGCCACATAATTACACGCCACATAATTAAACTCTACTCAATGCAACATAAATACACTCCACATAATACCACTCAGTGCCACATAATTATATGCCACATAATTACACTGCACTCAATGCAACATGCACTCCACATAATACCAATCAGTACCACATAATTACAAGCCACATAATTACACTCTACTCAATGCAACATAAATACACTTCACATAATTACACCTTACTCAATGCAACATAAATACACTCATATAATACCACTCAGTGCCACATAATTACATGCCACATATTTACACTCTACTCAATGCAACATAAATACACTCAACATAATACCACTCAGTGCCACATAAATACACGACACATAATTACACTCTATTCAATGCAACATAAATACACTCCACATAATGCCACTGTGCCACATAATTACATGCCACATAATTACACTCTACTCAATGCAACATAAATTCACTCCACAAAATACCACTCAGTGTGACATAGTTACATGCCACATAATTACACTATACTCAATGCAACATAAATACACTCCACATACCACTCAGTACCACATAATTACACGCCACATAATTACACTCTACTCAATGCAACATAAATACACTCCACATAATACCAATCAGTGCCACATAATTACACGCCACATAATTACACTCTACTCAATGCAACATAAATACACTCCACATAATACCACTCAGTGCCATGTAATAACACGCCACATAATTACACTCTACTCAATGCAATATAAATACACTCTACATAATACCACTCAGTACCACATAATTACACACCACGTAATTACACTCTACTCAATGCAACATAAATACACTCTACATACCACTTAGTACCACATAATTATATGCTACATAATTACACTGCACTCAATGCAGCATATACTCCAAATAATACCACTCAGTGCCACATAATTACACGCCACATAATTACACTCTACTGAATGCAACATACACTCCACATAATACCACTCAGTGCCACATAATTAGACGCCATATAATTACACTCTACTCAATGCAACATAAATACACTCCACATAATACCACTCAGTGCCACGTAATAACACGCCACATAATTACACTCTACTCAATGCAATATAAATACACTCTATATAATACCACTCAGTACCACATAATTACACACCACGTAATTACACTCTACTCAATGCAACATAAATACACTCTACATACCACTCAGTACCACATAATTACACACCACATAATTACACTCTACTCAATGCAACATAAATACACCCCACATACCACTCAGTACCACATAATTACAGGCCATATAATTACACTCTACTCAATGCAACATAAATACACTCCACATAATACCACTCTGTGCCACATAATTACACACCACATAATTACACTACTCAATGCAACATAAATACACTCCATATAATACCACTCAGTGCCACATAATTACACGCCACATATTTACACTCTACTCAATGCAACATAAATACACTTAACATAATACCACTCAATACCACATAATTATATGCCACATAATTACACTGCACTCAATGCAACCTGCACTCCACATAATACCAATCAGTACCATATAATTACAAGCCACATAATTACACTCTACTCAATGCAACATAAATACACTCCACATAATACCACTCAGTGCCACATAATTACACGCCACATATTTACACTCTACTCAATGCAACATAAATACACTTAACATAATACCACATAATTATATGCCACATAATTACACTGCACTCAATGCAACATGCACTCTACATAATACCACTCAGTGCCACATAATTACACGTCACATAATTACACTCTACTCAATGCAACATAAATGCACTCCACATAATACCACTCAGTGCCACATAATAACATGCCACATAATTACACTCTACTCAATGCAATATAAATACACTCCACATAATACCACTCAGTACCACATAATTACACGTCACATAATTACACTCTACTCAATGCAACATAAATACACTCCACATAATACCACTCAGTGCCACGTAATAACACGCCACATAAATACACTCTACTCAATGCAATATAACGCATTCTTTGCTGCTTTGCCACCGCAGCGGCGGTGAAGGTGCTTGTCTTCTTGCCCTGGTGGGACCGGTGTCCCAGGGTCTGCCTGCCACTGCTGTTCTTCCTGCCCCACAGCGCCCACTATCTGCTGAGGGGACTACAAGCCCCAGAGGTCTGAGCACCACACACACCTGCCGCTTGTGAGGGGGAGGTGCTTGACATTGCGCTTAAAGCGCTGCCTCTCCCCCCGCGGCGCGGGACGCTATCCTTGCTGCTTTGCCACCGCAGCTGCGGTGAAGGTGCCTGTCTTCTTGCCCTGGTGGGACCGGTGTCCCAGGGTCTGCCTGCCACTGCTGTTCTTCCTGCCCCACAGCGCCCACCATCTGCTGAGGGGACTACAAGCCCCAGAGGTCTGAGCACCACACACACCTGCCGCTTGTGAGGGGAGGTGCTTGACATGTGCGCTTAAGCGCTGCCTCTCCCCGCGGCGCGCGATGCTATCCTTGCTGCTTTGCCACCGCAGTGGCGGTGAAGGTGCCTGTCTTCTTGCCCTGGTGGGACCGGTGTCCCAGGGTCTGCCTGCCACTGCTGTTTTTCCTGCCCCACAGCGCCCACCATCTGCTGAGGGGACTACAAGCCCCAGAGGTCTGAGCGCCACACACACCTGCCGCTTGTGAGGGGGAGGCGCTCGACATCGCGCTTAAAGCGCTGCCTCTCCCCCCGCGGCGCGGGACGCGCGCGGGCCGCGCCCGGGCAAAGCCCGGGCCAAGGGCTGGCCCATCCTTGCCCGTCATTGCCAGGAAGAGGCAGGGCATGGCCAGACCTCTTTCATCTTTCATCTACCGTCTGGGACATAAACCAGAAGACTCTAAAGGTACTGTGTGTCGTGTAGAATATTGGGCTTTGCTATCTAGTCACGACCTACTTGCCCCAGGGATTTACAAAGCTGTCCGAACCAGTGGAAGTGTTGTAATGTTTTGAAGCTTGCTATCCCTTGTTTGGCATAGGATACTTTTGTTCTTTTTTCTTTGGCTAACTATTTAGTCTGGTCTCATAATGGGCAAAAGGAAAACTACGGAGGGCGCGGGGAGGACAAGTGGACATGCTGGTGAGACAGATAAGGGGAGAAAGGTCAGGAAAATAGCAAAAAAAAGTAGATATGTCTAATAACTGTGTTATGAATAGAATAGACAACCTCATCATTGAGTGTGAAGGGCTATTGGGAGTTGATCCACCAGCTGACTTACTCACCCCTTCCGACCCAGCCAACTCTTTATCTGTAAGACAACTCATTGACTCGCGCCCAACCATTATTCCGCCAATGTTCCAGAAAATCTATCGTAAGGATACAGTGGCTTGCCATGAGATCGCACGATCAGGCCCTGAATCGCATCTAGTGACCGATGCACCCTCCCAACTGCCTATTTCCCCTGCCCGGGGTGCGAGTTGTCATATCGAACCTCCAGTTATCTGTACTAACCGCTTCTCAGTATTGGCAGGGGAATATGAAACTCGCGAAGAAGTTCAACCCTCTACTCTCATGACAACCTTAGAGAAAAGTCCAAATGAGACGGATGACATTTGTCCCTTCTCACTACGGACCCTTCTACAAACTATTAAATCACTTCAGAAGGAGGTTGGATCTATGAAGTTGATGATCAAGGAGCTTGTGGCCACTGTTAAACTCCTAACTCCTAACTCCTAACAACATATCACAAACACCAGATACCTGCGTACCATCTAATTTGTGTCAGTCATCAATGCCGGGAGGCCTAGCAGATAGTAGCCAACAATCAGCTTCTACATTCTTTTTGGGACGAGCCGTCAAGGCTCTACCTACTAACCACAGGTTCTTTAGGAACCCCCCTCTCTAAGGCATTGCACAAAGACCTTTATTCCAAAGTTGCCGTGAATGGTAGAAGACCGACTGAGGCTCTACCGGCTCCATCATTGGGTAGAAAGACATCTCTACAGCAAAGTAAGCAACTATCTTGTCTCCCTGCAAAAGCGCAGATAGTTTTCATGGTTAATGTCCCCAAAACAGGTTCAAGATATGAGAACTCCGACTCCCTGATAAACAATTTCATACACTGGATTCGTCATGTCAGGGGTTGTCGTTCATTGATCAGGGAAGATATAGTCAGGGCACGGAGATGCATGTCAAATAACCAGCTTACCGACTGCATCGAACTTACCCTCTCCAACCCTGAACTAGCGGAGAACCTCCTGGCCTTAGAGTATAGATCTTGCTCCCCAGAATCTTCGTCTATTCCGATCAGGCGATTTCCGACAACTGGTGGGGCTAGGGCTCAGGATAGTCTAAAGCTATCACCTACACCAAGAGGGTCTCCTTTAGAGGTGGTGGATTGACTATGTCACTCTTATCAATCCCGACAGGAATCACATCTTACCCCAATCATCAACAAACAGAGTGCCCCTAATATTAATTGTCCAAGTATGTCCCTTGGCGACCCCTTGATTCTGATACAATCAAACAGCCATAATGGTGATCAAGGTTGTAGTCCAACGAAACAGGGGGATGCTACACTTCTGAATACCTCTGCTCCGCCTTCCGCCTCACCTTTCTTGATAAGATTGGCCTGTGATGGGTCTCTAGCACCACAACTTAAAATTCTATCTTGGAATATTGCAGGTCTCCAAAGCAAAATGTCTCTTCCTGACTGGAATGACCTGATTGAAGAACATCACATCTGCATATTCCAAGAGACATGGAGCTTGGCACCATTATACAAATCTGGTTACACCTGTTTTTTTAGATCTGATACTTCTATGGGGAGAGGGCGACCCTCTGGAGGTCTCATTATTTGGATAAAGATCGACTTGGGCTGCAAAATCCTTGAACATCATTGTGACAGCCCAGATATAATGTGGCTTTCGATTAAGGGAAGCAGGGGTGGTAAAACCATCGAGTTGTTCAATGTTTATATAAGGGGCACACCAGGGGGTAAAATGTCGAATATTGTTTCTTCCCTAGAACATGAGCTCGCTGAACGCCCATCAGATTCGCATGTTATGATAGCAGGAGATTTTAATTGCACTTTTGAGCCACTAGATTCTGAGGACCTGTTGGGGAATGAGGAAGAAGACACGAAGTGGGGTGTCCCATTGTTAAATATACCTCCGATTAAGAAATGGTCCCAAATCGCAATCCAGATTAATGCACTTTCCCTTGAATTCGGATTGAGTGCGGTGAATGGTAGAACAGCTTCTGATGTTCTAGGAGCGAATACATTCAACAGAGTAAACTGTCCCTCACGCATTGACTATATATTAGTAGATCTGAGACTCTGGAATCTGATAATAGATATGGAAGTGCTAATCTCTTCTGACAGTGACCACACCACGCTTAGCCTAAGTATGGAAACCCCATTTGCCCTTCTTTGCTCCCCAAACCAGACTCAAGGGCCCCTCATGATTACGAAGGAATTGATTCCTTCAGGCTGTAGAAGGTTCCTTAAATGGCCTAGAATTGTGACCCATGAACCGTCGATGACGGGCATTAGTCACGCATTGAGTACAAACACTGCTTTATTGCTGGAAGTTCTTGGTGAAGCAGATGGTCTGACCAAGATTCCGAATTTATATGACAGATTGGTAGATCAGATTGGTATGTATTTTATAGTGAATAATACAACTAGACCGAGTGGTGGTGCTAAAAGCCCAATACTTGGTATAATGGGGATTGTAGAGCGAAAAAGAAGGCCTTGGTTATAGCAATTAAAAGCAAAGACTGCTCCTTAGTTAAGGAATCTAGAAAGAATTATAAAATTGCTACCTATCGTGCTAAGCTGGAGTGGGATGAATCCCATTGGCAGAACTTAAAAGAGGCAAGTGTAGCCAGAGATCCCAACCTCTTCTGGAATATGGTTAGGTGCTCGGGTAACAAGGATGTAAACCTGATTCCTAACCATATTACAAGCCAGGATTGGTTTAATCACTTTGGGAAGCTCTACTCTGGGATTGATCCATCCCCCCAAGAGGGCTCATATACTTATCTGAGTCCCCATTCTCCCTTGAATACTACTGATCTCTTCACTCTTGAGGAAGTGGAGACTGCCATAAAGAAAATAGTTCCAGCAAAAGCCCCGGGGCCTGATGGTCTACCAGGAGATCTCTTTCTTGCTGACTCCACTAACTGGGCAAATTATGTTATGCTTTTAATTAACTCTATTGCAAGGGGTTGTGCAGTACCGGAGTCATGAAAGGGTGCAGAGGTGGTCCCTATTTTTAAAAAAGGTGCTAGGGATGACCCTGCTAACTACCGTCCTATCAGTTTGATCAACGCTATGCAGAAAGTAGTTGGTAGAGTGCTACTGCAGAGAATCCACCACTGGGTGGACGAAGAGAATATTCTCTCCCAATATCAAGCGGGGTTTAGGGTCTGCACAGGGACGGTGGACCAAGCATTTAGGCTGCTTTTAATCTATTGGAAGGTGGTCTTAATAGGCAAGGGCAGTCTTTATTTGGCGTTTATCGACCTAAAGACTGCCTTTGACCTAGTCCCTTGTGAGCGGCTATGGCGTCTGCTAGATGAAATGGGAGTGCCACCACTGTTACTTAACCTGTTAGTTTGCCTACACGAGGGCAATTATGCCCAAGTAAGGTGGGGGTCCCAAGGACAGAAAACGGATAGGATCCCTGTGAACAGAGGGGTTCGCCAGGGATGCGTCTTGGCTCCCACCCTGTTCTCTTTATATATGAACGGGGTGGTTAGCTTCCTCCAAGAGTTTCCATCTGACGCTCCTGCCCTGGCTGGTGATAGGGTCCCTAACCTTCTCTTCGCAGATGACACTCTGCTTATTTCTAAGACACCAGTAGGGTTACAAAAACTTCTAGATAGATTCTGCCTCTTTTGCGAGTCCAGGGGGCTGATTGTTAATACTTCAAAGACTAAGCTAATGGTATTCAATCCCTACAGGTCACACAGAGGCAATTTTACTTTAGACGGAATTAGTCTGGAGAAAGTAACAACATTTGATTACCTAGGATTAAGGTTGGCTGAGACAATGCAGTGGAAATACCACATTGATAAAATGCTCTTAAATCACAAACGTGTGGCTGGAGCACTAATAAGAGAACATCGCTCCTCACAGAGCAGACCTGTGGCGCCTGCCCTAACAATTTATGCAGCCAAAGCACTTAGTTCGGCACTTTATGGTGCCGAATTATGGGGCTTCGAGAATGTGGATAGCATCACCAAATCAGAACATACATTTCTTAGAGATCTGGTGATGCTCCCCTGCAATGTGCCTTTGAAACCACTAATGAGCGATATGGGTAGGCACTCTTTTAAAGATATAGCCAGGCTACGGCCATTGCTATTCTGGGCTCGTTTGCGTCGGACTCCTGAGCTAACTAGCTATGCCTCCGCGCTCACTGAAGTAATGGCCTTGGATGGCAACCAAAGAATTGGCTGGGTGCTCAAGCTTAAAAAAACTCTCCTTGCTCTTGGGCTTAAAGAGTCATGGGACACGCAAACTCCACCTTGCAAGGCTGATCTCAAAAGGTCTTACTGTGCCTGGGTTAATGCCCAGGAGCTCAGTAATCAAAGAGTAGGAAGACTCACAGAAGAATTTTATCTTCACAAGCAATATATTCTTCTTGAACCATATCTAGATTTTATTCAGTCACCACGAGATAGAGCACTTTTTATACAGTTCAGGGTAGGTTCGCTCCGGGTCCGGGAGCTAACTGCAAAATGGAGCGCACCATATCAGACACCAGTGGGATGTCCCTGCTGCAGAGCACCAACCGAGAGCTTAGCCCATCTTATGTTTGCCTGCCCTGCTTATAAGAATGCTAGAACGAGATGGCTTAAACCTATCTGCAGACAATTGGGCACACAAGAGCATCGCACTGCTCTACGCATCCTAAAATCAGATGCACGCACCCTCTTTGCCTGTGGTGTCGCAAAATATCTCAGTTGTGCCTGGATCATAAGGTTCAAATTTTTGCGCATAGCACCCTAATGAATTACTATGTTTTTACGATACCTTTTAGCCTTGTTTTGCACAGATGTATATTGCACTGTAACCTATAACATAGCTAATCTCTTGCTAAACAAAAACTAAAATCGTATCTATTTAATGAAAATACAATAGAATGAACTTACTTTTATGATGTTTTAAACTCTTTTTATAGTTTGCCCCTATCTTATTTTTTATTATTAGGAATTGTGATGTATAAAATGATTTTATTGGGCTTTTATTATTAATTTATGCTTTTCTGGTAATTTGTACTGTCCTTGCTGAATAATGTAAGATAATTAATGCTTTTAAGATACTTGTTTATCGAAATAAAGCTATTTGACTGACTGACTGACAATATAAATACACTCCACATAATACCACTCAGTACCACATAATTACACACCACGTAATTACACTCTACTCAATGCAACATAAATACACTCCACATAATACCACTCAGTACCACATAATCACACGTCACAATTACACTCTATTCAATGCAACATAAATACATTCCACATACCACTCAGTGCCACATAATTACACACCGCATAATTACACTCTACTCAATGCAACATAAATACACTACACATAATACCACTCAGTACCACATAATTACATGTTACATAATTACACTCTAGTCAATGCAACATAAATACACTACACATAATAACACTGTGCCACATAATTACACGCCACATAATTACTCTACTCAATGCAACATAAATACACTCCACATAATACCACTCAGTGTGACATAGTTACACGCCACATAATTACACTGTACTCAATGCAACATAAATACACCCCACATACCACTCAGTACCACATTATTACAAGCCACATAATTACACTTTACTCAATGCAACATAAATGCACTCCACATAATACTACTCAGTGCCACATAATTACACGCCACATAATTACACCTTACTCAATGCAACATAAATACACTCCTTATAATACCACTCAGTGAGATATAGTTACACGCCACATAATTACACTCTACTCAATGCAACATAAATACACTCCACATACCACTCAGTACCACATAATTACACGCCACATATTTACACTCTACTCAATGCAACATAAATACACTCCACATAATACCACTCAGTGCCACATAATTACACGCCACATAATTACACTCTACTCAATGCAACATAAATACACTCCACATAATACCACTCAGTGCCACATAATTATATGCTACATAATTACTCTGCACTCAATGGAACATACTCTCCAAATAATACCACTCAGTGCCACATAATTACACGCCACATAATTACACTCTACTGAATGCAACATACACTCCACATAATACCATTCAGTGCCACATAATTACTCGTCACATAATTACACTCTATTAAATGCAACATAAATCCTCTCCACATAATAACACTCAGTGCCACATAATTACACACTACATAATTACACTCTACTCAATGCAACATAAATACACTCCACATAATACCACTCAGTACCACATAATTAAACGTCACATAATTACACTCTACTCAATGCAACATAAATACACTCTGCATACCACTCAGTACCACATAATTACACGCCACATAATTACACTCTACTCAATGCAACATAAATACACTCCACATAATACCACTCAGTGCCACATAATTACACGCAACATAATTGGACTCTACTCAATGCAACATAAATACACTCCACATAAATGCACTCTATGCCACATACCACCAATCAACATAAATGCACTCCACACCATGACACAATTTCACTAAGCATAATTTCACTCAACACCACAGTTCCAGGCCACACAATTCAACTCCACACATTTCTAATACACAACAGATAATTACACACCAAACAACATATTTCAACTACACAACTCCACAATCCACAACGTACCTCCAATCCACAACATATAGTGGCACCACCTGAGCACCAAACATCACTCACCACCACCATTTTGCATCAGTGCACCACCTAAGCATCACCTAAACATCACCTAAGCATCACGTCAGTCTGCCCTAGGAATCTGGCATCTGTTGATTCTCCCCTAGTATCCGTCCTCTGCTCGTGTTCTAATTAAATTACTGTTTTCCAAACTCCACTCCCCCGTTATTTATGTCCCGCTCCCCCATAACAAAAAAAATTATAACAAACAAGCATGAGAACAGGCAGGAAGAAGTTGCCAGCAGTGCAAGTACAAAAAAACTAGAAGACATTTTTTATGTTAAATTCTTTTTTTAATCAGGTTGTTCAGTTGTATATAATGTCGTCTTGGTTTGTATAAAGGTAACAAAAATGCTTAACACTTTTTATTATAACTTTTCAACATGATGCACAGCAGCCACAATGCTCTACAACATAGCCATAAGTTCTGGCTAAACACATAAGGTCCCAAAGGCGAGACCTAGTGGCTATGCCAATGCTTGTTCCTGTTTGTGATCATCATGCCTTTGGCGGAGGTCGCAAACAGGAAGAAACTGCGTAAGAAGGCCACATATAAAGGACAGCCTTCTGATGCTGTAGAATCAGCATCATTGTGGCAGATGGGCTGCTGGCAAAGAGTATCCGATGAATCCAACTGAGGCTCTGTCTTCCAAACTCCTTAGTTGCCTCTACCTCTAACTGAGAAATGGGAACAGAGAAGTAGGTAAAACAGGGCATACACCCAATATACAGTGAATGTACTCTAACAACCCACCTCCATCCCTGGGGAGTCATGGTGGGGCATGCTCTTTAAGGGACACCATGCTCCCATCATATATAGCTGAGCATTATCAAAGTCATAAGGCTTGGTTTGAAGTGCTAACTCATGCAAAAAAAGGCTTTCACAGATTCTGTTTGCATGTGATGCAAATACAAAAGTTTGCCAGTGCTGAGTGAAATACACAGGCGCTGGAATGAGGGATGCTGGGAGTGCTGCAGCATAATCAGCTGGAGTTCAGAAGGTAAATGAGCAATAAATATGCCTTTAAATATTGATTTTGTCACATTTGCTGTGGTTCAAATACGGAGGTCAAATGTCAGGCTGTGCCTTCTTACAATTTACTGCTTATTCTTTTAACCTGGAGAAAGGTGTTTACTTTTCTTTCTCTGATAACAAAGTGAAAGGATTTTGTAAAGTGAACTAAGTGATAAACTTGCTGAGGTGCATGGAGTGTGAAAGGTAGGGATGTAGGATGTCTATTTTTTCCTAACACACAACAACATGTAAATGCCAGTAGATGAACACGACAAATATTCCAAACTTTATCAGCATTTAGAAAATCACAAATGAAGCTCGGTTTTTTGTAATTCTGAAATGTGATGGAAACAAAGGTTTTAACATGGTCAAAACAAATCAAGACACTTTACTTGGTGATGTGCAAATGATAAGTATTCGCTGAGACACCACACATTTTCTATTGTGTGCGTCCTATATAGTTTTATCAGTAAAACTGCATGTCTGTGCAAATTTAGTAGCCATTTCAATGGAAAATGCGCTGTCTGTAAATTACAGTGCACTACCAGACCATGCATTAGTAATATATTGGCAACAGTTTTCTCCAAAATGCACCATTGGCTACTTACCACACCCTTACTACTCTCCTGCTGAATGGGCGTGACTCATTTCCTACCTTGTTCTTTGCATGGCGGTTGGATTTTTCACAATCCCTGTGTCTTCAGTAATGTTATGTTATGTTAATTTCTTGAGCGCACGGTTACCCGAGGGTGCCCTGGCGCTGGCTACTGCCTTCCGATCAGCAGAGTGTGTGATGACCTATGTAGCAAAAAGCCAGGTTTTCAGTCCTTTCCTAAATGTCAACAGCTCAGTGGCATTCCTGAGATGGAAAGGAAGCTCGTTCCATGCCCTGGCAGCACATGTGACGAAGCTTCTACCACCCCAGCTGGCCTTTTTAGCTAGGGGTATAACCACCCCTTTGGCTCCGGAGGAGCGAAGGGCTCTTCTGGGGATGGACCATTGAAAACGATGTTTCAAGTGGTCCGGGCCTGTTCCTTGAAGGGCCTTACAAAACGTACACAGGGATTTGAATTGAATCCTTTGTTTTACTGGGAGCCAGTGTAGCCTTTTTATTTCTTTTGTGACAGAAACAAACTTTGGTGACCCAGTCAGCAGTCTGGCTGCCGCATTTTGCACGAGTTGGAGCCTGTTTAGGTGTTTCCTTTGGATAATTAGGTAGAGGCTATTACAGTAGTCCACACGCGACAGGATTAAAGATGTTATCACTATCCTTTGACTGTCTGCTGGTAAGAATGACTTTATTTTCCTTATCATTCTAAGGAGATGGAAACTAGCAGAGGTCACCGCGTTTACCTGGTCCCCAAAGGTAAGTTTACTGTCAACTATGACCCCCAGGTTTTTTGCTTTCTAGTTGGCTCAGGGAGAGTCCCTAGTTCTTCCGGCCACCAATCTGGCATCCAAAAGTTGGCATTGTTGCCAAAAATGAGGACCTCCGTTTTACTGGAGTTTAACTTCAGACAGTTAGTCGTCATCCATAACCTGACCTCTTTCATGAAGTCATGGAACCTTTTCCCTTCCTCGACCTCCTGTCCAGGTCGTAGCGACACCACTATTTGCATGTCGTCTGCGTATGATGTCAGCTGAAATCCAAAGGACTCTCTCTCGCCCGACATTGCCTTCTTCACAGAGACCTGGACCAACGCAACATCCGCTCCCGACATCAGCACCGCCATCCCAGACGGATACAAGATCCAGAGGAAAGACCGCCCCAACCACCCAAGAGGGGGCCTCGCCATCGCCCACAAGAGCACCCTCCGCCTCACCACCTCCAGCGAAGCCTTCCCCTCCGCCAAACACCTGCACTTCCAGATCCAGACCACCCCCAAAGCCACACTCCGAGGAACCCTGATCTACAGACCCCCCGGCACCCGAACACCCTTCGCCACCACCATCACCGACTTCATCGCACCCCACGCCATCACCTCAGCAAACTACATACTCATTGGAGACCTGAACTTCCACCTCGACAACCCCAGCGACCCCAACTCCACTATCCTTCGTGACAACCTCGCCAGCATCGGACTTAAACAACTCGTCAACACACCGACCCACAGAGCAGGACACACCCTCGACCCCATCTTCGCAGCAGGAAACAGCGTCCAATTCAGCCACACAGCGCAGCCGCCATGGACCGACCACCACTGCGTACACTTCGCCATCAACAAACCCAAGGCACCCAAACCAGCCCCACGCCCACCTCGAAGGAACAGGAGCAAGGTTACCGACGAGCAACTTAACTCCACCCTCACCCGAGACGACCACACCTGGGCACCCGACGCAAACGACGCAAATAACGCAGCCAGAGAACTCCACACCTGGATCTTCAACTGCGCAGACGAGCTCGCCCGCTACGCAACCCCGACAGACAACGCCCCAGGAAAGCCGCCTGGTTCACCACCGCTCTCCAAGAAGCCAGACGCACCTGCAGACGCCTGGAGAAGAACAGGAGAAACACCAAGACAACCGAAAACCACACCACCTACAAGGACGCCTTGACGGACTACCATAACCAGATCAGAGCCACCAAGAGGAACTTCATCCACAACAAAATCCTGGCCAACTCCACCAACTCCAAGGAACTTTTCAGTGTCATTCAGGAATTCACCAAGCCACGCAGCGAAGCCACAGACATCACACCCTCCCAAGACCTCTGCGACAAGCTTGGAACCTATTTCCACCTCAAGATCAAAAAACTCTATGACAACTTTATCGACCATCCACCAGGTGCCACAGACGGCTCCCCGCCCCCCAGAAACACCAGCCAGCCCACCATCTCCAACTGGACACCGATCACGGCCGAAGACACCACCTCGACCATGAAAACCATCCACTCGGGGGCCCCCACCGACCCCTTCCCCCTCACATCTACCACAGATCTGCGGCCGCCATCGCACCCGAACTACAATGCACCATCAACACCACCTTCAAAACAAGCACCTTCCCAGACGACTGGAAGCGCGCAGAAGTCAGATCCCTGCTCAAGAAGCCCACAGCTGACCCCACCGACCTCAAGAACTATTGGCCCATCTCGCTCCTCCCCTTCGCAGCCAAAGTTGCAGAGAAAACAGTCAACAGGAAACTGACACGATTCATTGAAGAGAACGCCGTCCTCGACCCATCCCAATCCGGATTCCGAAGCAACCACAGCACAGAGACCACCCTACTCGCCACCACAGACGACATCTGCACCCTCGTAGACCAAGGCCACTCCGCAGCCCTCATCCTACTCGACCTATCAGCGGCCTTTGACACCGTCTCCCGCCGCACACTAGTCACCAGACTGCACGACGCAGGCATACAAGGAACAGCCCTGGACTGGATCTGATCATTCCTCACCGGAAGAAGCCAAAGGATCATACTCCCACCCTTCCTCTCTGACCCCACGAAAATCACCTGCGGAGTCCCACAGGGTTCATCACTGAGCCCCACCCTCTTCAACATCTACAAGGCCCCCCTCGCAGCCATCGTCCAACAACACGGCCTCAACATCGTATCCTACGCCGACGACACCCAGCTCATTCTCTCCCTCACCAAAGACCCCACCACCGCCAAACTCAACTTCCAGAAAGGAATGCAAGACGTCGCAGTCTGGATGACCAACAGCTGCCTGAAGCTCAATGCCGAGAAGACAGAAGTCCTCGTCCTCGGTACCACCCCTTCTGCATGGGACAGCACCTGGTGGCCGACCACCCTTGGAAGCCCACCTACCCCCTCAGACCACGCCAAGAACCTCGGCATCGTACTCGACTCATCACTCACCATGAACCGACAGGTCAACGCCGTCACCTCCAGCTGCTTCAACACCCTCTGCATCCTCCGCAAGACCTTCAAGTGGATCCCCCCTGAGTCAAGGAAGACAGTCATCCACGCACTCATCACCAGCAGACTGGACTATGGAAACGCACTCTACGCCGGCATCAACAAGTCTCTACTCCGCAAACTGCAAACAATACAGAACACCGCCGCCAGACTCATCCTCAGCATCCCCCGACACAAACACATCAGCCAACACCTACGAAGTCTCCACTGGCTCCCCGTGGAGAAAAGAGTCACTTTCAAAATCCTCACTCACGCCTACAAATGCCTACACAACAACGGACCCAAATACCTCAACGACAGAATCAACTTCCACGTACCCAAAAGAAACCTCGATCTTCCAACCTCGCACTGGCCGAAACCCCGCGCATCCACAGAGCCAGATCAGGCGGAAGATCCTTCTCTCACATTGCAGCCAAGACCTGGAACGAGCTACCGGCAGACATCAGACGCGCCCCCTCCCTGAACACCTTCAGGAAGACCCTTAAGACCTGGCTCTTCGGCTAAACAGATCTGCGGACCCCCCCCTCAGCGCCTTGAGACCCTCACGGGTGAGTAGCACGCTTACAATTCCCTGATTGAAGGATCTGATCAAAGCCGCCAGAGGTGCCACATAGACATTAAAAAGGGTGGGACTAAGGGAGGAGTCCTGTGGTACTCCACATGGAAGGGAGAAAGGTTTCGTGCGGGCTTTGTCTAAGTCCACAGTTTGAATTCTTTCTGTAAGGAAAGATTTCAGGAGGTTCCAAGCATTGCCTTGCACCCCGCAGGCCGACAAACGGTCCATCAGAGCATCATGGTAGACCGTGTCGAAGGCCGTGGAGAGGTCCAGCATGATTAGTGCTGCGTTGCCTCCTTTGTCCAGGGCTTCTTTTAGTTCTTCTGTGGATTTTATCAGGGCCGACTCTGTACTATGTCCTGCCCTAAATCCGTATTGAGTGGGGTCTAGTTTGTTATTTGCTTGGAGGAACGTGCTGAGTTGAGTATTCATGGCTCCTTCCACCAATTTTGCCGACAAGGGGAGACGAGAGATTAGCCGGTAATTATTAGGGTCCTTGGGGTCAAGATTTTGTTTTTTAAGCAGCAGGAGAATGGACGCTGTTTTCCATCTCTTGTGGAACTGCCTGGATTCAAACATAGCGTTAAATAAGGGGGTGAGTGCCATGCCAATGAGCTCAGGGACAAGTTTAATCACTGAAGCTGGGCAGGGATCATAAGGGGATCCCCATCTGATGGAGGCTAGGAGATTTATAGTATCATGCTTCTCCAGTGGTGAGAATATGTCTAAGGTTGGTCGTGAATCAGTTGTACTGCTTGCCAACGTGGCTGGCTCACCTATGTCTTCTACCGGGGAGAGTCTGAATGAGGAAAAAATGGCTTCGACCTTTTGTAGAAAGAAGGCAGCGATTTCCTCACATAGTTCTGTGATCAATGTAACATTGATGGCAGCACCCCCACTCTGATAATTGTTCCAGCACCACTGGAGAAATACCAAAAGTCTTGCTTTCTGTACAGAATGCATATAGGAAATAAAGAATGGACTGTGACAAAATGTGTGATGATTCAAAGCACTTCCTAGAGGGTGCAAGGAAACACTCAACAGTGAATATCATGAGCTGAGAGAGAAATATTCTTCTCGGTGCAGCAAACGCCCACTCAAAAGCTGTACTGTGAAGTCAAACCTAAAAGCTACCGCGAGTCATGTCAGAGTCTTCTGTTGGTTTCTATATGGTCAGGAATCATGGGGCCATGAATAATAAGTACAAAAGTGGATAAGAGTAATGGAATATTGTAAGTACCCATTGAGATTTATGGCTCCCTTATAAGAATTCAGGGTGCAGGGTTATTCCTCTTTATAGTCACGCGACTCGTCAGTTAGTACAGTGCGTAAGGCAGGGTAAGGTACTCCTACAACTAGCCCCTATTGCTTAATGATGATGATGCTGACAGCTTTGGCTGCACCACTGTGCAAAGGTCGGTGCTCTCTGTTGTCTCCGTAGGAGCGCACTCACAGTTACCCCCTTCACTGAAAGTTTTTTTCTGGAGCATTCGACACGTTGCCTTTCTTTTCTTTTTATTCGAGGAGGTGGAGGGAAGAGCCTGCTCTGTTCGATCAAATTAACCGAGCCCTGAAAAGGGTTTAGCTCTTTCTGCACCAGTATTGGGGAGCACTGAGGCGTGGACAAGAGGAGGATGGGGAGGAGCGCCCGCCAGGTGTCTTTGAAAAGCCCATCAGACTCTGTATCAGCAGCATCTTCTACAGTCAGTGTCCTGTGTAAGGCGAGGCCCTGTGACGCGTCGCTGATATCCCAAGGCGCAGCTGCGAGAGAGAGGTCAGGACATGTCCTTTTGTGCTCGGCGTCTTTCATTTAAGGCCGAGGCTGGCTAATCTCTCACGAAACAGAGCCCTGGAACAATGGAATATTGGGACAGAGAGAGAGAGAGAGAGAGGGGACGACAAAGGGGGAGATGGTGTGTAGGCGCGAGTATAGGCGATGGCGTAAGCAACCGGAGCGCAGCGAATGCACTAGTACGCTCTCACTCTGACGGTATTTCTTATGCTTTTCTCGATTAAGGTAAAGAACAAATTTGTACACAACGAGACATTGTTTTCAGCCAGCAGCCCCAACTGTACCAAGTATTGGCAAAGACAGTGAGTCTCGCTTTTTGTTTTTAGAAGGAGCATTTTATTCCTGGATTTCAGGTACTTCATCAGTACTCGCCTGTAAACAAAATGTAATACATTTGAACAGCAAGATTTATGAACCATTCAAAAAAAGAAGTTAGAACGGGGCTGACGGAGTGATTTTAAAAAAGTTCTAATTCTGTGACTAGGGTATTAATTGAAATGATAACAACTGCCCGAGTTTGGAAATGTTAACCTTCATTTGCATGTGTCATTAATTTTCCAACCGCTTCAAGGTATATTTACTAATAATTCGATGTCTTTCCCAAAGCAAACCACATTCTTTCGAGCCTACTTTTGGAATGGCATAAATGAGAACATTTCCTGAACAATTTGGTCAGGAACCTTATTGAATTATTATTAAATGTACAAACAGGAGGTATTTGTCAGAAGAGGAAGCAAAGGATGTTAATGCCCAGTGAAATGAAATGAAAACAATATTTATAAAGCGCGTGGTTACCCGAGGGCATCCCAGCGCTATGGGCAAAACCGATTTAAAGCTGAGGCGGGATCATTTGGGGAAAAGCCAAGTTTTAAGCATCTTGCGGAAAGCCATATGGTTAGGTTCCTTTCGTAGTTGTAGAGGGAGTGAATTCCACAGCTTAGCGGCGTTGTAAGAAAAAAGACGGCCGCCGCTTCTAGCCCTCTTAATTCTGGGGACATAGGCCAGATGAAGATCATTAGAGTGAAGGGCTCTATTGGCTAGGTAGGGCTGGACCAAGGAGGAAATAATAGCAGGACCTTTTCCTCCTATCAACCTGTGAGTAATACACAGGGCTTTGAACTGGTCTCTTTCCAAGACTGGGAGCCAGTGGAGAGCTTTTAAGGCTGGCCTTGCTGTTTGGCGGCTACGAATTCCCATAAGAATCCTAGCAGCACAGTTCTGCACGGTTTGAAGTTTGGCCAGCACCAAGCTAGGGGCACCAAGGTACAAGGCAGAGATAAAATAAGTGCTTGGACTACAAGCTTTCTGACCTGAGGTGGTAACAGAGGAAGCACTTTGCGCAGCATTCTTAGAATGCCAAAGCAAGAGGCAACAACCTTTCTGGCTTGAGTTTTAAAACTGAGCTCGGAGTCAAGCCAGACACCAAGGCTCTTTATCTCTGGTTTAGGGGCAGGCATAGAGCCCATACATGTAGGCCAGGTGGAGACTATTTCAGAGAGGGATGGACTACCAAGGAGCATGAGCTCAGTCTTGTCCCCATTCAGTTTAAGACGGGAATGTTTCATCCATCTCATCACTTCTTCGAGGCATGGGCCAAGGCGGGTAGATGCTTTGTTGGTATGGTACAAAGCGACGACCAATTGCGTGTCGTCGGCATAGGTGACAATTTGCACCCCAAAAGGGAGAACAATGTCAGCAAGAGGAGACATGTAAATATTAAAAAGAGTGGGGCTCAAGGACGACCCCTGAAGAACCCCACAATGGAGAGGCCGTGGAGTTGAGATGGCCTCACCCTCAGCTACTCGGAAGTATCTGTCCTCCAGGAAGGATCGCAGCCAGTCAAGGGCAACTCCAGTAATACCCAAGTCCTGAAGTCGCTGGACTAGGATGCGGTGGTTAACCGTGTCAAAGGCCGCGCTAAGGTCTAAAAGTAGCACGGCCAGAGAACCTCCTGCGTCGAGGATCCTTCTGGAATCCTCGACGACTGCTAATAAGGCAGTTTCCGTCCCAAGTCCCGGACGAAACCCGGTTTGGGACGCATGAAGAAGGTTCTCCCTTTCAAGGTATCTTGAGAGCACCATATTGACATGCTTTTCTGCGATTTTACTCACCCCTGGAAGGAGTGAGATAGGTCGGTAGTTGCCGAGGCAGTCGGGGTCTAAGCTGGGTTTTTTCAGCAGGGCTTTTACCAAAGCTTTTTTCCATAGGGGAGGAACCACCCCAGAGGAAAGCGAAGCATTGATCGTTTCCATAATAGTAGGGCCTACTGAAGCAGCTACAGATTTCAAGATATTAAGGGGGTCTCTGGGTGATCCACTCTTGACCAGTGCAAGAATGGTTTGGAAAGCTTCTGTATCCAATGGCGGGATCAATTCAAGAGAATGTTCTCTGCTCCATACCTTGATTTCCTCGGAGGGAGGGGTGGGCGGGGAGTTGGGGAACAAGCAGCAAATAGTTAAGATTTTATTGTGGAAATAATCCGCAAATTCATTGCATCAATAGTCAGTAGCTTCATGGGTGTCCAGGGGGGTAGGTGCATTCAGGAGTTTTTTTTACAATGCGAAAGGTCTCCTGAGGGGAATTAACTGCGGCGGTGATTTTTTCGCTGAAGTAGAGAGCTTGCGCCTTTTTGATTTCACTTTTATAAGTTCTAATGGTAACCCTGTATTGTTTTTTCTTGAGGAGGGAAAAATCTTTCCTCCAGATTCTCTCAGCTCTCTTGCACAGTTGCTTTAACTCACGAAGATTAGGCGTGTACCATGCTGCTTTGTTGGGCCCTATGTTTATCTGGATATTCTTCTTGGGGAGAACCTGGTCTAAAGTCCCTTCGATCCAGTTATTAAAATGGTCATTAGCTAATACCGGATCGGTATTAGTAGAGGGTTTGGTACATTCCAAAACGGAAGTCCATTCTTCGAGGCTAAGTTTAGGCCAACCACAAACTGTTTTTCCTATCCGTTGAACAGTGGGGGTAGCCAACTTAGGGGACCAGTGTAGGGGGATCAAATGGTGGTCTGACCAAGGAATAGGAATAGGGTCCAAGCAGAGTAGCTCTTGTAAATTGGAGAAGACCGGGTCAAGGAGGTGACCTTTTATGTGAGTGGCATGTGGCACCTTCTGAATGAGTTGAAGGGCAGCAAGGTCGGAAGAGAGTTCTGGCGCGACTGTTGACGCTAGGTCGTCAATGTGAACATTTAAATCGCCTAGAATAGTAAAATTTGAGGCGGAACTGGCCAGCTTGGTGACAGTTTCGGATAATGAGTTAAGAAACTGGCCCATAGGTCCAGGCGGTCGATAGATTAAAATACCCGAGAAGGAAAGCGAGGGGGAAAGTCTTATAGAGAAGAGGAGGTTCTCGCAGTCAGTTAAAGGACTCCCAAGAGTGTGACACTTGAGAGTGTTTTTAAAAATAATAGCGACCCCACCGCCTTTCCCTATTGGTCTATCTAGTCTCTGAAGTAGGTAATCAGGGGGAAGGGCTTGAACAATATCAGGTTCAGAGTAGAGGTTCGTCCATGTTTCAGTGAGAAACAAAATGTCCGGACTTTCCTCTGACAGCAGAATGAACAACTCCGAGGAGTGTTTCGGTAGGGATCTGCAGTTAAGCAGAAGAATTTTATAAGTTCTCAACGGCAAACCTTCCAGGGAGGGAGGGGGAGACTGTGTTTGTAACCTGAAAGGGCAGTGCCTACAACTAGTGACGGGGCCACTGGGATTAATATTGTGAATGCAACCTATTTCAGGAGTCTTCTGTAAACGTTTTAGCTGCTCAGGGCTATAACAATACCTCTTTTGATGAGAAGGGGCAGAGTTCATGGCCCCTCGCCCCGGCCGGCCGCGGACGGGCGCAGACGGGCTTGCCTTTGGCGCGCCAGCGGCACGCCCGCTGCGCGCGTCCCCTACGCGGTCGCGTCATGTGGTTTGAAATATCCCTGACAGGGTCCAGCGACTAGAGCGCTGACCCAAAATGGCCGCCAATGCGGAATTAAGGAAGAGAACGAGCGTATTCCCCCCTGAGCTTTAACACAGCTCAACAGTACATCAATACCACACCATTATGCAAATCACCGATGCTGCATTTGCAGGGCTGCCAGCAAAGATGAGGTATAGCCGGGAGTAACAAGGTTACTAGAAATAAAGGTTATGATTATCCATGAGTGTTTTACATCCAGTATCAGCTGCTGGAAACATTGCAGGTAATGACTACAGGGTGCTTTAGTAACTATCGTCAATGCTTAAATAAAACAGAAAGCCAAAATATCTGGTTGCCAGATTACCGGATAATTTTGCCGTTCTGCCTCTGGAGGGCATGAAAGCCCCTCTAAAATTTTATCTGGATCCTCTTCATTTATCCTGTATATTAACCTGTCCATTCAACATCATATAAAACATCAATTCTCACCCAGAAGTAGCACAGTTTTTCCTTAGAGCTGTTACATGGTCATTGTTAGACATGCGACCAGAGCTCATAGTGGCCGCAACTGAGTTGAAGGATTTATCTGAGACAGACTGAACCAGCCTTGTAAAGGAAATATCCCAACGCTTGCCCTGGGGTGGCTACACCTGAAATGATCTCAGTAATTCCTGCTCAGGACACACTCTCTTCCTCCACACAAAGCAAGGTGTATGTAAAGGAACAAGCTACACAGGCAGCTCTATTGGCTTATTGCTCAGGATAGGCTTACTGAACAGACAATCCAACCACAACCATGAATTGTGTCATGGGAAAACACAGAAAATGTGACAGGTCAACCCGCTGGTGCAGGAGGGGGGACAAGGGAAATGCACGTCGATCCTATTAGAGCTGTTAGTGCTGTTTTGGAACAGTGAAGCGCTGATCCCTTCTTCCCAGTGTTTCTCTCTACCAATGAGCTCACTCAGGGGGCCTGCAGATTTGGTGTGGAGTAGGGTTGGGAGAGGAGGGGTGTGAGAAAGACATTCAACAATCTCCTTTCTTAGGATGGGCAGAAGAGATGACAGCACTGGTTGCAGTGCTTAATTTTTAAAAGAATAAGTGCTTGGGCAGTAAGATTTTCTCGGCTGGTGCTCACGGACGGCACTATACAGTGCCCACCACAATCAGCCTCTTCCCAAAACCTAGATTCTATATCAGTCTGTTAGAATTGGGGGTCTCTAGTTGGCACAGGTAGGTACTTGTGACAAATAGGGACCCTTGCCTCTAGTCAGGGTAAAGGGGTACACTCCTAAAATAACCCCTGCTCACCCCCTTGGTAGCTTGGCACGAGCAGACAGGCTTATCTCAGAGGCAGTGTGTAAAGCATTTGTGAACACATACAGTAATCCAGTGACAACACTGGATGGACACCACACAAGTTGTATTATAAAAATAAGTATCTTTTATATAGATTTAACACAAGGCCATAAACGACAAAAATCCACAATACTGTACTTAAAAATGGTAGGTTTAGCTTAGTTCTCTTAAGTTCTTAAAATGCGACACTTTGAGTTAATGTACCTTACGATGCGTCACGTTTCTACAACGAAAGTGTTGCAGAGATGGAGATGCGACAAAGTTCTGGTGCAAAGAAATAAAGACGTCAAGTTCTTCCTGATGCGGCACGCTTCTCCGATGTTGCGAGAAGTCTCGACTCGATGCGTCAGCTGCAGCGGCGACACCCTTGTTCCGTGATGCGACGACAGCGGCTTTGGCGGCGACCCTCTTCTCCGACGTTGCGAGACGCTTCCGCTCGATGCGACAACTGCAGCGGCGACACCCTTGTTTCGTGATGCGACGGCAGCAGCTCCGACGGCGGCACGCTTCTCCATGGATGCGAGGCGCTTCTCTCGATGCGGTGCAATGCGACAGCTACAGCGGCGACATCTACGATGCGACGGCAGCGGCTGCGTTGGCGACGTGCTTCTTCGGTGTTGCGGGACGTTTCTTGAGATGCGGTGCAATGCGACAGCTACAGCGGCGTCATTTCCGTGATGCGACGGCAGCGGCTGCGACGGCGACACGCTTCTCCCTCTTGAGTCGCGCTTCCAGTTCCTTGCGAAACGCAGTCCCTTCAGAAGGCCCAAAACAGCAGCAGGCACTTCCAAAGGATTCTTGGGGAGCTGGTGGTTGAAGTCTGTTGTCCCTGAGACTTCAGCAGGAGGCAAGCTCTTTTCTCAAGCCCTTGGAGATCCTTCACAAGTTGAATAAAAGTGCACACAAAGTCCTATCTCCTTCCTTTGGCAGTCAGGCAGCCACTGCAGGCAGATCCCTCTAGCTTAGGGATAGTCTTCTCCTCAGTTTCTTCTTGGTTCCGCTCCTCAGCAAAGGTTTCTTCTTGTTTCCCAAAGTGATCTAATTTCCTAGGGGTCTGGGTCCCCTTTTTATACACAGTTTCTCTTTGTTCTCTGAAGGCAGAGAGGCCTCTGCCTAGCCCAAAACCAGTTCTGGTCAGTCCTGGAGCACTTTGTTTTTCTGACTCCTTCTTTCCTTTCAGAATGTGGGGCAGAGTGCTCAGCCACCCGGCAGGAGGTGGAGCCAGCATTGTGGACGGCAGGCACAGCCCTATTCAGACCCAGGTGCAACTCCTCCCTCCACTCTGGATGCAGATCTTTCTATTCAGCCCTGTGCTGACTCACCCTGTCTCCTGTAGCCACCCCCAGCCCCTGTCACTCAATCTCCAGACAAGGAATACACAACCTAGCAGAGGCAGGCTTGGAAGTTTGGGCAAGAAAATACCCACTTTCTAAAAGTGGTATTTTCAAACACAGAATGTTAAAACCAACTTCACTAAAAGATGTATTTTATCATTCTGAGTTCAGGCATACTAAATTCGTTTTTCTACCATGTTCCCTGGGTCAGTTCTGACTATAAGGTGTAATAGTCAGTCTGCCCATTCTGGCCTATGGGGAGCAGGTAGCCTTGCAATAGTGAAAAACGAAAATGGCTGTAATTCACTATTAGGACATGCCACACACACCAGGGCATGTCCTACCTTATACTTACAATGCACCCTCCCCTAGGGCCTACTTTAGGGGTGACCAACATGTAGTAAAGGGAAGGTTTAGGGACTGGTAAGTGGGTGTACTCACCAAGTCGACATGGCAGCCCTAGGCTGCACACAAGCTCTGCAATGGCAGGCCTGTGACACATTTTACAAGCCGCTTCTGTGGGTGGCACAACCAGTGCTGCAAGCCCACCAGCGGCATTGGATTTACAAGCCCTGGGCACACTGAGTGCACTGTACTAGGGACTGACAAGTAAACCAATCATCCAATCATGGAGTCACTAATACATAACACAATTTATCATAGGGAGCACTTGCACTGTGGCACTGAATAGCAGTGGCACAGTGCCCAAAGCATCTAACACCAGCAAAAACAGATCAGTAACATAGGAGGCATCATAAAAAATGGAAGGGAGACCCACGCCAAGGATGCCAGGTCTAACACGTGTCCCCTCCAGCTGAAATGTGGGGAGAACTACCCTACCTCAGGGAGTTCTCTTCACTAAAGCGGAAAAATCTGGACAGACCATCAGCATTGGCGTGTTCTGTACCAGGGCGGTGTTCCACCGTGAAATCCATCCCCTGTAGGGAAATGGACCACCTCAACAGCTTTGGATTCTCACCCCTCATCTGCATCAACCATCTGAGGGGCCTGTGGTCTGTCTGAACCCGGAAGAGAGTCCCAAACAGGTATGGTCTCAGCTTCTTCAGTGCCCAGACCACAGCAAATGCCTCACGCTCATTAGCACTCCACCTCTGTTCCCGTGGTAGTAACCTCCTACTGATGAAGGCTACGGGTTGATCTAGGCCCTCCTCATTCATCTGTGACAGAACAGCCCCCACACCATGCTCTGAAGCGTCTGTTTGTACTATGAACTCTTTGGAGAAGTTGGGTGCCAGGAGCACGGGCGCCGTGCCCATGGCAGTTTTCAGGGCCTCAAAAGCTTTCTGACAGGTGTCAGTCCAAATCACTTTCCTGGGCTGCTTCTTGGAAGTCAGCTCTGTCAGGGGTGCAACGATGCTGCCATACCCCTTGACAAACCTCCTGTAGTAACCCGTGAGTCCTAAAAAGGCTCTCACCTCTGTCTGGGTTTTGGGGGTTCCCAATTCAGGATGGTTTCAATTTTGGGTTGTAGGGCGCCACCTGGCCGCTCCCCACTTGGTGTCCCAAGTACACCACGGAACCCTGCCCGATCTGGCACTTACTCGCCTTGATCGTGAGGCCTGCTCTCCGCAGCGCCATCAACACTTCCCAGAGGATGTTCTTCCCAACTGGCGCTGAACACTGCGATGTCATCCAGGTAGGCGGCACTGAACGAGTCCAGTCCAGCCAACACCTGGTTGACCAACCTCTGGAAGGTGGCAGGGGCATTATTCATCCCAAAGGGCATCACCCGGAAGTGGTAGTGCCCATCTGGTGTGGAGAATGCTGACCTCTCTCTTGCCTCATCAGTCAAGGCGATCTGCCAGTACCCAGACATCAAGTCAAACGTGCTGAGGTACCGGGCAGCCCCTAGCCGATCTATGAGCTCATCAGCTCTGGGGATGGGGTGCGCGCCAGTCCTGGTGACTGAATTGAGCCCTCAGTAGTCCACACAGAACCGGAGTTCTGGTGTGGCACCCGGTGCGGTAGCCTTTGGGACCAAGACCACTGGGCTGGCCCAAGGACTGTTAGAGGACTCAATCACCCCTAACACAAGCATTTTGGAGACCTCCTCCTTGATGCAAGCTCTCACCCTGTCAGTCACCCTGTAAGATTTGTGCTTCACAGGTGTACTGTCCCCAGTGTCCACATCATGGATGCACCAATCTGTGACACCGGGAACCAGGGAGAACAGATCAGAAAACTGTCCCAGCAACTGGCGGCAGTCATTCTGTTGCTCAGGGGTCAGGGTGGAAGAGAGGTTGACACCATCCACTGACCCATCTTGCTCTGTTGCTGACAGGAGGTCAGGAAGAGGCTCGGTCTCCTCCTCCATCCCAGCATCTGTCGCTAAGAGCATGCCCACTTGGGACCTCTCCAAGTGGGGCTTCAGGCGGTTGACATGCAGGACCCTCGAGGGGTTCCTGGGAGACCGCAAGTCCACCAAGTAGGTAACCGGACTTTTGCGCTCTACAACCTCAAAGGGTCCGGTCCACTTATCCTGGAGCGCGCAGGGCTCCACTGGGGCCATGACCCACACTTTCTGACCAGGCTGAAGCTCTACCAGAGTGGCATTCTGGTCGTACCACCGCTTCATCTCCTCCTGGCTGGCTTCCAGATTCGCCTCAGCGAGTTACCTGAAATGCCTAGTTTGGTTCCTAAAGGCCAGCATGTAACTGTATATATCCTGGGGAGGTTTCCTGGGAGATTGCTCCCAGCCTTCTTTGACCAAACTTAGAGGTCCTCTTACTGGGTGTCCATAGAGAAGCTCAAAGGGACTGAACCCTAGAGATTTCTGTGGCACCTCACGGTAAGCAAAGAGCAGGCATGGTAAGAGGACATCCCACTTACGCCTCATAGGTTCCTCAAGACCCATAATTATGCCTTTGAGGGTTCGGTTGAACCTTTCAACCAATCCATTTCCTTGGGGGTGGTAAGGAGTGGTAAACTTGTAGGTTACCCCACACTCCTGCCACAGGGACTTCATATACTTGGAAATGAAGTTGGTCCCCGGTCAGACACTACCTCGCTAGGGAATCCCACTCGGGAGAAAATTCCCATCAGTGCTCGTCCCACCACGGGGGCCGTCACTGTCCTCAGAGGTATGGCTTCCGGGTACCGGGTGGCATGGTCCACCAAGACCAGGATGAACCTGTTGCCCATGGCTGTCTTGGGGTCCAGTGGCCCCACAATGTCAATACCCACCCGTTCAAAGGGGGTGCTGACTACAGGGAATGGCTGGAGAGGAGCCTTGCGCTTCCTCCCACTCTTTCCACTAGCCTGGCAAGTCTGACATGTCCTGCAGTGAGTGTCTGAACTCCTGCGCATTTGGGGCCAATAAAAGTGGGTGACAAGCCTCTCAAAGGTCTTGTCCTGCCCCAAATGTCCTGCCAATGGAACATCATGAGCCAGCCCCAGTAGGAAGGCTCTGAAGCGCTGGGGTACCACCAGCACACGGGCTGACCCAGGCTCAGCAACCTTAGGCTCAGTAAACAGGAGATCATTCTCCCAATAGACCCAATGTGACCCAGACTGATCACCTGTTGCCTGGTCTGCGGCCTGTTGCCGCAGACCCACCAGAGAAGGGCATTCTTTCTGCTCCTTGCAGAATTCTTCCCTGGAGGGTCCTCCTTCTTGCTGCCAATGGGTCAGCTCAGGCAGGTCCCCCAGTTCAGCTACCTGTTCCCCTGTAGGTTCCAGGGCATCCCCCTGAAGGTCTGCCTCCTCCTGGACCGTGGGAACTTCGGGGGCCGGTTTCCCGCGCCCCCTGCCTCTTCTCGTGACGGCAGGTACCTGGGCCTCCCTCTCAGGCTCCAGGTCCTCTTGAGCACCTTTACTTGCTGCCATGGACCGGGTGGTCACACACGCCCAGTCAGGCAAACCCAACATCTCTAAATGAGCACTTCGCTCCACCTTCGCCCAAGGTGAGCTCTCCAAGTCGTTCCCTAACAAACAGTCAACAGGCATGGCGGGCCTCACAGCTACCTGAAGAGTACCAGAGACCCCCCCCACTCAAAGGGAACCTGAGCCACTTTGCAGTGACTCTCTGTGTTGTCAGCGGCAACAACTGGATAGAATGCATGGGGGACAACCTGCTCTTGAGACACCTGGTGACCCTTGACAGCTGTCACACTGGCTCCTGTATCTCTAAGAGCCTCCACCCTATGTCCATTGATGGTCACCCACTGCCTGTATTTCTTAGTGTTGTCAGGCAGCGGGGTCCTGGGGACCACCTCACAGTCTGACCTTTGAGACAAGGGACATCTGTGCTGGACCCCACCCCTCTTGGGCATCCATCTCCTCCCCCAGGGCTACACTAGCCATCTGCCGGGGGGCTGCACCAGGGGGTGCGGTCTTTCCAAACTGGCGGCACCTGGGATCACTCGCTATATGACCCAGGTCCCCACATTTGTAGCATCTCAGGGGTCCCCTTTGAACAGGTGGACCTGTCGGGGCCCCTGAGGGTTTCTGGGGGGGAGGCTGGGAACCTTTCCCTTGTTTCCCTTGGGGCCTACTTTGGGGCCTTCTTTGGAACTCCCTCTGTTTACCCTTGTCCCCCACTCTTCTGCTGGGGACCCTGCCCACCCTTGGCTGAGTCTCCCACGTGACCCTTGTGGACCCTGGTACTGACCCAGCGGTCCGCCTCCTCAGCAAGCTTCCTAGGGATAGTCAGCTTGCTATCTATCAGGTGCTGGCGTAGCTCTGGAAAACAGTTACTTGACAAGTGCTCCCATGCAATCAAATCAAGGAGCCCCTGAAAATCATCAACTTTGCTACCCTTCACCCAACCATCCAATGCTCTGCAGAAAAAAGTGACATATTCAACCCAGGTACTGTTCTCTATCTTCTTGCAACCCCTGAACCTCTGCCTATACAATTCAGGATTTAAACCATACCTAGACATTAAAGCATCCTTCATGTGGTGATATGAATTATGGACATCAGAAGGCAAATCTAGCAGTGTGTCCCGCCCTTCACTAAGGAACCGTCCCCACAACCCCGCTCCCCAATCCTTCTCAGGGACCCGGTGGGAAGACATGGCTACCTCATAGGCCTTGAACCACTGCCCAATGTCATCATTTTTAAAAAACTCTCTGACCACATCCTTAGGAATATACACTATAGATTCCACAGGCATTGACGGTGTGCTGCCACCAGAGGGAGTAATTTCTAAGCTCCCAGCTTTCAAATCCAACTCCCTCAAACTTCTATCATGCTCAAGCTGTATCCTCTTTTCTTCCAGGGCCAGTTTCCTAATTTCCAATTGCCCATTCATTTTGGCCAGCTCCAACTCATGCATCCTATTTCTCTCCCTGTCCTCCAGCTCTTCTGTGGACAGACCTTTGGCAGAAACACTGCTACCTGCTGGGGAAGGTGCCTTCCTTTCCCCTGGACCCAATGGCCCTTCCAGCTGCACATCTGCATCAATATCCCCTTCCTCATTCTCAGGGGTTTTCCTTGCTTCTACCCAGGCCCTCAGCGCCTTAGAGAACTCCTCCTTCTTGGTGAGCCCGGTAATTGCAACATTAAATCTTTTGCAGAAGTGCTTCAGCTGCCTTGCATTGTAGAATTCTAGTTTCTCCTCTTCCCAATCAAAATCAACAGATGCTATGGATGCTGGTTTCATGATGGCTGAACTTGGCTAAAAATGGAAAGTCCTAGAAAAAAATCTACCAAAAGTATGTGGTCGCGTTTTGGTCTGCAATCACTAGTAGTGTTCACCAATCACTGTACATGAGTCACAAATGCAAGTCCAGAATCCTCACCGCTGACCACCAATGTTAGAATTGGGGGTCTCTAGTTGGCACAGGTAGGTACTTGTGACAAATAGGGACCCTTGCCTCTAGTCAGGGTAAAGGGGTACACTCCTAAAATAACCCCTGCTCACCCCCTTGGTAGCTTGGCACGAGCAGACAGGCTTATCTCAGAGGCAGTGTGTAAAGCATTTGTGAACACATACAGTAATCCAGTGACAACACTACAGATGGACACCACACAAGTTGTATTATAAAAATAAGTATCTTTTATATAGATTTAACACAAGACCATAAACGACAAAAATCCACAATACTGTACTTAAAAATGGTAGGTTTAGCTTAGTTCTCTTAAGTTCTTAAAATGCGACACTTTGAGTCAATGTACCTTACGATGCGTCACGTTTCTACAACGAAAGTGTTGCAAGATGGAGATGCGACAAAGTTCTGGTGCAAAGAAATAAAGACGTCAAGTTCTTCCTGATGCGGCACGCTTCTCCGATGTTGCGAGAAGTCTCGACTCGATGCTTCAGCTGCAGCGGCGACACCCTTGTTCCGTGATGCGACGACAGCGGCTTTGGCGGCGACCCTCTTCTCCGACGTTGCGAGACGCTTCCGCTCGATGCAACAACTGCAGCGGCGACACCCTTGTTTCGTGATGCGACGGCAGCAGCTCCGACGGCGGCACGCTTCTCCGTGGATGCGAGGCGCTTCTCTCGATGCAGTGCAATGCGACAGCTACAGCGGCGACATCTACGAAGCGACGGCAGCGGCTGCGACGGCGACGCGCTTCTTCGGTGTTGCGGGACGTTTCTTGAGATGCGGTGCAATACGACAGCTACAGCGGCGTCATCTCCGTGATGCGACGGCAGCGGCTGCGACGGCGACACGCTTCTTCCTCGATGCGAGACTCTTCTCTTGATGCGGTGCAATGCGACAGCTACAGCGGCGACATCTACGATGCTACGGCAGCGGCTGCGACGGCGACACGCTTCTTCGGTGTTGCGGGACGTTTCTTGAGATGCGGTGCAATGCGACAGCTACAGCGGCGTCATCTCCGTGATGCGACAGCAGCGGCTGCGACCGCGACACGCTTCTCCCTCTTGAGTCGCGCTTCCAGCTCCTTGCGACTTGCAGTCCCTTCAGAAGGCCCAAAACAGCAGCAGGCACTTCCAAAGGATTCTTGGGGAGCTGGTGGTTGAAGTCTGTTGTCCCTGAGACTTCAGCAGGAGGCAAGCTCTTTTCTCAAGCCCTTGGAGATCCTTCACAAGTTGAATAAAAGTGCACACAAAGTCCTTTCTCCTTCCTTTGGCAGTCAGGCAACCACTGCAGGCAGATCCCTCTAGCTTAGGGATAGTCTTCTCCTCAGTTTCTTCTTGGTTCCGCTCCTCAGCAAAGGTTTCTTCTTGTTTCCCAAAGTGATCTAATTTCCTAGGGGTCTGGGTCACCTTTTTATACAGTTTCTCTTTGTTCTCTGAAGTCAGAGAGGCCTCTGCCTAGCCCAAAACCAGTTCTGGTCAGTCCTGGAGCACTTTGTTTTTCTGACTCCTTCTTTCCTTTCAGAATGTGGGGCAGAGTGCTCAGCCGCCCGGCAGGAGGTGGAGCCAGCATTGTGGACGGCAGGCACAGCCCTATTCAGACCCAGGTGCAACTCCTCACTCCACTCTGGATGCAGATCTTTCTATTCAGCCCTGTGCTGACTCACCCTGTCTCCTGTAGCCACCCCCAGCCCCTGTCACTCAATCTCCAGACAAGGAATACACAACCTAGCAGAGGCAGGCTTGGAAGTTTAGGCAAGAAAATACCCACTTTCTAAAAGTGGTATTTTCAAACACAGAATGTTAAAACCAACTTCACTAAAAGATGTATTTTATCAATCTGAGTTCAGGCATACTAAATTCGTTTTTCTACCATGTTCCCTGGGTCAGTTCTGACTATAAGGTGTAATAGTCAGTCTGCCCATTCTGGCCTATGGGGAGCAGGTAGCCCTGCAATAGTGAAAAACGAAAATGGCTGTAATTCACTATTAGGACATGCCACACACACCAGGGCATGTCCTACCTTATACTTACAATGCACCCTGCCCTAGGGCCTACTTTAGGGGTGACCAACATGTAGTAAAGGGAAGGTTTAGGGACTGGTAAGTGGGTGTACTCACCAAGTCGACATGGCAGCCCTAGGCTGCACACAGGCTCTGCAATGGCAGGCCTGAGACACACTTTACAAGCTGCTTCTGTGGGTGGCACAACCAGTGCTGCAAGCCCACCAGCGGCATTGGATTTACAAGCCCTGGGCACACAAAGTGCACTGTACTAGGGACTGACAAGTAAACCAATCATCCAATCATGGAGTCACTAATACATAACACAATTTATCATAGGGAGCACTTGCACTGTGGCACTGAATAGCAGTGGCACAGTGCCCAAAGCATCTAACACCAGCAAAAACAGATCAGTAACATAGGAGGTATCATAAAAAATGGAAGGGAGACCCACGACAAGGATGCCAGGTCTAACACAGTCCTACTGCTAGGCACAGAGCACCATTGATTCCCACCATGGTTTGTGCAGTGCTTGAAACATTCTAGTGAAATAACTGCACGTTGCCTTTTGTTTTAAAAATGTAATATTCCACATATATTCACAAGGGTTATCAGACTCCATTCAGATTGAGGGGGGGATGCAGTGCAGATAGGAGCTACTGGGTCTCAACTGTGTTTGTCCAGGTTGTTTGCCACTGTTGTCCGGGTTTCTGTCCTACTATGGCTCTGCAAACTAGGCCAAGTATAGCCCTGATTCTCATGGTAGTGAGAAGCCACATGCTTTCCATTTCAGGCAAGTAGTGAGGGGGAAAGAGTTAAGAGCTCTATAATAAACCAACAGACCCAATAGTGTATTGTCCAGCTCAGTGGTTATCTTTTCGGCAAAAGAAAGTACATGCAGCACAACTAAACTCTGCACAGTTAAATTGGAATGCAATTACACAGCTGCAACCCAAGTCATGATTCTCCATAAGGTACCTCATCCCCAGCCGGTACGCTCTCCCCCACTATTGGAGAAATGTCATAACTACAATACCCAGTATATTGTCATCATAAGCCTCAATTAAGCACAGATTACTTCATGTACTCCACTTTTTAATTATGCAACTCAGTTCCAAGTCCTTTGCCAACGCTTTGTAACAAAGGGCCAAATGTATTAAATATTTCTACGGTCATAAATAGTCCAAATCACTGTTGTCAGCAGCAAAAATGTTTTTTGTTATGAACTGAATCCCTTTTCAGAGTCTAAGATTTGACAGACTCCTAAAATGGGTATGAGACCCTACACTGTGTCGGTATTTGGAATGGGCATGTTGTAGATGTCCCTTCCAAATACCAAACTGTTATGAGATGTATCAATGTTTTGTGATTAAAATCTGTTCACTATTCATTGCAAAGTTATCAACTTCAACTTGGGCCCCTTACCCTTAGTACATTTTTAAAAATCTAGCAGGCCACCATGCCTGTGACTACCACAAATCGGAGTGAGTTGCAATTTGCAACCTACCTCATTACTATTCATAAGGTAGGTTGGATTGTGACCCACTCTAAATTGGAATTTTATGAAACAACCTATTACTGCGTAGCTCAGTGTATAAAATCTTTATATATTGGTTGCAAAAATACTAGTCGCAATTTGCAGCCAGTTTTTCGCAACCAGTGTTTGGTTCGTAGGGCCCAAATCCTCAAGACCAAGCGGCCGACCCTTGTACATGTTCTAGTCTCTCGTTCTGGTTCTAAGTCAGCCCCTATTTGTACCTGCCTGTTGGCATTGCAATTCTAGCGGTGCCGTGATTGAGCCGGACTTTGCAGCCGTAGCTCCACTTCATCTGGAGCGCAGCATTGACCTTGTGCAGGAATAGGGAATGCTGAATGAAGTGCGTGTAGCAGGTCTGCAGCCTCTCTGGCTGGATTAAGGCAGGTGCTTTGGACTAGCAGTTGCAGCCTGTGAGTAGACTCGTAGGAATGTCGTGACTTCAGGATTTGTGGTCTCAGGGCTGATCAGGGCTGTCTGCTTCGGTGGTGACACTGCTCTGTTTATTGAGGTCAGCAGTATCAGCACCAGTCTTTTGGGCTGAAAGTGGATTTCCAGGCAACTTGGAGGTGCTTTGTCTTGAAAATGTATTGCTGAAGTTCACATAAGAATCTCTCAGAGAGACCAGTGAAGCCCTCATAGCACGGGTCACTCCTATGTTCTCTGTAGTAGTATTTTTATTTTTTATTTTACAGAGTTTTAGATAGCGCGAACTTGACCCGAATCGGGTATCAGAGCGCTTTACATAGCACCAGTTGCATTACATGAGGACACATTCATTTTTGTTAGGCACGGGGAGATTAAGTGATTTGCCCAGAATCACAGGATGTTCAGCGTCATTGCCGAGACTCGAACCCAGTTCCCCAGATTCGAGGTCGACCGCCCTAGCCGTTAGGCCAACTCCTCTCCCCCTAGTAAGCTTTCGCTGGGTGCTCCTCAGGCCAAGAAGAAGCTGGGCTTCTGATCCTGGACATTCACTTCTCCTACAGGCCCAAGCACACTCCTTCCCTCTCTCAACAGGTGGGCATGATTCTAGGCACCCAGATCATCTGCTCCTCCAGCAAAAAAGTACAGACTTCAGGTGATGTCCGTTAACATCAGGGAGACTGACAGCCAAGAAGACACCAGCCCTGGTTACACAGCAACTCTTCGACTACTCTGTAAAGCATTTAAAGAATAACTTGGAAACGGAAAAAAGTGGAGTGGCTTTGGTTCTCACTTTTATACACATTCTTCAGACAGGGGATGTGGATTCTCTGTCTAAGGCATCAGGACTGGCTGGGTTGGATCTCTTCCAAATGTCATTTTCTGGCTGTTCCTCAGACACAGAGTTTGCGCACAGCTATAGCTCTCACAGCAAGTAGAAATGTGGTTGGCTCCACGTAGGAGTGTCCAAAACATGAGCGCAGTGAAGTGTGTGATCTCTCTACTTGGCTGTCATCACCCTTTCTGAAGCAGTAATCAAGGACAGCAAATGGGCAGGCCCTCCCCAGAAACATCCTCATCTTCACCTTGAACAACAGAAACTGCAGTCCCATTCCTCACTCCTAACATGTACCAATTGGCAATGCTCAAGAAGAACTAATCAACAGCTGCTTGTTAACAAGGCCCTCATTACATTTCCAACGGAAGCCCAGTCTCTGTCCTCCTCACTTCAATCTATGGGTCTCCTCCATCCAGCCACAGGAATGAAGACAACACACTTACAATATTTGAAGCTATTGAAGCTGTCCTCATCCTGAATCTTGTGCCATGCTAAACAAGGGTTATCTAAAATGGAACTCTGGGCCCAGAAATCAGACTTAGGAAAGTGAATAAATTAACATGAAAACAATTAATCTAGTAGTTTAATGGGCAATGATAAAAATAAAATGTGATACAGAAAAAGACACACATTTGAAATGTGCTGATTTACAATAGGCAGTCATAGTTACCCGTGGAGACCATAGAAAAGCTCTGAAGCAATTTTCCTTTAACTAGAAGCAAAACATAATATTGCTGAAATGTGTACAACATGAATTTGAAGCTTGACCTTAAACTGAAATGCTTAGAAATGTTTTCATAACTGCACAATGATCCAGTTTAACCAATATATTATATTATAAGCAACACTTATCATTTAAATGTCATGAACTTCCTACTTTCTCGTGTTTCATATAACGCTTGAATAGAATAATTTGTGCATTTTAAACAATGATGCTTTATTGAGAGTAAAAAGAATGCATTACCTAACAGTGACTTTGCCTTTTAGTTAATAGTTAATTGTTTTTGCAGTGAAACAAGCTTAGATGTAGAAGGTCGATCTGTGTTTTAAGGCTATTGGGTACCTATACCAATGTTTCCAGAATCTAACTACGCAAGACTGAAGCTAACCTTGCGATAAAGTGTAAAAGCTGCAAGTATTTTCATGGGAACGGAGGAGCTGAACCTACTTATCGAAGAAGACTGCCGTTCTATTGCTTCATGGAGAGAAGAGGCCTGATACAATGTTTTTGACATGTTTTCTCTACTTTTATATTAGTGCGTGTTACCAGGTAGATGTGCCACACTCAGTGGCTCTTTCTGACACTTGCAGAGACTCTCTCTCAACGCTTTTGCCCTTGACGGTTGTGGCTACTGCTGTTTCCCTTTTTACCCACTTTGCTATTTGATTTTCAACAGATTGCCACCCCATCTGTATGCTGATTTGCTTGGATTTATTAAGACTCAGCTGAGTTATGGACTACTCTTTACGGGTAGTCCTGCAAAGTTGCTTGGAAGCTTTATGCTCCTCTTATCTCACTCTTTTCTTAGAATTCAAACTCTTTATGGGTTCTTGAACTTTAAATCTTTTATTCTGATCTTTGGAATAGGGAATCCATTTCTTCATGGAACGGGCTTAATGCATTATATATTTTTGATGCTTTGTTCTAACCATTCTTTTGATAATTTTTCCGTAATTTTTCTGTAAACTTATTTGATTTATGAACTAATTGAAATAAAGACACATAAAGAAAATAACTTTACTAATCTCTTAATGAGAATAAAGGTATTTGCAAAAATTATCCAAACTCCCAGTATTGACTGAACTTAAAACTGTTGATACTATTTGAATTAAAAGATGTCTGATTATGCTCTTTGACTGCTAATACAACAATGTAATTCAAAAACAAAAAATCTTTTTTTGTTATAGTGAAACTCTGGTTAGGCTTTTCAGTTTAGCACCTAACGAGGATGACCCGATTTGGATTGTGTGTGCTTTTCCTCGATGGTGTCTGGAGTTGCACACTGAAATGCAGCTTGATCGTCCAAGCGAAATTCACGCAGCGACCTACCCCTTCTCCGACACCTCACCATCGAGGACAAGCACACAACCTGAATCGGGTCATCCTCGTTAGGCACTAAACTGGAAAGCCTAACCAGGGTTTTCCGGTAACAAACATTTTTTTTAGAATTACCTTGTTGCTTGGTCCATGGTAACTACACTTCTGAGACCTGGTACTGTGTAGATGCATTTATTAATTAGCTTTCCCTTTTGGTCCTGAAGAATTGCCAAAGATCATTTATTGACAAAATAAGGCAAAAAACATGTTGACCTCACGTTAAACTAGCAACCAGAGATCATTACCTCCGCCGGTGGCACCCATGCTTTTACCCAGACAGGTAGCCTCACAGAATGAAAAGTCTTTAGTATCCAGTCTTACCTGATCTTTTTTAGCCAATCAACCTCATCATTCCTAACCTACACTTCCTGTATACATCTCCACTAAAGAGCCCCCTAGAGGGTGCCCATTGAGCATTGCAGTGCTGGCTCGACGAGGAGCAAAGGCCCTATGATGAAGCATGACACTCTTTTAGAGTGTGTGAGGGCTCTAGTTCCAGAAAGGTACCACCCCAATGGTTCCATGAACAACCTGACCTGTTTGGACTCCTTTACATATTATTGATCCCCTTTCCCACAGGAACTCCATACCAATCAGATTACGACTATCAGTTTGGAGCATGTATGCTAGACCTTAATGCGCTCTTGGTCTCCCCATTGTTGTAATTGTAGAGTGTGAGGTACCATCACCTACACTATTGAGATAGAAATATTAATAAAATGTTGTGGTTGTCTAATATTGATTGATCTTAGCGGAACCTAATTGTGCAAACAGGGGAAGCTGCATTGATTAGGGTGATTTCACGCTAGTCAAAAATTCACTTGCGAATGGATTTCTGTGTGTATGATAAAAGTTGGAAGGTGTAAAACCCTTAGGGGCAGATTTACAAGCCCCCTGTGCCACCAGTACGTCACTTTTCATGACGTACTGGTGGCGCAGGGGGCTGCTCCATATTTACAAGGAGAGGAAAATCCACCCTGCGTGACTTTTCCTCTCCTTGTAAATACGGCCCCTTCACACGCAGCACTTTGCGGTGAAGGGGCGTTCCATGGGTGTTGCTGTGGGTGTTCCCACGCAACACTCATGGAACAAGACACATCTCCAGAATTACGAGAAATCGTAACTCTGGAGATGTGTTTGAAAGCTACGCCACCCTAGAGGTGGCGTAGCGAGGCGCACCCAGGAGAAATGTTTTCATTTCTCCTCGTTTTTTCCTCTTTCAATGCGCGCTGCATTCTGCAGCACGCATTGAAAGAGGAAAATGCTTGTAGTGATTGTTTTTGTGCAGGAAGGTTCCCCTTCCTGCACAAAAACAATCTCCCACGACGCAGGCATCCTTGCACCATGGTGCAAGGGTGCCTGCGCCGGCGCATGGCTGCAGTTTGTGCACCAGCGCAGGGGGAAGCACAAGGATGCGACATATTCTTGTAAATATGTTGCATCCCTGTGCTTCAAAACTAACGCAGCGCGGCGCAGCAAAATGACTTGCTGTACCCCGCTGCGTTAGTTCAACGTAAATCTGCCCCTTAATATTCCAGTTGTTGAACTGCTATTGTTTTCCTTTAGAAGAGCAACCAAGAATTGATATATGTTTTTTTGATTTACGATTTGAGGAGTTCTTTTGTGGTTTGTGTAAGTACGAAAAAAATTGTAAAGGGGGTGAACTGCTGCAAGGAGCAAGATCATACGTCATAGTGTTTCGCACTGAGATTGGTTGGTTGGTGTGCTTTCGCACTGGGATTGGTTGGTGGCATCAAGGTGCCACGCTGTGATAGGTCAGCGACTTTGTGAATGCTGCATTGGGGTTTATTAACAGGATTTTGATAAATAACAACTGAGACAGGATTGGAAGGGAAAACATGATGTTTATAGAACAGAATCATAACATTGAACCGTGAATTGTTTACATTACAAGTCTTGTGAACACATGATATTTTTTGCAGGATTTAAGAGTTTTCTGAAAGGAGATGTTACAGTTCCAATATGGAGAAGTGAAGAGATACCTCCTGATGGTACACCTGCACATTTTATGTCAATGGAGGTGGGATTAGATGCATGCTTGTGGCTTCGTCAGTAGTGCAAGATTACTGAGAAAGAGGGTTCATTGAGGTTTCCAAAATATGGGAGTTTTCAAATTATAATTATAGACAAATTAAGAGAAAAAAGATGCAAGATGAAGCCATCACCCAGACCTGTGCAATTTGAAGCTTTACGCATGTGGGAAAAGGCTGCAAGAGACAAAGAGAAAGAAATATACTAGAAAAGAACAAAGAGACCAATGTGTAATTATTCAGGTGCTTGATGGGATGAGGAACAGCGTAGGTGGAGAAAAGCCATATTCGAACTCACTAGATTATTTTCAGCAATTTCAACTGAAATGCCAGAGAAGGGGAAAAGGAAAAATATTAAAGAAAAAAACAAGGAGGGAAAAGTGGACAAAAATGAGGCAGATAGTGATTTGGGAGAAAATATATTAGAAGAGATGTTAGCTGCACGACCCACACCTTATGCAACTACAGCTGATAGTCCTGGAAGTAGTACCACAGGAAGCAGTACAGTAGCAACAGCTCCTGTAGAAACTAGTGAAACCTTGACTGGTAGGTCGCTCCCCCACCACACAGCTCCGTCTGTGTGCCCTGCTGCTGCCCCTGATTGTGCTCGTTTTTCCTTTCTGTGCCCCCTTGCTGCCCCTGATTGTGCTCGTTTTTCCTTTCTGTGCCCCCTTGCTGCCCCTGATTGTGCTCGTTTTTTCCTTTCTGTGCCCCCTTGCTGCCCCTGATTGTGCTCGTTTTTCCTTTCTGTGCCCCCTTGCTGCCCCTCATTGTGCTAGTTTTTTCCTTTCTGTGCCCCCTTGCTGCCCCTGATTGTGCTCGTTTTTTTTTCTTTCCTTTCTGTGCCCCCTTGCTGCCCCTCATTGTGCTAGTTTTTTCCTTTCTGTGCCCCCCTTGCTGCCCCTGATTGTGCTCGTTTTTCCTTTCTGTGCCCCCTTGCTGCCCCTCATTGTGCTAGTTTTTTCCCTTCTGTGCCCCCTTGCTGCCCCTCATTGTGCTAGTTTTTTCCTTTCTGTGCCCCCTTGCTGCCCCTGATTGTGCTCGTTTTTTTTCCTTTCTGTGCCCCCTTGATGCCCTGATTGTGCTCGTTTTTCCTTTCTGTGCCCCCTTGCTGCCCCTGATTGTGCTCGTTTTTTCCTTTCTGTGCCCCCCTTGCTGCCCCTGATTGTGCTCGTTTTTCCTTTCTGTGCCCCCTTGCTGCCCCTCATTGTGCTAGTTTTTTCCTTTCTGTGCCCCCTTGCTGCCCCTGATTGTGCTCGTTTTTTTTTTTCCTTTCTGTGCCCCCTTGCTGCCCCTCATTGTGCTAGTTTTTTCCTTTCTGTGCCCCCTTGCTGCCCCTGATTGTGCTCGTTTTTCCTTTCTGTGCCCCCTTGCTGCCCCTCATTGTGCTAGTTTTTTCCTTTCTGTGCCCCCTTGCTGCCCCTCATTGTGCTAGTTTTTTCCTTTCTGTGCCCCCCTTGCTGCCCCTGATTGTGCTCGTTTTTCCTTTCTGTGCCCCCTTGCTGCCCCTCATTGTGCTAGTTTTTTCCTTTCTGTGCCCCCTTGCTGCCCCTCATTGTGCTAGTTTTTTCCTTTCTGTGCCCCCTTGCTGCCCCTGATTGTGCTCGTTTTCCCTTCTGTGCCTGTTTCCCGCCGCTGCGCCCCTGCGCCCCTGCGGCCCCGCCCCCTCACTGCCCATTCGCTGCCCCATTCCCTGCTCCTCCCTCCCACCTCCCCATTTATGGCGGCCGCTGTGCGGCCGCGCAGCGGCCGTGCGCACCGGGTGCGCCGCTGTCGCGCCGAAGGCGCGCCTAAGGCAAGCCCGTCTGCCCCCGTCCGCGCCGTGACCGCGCCCAGCGCCAGACCCCCTGGTCCGGGCATCCCCCGCGCCCGCCACATCAACAGACTCCGATACGACGCCAGCACCCTCCACGCACTCAACCCCAGAAAAGATCACGCCTGCTACCAGGCCACCCCGAAGCGCACCCAAGGGCCCTTCACCTGCCGGAACTGCAGCTTCGCCAGCACCCGCCCCGCCAAACCACCGCCCAGGAAAGAACCCAACTACCTCAGATGCATCCTCCTCAACACCCGCTCCGCCCGCAAACACGCCATCGAACTCTGGGACCTTCTCGACTCAACCTCCCCAGACGTCGCATTCCTGACGGAGACCTGGCTGAATCCCGCTTCAGCCCCCGACATCGCCATTGCCATCCCGGACGGATACAAGATCACCCACAGGGACCGCACCAACGGAGTCGGAGGAGGCATCGCCATCGTCCACAGGAACACCGTCAGAGTCTCAACCAACACCGACGACACCCTCAGCACCGCCGAACACATGCACTTCCAGATCCACACCGATCCCAACACCACCCTCAGAGGAACCCTCATCTACAGACCCCCCGGACCCCGACCACAGTTCAGCGATTCCATCGCTGACTTCGTCAGCACACACGCCATCGCCTCCACGGACTACATCCTCCTCGGGGACCTGAACTTCCACCTCGATGAACAACAAGGACACCAACTCCACCACCCTGATCGACAACCTCGCCACCCTCGGACTCAGACAGCTCGTGACTACACCCACCCACGCCGCCGGCCACACGCTCGACTCCATCTTTTCCGCAAGCCCACACGTCTCCTTCAACCACACCTCCGAACCCCACTGGACTGACCACCACTGCATCCACTTCACCTACAGGAAGCCCACCACGCACCACCGCACCGAACAAATGCCTCGCCGCTGCTGGAGCAGAGTCACGGAAGACCAGCTAACCACAACCCTCACCCTGAGCCCACCCGCCGAACCCTCCGACCCCGACACCGCCGCCCGCAACCTCAGACAGTGGATCGACGACTGCGCCAACACCCTCGCCCCGCTCAAGAATCCGCCCAACAGCCACACCAGCAAGAAAGCCACCTGGTTCACCGAAGACCTCCAGGCCTCCAAACAAACATGCCGAAAACTGGAGAAGATCTGGCTCCACGAACGGACAGCGGACAGCTACGCCGCCCACAAGAGCGCCACCCGCAGTCACCATCACCTCATCAGATCCGCCAAAAGGGCCTCACTCAAAGACCGCCTAGACAACAACGCACACAACAGCAAAGAGCTCTTCAACATCGTGAAGGAACTCTCCAACCCCAGCTCCAACACCAACGACATCCAGCCATCGCGAGACCTGTGCGACTCACTGGCCACCTTCTTCCACCGCAAAATCGCCGACATCCACGACAGCTTCAACACCACGACCGCCCCGGCAACCACCGAGACCACTGCCCCCACAACCACCAACCGCCTGCTCTCCTGGACCAACATCAACGACGAGGACACCAGCGAGATCATGAACACCATCCACTCCGGTTCACCGCTAGACCCGTGCCCTCACCACATCTTCAACAAAGCCAGTACAGCCATCGTGCCCCATCTCTGGAAAATAATCAACATCTCCTTCGAGACAGCAACCTTCCCGGAAAGCTGGAAGCACGCCGAGATCACCGCCTTACTCAAGAAACCCAAGGCAGACCCCAAGGACCTCAAGAACTTCCGACCCATCTCTCTGCTCCCGTTCCCCGCGAAGGTCACCGAGAAAATCGTCAACAAACAACTGACCCGCTACCTCGAAGAGAACAACATCCTGGACCCTTCCCAGTCCGGCTTCCGCAGCAACCACAGCACCGAAACCGCCCTCATCGCCGCCACCGATGACATCAGGACCCTGCTAGACAACGGAGAAACAGCAGCCCTCATCCTCCTGGACCTATCAGCCGCCTTCGACACGGTCTGCCACCACACACTACGAACACGCCTTCACGACGCCGGGATCCAAGAGAAGGCCCTGGACTGGACCACATCCTTCCTTTCCGGCAGAACACAAAGCGTCCGCCTCGCCCCCTTCCGATCCAAGGCCACCAAGATCATCTGCGGCGTACCCCAAGGCTCCTCCCTCAGCCCAACGCTGTTCAACATCTACATGGCACCCCTCACCCACGTCGCCCGACAGCACAACCTCAACATCATCTCCTACGCTGACGACACCCAGCTGATCCTCTCCCTCACCAAAGACCCTCACACCGCCAAAGCCCACCTCCATGAAGGAATGAAGGCCGTCGCCGAATGGATGAGGACCAGCCGCCTGAAGCTGAACTCGGACAAGACGGAGGTCCTCATCCTTGGTTCCAACCCTTCAGCCTGGGACGACTCCTGGTGGCCAACATCACTGGGAACAGCCCCGCCACCCACCGACCACGTACGCAACCTAGGGGTCATCCTCGACCCCACCCTCTCCATGACTAAGCAGGTCAACGCCGTTTCCTCATCCTGCTTCAACATCCTCCGAATGCTCCGCAGGATCTTCAAGTGGATCCCCACCGAAACAAGAAAAACAGTCACCCAGGCCCTCGTCACCAGCAGGCTGGACTACGGAAACGCCCTCTACGCAGGAACGACGGCTAAGCTCCTGAGACGGCTGCAACGCATCCAGAACGCCTCTGCACGTCTTATCCTCGACATCCCCCGACGCAGCCACATCACACCCCACCTGAGAGACCTGCACTGGCTCCCTGTCAACAAGAGGATAACCTTCAAGCTCTTCACCCACGCACACAAAGCACTCCACAACTCCGGACCAGCCTACCTCAACAGACGACTCAGCTTCTACACCCCCACCCGCCAGCTCCGCTCGACCAGCCTCGCCCTCGCCACAGTCCCCCGCATCCGGAAACGACCGCCGGTGGCAGATCCTTCTCCCACCTCGCCGCCAAGACCTGGAACACCCTCCCCACCAACCTCCGACAGACCCAAGACCTACTGGCCTTCAGAAGACTCCTCAAGACCTGGCTCTTCGATCAGTAGCAGCACCACCCCCCTCTTCCCCCAGCGCCTTGAGACCCTCGCGGGTATGTAGTGCGCTTTATAAGTGACATGATTGATTGATTGATTGATTGATTGATAGAGTGGTACAAGTTGAGAGACCACTTCAAATGCTGCAGATTGCCCCACCACAAGTTTCCCAGATTCAGCTTGTTCCTCCACCTGTGGTAAATCCACCACTTATGCATGTACTAGTGCAAGCACCGCAAGTAGCGACTGTACAGACAGTGCCTAGACCAGCTGCAAATGCCCCAGTAAATATTAACCTGACCCCAGAGAGACAAGGAGCGGTAGGAGATTTGCTGGTCACAGGAATTGTTCAGACTTCTCAAAATTCACAGATTGTTGTGTGGCAACCACCTCAGACAGCTCAAGCACTAAGCGATGGGGGAAGCTTGTATTTATGACACCAGTGACCCAGGAGGAAACAAACTTGATTGAGTATGGAATGTTTCCTCTCTGGCTTGAGGAAGCTGTAGGTATTAAAAAGACAGAAGTTTCATTGCAAATGACTAGCCCAGAACCTTAGAAGGAGAGGGCATTAAATATCCCAAGGTTAAAAATTGAACTAGAGAATGCTTGGATTTAGAATTTTTGAGTATGTATCAAGAAAATAACTAATTTACCTATGTAAGGAAATTACAAGATGAGAAACAATTGCCCATAAGAAATTAACTGAATTGGCCCAGAAATATAATGCTGATATTTCAAAAAGCTCTCCTTACCAGAAGAATAATATAGTATAATTGGATGATGCAGCAATGGAAAACATACATCCTACAGGAATGCGATTACACATTACTGAATTGATAAAATGTTTTAATAAATGGAGTGATTTTGAAAAATTAGAAAATAAATGGGCAAAGATACATGAAAAGAAAAGGAAACCTCAAGTGATAGGAAAGGGAAATAAGAAGCCAGACGAAGAAGGAGCTTCAGCTTATCCAATGACAGACATAGTGGGGGGAGTATATGTTCATGTGCCTTGGAGCAGAGGTGATCTTGCAGCATTTATGAACAATTTCCCAAACTGAGATATAATCCTGTGCAGTGGTATACACAAGTTGATCGATTTGTGAAAATGTTGAAGGCGTTGTGGACTGATTGGGATACATTATTTGATATTGTGGTACCAAGTGATTTGTGGGCTGAATGTAAGACTACTGTATAATGGCTATGTGATGAGCCATCAAGAGATGCATGCACTAATGCACCATCTCCTGTAGGTATGGAGAAATATGAAGGAGTGATTACCTTTCTTAAAGGCAGAGTGCCGCAAAGGACTTAGATTTGTTGAAAATTAATCGAACCACACAAGAAGCAAAAGAAACAGTTAATGAGTATTATGAACATTTGTTGCAGGTGTTTCAGCAGCACAGTGGAAGAGAATACCCTGAAGAGAAGGACATGACGATTTTTGTATCTCAGTTTGAGTTAGGTTGAAGACTAGAGATCAGTTCTCATATAACGCAAAGTGTAATCTGCTGGCAGAATAAGTCACTCAATGAGATCCTGCAATATGCAAAATATTGCAGTGATGGATTAGAAATGAAGCAGAAAAAGATTAAAGAGAAGTTTATGTTGGCACAAACGAAATTGGCTCAGAAGGGTTTCCAGAATTCTTCTTTTGCAGGGAATCAAGGAGGTATGCAAGGTGTTGTTGTTCCACAGAATTATTTCTAGAGAAATTCCGGAGGGTTCTGTATTTCACAGGGTAGAGGTAGAGGTGCACCTATTGATTCAAGTTCAGGAATGGAGATTTCAGCATTAGAGAAAATGACTCCTTATCACATCTGTAACAAGGTTGGGCATTGGAAGAGGGAGTTTAGATTTAATCCTGATAATGCAAACAGAAATGTGCTGATGCAGAGAGGAGTTCAGATGCAAAATATGCCAGTACAGCAGATGCAGGTGCCAACGCAAAAACAAGTTCCAATGATACAGGTCCCACAGGCTCAGATGATCCTACAAAATATGGGGAATCCGAAATTCAATGTGAACCAGATGCCAAAAACAAACACAAATTCTTTCCAGAATATAAATCAAAATGCATCCCAACAGTTCCCTAATGCAGGTCAAAATGCTTTTCAACAATTTCCTGTTTTCGAGAGTGATGGTTCATGCTCCAATACTTCTCTATGACGGTGCCTGAGAGGGAAGGAAGATTGCGTGTTTGGCGCAGTCTTAGAGGTAGAACAGAGTGGTCCATTTGTAGATTGTGAGGTAAGTGGCCAACCCGTATTATTTATAATAGATACTGGTGCTACCAGATTCACTGTTAGAACTGGGGACGTCTCAGACATACCCCTCTCGGGAAAGAAAATCCAAGTTGTAGGAGTCTCAAATAAACAGATTACCAATCCAATTTCGGAGAAGGTTCCTGTAAAATAGGCTCATTTGAGGAAAATCATCAATTTGTCATTTGTGACACAAGTCGCGTAAACTAGTTAGAAAGAGATTTATTGTGCAAGTTAAATTGTACAATCTACTGCACACTGGATGGTGTGAAACTACAGACACATGATGAAAATGTAGAATTCAAAATGTTTCAACAAAAGACAGCTGTAGGTTTGTTCCCATTAATGACAACTGAAGAATTACCTGCTGACTTGGGAGAAACTGTGAACCCAGACGTTTGGGATTTCACAGGAAAAGACATTGGGTTGATTAAAGGAGTAGAAGCAGTCAAGATTACCATTAAGGTAAATGTAGTGTTTCCAAGAACCCCAACTTATCATCTGTCCCCTAAACAACTGCTGGAATTACGCCTGTAATGGAAGACATGATACAGAAAGGAATTTTGAGGGAATTAATTGGGAGTCCTCGTAACTCTCCGATCATGGGATTGCAGAAACCCAATGGAAAATATCAGATTGTGCAGGACCTGAGGAAAATTAACAAGATAGTTGTCCCATGTTGTCCCGTGGTACAGAATACAGCCACAATATTGTTTGAAATTCCTCGTACTGCAGAAAGTTTTACAGTCATTGACCTCTGCCAGGCTTCTTCTCAGTATCACTGCATGAAGATAGCCAGTTCCTCTTTTCATTTAGTGACGCGTGGAAACCTGCCGCTTATTTCTCAACCACCCTTGACCCTGTCGCTGCATGTCTGCCCTGTTGTCTTAAAGCCGTTGCAGCAGTGAACACCAGTCTGGAAAAGAGTAAGAGCATAGTGATGTGATATCCATTAACGGTAATGGTCCCTCACTCTGTGGAGCTTCTATTGACAAGAATGAAAACACAACACATGGCCCATAATCGTGTGACGAAATATGAGCAGAGAATTTTATCTTCTGAGAATGTTGTAATAAAAAGTTTTCAGATTTTAAACTCTGCTACATTGCTTCCAATAAATGATGATGCTAGTGGTGAAATTGAACATGATTGCCTAGATGTCATGTATTTATGCCCAAAGTCTAGACCCGATATTAAGGATGAACATCTGATTGAGCCAGATCTTGTAATTTTTATAGATGGCTCATGCTTGAGAAACAACGAAAGTACCCTGAGAGCAGCTTATGCTGTATGTAAAATAAATGATGTTGTTGAAGCTTCATGGCTGCAAGGGGTTACCTCAGCACAAGTTGCAGAACTGATTGCCCTAACCAGAGCATGCAGTTTAACTGCTCAAATGAGAGTGACTATATTTACAGATAGTCAGTATGGCTTTGGCATTATCCATGATTTGGGGTAATTATGGTCACAAAGTTCACGAGGCTGAAAAATCTATCTGAAAGACAAAATTGAGTCATCTAGCAATAAAAGCAAGGAGATGTTTAAAATCGTAAAAGCCTTCATGGCCCCGTCATCGGTGGCCAGGGTTCTCCCTCTCTCTTCTGAATGGATGCACCAACTAGCAACTTTCTTTTACAAAAAAATCGTGACCATTCAGGAATTTTTCACTAGAGGGTCTCCAGATGATCATGAAGACCGATTAGCTCCTACTGTGGAGCTGCCATCCGGAGAAATCCCCGCCCTTCTGCAGTTTCCCTGGCTGGAACCTAAAGTATCCCTTGATTTTATTAAGGGTCTTAAGTCAGGTTCCCCTGCCGACCCATGTCCTGCAAAACTGCTGGCGATGGTAGCCACGGCTTTAAATCCTGTGTTAAACAATATACTTAATTTCTCGTTAACCACTGGCCATATGCCTTCTTTGTGGAAACAGGCTAAAATCCTCCCGCTGCTCAAGAAGCCCTAGGCCGATCCTAAAGTGTCAGCTAACTGTAGGCCTATTTCACTGCTGCCGGCTTTCTCCAAGGTTTTGGAGAAATATGTGAATACGGTTATTTCGGACTATGCTGAAAAGAATAACCTATTGCACATTAGCCAGTCGGGCTTTAGCGCCAACTATAGTACAGAATCCGCTTTGCTGGAGGTTTCGGAACACATCAAGGAGAAGCTTGATCTGGGGGGTAAAGCCATCCTGATTTTATTAGACCTGTCAGCGGCCTTTGATACTGTTTCCCATGACAGGCTCCTGGACAGGATGCGGGAACTCGGAATTGGCGGTTCGGCACTAGAATGGCTCTCTTCCTTTCTAGATAGAAGTCAGGAGGTTTGGGCTCCCCCCTTTGCGGCCTCTATCCCCAGTCTGAAAGTCGGAGTTCCGCAGGGCTCTATACTTAGCCCCACTCTTTTCAACCTATATATGTCCCCTCTGGCGCCACTGGCGGAAGCATATGGTGCTAAAATAATTACATATGCCGATGACACTCAGCTCCTTTTTACCTGTGATAGGGGAACGGACTTTGAGGGTGAGATGATTAAAATTTGCCTCACGAAGGTGTTTAAATGGCTGCGGACTAATCAACTAAAATGTAATCCGGAGAAGTCCGAAATGATCTTTTTCGGCTCCCCACCTCCGAAAGAATGGAGACGCTGGTGGCCCGAAGATATGTCTCCTCCTTTCTCTGCGCACAAGAAAGTAAAAAATCTGGGTGTCATGAAGGACGATACTCTCTCAGTGAGAGCCCAAGTACAGTCGGTAGTAGGTACCTGCTTTGTCCTTTTGCGTATGTTGAGGAAATTTCTTCCCCTTTTGCCACTTGATTGTAGGAAGACCGTGGTCCAGCCACCGGTCACTTCAAGACTGGATTATGTGAATGTCCTGTACCTGGGCCTCCCCGAATGCCTGCTCAGTCGCTTGCAGGTGGCCCAAAATGCAGCCGCTAGAGCGGTTCTTATGCTTAAGCCCAGGACCCACATATCCCTGCACCTCGAGGCCCTACACTGGCAACCAGTTAAAAAGAGGATCAGGTTTAAAGCTGTAGTGTTATTTTTTAAGGCCCTTCATGGGAGTGGCGCGGGCTACCTCAGAAGGAGAGTAACCCAATACGTGCCACCAAGAACCCTGAGATCATCCACCTTGTGCTTGGCTTCCGTTCCCAGAATATACCGTTCCCGGTCAGGCAGCAGTTCCTTTAGGTACCTGGGAGCCCAGGCCTGGAACCTGCTTCCATTGTCTCTCAGAACGGTGACTGAGTTAGCCATTTTCAAGAAACTGCTTAAAACCTGTCTATTCTGTCATTGACTTAGCCATCTTCTAGAAGCATCGTTAAACCTGGTTCCCCGCTGCAAGGGGCGTCAGTTGGGTTGATGGGGAGGCTTGTTTAGCGCCTGGACACTCTAGTTGAGTAGCTGTGCGCTTTATAAATGTCTTCAGTCAGTCATTCATTCATTCAGTCATTCAAAGAGGTTTCATGCCCTCCTCAGGAACTACGATTAGAGACAGGCGCAGGTGAAAGATTTGTTGGATGCTCTTCAGTTGTCAGTCAAAATTGCAGTTGTTAAATATGCAGCTCCTCAGAGTGGGAATAGTTACATAGCCATGGGAAATGGGTATGCTGATTTAGTAGCACAGCATTGTGCTTTGTTGGCCTGCACATTTAATGGAGCTTTCACGTCAGAGGAAGACGCTTCATTCTCTATGCTAATGAAGGTGACAGATACCTGGGATCAGTTGAAAAGGGTACAAGCAAATGTTTCAGAGGCAGAACAACAGAGTTGGATTAAAGCAGGTTGTGCAAAAAATGCTAATGACATTTGGATGTCGGCTGATGGAAGGGCAGTGTTGCCTAATAGTTTTTTATGTCCAACAACTCAATATTTACATGGATATACACACTTAGGTAGGGATTCCATGATTAGACTTGTTCGCCAAAACTGGTTTAATCCCATTTTCGGATGCTGGAGGAAGAAGTGTATCACATATGTGAGACATGTCAACAAATGAATGCTGGGAAAAGAACACACGTCACACTGAGTCACATAGGGAGATCAGGTGGTCCTTTCAACAGAAAGCAGATGGACTTTATTTAAATGCCTGTTTGGAATGGGCTGAGATTAGTCCTAGTTATAGTATGTTTCTTCTCGAGATGGGTGGAAGCCTACCCAACCAGTAGATATGACATTCTCATGGTAGCAAAACTGTTATTTCGAGAATTGATACCCAGGTATGGCATGCCGGTTTCTTTGGAATCAGATGGGGGGACCCGCTTCAATATTGAGGTCCTGAAAATGATTTGCACAGCATTACAAATGGAGCAAAGACTATATTGCAGCTATTGATATGATGCTTCTGGCATAGTTGAGCAGATGAAGGGGGGTATCAAGTCTTGTTTAGCAAAAGTTTGTGCTTCAACATCATTGAAATGGCCGGACGCTTTACCATAGGCACTGATGACTATTCAAAGTATCCCTGATAGGAGGACTAGTCTTTCGTCCCTTGAAATACTGATGGGATGGGCAATGAGGATACCTGCTGTACCTGCAAAGCATTATTAAACATCACAGATGATATGATACTCGACTATTGCAAAGTATTGGCTGATGTGGTGCATTCTGTTTCTTACCAGGTTGCAGCAGCCACTAAAGATCCACAGCAAGACCAGTGCCACGACCTTAATCCTGGTGACTGGCTTATGATCAAGAAGCACGTTCGAAAGAATTGTTTGGCGCCAAGGTGAAAAGGCCCCTGCCAGGTCATTCTAGTAACCAATACTGCTGTGAAATGTGGTGGAGTTCCAAATTGGGTGCAGGCATCGCACACCAAGAAGGTGAGAAATCCCAAAGAAGAGATTGTGCTCTTTGGTCCTGAACCAAGCGCATTGGTGACTGCACCACCACAAGCTGTGAGAACGAGTGGAGCAGTGATATCAGGATCCCACCAGCAGCAAGGAGAAGAAAGGGGTGAAGAACTGCAACCAATTGTGCCAATTCAAATACCTGTCAATGCACCAAGTGGCACTGAAGTTTCTAACGAAGTAGAAGCAGAGACTGAACCTCAATTTATTTGGGGAGAGGATGTGGTCTTACGGCTAGACTGCAGACTTTGGAGCTGGGAAACCAAGGTTCGAGCCTCGGGGTCGACTACGCATCCTGTGATTCTGGGCAAATCACTTTATCTCCCCGTGCCTACCAAAAACATGAATGTGTCCTTGTGTAACGTAACTGGTGCTCTTGTAAAGCGCTCCAATACCTTCGGGTCGAGTTCGCGCTATATAAATCTGCAACAAAAAAAAAAATTGGAAACGTGACTGAAACAGCATCAGTACAGCAAGAAGACCCAGGTGAAGGAACAAGCAGTGGATGGAGAAGAGTCACCCGTGAAGTTGAATGGCCTCAGACTGGTAAACAAAGAAGACTGGAACAAAGTTTATCAATTGATCAAATTCCAGTTACAATGGCAGAAGAAACAGAGACAAGTGATGAAAGTGATACAGGAGAAAATCAACAAAAGCTGAGAAGATCAAAAAGAATAAGAGTACCTTGTTAGAGGTATTCAGGACCTGAGTGGTCTTACTATTTAGATGGAGTACTAAATGTCACAACAGATGATCTGTGTGATGTGAGATCTGAACTGTGTGAACCTCCATGACACCATTGCAATAAGCATAGCTGGAGAAAGGATTTGATGAAAACAAACTGTGCATCTACAAAATGACTGTTTAAAGTTTAAAAGAAAGATATACAAAAAACAAAAGGCTGACATTGATCAATTCCTATTTTTTTATTTTACAGACGACCAACTTAGGCTAGTCTGCAGTAGAAGAGTGCGGTTAACCTAAATAGAAGAACAATGGAATAGGGTTAAGGATTGCCTAAAATTGCTTTGTTTAAAACAAATCATTTAAAGAGCTATTTGCAAAATTGGCATATTGAACTTTAACTTGACTACATTTAATCTGTTTCCAGAGAAAACGTGTTGCCTTAGAAATAGATGTAAATATATAATGTGCACAATCTTCGTAATAACAGTAATTGTGATGACCATAGTGCTAGTATGATTTTATTTTCTACCTGAGAAAGATTTTAGAGATGCAAACACAACAAAATCACACATATATTTGAATGACGAAGAGCAACTGAAAGCTTCATTTGTCACCTATAACAGTGAGGATTACTCAACAAACATTTACTCTAGATTAGTACAGGAATACACACACGCCATGGGAGCCAAGGACTGTTATGTCTGTGCTTATATCAGAGTCAAGACTCATTTGCATATGGCTGGGTCCAAACTGGAATGGGATGGTGAGCATACAAATTATGGACTGAGTCCCAGATCTCTGTACTGGGGGTGAATGTTTAACAATGTTCAGCATTCCATCCATCATCTTTTTGTGTTGCTACAGTTACCCCAAGTGGAAAGGGAATGCCCAGACGTGGGTCACATGCTCACTATGCCATTGGATTCAAGCTAGCCTGGTTGATGAGGGGTGATACCCTGAAACCAGTCCCAGGTTGCTTCTTTCCGGTCCAGGGAGGACCTGACCTGGCAGTTGGGGCTGGACTTTTCCCATGGGGAGGAGGGTCAAGACTGATTTGCATATGGCTGGGTCCCAACTGGAATGGCATGGTGAGCTAATAAAAGATGGATTTAGGCCCAAATCTCTGTAATAGGGGGTGAGTGTTTGGCAATGCTCAGCATTCCGTCTATCATCTTTTTGTGTTGCTGCGCTCATTTACTGTCATCAGCATCAGAAGAAGTCACATATTACCACATGCCATTAATCTTTTGGAATCTCATGTAGTATATTACTTACACTTGTATATAGATGAGAACACTTTGAATATTTCTATTCTAACTATGACTTAATACTCTCTAGAGTGCCTCTGATAGCAATAAAATGTGATGCAGAAAAAGACACACATTTGAAATGTGCTGATTTACAATAGGCAGTCATAGTAACCCATGAAGGCCATAGAAAAGCTTTGAACACTTTTCCTTTAACTAGAAGCACACTTAATATTGCTGAAATGTGCACAACGTGAATTAGAAGCTTGACCTTAAATTGACATGCTTAGAAATGTTGTCATAACTGCAGAATGATCGGTTTAACAAATATATTATCTTATAAGCAATGTTTTATTAATTAAATGTCTTGAACTTCATACTTTCTCATGTTTCAAATTACGTTTGAATAGAATAATTTGTGCATTTTAAATAACGATGCTTGTTTCATAGTAAAAAGAATGCATTACCTAACAGTGATTTATCCAGTTCATTGTTCTCGCAGTGAAAGAAACTTAGATGTAGAAGGTCAATCTGTGTTTCAAGGCTTATGGGAATCGAGTCCAATGTTTCCAGAATCTAACTACGCGAGGCTGACTGTAACTAACCAAGCGATAAAGTGTAAAAGCTGCATGCATTTTTGTGGAATCAGAGGAGCTGAACTTGCTTACCGAATAAGACTGCTGTCCTATTGGTTCATGGAGAGAAGAAGCGTGATACAATGTTTTCTACATGGTTTTTACATTAGTGTGTGTTCCTAGGTAGATGCGACACACTTGCGGACTCTTTCTGACGCTTGCAAAGACTCTCTCTCCATGCTTTTGCCCCAGACCAACAGCCTTGACGGTTGTGGCTACTACTGTTTCTCTTTATGCCTCACTTTGCTCTGTGATTTTCAACGGATTGCTACCGAATCTGTATGCTTATTTGCTTGGATCTGTTAAGACTCGGCTGAGTTATGGACTACTCTTTATGGGTAGTTCTGCTACTCTAATTTGACTTGGAAGCTTTATCTTCTTCTGATCTCACTTTTTTCTTTGAATTCAAACTCTTCATGGCTTCCTATGCTTTAAAACTTTGATTCTGATCTTTAGAATGGGGAATCCATTCCTTAATGGAATGGTATTGAAAAATTATCTAAACGCTCATCATTGACTGAATTTAAAACTGATGATACTACTTAAATTAAAAGATGTATGATTATGCTCCTTGACTCCTAATACAACATTCCAAGGTCCATCAAGAGAAAGAAGAGATTTCAAATTTTATAGCCCAGTCCGCGCATACAGACTCATACTATATACTGAAACATTTGCACTCAACATGCACACTGGATGCCAGATAACAGTGGACCTTTAAACAAGGCACAGAGAAAAAGATCTGGTCACACTAAAGATTTACAGAACAGTGTTGCTGTCACTACTGCTTTATGTACCTTACTCTGGTATGGACACTAGTCTTATTGTCCTATATCCTCTATAAGGACCAGGATGATGCACCCCTCCATGCCACAGAACAGGTTCAGGACCCTGCATTACCAGGAACAAGACTAGGCCTATGCATAAATGCTTGATTAGCATGAAGCTAGGGCCAAACAAATAGCCAGGTACCAGTTTCACATGCAGTAGGGCACTCAGGGCAGGGTTGAATGCCTATTTACCATGTCGGGGACATTCCAGTACCAACAAAGTTGGGGGGCGGGGGGGTTTACCCAAAATTGTTCTCTGTCTCTCATGAATAGCTTTTCCAGTGATGTCTATTTTTGCATTTTGGTATTTGTAGTCCTGCAGTTATAAAACAAAAGTTAATAAAGACAGAATTGATAGAATAACTTTACAGTTCCTATGTATTTTAGTTGGGTTTTTAAATCTGTCCACACAATGACAACCCAGCCAGCTGCTTCAGAATTGCTGATTTCAGCCAATGGTTGCTCAGAGAGAGGCTTTCTTTGCCTATGGGTATGACAGGCTTATGGGAGACCTCAAACGGCACACGTACCCTGTACCTTTGCTGTGCTAGTAGTTTTCCCTTAAAATTAATAATACTGCTGAAAGCATCACTAGTGCTTTTAAGCAATACATACTGCTGTCTGACCACTAAACATGCAACATAATCATTAAGAAAAGCTCCTCTATTAAGTTTAGGTGCTATACAATGCGTTGAGGTGTTGAGTCCCAAGAAACAGAAGCTGAGAGTAAGCACTGAAGCAGGTTGTTAGAAATTGGGTTGCTGATTGACCGGAGTGTGAGCCCTGGTCAAGCAGCAACCACACTCCTAGTCAGGGTAAGGCACAAGCAAACCCCAAATTAACCTGTGTTCCCCCTGGTAGCTTGGCACAGAGCAGTCAAGCTTAACTTGAAGGCTATGTGTAAAGTATTTGTGCAACACTTCAAACAGTATAACTGTGAAAACATCAGACAAAAAGATCCCACACCAGGTTTAGAAAAAAAGAGTAATTTTTAACAAATGAAAACAAGACCAAAACAACAAAAAACCAATTAGTACAACCGGAGATATTGAATTTTAAAGTTGAAATAGCACCAAAAAGCACGTCCTAAAAAGTCCTAAAGCCAACAAAAACAAATTCAGCAAAAAGGGCAAGAGTAAGGCAAAAAAGGCGGAGGTGACCTTGCAGGGAGGGCCATTTCCAACACAACCGCCTCCAGCCTAAAGCCAGGGTAAACTAATCAATACCTTGATGGGCTTCGGTATTGGAACGTGGAGAATGGCCGTCTACTGCAGGGGTACTTTACAGTCCCATGCCTCTCTGAATTCAGTTGGATCCCTCTGTCTATACTCTCCTGAGCCACTGAACTGACCCATGTGGAACCCTTCTCCTCATTTGTGGACCCCATCTGTGCAGCACCTAACCATAACTTGATCAAAGATGCATCCTAGCAGGTAGACTGTACCACCGTGGCCAACAAAGTGAAGTGGCCCATTCCACCCCTTGGATCAGACTTCTGTCCTCAACCCAAGGAAAACTCTGTCCATAAGGACAACAACCAACAGAGGCCACTGACAGTGGTCAGTGTCTAGAGCCAGGTCAAAGGCCATCCAGGGGTCTTTGACCTCTGTGGTTTCTCAAAGTGGCGGGCAGTAGCCCCCAGGTGCCTTGCACCCTTTTTCCACTCCACCTCCCACCAGTTCAGAGGTGGTATCCTGAAACTGGTCCTTCAACCCAGGGTCTGTACCTTTAGGCGAGCCAGGACTTCCAGGGGAGTACCACTTCCCCCCTCAAGGGAGACACACTCTGTTTGCTTCATGCAGGAGTCAACCTGGCGCAGGTCCCCAGCCCTTTGTCCCTGTGACAGTGCATGAAGCCCCCCGTCCAGAAGTGGGCCTCACCAGGGTCAGTGTCAGGGTGCTCTGTTCTCAGAGCTGGCAACCCCTGACCCACTGGTCCTCCCACTATGGGCTGTTTGCACCTCCTGCCCCTCCGTCTGGGCCTCTTTACCCTTCACTTTAGACTGGTAGCCCCAGAAAACTGGTAGGGCGCCTATGGCGGCCCCCTCACCCAGCTCCCCTGACACTGTGGAGCTCCCATCAGTGGATGGTCTCTCGGTACAGACCAGGTCCCTTTGTTTGTGCCCCCTTTGGAAGCAACCCAAGCTCTGGGGCTGGAAAAAGGACTCCCTGGGACTTTGCCCACCACAACTTCCCCTCCTACGCTGAGAATGGATATGGGGCCTCTTTCCCCCCTCACCATACTGAGACCTGTTTGGGTCACTGCATACCTCCTCCTCACTTTATTAACGGAAACCTGAGATACCCTCCTTAGGATCATTCCACAATGCCTTCCCAGACACTCTGGTACTCACCCAGAGTTCTGCCTCCTTTGCAAGCTCCTTGGGGTCAGTGAATTTGCTCTCTAGCAATCAAATTGTACAACCACTCATAACTGTATACCTCACTACTCTTCACCCAACCATCCAGTGCCTTGCAAAGGTAAACCCCCGAGAACTGGTGAGACAGTTTCTGACTGCCCCTGAATTTCAACCTTTACTTTTCTGGGGTGAATCCATATCTCTTGACAAGGGTCTTCATCATGGTGGGATAGCTCAGCTGGTCCACCTTCTCTAGGACGAGCAGGGGGTCCCTATCATTACTAGGTGTATGCCTCCATAGTACAGCTCCCCAATCCTCCTCGGGGATCGTGTGTACCTCTAGAGTAACCTCATATGCCTCACACCACCTGTCAATGTTATTCCCATCCTTGAAGTCAGGCACCAAGTACATGGGTATGTGGATCCTTCCTTCACCTGTGGACACTGTAGTTCCACTGCCACCATTCCTGCGCTACTCTACCAGCTGTTTAAGTCCATCTCTCTTTAAAACTCAGTTCATGAGCCAGCAAGATCTTTTTCTTTTCCAAGGTTTTCTCAACCTCAGCCCTCTCTTTGTCAGCCTCAGCTGTTCTCTCCTCTGCAGCCAGATGGGCCAGCTGTAGCCTCAGGTCCCTTTCAGCCTGTCTGTCCTTCAACTCCTCAGGAGACAAGGTTTGGGAGGGGATACTGCTTCCTGTATTGGATCCAGCAGGGAATTACCTCTCTATGGGCTCTCCTAGTTTCCTCCGGAGCCTTTCTCAAGTCATTTTTCTTCTCCTCTTCATCCTTCTCAGGGCTATTTCCCCCTTGGGGCTCTTGGTTCAGATCTCCCAGGTAGTAATATGGCTCTGCTTTCTCCAGTGAGAAAATTGTCCTTCTCAGACTCTTCCACAGAGTCTTTACTCCCCTGGTCCTCTGTTTCCTTTATCCAGAATGCTTCCTCATAAGGACATACAGGGCTTTCTGCAGGTCCTGCTTAGTGGACCTCCTCTTCACAGCCAGTCCCCTATCCTTGCAGAAATCCTTCAGCTCCCTCATAGTGTAGTATGCTAGGCAGTTGAGATCCATGAACATTCTGGCAAGGTATCACTGATACAACAACAAGAGTCCCAGTTGTATGAAGGTGAAGCAGGAGTCAAATTTAAAAAAATGACCCACTGAGAGAAAAAGGATAATATAAAAGCTCGTAATGGTCTTAGATATGGGATGCTAGTGTACACCATATCACTGTATGGCACTGTACATACACAATTCCTATCCCACCACTGCCAACAATGTTAGAAATTGGGTTACTGGGTGACTGTGGTGTGAGCGCAGGTCAAGCAGCAGCCACATTCCTAGTCAGGGTAAGGCACAAGCAAACTCCAAATTAACCTGTGCTCACCCCCAAGTAGCTTGGCACAAAGCAGTCAGGCTTAACTTAAAGGTAATGTGTAAAGTATTTGTGCAACACTTCAAACAGTAAAACAGTGACAACACCACACAAAAGATCCCACACCAATTTTATAAAAGTAAAAGAATTTCTAATAAATAAAAAAGACCAAAATGATACAAAATCCAATCAGTAAAACTGGAGATATTGAATTTGAAAGTTTTAAGTTGAAATAGCATCAAAAAGCGCAAAGCGTCAGCAAGGGCTATCTGGTTAAGCTAAACCAGGACAAAGTCACAAGTTCAGGACGACCGCGATAGAGCGTGGGCCACTGAAGGGTTCCAGTTAGGCCCGCTGAACAAAGTATTTTAAATCCTGAGGGCAGAGCGTTGCGTGAATCTGGGTCGAAGAAGCGCAGCGCAGCCAAGGCAATGCTTTAGTTCCGAGATACTCTGAGGCTGCGGTGCTAGGTCGACGGGGCTTGCAATGCGAAGTCCTGGCATTGGGTATGTGGTGCGCATCTGGTGACGGGTCGGTTCTGAAGAGCTATGAGGCTGTGATGTGGAGGCCGGTGTAATCATCCACGCTGCCATCAACGAGAGAAGCAAGGACCTGGAATGCAATGCAACTGCAGTGATGCGTTGGTTCCGAGGACTGAGAGGGCAATTCCTATTTGGAAATGAAACTTATAAAATGTAATAAGGTAATCCCAATGGTATGCTATGGGAGGTATAGGCCTTAAAGTAGTGAAAAACCAATTTAAGAGTTTTTCAATACCAGGACATGTAAAACTTAAAAGTACATGTCCTTCTTTTTATATACATTGCACCCTGCCCTCTGAGCTGTCCAGGGCCTACCCTAGAGGTGACGTATATGTATTAAAAAGGAAGGTTTGGGCCTTGCAAGAGGTTTATCTTGCTAAGTTGACATAGCAGTTTAAAATGCCCACACAGGCTGGCTCTGCAATGGCAGGCCTGAGACATGTTTAAAGGGCTATATAAATGGGTGGCACAATCAGTGCTGCAGGCACACTAGTAGCATTTAATTTACAGGCCCAGGGCACCTGTAGTGCACTTTACTAGGGACCTATAAGTACATTAAATATGCCAATTGGGTATAAGCCAATTATACCATGTTTAAAGGAGAGAGTACAAGCACTTTAGTGCTGTTTAGCAGTGCTAAAGTGCATAGAGTCCTAAAGCCAACAAACGAATTCAGCAAAAAGGGTAGGAGGAAGGTAAAACGTTTGGGCAGAACCCTGAAGAGAGGGCCATTTCCAAAACATGTCTTAGAAGGTCTCAGAAGCAGCTTGCTGCCCCCAACAAGGGCACCCTTTCCATTGCTCCCAACAGTTGACCCCCTTTTTAGGTCTCGCCTGAGCCAGCGCGCATGCGCTGCCCTGGCGAGACTTTTAGTAAGCGGGTTTTGGAAGTGCAAACAGTGGCTTTTGCTGCGGACTAGCCTGCGTTCACGCGAGCGTGCACGCGCGATCAGGCGCCATATGGCTTCCCTCGCCATCTGGACGCTCGCGTGAACGCCAGCTGGTCGCCAGCAAAAGCCACTGTTTGCACTTCCACCCGCTTCCTCACGAATGCTTGTTTTCCTTCAGCGCTCGCGCGCGCTTGTTTGATCTTGTTTAAATGTGTGTTTATTTTTCCATTCGGCCGCGAAGCAAGGGACATCTGGTGGCTTAGAGGTCAGACTTGTAATCAAAGTGCTGAGATCCATGACGTAGCATTATGTGTTCACCCGACAGGAACAAAGGCTGAAATAATATCCAGTGTAATTCAATATCTGTCCGCTGTTACTGATCTTATGTGCTTGCAACTGCATCATTCTGCGTACACTTTCCAGAAAAATAAGTTGCCACAGTACACTTTGCACTAGAGCTGTGATTAGAGGATCCAAAAATAATTTTAACCCAATCTCTGATCACCCACTGTTAAAACTCTTAGCCCCCACCCCCCAGCTCCTAGTCTTGCTGCTCCCACCTCAAGACTTTCCGCAGCCCGCACTCTGTGATTTCCGTGCACTGCCAGCACCACAGCACAGCTGAGCCGGGCGGATTCCGCCTCTCTCCGTGAACGCACCTCACTGTGGGAAATGCGCACATTAAACCATGCTGCGGCGTCTAGTCCTCGCTGCTGCAGCTGCTGAATCTCTGATGACCCACTGTTAAAAATCTTAGCCCCCCCAGCTCCTAGTCTTGCTGCTCCCACCTCAAGACTTTTCACAGCCCGCACTCTGATTTCTGTGCACTGCCAGCACCACAGCACAGCTGAGCCGGGCGGATTCCGCTCTCTCCGTGCACGCACCTCACTGTGGGAAATGCGCACATTAAACCATGCTGCGGCGTCTAGTCCTCGCTGCTGCAGCTGCTGTGTTTTTTTTGTGAAATGTGAGATTTAGTTCAGAAATAAGAAGCTGGAAAAAAAAGATCCCAGAGTCACCTTTTCAAAATGGTACCTCATTAGGCTGACAGCTTTTAAATCGCCATTTCTAAGCCCAGCTCTGTGTCTACAGAGCTGCTGACAGGCACCGGCGAATGGTCATTTGTGGACGTATTTAAGCTCTTTTGACAGAATTAAGGTGGTTCCCTCTGACAGACGAAAAAGTGGTGTTGCTCATTTTTAGGTCTCGGCCTGCACCAGCGCTTGCGCTGGTCTGGCCGAGAGTTTTAGTAAGTGGGTTTTGGAAGTGCAAACACTGGCTTTCGGCTGGCAACCAGCTTGCGTTCACGATGGGCGTGCACGTGCGCAGCTGCCATCTGGGGTTTCCTATCTCTTCCTCATTTCCTCGTCATGGCTCATTAACTCTCTGGACTCTGATGTTTCAATCACAGCAGCAGCTCACATTACCAACTGACGGCCCTGGACTACAGTCACATGAAAAACAGCAGCGATTAGCATTGAAATGCAACCTTTTTTTGTCTACTTAGAATTATTGCTTCGGTGGGTTGATTTCACCTTATATCGCTATTTGTTTTATATTGGGAGTCACAGCCTAATTACCAGTATTTTTGTCTCACTCTTTTTTAAAAAATATTTATTCGCGCAAAGCACAAAGCTATATTTAAGGTTACCTTTTCCGCGTCACTTCTTCACTCTATTTAAACTCCACACCCCCACTCTTATTGTCTCTCTCCTTCTCTCTCTCTCCCTCTCTAATTCTCTCTCTACTTAATTAACTCTCCCCTCTATCTTTTTTAGCCTTTCATTCTCTCACCCCTTTATCTGTTTCTCTTTCAAACTCCTTCATTCACTCTCTCTCCCCTTCTTTCTCTCTCTCTATCCCGCTCCACTCTTTATTCTTTGTACACCCTTTCTCTCTCTTTCTCTCTCACCACCCTCTCTAATTGGGCATTATATCTTCACTCTATCTCTCACTCGGCAACACCACAGCATCACTCAGCGCAACCACAGCATCAATCAGAGCAAGCACAGCATCAATCAGAGCCAGCACAGCATCACTCTCACTCAACGCCATCACAGCATCACTCAACGCCATCACAGCATCACTCAACGCCATCACAGCATCACTCAACGCCATCACAGCATCACTCAGTGCAACCACAGCATCACTCAGCGCAACCACAGCATCACTCAGCACAACCACAGCATCACTTAGCGCCACAACAGCATCATTCAGCGCCACCACAGCATTACTCAGCAGCACCACAACATCACTCCGCGCCACCACAGCATCACTCAGCACCACCATAGCTTCACTCAGCAACACCACATCATCACTCAGGGCCAACACTGCATCACTCAGCACCACCACAGGATGACTCAGCACCACCACAGGATGACTCCGCACCACCACAGGATGACTCCGCACCACCACAGGATGACTCCGCACCACCACAGCATCGCTCAGCACCACCACAGCATCGCTCAGCACCACCACAGCATCGCTCAGCGCCACCACAGCATCGCTCAGCGCCACCACAGCCTCGCTCAGCGCTACCACAGCATCGCTCAGCGCCACCACAGCATCGCTCAGCGCCACCACAGCATCGCTCAGGGCCACCACAGCATCGCTCAGGGCCACCACAGCATCGCTCAGCATCGCTCAGCATCACCACAGCATCACTCAGGGCCACCACAGCATCACTCAGGGCCACCACAGCATCACTCAGCGCCAAGACAATATCACTCAGCACCACCACAGCATCACTCAGCGCCAAGACAATATCACTCAGCACCATCACAGCATCACTCAGCATCACAGCAGTATCACTCAGCAACACCTGAGTATCATTCAGCATCACCTCAGCATCGTCTCCGCAACAGTCACCACCACCACCACTACCACCTCAGCATCACTCAGCACCACCTCAGCCTGCTCTCGGAATCTGGCATCTGTTGATTCTCCCCTAGCGTCTGGCCGCTGCTAGTGTTATAATACAGGTACTAGTTCCCAACCTTCACCCTCCGATTGTTTATGCCCCCTCAAAAAAAAAGCTTTAACAAACAACCATTGCAATAGGCAGAAACAAGTTGCCAGCATTGCAAGAACAAAAGAAAACTGAGGAAATTTTTTATTGTAAATACTTTTTTAATATGGTCGTTCAGTTTTACATAATGCCTTCTTGGTCATATATAAAGTAACAAAAATGCTTCTGACACTTTTTTATTATAACTTTTCAGCATGCTGCACAGCAGCCACACTTCTCCACAGCACAGCTTGAAGACATTGGCAAAGTCAATAGCTCTGGCTAAACACTTATAAGGCCCCAAAGGCGAGACCTATTGGCTATGCCAATGCTTGTTATTATTATGCTGTGTTGTGACTGTGTGTAGGTGTGAGATGCCCAAGAAACTAGAGCAAAGCAGGATTCTGTCACGGTATGTGACACTCTGCCTCAACTCACAAGTCAACTGAGAGCTGATCTAAGGTATGCAAGTGAACGTTGCATTTCCGAAGAATGGACCAGCATGTGAAGGGCACGGACACCCTCACTCACCCTTACTGCCTCAATTCAGGAAGGACCTCAGGACCTGGCTCTTCGACTGAACCTTCTCTTCGATGGAACTGCAGTACCCCTCCCCTCTCCCCACCAGCGCATTGAGACCCTAATGGGTGATTAGCCACACTTTATAAGAATACTGATTGATTGATTGAAAGAGATATACATTTTTAAGCTTTCTGAAAACGCAAACTATTTTGAAAATAAGAGACAACAAATGAGAGACAGTGGGAATGGCTGAAGATAAGCTGCATTCTGTCTTGAGGGACAGCAAGCAGAATAACAAGTCTCATAAATACACGATGTGCGTAATATATTGTAGGTGTAGGTGAATAATCATATGAATTCTAGCTGTATTACAGGACACAACTCAAGCTTAATTTCTCCTTAGCAATGCTGTGTCACAAACCTATGCCAGGCACATTAGATGCAGGTCTTTACAGCTTTTTTTAAACACACAGAACTGTCTTACTAGGAATGAAACAGGCGAACTTCAGGTTTTTGTATCTCTGCAACAAATATATGAAACAACTGGCCAACCTTTGGATTTAAAACCGTGACCTTCAGACTGTACACAAGTCACAACAACAGACAAATAAACTACCTGAGCTATTTTTACAAGTAGGTAAACTAGAGACCTGCTGAATACACACATATTTCTGCGGTGGGTGTGTTTATAGATTGAGCTTTCTTCCCAGCTTATATGCTTGGCAATCAGATATAGCTATTAGGATAGCTCAGTGAGTTAATGTCATTCTGATTCTGTGGAAATCATCAGACAACTGGAAGGTTACATGTCTAAATCTTGCTGTTGCCAAGACAGCTTTTCATCCTTCCAAGGTTGATAAAATGTGTATGACTGAACTGGGTATTAACAACACCTATTATTAAGAGTGCAGATTAATAGCATACATGTGGTAACAGGTACAGTGTAAAAAAAAAAAAGAAGATGCACACATGATTATACACCTCGATATGAATATATGTATTGTGCAGGAGAAAAATGGTGCTGTCAAGATTCGCTCCCTGAGCTCTTGTGCCCACCGCTAGGGGGCACAATTGTGTAACTCTCCAGTGTTCTAATCAGTTTCCTGACCCTCCACTGTATGCATATACTGATTTCCAGACTCTTAGATACTATTTGGAAATTCACATCCAGTTCCGTTTCATTACGGGTTTTGTGGAGGCCAGTCTGCTCATGCTAAAAACTCAATTTCCTATAGTTCCTGCTCACTGCTTCGTCTCCACCCCTGCAGGCCAAGCATGGGTGGAGGAATTCACCCCATCTGTGGCTGCTAACCTGCTCACGCCTGATGCATGTGATCACTGTGAGCTCTTTTAAGCCCTAGCTCCCTTCAGTCCAGCATATGTAATTGTAGCGGTGTTCCTGTTTGGATGAACCCTTGTTTCCTGAGCATTTGCTATCCTTGTTTCTAGAGTTCCTGAGCTATAGTTATTCCATGTTTCCTGTTCCTTAGCTGTAGCTAATTTCTTTGTTCCTGAACCCGTACTGCCTACAGTGCTACCTTGATTCCTGAGCTGTAGCTATTCCTTGTTCCAGAGCTAGCACTGCCTGAAGTGCTCCCTTGAATTCAGAGCCAGCACTTTATTAGTGCTCCCTTGAACTCTCTCTCCTCTTGTAATTACCCTTTTCCCTGTGTCTGCTTTCTTTCCCTTTCCCTTTGCTCCAGTTTCTAGATTGATACCTTCCTATTCCTGCTGTCTTAGCTTCTTGTTTTCTTTTGTAGTTGTTACTTACTTTCTGCCAAGTGGGCCCTTTATTTTTCCTTCTTTCCTGTTAAGCACTCCACCTTGCTAGATCCTTGTTTATTGTGGCAGTGTATTTACATCTATACCCTTGCTGTTACCGCCTTGCGTGTTCCTGTTTGATCACCAGGATCCATGGGCAAAGCTGGTGTTCTTTGTCCACTGTGAGTGTTGTCTTTGAGCTACTTTTATAACATCACTATAGGTATCAGCTCTACAGACCCTGTCTTTGCATGTATATCCTATATGTGGGTATTTGCAGTCAGTATCTGTAACAGCAATTGTGCATGAGGAGCTATATATATATATATACATATATATATATATATATATATATATATATATATATATATATATATTATCTACTGGCGGTCGCCAGTAGATAGTTATAGTTAGAACCTATTTTCCATAGGAAATCCGCGACATTCTATTTGAAATAACTCTCTTGCCGGTTGACGTATCTTCGCAAAATTTTCAAACTTTGTGGGGCGCTCCGGTCCGCTCCTACCCTGAAAGTCTCGGGGTGATTCGTCAAGCGGGGCCGAGAAAAAGGGGGGTCCCAAAACGCGTTTTCCCCATTCATTTTTCCATAGGAAACTTTAGACACGGCTACAGCCCGAACTGCTGAACGGAATTACACCAAATTTGGCAAAGAGGTAGTTCTTGGTTCAGAAAGAACCCTTTTGTTAAATGGTGTAAATCCGTTCAGTAGTTGCTGAGAAAATCAAAAGTAAAAGTACATATATATCTATGGGCACGGAGGATCCGCGCACCCTGAGCGCACCCTGCGCGCACCGTCCCGATCACGAGCTGCATGTTAATTGGCTGTCAGCTGGCTGTCAACATTCCGATTCAGGAAATGTTGGCAGCCATTTTGTCCCTCGGTAGAACCGAGGGACAGAAACAAGTGCGCAAAGCGCACAAAGGGGGCAGGGTAGAAACACCCTGACCCCTAGGTCTGCTCAGGGGTCCCATAAGGACCCCTGGGCAGAAAAGCATTTTTTTTTTAAATCGGCAGGATGCGCTCAGGGTGCGCGGATCCTGCCGAAAAAATCGAGCGCGGTCTCCCGCGCTCGATGTAAATTTGCCCCGGGTGGCCCAAGTCCCGGGGGCATGCGGGAGGAGGGTGTGTAAATTGTTTATATGGGGGCCTCTAAGGCCCCCAAGCCCGGGGACCGCCACCCCCCGGGCTTAATTAAAAATGGTGCGGGAGGGCTCTCCTGCCCTCCGCAGCCCCGGGGCCGCCACCCCCGGGGCTTCTTTTTAAATTTAAATTAATGTGGGGGGGGGGCTCCAGCCCCCCCACATGCCCCGGGGACCACCACCTCCCCGGGGCACATAGAAAATAAATGTGGGGGTCCGTTACGGACCGCCGAGCCTCGGGGACCACCACCTCCCGGGGCTGTGCAATTCAAGGGAGGGGGCCGCGCGGCCCCCTCCTGGAGCCCTTGATGGCCCTGGGGACCGCCACCCCCAGGGCCGGCTCCTGCAGTGTCCCGGGTGCCTACCCCCGGACACTGTAGTTTGCAATGACAGGACTGGAGCCTCGCGGCTCCCGTCCTGTCATTGCAAACTGCTTTGGATATTAGGCGAGAGCAGGGAAACCTGCTCTCGCTTCCAATATCCAAAGACAATTGCTTTTCCACATGGGGAGCAGCATGTTAGCTGCTCCCCATGTGGAAAGCAATGCCGGCTCGCGCAGGAGGCGGGGAGCCGGCTGGGACTGTGGGGGATTGGGGACCCCCACAGTCCCCAACCAGAGGCCAGGCCCCGGGGATGGGGTCCCCGGGGCCATAAGTGGCCAGGGAGGGGGCCACGCAGCCCCCTCCCCAAATTAGTAAAAAAAAAAAAGTGCAAGGCCGGCCCCGGGGGATGGGGTCCCGGGGCCTTAAATGGCCTGAGGGGGGCCACGCAGCCCCCCTCCAAATAAAAAAATTGAGGTCATGCCCCAGGGGATGGGGTCCCCGGGGCCAATACAGGCCCAGGGAAGGGGGGCCACGCGGCCCCCTTCCCGTTTTTTTTTTTTTTCATTTAAAAAAAAAAAAATGCTCAGGCCCCGGGGTTGGGGTCCCCGGGGCCAAATGTGGGCAAGGGATGGGGGGCCACGCAGCCCCCCTCCCTTTAAAAAAAAAAAAAAGAAAAAGAAAACGACCGGCATCGTGCTGGAGGCCCCGCCCTCCCTGCAGTACTCTGCAAACGCGCCCTGGCGCATTTTAAGAAGGGGAAGTAATTCCCTTGAACACTGGGGGTCCCTGGGGCCAACTAGCCCACCAGGAACCTCCAGTATGCGCCAGGGGCTGCGTTGCAGAGAGGTGTAGAGAGGCCACACCCCTTTTTACACCTCTCTGCAACGCAGCTCTGTGGCGCCTTTTAGAAGTATATGGTGGCCTAGTTGGACTCCAGGTACCCTCAGGATTCAAGGGGACTTAATCCCCCAACTTAAAACGCGCCACGGGGCGCGTTTGCACAGTGGTGAAGGGAGGGGGCGGGGCTTCAGGTGACATGTGTGCAAACAGGCCCCGTGGCGCGTTTTAAGATGGGGAATTAAATCCCCTTCAATCCTGAGGATCCCTGGGGGCCAACTAGCCCAACAGGTACATCCAGAAAGCGCCAAAAATGGAAAAATTAAGGTATTTAGAATTTTAAAAGTATAGTACTTAACCCATTCGATGCTAGGCCTTTTCCCCCCCTGTGCTAAGCCGCTTTTTGGCTATTTGGGGTAGTTCAGGCTTAGGCCCCTGTAACTTTTTGACCACATAAGGTGTCCACGCCAAATATGCGTCCTTTTCTCCCAACATCATAGGGATTCTAAAGGTACCCAGGGTTTGTGAATTCCCCAGAGAGGGGACCCAGAAATTAGCCAAAATACAGCTAAATTTTGTTTTTTTGGGGAAAAATGGGAAAAAAGTGCTGCAAATAAAAGCGTCTGGGTTTTTCCCTGCAAATGGTATCAAAAAGGGTTTGTGGGGCTGAAATCATCATTTTCCCAACATTTAGGGAATGACAGACTTTTGTCATAAAACCAAATTTTTTTACACAGTTTTGGCATTTTTCTGGGACATAGCCTATTTTTGCTATTTTTTCTGCTTTCAACCTCTTCCAGTTAATGGTAGAAATAGGTATGAAAGCAATAATGGATCCTAGAAAGCTATACATTTTAGTAAAGTAGACAAAATTCTGAATTCAGCAAGGGGTCATTTGTGTAGATCCTTCAAGGTTTCTTTATAGAAACTAACAGTTAAATATAGGAAAAATTGAAAATTAGTTGAAAAAAACAGCCTTTTGTGTCAACGTTTTCACATGTAACTTCTTCTAATTATGACAGCTCTTTGAAAGCAATATACCGTTACATCCGCGGGACCTTACTGGTTGTGAGGATATATAGGACTTGTAGGTTCACCAAGAACCCGACGAACCCAGAGCCAAAAACTGAGCAGCGACTTGCAATGGTTTTTTATTATGTACCGGGTATATAGCAATTATTCTGGAAAAATGTATACATGGAAAAATCGGTATGAAAGACACCTATGTATTTCTGAAATGGGAACAAAATATAGAGTTTAGAAACAGTAGATTTTTGCACATTTCCCTAATTGGGAATACTCATACTAGCATGAGAATTATTGGTCATTTTTCAAAATGACTTCTTTTTACACATTGTCTTTCATTTGGAAGGCAGAAATGCATTGAAAGTCAATAGGTAATAACAGTTGCTTTACAAACTGAATTACCCTAAGTCTCCCGATAAAAATGGTACCTCACTTGTGTGGGTAGGCATAGTGCCCACGACAGGAAACGGCTCAAAACGCAACGTGAACACACCACATTTTCACAATGAAAAATTTCCCTTTTTTTGCAAAGTGCCTAGCTGTTGTTTTTTAACCCTAGCTCTGCCGGCACCTAGGGAAACCTAGCAAACCTATACATTTTTGAAAACTAGACACCCAGGGGAATCCAGGATGGGGTGACTTGACTGGCTATCACCAGGTTCTGTTACCCAGAATCCCTTGCAAACCTAAAAAAATGTTTAAAAAAACACATTTTCCTCACATTTCTGTGGTGGAATGTTCTGGAATCTGCGTGAATCCACAAATTTCCACCCACCCCGCGTTCCCCAAAGTCTTTCGAGAAAAATGGTACCTCACTTGCGTGGGTAGGCCTAGTGCCCGCAACAGGAAATGGCGCAAAACACAACGTGGACACACCACAATTTCACAGTGAAAATTGACCCTTTTTTGGCAAAGTGCCTAGCTGTAGTTTTTGAACCCTAGCTCTGCCGGCACCTAGGGAAACCTAGCAAACCTATATATTTTTGAAAACTAGAAACTCAGGGGAATCCAGGATGGGGTGTCTTGACTGGCTCCCACCAGGTTCCGTTACCCAGAATCCCTTGCAAACCTAAAAAATGGTAAAAAAAAAACACATTTTCCTCACATTCCTGTGGTGGAAAGTTCTGGAATCTGAGTGGATCCACAAATTTCCACCCACCTCGTGTTCCCCAAAGTCTTCCGAGAAAAATGGTACCTCACTTGCATGGGTAGGCCTAATGCCCGCGACATGAAATGGCGCAAAACACAACGTGGACACACCACAATTTCACAGTGAAAATTGACCCTTTTTTGGCAAAGTGCCTAGCTGTAGTTTTTGAACCCTAGCTCTGCCGGCACCTAGGCAAACCTAGCAAACCTATACATTTTTGAAAACTAGACACCCAGGGGAATCCAGGATGGGGTGACTTGACTGGCTCACACCAGGTTCTGTTACCCAGAATCCCTTGCAAATCTAAACAATTGTCAAAAAAAACACATTTTCCTCATATTTCTGTGGTAGTAAGTTCTGGAATCTGCGTAGATCAACAAATTTTCACGCACCCCGCGTTCCCCAAAGTCTTCCGAGAAAAATGGTACCTCACTTACGTGGGTAGGCCTAGTGCCCGCGACATGAAACGGCGCAAAACGCAACGTGGACACACCACAATTTCACAGCGAAAAATGACCCTTTTTTGGCAAAGTGCTTAGCAGTAGTTTTTTAACCCTAGTGATGGAGCAAGGTTTCAAAATTGAAACTTGCTTGTATGCAATCTTCCTCATAGTATTAATATATTAAAATTTGTACTGTCAATACTAATTATTGCATTCACAAACACGAAAGGGATAGACGCTTGCCTATGTGTTTTACTAATGAATAACGCTTGTCCATAAACCAAGATGGCCGCTAAAAGCGCGGGACTTTATTGCGCATGTCACAACCTGATCACATGGTGTGACGTCTTTCTTTGCTTGGTGGGAAACTTCTGCTTCTGCGCAGTGTGTATTAAAATGGCCGCTAAATGTTTTCACATGCTTAAGCTTGCTCTTATGTCATTATTAAATTGTCGTTTTCTTAACGCTACTAATGCAGGATAGTATTATGATTAAATGGGAATAGAGTTAGGGAAAGTGGGTATACAGTGAAACTTTTTATTTGTGATTTTAATATCTTCTTCTTGCACTTTTAGTAATTCGTAAACTTGGGCCTGGGTTGGTGTCTTGAAACTCGAGAGACAGAGGGTTCTGCGCATGTGTCCTGTATGCCTGCCAAGTGAAGTCAACTTGTAAGTCTCCCAAGGCCACGACCTATTGGCCGAAGATGATGTACCCAATGTTTCCGGCGGAACAATTTGTTACTTTTCTCCTGTAAAATATATAACATTTGTCATGAGACGGGTGGGAAATAAAGCGAATGTATTAATTTGAAGGGGAGGGAACGTAAAGACAATAGGCTTTACAATTTAGGCCAAAACGATATGGTGCGAGAATCCACCCCCTGTCCCTGTCCAATCAGAAGTAGTGGTCCCATATTTTAGCAACATTAAGGGGAGGTATATGGCGTAGAAGGGTATAATAGATATAGAATTAGCTAATTAGTTAGCACAGGAGAGCGGAGATGCTGACAGAAGAGCTCCAGACTGCCCAGCTGATCGGTTGCTGACTGAATTCCTGTCCGGAAGAGGTCCTGAGGAGGGGGCGGCGGAGTCCATTAGACGGGAGAATCGAGAGAAGTCGAGTATCAGAGAGGGGAACGGCGCAGGCGTCGTTGTAGAGAGGTCACCGGTCCTGTCCTGATCCTGGAAGAAGTCTTTACTCTTCATCCTTCCTGGGTCCTATCTTTTCCAACTCCTTGGCTAAGGGGCTTGGTTCTCGCATTTTAGCTAATTATACTGCAACCTTTAGTTGCGCTGCTGTTTCTATCTTCTCCTCTTCCTTAAACACCGTCATTTATTAGCAAAATCATTTCTATGCTTTTTCTTGGGTATTTTCAATCAAGTACCGTGTTTTCTGTATTTTACTCTGCCAAAACTTTAGATAAACATTTTAAAAACTTCCTGACTCAGTGGTTATTTCAGGATTATGTACTATAATGAATGTCACTCATTTTAAACTTCCCAATTAGCAAAGGATCCATTGATAAGTTATTACTCTTCAATCAGAAGGTAATTGGTAGCAGGGATTTTGATAAAAGAGTACATCTGACACCCAGCGTAAGTATTAGTGTAGTGTGAATGTATGGGCCCAAGTGAGTATATGGTGTATGAATGTTGTTGGCTAATATTGCGCTGGATCAGTTTTCTGGTAAGCAGAGGACGGTTGTTGTTACTCTTTGTTAATTGGGTAATGAGAATTTTATTTGTATTTTTATGAACTAACATCCGCTTAAATTTTGAGTTTTTGTTATATGTTGTCCAGAATACCCCGGGGTAGGGAAAAAGAATAGTGGGTGGCAAGTGGAAGCCATACTGCAGTGAGGTTATCTGTCAGGCAGAAATAGTACTGAGAAGTTAAGCAGGACTTCAAGTACTCGTTAGGGACTCTATGCGTGTGAGTAATAGCAAAAAGGGTACGCTGATAAAAATTTGATGTTATATCACCTAGTAAGGGTAACATTGGAGAAGTAACAGGTACTTCTGGAGCTTGTGTGAAGAGTAGACGGAAGTGTTTTACTCGTAGTATATGTATTAGTAAACGGAAAGGTTTTACTAAAGTGTGGAAGAAACTATCTTTTTCGAAATTAGTGGAAACTGGCACGATAGCGAATGTTTTATGTTGTTACTGAAATTTAATTAAGATTTATAGAGAAAATACGTTTACGTAAATTTTTGTAAAGGGAGGGTCAATTGCCGGAGAGGGAACTGACGTCACAAAACGCCGCGCTGTGGTAGGTTGAAACAGCGGGTGTGGAGAGACACTTGTAAAGGAGGGGTCAGTAGTCAGGAGTAGTACTGATGTCACAGGTGCCGCGCTGGGATTGGTTAAACCAGCAAGGACAGAAAAGAGCAGATTGTAAAGGAGGGGTTGACAGAGAAACGTCACCAAAAAAAGGCCGCGCAAGGATTGGTCTGGAAATAAAAGATAGCAGACATTTGATTGGTCGAAAATATAGAAGCAAAATTCTTAGTGGATAAGGATTGCATGTTAAAACGCGATCCGACTTTAACAGGAACTCGTCCGGATAGGAGATTCCTAGGTTTTGCAGAATATCATTTTGTACACAAGATTAGATAGAATGTACGGAGAAAAGAGAAAAATGTCATTCTTACAAAAGATTAAGAATTATTTTAAAAAGGACAAACCAATCAAAACTAGGGAAGGAATTATTATTCCACCAGCAAAAACGCCAGCATCATTTATGATGATGGAGAGAGGTTATCATACCTGTGTATGGATGGAAAATTGGATAGAATACACCAAAAATGATGGAGTATTAGCATTTCCCCAGAATGGCACGTTCAATGGGCGAATTCTTCAGAATTTGAGATTGAGGATGAATGACTTAGAACCCAGACCTAGATTAACCCAGTACGAAGCTCTAGAAGAATGGGAAACCGAGGCATTTGAGCGGGATAGATCTAGAAGTAATAGGAGTTATCCAGGATTTTACCCCAGATATTTATGTGAGTCGAGAGAGGGTCAGATGAAACAATGGAGAAGGACAATGATTACAGAGGGACTGTATCCATTATTCACAGAAGGAGAGAAATCAGGAGGGAAATGTACGGAAAAGACAAAACATTTAATGAGAAATGAGGATTCAGAAGACAAATTTATGGAAGAAATGTTAAGAAATCCCCCACCATATCAGGAAGGGACAAGTGGATGCCCTCCTAGTGCACCACCACAAACTCCCATGGTACCAAAGGTAATGCATGAGTTCACCCCGACTAGAATACTTCATGACAAAGAAAAAGAAGCCCTAGAAAAGACCAGAACAGAATTAATACAGAAAATAACTCAGATAAAAGTACATCCTGATTCGTTGACCATACCAGTAACAATTGGTCCAGTAGTTCCATTATATGGTACTCAGGAAATTGTCCTCAATCCATACTTGCACCTACTCCTGTGAGTAATCCCAGACCTGAAGCTCCAGTTATAATTGAGGATCAATTTAGTGACTGTGAATCCACAATATCACTTATGGATTTGCCTATTCGAGGTTCTGTAAATAGTACTCCAAGAAAAGATGTGCCTGGAGGTTCAAAAGATGTAAGTTTAGTAACTTCATCAGGAGCAAAAAGTGCTACCATAGTAACACCTGAAGATCTAGAAAGATGGGTACAAGGGTCAGTTAAACAGTGCACACCTCCAAAAGTACTGGATATCCATAAATTGAAAGTTGAATTAGAAGAAATAATAGCAGGAAATGTAGGAGTAGAACGCTTGAATACCTATGATGAAGAAGAATTATTATTCTTGTGCAGGAGTATCACTAGAAATGTAAAGATATTCCATGAAAAATTGTCCAATTTAGCATTACAGATGGGAATCGAAATAGGGAGATCAAAAGTATTACAGAAACCCTATAGAGCAGAATTTGCAGACAAAGATTTAGAAAATATGATTGCATCTGGAAGAAGACTACAAATAAGAGAATTAATGTTAGTTTTACAAAAATGGGGAGATCTACATAAATGGAGATCTAGATGGGCCAAGAAAAAGGAAGAAGCACGAACAAGTAGAACAGCATCAGAATATGTGATGAAGGAAGCAGGAAAAGCAGACCAGATGTATCCAATGCGAGAAGTTGCGGGAGGAGGATATGTACATGTCCCATGGAGCAGACAGGATATTTTATCATTTACGAATGATTTTCCAAAGCTGAGAGAAAAACCAATTGAATGGTACAAGCAGGTTGAAAGGTTTGTGAAAGTGTCAAAGGTATTGTTGAAGGATTTAGATGGTTTGTGTGACATAGTGGTACCTGCCGATTTATGGACAGATTGTAAGATCACAGTCGATTGGCCTAGTGATGAATATCCTAGAGATCCGAAAACAGGTGCCCCGTCAAATGATATGATGAAAAAGTATCAACAGTTGATAATATACCTGAAAGGGAAAATACCCCCGAAAGAAACAGATTGGGTGAAAATAGATCGAACAACCCAAGAAGCCAGTGAAACAGTACATTCCTATTATGAGCGTTTATTGCAAGTATTTAAACAGTATAGTGGATTCGAGGACATTGGAGACAAAAACATGAGTCAGTTTGTGTATCGATTTGTTTACGGTCTGAAGCCAGAGATTTGCCAGATGATTAAACAACATATGCTGTGTTGGCAGGGAAAGCCCATAGATGAGATTCTGAAGTATGCAAAATATTGTGGAGACGATATTGAGGATAGACACAAGAAATTGCAGGAAAAAGTGATGTGGGCTCAGGTGAAAATGGCAGAGAAGCAGGGAATTAATTTGGAAAATCCGAGTGAAAATCCAGGAAAAGATTCTGGAACGAGTGGTGATACGGGAAATGGTGGAAAATTTAGAGGACGAATGAGTAGAGAAGAAGCTAAAAAGAAATTTCCTTGCATTGGATGCGGAAAATTGGGGCATTGGAAGGATGAATGTAAAAAGATTCGGAATAATAATGGCCCAAATCAAAACTTAAATCCACAGACGCAGAATGACTCACAACAGGGTGTAAATCACCAGAGTCAATTACCACCTCCACCTGTTCAAGGTAATGTAAGCAGAGCAAAACATGTTACAGACATTGGATACCCAGGAGGGAGTGGTAAGAATGATTATATGACATCACAATTTCTTTTGCAGGACAATTATTGTAAATTCGACTCATGATGGTGCCTAGGAGAGGGGAAGAAGGAGTGCATACTTGGCGCATCCTTACAGGTAGATCAGTCTGGTCCATATGTTGAAGGAAATGTGAAAGGTAATGATATTACTTTCCTTTTGGACACTGATGCTACCAGTTCTACTGTGAGATCAGCAGACATCCCAGACCTTCCTCTCTCTGGTGAAGATATCCAAGTAGTAGGGGTAGCTAATCAAAGAATTAGAACACCTCTTACAGAACCAATGGAAGTCAAAATAGGAAACTTCAGAGAAATGCACCAATTTGTAGTGTGCGATTCTAGCTCAGTAAATTTATTAGGTAGGGATTTATTGTGCAAAATGAACTGTACAATTTTCTGCACGCCGGATGGTGTGGCAGTTCAGACACCAGATGAGGACCATGTTTATAAAATTATGGTTGCACAACAAGGTACAGAAATAGATTAAATGTTTTCGCTGATAACAAAAGATGAGTTGCCAGAAGAATTAAAAGGTACAGTAAACTCAATAGTATGGGATTTCACCGGAGAAGAAGTAGGACTTATGGCAAAAATAGATCCAGTTCAAATTACAGTAAAAGAAGGTGCAATTTTCCCAAATACTAAACAATACAAAATGAGTGCAGAAGTAAAAGCAGGTGTCATTGAAGAAATCAATCGAATGGAAAAACAAAACATACTAAAAGAAGTAATGAGTAGCCCATGTAATTCACCAATCATGGGACTAAAGAAACCTAGTGGAAAATATAGGATTGTTCAGGATCTGAGGAAAATAAATAAAATTGTAGAACCATGTTGTCCCATAGTACCAAATCCTGCAGTAATTCTATACCCGATCCCTTGGAATGCAGGATGGTTCACAGTAATTGATTTGTGTCAAGCATTCTTTTCAATACCATTGCATCCAGACAGCCAGTATCTTTTCTCATTTAAATTTGAGAACAAAGTCTATGTGTGGAACCGTGTTCCTCAGGGGTACACAGAAAGTCCTTCAATTTTCAATCAGATACTGAAAAAGTGCCTTGAAAAACTAGGGATGCCAGGAAGCTCAGTTTTAGTTCAATATATTGACGACTTGTTAGTAGCTTCAACCACCAGAGAAGACTGTGTTGTTGATTCCATAGCATTATTAAATCTTTTGGCTGAGGAAGGGCATAAAGTCTCACCTGAAAAGTTACAGTTTTGCAGGACAGCTGTTAAATATCTGGGACACCAAATTGAGAGGGGAAAAAGAAGAGTAACCTCTGAAAGAGTAGAATTAATAAAGAGAATGCAAATGCCTGTAACTCAAAGACAAGTGAGAATGTTCCTAGGAATAGTAGGATACTGTCGACAATGGATACCAAATTTTTCCATGTTGGCTAAACCCTTAATTAACATGACGAAAAAAGAAAGCAAAGGACCCTGTTGAAAGGGAGGATGAAAGTGTAGAAGCTTTTGTAAAATTGAGAAACGCACTTTGTTCAGCACCTGCCTTAGGCATGCCTGATTATAAAAGAGAATTCGCATTATTCTGTCAAGAGAGAGAAAATTGTGCACTTTCTGTCCTAACTCAGAGACATGGACTAGACAGACGTCCTATAGCATATTTTTCTGCTACATTGGACCCAGTAGCAGCCGCGTTGCCAGGATGCTTAAAAGCAGTAGCAGCGACGTGTTTGAGCATTGAACAAAGCGAGTCAATTGTGATGGGACATCCTGTAAAAGTGTATGTTCCACATGCAGTTGTCATTCTGTTGACAAGAACCCGAACTCAGCATCTTACTCCTAGTCGGCTGACTAAATATGAGAGGATAATAATGGGTGCTGAAAATGTGACCATGGTAAGGTGTACAATAATAAATCCAGCAACTTTATTGCCAGACCCATATCATGAAACAAATAAAGATGACGAAGAAGATGAACATGATTGTGTACAAATTACAGAATTATGTACAAAACCACGCCCAGACATAGAGGAACAGCCTCTTAAAAAGCAAGACAGGGAGTTATTTGTCGATGGTTCATGTCAAAGACATGAAGATGGTAAACTAACTGCTGCCTATGCGGTATGTGAATTAACTGGAATAGTTGAAGCATCCTATTTACCAGGAGTCAAATCTGCACAAGTAGCTGAATTAATTGCTTTGATAAAAGCTTGCAAAATTGGGAGGAATCAGAGAGTGACCATATTTACTGATAGTCAATATGGTTACGGGGTCGTGCATGATTTTGGCCAACTGTGGATGCAGAGGGATTTCATGACTTCTTCAGGATCCCCCATTAAAAAGGGACAATTTGTAAGGGAATTGCTAGAAGCAATACAATCACCAAAAGAACTGGCTGTGGTGAAATGTGCCGCACATCAGTCAGGAGATGACTGGGTGGTAGTCGGCAATAGATATGCAGACTTGGTGGCTCAACATTGTGCCAAAACCAGAACATCAGTCAATAAGAGGGTGGAAAGAATGGGACTCAGCTGCCAACTTATGCTGTATATGCCACCTGAAACTTGGAATGAAGTGAAGAAATTGCAAGATGAGGTTGATGAAAGTGAGAAGAATTTGTGGATCAAAGTGGGTTGCTCCCAAAGAGGAGAAGATGAAGTGTGGATCAGTGCAGATGGCAGACCAGTCATACCAGACTGTTTACTCTCACAAATGGCTAGAATGCACCATGGAGACTCACACATAGGGAGAGATGCAATGATTAGGCTGTTCAGACAAAATTGGTACAATCCCAAATTCAGGGCTGTTGCAGAGAGTCTTTGCCAGAGATGTCTAACTTGCCAAATGCATAATCCAGGCAGGAAAACGATAATTGGGTTTGGGAAAATTGGAAAGGCAGAGGGCCCATTTATAAGACTCCAGTTCGACTTCATACAGTTACCCCCATGCAGAGGACTAAAATATGTACTAGTCATAGTGTGTCTGTTTTCAAAGTGGATGGAGGCTTACCCTACTAGGAGAAATGACAGTATTACAGTTGCAAAACTGTTGTTACGAGAGCTCATACCTAGGTTTGGTTTCCCAGTATCTTTGGAATCAGATAGAGGAATACATTTTAATAGCGAAGTGATCCAGATAATCTGTGAAGCATTTCAAATCAAGCAGAAATTGCACTGTGCATATCGCCCAGAGGCTTCTGGAGTGGTTGAACAATTAAATGGCACTATAAAGTCAAGATTGTGAAAAATGTGTGCATCAACATCATTAGAGTGGCCAGACGCATTGCCACTTGTCTTGATGGGACTCAGAAGTATACCTGACAGAACGACAGGATTGAGCCCCCACGAAATAATGATGGGAAGAGCAATGAGACAAACACATGTTCCCACAAACAAACTGGTGAATATATCTGATGATATGGTTTTGGATTATTGCAAAGGATTGGCTGACCTAGTGCGTTCTGGCTCTCATCAGGTTGGAGAAGACGCAGTTTCCAGGCAGCCTGAACTAGAACATGATCTGAATCCTGGTGATTGGGTGGTACTGAAGAATCACACCAGAGAAACGTGTCTATCAACCAGGTGGAGCAGACCTTGCCAAGTCATATTGACCACCAATACAGCAGTGAAGTGTGCAAGATTTCCTAATTGGATTCATGTAAGCCACACAAAAAGAGTACCAGAACCTGAAGAAGAGAATCCACAGACAACGCCAATCACTGAAGAAGCTGAAGGTTGCCCAGCTGAGGAATCTCAGGTTAGAGGTTCGAGAGAAGCTGACGGAGAACAACCGAGCACAAGTCAGGATTGGATACAAGTGGTAGAAGTTCCTGAAGTATATTACAGAACGAGAAATCAAACAAAATTGGAAGAAATTGAAGAAGAGCAGATAGGTGAAGAAGAAGAAGTTCAGGATCAAGAAGAAAAGATTGTAAAAGATCCTGAACTAAATCAGATAGGGAAAGAAAATTGGACTAAAAACAGTGAAGATTTAATTGTCTTTACACAGGGAAAGACAGGTTTAGAAGAATCAGGTCAGTCTGCAGAAGTTCACAGTGCGATAAGCCCTGATCAGAAGCAGTTAGAACAAGAAGAATTCACTAAAGAAAAAGGGGTTAATACAAATGAACATAAAGAAATAAAAAAGGAACAAAGCCAACATCTTGAAAGTCATTGTGGAGCTACTGAAAAGAAACCAATCAGACCTGAAAAAGAACAAACAAAAGAAACAGTAATCAAAGAAAACAAAACAGTATAGAGCAGTGAAAATAACGAGATCTTTGAAGACGTAAACAGAGAAACAGTGCCAACAAAGAAAACAAGAACAGGAGATCATTGGCCAAGTGTCATTAAAAGAGTAAAATACCACATAACAACCAGAAGTGAAGATCCAGAACAAGTACCTGAAGTAACAAGTCAAACTGAACAAGAGAAAAAGTCAGGAAAAAGAAAAAGTAAAAGACTGAGACTTGTGAATAACAAATTCAAAGGTCCTGACTGGACTTATATCATTCTTGAAGATTTTGAAAGCTCAGAGTCAAGTGACAGTGGTGGCGAAGGAACAAGTGCAGAACTAACATACGAAGAAGAAACAAGACCACCCTGACTAAACAAAAGAATCATCTAAAGAAAAGAAGAAGAGATAAGAAGAGCAATCTTCCTTGTCGAAAAATGCCTGATGATAGAGTTACTGGGAGACCAAAACGAAATTGTTGTAGGAGATGCTGTGCAATTTGCATATGTAGTCTAGTATTGGTGCTTATAGTATGGTTAGTCCTGATTGTAGCAATTCCTTACCTTATGATAATAGATAAGAAAATAAATAATGAAACTAAAGGAAGGACAGCAAACATGAAGGGCAATAGAGTAGAATTAATGGCAGAAGATGAGGCAGAAATTCATCATGAAATAGCTGATAACGACACTAGTTTAAATGTTTTCACAAAATTATTATTTCAGTATGTAGACACAATGGAAGTTAGTAATTGTTATGTCTGTATGAAGTTACCTGAATCAGTAGCGGAAGGATTAACATACCATCATTTACCACTGACATATGGCATCTCATGTAGTGTATTAACAAGTTTATTTTATAGAACAGGTAGGCTACAATATTATTATTCAAACTTAGATGTGATATTTTCTGAGGTTCCGATTCGCAAGAGTATGAACCCAGTGCTTACTAGTCAAGACGCACAGTTTATGGGAGAGTTTTTCTTAACAATGAAATCGATAGACATAACACATGCACATAGACACAATCTAACATGTTCTTTACTAGAAGAAGAAAAGATATTTTTGAATTTAGTAGAAGATAGAAGACATGATATTCAAAAGAAAGCTTCAGAACATAAGGCTCAGTTGCCACCTTGGGCGAAGAAGGAAGGGAGTTATACACCTGGTAAAGCTCAAGCTGCAATGGCTCTGGATTTCGTAAAGAAAGGGAAAATTTGTCTTCATAGGTTAAAGACTGATTATAACAATGTTTTCATCGGTACCAGTGAATGTGAACACAATTTTTTAATTATTGGAGGTTGGGGACTTAAAGGAGGAACAGATTCAGTTTTTCCTGGAATCTATTATGTATGTGGGAATAAGGCTTACTTTAGGCTTCCTGCAAGGTGGTATGGAAGTTGTTATTTTGGAATAGTTTTTCCAAAGATATACCACGTAAAAAGAAACACTGGAAGCAATGAAAACAATAATGAGTTAGTACGTAGAAAAAGAGCTAGTTTTTCAGAAATTGTAGGTGATATATTTGGTGCATTGATACCTTCAGTGGGAATAATTCTGAACTCAAGGAAAATATGTAAATTGTCTACAGTGGTTGATCGTTTATCAACGGATACTGCTGGAGGTTTTCTAATGATTAATACGGAGATGGTTGCGATTAGATCTATGGTGATGCAAAATCGACTTGCTCTTGACATTCTATTGGCAAAAGAGGGAGGAGGAGTCTGTAAATTATTGAAGACGAAACATTGTTGCACTTACATTCCTGATAAGAGTGCAGAAATTGGAACGTACATTCAGAACATAACTAAACTTGAGAAAGAACTTAAACCACTGGAAGTTGATAGTGTATGGGAAAGATTGACAAATAGTATATTGTCAATTGGAACCTGGTTTGCTAATATAGGGAAAGGACTTATAGGTCAAATATTAGTACCCTTAGCAGGGATAGCAATAATAATTTTAGCAATAACAATATGGTGCAAATGCTGTAGAAAGAATGGGACATATAAAGTGACAGGAAAAGGAAAGAAGAGAAAACTAGATGAAATCGAACTAGAAGAATGGAGAAGTGATTTATACAAGAAATTAAAAGGAGAGTGTAAGAATAGAAAAAGTAAAATTGAGAATGAAACGAATTGCTAGAAGTTGGCATCTGATTGAGGGTAGTATTTTGATGGCTCAGAAACGCCATCAGAGAGGGGATTGATGGAGCAAGGTTTCAAAATTGAAACTTGCTTGTATGCAATCTTCCTCATAGTATTAATATATTAAAATTTGTACTGTCAATACTAATCCTTGCATTCACAAACACGAAAGGGATAGACGCTTGCCTATGTGTTTTACTAATGAATAACGCTTGTCCATAAACCAAGATGGCCGCTAAAAGCGCAGGACTTTATTGCGCATGTCACAACCTGATCACATGGTGTGACGTCTTTCTTTGCTTGGTGGGAAACTTCTGCTTCTGCGCAGTGTGTATTAAAATGGCCGCTAAATGTTTTCACATGCTTAAGCTCGCTCTTATGTCATTATTAAATTGTCGTTTTCTTAACGCTACTAATGCAGGATAGTATTATGATTAAATGGGAATAGAGTTAGGGAAAGTGGGTATACAGTGAAACTTTTTATTTGTGATTTTAATATTTTCTTCTTGCACTTTTAGTAATTCGTAAACTTGGGCCTGGGTTGGTGTCTTGAAACTCGAGAGACAGAGGGTTCTGCGCATGTGTCCTGTATGCCTGCCAAGTGAAGTCAACTTGGAAGTCTCCCAAGGCCACGACCTATTGCCCGAAGATGATGTACCCAATGTTTCCGGCGGAACAATTTGTTACTTTTCTCCTGTAAAATATATAACATTTGTCATGAGACGGGTGGAAAATAAAGCGAATGTATTAATTTGAAGGGGAGGGAACGTAAAGACAATAGGCTTTACAATTTAGGCCAAAACGATATGGTGCGAGAATCCACCCCCTGTCCCTGTCCAATCAGAAGTAGTGGTCCCATATTTTAGCAACATTAAGGGGAGGTATATGGCGTAGAAGGGTATAATAGATATAGAATTAGCTAATTAGTTAGCACAGGAGAGCGGAGATGCTGACAGAAGAGCTCCAGACTGCCCAGCTGATCGGTTGCTGACTGTATTCCTGTCCGGAAGAGGTCCTGAGGAGGGGGCGGCGGAGTCCATTAGACGGGAGAATCGAGAGAAGTCGAGTATCAGAGAGGGGAACGGCGCAGGCGTCGTTGTAGAGAGGTCACCGGTCCTGTCCTGATCCTGGAAGAAGTCTTTACTCTTCATCCTTCCTGGGTCCTATCTTTTCCAACTCCTTGGCTAAGGGGCTTGGTTATCGCATTTTAGGTAATTATACTGCAACCTTTAGTTGCGCTGCTGTTTCTATCTTCTCCTCTTCCTTAAACACCGTCATTTATTAGCAAAATCATTTCTATGCTTTTTCTTGGGTATTTTCAATCAAGTACCGTGTTTTCTGTATTTTACTCTGCCAAAACTTTAGATAAACATTTTAAAAACTTCCTGACTAAGTGGTTATTTCAGGATTATGTACTATAATGAATGTCACTCATTTTAAACTTCCCAATTAGCAAAGGATCCATTGATAAGTTATTACTCTTCAATCAGAAGGTAATTGGTAGCAGGGATTTTGATAAAAGAGTACATCTGACACCCAGCGTAAGTATTAGTGTAGTGTGAATGTATGGGCCCAAGTGAGTATATGGTGTATGAATGTTGTTGGCTAATATTGCGCTGGATCATTAGCTCTGCCGGCACCTAGGCAAACCTAGCAAACATATACATTTTTGAAAACTAGACACCCAGGGGAATCCAGGATGGGGTGACTTGACTGCCTCCCACCAGGTTCTGTTACCCAGAATCCCTTGCAAACCTAAAAAATTGTCAAAAAACCACATTTTCCTCACATTTCTGTGGTGGAAAGTTCTGCAATCTGCGTGGATCCACAAATTTCCACCCACCCCGCGTTCCCCAAAGTCTTCCGAGAAAAATTGTACCTCACTTGCGTGGGTTGGCCTAGTGCCCGCGACATGAAACGGCGCAAAACGCAACGTGGACACACCACAATTTCACAGTGAAAAATGACACTTTTTGGCAAAGTGCCTAGCTGTAGTTTATGAACCCTAGCTCTGCCGGCACCAAGGCAAACCTAGCAAACCTATACATTTTTGAAAACTAGACACCCAGGGAATCCAGGATGGGGTGACTTGACTGCCTCCCATCAGGTTCTGTTACCCAGAATCCCTTGCAAATCAAAAAAATTGTCAAAAAAAACACATTTTCCTCACATTTCCGTGGTGGAAAGTTCTGGAATCTGCGTGGATCCACACATTTCCACCCACCCTGTGTTCCCCAAAGTCTTCCGAGAAAAATGGTACCTCACTTGTGTGGGTAGGCCTAGTGCCCGCGACAGGAAACGGCGCGAAACGCAACGTGGCGACAACACAATTTCACAGTGAAAAATGACCATTTTTGGCAAAGTGCCTAGCTGTAGTTTTTTAACCCTAGCTCTGCCGGCACCTAGGGAAACCTAGCAAACCTATACATTTTTGAAAACTAGACACCCAGGGGAATCCAGGATGGGGTGACTTGACTGGCTCCCACCAGGTTCTGTTACCCAGAATCCCTTGCAAACCTAAAAAAATGTTTTAAAAAAACTCATTTTCCTCACATTTCCGTGGTGGAAAGTTCTGGAATCTGTGCAGATCCACAAATTTCCACCCACCCCATGTTCCCCAAAGTCTTCCGAGAAAAATGGTACCTCACTTGTGTGGGTAGGCCTAGTGCCCGCGACAGGAAACAGCGCGAAACGCAACGTGGAGACACCACAATTTCACAGTGAAAAATAACCCATTTTTGGCAAAGTGCCTAGCTGTAGTTTTTGAACCCTAGCTCTGCCGGCACCTAGGGAAACCTAGCAAACCTGTACATTTTTGAAAACTAGACACCCAGGGGAATCCAGGATGGCGTGACTTGACTGGCTCCCACCAGGTTCTGTTACCCAGAATCCCTTGCAAACCTAAACAATTGTCAAAAAAAACACACTTTCCTCACATTTCCGTGGTGGAAAGTTCTGGAATCTGCACGGATGTACAAATTTCCACCCACCCTGTGTTCCCCAAAGTCTTCCGAGAAAAATGGTACCTCACTTGTGTGGGTAGGCCTAGTGCCCGCAACAGGAAATGGCGTGAAACGCAACGTGGCAACACCACAATTTCACAGTGAAAAATGACCCTTTTTTGGCAAAGTGCCTAGCTGTAGTTCTTGAACCCTAGCTCTGCCGGCACCTAGGGAAACCTAGCAAGCCTATACATTTTTGAAAACTAGACACCCAGGAGAATCCAGGATGGGGTGACTTGTCTGGCTCTCACCAGGTTCTGTTACCCAGATTCCCTTGCAAACCTAAAAAATTGTCAAAAAAAACACATTTTCCTCACATTTCTGTGGTGGAAAGTTCTGGAATCTGCGTGGATCCACAAATTTCCATGCACCCCGCGTTCCCCAAACTCTTCCGAGAAAAATGGTACCTCACTTGCGTGGGTGGGTCAAGGACCCGCGACAGGCAAGGGCCCTAAACCTATTGAGGCAACATCAAAATTACCTATTACAACCAACCTGGTTTTGCAAGGGGGTCCCATGAGTTTTTGGCCCGGGGCTCGGCGGCCAGCTAGGAAAACCTACCAAACCCACACATTTCTGGAAACTAGACACCCGGGGGAGTCCAGCGAGGTATGGCTTGCGTGGGTCCCCCAACATTCTCCTACCTAGAATCCCCTGCAAACCTCAAATTTAGCTGAAAAAATCATTTTTTTCTCAAATTTCTGTGTGGGAAAGTTCTGGAATCTGCGTGGATCCATAATTTTTCTCCCACCCAGCGTTCCCCCAGGACTCCCGATAAAAATGGTACCTCACTTCCGTGGGTGGGTCAAGGACCCGCGACAGGCAAGGGCCCTAAACCTATTGAGGCAACATCAAAATTACCTATCACAAACCAACCTGGTTTTGCAAAGGGGTCCCATGAGTTTTTGGCCCGGGGCTCGGCGGCCATCTAGGGAAACCTACCAAACCCACAAATTTCTGGAAACTAGACACCCGGGGGAGTCCAGCGAGGTATGGCTTGCGTGGGTCCCCCAACATTCTCCTGTCCAGAATCCCCTGCAAACCTCAAATTTCGCTGAAAAAATCACTTTTTCCTCAAATTTCTGTGTGGGAAAGTTCTGGAATCTGCGTGGATCCACAAATTTCCTCCCACCCAGCGTTCCCCCAGGTCTCCCGATAAAAATGGTACCTCACTTGCGTGGGTGGGTCAAGGACCCGCGACAGGCAAGGGCCCAAAACCTAGTGAGGCGACATCAAAATTACCTATCAGAAACCAACCTGGTTTTGCAAGGGGGGTCCCATGAGTTTTTGGCCCTGGGCTCGGCGTCCATCTAGGGAAACCTACCAAACCCACACATTTCTGGAAACTAAACACCCGGGGGAGTCCAGCGATGTATGGCTTGCGTGGGTCCCCCAACATTCTCCTACCCAGAATCCCTGCAAACCTCAAATTTCGCTGAAAAAAATCACTTTTTTCTTAAATTTCTGTGTGGGAAAGTTCTGGAATCTGCGTGGATCCACAAATTTCCTCCCATTCAGCGTTCCCCCAGGTCTCCCGATAAAAATTGTACCTCACTTGTGTGGGTAGGCATAGTGGCTGCAACAGGAAATGGCCCAAATCGTACTGTGGAGACTTCAAAATTACCTATAAGAAAACTACCTGGTTTTGGGGGGGGGGCATCTGAGATTTTGGCCCCGGGATTGGCGGCCATCTTGGGAAAGTACCAAACCCAAACATTTCTTAAAGCTAGACACCCGGGGGAGTCCAATGAGGTATGGCTTGCATGGATCCCCCAACGTTTTCCTACTCAGAATGCCATGCAAACCTCAAATTTAGCTGCCAAAACCACATTTTCCACATATTTTTGTGTGGAATCACCATGCCGGCACAAATGTCCTACCCCACAGCGTTCTCCTTAGTATCCCGAGTAAAATGATACCTCACTTGTGTAGCTGTCCAATTCAGAATTGGCTAAAAACGTATTTTTTTTAAAATGTAGCGCTTAGAATTCTCGGTGCTATACCCTTATTCCTTATGTTTTGGACTCTTCCCAGTCACACGCCCTTGCCCCACCCACACAAGTGAGGTATCATTTTACTCGGAAGACTCAGGGGAATGCTGTGGGGTAGGACATTTGTGCCGGCACGGTGATTCCACACAAAAATATGTGGAAAATGTGGTTTTTTCAGCTAAATTTGAGGTTTGCATGGCAGTCTGGGTAGGAAAACGTTGGGGGATCCACGCAAGCCATACCTCATTGGACTCCCCCGGGTGTCTAGCTTTCAGAAATGTTTGGGTTTGGTACTTTCCCAAGATGGCCACCAATCCCGGGGCCAAAATCTCAGGTGCCCCCCCCAAAACCAGGTAGTTTTCTTATAGGTAATTTTGAAGTCTCCACAGTACGATTTGGGCCATTTCCTGTTGCAGCCACTATGCCTACCCACACAAGTGAGGTACCATTTTTATCGGGAGACCTGTGGGAACACTGGGTGGGAGGAAATTTTCCACACAGAAATTTGAGAAAAAAGTTTTTTTTTTCAGCGAAATTTGAGGTTTGCAGGGGATTCTGGGTAGGAGAATGTTGGGGGACCCACGCAAGCCATACCTCGCTGGACTCCACCGGGTGTCTAGTTTCCAGAAATGTGTGGGTTTGGTAGGTTTCCCTAGAAGGCCGCCAGGCCCAGGGCCAAAAACTCATGGGACCCCCCTTGCAAAACCAGGTTGGTTTGTGATAGGTAATTTTGATGTCGCCTCAATAGGTTTTGGGCCCTTGCCTGTCGCGGGTCCTTGACCCACCCACGCAAGTGAGGTACCATTTTTATCGGGAGACCTGGGGAACGCTGGGTGGGAGGAAATTTGTGGATCCACGCAGATTCCAGAACTTTCCCACACAGAAATGTGAGAAAAAAGTGATTTTTTCAGCGAAATTTGAGGTTTGCAGGGGATTCTGGGTAGGAGAATGTTGGGGGACCCATGCAAGCCATACCTCGCTGGACTCCCCCGGGTGTCTAGTTTCCAGAAATGTATGGGTTTGGTAGGTTTCCCTAGATGGCCGCCGAGCCCAGGGCCAAAAACTCATGGGACTCCCCTTGCAAAACCAGGTTGGTTTGTGATAGGTAATTTTGATGTCGCCTCAATAGATTTTTGGCCCTTGCCTGTCGCGGGTCCTTGACCCACCCACGCAAGTGAGGTACCATTTTTATCGGGAGACCTGGGGAAACGCTGGGTGGGAGGAAATTTGTGGATCCACGCAGATTCCACAACTTTCCTACACAGAAATTTGAGAAAAAAGTGATTTTTTCAGCAGAATTTGAGGTTTGCAGGGGATTTTGGGTAGGAGAATGTTGGGGGACCCACGCAAGCCATACCTCGCTGGACTCCCCCGGGTGTCTAGTTTCCAGAAATGTGTGGGTTTGGTAGGTTTCCCTAGATGGCCGCCGAGCCCAGGGCCAAAAACTCATGGGACCCCCCTTGCAAAACCAGGTTGGTTTGTGATAGGTAATTTTTATGTCACATCAATAGGTTTTGGGTCCTTCCCTGCCGCGGGTACTTGGCCCACCCATACAAGTGAGGTACCATTTCTATTGGGATACTTGGAGAAATGCTGGGGGGTTGGAAATTTGGTGTTACTTTCTGCAGCGTGAAAATTTGTGCACAATCAATAATGCAAGGAAAATGTCACAGTCACATTTTGAGGTTTGCAGGACATTGTGGGTAAGATAACTTGTTGGGATCCACAAGAGAGACATCACCATGTACTCCCATGGGTGTTTAGTTTACGACAAAATCTACAGTTGGTAGGTTATTCTTAGATGAAATGTACACCTTGGCAGAGAGACAAAAAAGACAAAGATTACTGCATAGCCATCTATCCCTCAAGCACACACACCTACTGGTTGGATTTGGCACGAGGGCGAGTGATGGTTCAGTATATAAAATTTTATTAACAAGAGATTTCACAAAAATGAAATGCACTGTCAATAATTGAAAGGACAAAAAACGGAATCAATGACTCGCAGCTCGTGAGCTGTAAAGCCACGTCAAGGCACCGACCGCTTTACAGGCCATTCACACACCTTTCATACATGATACACACAAGACCACACCACCAGGCACAAAACCAACACATTACAACATTCACAAAAAGGGACAAGGTACACCCTGCTTGACAAAAACAGAAAAGAAATTTTTTTCTACACAACCACCTATTCCTCAAGCACACATACATACTGGTTGGATTTGGCACGAGGGTGAGTGATGGTTCAGTATATATAGTTGTATTAACCAGAGATTTCACAAAAAAGAAATGCACTGTTAATAATTGAAAGGACGAGAAACTGAACCATTGACTCACAGCTCGTGAGCTGTAAAGCCACGACAAGGCACCAACCTCTTTACAGGCCATTCATACACCTTTCATACGTGTGACACATACAAAGCCATTCACACCGCCAGCCGCGGGCCCAGCACATTACAACACTCACACCAGCAGACAGCGCCATTCAAGGGCCCATCACTTTCACACGCCCACATTCCTGACACAGCAACCACACCAGCTCACGGATTGCGTGGAGTGGCGTTTGGCTAGCAGTGTGTGTAGTGACCAGCAGCTAGTCACTACTCACACACCGCCAGCCAAGCGCCAGTCCACGTACACCGCCAGCCGAGCGTCAGTCCATGTACACCGCCAGCCGAGCGCCAGTCCACGCACACCGCCAGCCAAGCACCAGTCCACACACACCGACAGCCAAGCGCCAGTCCATGCACACCACCAGCCAAGCGCCAGTCCAAACACACCACCAGCCAAGCGCCAGTCCAAACACACCGACAGCCAAGTGCCAATCCACGCACACCACCATCCAAGCGCCAGTCCAAACACACCGCCAGCCAAGCACCAGTCCAAACACACCGCCAGCCAAGCGCCAGTCCACGCATACCGCCAGCCAAGCGCCAGTCCACACACACCACCAGCCAAGCGCCAGTCCAAACACACCGCCAGCCAAGCGCCAGTCCAAACACACCACCAGCCAAGCACCAGTCCACGCACACTGCCAGTCAAGCGCCACTTCACGCACACCGCCATCACATTTAGGATTTTTTTATACAAATAAGAAAACACAAACAAATTGCAAATAGATACAAATCTACTAACACAAAATCTGAAACGAAATACACTACACAAATGCCAACCTTGAAACTGAACAAAAAATATTAAACAATAGAGACCAGGCAGTTCACTTTACCACTCATGGATGCTCCCAAAAATTCTTTTGCGTGTGGTACATTCTAAAACAAGCAGGCACACACAGCCCAGGGTTAGAAGGATACTCGGGGCAGTACATACGAGTCTCCTTCCGCGTACCTCTTTGCCAACAGACTCTACATCTCCTACTGGGAAAGTCTTTTGAGGGTGTGGGAGGAATGTGATCAGGAAAGTGGCGATCTTTCAATCTAGCCACATCCTCCACCACTCCAACTCTAGGAACACTTGCCTGTTCCACTAAAACAAGGCTGCCTATTACAGACTCCTGAAACTTAGCAAAAGTCATCTTTGACTCAGGACAAGAATCCTTGAAAACAACAAAAGCATTAAAGGTTGCCAAGTGGAAAAGATGGATAGCCAACTTCTTATACCAAATGTAAGCCTTACGAAGAGCAGCGTAAGGTTCCAACCTCTGATCTACTCTGTCAACACCACCCATGTGCCTATTATAGTCTAAAATGCACACAGGTTTGCGCGCTTCAGCAACCTGACCCCAAACAGTCACAGTTGAAGTGCTTTCATCATGGATGGTAGTCAGCATGTAGACATCTCTCCTGTCTGAAAACTTCACAGCTAGAAGTTCCTCACAACGCAACGCACTGCACTGTCCCCGCACAAGCTTTTTACAAACAAGTTTGTGCCACAAGCAACGGTGTCCACTTTGGCCAATTCCCTGAACAACCGCACACCAGTGTAGAAGTTATCTACATATAAATGGTGACCTTTGTTAAAAAGTCCTTTACCAAGTTCCCACACAATTTTCTGTCACTCCAAAAGTGGACGGACAACCAGGGGGGTTAATCCTGGATTCCTTACCAGTGTACACCCTGAAATTAGAGACATATCCAGTCCTACTGTCACACAGCATATACAGCTTAATTCCATAGCGTGCCCTCTTACTAGGAATGTATTGCCTAAAAACCAAGCGGCCCTTGAACAAGACCAAAGACTCATCCACTGCTATTTCTTTCCCTGGAGCATAGATCTCAGAAAATCGATCTACAAAGTGATCAAGGACAGGCCGAATCTTAAAAAGACGGTCACACTCAGGGTGATCACGTGGCAACGCTAAACCATTATCGACAAAATGCAGCATCCGAAGCAGAAGCAAATACCTATCACGACTCATGACTGCGGGAAATATAGCCGTTGCCATCAAGGGACTAGTACACCAATATGAAGACATTGATGGCTTCCTTAGCAAGCCCATCAAAAAAGTTAAACCCAAGAACTTCTTCATCTCTTCCAGATTTGTGGGAGTCCACCGGGTAGCTCTAAAATGGGGCTTAAGGCTGGCACTGTTGTCCCTCAAAAACTGTTCGGCATACAAATTAGTCTGCTCAACAATCTCTGCCAAAAACACATCATCCATAAACAACTGAAAAAAATTTATCGGCAAAAAGTTTTCTGTATTCACTCTACACCCTGGAACACCAGTAAAGTCTGGCAATGCCGGCTGCACCATGCCTGGGGCAACCCAGAGGTCATCACTTCCAACTGGAAGCCTTGCAGCCCCAGGCTGCAACCCAGATGCCTCTTGCCGCACTATACCAACGGGAAGCCTTGCAGCCCCAGGCTTCAGCCCAGATGCCTCTTGACGCACTATCGGCACATCAATGTCCCCCTCCAACACAGGCACTTCATCCGCACTAAGAGTAGCTTCATCCGCACTGAGAGTAGCTTCATCATCCGATGATGCCATGTAGAGAGAAAACTCACTGCCTGAATCTTCCCCTGCCTCCTCTGCCTCAGATGCAGAGTCAGTCTCTGAACCATGGTCAGAGGAAGACTCAAAAAGCATACCAACAACCTGCTGAGCAGTAATCCTGTGGCTAGCCATTATCCTTACTAAGAAAGGAGACTGCACAAACAAGTCAACAACAACCAACACTGTGCAAAATAAGGAAGTAAAAAAAATGTGTGCCTTTATCACAAAGATCTATATACTCAAAAACTATACGATTCACTTGCAAGAGACCGCTACACTCACCAGCACCTACTCTGCAGAGAGACAGCAAAAACGATATCCCACTAGAAAGAAAAAAATAAAACCAATTACTCACAAAACAACAAAATACACATCGAGCACAAATACAAAAAGTTTTTGACACTCAAAAAACAGAAGCCAAACATACTGCAATTATTACACCATTTGCAAAAAACACATTCATGCAGAGAAATGAAAAACATTTACATTGTACAAAAAAAGGTCTCTTACCAACCACAAGCAACTACACAAACAGCAGAACCAAAAGTAGCGAAACCGCAACCTGGAACAGTCTAAAGAGCAAAAGCTTTCAACTAGAACAAAAAGGGAGAAATAAAGCATTACAATTGCAATTCACAAGAAATAAAAGAATTAACATTATAACACACTATGTCACTACCCAATTGGTCAATCTGCCAGATGGGCCTTCAAATAGGGCTGTGCAAAAATGGGGGCTGAACTTGCCCAAGGGATCGGGTGAGCTTGTCTGAGGGTGGGGCAGAAAACAGCAGACAGAAATGTGCCCACCTTGCAAAAGAAATAAATCCCTGGTGCCTAGTAGGGTTTTCTGCCTCCCCCCACCCGCCTAGGACAAAAAGGCCCAAAAAAAGGGGCAGATCTGTCCCCAGGAGGGGCAGAAAAAACATTAACCAAATTTATAAAATAAATCTGCCCCTGGAAGCGACCCTTGCCAAGGGTCGCTTCCATTTTAATTTCAAATAAGTCCCTGGTGTCTAGTGGGGTATTAGGCCAAATACACGGACCGATCTGCCCCCAGGGGGGCAGAATACACATTTTAAAAAAATGAGGCCCCTGGAAGCGACCCTTCCCCAAGGAGTCGCTTCCATTTTTTTTAAAAAAGATCCCTGGCTCTAGTGGGCTTTTCTGCCCACCCTGGGGCCAGAAACACCAAAAAACCAAGGCAAACAGTCCCCAGGGGGGGGGGGGAGAAAAGTCTTTAAAAAAATGTGCCCCCTAAGGAATCGACCCTTGCCCAAGGGGTCGCTTCCTTTACATAATTAAAGGACTCCCTGGTGTCTAGTGGGGTATTCTCCCCCCCCTGTGGGCATAAAGGCCAAATACACGGACCGATCTGCCCCCAGGGGGGGCAGAATACACATTTTTTAAAAATGAGGCCCCTGGAAGTGACCCTTCCCCAAGGGGTCGCTTCCATTTTTTTTTAAAAAAGATCCCTGGCTCTAGTGGGCTTTTCTGCCCCCCCTGGGGCCAGAAACGCCAAAAAACCAAGGCGATCTGGCCCCAGGGGGGGCAGAAAAGTCTTTAATTTATTTGCCCCCTGTAGGAAGCGACCCTTGCCCAAGGGGTCGCTTCCTTTACTGAAAAAACATCCCTGGTGCCTAGTGGGGGCATTCCTGCAGCACGATCGCGACGCTGTGCGCGATCATGCTGCAGGAATGCCCTGTATTGAGACATCAGGGAGAGGAAATACTCTTTCCTCTCCCCCGATGCCTCAATACATTAAAAAATCCCCCCCCCCGCCCCACCAGAGCACACAAACTTGCCTGCTCCTCCTGGACGCGCTGGAAACAAATGGTTTCCAGCGCGTCCAGCGCTTCCTGATGACGTCGGCGCGCGCTGTGCGCGCTGATGTCATGGGATTGCGTGGGGGGTGGGTCGGGGGTGGCAGCGGAAACTCTTCCGCTGCCATCCCCCTCTGTGGGGGCAAGATCGGTAAACCAGGGGGGGAGCACCAGCGCTTCCCCCATGGGCTGTGCTCATGACGGAGCAGTTCCGTCATGAGCACAGCCCAACCGATGCTCATGACGGAACCGCTCCGTCATGAGCATCGAAGGGGTTAAGGATAAATGTAAACAAATATATATTAAACAATATGTAAATATATGAAAGTATTATTTTTTAAATATATCAAATACTAATAATAACAATTTTTAAAAACATGTACAATATACATTTATAATAAAAAATGAATACAAATTACAATTATACAATATAATTTTTAAATCACTAAAATTACATTTTGAAAACACATTATTAAAATTGATGTTACTCAATAAAAGTTACAAAATAAAACAAAAAATTAAATTACAATACAAATATACTGTAGAATAAAACTAGAAGCAATATATTTAAAAAAATAACAAAACATCATTTTTTTTAAAAAGTAGCCAAAATTAAAAAATACTTATTTAAAAAATTGTACAAAAATTGATAAAAACAGATGTCTTCAACAAAAAGGGAAAAAATATTTTCAATTCTACACCCTAAGTAATACAAATAAAAGTGTTAAATAAATATCAAACAAACTCCATTAAAATATAAATTAAATTAAAAACAAATAAAATAAATTATTATTCCAACTTCAACTTCAACAAGAAAAATGTCCCCCAAAAATTATTATTTGGAGCAATAAAGTGTACAGCTCCCACTTCAACCGAAGTAAAAGTAGTGAAAGTGTTGCACTTTGGAAGAATTAAATGTTCTATTCCCATGCAATCCTAAGCAATAGAAAGGAAAGTGTTGGATTTTTGAGGGGTCAGGTTCAGGGCCGAACTGACCCTTTATTCTATCGATCATTTATCCAGTGGTCTGGAGCCACTAGAGGTCAGTTTTTGAAGGCAGGGGGACGCTGCTGGTGCCTCTGTCACTTTTTCTACCTCCTCCATGTAATTGCAGCGGGCACAGAGTGTGCTTTAGGTTACAGAAATGAAAAAGAGTAAGAGGAGAGAGAGAGAAGCAGAATGATATATGAGAAAGGAGAAAGGGAGTGAGTCTGGTTTAACTGTTTTTTGCCAGGGCTGCATTTTGTTCCCAGTCCAGCCCTGGTCAGATTTACTATTCACACTCCAACCTTAACAACAGCAGGGAAAGCATTGGACTTTGGAGAGGTCAGATTTACTATTCCCACTTCAACCTAAGCAACAGTAGCAAAAGTGTTGGACTTTGGAGGGGCGAGATTTATTATTCCCACTCAAACCTATGCAACAGAAAGGAAAGCGTTGGTCTATGAAGGGGTCAGATTTACTATTACCACTCCAGTCATCTAAGCAACAATAGTGAAAGGGTAGGACTTTTGGGGTAAGGCGGTAGACTCTAGCCTAATCAACAATGGTGATTGTGTTGAACTTTGTACAGGTCAGATTTACTCTTCTCACTCCAACCTAAGCAACTGTAGGGAAAGTGTTGTACTTAGGAGGGGTACGATTTACTAGTCTCACTCCAACCCAAGAAACAGTGGGGAAAGCATTGGAATATGTGCGGTTGGGGTCAGATTTACTATTACCACTCCAAACTAAGCAGAATTAGAAGAAGAGTTGGACTTTGGAGGGGTCAGGTTTACTATTTCCACTACAACCAAAGCAACAGTAGGGAGTGCATTTGACTTTGGAGGGGGCAAATTTACTACTCCTACTGCACACTAAGCAACATTCCGGAAAGTGTTTGAAAAAACATATAAGAAATGTATAAAGTATTTTTTTTTAAATGACAGCATTAAAAATTAATATAGCAAATCAATAAAAAATATTTTTAGCACAAATATATATGTTGATATATATATATATTAAAATATCTTCCCACATTGCTTCCTTACACACCCAACAACCCGTCCATAATAAAAAAATTGAAATAAACACAAAGCAACTTAAAAAATATTACCAAAACAATAAAACAACAAAAAAGATGAGACAACTAACAATTACATATTAATAATTTAAAATACACAAAATCATGAAATATTACAAAATCATAAAAAATCGATATTATAAATAACATATTTAAATAAACAATATTAGACACTTAAAAGCATGGTGGCCTAGCGAGCCAGCACGGCTCTCGCGCTTTAGGCGAGCTCCGCTGAGCCCGTCAAAATTATCCTGCAATAATCCTGCCTCATCGGCCCGTTTAAGCTGAAATTTCCCAGAGCGTGAGAGGACTCAGCAGGGAATGCGGCGACGGTAAAACCTGCCGTTTCCAAGAGCCTTCGAGGCGATTTCCCGAGGCTTGCGGCCTGGAGGCCTGACTGACGCGCCCGGGGCGGAGCGGCAGGGGCGTTGGCCGGACGTGGCCGTCGCCGAGATCGAGGTCCAAACGCGCCTCGCTGTAGGAGAGCCTGGTGGACAGCGGAAGCTCCGAGAGGTGGCTCTGAGGCCTGGGCTGCGGAGACGGTGGTGCCTGCGAGGAGGGAGGGCCGCGGCGGCGGCCCGGTGAGTGCGCTCGTCCCCCCTTCCCCCGCGCTCCCTCGCTGTATTTCGGCGGCCGGGTCGGCCGTGCGAGGAGGTGGACCCGCAGCGCCGGTGAAGCGGGGCATTGTGGCACCCCTGGATTGTACCCTTGGGGGGGCTGTCGGCTCCCCCTCCCCCCTGCGTCTGCTCCCTGCATTCTGGCGGTCGGATCGGGCCGCGCAGGGGGGCTGAGCAGCGGCGCCGCGAGTTGTAGACGGGAGCGGTGCATCTGGGCCGTCACTGAGGGGGGGCCCCGAAGTCTTGGACTACATTGCCAGGCCCATAACGGCCCGAGATAAGAGTTGTGTGTGGTGAGGGGCCGGCGGCGGAAATCCTCAGGCAGCAGCTTTGTGGGTGATTTGGATCCCCCTTTCCTGTGTCACCTTGCGGTATATCGGTGGCCGAGTCGGGCCGCGCGAGGGGTTGGGCCGGCCGCCCTGGGGCTCTTTGGTGGACACGGCCTTCATTGCTGCTCGGGGCCTTCCCGGTGGTGCCCTTTGGTTCCCCTCTCCCCCCTCGTGCTTTCTTTGCCGGGGTCCGGCAGCCGGATCGGGCTGCGTGGGGGGGGTGGGCCTACGGAGGTGGAAGCGGTTTCCCCTGGGGCACTTTGGGTGGAGCCGCAGAGGTCGCATGGCTCCCGAGCCGGGAGTTCCTGAGCCGGCCTACGTGGGGCTTATCCTGGTCTACTGGGGTGCTTCTGTTGATGACCAGGAGCGCGGAGGTAATTTATGCGGGCCGTGAGGGCCGTTGAGGCCGGTGCACTGGGAGTGGCAGCAGCTGTCTAGTTTCTGGGACTGCTCGGGCTGGCGCCCTGTCCTCTATGCTCCTTGCCTGTCTGGTAGAGGGTCTTGTGACGGTGGTGAGTGGAGCCGATATCTGGACCCCGAGCGGGGCTTTGTGTGATGAATAAGAAGCCTGAGCAAATTGAGATTGCCTCCAGTCTATGTGGATGCAATCCTTGTCAGAGGCGGCTTGTTGATCTGTGGGACTGAAGACGTTGGGGTGCTCCCGTGTGTGGGCTGATGGAGTGCCCTCCCGCACAGGTGGTGACAGGTGGACACCCGCTAGGGGGGGGAGTTTGACTGCCTGCGGAGGCGGCCGGGCGAGCGCTCGGTGCGGCTTGTGGGTTGGAGATCTCCGCCCGTGTCCTACCTTTTCAGGAATCGTTATCCTGGACCCGGCCCACGCAAAGAGGGATTGTGCAGGAGTAAGGCCCGCGCACCTAGGACTTGGCTGATATACTCAGGCTGGGGATCCCGTCAGGGGGCCTGTCTCGCCGGCACCCAATGGTTTTGGTGCCCCATTGCCACGATGACAAGAGACAAGCAGACGGGGGGCTCAGCTAAGCAGAGCACGCTGGACCGCTACACTGGTTCTGGGGCCTCGGCGTCTGACCAGTGAGGCGCTCAGGGTGGGGTCCAGGATAACGCAGCCCTTATGGCGGCAATTACGCAGTCCAGGACTGCCTTGGAAACCAAAATCGGGGAGGTCGGCTCTGAGGTGCTACTTCTCCGGCAGGATCTACAGAATGCAACGGAGAGAATCACGGCAGCCGAGACTAGGGTATCAGAAGTGGAGGACTCTGTTATCACCTTGAAAAAAAAGGTGGCAACACTAGAAACCATTACCAGAGGCCTGGCTTCACGGGTTGAAGATGCAGAAGGGAGGGCAAGGAGAAGTAACCTGCGTTTCGTGGGGTTCCCGGAGGGATGTGAGGGGGGGACATGGAACAGTTCTTGACTAAATGGCTCGTTAGTTGGCTTCTTCCGGAATCGATGTCTCGCTGTTTTGTTATCAAACGGGCTCACAGGGCCCTTACGCAGAAACCGCCCCCGGGAGCCAGGCCACGACCAGTCATAGCGAAGATTCTAAACTACCAGGACAGGGACGTTATCCTGAAACAGGCTCGACTCAAGGAACCTCTCCAATTCGAGAACACTTGCATCTTTATCTTTCCGGACTACACTAGACTGGTTCAGCAAAAGCGGCAGTCCTTCATGGTGGCGAAGGCTCGTCTCCGGGAATTGAAGCTGCCATATGCTCTCATGTATCCGACTGCAAGTGGTGTATCAGTCCCGTACTTTGTTCTTTGAGTCGCCAGAAGATATTTTCAATTGGACAGACGAAACGGTGAGGGTGCGGCCGCACACACTGCCCAGGCTGGAGTCAGATTCTTCAACTAGTGACATAGTTCGTAAACCGCCCAAGCCTAAACTCAAGGTGACCAGGAGATCAAGATCCAGGCGCCGTTCGCAGTCCCACAGTGATGCCGGCAGATCTGCCTCGGTGCCTCGACCTGGGAACTCGGCCTCACAAATATAATTGGGCTCTCTCAGCTGGGGGAACTCTTGAGTACATCCGTTTGGCCGACGGTTCCAGGGGATTCATTGGCGTGTGTGGGCGGTGGGCTCCCTTTGGGGTCCCCATGCCACCTTCGCCGCAACAGATACTTCAGCAGTTTTGAGGTATTGGGGTGGGGGGTAGTTGGGTTGTTTACATTAATCGTTTGCACTGGATCACTGCTATGTAGGATTATTATTTGCACTATCGATGATTATTGTTCCATGTATCATGACCTGGGATGTTTTTGTTACTTAACTGCACTGCATCGCCATTGCTTTGAACCGCTGCTCGCGTATGGGTTGTTTCCTGTCCTGCCTATTGACGCTGCAGGCTATATAGATGGCAGCCCCCACAGCTAGGGTACAGGTCCATGCAGGAGATCTCCGGATCGTGAGCTGGAATGTTAGGGGTGCGCTGGACAAGGTGAAGAGGGGGGCCATCCTTCAGCAGGCCAAGCGCTATCGGGCTGATGTCCGGATGCTGCAGGAGATGCACCTACTGGGAACAAAGGCCCCTTGCTTTCTTAGATACGGGTATCGGGAGGTGTTTCACTCTGGGTTTATGAGTGGATCCCGGGGGGTCGCCATCCTTATTCATCGGAGGGTCCCATATACACACTCCAAGACATGGGTAGATACGCAAGGGAGGTACGTCTTCATTAGGGGTACTATTTATGAGGAGCAGGTGGTAGTGTTTATGCTCCCCCGCCGTTGTCCTGGACATTGGTTGAGCACCTTACGACCCTGTGGACAGATATACCAGATGTACCAGATGGACTGGCATTCGTAGGGGGTGACTGGAATGATGTGATGGACATGACTAGGGATAGATGGAGACAGGGAGGCCCGTCCACTGTTGGTCAAATTACTAAGCTACATTCACTGGTGTCAGGATTGGGGTGGGTGGACTCCTGGCGTAGATTGCATAGGGAGGAACAGGGCTAAACATATTTCTCGGCAGTCCACGAGTCATTTTCAAGATTGGATTATATATTCGTGCCATCCGGTGCAGTTGGTAGAGTGAGGGAGGCAGACATTCTCCCGAGGGGACTATCGGATCATTCTCCAATCGCGATTATGTTGCAGCTTGGCCCAGCGAGGCCACCCTTTAGATGGCGTCTCTCCCCCTGGAGTCTGCAGGATGAGCAGTATAGAGACCATATAGGACAGGCAATTGATCAGTATTTGGCGTCTAATGTAGGGTCGGTGACAGCGCCGGAACCCCTGTGGGAGGCAATGAAGCTGACTATACGGGGCGTAGATATCTCATATTGCTCTGCAGCGCGTCGGGCCAGAAAGGAGTCGCTGCTGAGGTCTGAGGCTCATATTGTGAACCTTGAGAGGGACAGTAGGGAGGAGGGGGGTGCCCTGGTGCGTCGACAGCTGCTGGCAGCGAGACAAACGCATGCGGATTTATTGATGGACGAGGCTCGACTGGCCTGGTTGGCGTCCCGCAGTAGGATCTACCAGTGGGGGGACAAATCTAGTAAACTGCTTCATCGCTTGTGCCAGGGTGCCTTGTGCTCCCTGGTGCTTCCTTGTATATCTGGACCCAACGGGAGGATTCTGGGGGATCCCTCTGCGATTGCGGAGAGTTTTGCTCAGTATTATGCGGAGCTCTACACCACGAAGGAATCCTTGCCAGAAGATATGATACACCGCTTCTTGGGGGACCTTCCGCCCCGGACCCTTTCCGATGGGGCTCGGGCGGTGTCATGTAGTTCCTATAGTACCCCTGCAGGACCTGCGCGTTTGGATAACGTAAACCGTGGGCTTGGTGGCAGACTGATTCTGTGCAACCCCACCGTGTATGTTAGCCGTATTTGCATTAGCTAGCTCACAGTGCCACTAGAATCTCCTCTTATCGGGGAGAGATTAGTTTCTGGCAACCTTAGATCATGACAACCCTAATTCCTCAGAATCGTGGAAACAATATACTACTTTTCGCTCAGTCACTCGTGCTTACTTATTCGGTTTGTCTCAGAGAGTTACACAGAATAAACAGTCTGGGCGTTTCAATAAGTATTTATTGAACAGTTGTTATTCTAGTGTAAAATATATGTGCTGCGGCAACCAGCAGACAATAGCAGAGATATATTATCAGCAGTACGATAAAAGCAAAGGGATAGAACAGTTCTACCATATTGCAATAATCATGAATACATACATGAATATAAAAAGCATTATGCAAAGTGCACGTACTCCTATGATGCCTATCTAGATGTACCTGAGTGTACCTAGCATATGTGTAGGTCTAACAGCCTAAGAGCCAAGAATCCTTCTAGGATTTAGTCGAACCCCCATACCTGAATAGAGAGAGTGTGGGACCCCGTCCTGGTCTCGAGTTGGACACCTCGCAAGGGCTGTGTTGGACCGTTGTCAGCTGGAGCGACTGCATGCAAGAGCCTCAGCATCTCTGGTCAGTGTGTCAGCATGGAAGTCTCGGTTCCCTCTATCTTACCGGGGTAAGATGTGGTATATTTATACCCTGAAGACTCTGGTTGCTTAGTATGGTTTGTATTGGCCATGTTAGACTTGAGGAAGACGTCAGGGGTGAACTTTGTACATACATATTATGCAGGTGGTGTATTCCTAGAGAGCCATGCATAATTGATGAGTACAGTGTGGGCCTGTGTTTGGGAAAAACCCTGCTGTATTCAAAACCACAGAATAGATAACGTTCAGCCCTCAGAGCACGTTGTGTACTAGTGAAGACCGATGTAGGTGAAAGATCATGCCTATATAAGGAATCATGACTATAATAGGACATGTACAGTTATGACCGTAATAGGGCATATGCGGCTTTGACCATAATAGGGCAAGTACGAATATGACCATATTAGGGCAAATACGAATACGCCCATTTTAGGGCATATATGAACGGTTCTACATTAGGGCCTCTATACGGGACATAACACCCACTCCTCTTCCGAACAGGATGACAATGACCATGCTTAAAATCTGGACAATTTAAAAATATTTTAAAAGCAAGTAAAAACATGGATTTAAAAGTGTTAAAAAAACTTCAAAAATGTTACAATTCAGCTATTTCCAATTGCCACTAAAAAAAGGAATGCCTCTCTTTTTTCTCTATATAAGTTGCTTCAGTCAAAGCGGAAGAAGGCCAAGCTTTTCTCAAGCAAAAGTGTCAATTTAGGAAATGTTCCAAATTTGCTCGCTTATTATGAAAATGAGTGGAGAAGCCGAATTCTTTCCTAGGACGCGATGAGCCAATTCGAGATTAAGTGTCCTAGCTGGGAAGCACAACACTATCAGTGTTAGCTACTGTAGATGACAAATCCAACGCCTCGCAGAGAACGTCAATCGCACATAGATGGAATGTAGCACTGCCAACAGTCGATGCTGCGGTAGCCTGTGCGGCAGTTGTTACCTGGGTGCCTGTGGAGGAGTCACCTAACCCAGCAGGAGCAAACGGCACCTGTGGATTGTCCAGGAATGCATTCATCAGAATCGGAAGCCGCTGGGGACAACGCAGAGCATGGGCCTTTATGGGGTCCAGCATTGCATCCGTGTCCGGAGGCGCATCTGATGGAAATGTTAGACAAAGATCCAACGTGCATTCTTCTCCGCAAAACAGGCATTGAAGAACAGGTAAGATGCAGTCTACCCAGACTCGTCGAAAGGATAGAAACCCGGAGGCATTGAGTTCTCGCAGGCAAGAAATGCCCAGAAGTTGTACCATGCGTTCACGGTATTTCCGCTCCAGAAGCATGTTCGCCATTCCCTCGGGAATTGGGCCGTCCATTTCGTAGCAGTAGTATTATGAATAGGACCCCAGCAATCAGCAATAGGATAAGCGGGAGTCCTCCAAATACGCTTCCCAATACGGAGTGTATAAAATTTAGGATTACTCCGAGGACTGTCTGAAAGGTGCTTAACAGTCCTGACCCTATGATCATAAATAGGTGTACAATACCGCTCGTATCTGACATATTGAAGATACGTGCCACCATTTCTACGAAATGAAAGGGGCAGTTTGTACGTATAAGCGCCTGTATCTCGGTCGAGGTCCTTGCAACTTGAAGTTCATAGGTTTCTCGAGCGGAGGTTAAGGGCACGGGTTGCTGTAAAAGCATGGCTTGCAGTCTGCTCAAAGTATCAAATTGCATGAAAGAAACGTTCAGTGAAGGCCATAGCGGCGCCTCCCTGACTATGTTCAGTGGCGGAAACAATACTTGCATACAGCAAGTAACCCTGGAGTTAACAGTGACCAGATAAGCGATGACCGGAAGCATCCCACAGCAACCTTGATCATTTAGCATCAAGTAACTCCCATTTGAGAGCAGCTGAAAAACCGGTGTGATCATGGCCGCTGGGGTCCCTGTCATGTGACACGATAGGTTTGCTACTGAACCACTACAGGCTCCGTGTAGTGAAATATCCTGACACATGAGAGAACCGCTTAAAGCGTTCTTGCAGTTTGTACCACTCAGATACACTTCTCGATCCCCATTCCGGCATCGGTATCTATTTGGTAACTCCCAAGTTTCCTTAATGTAACCCTTACCCATCTTTTCATATTTGCCTGCCTGCCTTTGCTCAAGGCAATATTGAAACTGAAACGTAGTGACCGGCAGAGTGATTTGGCCATGAATTAGCCATTCAGTTGATGGTGATTCGGCTACAGTGAATGGTAACCTTTCCAGTTTCTCAATACGCAGCATTGTATATTTGGCTCCCCTTTGTGCCATTTCTGTCTGTTTATCAGTCAGATTGTATTCTGAAAACAGAGACGTTGTGTTTATGAAACGCCAGGGCACATAGCCTGCACGCAAAGATTGTAGCGTCCAGCTTAGCATCATAATAGAACGTAGCTGAGATTGCCTGTGTTGTAACAAGGCCAGATCTTGTTCTAATATGTCAATTGCCGAAGACACAATGTTGCCTAAGGAGTAAATCCTGAGGTCAAAGTTGATAACCCATTATCCACTACAGCTAATGCCTTTTCTAGGTTAATACGGTCTATTTCCCGTATTCTTTCTGCGGCCTCTTGTTGGGATATTTTCCAGTTTTCATTATAATAGGCATAAATGCCAGCATATATGAAACGTTTCTGATGTGTTTTCCTTGGGCCTAGTAAAAAATCCCTAAGGTCTACATCAGATGTGAGTAAGGTCAAGTGATGTTTTACTTCTGTAAGAGTTGAGGTCTCTAGCCAATCAAGGCACAACTTCCCAACACTATAGGATGTCACTACCCCTGGGCGTTGTCTTTGTACATAGCGTGTATCTGGCCTATGGATACTAAACCCTTCGGTTGTATTCATAAATCTCTGTTGACAGGTGTTTGTGTCAATGGGCCAAATCAGCCATTTCGTCCAATCAGGATCTGATCTGTTGTACTGGAGAATGACATCTAATCCTACCCCTTGTGTAGTTGAATTCTGCCCCCCACCCATCTGTGATGGTGTAGGAAACCCGGGTGAGTTCAGTTCCTTGTTCTTGGCTAGTCCAAGACAGGATGTCTGTTGCACAGTGTCATTTAGAAATATCAGCTGCCGTGGAATGAGGCATGCTTTAAAAAGCGCTTCTGTTCCCTGGACTTGCCAGTTCCTAGAACCCCAGATTGATTTCAAATCTATAGTGTCCTTCCATAGGTCGAAACCCTGTGTAGACAACTGGGCCATAAAGGAAGCAGAGTAAATCTGTTTGGTGTTAGTTAACATAATTTTCTGTGCTGATGTTTTTGCCACTTTGTAATAAAACGACTTTGGGTCTGATGTATTAAACCCTGAAAAGTATGTGAATTTATGTGCAAAGGTTTGCGAACTGCCTTTTGGAGGTGCCGGGCAGTGTTCCCACTGGTGGTAATCAAATACATTTCTAGGTGTTATAGATTTGTGCAAGAAATGATGACCATAATGTTGGTAACAGTACAATGTATCATAGTCTGAAGTACCTTCTAACATTTCATTGTTCGGAAATGCGGCAGTTTTTTCTAAATCAGACATCATAGCATTTACAGTTTCAGTGTCCCAATCATCAGAAAATGTACTGGAGGTAATGATATCACTTAAAGAAATTTTAAATACATGTTTAAGCTTTAAAAGTTCAGTCAGACCGAATATATCATAATCAATCTTGTCCCATACTATACCGTCCGGTATAGGAACTGCTGTGATGTTCACTGAAGACAAGTCTCTTGGTTCACGATGTGAAGACTGGTGTGGTTTTAAAATCAAATTGACTCTTTGGGCTGTAGAGCTCTGCTGGAGATATCGTCCATTAATAAGCATACTAAAAGTTATAATTAAACCTAGCCAGAAAAGAAAAAATAAAATCCCAGTGATATACCATAGTTCAATCCAAGGTGACACCAGATAAGTCTTTCTAAAAAAGTTCAAAAAGTCAATGAGTTTCTGTTTGTGTGATTTTTTGGCTGGCGTTGTTTCCGGCTCGCTTGGGTCCAGTGAAAACGTATCAAAGTTCATGAAATAGCCAGAAGCAGTTCGATCAATTGTTGGAATTGCATCGGGATTTGTTGAAATCGGATTTTGCTCTTGACGAGGCATGTTGACGTAGATGTCTGTAGTTGGCCTTATTGCAACTTGGTTGTTAAGTTGAGTTTCTTCTTGTTGAAGTGGAACGAGTTCCATAGCATTGTTGCTTAGTACTTCATTCCGTACAGGTGGTTCTTCAAACGTGATGAGTCTTTCTGTTTGAACTTCTTGGATTGTAGCGAGAGGAGGGCGTCTGCTACTGTGGAGTCCACGTGGCCTACTGTTTAGTATCGGCCACATAGTGTGGTTTGATTAAGTTAATTCAGACAAATCTTTTCTCCTTTTTCCCGGCAAGAGGCTGCAGAAGTACAGTTCTTGTGCCTTGGATTGCTAGGACCGGTACAGGCTTTCTGTAGGATGGCCCAAATTCTTTCTTGTCTGCAATCTTTTCTCTGACCAGATCTCCGATTTTTGGGATCCAGGCAGGTCTTGCCGTTACTGCCTTGACTTCCTCAGTGACGGTCTGTTTCTGGAGCACGTTACTTTGTTGTGTTCTGGATTAATTTAGATCCTGTAAAACAGCCAAACAATCATGGATATTGTTAGAAATGGGATCTCTAGTTGGCAAGGGCTTGCACCTTTGTCCAAGTAGGGACCCTTCTTCCTAGTCAGGGTTAGGGAGTTACACTCCTAAAATAACCCCTGCTCCCCCCCTTGGTAGCTTGGCACGAGCAGTCAGGCTTATTCTAGAGGCAGTGTGTAAAGCATTTGCACAAACCAACAGTAATACAGTGTAAGCACTACAAACTGACACCACACCAGTTTAGAAAAATATCCAATATTTTTATATACTTTAAAACAAGACCAAATACGATAAAAAACCACTGTACAGTACTTCAGAAATAGTTACTTCTCAAAATGTCTTTAAAAACAGTTCCTTGATGTCGATAGCTCCGTCCAGGGCTATCACGGCGTCGTGAACAAACAAATCCAAACAGTTCTGGCTGACTGCGGCGTCGCGGGTCAACTACGGTGTCGGGAAGACCCGCAAACAGTACCTTTCAGAAATGCAGGGCGTCGATAACCTCGCGGTGAGCTTCCGAAAACACGGCGTCCGCAGGCGTCGGTTCCGGAGGTCGGTGCGGCGTCGTCGGGGCCCTCGAAGTCACACGCGTTGCAGATCGATCTCCTCTGTTGAAGTCAGGAGCGCTGGCGCCGGCCGGGCGTCGGGTGCTGCGGTGCGAAGTGCAGCGGTGCGGCGTGCGGTGCTCTCAGGTCGCGGTGCGAGCAGCGGCTCAGTGGCGGCATCGGATGGCGTCGTCGGTGAGACCAGGGTCGCGGTGTGAGATGAAGGCAGTGCTCGTCACGGTGCTGGCAGGTCACGGTGCAGCAGCGGCGTCGTCGTAGCTGCTGCGCTGTTGTCGGCTGACGAACGGGAGTCGATGGCACCGGCGTCGGTGGGCCAAGGCTGCGGTGCGGGATGAGGGCGGTGCGTCGTGTAACTTACGAGCGGTGCCCCCGAACCACGGTGCAAGCAGCGGCGTCGAGTCCGGCGTGGAGCGGCGTCGTCGGGAAGGCCACGGCGTCATCGGGAAGCGAGGCGGTGCGGAGTGCGGAGTGCGGTGCCCACAGGTCGCGGTGCGAGCAGCGGCTCGGTGGCGGCGTCAGCAGGCGTCGTCAGTGAGACCAGGGTCGCGGTGCGGCGTTGCGGCGGTGACCTCTGCGGTGCCGTCGGGACACGGAGTCGGCAGCGGCGTCGTCGACGTCGTCGAGTTGCTTTTCTTCTGTTGCAGCACAAAACACACAGTCCCCAGTGCTGAGGGCAGAAGAACTTGAAGTCTTTGCTGTTCCTGAGACTTCTTGAACAGGGGGCAAGCTCTACCTCAAGCCCTTGGAGACACTCACAAAGTAGATTGCAGAAAGTTCAGTTCCAGTCCTTTCACTGCCCAAGACAGAAGCAGCCACTGCAGGCCAACACAGCAAAGCACACAGCAAAGTGGTAGTTCCTCCTCACAGCTTCTCCAGCTCTTCTTCTTGGCAGTCTTCTTGATCCAAAAGAGTTCTAATTTTCTGGGGTTTGGGTCCCCCTTTTTATCCTCAATTTCTCTTTGTCCTCTGAAGGCAGAGAGGCCTTTGCCTAGTCCAAACCAGTTCTGGTCAGTCCTGGAGCACTTTGTTGACAAGTCTCCTTCTTTCCTTTCACAGTGCAGGCCAGGGACATCAGACGCACCACAGGAGGTGGAGCCAGCATTGTGGAGGGAAGGCCCAGCCCTATTCAGGTCCCAGGTGCATCTCCTCCCACCCATCTACATGTAGATCTTGCTATTCAGCCCTGTGCTGACTCACCCTGTCTCCTGGCATCCCCCAGCCCCTGTCACTCACACTCCAGACAAGGAATACACAACCTAGCAGAGGCAGGCTTGGATGGTTAGACAAGAAAATACCCACTTTCTAAAAGTGGTATTTTCAAACACAGAATGTTAAAACCAACTTCACTAAAAGATGCATTTTATCATTCTGAGTCCAGGCATACTAAACTCGAATTTCTACCATGTTCCCTGGGTCAGTTAGGATTATAAGCTGTAATAGTCAAAACTGCCCATTCTGGCCTATGGGGAACAGGTAGCCTTGCAATAGTGAAAAACGAAATAGGCTGTAATTCACTATCAGGACATGCCACACACACCAGGGCATGTCCTACCTTTCATATACAATGCACCCTGCCCACAGGGGTACCTTGGGCCTACCTTAGGGGTGACTAACATGTAGAAAAGGGAAGGTTTAGGGACTTGCAAGTGTGTGCACTTGCCAAGTCGACATGGCAGCCCCAGGCTGCACACAGGCTCTGCAATGGCAGGCCAGAGTTACACTTTACGGGCTGTTTGCGTGGGTGGCGCAATCCAGGGCTGCAGCCCACCAACAGCATTTGATCTATAGGCCCTGGCACTCTCAGTGCACTTTACAAGGGACTGACACATAGATCAAATAGGCCAATCATGGAAACACCAATCCATAACACACTTTACACAGAGAGCATATGCACTTTAGCACTGATTAGCAGTGGTAAAGTGCCCAGAGTCCTAAAACCAACACACACAGGGTCAAAAACAGGAGGCCAAAAAGCAAAAAGTCTGCGGGTAAACCCGCTGAAAAAGCCAAGTCTAACAGATATCAAATGGTTTTTCATCCGCCACTGTGCCTTCACAATCAAGATCAGGTACCCACATTCTTGTCCCAAATAGGACCTCGTAAGGAGTGACACCCCCTAGAGAGCTTCTTGGCTGATTGTTTATTGCTCGTTGTACCTCATAAGGGTGATCGACCCATCTACCGCCCTTGCCTAATACCCTAGCTGTTAAAGATTGCTTTAAGTCCCGGTTTTTCCTCTCCACAACAGAATTTCCCTCGGGATGGTACGGAAAGGAGTACCGCAATGCTACGCCCATTCCTTCCATGGCCTCCTTGTAAGCCCGAGAGCTAAACGCCGGGCCACGGTCAGAATGTAACGTGCCAACTGCATATGTACTGATAAAGACTCGCAAATCTTTTATAACAGTTCGAGCGTCAGCCGAGCACTGAGGCCAGACCTTGAGGACACCTGAGCTGGACGCACACGGACAGACAACCTGATGCTGTCTAATAATGGTATCTGTACCGGACGTGTTGTGGTGGACCCTTTCATCTGCTTGCAGATGTTGCAGTTCCAGACATAGTCTCTTATCTGCCTCCTCATTACAGGCCACCAGTAGCGTTGCTTCAATAAAGAAACAGTCGCCCTAAGTCCCGAATGTACAGAACCTGTCCCTTCATGTGCTGCCACAATTAAACCTTGCCTACGATCCATATTTGGTATTACTCTATCCCCCACTCCAGGAATCTGAGCATATGGAATGTTTTGTGCAGGAGCACTTGAGTGGAAATTTTTTAGGTACTGCTGTGCTGCCTTTGCGTGAAGCATTGACAGCTACCATAATCTCGCTGTCTATTCTCGTTTTTGAACGAGTGATTGCAGCTACGGAAGCCGTGCGAACAGCACCCTTTGCGGCTTCATCAGCCAATGAATTCCCTTCAACGTGAACGCCATCACGCTGATGACTCAGTGTATGTATCATGTGAGCCCTTGGTAGGTCATTTCTCAACTCCACTACCTGTTCCCATAGCATTTTATGCTTAATTGTGCCACCTTTTGCATCTTTGAACCCGTTTTGTTCCCAATTATGTAGATATTCATTGTACGACTGTACACAGTAAAAGGAATCACACACAATCAGTGTGGGGAATTCGTGTTCCGTATTCACCAGTGCCAGTATAAGTGCTTTTAACTCTGCCAACTGAGCCGTGCAGTCTCCTAGAGATTGCGTTTTAGTGCAACCGGGATGGAACTTTCCATCGTGCATGCGACCTTTAACAATCGCACACGCTGCGCTGTAAGCTTGCTTACTCCCTATGGCCGGTTGAGCAGATCCGTCAGTGTAAATAATATATTCATACTGATCGAGAGGCAAAATCTCATTTGGTAGAGGATATTCTTGTTCGTATTGCAGAAATGCTTGTGCTTTTAAACTTGGATCAAATCTGTATTCAACATCCATTGCAGTAAGAGAATTAGCCCATTGTATCCATCTGGGATGTAAGGCTTTCGCTTTTGGAATGCTAGCCTTTGTAACAGCTTCTAAAGCTGGTACTGGTGTCACGACAATTATGCGTTTACCCTGAGCCAGAGCTCTTTCTCTTGCTACAGCGGTCTGCACTGCTGTCAGGATTTTTTCTGTTGAAGTGAAACACATCTCTGCGTTTGTGTACAGGTGTGATTTGTATACAATTGGTACTGTTTCGCCTTCATTGAAAGTCAAATAAGTGTACCCGCATTGACCCGCTATTACTCGGATCACTAAGTTGCGTACATTTACGCGTGTCTGTAAATGTTTAGAAGCTATCATGTCTTCCTGTAGGGAACGCAGGATATTTGTATGTTCCTGTGTCCATTGTCTGACTGAAAAATCAGGTTTTATTAAGTCGTAGAAAGGTTTTACTCTTTCTCCGTAATCAAAAATGTATGTTCAACCAAAATTTAGGAATCCCTGAATTGATTGTAAATTCTTTAATGATTTTGGCGGTTGGAGTAGCGCACACTTTTCTAAAAAGTTAGCTGCTAGGCTTTTTCCTTCACTTAACAGCTCATACCCTAAAAAAGGACACTGAGGTGGGCAATTTTTGATTTTTTGAAATTAAATTTGTAGCCCTCAGAGGCGAATCCCATAATAATGGTGCTCACCCTGGTCAAGTGCCTCGGTAAGTCATCGTCAGTCAGATAAATATCATCTACATAGGACAATGCTTCTTCATCCAAATTTTGGAGTAACTCTGTTACTCTTGCTGAAAATACTCCGGGGCTGTTTTTATACCCTTGGGCTAGTCGACAAAATTGTCGCTGGGACCCTAACGCACTGAATGCTGTCAGATACATGCTTTCAGGCGCTATATTTTGGCAGAAAAATCCATTTGAGATATTTAGTGTTGTTTTGTATTTTTTGCGCACAATGTTATTCATTAATGCGGCACTGTGTGCATTTTGAACTGCAAATGTCTTTGTGCAAGTGTTTAAATATCTGTAATCCAAAATTAAACGATCTGTGTTGTCAGGTTTCATTACGGGAAACAAAGGATTGTTCATAGGTGAAGTGCAATTTTCTATCACCCCCTGGTATTCAAGTTGATCTAGGATCTCCCTGACTTGTTTTTTAACTTCCTGCTTTATAGGGTATTGCCTTTGAGCATTTGGGGAAACTTTTAACGGGATCACGTGGTGGGTTGAATCCTTATCCCAACCAACATGATTTTTGTACAATGCTGGAGCTAGGGCAACCGCCCACTCCTGCGCATATGCATGTTTTAGATGTATGGGAACGAGGTCGGAAAAGGCTGGAAAAATGATAGTTTCTCCCCTAGGGCACTCCATGACGAATGCTGGCGGCCAGTCTTGTTCTGCTAATAGAATCTCATAACCAGATGACAGATTTTTCCAAAAGAGACCTTTAATTTTCCTGGGCTTGTCCCCCTCCAGCCGGAGTGTTATCTCATGTAACTTATGTGGGACACTTACCCGAGTATCAGGTGTTTCCACCGTGATATACTCACTCAACTCTGCTGTCACCAGAAATTCCTTCAGGTTCTGGCAAGCTATTGTTACTTCTGCCGCACTGTCTAGCATCGTCAGAGCCCATTCCCCGTTCAGAAGCTGTGTCCTCAGAATTCTGGGCATGTCTGATCTTGAGACCTGCTACCTTCTTCTTTTTAAACTGAGGTTTCTGTTTTTGTTTATCTTCTTTTTTAGGTGCGTAGTCCGCAGAGCGTTGCGTGTCTCGGGACTTTGTACGCTCCTCTGACCGTCCTTCCCTCTCGGAGTTTTTTTATGAACCCTGAAAGGAACGAGAGGAACGAATATCAGTATCCTGATACCTGTCAGGTTTTTTAATATTATCCCTATTCCTGAGGTTATACCTCCTTTCAGAGGGCTCCTGTTGAGGAGACCTACCTCTGGATTGAGATCTGCTGTCTTTAGACTTTTGTTGTTTTTTATTTTCCCACTTCTTTTTAGAATAATTAGGCGTCTGCTTTGTAGTGTCCTTTTCAGAACTGCCCACTAGTTGTGGTTTTAATGCTTTCCCACCTAGACTGTCTCTGCCTAGTTCTGCATATGCAGTTTCAATTATTTTGGGTAGTTCGTGTTGTTGATCTATTGGAACGAACTCCCTTAGGCGTTGGCGGATCGCCATTGAAGCTGCTTCCCCCTTAATGTTAGCTAGTATTATGGCTGATACCTGGTCAAAGTTATTTAGTAACTTCATCCCTAAGTTAAGGGCAGGTTCTGCTCCGTACTCATTTTGTATCTGTCTCAATACATCAGGTATTACTGCTAATGACGGGATATTATGTGTTCTGGTATATATGGCAGCAAAGACTGAACCCCAAGAGGTGCAGTCCTCTACTTGTGGTGTGATCCCCATGGGCAAGCAGATTGTTAGAATTCTGTGTTTTTCATAGGTGGTTGTATTTGGGAATACTGCCTCAAGCTGAGTTATTTTCTGAGCTTTCCAGAATGGGATTTGTTCGCGTTTTGCGGGCATTTTGCCCATTACCGCATGTAATGTTTGTTGAGTAATTTTATTTCCTGTACCCTGAGCTGGAGTACTGTTTGCAGCACCTGCTGGTGCAGGTTGGATTGTTAAAGTCCTCATGACAAATTGTCCCAGGTTTCTGTAGATTTTAATTAAATCTCTGTGTTGTACTAGTAAGTCTGGCTGTGGCATTGTGTTAATGTCAGGGTGCGGTGTGTAAGCCGCTAGTATTGGCCATGTGGCCCCGTCTCTTCCGAGCGGGCCTAATCTTACTCTCTGTCGTACGTGGCGTAGGGCGCCATAAAACCAGTAATGGTGTTCCTGGTACGTGAGTGGAATCTCTATGTCCTCAAACGGGGCATATTCCCTTAGTGCATTTCCTCTCAAATAGTAGTGAAATGTCTTTGTTATGGCATTCACTGCTGGGAGTGTAACCCATGAATAGAATACCTCTGTTTTGTTTGATTCGTGTGCCTCAATCACGAAAACTACTATGCCACCCATGGCTGGTAAGCCATTTTCTAATAGTCTTAGGGTGACTGTCCTTCTGAATTTTGGTGCAATCTGGATTGCATCCTCAGGATCTTCTTCTCCCTCTAAAACGTTCAGGTCGGCTCTGTCTTCCCCTGCCTCGGAGTCAGGCATGTTTAGAGGAAGAAGTGTTCACAGGGAACTAAGATGAGGTATTATGCACAATTTAGGAACTAAATGTCCTTTCAAGCTAGAATAACCAACAGCCAATAAATAGTATTTTCGTACTACTCAGCTGCGGCGGATTTTGTGCCCACCCACTCCAGACGTCTCTGGGGTTTTGTGAGTAGGTTCTCTGAGAATAGCACGACTGAACTACTCAGATTCTACTGTTAAATAAGTACCAAACCAACGTTGGTGGCGCCATGTCGTGTAGTTCCTATAGTACCCCTGCAGGACCTGCGCGTTTGGATAACATAAACCGTGGGCTTGGTGGCAGACTGATTCTGTGCACCTCCACCGCGTATGTTAGCCGGATTTGCATTTGCTAGCTCACAGTGCCACTAGAATCTCCTCTTATCAGGGAGAGATTAGTTTCTGGCAACCTTAGATCATGACAGCCCTAATTCCTCAGAATCGTGGAAACAATATACTACTTTTCGCTCAGTCACTCGTGCTTACTTATTCGGTTTGTCTCAGAGAGTTACACAGAATAAACAGTCTGGGCGTTTCAATAAGTATTTATTGAACAGTTGTTATTCTAGTGTAAAATATACGTGCTGCGGCAACCAGCAGACAATAGCAGAGATATATTATCAGCAGTACGATAAAAGCAAAGGGATAGAACAGTTCTACCATATTGCAATAATCATGAATACATACATGAATATAAAAAGCATTGTGCAAAGTGCGCGTACTCCTACGATGCATATCTAGATGTACCTGAGTGTACCTAGCATATGTGTAGGTCTAAAAGCCTAAGAGCCAAGAATCCTTCTAGGATTTAGTCGAACTCCCATACCTGAATAGAGAGAGTGTGGGACCCCGTCCTGGTCTCGAGTTGGACACCCCGCAAGGGCTGTGTTGGACCGTTGTCAGCTGGAGCGACTGCATGCAGGAGCCTCAGCGTCTCTGGTCAGTGTGTCAGCATGGAAGTCTCGGTTCCCTCTATCTTACCGGGGTAAGATGTGGTATATTTATACCCTGAAGACTCTGGTTGCTTCGTATCGTTTGTATTGGCCATGTTAGACTTGAGGAAGACGTCAGGGGTGAACTTTGTACATACATATTATGCAGGTGGTGTATTCCTAGAGAGCCATGCATAATTGATGAGTACAGTGTGGGCCTGTGTTTGGGAAAAACCCTGCTGTATTCAAAACCACAGAATAGATAACGTTCAGCCCTCAGAGCACGTTGTGTACTAGTGAAGACCGATGTAGGTTAAAGATCATGCCTATATAAGGAATCATGACTATAATAGGACATGTACAGTTATGACCGTAATAGGGCATATGCGGCTTTGACCATAATAGGGCAGGTATGAATATGACCGTATTAGGGCAAATACGAATACGTCCATTTTAGGGCATGTATGAACAGGTCTACATTAGGGCCTCTATATGGGACATAACAGCGGAGCTAGACCTTCCACTTACAGAAGAGGAGCTGGGCTCAGCTCTGGGTGACCTGAACTCTGGGAAAGCTCCGGGCCCTAATGGGTACCCATGTGAATTCTTTAAGAAATATTCTACCACATTGGGACCCCACCTTCTTCGGGTGGTGGAGGAGGCACCGGAACGCGGTTGCCTCCCGCGGGACTGGAGGCATGCCGAGGTGGTAGTATTTCACAAGCCAGGCCGACCCCCAGACCAACACGCTTCCTATCGCCCTATCTCATTGCTAAACATAGAGGCTAAGATCTTGGCTAAGGCCCTGGCCAACCGCCTCCAATCCCATATTACCTCTTTAGTCCACCCAGATCAGGCTGGCTTTATGCCTTAGAGAGCGACGCGGCATAATATACGACGAGCACACATTGCCATTGCCACTATTCGGGGGCTGGACGTGCCGGCCGCACTCCTGTTGGCAGACATGGATAGGGCATTCGATTCCCTTAGCTGGACGTACCTGTTTGCTCTGCTGGACCGCCTAAACATGGGTCCACGCTTCCTGTCCTATTTAAGATTGCTATATACGGACCTCACGGCCTCGGTTCGCACTGCGGGGTTTGCCTCCTTCACCTTTTCCATTGGACGGGGTACCCGGCAGGGTTGCCCTTTGTCGCCATTTCTGTTCGCTCTAGCAATGGAGCCCGTGGCGGCATGGGTGCGGATGGATGCGCAGATGGCCGGTTTTGAGTGGGCCCAGGGACTGTCGGACCGCATTGCATTGTACGCCGATGATGTCCTATTTTTCTTGACCGATGTGAATAGAACAGGGCCAAGGCTGCTTCGTATCATGCAAATCTTTGGGGAATCGTCGGGTTTGTTTATGAATCCTTGTAAGACCACTTTATGGACTCTGGGGTCACAGGTGGAACTGGGTACGTGGGCCTCGGCGGTGCAGGCTACTACGGTGGGAATGAAGTACCTGGAAGTCTTCCTGGCGGACCTACCAAGTGTGTCCTGGGAACACAACATGATGCCGGTGTGGGCGCGGGTGCGTGAAGAGCTGAAAATCTGGTCTCATATGCCCCTTTCCATCCCAGGTCGGTCGGCCATCTTCAAGATGGTATCGCTACCGCGGCTGCTCTACCAGCTGAAGAATTATCCCTTCCCCATCCCCCCTTCGTGGTTTCGCCAAGTCAACTCGGCTCTAGGGCAATTTTTGTGGGCAGGAAAGGCACCCAGAGTGGCATTGCAGACATGTTTTCAATCGATATACTGTGGAGGGCTGGCCACCTCGGATGTCCACTCATATTACATGGCCTCACAGTTATTGATCTTAAATGATTGGTGGTACGGAGACAGGTCTGACCCCGCGTATGCGGTGGAGAGGAGATGTATGGGGGCCAATACTCTACATACTATTCTTTACTCGGCGTCGGTGCGCAACACCCTTCTGTCGGCCACCAAGGTAGTATTCCAGGTATGGAGACAGGCTCTGCGGAAGATGGGGTGGTGGGGCAGACTGACTAAGGAGACTCCGCTTTGGTCCAATGGGAGATTGCCACAATTAGCTGCTCTAGCGGGGTCCCGGGGTTGGGACAATATAGGGATCTCTACCCTAGGGGATGTGATGCGGGGCATGGTTCTGAAGTCTTTTCAAGATCTCCAGCACGAATATCAGATGCCAAAGACCCAATTTTATAAATATCTTCAGTTCCGACATGCCATACTCCCCAGTGTAACAGGCTTGGAGTCCCTCCCGGATTTTAGTCCCATTGAAGCTAAACTGTTTATGGGAGACCTATACGACCATAAAATCTCCAAAATTTATCAATCTCTTGTGACGAACTGCCCCACCACACTAGATAGACTTAGGGGGGCGTGGGAGGAAGACCTTGGCCCGTTGGAGAGTGATGATTGGACGGAGGCGCTGGCCTCCCCTCGGGAGGCGGCGATCGCAATGCGACTTCGGCTAATCCAGTTTAACTATTTACATCGAGTATATTATACTAGAGTCAGGTTGTGGAAGGCGGGCCTGGTGGCGTCCCCGATTTGCCTAAGATGTGGTCAGGAGGAGGGCACTCTATTGCATAGGGCCTGGCAGTGTATAGTGATTGCAAAGTTCTGGCGGGGGGTTTTGGCCTGCCTGGGGGAGGTTTTGGGGTGGGAGCTCCTCTTTTTGCCTAAATTAGTGCTGTTACATGTTATGGAGGGTGTGGGGGGAAATATTTATAAGCGTCACCTAATGCTATTGGGATTTACATCAGCCAAACGTGATATTGCACGAAAGTGGAAGGCGGAGGCTCCGCCTTCCTTGTTAGCATGGAAAAATGGTCTCGATTTTAATGTGGGTCTGGAGACTCCTATCTTTAAAGCACGGGGTGCCCGCAAAAGCATTATAAGATCTGGAAGCGTTGGGCGGATTATAGAGGCCTTTATCTGGAGCCCACTTCTGCTGCAGATGCTACTGGGCTGGGAGAGGCGGGCAGGACTGTGGTGCAGGGGACCAATCTTTAAGCGGGAATTGTCATTGATGTGGTGGGATTTGAGGCGATGTTTGCAAGGTAGTGTATAACAGTGCAAGGGGGGGAGTTTTATTGGTTCTGTCTTATTATTTCTTCTTGAAAAAATTCTATATTAAATGTAAATGCACAATTTTTGTATTTTAAACTGTAGCAGACAGCCTCTGGGTTACAGAGCTCTGCACTGTACGTGCCATTTGACACAATAAAATATGTTTAAAAAAAAAAAAAAACACTTAAAAGCTCAATAGTTTTACCTGCAATATTCTGTCCCACAATATTCTTGTCATCATATTATTTTTACAATATTGGTGTCAGACGATATTGTTGACATGATTTGCCTGGTTTTAGTCTTGGCCCTAAGTGGAAGTGGCAATGCAGCGCCATAGGTGAAGATCGATCCAACTGCAAGCGGCCCTCAAACAATTTAGGGGTATATTCACAAGAACGTGCGATAACTACCACAAGAGTAGCGTAATGCAACTTTCAATATCGCAGCCTATCGCGGGAAAATAACCCTGTGTCAACGTGGAATTCACAACAAGGCGGTAGCATGCGATAGTCACCAGATAACGTGTCAAATATCAGCGTGAAAATCAACGCCACGCCGAAAAAATGCGAAATGCGAAAAATCATGCGATGAGGCCAATCGCGGTACAAAAAGTAGCGAAAAGCAGCCACAGGCCTGCAAATCCCACGCGTCTGGCGGGAAATTGCACCATAAAAACCACAGAAACAACACACCAGAAACAAGCCAAAGCACGTAGCAACATGGATGCACCCTGACCCAGCGCAGAGGTCAACGCGAACCCCACAACCCCCACAGACCACCAGCAAGGAACAACGGGGTCTGGGAAGGCCAAGGAGAAAAGGGAGAGGAAGACGGGGTGCAGACCGCAGGAAAACAAGACCAGCGCCACGGAGTCACAGAACACTACCAGCAACTGACCCACAAGCAGACCACCTGGAATGCAGTCGGTGTGCCGAGGAGGCCAATCAAGGAGGCCAAGAGGCGCCGCCAGGACGTGACAACCTAAACCAGGCACAAACTCGCTGCCAACAGGAAGGCAGCAAGGGCGACAGGAGGTGGCAGTCCAGCGCCACAGGAGGAGCTGGAGGAAACCCAGGCCACAGTCATCAGTGTGGAGACGGTGCAAGGAGGTGGGAGTACGGACACAGCTCGACAGGACCCGACACAACAACAACAGGGTGAGGATCCAACAGGGACTGGGGGACGGGGGGTGATGGGCACAATGGCACACATGCACAATGAGGTGCAGCACACTGCACACCCACAATTACCCAGGGACATGTCCCCCATCCCCGTGGCACACTGCAGCAGCCTGGGCGTAGTTCGCGAAGTAGCGCTACGCGAAGCTACGTGAAGTGCAGTTCACACTACGCGAGCTACGCGTAGCACTACGCGAACTGCGTAGTGTGCTGTTCGCGATGATTGCACAGTGCCGGATGCTTGTCCGCACTGTGCAATCATTGAAAAGGGCATCTTGCACAGTGCGAGCTGTCTTTACTGCCGCCGAGTAGATTTTTACTCGAGCGGCAGCTTCTCAACGCGGACTGGTAGTTTCTCATCGCGAGCGGTCGCGAGCATACGCGACCACTCGCAATGAGAAACCTGACCTCCCGCGTTGAGAATCTCGCCGGCAGGTTTATTTTCCACGCCGCAATCGGCAACTTGAAGTTGCTGATCGCGAACGAGGAAAAAGTCTCGCCGGGATAGTCATTTTGCTTGCTCGCGGTCGCCAACTTGACGTTGAGGACTGCGAGCAAGCAAAAAATTACCGCTACGCTACGCGTGTTTGCACTGTGCTACGTGCAATTCGCGTTGTGCGAAGTAGCGCAAACTTCGCAAACTACGCGAGCGTAGCGTAGTGCTTTGCCCAGGGTTATGCAGCACACACATAGCAATCACAGCACATACCATGACAATGCGGCACAAAGTGCAACACCCACACTGCAGAACAGGGGACACAACTGGGTCCGCGCAGGCGCAGAAACAGAACATTCACATTGGACAGAGCAGGGAACTGTGAGATGCATATCTACGGCTACAACCCCACATCTGCCATGTAGGCCAAATGTCCACTGTCCCAACTCAAATAGCCACCACCGCCCAAACAGTCACAATGTACATTGACAAGCAGTCTGCCTGTCGACAAGAACAAGGCGCCAACACAATGCCAACATGCATCTCCCCTTCACAATGCAGAGGGACAAACAACACCTCCAGCAGGTCAGAACAGACAACCCATCAGTGATGCCGGAGACGAACCCCACACCTTCGACACCGACACCCTACAACAGCCCATGGACATCCCACACAACCCACCACCAGGACCAGGGCAGACAAGCTACTCAGAGGAGAACCCAGCCCCTGCAACAGACCACACAGCATGAAGCACCCGCAATCACGGCTGGCTCACAACACTTCACCGACCCACACATGGCACCCCAATGCCAGGTGTCAGAACGCCAAAAGGAGGTGGCCCAACAGGTGCGGGTGTTGCCGAACCCATGGAATGTGAACTAGAACACATACGTGGGTGTCCAATACCCTTCAGGGACCACCTACACCCCACAAAGGAGACCCACACTGCCATAGAGACACATGCAGATGCACATACCCAGTACAGAACCACGCCCAGGGGCACGCACATATCAGTCACACACCCACGTTGGCTCTGCGTACGACGGCACAGTCCACTCCCCTTACGAATTGAGTGGGTGACGACAAAGCTATATGTCCAGGTTCTAGCCCGCTGCCTGCGGTGACATGTCTGCATCCGCTGTACACAGCACAATGTAATGTCGTAGGGCCCAGGGCCCCCATGCATACAACAAGACCAGAGGGATACATGCACATATCATGTTGAACTGGCTACGGGCACGTGCGCCCAGCCCCTTTATTGGCAGGGCTACATGTACAGTGACGCCTGTGCTGGATGTGTATGGGGTGAGTATAAGCCAGCCCGCACGGAGTGCTTGGTGCTGGCAACAACCTGAACAGTGGACACCAGTGTAATGGAAACAGAAAACACCAGCATAACAGAGTCAACTGCAGAGCAACATGGAGGGATCCGGAGTAAGGACAGAGGTCACCCAATATTCAGTCAGGAGGTTCCGTGAGTTGCAGTGCACTGAGGTAGGGGCACTAGAGAAGAGCGCGCTCATGTGAAGAAATTGCTAGGATTGTGTCCCTTCGGGTTAGTCCTGATGCAGATGCAGTGGGGTGTGTTACACCTGCATCAACTTCCTCATCAACGTCCCAGATCTCCCACACTGCCTGAGATGACAGTTGCGTCCGCAGTCCACAGCGCAATACCCAGTAATAGATCCGGGTGTGTAGCTTGACTACCACCACCAGTCTGCATTCCTGCCTTGGGGCTGTTGCCTCCTGCCCTCCCATTGTCTGTGCCTTCTCCCGTCCGCACACTTGACACATCTTCCTCATCATATTCCCAGGTCTTCCCCACTGCATGAGGTGACATTGCTGCGCAATCTCAAAACAGCACAAAACTCAATCAGTAATGGACAATGGCTTGCGGTGCACTGAGTCACTGGCACCTGGAGTGCTGAGCAGGGTATCAGGCCAATGATGGCATCCACGATAGGTCTGAGCAACTCCGTAAGTCTGTCAGGACCACCGTTTCGACTCTGGCAGATGGCGGTTGGAGGTGGTCCTTGCGGTGGTGGCGTGTGCCTCCTGCGGTGATGCGACGTCCGGGCCGGTCAAGACTCGATGCTATGTGTGGGCCCTGGTGGCCCGAAGTTGAGGCCGGAGGATGCGGACAGCGCAGGGCCACAGACACATGGCGTTGATGACCCCAAGACCATCACTACAGAGGCCATTCAATGTCTCAGAAGAAGGGGTCCCAGGTCTGAGCAGCACAGGCGGGCCTGTGTCGTGGAGGCCGTGATGGTCTGAGGAGGCTGCCAAGGTCGCGGGCCTCGGGCTTGGAGCTTGCGCCGGCATGTGGTGGGCCCTCCTTGACACACGCCGGTGTCGGCAGGTGATCAGTGTGGCCTGGCTGCGCAGGGGCGGGCCTGACGGGTTCGTGGTCCAGCGTGCCGGGGTCCGGCAGGGGCACAGCATCGCAGGCAACTCCGCTCACGAGGACGGCGTTGGCCTCGTGGCGGGGTGGGAGGCGCCGCCCTGGCAGAGACGTGGGTCTTTCCGGAAGAAGACCACGCCCAGGCCTACGTGCTTTTTATTCACACCCCTACACTGGCGTGGCGTACGCCGGGCCATCCCACTCCCGTGATGCTTAGGGGGGGGCGTAACAGGCAACATTTCCGCGAGGTCCCCCACTGGCTGGGGTGACATGGTGGTGTCCACTGTCCACTACACTCCATACACCAGCGGTGTTTGTCGCCATGGATATGGGTGTGTTCTGCATACTGCGGTGTGTCCAGCACATCTCCGCCACTCTTGGCATTGTGTACTTTCCCAATCATGGTTCTACTGCATCCTTCACACATGCCTGGTTTCCACCTCTCCCCACATTCGGCTATTATGTGGCTGAGGTGCCATGCCGTTGCTGGCTCATGTTCAGGGCTTGCCCATGTGAACATTGTAAGTTGTTCTGCCGTGTCTGGTGGGTGGGCATGTTGTTGTGCCTGTTGTAAGTGATTTTGTGACGTGTACATTGCCAGAGTTGTGAGTTGCATGGTTGTGGAGTTGAGGTGTGTGGGGTGTTCATTTGGATATTGCCAAGGGGCTGTGCATTTCCCTTGTTGCCATCCTGGGAACGCTGGTTGATGATGGACTGTCGGAGGATGAAGGTATCATGCACACTGGCTGTGTATTTGAAGGCGACATTGTTGGGGGTTCCACGGTGTTCTGTTGTTGCCTGCATATTGATGTGAGACGTGTGCTTCTTGTTGTGGTGATTGTGTGCTGTGTCACCAGGGGGCACAGGTAGTACATGTGTGCTGTGTATTGCCCCCAACACGTGCGTGCATCCTGCTAGGTCGTATGGTCCTTGCTTGGTCTCCAGCGGATCCTGCGCATTGTGTTGTACGAATGGGGACTGGGGTACCAGGGTGATGGTGATGTCCAGGACAGGTGTGGGGGACTTGGATGTGGCTGGCTGTGAGACTCCTCTGACTCTGGCGGGTGTTGGTTGGGGGGTACCAGGGGCCAACAGGTGCAGCCAAGCCAGCAGCTTTGTGTGGGGCGGGATGTTCGTTGTCCACTGTGTTGGTGCCGTAGGCCTGTTAGGCGATGATGGTCAGGATGCGTAGGATGTTTGTCACTTTCAGCCTGTAGTGGACGGTGACATTGTCACATGTTGGGTCTGTGCGGCTGGTACGCTTCCTGGGGGTCCGCTGTCTTTGTCTGCGCTGCGTCTGTGGTGGTCCGGGGGGTTCCGGGTGTGGGTTGGGGTCCTGGGGTGGTGGCGGTGGGTGTTGTGGCCCTCTTGGGTGTCCGGGCCGCATGATGAGTGGCTCCATGGCATCTGTTGCCCTTCGGATGTGGCCCTGGGCTGTGCTCCCTTTGTGGTGCTGGCTGCCATCCGACTTTACACCAGGTCAGAGCAGGTGTAAATTTCCTGGTGCTAACGCGCCTTATCGCCTGTTTTGTGTTCTTATCGCCGATGTGGCTGGTCATTGTGAATGTTGAGGTGTGATGTTGTCTCGGCTTTTGGCACGGGAACGCCTACTCTGCATCTCATTAGCGATATTTGCGGGGGTCCTCTGTGGCGATGTTTTTTGCGGCTGCTATCGCGGGTAAACTGGTGCTGTGGGCTGTTAACACCGGCTTGTGAATGGGGAGGTAAATTTATCACGACTTTGGCTGTGATAAAGTGCCGTTAATTCGGCGATAGCTCCTTGTGAATATGCCCCTTAGAAAGAACATCAGATCTGCAAAATCCTGTATGTTTGTTAAACCGATCGAGCAAGCTGATAACGTACCGAGGACCATTTTTTAAATTGTTGATTCCTTTCTGAACCCCAAGACCAGAAAACAGTCAACTCCAGTATTGCAGGAGTTTGCAATTTGTCAAGATTTTTTCAGGAAAAGGTCTGTAACATCTATTCCAGGTTTTCAAATAATATGCCTGTTACCTCTGCTAGACCATCTTCTAAGGTTGGGTAGAGTGTCAGCCAATTAACCTCCTTCAATAAGATATCTTTGAGTGAATCTGAAATGATCATTCAAAAAGCCAGATCAGGGTCTCCTCTCGACCTATGTCCTCCACATGTCTTGAAAGGTGCGATCAAGACCCTAAATCCACAGATTAACACTCTTTAATCTTTCTTTAGACTCTAGTGTACTACCGGCAAACTGGAAAAAAGCACTGGGGCTTATTGCAAAAATAAAAAAAACAATTTAGACCCTTTAAACCTCAGCAATTATAGACCAATTTTCCTACTTCCGGCATTAGGAAAGATGCTGGAATCCTGGGTTACCTGCCAAAACTCAAAATTTAAAGAGGGGAATAATTTATTACACCTCCACACAGTCTGGTTTTCAGGCAGGATACAGTACAGAAGCTCCCCTTCTTGAGGTGGCTGACTTCATCAAAACCCAGCTGGACATGGGAAAAATCTATAATTGTGCTACTCAACTTATCGGCTGCCTTCGATATGGTGTCTCATGACATCCTTCTGCAACGGCTAGTTGAAGCAGGCATAGTAGGCACTGCCTGGAATTGGATAAAATCCTTTCTCTCCAACAGAAAGCAAGCAGTATCTTTATCTCCCTTCACCTCGGAATTAATGAAGGTCAACAGTGGAGTTCCGCAAAGATCGGCTCCTAGTCCTACTTTATTTAACATATACATGGCCTCCCTTGCCCCCATTGTTGAAGCTTGGGGATTTAATGTGGTGTCATAGGCTGATGACATGCAACTGATGGTTGCTTTCGATCATCTGGATGACACTGTCACTGCCAACTTTCAGGGTTGTCTCTTAGTTGTGGCGGAATGGATGCATAAGAGCTCTCTTTGTTTACATTTCGACAAATCAGAAATACTGTTTTTTCGAACTTCCTCCACACTGAACTTAATCAGAATCTGGCCATCTGACGTGGGCAACTCACCAACTTCTATAGCTGTTGACAAAAACTTAGGGCTCAAAATTGATTCCTCTCTTTCTTGTAAGCCCCAAATTAAGAATAATGTGGGAATGTTTTGGTGACCTCAAGACTGGACTACGCAAATATCCTGTATTTAGGCCTTCCCAGTTGCCTTGTACAGCGGCTGCAAGTAGTGCAAAATGCTGCAGCCAGGGCAATTCTCAGACCTAAACCCAGGTCTCTTATGTCGCCCCTCCTTAAATGCCTCCACTGGCTACGATTGAAAGAATGGATTAAATTCAAAGCCCTCGTTGTCTTCATTAAGGCCCTTCATGGGAAAGGAACAGGATACCTTAACAAACAAGCTAACCACTACATTCCAACACGGTCCCTAAGATCCTCTTCCTCTGACCTTGCCCGTACACCCAAGGTACGCTTGGCCCGTATAGGTGGCAGATCATTTGGTTTCCTGGGGGCCCAGGCTTGGAACAAACTCCCGGCCACTGTTCGGGCCATCCCAGACATTTCAGTTTTTAAGAAACACCTGAAAACATGTTTTTTTAGAACTTAGCAGTGTTTTTCTTACTCCCCCACCCGCTCTCTGTCAGCGCTGGGACACTCTTTGTGAGTAACTGTAGCACTATAACAAATTCGGTTCATTCATTCATTCAATGTGCTTTGCCCTACTGAAAGCTTTATGTAAGACCCTCAACTTTCTTCCTGAAAATAATAGGCACGTCGTCATCCAGCCCCTAATCTTGTCTTGACTTGCCGATGCGAATGTCTTGCTTCTCGGCACTCCTCAAGAACTGATAAACAGATTACAGAGGGTACAGAACGCTGCTACCCATTTGAAGCTGAACATCCCACCTTGTCATTCAATTAGTAAGGGTCTGAGATCCCTTTATTTGTTGCGGGTGAACCAAAGAATAAAACATTAAACCCTCTCATTTACCTATAGTGCCATGTATCAAATTGCTATTTCCTACATCCAAAACAAGTTAAAAAGATACCATCCTTTCAGAAATTTTCGCTCGTCTGATGAAAACTTGCTCTGTATTCCGAGGCTATATAAATTAAGAGCGGGAGGCTGAGCTTTCTCCTATCTGGCCCCAAAGCTCTGGGACTCCCAGCCCAATTATCTGCGAGGCATCACCTCAGAGGACAGCTTCAAAGTGCACCTGAAGACTTGCCTTTTTAAAGAAGTCTAATCATCTCAGACACTGTCTCCTTCTCTTTCTTTAAATTGGGTAAATCTTGTCTCTGGCTTATTCTCTTTCGCAACTTGCACTGGGACGCTCCAGTTGGAGCAGCTGTGTGCTTCACAAATCACTTCATTCATTCATTTATAAGGAAGCAAAGTGGTTGTGGACTCGGATGCATTATTGTTGGGGGGGTGGGCGAGGAGACACCGGCTTACCAAGTCACATGTTCACCTTTCCTCCTCCTAATCTTTGTTGCCAGCCGGAATGAGCCAAGAAGTGAGTGATTGAGTTTAGATGACGGGGGAGATGTGTCCTTTGTGAATAAAAAAGAATATAATATTCTGGTAGTAACACTTTCAGAGGGTATTACCAGCATTTTACAAGTGACCATGCTTTAAAAAGTCTGACTAGCATTTCATTAGAATACATTGAACTTTAAGGATAATTTAGAGGGTCACAGTCGGAAAATTGTGTTCCTCTCTTAGGGATAAAAACATTTGCACTCAACCGTAGCCATATAGACATCATTGGCTCTGCCTAATTTTTTAATTTGAGAGCGAAGAGGTCACAAAAATAGGTTACACAGAGCCAATAAATACTTTTGTGGCAGCTAAAGGCCAGAGTTTAGCAATGGGGTTACTCCGTCACAAACGTGAGGGATATACCATCCGCTGTATTACAAATCCATTATAGCCGATGGAAATTGTAATATGGCAGACGGGATATCCGTCACCGATGTGACCGAGTAAACCCTTCGCCAAACTCTAAATCATGCCCTAAGTCTAGGAGATTGCCATTGGTGTAAACTGTGATCCCTGGTCAATTAGCATACATATTTATTTTTATGGGGTTTGTTGTGTGTACAAAGTGCATTGTATTTGATTTTTAAGCTAATTAAATCATTGTTTGCAGTGGAATGATTAATGTGAAAAAAATCAGATTTGACATGGTAAATTTTGTGTGGAATCGGCTTGCTCCATGTTTTGTCCTGGGGCAAATGTTTATTTTAGAGTACATTTTGTTTGCTCCACTCCTTGTTACACAAGCAGTGCAAAGTGTGAGCATTGGATCATCCCGTCTTTTTATTATTTGGTTTTAGCCTTCGTTTGTTATTATTTTTCATTTTGTTTACCATTGCCTTTTTTTTTTGTAATATGGCTTGTCTCAGTGACCCCACTTTGGATGTGTATTCTGGTACATTATATTAAAGGCAAGATCCTAAAATTGTGAAAATGCTTACAATGGATTCTCTACCTTTTGAGAGCTCAGAATTAGTCAGATTAAACACGCGCATTTCCTAGATATGTCATATGCTGATACCTATTACCAGTGAGTAAATTGTAAAAGAAAGAGTGCTGGTGCCCAAACCTCTACTAAGAAGCCCACAGGCGGCACTATTAAATGTTAGCGTGCTATATAAAAGGGCGAAAGAAAGAAAGAAAAAACCCACAAGGGAGGTCCCCTTAAAATCCAGTCAGGGACAGGGGGATCATCTGTAAAACTAAGAGGTCCCTAAAAACATTAAAAAGTCAATATACAAAAAATAACAATCTTGACTAATGCTAGTGGTTATAAGGCTAACAGTTTTAGGAAGACATTACAATTGTACCATGGAGTCAAAATATATCGTAAAAAACAGAAAGTTTCCATAAAATATTTATTCAATACATTTATAAAAATATTACCATAAAAACATTTCATAAAAAATTCATGATATTAGGCAAATAGTAATCATAAAAACATTTAATTTCAAATACATAATCTTGAGAAAACAGTTTTCGACACAGCGTTTCGGTGGATATGTGAAATAAACACCTTTTTCAGGACAGTTTTCTAAACAACAAAAACATATATTTAATACAACACATTGACTACACGATTCTGTTTAACAATCATAATTTCTTTTTTTTAATTTTTTTATTTTTTTTATTTTTTTTATTTTTTTATTTTTTTAAAATAATTCTCCCATTATGACATATTATGTCTCCTTTATAACCACCGCAAAAAATCAAAAAAACAATAATACTAAGTCGTTATTCACACATGGACAGTTATAATGGATCTCACTTACTAAATTACTGCATTCAAAGAAAAGGTAAAGGTAACCACCTACCTAACCACACTGGAAACGATGTTAGTGTTTAATTAATACTAACACATCTGATGGTTAAAATCAGTCTGAATTAAAAATCTTGGAAAGGGAGGAACATGATGTTCTCCTCTTCAGATCGAGAACCTTTGCATGAAAAAGGAAATAAAGGTTTCATTTTTATTTTTATAAATGAAACCTTTATTTCCTTTTCATGCAAAGAGTTCTCGACTGAAGAGGAGAACATCATGTGCCTCCCTTTCCAAGATTTTTAATTCAGACTGATTTTAACCATCAGATGTGTTAGTATTAATTAAACACTAACATCGTTTCCAGTGTGTTTAGGTAGGTGGTTACCTTTACCTTTTCTTTGAATGCAGTAATTTAGTTATGATCGTTACTGTGTATATGTTTAAACAACACGGGTATGTTTGTCGTGTTTAGTAAGGTGAGGGATGGTATTACGGTCCCTTCCCTGTAGTAAGTGAGATCCATTATAACTGTCCATGTGTGAATAACGACTTAGTATTATTGTTTTTTTGATTTTTGCGGTGGTTATAAAGGAGACATAATATGTCATAATGGGAGAATTATTTAAAAAAAAAAAAAATTTAAAATTTAAAAAAAGAAATTATGATTGTTAAACAGAATCGTGTAGTCAATGTGTTGTATTAAATATATGTTTTTGTTGTTTAGAAAACTGTCTTGAAGAAGGTGTTTATTTCACATATCCACCGAAACGCTCAATGTCGACAACTGTTTTCTCAAGATTATGTATTTGAAATGAAATGTTTTTATGATTACTATTTGCCTAATATCATGTATTTTTAATGAAATGTTTTTATGGTAATATTTTTATAAATGTATTGAATAAATATTTTATGCAAACTTTCTGTTTTTTACGATATATTTTGACTCCATGGTACAATTGTAATGTCTTCTTAAAACTGTTAGCCTTATAACCACTAGCATTAGTCAAGATTGTTATTTTTTGTATATTGACTTTTTAATGTTTTTAGGGACCTCTTAGTTTTACTATATAAAAGGGCTACATAGTCTTGAGTCGACCCCTTGCCTCTTTTATTGACTACCAGACACTCCCTGCCCCTTTAGCTCACTCTTGTAGGTTGCTGTATTATACATTTGTCATGTTTTTTCTGTCTTTCTCTTCCTCGTTCTTTCCGCCTTTGCATGTTTTTCTTTCTCTTGCTCTCGGCAAATTTTTGATAAGGAAAAATAATTTCCTGACCCCAAAAATGAGTGCAGGTGGACCCCACCACAACCACCCACTCTAATTAAGCTCTGCCTATTACCCACCAGAAGCACCAAAGCTTTCGCAGTGCACGGCAAATAGTCTTGAGAAAACTTCCAGAACTCAACAATAATATAAGTCCTGCTGCCACTCCACGAAATGAACGAGCTGGTTGGCAGGAAATATTTCAGCTTCACCTTGATTCGTATTTAAGAAGATATCTTCCTTATGAGAATACAGTGCATGAATGTTAGCGTATTTCTGTATTGGGGGAACAATTGCCGATATGTACATTGAGTACAATTATGGCCATGCTTTAAGGGTGCAACTAAATGTTTCCTACACACTCAGGAATCCCGAACATACAGATGGTCAGGGTGATGTGGGAAACATTTCTTAATCTTGGGGAGATACACCTTACAGTATACATTATAAATAAAATACATACACTCAAGCATAGCAGTGATCTCAGAAAAGAAAAAATGAAAAGATTGTACATTCTATAGACCTTGGTGTCTAATAAATACTATAAAATCCGGAACAAAGTTAGAAAAAAGATAATATTACCCCATACAGGACACAATGTCAAGCATGAACTCTACATATTGTTGTACATATTCTCTAAGGTGGCTTCCTAGCCAGGTGCAAGAGGTAGCTCCTCACCAGCATGGTCAGCTGCAACAGGCCGTGTTCTCTTCTGAAACTTTCCTCGTTCTGTGGCATGTTTAGCTTCCTAGCACTCCTTTATTATGGCTTCCTCGTTTCATGCCATCTTAAAACCATCCTTACCAGACTGTCTTCAGAGACAGAAACACTCTACTACAGACAGACCGCTCCTGCACTTCTCTGGTCACTGCTATTCTGCCGGATCATACTTCCTGGTTCATCAATGTTTGATCTGCCTTCATCTGTCTGTATGACATCTATACTCCTGTTTAGGTGGAGGCCTAACCATCTGACAGGCATTTGGTAAGCCCACCTCTTGGAAACCTGATTATCTGTAGAACAGCTTGAACTTGTTGAAGTTGTCAAGTATTTGAGTAGAGGCACTGCTTTTCAAGTAAGGTTGTGATAATAATGTCCTATGACATTAAAAAAGAGAACTACTAATAGCAGATTTATTTAACAAACATGGCCAGACTAGTGAGAAAGATGTTAAGAAGAAAACAGAACACCCGAGGAGTTTTAAAAATCTTTTTTTAAGTTAGCATGATTGTTAATAAAAGAGTCAAATAAATGTTGGGAAGCAATGAACCTCCAAAGAGTATTTGGAATTCAGGTGAATTAACATTGCCCCAACTGTGGAGGATTTAAATGATAAACATGCAAAAAAAGGAAAAAATAAATCAAACATCTATTAATTGAACAGGAAGAGACAAAAATGGAAGAGTTACACAAAGTGATCTCAATTGTGAAAGCACAGATTACAAAATTGAACCTGTCATAAGCCACTAAAAAAAACTGTGGTATATTAGATGAGGTATTACATAAACACCAGAAGCAATACAATGCAAAAAGAAGGATACATTTCTTAGAGATGAACAAGACTATTACAGTGGAAAGGTGTAAACCAACACTAAAAATATCATGAGTCAATAAGGAAGAATAATGTTAAATACATCTTTGGAGAAAGAAATCCCAAACTGAAGTATCATTGAACTGGATAGCTCAAGTAGCTGTTCATGCACAGAAGGGGTGTTGGGAAGATGAAGACATTTCCAATAAACAGAAATATCTAGGGCCATATTAGCAACAAAATGCGATAAATATCGCAGAGCGCGCTTAGCGCGAAATATTTTATTGCCAGCTATCGCTGGAATATATCGCCACGCTAACACTGTATTAGCAACAATTAGCGCTATGGCGATGATTATTCCAGCGATAGCGGCATAATGCGAGAATATCGCTGGAAAACCAGCGATATTCTCGCATTAACGCTAAGGTGGATTCAGCATTAGAATCCACCTCCTATACCTTAAACAGGTAAGTCATAGTCAATAGCAGGTGTTAAAATCTAGCGATAAACGCGCTTAGCGCGATTTATTTTATCGCTTCGCCTGCCTTGATAATAGGGGTTAGTGGTGTTAGCGACTGTTTACAGTCGCTTTTAGTGGGAACGCCTACCTTGCATGTCATTAGCGATAAATATCGCTGACATGCAAGGCGATGTCATTCCCGGCCTCCTAACGCCTGAAAGCTGTCAGCTAACGCCTGTTAGCGACAGCTTGCTAATAGGGCGTTAAAAATATCGCCGATTTAGCGGCAAAAAGTGCCGCTAAATCAGCGATAAAGCCCTTGATAAAATGCCCCCATATTCCTCCTTTTTTTTAGAGGGATGACGTTTGTGGAAAGAAATAACTTGGTCAGAAAATGAGCAGAGAGACCAATGAAACAGACAAGCAGTAAAAGGGGAGGGATAAAAAAGTCAGATAGTACAAGAAAATGCGTAAATAGGTGTAAACCGGAGGACACAGATTCGAGCAGAAAAATCCAAGTAAAAGAAGAAGCATTACTGAATTTTTCCAGTTCAGCATTAACATCAGAAGAATTGCAGGTACTAGCGAAGGGTATTTCATTTGCTCCAACTAGACCTTTCAATTTTTTAGACACAAATCAGAGGTGTACAGATTAGTAAGGCAACTGAAACTGAAGAGGTCTTTGATAATAATCCAAGTAAACACAAACCTACATAAGTTACTCTGAATGTTTCAAATATATTCATCAATGGTCTTCTAAATGTACACCGAATATGGGAGAGGAGATGGCCTAATGGCTAGGGCGGTCGACCTCAGATCTGGTGAACCGGGGTCGAGTCTCAGCAAGGATGCGCAATATCCTGTGATTCTGGGCAAATCACTCAATCTCCCCATGCCTAACAAAAATGAATGTGTCCTCATGTAACGCAACTGGTGCTCGTGTAAAGCGCTCTGATACCCGATACCTTCGGGTCAAGTTTGCGCTATAGAAAACTCTGTAAAATAAAAAAATATGCAGTCTTGCATCCGGGAGATAATAGAAATAGAAGATGTAGCAAAAACAATGGCTCCAGAAGGCACTGTACTGTTAGACAGTGGTCTCAAAGAAAAATCTAATTTGGTTTCTAATATGCCAAACAACAATACTTTAAATGTTTTTTATGAACCGGTGAGTAATGATATAAAAGAGTTTGTTTAAGAAAAGATATATGTAGTCTTGCTAATAAAGAAAGGATTGCTTTACAGGAACTTAAAAATGATCCTTATAGCTTTATTTACAAAGCAGATAAAGGTGGGGATATAGTAGTTAGATTGTACACCTTATTGATTAAGAAGTTATATGACAATGAAATATCCTAACAGATTATATCTTACTTGAAAAGCATCTATTGAGAAACGTATACGTTCAGAGGGAGTGAATCACCTCAGTCAAAGTTAAAATGATGTGCAAAAACAAAGATAAATGAATGTGTGCCATTATACACTGCAGATATTTGCTCTTCTAGGTCTGGCATATGCTAGGTTTGTGACCATCAATATAGAGGCCCTCATTCTGAGTGGCTTGGAATTCCTGATTCAGCCACCAAGTGAAATTACAGGTTGAATCGAGAATTTTGTATTCTACCTGTGATGCTGCAGGTAGATATTGGGGACGTTTTTTAAAGGTATGTCCCCAGAATATGCTCAGTTGTAGAGAACCATATGTGGAAAATGGTGCTGTAACAGCAATTTTCACTACTGATTCCATAAGGGGATAACTCCTACTGGTGTGCCAATTTTTAACCACAAAATAACAAACCGTAGTATCAGTAATTTTGGGTGCTTAGATGCAGAACATGGGATGATCCCTAAAGCTTGTTTCTTAAATTTTAATTTAGTTCAGTATTGTTTCATTGCCTTGCCAGCTCTAAGCAGACCAGCCAATTCATACAATTTCACTGTGTGTCTCACAATATTGCAGAGGTCTTCAATCCTTGGGACACGCCCTCCTGGGAGTCTGTGCCAGTATTCAGAGGGGGGCGAAAATGCATTTGCAGCTACTTGTAAATGAAGATGGGCTGGAAGCCTGACCTTATTTATTTAGAACGTTTCCAGGCTGCCTTTATTTACATAAAAAGTGTGTGAACTGTGATTCTGAGTGCCACAGGGCAGGGTCAGTGATGCAGTTGTGGGGTCAGAGCTATGGCTTTGGTGTGTTCTTCAGGTTCAAATGAAAAACGAACTATATATATAGTCACATCTGACACCAGTGTCCAGCTCCTGCTGCACCAATGATCTTCGTGAAAACAGGACCCCTATATAATTTCACCCTCTTCCTCGGTCATCTATCTGACGAAGTGGTCCCTGTCTATTTGTAAATACAAAAATGAACCCCCCACTTAGTGGCCCCTCTTCTGGACCATCTGTTTGGCACTATCCTTGGATCTGTCTCCTTTCTTCTTTCTCCTGAGCCATTACTGTGAGTCAAAAGGGGTCCGGAGAATATGGACTCTGCATCTGAATGCAACCTTGCTGGCCTCCTCCCTGCCACCCCCAGGACCTACCTTTTAACAACCATCCCTGAACATTTAGTGCTGACGTTGAGTTGCATTTACCTTAAAGCCAAGGGGAGAGATGGGTGGGGGTAGCTTGTGTAGCTTTGGTTGCTGCACTGCCTTGGGTCAAATATTAGTAAATCTGGGACCTATTCTTTTTGAGAGGTAAAACAAGGCTGATGTCAGTGGAATTCTAGAGTGTGCTCTATTAAGAGAGACAAAAATGTTTGCACTAGCTACAGTTGATTACTTTTACTGAAATGTTTATTTTTAAAGCATTTGTTTTATCTAAAAAACGACTTTATTTTGTGGCAGCCTATCTTATAATATGCATAGTACAAATATAATGACTTACATATTCACAGTGCTTTCTGTCACATGCTGTGACCTTTTAGCAATATAAATAAACAAGACAGTATTCGCCAAGCACTATTTAACTCTGTGATCCTCTGGCCACACACACATCTGCAGTGATTGCATTAGTACATTCCCCACCAATTAGCTTAGCTTGCATATATATATATATATATCAGTACAACAGCGTCTATTAAATATACAGTGTTGCCGCCATGTCTGCAGACGCGCTTAGGAGTCGCGAGGCAGCGGCAGAAACTATGTTTGAGGATGCCCCCAGCACATCGCAACAAGCGGTAGCTCACAACAGCCAGATAATGGAGGGGCAAATCAATATCAAGCAATTATTTAAACAACTTGAGAAAGCCAAACGTACTGAGCAAGCTAAATGGTGGGAACACCGATCTCTGGACCGATATTTACAAGTAGGACGTATTCCAAGAGGGCTACGTATCATGATTGCCCCAAGCTACGAGAATCCAGATCCCCAAATGCTTAATGAGTGGGCGGAATGCAATCTGGAGTCTTCGAAGCGTTTGGTGATATTACTTGTGAAATACGCAGAGAGTGACAGAATAAAAGCACAGCAACAAATCGATGAACTGGAAAGTGAAATAAATACATTTGAAATCACACCACTGAGCACAAAAATGCGTGAAGACATGTTAATTAGATTGGCCAAAGATGAGGAAACAATTAAGAAACGGAAAGTATACAAGTTTCAAAGGGACAAACAGGATTACGAGCAGGGCCAAATATTCACTTTCTCCAGGAAATTTGACTCAATTAAAACATCTAAAAGGGTAACCATTGAGGAGGGAAGATTAGCGAGTGAACCATCAGTTGCCGAGTCATCGACCTCAATCTCTGATATCAGTTCTAATTTGGAAAGTGATTCTGATGCTGAACAGGCAAGACTAAGATCAAGGTCTCAATTGGGGTTTCGCAAATTAACGCTAGCGGAAGAACTGAACTGCCTACGGCAGGACCGCAGGGAGACATTACGCCCTCGCATAGCAACACAACTACCAAAAAAAGACTCAACCATAAGCGCAGAGAAAGACATAAATGTAACAAGTGGCACCAACAGCAATGTCAAAAAAACACACTACAAAAAAAGATGGAATCGCAAATAATATCAAATACTTTAACGCAAAATAATACTGTCGTCAATCTTTCCACAATGAGTCTAAATGAAGCAGAAATTAAGTTGTTGGAGCTAGGTTTGTCTTACTGTCCACCAAGCAATTTTGATTATGCCGAAACTCGAGTGGATGTATACAAGTTTGTGCGAAAGTTAAAACTTAGAAAATTTTATACCAACAAATCGAAAAATTGTAATTCCAGCAATATTGCTCCAACTAATGACAATAGCAACTTAACAGCTGCAGATGCAGAACTATTAAGTAATCTACAGGAATTGGAAAAGGAAGGCAATGAAGATGTAGTCAGCTATGTAACTACTAACCTTATAACATATGGCACTGTCCAAACCAATTTCAAACCTAAATCTACATTCCAGCCGATTACTCTCAGAGACTCATTGTACATATTTAATGATCTGGTTACAACAGAAATAAAAAGACTAAGAATACAAACTGCCAGAAGTAAACAACGACAAGATTTTCAGCAAAGGGCATATAATCGACTCATGCAAAAATTACAGAAAAACGACCAAATTATAATCAGGAACTCGGACAAGGGTGGTAACATTGTCATATGGTCGAGGGATGCCTATATCAAAGAAGCAAATCAACAATTGAGTGACACAAATTGCTATAAAAGAACTAATGTCCAAACTGTGCGTGCTTCATGGATTGAATACTACTCTAAATTGAGCGCCTGGAGAAGCACCGGTTTGATTAATATGGATGAATATAAGTTTTAAAAAATGAACACCCTGTAATGCCTACTATGTATTTTATCCCCAAACTGCACAAAATGCCATTACACCGCCAGGGAGACCTATAATTTCAGCGATAGGTGGTTTTTAGAAAATACCACCAAATACATTGATTTCTTTTTACAAGACTTGGTTAAAAATCTTCCGTCATTTGTGCAAGACACTGGGGATTTCTTGAGACAATTGGAGTTGGTAGAATGGGAACAGAACTGTTTGTTAATGTGTTTAGATGTTACATCATTATACACTAGTATACACCACAAAGATGGCATCAAAGCTACACAGCACTATCTAAACAGCAGACCCCTCCATCTTGCCCAACATAACAAAATGCTCATTTCTATGATCACATATTGTCTAAACAATAATTATTTTTTGTTCCAGAACCAAATCTTACAGCAGGTTCGAGGAGTAGCTATGGGAGCATCTTTTTCACCTAGCTACTCCTGCTTACTTATGGGCTGGTGGGAGGAAGTAACTCTTAAAAATGAATTCAAATCAATTGTTGATACTCATGTAAAAGTTTGGCTACGCTATATTGACGATCTATTCGTGGTATGGCGTGGCTCAAAAGAATCAGCTCAGGATTTTGTGGGTAAGCTAAATCAAAATAACTTGAACTTACACTTTACAGCTACAATTAGCGATCAATCTGTATGCTTCCTAGACGTGGAGATATACATCAGAAATCTCAGGATGGAGACAAAACTTTTTCGTAAACCTACGGCAGGTAACAGTCTGCTGCATGCCAGCAGCCATCATCCGCAGCATCTCATCCACAGCATTCCCTACGGGGAGATGCTGAGAATGAGACGCACGTGTAGCAACGAGTATGATTTGAGAGAGGCCCAACAAGAGAGTAAGATCAGATTCTTAGAGAGGGGATACAATTCAAAGATTATCGATGAAGCAATATCCAAAGCTAACAAAAAAGAGAGAATGGCCCTTATCAATAAAGACAGAACTACCAATTTTCCCACCAAACACGACAGTTTTAATTCAGAAACCAGACTTATCCTGACATATAGCAGACAACAGAATACTTTGCGCAGGATTATCAATAGAAATTGGTCAGTTGTACGGAGTGATCCCATTATTGGGCCTTTACTGCCAGTGAAACCGAGTATTACCTTTAGGAAATCCAAATCTATGAGGGATACACTAGTTAAGAGTAGCCCAGAAACACTGACCACTAAAAATTGGCTAAACCAAGTCAGAAAAGGTTTTTACAAATGCAATAGTTGTCGGGCGTGCCAATATGGGGTGAATACAACCTCATATGTCTCCCCATTTACAAAGGACACAATCAGAATAACTAAACACCTGACATGTAAGACAGAATTTGTGGTGTATGTTTTGTGTTGTCCATGTGGGCTGCAATATGTGGGAAGCACAAAATTGCAGGCCCACAAACGTATACTTCAACACATGCGGGCGATCACAAACAGTGATCCCACATATCCATTTGCACGACATTTCAAAGAAAGACATGCTAATAATCTTCAGGATTTTAGCTATTTCCTGATTGATTCCATTCTACCATCAAAACGAGGAGGGGATTGGGAGGCCAAACTTAGACGCCTCGAGACTAGATATATCCTCGATCTCGATACGAAAAATCCTAACGGGCATAATTCCAGTGAGGACTTTTACACGTGGCTTTAGTTAATCTGGGATCAGATTATACTAGATAGATTCCACCTGCAATACAAATGGAGATTTTTGTTAAGAAGTCGGTAATTGGATTTGGTATTTCAAGTACGTAAGCTTTCTCTGTTTAAGGAGTTTTTAGTCAGCCAGCTGCCTCTGTTGTGTGTCCTTTTTAAAAAATAATTTTTAATATAATTGGTAAATTCATTTAATCGATTTTTATTCACTCACGTAGTTTTAATCTAGTTTTTGACATTTCCATGAGGGATGGCTTCTGCGATCTTTTATGTAAAAGGTTCAATTGTTAGAATTGTGACTCAGCACTTTTATTGGCACTTTGCACTTTATAGAAGGGTACTCTTAATTGGTTAGGCAGAACGAACAGTAGCTTCGGTTAAGTATAATTTGCGGCTTTTTTGAATTAATACAGACCGACCAGATCCATATTTAGGGATTTTGGGTTTAGGACTACCAGGATGAGGATTAATATTAGGATTTATCCATTTAGTCCCCCATAAAAAATTGTATGTTAATATCTATACTTACACTATACTTAGTAACTAACTACCTCATAAAAATTTACAATGAATTTTAATATATTTAACATATTTAAAGTTCTTTTTATTGAGGTTTTACTATTATTGTGTTTGTTTATGTATATTTTTATATATATTTTTCTATTGGTATGATCATATTGTATTTTACATTAATATTGCGTATTTATATATATTTATATATTTATATATGTCATTTATTTATATATGTCACATATTTATTCATGTATGTATTTATACATTGACTGCTGCTATCTATAGTTTACAAAGACTTATTTTACCATAGTATTTTGTTTATGCCTATGAAATTGGTGTATCACGTGGGTAATTGTTTTTCACTTTAAATATCACACTGTGGCTCTAAACGCGCGTCATGTGATCAAGGCCGAGTCTGGCCGAAACGCGTCATGGCAGTAATGGTGGCTCACTGCAAATAAACGAAAAACTACACCAATTCTGGGTTCGTCTTCCATTTGTTCCCGCAGGAACGTTGAGGCAGAGTGTGGCGATATATATATATATATATATATATTACCTACTGGCGGTCGCCAGTAGGTAGTTATAGTTAGAACCTAGTTTCCATAGGAAAAGCATTTTTTGATTTGCTAATAACTTTGGCGTTGTTTGACGAATCTTCCTGAAATTCTCCAAAGCAAAAGTCTATCCAGGTCAGCTCCTATCCTGAAAGTTTGGGGGTGATTCGTCAAGCGGGGGCTGAGAAAAAAGGGGGGTCCCAAAACTCGTTTTCTCCATGTTAATTTCCATAGGAAATTTTGCGACGAGTTACAGCTCGAACTGCTGAACAGAATTACCCCAAATTTGGCAAAAAGGTAGAGCTTGGTCCAGAAAGCGACCTTTTTTTTAAATGGTGTAAATCCGTTCAGTAGTTTTTGAGAAATTCAAAAAATAAGAGTCAAAAAATCGATTTCCCATAGGAAACTTTGTGCAAGGCTACAGCCTAAACTACTGAACGGAATTACTCCAAATTTGGCAGAAAGGTAGTGCTTGGGTCAGAAAGCGACATTTTTCAAAATGGTGTAAATCCGTTTGGTAGTTGCTGAGAAATTAGAAAAATAAAAGTTTCGATATCTGGGCGGAGCCTAAGTCGCGTGCGCGAGCTTCACTGTGATTGGCTGCTAGTAGTCCAAACCAGGAAGTGTTGGCAGCCATCTTGTGGCTCGGTAGAAGCGAGTTACCCAAAAACGGAGAAACAAAGGTATAAAACAAGAGAAGGGGGCAGGGTAGAAAAACCCTGACCCCTTAGGCCTGCTCAGGGGGTCCCAGAAGGAGCCCCAGGGCCCAAAAAATCATTTTTTTTTAAAATAAAAAATCGGCAAAAATTTGCGCTGAGGTCGCGGGTTCTCGCGTTTCATTTTAATGAGGCCCTTGGGTGGGCTATGTTCCGGGGGTATTTCTTAAAAAATAATAGCAGGGGCTCGCAGGGGTTGCGGGGGTGCGCTGGGGTCCGCGCAGCCCCGGGGCTTCACTCATGTTGGGAGGGGGGTTGCGCGGCCCCCTTCTGGAGCCTTCTATGTGCTTGTAACTTTGGCGTCGTTTGACGAATCTTTATGAAATTATCCAAAAGTTTCTCTCTTTTTGATTAGCTCTTATATTGAAAGTTTGGGGGTGAATGGTGTAGGAGGGGCTGAGAAAAAAGAGGGTCCTAAAACGTGTTTTCTGCATGCAATTTCCATACGAAACTTTACAGAAGACTACAGGTGAAACTGCTGAACGGAATTACGCCAAATTTGGCAGGGAGAAAGGTGATGGTCCAGAAAGCACGCTTTGTTTAAATGGTGTAAATCCGTTCAGTAGTTTTTGAGAAATATCAAATTTTACAGATATCGATATTTGAGAATTCTGACATGTGATTGGCTGAGGGGTTACAAGCACCAGCTTGCGGCTTATTGGCTGTGAATGGTTGAAACCAGGAAGTGTTGGCAGCTATTTTGTGATTTACTCTGTCAGCTCGCATCTCTCCGTGTAGAAGCCATCGGGTTCGTAGTTTTACCTCTGTGAGGCAACACTGGCATCTGTGTCTGTGTGAGATATGCCTTTCACGCTGCCTCTCTTCATATCACCAGGTCGCGGCTATGCCTTTAGAAGCCCGTCCGTCGGCTCGGAGCTCTGTGAGTCAGTCTGTCGGTACGATCCCCTACACTACCCAAAGACTACCCAAACACCACTGCACTGTCGTAAACTCTAAAACACTACCCCCAGCACGATCCCCTACACTACCCAAACACCACTGCACTACCCTAAACCCTAAATCTACCCCCAGCACGACCCCCTACCCAAACACCACTGCACTACCCTAAACCCTAAAATACTACCCCCAGCACAACCCCCTACACTACCCAAACACCACTGCATTGTCGTAAACCCTAAAACACTACCCCTAGCATGACCCTTACACTATGCAAAACCACTGCAGTACCCTAAATCCTAAAACACTATCCCCAGCACGACCCCCTACACTACCCAAACACCACTAGACTACCCTAAACCCTAAAACACTACTCCCAGCATGACTCCCTACACTACACAAACACCACTGCACTACCCTAAACCCTAAAACACTACCCCCAGCATGACCGCCTACACTACCCAAACACCACTGTTCTACCCTAAACCCTAAAAGACTACCCCAGCACGACCCCCTACAGTACACAAACACCACTGCATTACCGTAAACACTAAAACACTACTCCGAGGACGACCCCCTACACTACACAAACACCACTGCACTACCCTAAACCCTAAAACACTACTGCCAGCATGACCCCTTACACTACCCAAACACCACTGCATTTTCGTAAACTCTAAAACACTACCTCCAGCACGATTCTTACACTACCCAAACACCACTGCACTACCTTAAACCCTAAAACGCTACCCCCAGCATGAACCCCCAAACAGTACACAAACACCACTGCACTACTCTAAATCCTAAAACAGTACTCGCTGCATGACTTCCCACACTACAGAAACACCACTGTGCTACCCTAAATCCTAAAACACTACTCTCAGCACGACCCCTACACTACACAAACACGACTGCACTGCCGTAAACCCTAAAACACTACTCCCAGCATGACCCCCTACACTACCCAAACACCACTGCACTGCCGTAAACCCTAAAACACTACTCCCAGCATGACCCCCTACACTACACAAACACCACTGCACTACCCTAAACCCCAAAACAGTACTCCCAGCATGACCCCTTACACTACCCAAACATTACTGCATTGTCGTAAACTCTAAAACACTACCTCCAGCACGATTCTTACACTACCCAAACAGCAGTGCACTACCTTAAACCCTAACACGCTACCTCCAGCACGAACACCCTACAGTACACAAACACCACTGTAGTACCCTAAAGCATAAAACAGTACCAGTCCATCGGTTCGCAGGTCTGCGTCTGCGAGCCGTCGTGTCCCTAGCTGTACATGTGCGAGCCAGTCCGTTAGGTGATAGGTGTGTCTCTGCTAGCAGGGCCGTTGGCCCGTTGGTGTCCCCTTGCGAGTTAGACCCGAGCTCTCCCTCTGTGAGCCAGCACGCTGGTGTGTGTTTGCGAGCCGACAGCCCGTAGCTCTCCCTGTGCGAGCCGAGCCGACGGACCGCAGCTGTCCCTCTGCGAGCCTGCCGGACGGCCTGCAGGTCTCCCTGTGCTAGCCGGATCGCAGCTGTCACTCTGCGAACCGATATTGGGAATATAAGGCGACTCTAAAAAGAGCCCTTGTGTTTATTAGTTGGAGCTACATATAAGTGCGGATGCACAGCTTCAGGTTATTCAGAAAAACTCGATTTCCCTGATGTGTGAAGTGTACTCCATCACTTCTGTAGATATCAGCCATATCAAAACGTATGTTGTTGTTGTAGATCAACCCCATTCTATGGTCTCTGAGGTATGCAGACACAGCTTTGTTGACATTCTTCCTAGATTTTTCAATCTGAGGACAAAATTGGTTTGACCATTTCCACTTCTGTCTTTGGCATATATTGGAATATACAAAGACAGTTTGAGGCAAAAGCAACATCAATTGTCGAAAGGTGTCTTTCATTAGCATTTCCAAACCTACACCAGTCAATGTGCCTAGGTCGTTTCCACCACAGTGCACAATCATGAGGTCAGGGTGTTGGAGATGCAAACAGGTTTTAACCAAAGGCAACAATTGGTGCCACTTCAATCCTCTCTGTCCAAACCATTTAATGTCCACATTTTGTAAACCTAGGTCTAAGTCAATACGTCTCTGTTCTGCATACCTCTTGCACCAGAAAACATAGCTATGTCCTACGATCCACACTAGCATTTTGAAGGTATGGCTGGGAAGTATGGATAGATGTCTGTAGCTCATGCAGTCCGTTCGTAGAATAAGAGATATGTTTAAAGGTGGGGAACTACTTTTTTTTCTCATTCAAAACGATAACTGATTGGGAGATGAAAAGCATTGTTTTTTAAAAGTAGGGTGCACATTCGTTTTGTGGAAAAGCATCTTTGTGATTGGTTAAGAAAAAGCAGTTTAAACGTGGAGTACATATGATAGGATAAAATTTGGTCAACTCAACCACACCTGCTACTTGCATTTGGAAGGCACTGTTCGAACTTAAAACAATCGTGAACTTTTAACCTGCACGTGCCGTTAAATGTTCGAGAAAATGTTGCAAAAAAATATCGTTAGGTTTAAAAAAATTGATGAACTTTTAACCTGCACGTGTTGTAGAATGTTCTAGAAAGTGTGTTGATAGAATACGTTGCACTTCTGACTTCTATGTGTCCTTGAATATTAAAAAAACTGTTTATATGGAAAATTCAAAAATAACCAATAGAGAGAAGTTTTGCAATCTAAAAGAATCAAGGAACTATTCTAATTTGTTCTTTACATGTATTTATGTGTGGAGTAACAAAATTACAGACACAACAGCACCAGGAAGAGGAACAAGCAGGGAGTGGGGGGACGGGGGAGATGGGCACAATGGCACACATGCACAATTAAGTACAGCACAACTACAGACAAACCATGGCTAAAATGAAACACACCAACAAGGAGCACAAGTCACACAACCCGCCAACATCACACCACTGAACAAGCACAGAAGTGAAAACCACACTGCCTGAAAGGGAGAAGGGTGAACAATACCTCACATGAAGGGACATCTCACACAGAATGCAGCACACACACATAGGAAGCAGAGCACACCAACATCCAACACAATGTTGTCCAAACACAAACATTCGCACAATCGAACACAGGACACAAATGCACTCGCCTGTGGCGGATAAACGTCCAAAAGCGTCAGTACGAAACAGGCACATGAGAACGCATAAGTACAAACCCACAGTCCGGATGGGGTAGCAATTCACGTATGGCAGGCAGCCAGAGAGTCCGTGACACACACATTGGCATACAAATGAAGACACAACACATTTGGAGACAAGTGAAAATGTGGAAACTTTATAAAAAAAGTGCGTGTCAGTACGGCCAAGAGTAGTGCCACGATATGCAGACAAATGCAGCAGCGTGCCTGAATAAGGAACGTAGGAAAACGTCCATGTTCACCTCGGGGTAGTCCATCACCAACACACGTCAGTGTCAAGCAGCGTTGGTTGTCCGCGCCTCGGACATGAGTCGACACCAATGCAGCCATGTCCACTGTCGTCTTGGGACATGTGACCAGATGCACAACGTGCAATGATGCGGCGGGACACGTGCAATGTGGCACATCGAGTCGTGGTTGCAGGTACCTTGTCACTCGTCCATGAACGCGAGTGCAGCTGCGTAAGCCACTATCTCTAATGAGTGATGGTTGGCCACAATATTTGACATGTCGTCGACGTAATCCATCAGCTGACCGGGACAGATGTGCTGACTCCAACCACTGTACCCAATGTGCACCAAAGCAGAATCGGGAAGTGGGTCAATTTGCTCACTGCATACTACGACACGTGCAATGTCCCAGGCCCAGTTCCCAACATGCATGCCAAACATCCATGCATGCCATAAACGGGCATCACCATGACACTCCTGGTCGTGGGCCAACAGGGGCGCACACACCCGTCGTAATCCATGTCAGCTACGCACACGTTGGAGAGGCACACGTCCATGCACCACTCGGATAGGCACGTGCGACATTGCAATACAGGTTGAACGCAGGTGACGTCCGCAATGCGGAAGCTCAGCCCGTAAGTGATCCGCAGCACTGCCAAAGGCAGTGCACCCAGGACATGCAGCAGACGTGCAAGGTATAGGTGGACGTGAATGGAGTCGACCATGTGTTCGGGATGCCCTGCCATTGCGTCAGTGGCTCTGCTTGTAGCTGCACTGGCTTGCCGTGTGCCAGTCTTGTGGATGAAATGGCACAGCTTGGTGCAATGAGCCGGGTCTGTGTGCAATGGGTGCAGGGCAGGGGTGTGGTGGGAGTACGTGTGAAGGCCATTTCACGCACGCTAACTACGACGAAGGACTTTTGAGTGTGGGATGTGTACTCGTTGTTCTCAAATCGGGCAGTGCGTAGTGTGGGAGACGGATGCAAATATTATCGTATCTGTCAGGGGGGCTGGCCACTTGCAAGTTCCTTCTCGGAGCAGCAGATGTGTTAGCGCAAGATAGCTCAGACAAAGAACCTTTCATCCCTACAGTAACTTCTCCAGCTGCATTCATACAGGATGTGTACAAAGGCCGGTCGTGGGTGTTGTGGGATGTCTGCGACCCTGGTCATCATGGATGAGATGCCCAGCACGTGGCACATGGGCGGGTTCACTGTGTGTTACGTTGCCAAACAGCTGCTCCTCCCTCCCACGAGCCCCCACACTTTTGTGCGCTGCGCTGTTGTATCCCGTGCACTCCTACGGCACACCATTGTAATGCCTATTCGCGCATGTCCTGCGGCATTCCAATCACACCGTGACACTGCCGTTTGGAGGTGGTGCATGCCACTTTACAACATCGACTGCTGCGGCCCTTGTGGCGGCCACACCAGAACACAGAGACACACTTACCGCACTTCTTGCACACGGACATGTCCGAGACACCCCGTTCCCCTTGCCGGATAGGCACACCCCTGCGCTGACCTGTGTACGCCGGACCAGCACACGCCGCTTGTGCATGCAGGAGGATGCGTGCGTAGCTACATGTCCAGGCTCACTGCCAACGCTGAGGTGACATGGTAACGTCCGCTGAAGACAGCACACTGTGATGTTGCAGGGCCCGTGCCCATCATGCTAACACAATGACCACACGGAGACACTTGCTCAGATGCGGGTTCGGGGGCGTTGGCGGTCCTGGGGTTGTTGCGATGAGTGTTGTGGCCCTCATGGGTATCCGTGTATCATGCTCATTGACTCTATGGCACCTGTGGGTGTTCCGGTGTGGCTCTTGGCTGTGTTCCCATTCATGCTGCAGGTAGTCGTCCTGCTTAACACCAGCAGAAAGCAGGTATAAAATCTCTGGTGCTAACGCGGCTTATCACCAGAATTTGTTTCGCATCGAAGTTTTTGCCTTTCGTTGTGAAAGTTGTGATGTGGTTTTTTCATGTACAGAAAAATAAACGAACTGGGCAGTGTATCCCGTCAAGATTCAGCACCTGACCCACTATTCCCAATCAATATAAATACAATGAGATTTCTTAATTGATTTTGTGTGTACACTGTAAATGCACTCACTACCACAGTGCAATTCAATACAGGATTTTAGTATTTAGAATAAATCGCAAAGGTGCACCTCGTGTGTTTTTGCACGGGAACGCCTACTCTGCATCTCATTATCAGCACTTTAATGCAACTAAAGTTGAGATAAATCTAACACACTATTCAGAAGCTGGTGCAAACTGCAGACATCACCAGTATTCCCGCGATAACTGCCCCAAAATTTAACACCATGGTGGACACCACTAAATAACAGTAATAAGAACGAGAAAGAGTCACACAGCACTTAAGTAACAACCAAAAACTTTATTGAAATTTTTTTTTCTCAAAACTTTATTTTTCCGTACATATAGAGGATAAACTAAATTTAACAAACTGAACACAAAACAACAAGGCGGAAGACTCCTGTCGGGTCCATTAATGTCGACGACACAGCCTGGAAAATAAAGCACAAAATAAGGACGTGTGTAATGCGCATATCAAAGGAGTGAGACACAGAGAAAGAGAGAAGGAAAAAAAAGCCAGAGAGGGAAGGAAAGAAAGGGAGTGAGAAAGGGAGAAGGGAGAGAGAGTGAGAGAGATAGAAGGAAAGGAAGGAAGAGAGTGAGAGAGAGAGAGTGAAGAGAGGGAGAGAGAGAGAGAGAGAGAGACACTGCCGCCCCTGCGCATCCATGACCAAATAATTACCTGCTGCCACCGGAGTGTCTACCAGTGGGCACTCCACGTGTCCGTGAAAGCTCCAGGGCCCGGTCCCGCCACCATGGCTTGGTGGACATTATGTGGACCCGCTCCGCGGCCCAGCAGATCCCACACATGTCGCTGAGTCCTGAGTCATCAATGGCGGAGACCACATCAGCTTTTGGTGCTGCTAACCCTGTGCAACGCAAGTCAGCACCACGTGGTGGTAGGCCGCTGACGGCCATACAACTTAGGGTGCGACTAACCCTGTGCAACTCAAGTCCGCGCCACGTGGTGGTAGGCCCCTGACGGCCACATCAGCTTCGGGTGGCACTAACCCTGTGCAACTCAAGTCCGCGCCACGTGGTGGTAGGCCCCTGATGGCCACATCAGCTTCGGGTGGCACTAACCCTGTGTAACTCAAGTCCGCGCCACGTGGTGGTAGGCCCCTGACGGCCACATCAGCTTCGGGTGGCAGTAACCCTGTGCAAATCAAGTCCGCGCCACGTGGTAGTAGGCCCCTGACGGCCATACAGCTCAGGGTGCGACTAACCCTCTGCGCAAGTTTTCATGGACTCTTTATGATTGAGACCCGTGGAGCGTCCGCCATCCAGTCACCACCGGCAATAAAGGATGTGACGTTGTCGATCCATTATATTTGTGTGGTCACATGGCCTGTGACGCATGTGCCGGATGGGTGTGGTGTGTGTGCAAACCTGCCCTCAGGGAGTGGCCGTGACATGTTGACAACTAGACCACTGACCTGCACACCAAATGCGAGTACGCCTGCGACTGGTAGCTATGTGGGGGGTGTAAACGTGTTTTCTCAATGGATTTTCCATAGGAAACTTTAGACAAGGCTACAGGTCAAACTGCTGAACGGAATTACGCCAAATTTGGTAGGGAGAAAGGTCTTGGTCCAGAAAGCGCGCTTTCTCGCATCGAGTGAAAATATAAAAGAAAGGTCCCGGGGCAATTTAATATACCGGAGCTCTGTCTGTGCGAGATAACCCTTTCACGCTCCCTCTGCCCAACATCACCACTTCGCAGCTATGCCGTTAGAAGCCAGTCCGTCGGCTCGCAGCTGTCTACCTTTGCGAGCTAGTACGCTGCTGTGCCTGTACCTCTGCGAGCTACTACGCTGCTGTTCCTTTGGGAGCGGACGGCTCGTAGTACTGCGTCTGTGAGTCGAGCGGACGGGCCGCAGTTGTCCCTCTGCGAGCCTGGGTGCGAACTGTTCATAAGTCACACTACATAAGCATTGAAAAGTCATTTTGTGATTCAGTCTGTCAGCTGGCATCTGTCCGAGGCATTTCTGAAAACCTACCGGAGTTCTTTCTCTGAGAGATACCCCTTTCACGCTGCCTGTCCCCACATCAGCAGGTAACGCACCCTCTTCCCACATTAGCAACATACCCCCAACAACCTTCTTGGGCCTGGAATTGTCCGTGTGCGGTTGGACAAACAAGAATCTTAGTCATGTATAGATTTACATATAAAACATTTTATTTAAACAAAACAGCAACAAATAAAACTGAAGGGAGTCTGGTGCTGTGGTCGCTGCCATGAAGTTGGGGTCACTGCAATTCAGGGCTCAGGTCACAGTTCCACATGTGGGATCGGCTTGTGTTGAACAGGGTTAGTGGCACCACGTGTCGCCGGCTTGTGTTGAACAGGGTTAGTGGCACCACGTGTCGCGGCTTGTGTTGAACAGGGTTAGTGGCACCACGTGTCGCCGGCCTTGCATATGGAAATATGCCTCACTGATCGAAGGGAGTCTGGTGCTGTGGTCGCTGCCACGGACTTGGGGTCACTGCCATTCAGGATTCAGGACACAGTTCCACATGTGGGATCAGCTTGTGTTGAACAGGGTTAGTGGCACCACGTGTCGCCGGCTTGTGTTGAACAGGGTTAGTGGCACCACGTGTTGCGGCTTGTGTTGAACAGGGTTAGTGGCACCACGTGTCTCACTGATCGAAGGGAGTCTGGTGCTGTGGTTGCTGCCACGGACTTGGGGTCACTGCCATTCAGGACTCAGGACACAGTTCCACATGTGGGATCGGCTTGTGTTGAACAGGGTTAGTGGCACCACGTGTCGCCGGCTTGTGTTGAACAGGGTTAGTGGCACCACGTGTCGCGGCTTGTGTTGAACAGGGTTAGTGGCACCACGTGTCCAAAATTCGAATTGCGAGCTCTGCTGCCCGCAGTGTAGACTGCTAATGAGTGTTCGTTTGCACTTGAAGATGAATTTGGTGATTGTACTAAAGCTATAACTGATATAAAAAAAGTTCTTGAAGCAAGGATACTAAAAGGATATTATGTAGGTTTTAGGCCTGTGATAGTTACTTGCCTACTGGACTCTGTAATTAATGAATCAAGACTTAATTTTAATTGTGAGCCCTGATGACCGCAGTGTAGGCCAGAGGTAGCGGTCAGCAAGGGCCCATAGCCACGTGGCGTTGAGTTGAGGTGCACAGTTAGTGGCACCAGAAGCATTGAGAATGTATGAGCCTGTGATGCTGCTTGGTGCGGACGGGCCGCACTGGGAGCAACGTCTCTTGCCTACTGGACTGCGTCATCTGCAATCGCGACTGTATCTGAATTGTGAGCCCTGCTGACCGCAGTGTAGGCCAGAGGTAGCGGTGAGCAAGGGCCCACAGCCACGTGCATAGGTTGGTGGCCCCACCGGCCTGCGTAGTTCAGGTTCAGTGGCACCACGTGTCGCCGGCCTTCCATATGCAAATACGCCTCACTAATCGAAGGGAGTCTGGTGCTGTGGTCGCTGCCACGAAGTTGGGGTCACTGCCATTCAGGAGTCAGGACACAGTTCCACATGTGGGATCGGCTTGTGTTGAACAGGGTTAGTGGCACCACGTGTCGCGCCTTGTGTTGTACAGGGTTAGTGGCACCACCTGTAGCCGGCCTTGCATATGGAAATATGCCTCACTGATCGAAGGGAGTCTGGTGCTGTGGTCGCTGCCACGGACTTGGGGTCACTGCCATTCAGGACTCAGGACACAGTTCCACATGTGGGATCGGCTTGTGTTGAACAGGGTTAGTGGCACCACGTGTCGCCGGCTTGTGTTGAACAGGGTTAGTGGCACCACGTGTCGCGGCTTGTGTTGAACAGGGTTAGTGGCACCACGTGTCCAAAATTCGAATTGCGAGCTCTGCTGCCCGCAGTGTAGACTGCTAATGAGTGTTCGTTTGCACTTGAAGATGAATTTGGTGATTGTACTAAAGCTATAACTGATATAAAAAAAGTTCTTGAAGCAAGGATACTAAAAGGATATTATGTAGATTTTAGGCCTGTGATAGTTACTTGCCTACTGGACTCTGTAATTAATGAATCAAGACTTAATTTTAATTGTGAGCCCTGATGACCGCAGTGTAGGCCAGAGGTAGCGGTCAGCAAGGGCCCACAGCCACGTGACGTTGACTTGAGCTGCACAGATTGGGAGCATACAGTCTTCTTAACCGATTATACTCTTTTACACAATTTGCATCGGCACTAATCTTGAATTGTTAGCCCTGCTAACCGCATTGTAGGCCGGAGGCAGCGGTCATCAAGGGCCCACAGCCACGTGGCGTTGACTTGAGCTGCACAGAGTTAGTGGTACTTGAAGCACTTAGCGTGTGCGCAGTCAGCGATGATGCGTGGTCCGGGCTGGCTGCACTGGTAGCAATGTCTGTTGCCTACTGGACTGCGTCATCTGCAATCGCGAGTCGCTCTGAATTGTGAGCCCTACTCACCGCAGTGGAGGCAGGAGGCAGCGGTGAGGAAGGGCCCACAGGCACGTGTTGTTGACTTGAGCAATGTCTCTTGCCTACTGGACTGCGTCATCTGCAATCTCGACTCCATCTGAATTGTGAGCCCTACTGACCGCAGTGTAGGCCGGAGGCAGCGGTCAGGAAGGGCCCACAGCCATGTGTTGTTGACTTCAGCAATGTCTCTTGCCTACTGGACTGCGTCATCTGCAATCGCGACTCGATCTGAATTGTGAGCCTTGCTGTCCGCAGTGTATATCGAAGGCAGTAGTTTGTACAGACATAAGTCCGCGGTGCTGTGCCGCTGGGGGCCTGTGTGGCGGAAGCCAGCGATCGGCTGAGGAGGCTGGCGGTCATGTTGGCGGCCTCGTGGCAGGGTGAGGGGCGCCGCCCTGGCAGACGCTTTGGCCTTCCCACAAGTGAACCACGCCCAGAGCTCCGGCCTATTTATTCACACTCCTACGCTGAAGTGGCATACGTCGGACCAGCCCACTCCGGTTACGCTTATGCTTACAGGGGGGGACGACACAGCTACATGACTGAGATCTTCCCTAGTGTTTGACGTAACATGGTTGGGTCCACTGTCCACAACACTACAAGCACCAGTAGTATTTGTGCACATGGAGAGGTGTGTGTTCTGCATACTGAGATGTGTCCAGCACATCACCGCTACACTTTGCATTGTGTGCATTGTTAAACATGGGTGAATTGCTTCCTTCACATATAGTTTGTTCACACCTGTCCCAATATTCAGCTATTGTGTGGCTGAGGGGCCATGCCGTTTTCGGAAAGTTCGCTGTCTTGTTCTGCGCAGCCTCGGTGGTAGAGGGGGGGGGGCTTGGGGGTGGTGGTGGGTGTTGTGGCGTTGTTGGGTGTCGGAGCTGCTTGATCAGTAGGTCTATGACATGTGTTGGTCTTCAGATGTGGCTCTGGGCTGGGCTCCCTTTCATACTGTATGTAGTTGTTTAATATTTAAAAAACAAGAAGACATTATATAGTTTAAATAACAAATAAAAAAAATTACAGTAGGGAGAGGGGTGGTACGGGGGAGGTCCTGAGGGTTGTGGCAGTGGGTGTTGTGTCCTTCTTGGGTGTCGGAAAAAACTATAGGTTAAATAAACATTATAATTAGAAGTTAGCATTAAAAAAACATTGAAATTCACTGAAAAAACCATATGTTTCAGGGACGTTATAGATAGAAATTAGTATTTACAAAACCTTTGAATTTCACTGAAAAAACCATAGGTTTCAGGCACGTTATAGTTAGAAATTGGCATTTAAAAAAACCTTTGAAATTCACTGAAAAAACCATAGGTTTCAGGCACGTTATAGTTAGAAATTAGCATTTCAAAAACCTTAGAAATTCACTGAAAAAACCATAGGTTTCAGGGACGTTATAGTTAGTTGGACATTTCACTCATACAAAACCATAGAAATTCCACCGTTATAGTTAGTTCAGCTAACTATAACTCGCGCCCCGCAATGCACTGCTGATGACGTCACATATTACATCATTCATGACATGGTCAGTGACATCACTGATGACATCACTGATGACATCTCAAATGACATCACTGATGACATCATCCATGTGACAATCTGATGTACCTCGTCACACACTAATATAACCTTTGATACACTCACTGTAAAATACAGACTACCATTTTCGATACCATTGACACACTAATACCAGTTACTACATACCCACTCAGTGATTCCTAGGTCTAGACACACATCTACCCATTCACCCATACAATCAGTCATACATGCAGTCACTGATCAATAGAACACTATCAAATGCACTCATACACCTATATAGACATTGACACACCAGCACTCATCCTAGTCAGTTATGTACTCATCCTAGTCACTCATGCAAAGAATCAATCACAGTTCCATTTACTCACCTACACAGTTATACACACACCACCTCATTTATTCATACAGATAGTAACGCATACTTAGTCTCTTATATAATCACTAATACAAGTATACACTCATACATACAGCCACTCTCACAATCACTGACTCTCACGTATAGTCATTTCTATACACCAACTCTCACATACACTGCCTTTTATATATGTACTTAGTTGGACATGTGCACTGAGACATCGATTCACTCACCAAGACGCCCATACACACACTTACCCACCCATACAACTGTTTCCACATGCACTCTTAAACTCATACACCCTGTCAATCAACCACTCACACATCTATGCACAGAGTCACACACCCCCACCCAACCACACACACACTCAGTCTCCTATACAAATACGCAGGCAACTAATCAATAACCCATATAGACATTGATGTAGCTACTGACCAACCGATGCAGCAGCTTACACAACAACAGACAGAGTGATACAGACATTCACACACTTTAGACACTAACCCATGTATTCAGTAAGATACATTTAATCATTCACTTAAACAGTCAGTCACACACCTACTAAATCCTCCATCCAGACACTTATACATCCATTCATTCTTCAATACAGCTTGGTATATATATAATACATATTTAAATTTTAAAGAAAGCTACATTCACTGGATGATGTCATCAGTGATGTCATCAGTGATGTCATTTGAGATGTCATCAGTGATGTCATCAGTGATGTCACTGACCATGTCATGAATGATGTAATATGTGACGTCATCAGCAGTGCATTGCGGGGCGCGAGTTATAGTTAGCTGAACTAACTATAACGGTGGAATTTCTATGGTTTTGTATGAGTGAAATGTCCAACTAACTATAACGTCCCTGAAACCTATGGTTTTTCAGTGAATTTCTAAGGTTTTTGAAATGCTAATTTCTAACTATAACGTGCCTGAAACCTATGGTTTTTTCAGTGAATGAATATATATATATATATATATATATATATATATATATATATATATATATATATATATATATATATATATATATATATATATATATATGTATATATATATATATAACAGCTCCAAGTTCCACCAAGCACTTATAGAACTCTTCCTGGGTGGGTGCTACCGCATGAGAGGGTGGAACTCTCATAATATGTGCGCTCTGACTTCCAAAGGAAAGATGAGCACTCGCTGGGTTTCAGGATTCATGAATTTTATTCCAAGAGCATGCAAGACGGCGCCCGGAATAGCATAGTGCATCACTAACTCTCCTCTCTTCTCTCTAGACCGGAACTGACACGGTGATTGAACACCATATAAAAGAGAGTCTGCAGGAAACACGTCTTGTATCTGTACGAGCATTGAAAAAGGCAACGGCCGAAACGCTTTTGCTCTTGGAATAAAATTCATGAATCCTGAAACCCGCGAGTGCTCATCTTTCCTTTGGAAGTCGGAGCATACATATATATATATATGTAACTAAGTCTGTTTTTATATAGCGCAGCTACTCACCCTTACGGGTCTCAAGGCGCTGGGGGCCGGAGTGGAAATTAAGTGAGCTATTGCCCAGAGTCACATGGTGCTGAGCTGAGCTGCCGCCAGAGCCGGGGATCGAACCATGAACCCTGTGCTCCGAAGTCAGCTGCCCTGGCCGCTGCACCACACCTCTCCATATATATATATATATATATATATATATATATGTGTGTGTGTATATATATATATACCTATATATATATATATACATATATATACATAAACTTATAGAAAGTCTTAGAACTTCATAAATTTGTATTTGACAGAATCCTTATAAATTTGTAAACGATGTAGATAGCCGCTAAAAAGTGCATGCCAATTTAAAAGAAATTGCTTTCATATTTTACAATGTTAGTTTCAAATGCATGTCAAAATTGTAGGTCTCTTGGTTGGGGCATACACAAGTAGTGGCCTAAAACCAACAACGAGTGATAGCAAAAACATTTTTATTTACATGTTTGATGTCCAGCGCACATGCTTAGATTAGGATTTTGAGCACACATTGTAAAGGAACTGACATATTTGAGCTCAGAGGCTAAGCCCACATACTTTCTTTTTAGCCCAAAAGTTCCACTAACCTTTGACCTGAAACTGCTCTGTTAATTTAGGCTAGGTCTGTGGCCAAGCTTGGTCACTCAAATTCAGAACTTTAGCACGGGAGACAAAGTTTTTGGCTTAGATGCCAGCCCCATAGACAATCAGCTCTGTGGATCTGTGCACATAAACACAGTATTTCAAAAGTTCCCCTTACACTTGAGTTGATGCGCACCGCATATACATTTTTTATTATGATGGAGGGCTATTTAGAAATAATTTTGGCGTAAATCAAGTAAACAAATAAGGTCATACTTTGATCCCAGTTTTCTCAAAATCCTCTATAACATTTTTCACAATTTATTTAAAAAAAGCAGCTTGTCAAAATTTCTAATGGCCTGCTAAGGCGATCATTACTGTGCAGCAGAGGGGAATGAGGCATTTACTGAACCAGGTTCAAACTCGGAAATGGTGCTAACAGGCAGAAATCTGTGCAGAGCCCACTAAAATGTTCAAATACCAGACATCTTCCCCAGATACATTTGGACAGGTTTAACCTGAGGAAAATTGCCTGGAGAAGAGTTTATTGCACCCAATTATTGTCGTTTGTGGTAAGCTATGCATCACTTGGTATCCCTATCCCTATGCAAACAGGAGTTTGCACATTGGTTAGAATATTGTGACTCATTTCTAAGCGGGCCCAAATGGGCTGGAAACTGCGAGCACATTGTGAGCAACAACCACATATAAGATAGTGGAAGTCAGTTTGGGCCTGCCTCTTAACGTTTAGTGAATATTTGTTAAGGATTATGAAAGCATTTGGAAAAAGCCTTGCATAATTTGGCATCTGGTTCTGGTTCGAATTCTAGCAAAAATTTGCCGTTTTTCAGTTGCTAATGCAAAAGTCAGAATGTTGAATCAGTGCACAAAATCACTATGGTAGTAGGTACAAGAAAAGTCCTTACTATACAACAATTCAATTACTGTTCTGGCCCTGGAGTAGGGTGCTGATACCTTCTCTGTGCTCTCATCAACAAAGAATTCATTGTAGAATTATGGATGCTGTTCATACAGGTTTATTTTTCTACTGCTATCAAATGCAGAGGTCACACAGAAAAATGTCATCTCATTGTAATGTGTTGACCTTTACATTGTTGACAGACATTAATGAGAATCTGATCTGCATGATATAGGTTTAGGGTGAAAAGCTATGAGAGAGATGGTACAAACCTTCAGGTTGTGACTAAAAAGCCCTATATTTGTGTGTCAATTATTAAGTGATACAGGGTTTTACTTAAAACTATATTCCCACAGTGGAGAAGACAGACATAACAAGACCAAAGAACAATCGTTAGAGGAAGTCCTTCCAGATATGCCAAATGGGATTTAAAAAGCTTGTAAAATGGCGTAGGTGTCAATGTTGACAATTTTAAAATTATGAAACAGTAACATTCCATGAACATCTTGTTTTTGTGGAACGTGTTGTGCAAAATATGAATAGTACCAATGTTGAATGTGTAAATGTATGCAGTAATAATAATATGTACCTTACATCTAATAAAATTGAAAGTGCCTAGGAGACCGAGACAGTTGAGCCAAAAAAGAGACTTGATTTACTATGTACCTAAAATGCCTTTAGTGAGCATTCCATGGCGTTTGTCCATAATATCACAGATGTACACGTGAGAAATTTGACTATTCCACGTGGAAACATATTCGCCATTCTTTATCGTGTTTTAAATGTGACTACTTCTATTTCCCACCACCAGCACTGATACAATGACGTCTACAGTACTTTCTGTTATCCTGTTCTGTCTTCTCACTTGCCAATATGCATTCCCATTGGATGGCTGCTCACAGAGCATCAGTTATATGACTGGATCTAGTGGGACCAAAGGAATGCTGGGAAAGTGAAATTGTACCACTGAGGGTTTCTGCCAGTGCACAATACCACACAGTGCAACAGGCGCTGCCAGTTTATTCTCTGGTTTGAGCCAATGATTAATTGACAGCAAAGTATGTGGACGTGGGAAAACAATCGAGAGAAAGATTATCCCTAGACCTCTGTCTCAGGCATATTTTTTCTTGTAAAATCTTTATTTATTGGCATTTTGCAGAAAAAAAAACAAAAGGAAAGAGGTATGCAAAATAGCATCGAGATCACAATAACGGACACATCTGAGACATACAACACAGTGCATAATAGAACAAGTTATCCGGTGGGAAGGATGGTGTAGCTAGTGTCGTATCTGGCTGCCAATAATAAAGTTCCAGTGAATCGTGCAGTTTCGTAAAATGTCCCAGATACCGCGCAGTATATGTCTCAGAGCGTGAATGCGAAACCAACTATGTTGTGATCGGTATTCCGTCAAACCTTCCAACCGGGAAGGCATTATGTAGAGAAACATATCTACTCTACCAACTTAAAGCCCACTAAACCCTGACCCTCCCTCCCCCCTCCCAGAACTAAGTGGTTGGTGGTGATGAATTATAGAACCTTTTCCTGGCCAGTGGTATAACAGTGTTAGGTGTTAGAATTGAAATAGGTGCATGTCTCTGACCGAAGGAGGGCATACCGCTAAGGGAAGGCCCTTTGTAAGGAAGGTGACTAAGGGACCCCATTTAAATTCGAACCCCTTGTAGTCGTCGCGGAATATGTCCGCCATCCGCTCTAAACACAGGAATTTCCACATCCGCGAGTGCCAGAGGGAAAGGGATGGGGCAGATTTCTTCTTCCAGGCTGCTGCGATGGTAATCTTTGCCGCGCCTATACAGGACCACATAATGGCTTTATCGGCCCTAGTCTGGTGTGTAAGGGAAGGATCCCGAACACCCAAAAGGACACTCGCCATAGTGGTCGGAATGGGGTAGCTTAGCATGGTTTTGATTTGGGCTAGAATTTCCTCCCAGAACGGACGAATGGCCGGACAGTCCCACCAAATATGTTGGAAATCTCCCAGGAGCCCACAGCCTCTCCAACATCTGTCAGTCGTGTTTGGAAAAATTCTTCTAAGTTTGGCGGGGACTAGGTACCAGTCCATCATCGTTTTGAAGTGTGCTTCCCTAAGTTCCAGAGAGTGATTGAACTTAGATATATCCAACCATAGTGCTGTCCATTCTCTGTCTGGAATATTGCGCTGCAATATCCCCTCCCACATAGTCATGTAACGGGGTTGGGCGGAGTGTGTAGTGGAGAGCAGATAATTATAAAGAAAAGATATCACACTCTTCATGGAGCCCACTGTTCTAACGTATTTCTCGAACCCCGTTTTCTCCCGGGTGGCTTGGACTTGTACTTGGGGGGTGAGTGCCCAATGACGGAGTTGAAGTTAGTGGAAGTGTTCTTCTGGTTGTAGTTGGAAATCCCGTCTGCAGCTATCGAAGGTGAGGAGGTCGTGATTGTGAAATAAGTGATCGAGCATGAGGCAGCCGCCTTCTCTCCAAGCGTCAAATGGGCCCTCGTGGAGAGCCGGCGGGAAAGCCGGATTAAAATGGATCAGGGTGTATGGGGAGGGGGACGTGGTCCAGCCCTCACCTCCGGATATCGAGTCCCATACTCTCAATACAGTGCGGGTGGGTGTGCTAATGTATGCATTCAGAGGGCGGTCTTGTTTGGGCTTCCAAATTAGGTCCCATATGGTCCTCCCCGCCACTCCTCTATCCATATGGAGCCAATGTTTCCCTGATTCCTTTTTGAACCATTCTGTCACGATTCGCAGTTGGGTCGCTTTATAATAGAGCCCAAGGTCTGGTAAGCCTACGCCACCTTTAGCTCTAGGGCGTCGCAGGATGCTAAAGGATAGGCGAAGCCGTCCACGTTGCCAAATGAATTTTGTGAATAGTGATTTAATTTTGGGTAGAAAGGTTGGGTCCAGATCAATAGGCAGGGCTTGAAATAAGTATAATAATTTGGGCAGTAGTGTCATCTTGATCGCGTGTATACGGCCAAGCCATGATATAAACAGGGGTTTCCACCTCTGGAGGTCTTTTTCAATTTGGCGAAGGGCCGAGGGGAAGTTGGCTTTGTACAGCCCCTCTACTCGGGGAGTTAGTTGAATTCCTAAATATTGGAGGGAGCTGTCAGTCCACTGCAGGGGGGTTTGAGTCTGCAGGATTTGTGCTTCATCGGCTGGCAAAGTAAGATTGAGTATGTAGGACTTATCCTGGTTGATCTTAAATCCAGCCACCACCTCGAATTTGGCTAGTTCCAGTTCTAGGGCTGGAAGAGATTGGGCCGGATCAACAAGTGAAAGAAGGACATCATCCGCAAATAATGAAATTTTGTGGTCATCACCCCCGAAAGGAAGTCTCTGTATCTCCAGATTGTTTCTAATGGACATTGCAAGGGGCTCAATACTTTATGCGAAGAGCAGGGGTGACAAAGGGCACCCCTGCCTTGGGCCTCGTGAAAGGGAGAATGGAGTCGACAGTACTCCATTGACCAGTTCCCGAGAGCGTGGATGAGCGTAGTTGGCCCAAAGCATGTGAATGAATTTGTCCGCAAAGCCAAAACATTGAAGCACCCGAAAAAGAAACGACCACTCTACGCAGTCAAAGGCCTTTTCAGCATCGAGGCCGACCAGAACCGCTGGTATATCTCGTTTAGTAGCTTTCTCTATGAGATGGATTTTGCGTCTGATGTTATCATGGGTTTGCCTGCCTTGGATAAAACCAGATTGGTCGGGATGGATTAATTCGGGCATTAGGTCTTGTATACGATTTGCCAAAATGTCGGAGTACAGTTTGGCGTCCAAGTTGAGAAGTGCTATGGGGCGGTACGAGGAGCATAATTGCGAGTTCTTACCAGGTTTATGGATGACCGTAATGGCTGCATCAGCTACCGATTCTGCTACCTGATTGAAGAGGCTCGTGAGGTGGGGAACGAGGTCGGGGGCAAAAGTCTTGTAGAAGTGGGCCGTAAAGCTGTCTGGCCCCGGGGCTTTATGTAATTTGAGAGCCTTGATGGAGTTACCCAACTCCTCCTTTGTTATTGGGGCCGTAAGTTGGTCATTCACGGCTTGGGATATGCAGGGGAATCGTAGGGCCCGTAAATAATTATCTTGTAGGGTGGAATCTTTGGGTTCCGCGGTGTATAGTGACTTGTAGAAAGAGCCGAAGAGGTCGGACTTTTCTTTGTCCCCGTTAATCAGTTCACCCCTCTTCCCCCGGAGGCTTCCTATGTACTCCCGCTCACGCTTCTCTCGAAGTTGTCTCGCTAGGTGCCTGCCTACTTTATTCCCCTGTGCAAAAGAGGTGTGGTGAAGTTTCAAGAGGGTGTACTCCGCCCTATTAATATAGATGGCCTTGAGCTTACCGCGGAGAGCCACAAGAGGACGTAAAGTGACTCTGGAGGGGTTGTGTTTATGCGCAAGTTCCGCCCGTTCCAGCTCCTGCTCTAGGGCTTCCCTCTCCCGTGCCCGTTGTTTATTAAGAGCGGAATTAAGCTCAATACATTTCCCCCGCAGGACAGCCTTGAAAGCGTCCCAGTTAGTGCTCGGGGAAGTGTCCTCAGGTTTGTTAATTGTAAAGAATTCCGTGATCGCCTCTCTAAGTTCGGTTCGGAGTATTCTGTCCCGAGTGAGGGAAATTGGGAAATACCACTTAGGGGATGTGTTGGAGATCCCACCCCAATGTAAGCAAATCACCAATGGGCAGTGATCCGAAAGAGCAAGGGGAAAAATCCTAGCAACTTGCAGGGTGCCCAACAATCTCTGGCTAAGAAAAATATAGTCCAAATGGGAATAGGTGTGGTGTACGTGAGAATAAAATGTGTAATCCCTAGATTGTGGGTGATTTTTTGGGCACGAACTTCATGTCGGCCTACATGCAGGCCATGTGGAATGAGTGTGGAGTGACCTACCGGTTCTCCACTCCTTACCACCCCCAGACGAACGGGCTTGTGGAGCGTTTCAATAAGACCTTGAAGGGGATGATCCGGAGCCTACCCGAGGACTTGAGAAGGAAGTGGGACGTCCTCTTACCCTGTCTGCTCTTCTCCTACCGAGAGGTGCCGCAGAAGGGATCGGTTTCAGCCCCTTTGAGCTGCTCTATGGCCACCCCGTTCGGGGGCCCCTCAGTCTTGTCAAGGAGGGGTGGGAGAAGTCTTCCTCGAAGCTTCCCCGTGATGTGGTCAGCTATATGCTGGTATTCCGCAGCCAAGTGGCCAAGCTGTGGAAGGAAGCCTCGGACAACCTAGAGGCTAGTCAGGCCGTCATGAAGAAGTGGTATGACCGGAACGCTCGGACGGTAGAGTTGGACGCTGGACAGAAGGTGTGGGTCATGGAGCCAGGAGAGCTTAGCGCCCTCCAGGACAGGTGGACTGGACCGTTTGAGATCCTGGAAAGGAGAGGCCAGACCACTTATGTCGTCGATGTGAAGACCCCCGTCAACCCCACAGGGTGTTCCACGTCAACCGCCTGAAGCCACACCAGGAGCGTTCAGAGCTCACTCTCCTGATGATAACAGATGGAAGTGAGGAGGAGGAGAGTGAGCCTCTTCCAGACCTCCTGGCGGCCCATGAGAAGGATGGCTCGGTAGAGGGAGTGGTCCTCGCCCCATCCTTGACCCCAGAGCAACAGAGGGACTGCCGCCAGGTCTTGGGGCAGTACGCCTCGTTGTTCTCCCTCACGCCTGGGATCACGCACCTGTGTACCCATGATGTGGACACAGGGGACAGTCCGCCAGTAAAAACCAAGTCTTACCGGCTGTCCGATAAGGTCAAGGCTAGTATCCAGGGTGAGGTTACCAAGATGCTAGAACTGGGGGTGATTGAGCCTTCCAGTAGCCCTTGGGCTAGTCCGGTGGTGTTGGTGCCGAAAGCGGCCCCACCGGGCACCACACCAGAACTTTGGTTCTGTGTGGATTACCGCGGACTCAACTCAGTAACCAAGACCGACGCTCACCCGATCCCTCGGGCGGATGAGCTCATTGACCGGCTGGGAGCAGCCCGGTATCTGAGTACCATCGATTTGACGTCAGGCTATTGGCAGATCGCCATGGCGGAAGGAGCAAGGGAGAAGACTGCGTTCTCCACCCCGAGGGCCTCTTTCAATTTCGGGTGATGCCCTTCGGGTTGAAAAATGCTCCAGCCACTTTCCAGTGGTTGGTGAACCAGGTGCTGTCTGGCCTAGAGGCCTTCTCTGCTGCCTACCTGGATGACATAGCTGTCTTCAGTAGCAGCTGGGAGGACCATCTGGAGCATCTCCAGGAGGTGCTACAGGCTCTGCAACGGGCTGGTTTAACCATCAAGGCCAGCAAGTGCCAGATTGGACAGGGATCTGTCGTGTACCTGGGACATCTGGTGGGCGGGGGTAAGGTGCAACCCCTCCAAGCCAAGATCGAGACCATCTTGGCCTGGGAGCCCCCAAGACCCAAACAGAGGTCTGGGCTTTTCTCGGCCTCACGGGATACTACCGCCGGTTCGTCAAGGGATATGGAACCATTGTGGGCCCTTTGACGGAGTTGACTTCGAAGAAGCAGCCACGCAGAGTCATCTGGACGGCTGCCTGCCAGGAAGCCTTTGAGAACCTCAAACGTGCGATGTGCACTGCACCGGTGCTCAGGACTCCAGACTTTGGACGGGAATTTATCGTGCAGACAGACGCTTCTGAGCATGGCATAGGAGCTGTGCTCTCACAGCTGAATGACGATGGCCAAGACCAGCCAGTGGCCTTCATTTCCCGAAGACTACTCCCCCGGGGACAGCGTTGGAGTACCATCGAAAGAGAAGCCTTTGCCGTGGTTTGGGCTGTAAAGAAGTTGAGGCCATACCTTTTTGGTTGTCACTTCCTGATCCAGACCGACCACAGACCCCTTTGCTGGCTCATGCAGATGAGAGGCGAAACCCCAAATTGTTGAGGTGGTCCATTTCCCTCCAGGGGATGGACTTTCGGGTGGAACATCGACCCGGTGTAGACCACGCCAACGCTGACGGTCTCTCCCGGTTTTTCCGCCTTAGCGATGAGAACTCCCTAGAGGTTGGGAAGCTCTCCCCACTTTCGGCTGTGGGGGACGCGTGTTAGACTTGTCAGCCCTAGGGTGGTCTTGCCCTGTTTTTTCCCTTTTGCGCCTCATTTTTGCCACCGTATTTTTTACTGGACCTAGGTCTCCGGGCGCCTTACCACTGCCAACCAGTGTTGAGGTGCAGGTGCTCTCTCATCCAAGATGGCTGCCACAGGCCCCTGCTACTGCGGAGTGGCCTTGCACACATTCACCTACTAGTAGCCAGTGTCAGGCTGGGACATAGGGATACAGTATCCATCCCGTCCCGCCTCTGGGCCACATAGCCAGACATGGTGGAAGGTTCCAGAACCTTCCGGGCTGTGGGAGGAGTTATGTTTTGCCGCCTTTAGTAGGGTCACCTGACCTAGGGGTATAAGAGGTTTGGAGGAAAATCTTTTAGTCAGTTGGGGCACCACGGATCCTGGGAGAACCTCTGCCGGAGTACAGGCTTTAGGGCCTAGGGGGGAGACCTACACTACTGCTACTGACAAGGCTAAGGCACTGCTGTAATAAGTGAGCTGAGGAACGCCCACCACCCACTGACCTTGCCCAGCGTGAGGGGACCCAGGGAACCATCTTCAGCGTGCTGGGAAGTACCATCCAGCACCCCAAGTACCACCAACTCATTCCCTCCCCCATACGGAGAAACCCCAAGAAGCAACCAACAAAGAACTACCGCAAGTAACCCGAAATTGCAAGGCCTGACAGACCAGCAAGGCCAGAAACCTGAACTGCCAAACTGGGGATCACCAGGTAAAGCGCCGTGCCCTGAAGCGCTAGACCTTCACCCCCATGCACTCCTAACTGACGCAGTGCGGCCCTGCTGCTGGGCTGCCCAAAGCACTTTTAAATCAGCCCTTTCCAGCCTGCTGCCAGCGCGCCCCCGCGCTGTACCTCCACGTGGGAGGAATCGCCCTTAAACCACTGACCTCGTGGCTGCACTCTGCTGTCGCCGAATCACCGCCGCGGCCCAGCGCTGTGGAGAAGATCCAGAGCTGGCCGGGAATAACCGCCGCGACCCCCGCGCTGCACGAAGACCAACGCGCCTGTCGCCGTAAATCACCGGGAGCCCCTCAGGGAAGGCGCGCTGCTGCCGGGAGTCACCGCCGCGGCCCAGAAAGGAAGAACGAGGCCTTCGGCCCCCGCCGACGCCGTTGCCAGGGGACCGGGGACGCCAACCGCGTCATTGGCCGCGCCCCCGGGAAGGCCGCACAGCGATTGGACGCCAGCTCCCGCCACGCCCCCAGCGCCGACGGAAGCCGGGGAGGAGCGCCGCGTCAGGAGAGGGAGGCGGGAAGCCGGCCGAGGAGGACTGCCGGCTCCCGCTCCCTTCCCCGCATAGCCCAGCTGACTACGGGGGCCGGAGGAGAGCAATACCGGCCCCCCAACGACCCGCAACACACGCCGGAAGGCCCCACAGTCCAGTCCGGGCCCCGCCCGCCAACCCGCGGGCCGGCCCAGGGAGGAGCCCGTCGCTTAGAAGAGCGACCACCGCGAGTACTGCAGGTGAGCCCAGGAGGCCCCTAGGGCCCACAGAAACGCCCCTGGGGGCCGGGGGCCAACATTAACTCGCTATTGGAAAAGGGGGAAACTGACAGTAACTATTCTCACGAGGCGAGGCCCCGGAGAGGAGTGGGCCTAGCCTGATTTAACCCCTGAGTAGCCCTGAGAACACAAAAGCCCTAATCAACAGGGAAGCCCAGAGCGAGAGACATGTAGAGGGGTTCCCTAAGTTATTCACCAGCCTCATTGTTATACCTGTTTTAATCACAGTCTAGGCCGGATGCATATCCTTATTACTGAAATGTCTTTGCCTAGGGTAAAGGTGCTTAACTGAATTGAGCTGAAGTGTACACCGCCAAGAGTTGAAGTGTTTTGTGTTGCAGGTGTACCGGATTTGCGACGCCCCCCTGTACTGCCTATGGGAGCGCCTAGATTAACGCAGGCCCTGTTTGAAATGTAACGTAAAATGCCTATTTCCAAGTCATTGAATATTCATGAGGTGAACTGTATGTTTTAGGCCCATGTTTTATTCCTGCACCCTGTGATCATTATTGGTGCTACGTTTAGGAGATGATTCCTGCGGCCTTTTAGTGGCCTACAATGTTGATGAGCTATGGTGCTTTAATGAGATGACGCACTAATTAAGTACTTCAAAGAGTTGAAATGTTGCCCTGAATTAATCTGCCTCATCTGATGCTGCATTGATTTATATAAAAGAACTTGTTTTTAATACACAGGCCTGGTGTGGTGTCACATTATTGCGTCCGTATTACTGAGTCAGAGTGAGTGTGTGCTGCACAACTGCCTTACACATTGCCTTCGGGTGCCTTTCCGCCTCGCGCCATGCTACTGTGCCGGAATCGGTAACTCCGTTTCCAACAGTGGGTGAGTGCTATCAATATCTGGTTGCCATGTGAGATTGAAGTCACCCATTAGAATGATATGGCCTTCTGCAAAGCGATCTATTGTATCTAGTAGATGCGCAATAAAGTTTACTTGGGCCGTGTTGGGTACATAGGTAGTAATGAAAGTACACAGTGTGCCCTGGAGGGAGCCCTCTACCAAAATCATCCTCCCTTCTTTATCAGAGTGGACATCTAGAGGTTGAAATTTCATTGAACTGTGAAAGAGAAGGGCCACCCCCGGTGTTTGGTAGGAGCGGATGACCTATAGATAAGGGGATTTTGTTTGTGTTTAAGCCTCAGCTCGTCCGCCTGCTGACAGTGTGTCTCTTGGAGGGCCAATATATCAAAATGATGATCTATGAGGTACTTCCATGTTTTCTGTCTTTTTTGCGGCGAGTTAAGACCCCTAATGTTCCACGAGGCAATCGTAATTACCATCTTGTCAAAAGAAAGTCATCCCTTCCCTCTCGTGGTCGATTCCCTGTGTCCCCCATATGTTTTGAGGAGTCCGCCCGTCCTTCATCTCTGCCACCCTAGACATGCAACTGTTCCTGGCCTCTAATGTGTTCCTCGAGTCACCACCAAGTCCCCCCTCCCCCCACCCCCGTAGAAAACAAAAACTAACAAACCCCAACAATACCAACAACCATATATGGTAGACAAGAAGTAGTCTGTCGTCAGTGTAGAGTTCTTCGCTTCCGGACATGTTGGTGCGGGACTCAGCCAGAGTCCCCGTCCACGCCCATCCCGGTTGCTAGTTAAACCCTTAGAATACGCCATCGTTTAAGGAGCGTGAGTGTGGCGGTAGCGTCTGTCTTCAAACAGGGCTTCGGCTAATGTCCCTCAGATGTTGCAAGTCCTCAGGTCTGGGGAGTTCAGTCGTCCACATGTTTTGTCCATGGATACCTGAGTAGGGTTCGTGAAGTGTCGTGGGGTGTGATCCCCTCCCGTAGTAAGGCGGGCTACTTTCCCAAGAATCCACATGCCGTATAGTCGCAAAGGCGGTCTCTAGTCATCTAATTTGTACGCATTCTCTGGCCATCACCAGTCCAGAGACCAACTGCCCGCAGTGTTCTGATCATTTGTACCCCCCATTCAGACTTGTGGTCCGTTGGTGGTGTCTCTGAGTGGCCCGGTCATTGTCCCCCGGCTTGTCCATGGCCGTTCCTGCCGCTCCTTGGTCGAGACCCAGTATCGTCATTCCCTCCTCAAGTTCCGTGATGTGCCGCATCTTGTTCTTGAATTCGAAGGTCAGCCCGAAGGGGTAGGTCCATCGATACCGGATGCAATCCTCTTTGCAGTAATGGGGCGGAATTGTTGTCTCCTCGCCAACGTAGCCGTAGCCAGGTCCTGGTAGACGGCGCAGCGGAACCCTTGGAAGGTGACCTTGTTCTTCTTTCGGGCTTCTTGTAGTACGGCTTCTTTTACTTTAAAGGAGTGAAACTTTGCTAGGACATCACGAGGTCTGCGGCGGTCTCCTGTGGATGGGGCCCCCACCCGATGCACCCTCTCCAGTTTAATCTTGAGCTGTCTTGGGCTGAGGATTTCTGCAAAAAGTCCCTCTAGAAATGTCTCGAGATCGTGCCCTTCGGCCCCCTCCTCCAGGTCCCGGATCCTTATGTTCTCCCTTCGGGCCCTGTTCTCCAGGTCCTCTGACTTCAGGGTTGTGAGCAGTAGTTGTTTCCGGAGGTCATGCAATTGCTCCTGAGTATCAGTTGAGCGCTTATCTAGTTCTTGGGCGTGGGTCTCCAAGTTCAACACCCTCGTGCCGACTGAGTCCACATCTTGTTGGAGGATCGCTACGCGTGTCAGCAGGTCTGACTTAAGCTGTTCTATGGAGGCCTTGATATCGTGGTTCAGCTCTGCCCGGAGTTCTGTCTTAAAGTCCCGTAGCGAGGACAAGAGATCCTCCCTCGTGAGCGCCATGTTGTCAATGGGGTCTCCCTGCGTCGTTAGCTGTTGTTTCTCTACTGGCGGAAAGAAATTGGAGACCTTAGCAGTTGTCTTCTTTGGCGGCATAGATGCGCCATCCACTGGTCGCCTTCTCGTGGGTGTGTCGAAGAGCACACAGAAAGTGTCTTAGAAAGCACTTCACTTATGCCAGGCTTGCAACGCCAGGTGCAGCGTCGTGATTTACATCCTTTTCGCCCTGTCGCTAGGGTGGAGCCAAGCTTGGGTCGAGATGGTTCTTGGGAGCCTCAACCTGGACTCATCGGAGGGTGGGTCTGCTATATGGGGGTAAGGGTCCAGAGTCCCCACTTCAGGTCTCGCCACGTCGTCGATGCCCAGAGCCTCAGAGGGAGAGCAGCCCCCGGGACATTGCTTCAGTCAGATGAGGGTGTACAAGCCTTGGCGGCCATGTTAAGGTCAGGCATCGCCGAGTACTCCTGTTTTGGGTGAGGAGGCAAGTGGGCCAGTAGTTCTCCCCTGCCCTATAGTCTCATTTGTGCCTGTATCTGCACCCCACTGGCCCCCAGAAGTCTCTCACCCATAGATGTCGGGGGAAAGGGGGGCCGAGTACTCTGTGCAGCGAGGCCCCTCTGCGCCAACCTTTGAAGGAGTAATGCTTCTGGGCTCCCACCTCGTCTTTAAGCCTGCGCCGCAATCAGAGCCACTGTTCCGCTGTTGTCCGCACCGAGGAGTGGAGGATCCTTCAGCGGACGGACGCTGTTGCAACCAAGGCGCCGCTCGCCATTTTGAGGAGGTCGCGCGTCGGCAAGTTTTTCCCACGTCTTGGCTCTATTTAGGAGGCGCCGCTCCTCTCAAGGGTCCGCCTAGGATACGAACCCGGGGGGTCCCAGAAAGTCAGTTTGTTACCTCCTCGTGGGTTATGCACCCCCTCTGGTAGCGCTCCGCTGGATCTCCGGTGCGGCCGCCATTTTGCAAGGCTCCCGCATTCCGCTCCCGACTACAATTTAGTGGCGCCGGACCTCAGGATCACTCTCAGCCACCATCGGCAGAACCCCGCTGTGGCCCCTCGCTGTGGAGCAGTCCCGCGGGCCAGGCTGAGTGCGGTGGATGGTGGCGTAAATTCCGGGATTTCTGACGCTGACCGGGAGCCGAGGTGAGACACGTCTACCCGGCCATCTTGCCCGGCCACGCCCCCCCCCTCAGGCATATTTTGTCTTTTTATTTCTAGGAATGAAAGAAAGTTTAAAACTTTGGGGCTTATTTATGAGAGGCTTGTGCCGCCGTAGGATCTCTTTATCTGACGCTCCGGTGGCGCAAATCTCTCAACCATATCTATGAGGCCACGCAAAGCCACTTTGGGTGGCTTTACATGGCCTCATAGATATGGAGTAAGACAAAGCAGCGCAAGTCACTGCGTTGCCTTACTCTGCGCCAGGGAGACATTCCATGGGCATTACAGTGGGTTTTCCCACACATCACTCATGGATTTTGATGCTGCCCCAGATTTACGTAATCTCGTGAACCTGGGGCCGTGCCAAGACCTTACGCCTTCCCAGAGCAGGTGTATTGAGGAGAAATATGTTTATTTCTCCTCATTTTCCATGTGTGCTGCATTCTCTCAGCTCTCTCAGCTCTCGGGATTGTTTTTGTGCAGGAAGGGGCCCCTTCCAACACAAAAACACTCCTGCATACAATGCAGACTCCCTTGCACCATGCTTGCACCATGGTGCAAGGGTGCCTGCATTGAAAAAGTTTTTGATTAAACGGAAAGAGCGGTTTTGCAAGGGCAATTGTTTTGTTCATTGTTCCTTGAATTGAAGTGAAAATAATTGCGCAGTACTGGCAACTTGTTTTGTTTATTGTTATCATAGCACAAGCATAGCTGGGGAGCAGCAGAGAAGCTGAGTAAAAGAGGGTGTTAATTTAGCATAATTTATGTTCCTTACCGCAAGCAACGGCTAGAAGTCTGCACTCGCAGTCTGTATTGGTTCTATATTCTCACCAGCCCAGAAGTAGACTTTGTTTATGCTGTAAGAAAGGGAGGAAATCAAATAATATTAAGGGCTTCAAGCAGCGCACGCAGGGACTCAGAGGAATCTTCAAAAATTGCACAGATTTCGCTCTATTTCCTGTGTCATTTTAGACATTTTAAGGCATGGGCAAAGTGGGCTGTGGCCCAGGGCCCCAGCCTTTAAGAGGGCCCCCTGATAGAGCCAGCTCTGTTCTTTGAGTCTTGCCCTGATGACCTTGAATAATTCTTAAACAAATTGTTTTAAATATTGTTTTAAATACTGTTTCCTTTAATTTATTTTTAATGTAGTTGATGTGTGACAGTCTACAACAGCCATTTTGCAGAGAAATGTTGTTTTTATGTCATGTAATACTCATAAAAAAGTTTATTTTAGACCAAAACAGGACCTTACATATGAGAAATGAGAGGGTATCACAGAGATTTTGCAGTAGTATCACTGCGCTCCTCTTGTGTTACAATATTGAAAACACACCTCACTATCCCTGAATATTAGATTTAAGCACATTCAGGGGGATATTCACAAGAACGTGCGATAAACATCGCCAAAATAGGTTAACGCAATTTTTCATATCGCCGTCTATCACGGAAAAATAACTCAGAGTTAACGTCGTATTTTCAACACGGCGGTAACATGCGATAGTTTCCCGATAACGCGGCAAATGTCCGCGATAACACTACCGGGACGGAGATAAAAATCCAAACCCGAACCCGAAAAAAGTTGCGATGGGCCCAACCGCGATAAGACAATCAGCGAGAAGCAGCGCCAGGCCTGCAATTCACACACGTCAGGCGGGGAAAATCACTACAAAAGCAGAAGAAAAAAAAACACAAACAAAAACAAAACAACAGCGAAGCACAATGGAGGCAGCCGGAGCAAGTACAGTGGACAACCAGAACCCCACAAGCCCCCCGGAGGACCAGCCTGGCACCTCGGGGCAGGGAAGGGCAAGGACAAGAAGAAGAGGAGGACGCGGTTCAGTCCGCAGGAAAACCGGATCCTGGAAACGGAGGTGATAGAACACCTTCAACAACAATTCGTCACCTCCACTGTGTCATTGGCAACAAAAAATGCAATATGGCAGTCCATCGTGGACAAGGTGAATGCAGTCGGAGTGCTGAGGAGGACAATGGGAGAGCTCAAGAGGCCCTGGAATGATGTGAAGCGCAAGACCAAGCTGAAACTCGCCAACAACCAGAAGGCAGCAATGCAGACTGGAGGTGGGAGTCCAGCGCCACAGGAGGAGCTGGACGAGATGGAGGAAATGGTGTCGACAGTCATCAGTGGGGAGACGGTGGCAGGAGTTGGGGGACCGGACACTGCTCAACATGACCCGACACAACAGCAACAGGGTGAGTAACCACCAGGGACTGGGGGACGGGGGAGATGGGCACAATGGCACACATGCACAATTAAGTACAGCACATCTGCGGGCAAACCATGGCCAAGAGTCACAACTCCAACCAAGAGCACAATGTACCCAAGTCTGCAATATCACAGCACTGTATAAGCACAGAAGTGAAAACCACACTGCCTGAAAGGGATAAGGGCCAGCCAAATCAGAGCTGAAGGGGCAACTCACCTACAATGCAGCACACACACATGAGCTCCAGAGCACCTCAACAGTTACAACAATGTTGAACACACAGCAACACCAGCACAACAGAACAGAGGACACAACTGCTGCCGCTTGTGTGTGGAAAATGGCCATTCGCATGTGGCAAAGCAGGAAACTGTGAGATGATAATGTCCTAGTACAACCCCACATCCATGATGGTGTAGAAATGCATGTATGGCCGTGACCCAGATAGGCAGTGAGACACACATTGTCAAACAAATCAACACTCAACACAGTTGAATACAAGTGAAGGTGCGTAGACTTAATTAGCATATGCGTGTCAGTACGGGCAAGATAAGTGCCACAACATGCAGACCAATGCAGCAGTATGTCAGAACATGGAACGTTGCCAAGCGCCGCTGTCCACTCCGGGGGAGTGCCGCACCATTCACAGGTGTGTGTTCACCCGCGTTGTTGTCCGCTCATGTATTCGGAGTCCAGGCGAATGCAGCCATGTTCACTGTCATTGTGGGAGATGTGACCAGAACCCCAAGATGCAACAAGGTGTCGGGACATGTGCAATGGGTTCCAAACTATCGTGGCTGCAGGTACGTAGTTACACGTCCATGAAAGCGAGTACAGCTCCGTAGGCAAGCATTTCCAACATGAGGTCGTTGTCGACTTCAGGTCCGGACAGATGTGCTGCGTCCACCCCCTCTCACCAATTAGCACTACAGCCCAATTGGGGAGCGGTTCAATGTGGTCATTGCACACGAGGAGTTCTGCAATCTCCCAGGTCCAGCTGCCAGCATGTATGCCAAGTATCCAGGCATCCCATAGACGGGTGTCACGGTGACACTCATGGTCGTGGGGCAACAGGGGGCGCACACACATGTCGAAATCCAGTTCGGCTACTGTCCTGTTGGATAGGCAGACATCCATGGACCACTCGAATATGCACGAGCGACAATGCAACACAGGCTGAAGCTCAGCCGGTAACTGATCTGCAGCACTACCAAGGGCAGTGCCCCCAGTAAATGCAGCATACGTGCACGGTACAGTTCCACGTGACAGGGGTTGTGCATGTGTCCGGGATGTTCTGCCATTGCATTAGTGGCTCTGGTTGAAGCGGCACTGTTGTGACCTGCGCCAGTCCTGTGGATGAAATGCCACAGCTCGGATCAATGATCAGTGTTTGTGTGCAACGGTTGTAGGCCTGGGATGGTGTGGGAGTAAGTGTGAAGGCCATTCCATGCACGATAACTTCGAGCAAGGACTTCTGTGTGTGGGATGTGTACACGTTGGTCTCACGTCGGGCTGTGCGTAGTGTGGGAGTCATCATCAAATGCTATCGTATCTGTCAGGGGGTGCCGGGCACATGCAATTCCCAGGTCGGAGCTGCAGATGTGCGTACGCCTGATAGTCCAGACAAAGGAGCTTTCATCCCTACACTCAGTTTGTCATCTGCTTGCATTCATGAAATGTGTAGAGGCTTGTTGGGGGTGGGATGTCTGCGACTTTGGGAATCATGTATGACATGCCTTGCATGTGGCAAATGAGCGGCCTCACTGTTTGTTACGTTGCCTCACAGCTACTCCTCCCTACCACCGTGCCTTTTTACTTGTGTGCGCTGCGCAGTTGCATCACTTGCACTCCTACGGAACACCATTGTCATGCCTGTCAGCGCATGTCCACAAGCCTGACAACGACACTCTGATGTAGGCCGTTGAGGGTGGGCGGCCACATGAGTGTAGGCCTATGGTAAGGACAGGGCAGACACAGGTTTACAGTTCATGGCTGGCTGTACTCACACTGCGATTGAGGCCAGGCATTTGTCTCCTGCTGCGGCAATACAGATACACACAACACTTGGCATGTATGGGCCAAGACCCCAAGCGGCCTTGCGCTCCTTCATTGCCCCATACGTGAGAGCCCGCCCTCCGGGTGCATGATACATTGCAACATTGACAATTGTGGGCCGGGTGGCGCCCACACTGCAAAAGAGACACACGCATTACGTACTTCCTTGTTCCGGCCAGAACAGAACCACACCCAGTGCCCCAGGCAAAATCTGCGAACCCCTACGCTGGACTGGCGTATGCCGGCCCAGCCCACTCCGCTTGCGCATACAGGGGCTGACGACGACGCTACATGTCCAAGGTCTTACCAACTGCCTAAGGTGACATGGTTGCGTCCGCTGTACACAGCGCAATGTAATGTGGCAGGGCCCGGGCCCATCATGAATACATAATGACCACACGGACACACTTAGATGTATGGTGGAACTGGCTACGGGCACGTGCGCCCGGCCCCTTTTTATTACCAGGGTCACATGTCCAGTGATGCCTGTGCTGGATGGGTGTGGGGTGAGTGTAAGCCAGCCCTCAGGGAGTGGTTGGTGCTGACAACAACTAGAACAGTGATCATCGGATCACACACACAGATTCAATCATAAAGGGTCCATGACTTGCAGTGCACTGAGGTAGGGGCACCAGAACTGGACTCACACAGAAAAGATTACATCATGAATGGTCCATGACTTGAGCTGCACTGAGTTAGTGGCACCTGAAGCGCTCGACTGGTGCGCGGCCTGCGATGATGCGTCGTCCGGGCGGGCTGCCCTGGAAGCAATGTCTGTCGCCTACTGGACTCCGCCATCAATGAAGCAAGACTCAATATGACTTGGGGGACCTGCTGACTGCAGTGTAGGCCGGAGGCAGCGGTCAGCAAGGGCCCACGGCCACGTGGCGTCGGCTTATGGTGCACAGGGTCTCTGAGCAGCATGATCAGTAGCTCCATGGCATCTGTTGGTCTTCAGATGTGGCTCTGGGCTGGGCTCCCTTTCATGCTGCAGGTACTCGTCCTGCTTAACACCAGCAAAAGGCAGGTGTTAAATCCCTGCTGCTAACGTGCCTTATCGCCTGTTTTTGGTTCGCATCGCCGATCTGGCTGGTCGTTGAGAATCTCGCGGAGTGGTGTTTTCATGTGTTTTTGCATGGGAACGCCTACTGTGCATATCATTAGCGTTAGTTGTCGCACTCATCCGTGGCGATGTGTTTTGCGGTAGCTATCGCAGGTAAACTGGCGATGTCGGCAGTTTGCACCAGCTTGTGAATGGGGCGATAAATCTATCGCCACTTTTGCGGCGCTAAAGTGCTGATAAATCGGCGATGAGTCCTTGAGAATATGCCCCGCAGAGTTTGGATGAGTGTGCCTGTGCACTGTCAGTGACCTGGCCAAAGAGTGCATGAAAGAGCTGAAATTGCATCATAAATTCAAAGCTGTTCCGAACAGGGGGGCCCTAAAATACATTTGGGCCAGGGCACCCACAATCCTTAAAATCCCTGCAATTGAGGTCTTGCGTAAAAGAAACCTCATTAGACTTTCGAGAACAAAAGGGAGCAGGGTTCACGGAGAATGTTTCAATGACTGAAGTACAACTTAAATGTATGTACAGGCTTTCATTGCTGAAATGGCACTATTCACCACCGTTTGTCACAATGCATATATGAATGTTTATACATCTTTGTAAGGCTTTTATGTTTTGTTCAGTTGCCTCTATTGATCCACATCAACCCACGCTCTTCATATCAGGATTTCAGTTTCCTCAAGGGGAATTTTAACATGACTGAGTCGTAGAGGCGGTTTGTGTTTTATGTTGAATAAAGTGCCCTCTGCTGAAATCGGTGTGTTCCCGAGAAGTCGCATATTCGTATCCAACTTGGGCATAACTTAGCCTTCCGTGAGCTGGAGGTTGATAAAAAGAGGGGGCTTCAGTTGAGTGACAGTAACAGTTGGTATTTAAGGTGTTGCAAATATGTGGAAGGAGGCGCTATATATAATAAATATTTGTTATTTGAATTATTAGAAAAAGGTTGTTTCGGTGCACAGTTAATCTGAAGACAAAAACAGGTAAATGTCTCTAACAAGATACAGATTTTCCCAGTATCAGATGCAGCGTCGGTGCTGGGATTCCAGTTATTACCGAATAACACACTACGGGGCAGATTTACAAGCCCCTTGCGCCTTTTTGCGCCGCCATTGCGTCACTTTTTTTGACGCAATGGCGGCGCAAAAAATGCGGCCTATTTACAACGTGACGCATCTAGGGAGATGCGTCACGTTGTAAAGCCCTGCGTCACATTATACCTGTGTCAGGTATAATGTATGCAGGGTGGGCTTTCCCATGCAGGAAGGCCTCGTAAAAAAGTGACGCAGTGAAATCTACAAGATTTCACTGCGCCACTTTTAGGATGCCACTGCGTCAAAACCTTAGTAGTGACGCAGTGTAGTGGGAATAGGCCTCAACACGCATTGCTGGAGTTGCGTCGTGCTTGCGACACGACTCCAGCAATGCGTGACTTTTCCGCCAACAGATGCGTCAGAATTTCTGCCGCATCTGTCAATCCTTGCGCCATAGTGCGCCGTATTGTAAATACGGCGCATCTATGGTGGCGCAAGGGTTTCTAAGGGTGGCGCAGGGAAAGTGACGCATCTGTACAGATGCGTCACTTTCTTGTAAATCTGCCCCTACATACATAACTTATTTTGGAGGCAAGCAGTATTGCAATAATACGAAAAAGTAAAAACATAGTCACTTATCTACCCAAGAGAGTAAGTCTGTTGCGTCACTGATAAGGAACATCGGTGCTGATAAAAGTTTACCTGTGCTACAAGGCTACAGGCTTACATCGTTACAAAACCGTCCCTGTATCTGTGTGGTAAAAGGTCCTGCGTTGGGCCAGAAGGTCAAGGGGTCAAGGCCCTTTGTGATAATGTGTTGCTGTTTTGTCACTTACTGGTCTGTTCTTTTTCGACCAAATCTTAATTGTGCTCTTTCTGATTGCCTGGCAGCAGTATTGTGACCAGCATGAGCCAATGCGCAGCCTGTTCAGTCCTGTCCTCCTGAGGGAATGCACCTTAAAGACTGGCTGCCATTGGGTTTGATGGCTCTGTCACTTGTCTTACTTCCCTTTACTGCTTGCGGGATCGGTGACCTTTATAATCATCCACTTCTTTCACGAATATGGAGGAAGGAATACTGTCTCCTCGGTTACTGTAATTTTACCTTTTCAGGTAGTCAGGCTTTGATTTCCAAAGGTAACTTTCTAACATCCCAGTTCGGTGCAGTCCTGTACCACTTCACCAGGCAGCCATCTTATCTCAGGGCAAAGTATGGCCTGGTCTGCAAACGAGCAGAAGAAGGTGATGTAATCCAGTGTAAATACTGATACATTTCTGACCTCCATACCTCCTTTGTATCCTTACTTTCCACACTATGGCAAGTTGTGTGCCTTGACATTTCTTTTTGCAGGTATTCTGTTGAGCTTTCTTTCATTCTTTTCTCTCGATAACATTGTCATAGTTACAATATTTACCTAACTTTGGGGCATATTATCAACAAATGGCGATATTTATCACTAACCCTGCTTAGCGTGAGTTTCCTTATCACAGCCGAACGCCGGAATCTATCGCCGCATTAGCGGCGTATTAGCAACACGCCGCTAACAGGCGATAGCTACCTTTTCCGGCGGAAATGGACGGCGATAGATTTAGCGTGACGGCGATAAAAAAACGCACGCTAACGTGAAAAAAGTGGCGATGGGCCAATTAGCGACAGAATCCGATTGCTAATTGGCACCAGGCCTGCATTTTACGCGTTCAGCGGGAAAATGCACTATAAAAGGCCCGCCAAGCAGAAAAAAATAAATAAAATGGAAAATACCAGAGGAGCAATGGAAGAAGCTGGGACCAGTGCAGAGGCCACAAACATGCCCACAAATACCCAGGAGGACCAGCCAGAGACCCATGCGAAGGCCAAGAAGAAGAGGACTCCTAAGTTCAGCCTGCAGGAAAACCAGGTCCTGATTGCGGAGGTGACTGAACACCAACAAGAACTGTTTGTCACCTCCACAGTGACATTGGCAAGATAAAAAGAAATATGGGAGGACATTGTGTCCAAGGTGAATGCCGTTGGAGAGAGGAGGAGGACAGTGGACGACTGCAAGAAGCGCTGGCATGATACCAAGCGCAAAACCAAGGAGAAACTAGCAGCCAACGTGAGAGCAGCAAGGCAGACTGGAGGTGGGAGTCCAGCGCCACAGGAGGAGCTGGATGAGTTGGAGGAGCAGGTGTCCCGAGTCATCAGTGAGGAGACGGTGGTTGGAGTTGCGGGCCAGTATTGTGCTGAATGTGAACAGACACAACAACACCAGGGTGAGCATCAACCAGGGGCGGGGGGGAAGGGGGTGGATGGGCTCAGTGGCACTCATGTACAATTAAATTAATTGAAGTGCATACCCACATGTACTGTGGATAATGTCCCGGATACCCCTGTCCATGGTGGAATAGGGACATATCACCCTTCTCAAACAACACATTGCACAACATACATTGGCCGGCATACAGACTTTTAAATGTGCACAGAAAAGGAAGCCCAAAATAGTTCTAGGTCAACGTCAGACCACTCCATAAGTGCCCCCTCAAATGACAAAGTGGCACAACAACTTGACATGCGGCTGGGTGGCAAAATGGCCCCCTTGCCACATCACCACGCACATACAAATTGCCTGCACAAGGACACATCTCACTCCAACGCCAAAATGTGGATGCACTGTGAATGTGACTGGTCATGTGCACGATAAGGCATGCCACCACCAATGTCAGCACACCTCCAGCATTGTGCACATGTGTCTGTGTTGTGTGCAAGGTTGTGTATGCGCAGTAAAGTCCACCTATTTGCACATGCACATTCCTGCAGACTACTCAAGCACATGTGCAGGATGCTGCAGGTGTGCTGACATTGGTGGTGGCATGCCTTATCGTGCACATGACCAGTCACATTCACAGTGCATCCGCATTTTGGCGTTGGAGTGAGATGTGTGCTTGTGCAGGCAATTTGTATGTGCGTGGTGATGTGGCAAGGGGGCCATTTTGCCACCCTGCCGCATGTCAAGTTGTTGTGCCACTTTGTCATTTGAGGGGGCACTTATGGAGTGGTCTGACGTTGACCTAGAACTATTTTGGGCATCCTTTTCTGTGTACATTTAAAAGTCTGTATGCCGGCCAATGTGTGTCGTGCAATGTGTTATTTGAGAAGGGTGATATGTCCCTATGCCACCATGGAAAGGGGTATCCGGGACATGATCCACAGTGAATGTGACTGGTCATGTGCATGATAAGGCATGCCACCACCTATGTCAGCACACCTGCAGCATTGTGCACATGTGCCTGAGTAGTGTGCAAGGTTGTGTATGCGCAGCAAAGTCCCCCTATATGCAGATGCACATTCCTGCACACCACTCAAACACATGTGCACAATGTTGCAGGTGTGCTGACATTGGTGGTGGCATGCCTTATTGTGCACATGACCAGTCACAAGCACAGTGCATCCACATTTTGGCCTCAGAGTGAGATGTGACCATGTGCAGGCAATTTGTATGTGCGTGGTGATGTGGCAAGGGGGAAAATCTGACATCACCTGCATCACCATGCAATTTATTTATTTATTAAATTTATATAGCGCAAAACTGTCACCCTATGGGTATCCTGGCGCTGTGACTTGCCCAGATGACATTGTGCATAAAGATAGTCTATACGGTATGCTCGTAATGCTAGTTCTTAGGGAAGAGCCATGTCTTTAGGCTTTTTCTAAATGGGAGCAAAGATTTCATTTGCCTAATATTCAGGGGAAGGTCATTCCAGAGTCGTGAGGCTGCTACCCCAAAGGCTCTGCCACCGGGCCTGGTCTTCCTAAATCTGGTGGTGGTTACCAAATACATGCCTGATGAGCGTAACTTTCTCCCTGGAGTATACCAGGTAAATTTCTCCTGCATGGATATTGGACCTAGGCCATGTACTGCTTTGAACACTATTCAGAGATATTTAAAATGAATTCTCTCATTTAGGGGCAACGAATGGAGGTCTCTTACAGCTAGAGATGTAGAGGACCTACGCTGCCTGTTTAACGCCAGTTTGGCTGCTATAGACTGAATCCTCTGTAGTTTCCGCAGTGCTGATTGTGGTGCTCCCAAATACAGGGAGTTACAATAGTCCAACCTACTCAGTATTAGACTCCTCAACACCTAAGGTCTGGAGGTGGCGGGCAGGAGCGGGAGGATCTGGTGCAGTGCTCTTAGCAAGGAGAAGCAGGTGCCGACTGTTTTATTAATTTGTGATTCCAGTTGGAGATTGTCATCCATTAAAACCCCCAGGTTACACACTGTACTGGCAGGAATCAGTGGTTTATCCATAGGGGTGAGTCTAAAGTCGGCGGGATAAAGCCGAGCTATTTTGGCCACAGAGCAGTATACTATCTCAGTTTTTTCTCCATTAAATTGTAAGGAGTTTTTCCTGAGCCAGCTGGAGGTCTTGAGCATGCACTCCTGATATTTCTCAATAGATACTGCCTGGTTTCCTTCTAGAGAGAACACCAGTTGCGTATCGTCTGCATAATTGACTAGGTCGATGCCGAAAGACTTAATAATTGGGATTAAAGGGCGCAGATAAACATTAAATAGAATTGGGCTGATTGCTGAGCCGTGTGGCACCCCGTGTCGCACGGGGGTCTTGGGAGAGGTAAACGGTGGGATAGTTACCACCTGTTGCATGCCCGTCAGATACGATTGCAGCCACTTTAAAGCCTGTCCTTTCACTCCGATGTTCTCTAGTCTTTTCAGCAGGATCCTGTGATTTACCGTATCGAATGCGGCCGACATGTCCAGTAATACCAATACGGACAGATTACCATTGTCGGCTCGCATTCTTAGGTTATCCAGGACCGTTGCTAAGGCTGTTTCCGTTCCATGCCCTGGTCGGAAACCGAATTGATCCTTATCCAGTAGTTGATTTTCTTCCAGATAGAGGGACAGAGACTTACTAACTGCCCGCTCCAGAATTTTTACTGGATACGGGAGAAGAGATATTGGTCTAAAGCTCGATGGACACTTAGGGTCGAGTGACGGCTTTTTGAGCAACGGGGTTACTACTGCCTGCTTCCAGCTTTCCGGGACTGTTCCCTTTTCTAATGACTGACAGCAAATCTGCCGTAGCCATGGAAATAGCTCCAGCTGGAACTCTTTCCAAATTGCCTACGGAAGAGGGTCCAAAGGGGACCCGGAAGAAACGCTTTGGGCTAGGTTGTTAAATATATCCACAGTGGGAATTTCAAAGCGCTCTAAAGCGGGTGGCGGATAATCCTTGAGTACCTCTTTCTGTTGCTCTGTTGCTGATCTCATGGGAGGTTCCTTTTCCTCGTTGAGGCTACTATCATTGTTGGAGTTTAAACCACTGACTATCTTGTTGCAATGTGCCCCCTTGCCTGTTCATGAGATGCAGTCTGGTGTACACCAAGTGGGGAAACATCTAGTGAGTCCGCATACTACACACACATGCAATGTCACAACAAATTGACCATGTAGGCTGCTGGATAAAGGTTGCACCTCCAAAAATGCACACAAACAGCACAGGTCACTCAAAGGGCGATGGAATACAATGAGCAGGGGGACGTGCCAACAACCACACAGTACGTGAACAATGCAGAACATGAATGTATCACACCAATATGTACTGCATGCCTTGTCTGTGTGACATTCTCGCTGAACCACAATGTGCCTGTGAAGCTGTCTCACTGCCAAAGTATGACAACATGCAAGGATAGCTAATTTGAAACAAATCATGACAACCGGCTAAATGCCACCCTCAACCCCTATGTAAAATTGCACTCCTACCCCCCCCAAGTGCACACATCTGCCACACAGAATACAGCATTCCACATCAAACCTGATGTGAGTTGCCCATCACACCATCATGTGCAATTCAAATTAACAGTTTGGTAAGGCAACTGTGTCAGTGAACAAATATGCAGTCAGGTAGTCATCACCCACATGCTAACCCAGGCATTGAGTAACAGAACCAGGACAGCAGGTATCATCCATGGCAGGAGCTGAGTGGCACATACACAAACACACATCACCCGCACATTTGCATCTCTTGTGAGGGTGGCGGTGACCAGGCCTGAGCACCATAAATAGGCATCATAAAATGCACATACATCAGAAAACTGACCACTTACACACCACACGTGGGGTCAACCTTGAGGGTAATGGGTGTTGACACTATGGGGCATATTACCAAGCCCCTATCGCCACCACAACGTCACTCATTTCTGATGTTGGGGTGGTGATAGGGTCAGCGCACCATTATCAAGGCAGCGTTAAGTCACTCAATGTGGCTTAAAGCCACGTGAAGTGGCTTTACGCTGCCTTGAGAATAGGGCCCCTTTCACGCTAGACTTTGTGTGAAAGTGGGCGTGCAGTGGGTGTTGTGGTAGGCGTCCCACCACAACACCCATTGAAGTCGACGCTGCCATCCATTATCAAGTTAGATGAGAATAGGTGGCAGTGCTGATCTGAACACCAGAGAAATACTGGGCCTAAGGTTGCAAAACTGGGAGAAATGCATTAAATCTCCTTGTTTTTGCTTGTTTCGTGTGTGCTGCCTTGTGCAGCCCACATGTGAAAAGCCAAATTCCATGGTATGTTCATGTACAGGAAGGTGTCCCTTCACAGAACTCAAAGTCTCACTACCTGAAAGGTATAATGGGCAGCTAAACCAAAGCTGCAGGTGCCACCAGCACACAATGCAGTGCACACACAGACACATCTGAGCCCATCAACATTGACTACTATGTGGGCCAAATTGCATTACTCACACAAATGAACAGAAGACACAACTTGTGACGCTTGTGTGTAGATATTGTACAATAACATTTGTCATAGCTGGAAACTGTGAGATGACAATGTACAACTACAACATCACATCCGCAATTTCCTCAAAATCATCACTATCCTGCAACAAATAGGCATCTCCTCAAAAACAGTATGAATGGACACTGTCCTGCTGTCTGCTTGTAAACTCATCCAATGCATGATTGTACATGACAAACACTGTTAAACTGCATCTCCCCTATCACATTGCAGAGGGCGAGACAGCACCTCCTGGACAGCAGACTGGCCCAACCTTCACTGATGACGAGGAGGAATAACCCACCATCGATCAGGAAGCACTGCAACACCTGCTAGACTCCTTCAGCACCCCACCTCCAGGAGCAGGGCAACCCAGCAGCATTGCGGCAACCCCACCCCCTGCACAAACCAACCAGCAGCAAGTACCTCCCACCACAGCTGCCTCCCCGGACCTCAAGGACCCACACCTGGCCTTCCAACGCCGTGTGCTAGAGGTCCAGCGGGAGATGGCGGAACAGGTGCGGGTGGGGTTCGAGTGTCTGGCGGACAAACTTGAGGCCATACGTGGGTGTCTGAGTCCCATCCGGGACGACATGCAGAAGATCATGGACTCCCACAGCCCGCTCGATGCCCTCTAACGGTCCATGGCTGACATTGCTGGATTCATGCTTCTGAGACAACAACAACTGTCTGCTCAGAGTGGCTCCAGCAATGTCAGCCAGGATTTGGCCAACATCTGTCGGATAATGGAGAGCATGGAGCGGATGCAGGCACAAGATATGGCTGGCAGGGCCGCACACCAGCGCGAGGTTGCTGGGATCTATTATGCCCTGCACCTGCTCATCACTTCATTGCTGCCACAAGGTCTGGTGCAGATGAATGCTGCTGCTGCCTCCACATCCTCAGCTACGCCACCTGATGTGTCAGTGCCTCACAGTGCTGCACCCACCATACCACCACCCACATGTGAGGCACATGACACATCAGAGGACGAAGAGGAGGATGAAAGTGCATTTTTGCAAAGGAGGAAGCGGTAGCATCCATCTGCGCCAAAAGGCCAGTTTCCTCCTTGGTGCCGGGCTTAGTATCATGCCACGGAAAATCTACTTGCACTGTCTTCCACTGTCCCCCAACAATCACCTTGGACCTCCACATGGACTGCCATATCACTTTTTTCTTGCCAATGCCACTACAATCAGCCTGCGGACTGAACTATGCCTCTTTCCTTGGACCTGTTACCACCAAATGACTGTCTGGCCCTCCAACAGGCATCCATGCAATGTGGGCATGTATGGCCAAGCACTGGTCCATCTTCATCCTCTGAATGTAAATAAAATTATATAACTCACACAGATGTGTGTGGTTCTTGACCAATCAAGTATAGAAGTATAAAAAAGTGTCAGGACACTGATTCACCCAGAAGGTACACCAAGGGAAATACGAGCAATGTACCTGTTTTACCTGATACAGATAGGCAGTGAGATGGTGGTGTATGTGTGAACTAGCGGTGCCCCCATTGCTCCAAAACAACCATCTAGCAATATACCAACCTAGCCCCACGTCCTTTCATGAAAAGGCATGTGTGCTAAAATGTCCTAATCTGTTGCAGGCCACGAGTTGTGTCCTCCTTAACACTTGTAAACAAATATCTCTTGGCATATCTACTCACACACTACGTGGTGGACAAAGCCTGTTGTGATGGTGCACATTGCATGTCACATCCCAAAAATCTGGACAGCACATTCACATTGATGAAGACACGGAAGGGCACATGTCCATCATACACATACGGAGCCACAATGTCTGCCTCAGTGAAGTAGATTGGCAAATAGGGGCCCACCACAAAGTGCAAGCTGTCAGTCAGCCCCTCCCTGTCGACAAACGATGTAACCTAAAATATGCCCCCTCTCATGCTGTGACCACTGCGAGTGTATCGGGCAATGTGTGTAGGGATGTGTGTGGCACTGCACTCAGCATATAGTCAGATGCACGGACAACATTTCAAGGGCGGCATCAACATGAGCCAATGGCAGAAGTAACAGCTGGGACAAGTCTCCATGACACTGTTACTACAGGGAGCAATGCAACATTTCCCTCTTGTGTGCAGCAGAACAGTGTGCCACCACCCAAACGTCAGCTGTGACAAAATCAAAATTTGACTAGTCCAGTGAGTGACGAAAGGCATTTAGGAGATGTCAACTCTGTAAAGCAAAATGCACTACTCCCAAAATCCATCTGTGAGTAACGTAAAATGAGAAGTCATCACTTACTCTCAGATTACTTTCAGTAAATCAGGAACACTGCTGTTCCATGTCCTGTACACAATGCACACAGATTTCTAACAAATCATGCATGGTTTGGAGAGTGAGCATACATGAACCTGAACATATCTTGCAAAGGAAGCGGACACACTGGCACTACGCAGCAAGTGTGGCTAGGTCTGTGCAATGTAGATGGACTCTGCAGCAGGAGCATCTGACATGCAGGTGTGTGACGGAATCTGTGGAACCTGGCGCATACATCCATCTCCATGATGGATAACAGTAGCTAACTGTATTCAATTGCCATGCCATCTTACTAGGTCATGTGCAAAATGGGCCCAAATGTGCTGTCCAAATCCGTGAATCACACAGAAGATGTAGAACGTCACAGACGACTGTCCCTAGACTAGGACGTCAATCCAAATTGACACCCTGTCATCAGTGCAAGTTCAGTGTGCTCACATCTAAGGTATCCGGACACAATACATCCTGCAAACTTACATGTCATGAGAAGACTTAGCGATTCCAATGGATAGTCCAGTGATGGCAAAAGTTGCATACAATAGAATGAGCCACACTCCACAACCTCATCCCTGACATAAGTGCAAGCAGAAATCCAAAGTATCATATTTTTATTAGAACAGTATAAATATTCAAGTAACCTAAACTAACACTCATCACTATAACTACTACTAAAATCTAAACTAACTATAAAAATCTTACTTACCTAAACTATCTACCCTAACTAATCCTAAACACGCAACAACACATCATAGACATCAACCCCCTCCCACCCTTAAGGCACACCACGAGACAGGACAAAGACATCTAAGCTATAGATAAACTAACTAAACATGTAACCTACACAAAGATATATATTTTTGTAAATCATTTTTTTTATGAAGAAAAAACACATCAACCCCCCACCCAAAGGAAAAGGAAACTTATCCCCAAATACGGATGACTATTAAAATCTTATATCTACCTAACAAGCTAACAGTAACTAAACTCTACACTAAAACTACACTACCTAACAAATAAATAACTAACCTAACACTACATAATAAGAGATTTCAAACATTGGGGGAAGGGAGAAGAGGGGGGTGGTGTCCAACAGGTCCACCCATCATGGCAGTCCAAAGTGTTGATGTATGTCCATCACTCGTCTGTTGACATCAGACAATTCGCGCCTGATCTCTGCCAGCGATACCACAATGTCCTGAAGGAGCCTCCTGTCCCGCAATGTGAAAGAGACCACTTGATCCCCAGTTGCAGGTGGGACAGTGCCTTGGGTGGGGGGGTGCCGTAGGGGGATGTGCCACCTGTCTCGGCTGGGACACACCACTGACGCCTAAGGGGCCTGGGAGGGGCTGTGTGACATCCTGGGCATGCTCAGGCACTGCCTTCCATGTGCCCTTCCTACGTTCCTCATGGTAAATCTTGGCCATGTTGCGGTACCCCTTCGCAACCTTCTTCAAATGGCGATAACGGTCCTTCCGCACCTGGAAGGCATGTATTTGGCCAGGCGTCATGTTGTCTGTAAAACATACACAAAGTCAAATTAGAACCCCTTAGCCAATTTCAAATTCCTCCATACACATCTGTAATACAAGTTCACTTCAACATGGGAGCCTACACTACAGCGTAACTATGTGAAGTCAGCAAGTGACCTGGACTACAACACGTTGAAGCATGGATCAGTGACTACATGCTGGGGAGACTGACATGACAGTGCATGGCATGGTACATGCACTGTCACTAACAAATTAGGCTGGCAGTGCCAAATGATTGTGCCATTACATACACGGGCAGAGGATGACATGTACAAGCAATCGGAGGAGGGACGCATTATCCCCCTGTGTGTAGCACCACCCTCATCCTCTCCAGTGACACAGGGCTGCATGATAGGTACAATGCCCATGTGCAGACATGTGTGTCCCCCAGCACATGTGTGCGGTTCCTCACGACTGCGACAACACAGGCAATCTTGCACCAGAGTGCAAGGTTGTCTGCGAGCAGGGATGTTTGTTCATGTGTAGGGAGGACTTACTCCCGGCACATGAACAAACCAAAAATGCCATTTCGTAACTTTCATGTGTACAGCGTCGTGCAGCACACATGGAAGTTTCAAAATGGCATGTTGATCAACAGTTTGTTCATGTACAGGTATGGACACCTTCCTGTACATGAACAAAACATGGCATTTTGCTTTTTCCATGTGTGCTGCACAAGGCAGCATACATGGAAAAAGCAAAATCGAGGAGAAAGGAAGCATTTCTCCTTGTATCGCCACCTTGAGACCAGGATTCTTCTGGGTGTAAGTTTTGCACTGCCACCTAGTATCGCCAGACTTGATAATAGGTGGCAGCGTCAACTTCAATGGGTGTTGCGGTGGGACGCACACAGCAACACCCACTGCACGCCCCCTTTCACGCTAAGTTTAGCACTAAAGGTGACCTATTATGAAGGCAACGTTAAGGTACTTAACATGGCTATAAGCCACATTGAGTAGCTTTACGCTGCCTTGATAATAGGGTGCTGAGCCTATCACCACCACAACGTCACAAAAAGTGACATTGTGGTGGAGATAGTGGCTTGACAATATGCCCCAACATGTGAAGTCTTGCCGCAGAGAGGGTGAAACATCCATTCCTCGTAATTCACACTCAATCATGCATTGCTGGTATCACCTAGGATCACTCCGTAGTGTATCAAGATACGCCGGCCGTAACTTCGCAAACAGTCACTATGCATTTCCCTTTGTGACGGCACCCTGGAGTCATCATGCTCATAGTGTCGTTTGTGGTAATGCTTCTTCACAGATAGCGTTGGCAAACCCTGCATTGTGAAATAAATGCCAAAGCACTTAAGGCAGAGCTAAAGCATGCGTGGTAAATGAGTGCACAGAAATGACACCAATTGGGACTGAGGAGTTCCCATACCTGATCCAGAGTCAATCAGGGAATGGACGCAAGGAGACAGATCGTCAACACCATTGCAGTGGCCATACATGCCAATGAGAATGATTTGGGCAACTTTGCTGTGTGTTTGGGGAACGTGCTATTGATATGCTTGGCTCACAGATACACACTGCCACAACTCTGTATCCGGCATGCAGCATACCTACAATATCATAATTGTAAACTGTCTGCGCACTTACGGGCAGAAATGCACTGCCACCTTGTGCATCATCATGCACACTTGCACAGTCATCTCACGCAAGGATGTACATGCATTCAATGTCATTGGACAGTCATCAGCAAACCCACTTACATGTCTCCTGCCCCATCAGTGTTCGCTGCAATACACAGGCATGTGCTGTGGTGACCGAACCCATGGACCTATGGGCATATTGACAAGGGAGTAGGGGAGACAGGCGTTCGCCTCCTCTGATTAACGGCTACCTCCGCAACTTTGCTAATGCAAGTCTGAACCCTATTTCCAAGGATGTGGTGCAGACTTGCGTTTCCCCCGGCAATGGCGTTACGTCTCACAACTTAGCGCGTACGCAGGCACCCTTGCACCAGAGTGCAAGGTTGTGTGTGTGCGCAGGTGAGTTTGGTGTCTGTACAGGAAGGTGCCCCTTCACACACAGATTCCATCCTAGAAGACCATCTTGTGACTATCATGTGTGTCGCTTAGTGCAGCACACAGGAAAGATACATTGGGGAAAAATTAGGTATGTTGATGTATGTACTGGAAGGGCCACCTTGCTGTACTTATACACACCATGTCAATTCTCTATTCCCATGTGTGCTGAACCAAGCAGCTCACATGTACAAAGCAAACATGATGATCAAAAAGCATTCCTGCTCATATGGCCAGTATACAACCGGGATGTGACTGTTGGTAAATTGTGCGCTGCCAACTATGAATGCCGCACTTGGACATCGGGGAAGCCTCTGATACAATGGGTGTTGCCGTGGAACGCCGAACACAACCCCCAATGCACGCCCCGTTCACACTCAACACAGCGTGACAGTGTACCTCATTGACAAGTAAGCGTTAATACAGGTGGAATGTATTAACGCTGCTCAGATCATGATGCTAGGCCCCTATTGACAACACAACTTTGATGACAGTTACGTTGACTTTGCGATATGGGCTTGATGATATGCACCTCACTTTCAATGTGTGTCACTGACCTGGGATGGGCCAAGTCACAACTGTGAGACCAATGCATTTGTCCAGAGTCACTTACCGATTAGTGCACACTGCTGACTTCCACAATACATCATCACACTGTAGGCAAGGTAGACGTGATACACACCCATGCTTCATACTGCAACGGTGATCATGTGACCCAGACATCCATGCCACCGCAACATGCTAGTCAATTACATTCCAACTCACCAGTGGCGTGTGGGTCCTCGAAGCTGTCAATGTCCCCCTGTGTGATTGGCAGTCGTCCATCTGTGAGACAAGTAAAGAAATGTGTTGGTATTAGACTTCTATCTATATGTGTCGTATTCCTCATACCAATCATCACCATGACAGCAAATGCTACGTAACTGTAGTGTGGCGTTTCATGTTGACTACATGATTGGGTCAACTTTGACTGCCATTCACACCAGACCTGTGACAGCTGATTTTGGACAGACGAGACTGTAATGCTAGCTGACATGCCCATAATCGTAGTGTGAGTCATCCACAAGGCACCATTACTCCATGCATCCTGTTGTTCTACATGCACTTTGTACAATTGAGTAGCTGCAGATTGCACAAAGCAGTTTCACAGAGGTTGTTGCTGTATGACAATCTGGAGATGTCCACTTTCCTTAGACCATTTGTCCATAAACAGAACTTTTTCACACAGCAACTATGTTCACAGGGCAGCGTAGCTAACGTAACACAAATCATGAGGACAGCATTTTGTCACTACCTTTTGGCCAGCATACAGCTCACATGGACAATTCCATGGATGGTTAATGTACAGTCACCCATGCCATACACAAACACAAACAATCGTCTGCCTGCAAGCACATTTTGCGCAGGTGTGTCAGCTATGGCAGTACAGTGCTAAGTGTTGGTCCAGAGCAGTGGGTGACACGGACTTGCAACATATGCTTGTCAATGAGATGCTGCGTTGTGTCTCGGATGTGCCAACAATATGCGCTAACGCTTAGCGTCTCCCACCTTAAACAGCAACCATTTCTCACTTTGACAGCAGTGTCACACACGTCGTAATTTTCATTCCTTACAGTCCACACGAATAAATGTGGAGTTTGTACTTACCACCCTGTAGGCCTGTCATGACTCCCACGTAGTCCAAGAGGTCTGCCTCACGTGCAAGCATGTCCTGCCATCGGTGCTTCCACTGGCGCACGTTGCGGTCCACTCCGAAGAACCGTGACATATGCACCCGCACACGCTCCCACCTGATCTTCCGCACAGACACATTGTACCCTTGCAGGATACGGCCTCCCCTCTCCAACATCAGTGGCAGGTGGAATTTAATGAGCCACAGGAACGCCCCCAATGTCCCCTCGGACATCCTGCCCTCCCTGCCCACACCTGGCATCTCCCTACACACCTGTGAGCCCACAGCCAGAAAAAAAAGGCCTCTAAAATATCCCCAACAACAATTTAACTGCACTACCCCAAGACAGACACCCGACAAAATTGAGGACAGGAGACAGTAAAACACAATTAATGAGTACACTTCACAGACACTATACACAGGACACAGGTCACAGCAACACTCTCAAAATCACTAAACTGCAGCACACACCACCAAAAACCTCCAGCACTCTCCACAATCACCAGCAATGTGCTCAAAAGAGAAACTGAAATGGCAGAACACTACTCAAGTAGACAGGAAGCATGCAGACATCACTTCTCTTTGCGGCCTGTTTTTGAGTAAGCGGCGAAAACTGCATGCAAATAGTCACATGAGTAAACTTTATAATGGCAAAAGTGTCGCGCGATGTATTTTGACATCGGGCGGATGAAAAAAATATCGCTTTTTCGTGTTAGCGGCCAGATCTGCACGCTAAGAGCAAATCAATACACTGATGTACAGTCTTGTTGCAAATTTAATGTCAGAGCCCTGTAACAACATGTTGAGGTTGGTTGGCACTCAAATGACAACATGAAAATTACGTTTCACAACACATGACACCCTAACTTGCAACATTCAACACAGATCACACCATAATTGCATATCTAACAAGAGAACCATCAATCAATCATGGATTTTTTAAGTGTGCCACTCATCTGTGGGGGTCACAAGGCGTAGGGGCATGACTTTCGGCACGCTTCAAGTTGTCTGTGTACGTGCATGTGTTGAAGGTGATGTTGATGTTGCATAGTGGTTCATGTGCGATGGCAGATGTGGCTCTGTGGTAGATGTGAGGGGGCCAGGTGTCTGTGTGGGCCCCCGAGTGGATGCCTTTCTTAGCGGAGGAGGTGTCTTCAACTGTGCCTGGTGTCCATTTGGAGATGGCGCTCTGGTTGTTGTCTCAGGAGTGCTGGTGGTCCGTCTGCTGCGTCAAGTTAGTGGTCCACATACTTGTTGTAGGGCTTGTTGATCTGGAGGTGGTCGTGGCTTCCAAGCTAATTGCTTCTGACACACAGAAAAGCAAGTTTTACCCCATTGCACGCCCTATTTTCATATTTTACTCCATTGCACGCCCTATTTTCAGGTTTTACCTCATTGCAAGCCCATTTTTCATATTTTACCCCATTGCACGCCCTATTTTCATGATTTACCCCATTGCACGCCCTATTTTCATATTTTACCCCATTGCACGCCCATTTTTCATATTTTACCCCATTGCATGCCCATTTTTCATGATTTACCCCATCCCACGCCCATTTTTCATGATTTACCCCATTGCACGCCCTATTTTCATATTTTACCCCATTGCACGCCCATTTTTCATATTTTACCCCATTGCACGCCCGTTTTTCATGATTTACCCCATTGCACGCTCATTTTTCATGATTTACCCCATTGCACGCCCTATTTTCAGATTTTGCACAATTGCACGCCCTATTTTCATATTTTACCCCATTGCACGCCCATTTTTCATATTTTACCCCATTGCATGCCCATTTTTCATGATTTACCCCATCCCACGCCCATTTTTCATGATTTACCCCATTGCACGCCCTATTTTCATATTTTACCCCATTGCATGCCCATTTTTCATATTTTACCCCATTGCAAGCCCGTTTTTCATGATTTACCCCATTGCACGCCCATTTTTCATGATTTACCCCATTGCACGCCCTATTTTCAGATTTTGCACAATTGCACGCCCTATTTTCAGGTTTTACCCCATTGCACGCACGATTTTCAAATTTTACCCCATTGCACGCCCAAATTTGCATCTTTTACCCCATTGCACGCCCAAAGTTTCAACTCTTACCCCATTGCACGCCCACAGTTTCATTGTTTTACACAAGGTACACACTTCAATAAATTATTGACTGCTGACAACAGACTACAATTGTGCATTTATTCACAGACGACAACCTATATTGACTGATTTACACAAAGGACACGCAACAATTTTGCACCATGAAGTCTCTAGTCTTACACATTTGACACATTGATAAGCATCTCTGTACTGAGGAGACATTCCCAGCATGAATGAAGTTTGGTATTTTCTTTTCACGTATTGTGCAACGTACCCATTTCAGAGTGATGTACCCATGCTGGACAGCAACATGCAGACAGGGTATGTGTGTATGTTTTTTTTTTGGCACACACCGTGATTGCGGTCATTTTGCTATGAGATACATTGGAGGGGGACTGTCACAATGTGACGTGCTCAGTTGAAGAAATTGTTTATTATTCGGTCCCTTCGGGCAGTTCCTGCTGCATTTACTGTGGGGTGTGCGCCACCTGCCTCATCTTCATCATCATCCTGGTCCTCGTCCGGTGCAGCAGGCACTTGAATCCATGGAGCATTGGTGCGCACACATATATTGTGCAATACACAACATGCAAGGATGATTTTGTTGACCATTTCAGGGCTGCCACCTGTGATGTCCAGGCAACGGAAACGTGACTTTAGCACGCCAAAGGTGCGCTCCACAATGGACCGGGTGCGTCTGTGGGCCGCATTATACTGCCTCTGGGCCTGGGTGGTGGGGTTTCGGAGGGGTGTCATCATCCACGGGCATAGTGCATATCCTTGGTCACCTGTAACATGTGAAAGCGAGATGTTTACATTATTGGTTGTGCCGGTTGTGTTGTTGGTGTAGATGATTTTGTGGTGTGTCATTTGTGTTATATTGGATTTCATGTTAGCCATGTGTTGCTTCTGATTGATTAAAAGCATCACTGCAAATTAAATTGACTCACTGTTGATACTCCCTCCCCCACTCCTCATCAATTGTGTGCGCTGCGCGGTTGCATGACTGGCTCTTCTACCATCTATCGATGGCACTCATCCACCCTCCTCACAGTCAATGCCATGTGAACGTTGAAATGGCAATGGGCCACACCAGACACGGTTCACGTTCTGTTGTGCTGCTGTCGCTGCTGCCAGACCTGCCCCAATGCACAACACATGCTGTTTCCTGTCCCGAGCGGCCACATATCAACAGTCATCAGCCCCCTCGCATGCAGGGCCCATTGCGGGCAGGAACGGTTCACCCACACCATCAGCATCATCAGACGCAACACTGTCGACTCCGTGGACTACGTACTCATTCGGGAGTGTAGCCTCCAACTCACATGCCACGACTACTCAAGATCCATTTGACTCTGGGAAATGTTAGCGGACATCAGACTGTCCCAGATCTTCACCACACTGATCCGCAGGGCACAGCTTTGACGGCTTCTTTGCATGTGTAGACTTCGTCCAGTTCATCGGCCCCACTAAACGCACATGTGTTGACCACTTACGCATGCACCACCTTGTTGATGTACCCCAAGCCACCGTTGACCACATGCAGGCCCCCACAAAGTTGGTGTAGATCATTCACCGAGGAGATACTACACACCACCATCAACTGCAACAATCACAACACTGCAGTCATCAACAATGGCACAAGTCCACATTTTCCGAACATGTATCTCCAACTGCGCATGCACCCTTGTCCCACTATGCAACTGCAACATACGGCAGGCAATGAATGCCACCTCAGTCAGCACCAACCTCAGAGTTGGCAGATGCATCTGCTGACACATGGAGTGGAGCTGGTGCAAGCTTTGGGATACCAGTAAACAGCACCACCAACACGTACAGAATGCTCATATTCACCATCAACAATACGCCCACACATCAAACTGCTCTTCCAGGTAGGATTGCTGTGAGTTGCAACATGGATGATTAACAGCTGGGGCGTGCTATTAGCAGGGGAAACATGAGTCCTCATCCTCGTAACAGAACAATCAGCATGTGGCATCACCTGGTGGTCCAACGCCTTCGGATGCCCCCACCCCACATCTAGGTACCTAGGCCTCATATTTGACTCCTCCATCTCCATGTACCTACAGGTGTACGCATTGGCCTGCAGCTGCTTCGCCAGCCTCTGCATCCTCCATGCAACCTTCAAATGGATCCCCCCATTGTCGGGTGTAACAGTGACCCACACAGTCATTGCCATCAGGCTGGGCTACAGTAACACACTATATGCCAACATGGGCACATCTGCGGTCAGCTTACTCCTGACTGTCCAGCACAACACCTACACACTGGGCCTTGTGTTCCTACTTTCATTATGGATCGTGTGCCTCCATCGCACATACTTGGTTCCCACCTCTCACCACATTTGCTTATGGGTGGCCCAGGGGCTAAGCATTTGAGGATGGTTTGTCTACATATCTAGCCACAGTTCCCACAGTTCTTGGTGTTGTTGTGTCTGGTATGTGGGCATGTTGATTGACATGTATGTGTGATTGTGGCATGTACATTCTCACACTTCTGATTTGCATCTCTGTGAAGTTGAGGCATGTGGTGGGTCACGTTAGCACTTACCAACTAGCACTGCATTTCCATATGCGCCATCCTGGAAGCGCTGGTTTATGATGGACTGTCGGAAGATGTAGGAATCATGCACTCTCCCTGGGAACTTGGCTATGACATTGGTGAACAGTCCCCGGTGGTCCACTATTGCCGGCACATTCATGGAATGGGTGTGCTTTCTTTTGCGGTATATGTGTGCACTGTCCGCAGGGGGCACAAATAGGACATGTGTGCAGTCAATTGCGCCCAACACCTGTGGGAATCCGGCTATGGCGTAGAATCCTTGCTTGGTCTCAATCTGTTCCTGCACAGCATTGGGGAAGTGAAGGTGCTGGGGTATCAGGCTGAGTATGCCATCCAAGACAGTTGGGAGGAAGATTGAAAAGGCTGCCTGTGAGACTCCTCCAACTCTGGCCGTTGTTGGTTGAAAGGTCCCAGAGGCCAACATATGCAGCACGGCCAGCAGCTTTGTTTGCAGAGGGATGTTGGTTCTCCACTGTGTTTGTGGCGTCAGCCTGTGGGCTATCAGGTTCAGGATGTGTTGGATGGGTGTCCTTTTGAGCCTGTAGTGGGCAGTGACATCCTCTGGCGTCAGGTCTGCGAGGTTGGTACGTCTGCGCAGGGCCCGCTGTCGTCTTTGGCGCAGCCTTAGTGGTGGTCCTAGGGGAGGTGGCAGTGGCGGTGGTGGTTGTTGCCTTCGTGGGACTCCAAGCTGAATGATTAGTACCTCCATGGCGTCTGTGGGTCTTCAGGTGTGGGTCTGGGCTAGTCTCCCTTATATGCCTCCATTTATCACCATTTTTACAATTTTTAGACCTGTTTTTTCAGGTCTTATTTTCCTGCAGCTAAGGGGCCTTAGCAGGACTTTTTTTATCGCTTCGCAGGTCCGGGACATCATTGCTAATAGTGCGATGGTGTGTTAGCGAATTTTTTCATGAAATTTTGAGAGGGAACGCCTACTTAGCATATCATTAGCGGAAACTATAGCTGCCATGCACGGCAATAGCAAAAACGATAGCTATCGCCGGAAAGCGTTAGCGACATCTTGGTAATAGGGCGATAAAAATAATGCGTTTGTGCCGCTAACGCGGCGATAACTGGCTTGATAATATGCCCCTTTGTTTTTCACATGCAGAGGTCTAGCAGGAATGAAGAAGTAAGTGGTCCAGTCATGTGGTCTGCCTAATTGTTTGTCCTGTGTTGTCCCTGCTATGGCTTTGTGACCTCAGCACATGGGACACATCTAGTAGTATGTTGTCTACCTGCAGTGAAGAGACAACTATAAGTCGCAGCTATTACAGTGTGGATTTGTGACACAAAACAGATGACTTGGCACGCACTCAGTAGTCTGGAAAGGTATGTGCCTTCTTGTTATGTTCTTTGATGACACAGTTTTCGAACAATATATAAGGGGTTAAAATCTGGACTATGTGTCTGTGTTGTATTGACAAAGCTCCCTTTAATTAGCATGTGAGCTCGGGAGGGAGGCTTGGTAAAACAAGTGCTGGGTTTGGCCATAACATTACAGGGGCCTGCAAATCAGGATTTACATCTAGTGACTGTTGTGTTGAAGACTGCAATTGTGGAAAACACTGGAGATACTAGGACCTAGGGGAGCACTAGCAGACCAGTTGGACACTGGACACCATTTCCTGTATGGGTGTAGGAAGGTAGGATCCTTCTGCATGGTTACCCCCACTTTTTGCCTAGTACTAAGCTGTGTTTTGACTAGTCTGACTGGGATCCTGCTAATCAGGACTCCAGTCTATCTGCTTTCTCTCTAAATTGTTATGGTAAGTACTTAGGTACATCCCAGATTGGATACTGGGGTACCCTTGTCAGTCCCTAGTATATGGTACCCATGTACCCAGGGCATAGGTACCCCAGAGGTCTCCCAGGGGCTGCAGCATGTATTATGCCATCCATGAGAGACCCTTCAAAATGGGACTACAGGCCTGCCATTAAAGCCTGTGTAAGTTGGTGTTTACACCAGTTACTTAAGATATAGGTTTACTATATCTTGGGTCACTGCACTTAAAACCTATGTCATCCCTATAGCAGGCCTTTGCAATCCTGAAGGCAGGGTACTTGGTTCTAATTGAGAGGGTGCCCCTGCATGAGTAGGACACCCCTGCAGCCCACGAAGTCCATTCCCCCCGGTTTTCAGTGAAGCAGCCATATACTATATAGCGGGGCTTCACGTAATTACGCGATGACCATCTCGAAACCAGCTACAACGAACCCCATCATGTTTGGTATCAAACATGTTGGAATCATACCCCCACACTGTAAACAGTGTGGGAGGTATGATTCCAAACACTGGCAGAGCCCTCCGTTAGGCTCTCAGTGTTCCCGGTGCCAACATTCTAGGCCCAGACTGCACAAAATGGTTGCTACTGACCAGAGACACTTTTCTGCCCTCCTGCTGCTGAGCCAAGCTCGAGCAGAGGCAGGTGGAACAATAGGCATCCTGTCACAGGGAGGTGTGACCACCTCCCAGACAGGATTTAGTGTATTGTGACCAGGTGGGTGCGCTTGCCAGCACCAGAAAGTCTGCATGAGGGGCACATTTGGTGTCCCTGTGCATAGTCCAGCTCAAACCAGTTCTGGGAGCCATTGGCTCCCGCTCTGGCGCAAAACTGGACAAAGGACATGAGAGTAACCTCCCCCCTGTCCAGACCCTCCCCTGGGAGGGTCCCCTGAATCTTCCTAACCCTTTCCCTAGAGTACTTAAGGGCTTACCTGGGTGTAGGTCCCTAGATTTGTCGTGGGATAAGATTCAGAACTGACACCACTGCACTTCTACCGTCTGGGCACTCTGGACTTCGCTGGACTTCGATTGGGCCTGACTTAATCTCCCTTCCAGTCTGCTGCATCGTCTGTGCCGGTACACCATACAGGATCCATGCAGGACCTGTGGAGCATCCAAGACACTTGAAGGAATCTCCCTTGAAGTGAAGGAGTCACTTCCCTGCATTCGCAGGCACCTCAACACTGCTGACCGGTCTGCTGATCCCAAGCTCCTACGGACTCCGAAGAGTTTAACAACACAGGTGTAGTTTCCTATGTCTCTTAAGGCCCGAGCTGTCCTTTCACCAAGATTGAGGCCAGTATCCCTTGTGGGGGCTGCATTAAACGAACCCCTGTGCACTGCGTTCTTTTGCAACTGCAAATGCCTTTTGGCAACTTTGTGACAAGTGCATTGGGCTCCAAGTAGCAACAACCTCCAGCAACTTTTTCCAACAAGATCTTCAGCCACACCACCTCATGGGCACCATGGCCTTCTCTTTTGGTGAGCTGCTCAAGGTCTTCTTGTGACTCCAGTGCCTCCGGCCTGTGGGTCCATTTGAGGGTCACTTTTGTTTCCTTTGGGCTCCCCTGATTGCATGGGGCCTGCCCTGACTCCCCTGCTTGTGGTGAGTCCCCTGCACCTTGCTGGTCCCAACTTTGCACCTTCTTGACTTCCTGCGTGGGTTGCATTTGCCAAGGCTTGTTGGTGCTCCTGTCGGACACGACCCCTCAGCACTTGACATCCTTCGTGGGACAGCTCGTATCCGGGTCCTGGTCATCCTCAGCGTCGCCTGGTCCTCGCAGCTGCAGAGTCAAGGTCATTGTCATCTTTCCTGAGGCACCTGATATCGGAGGTCATTCGTCTTCCAGATCACCTGGTCACTCCCGAGTGACATAGACTCTGTCCCCTCTGCTTTCAGGTACTCCTCTTCAAGAATTCACGTTTGGACACTTTCTCAACTTCCAGCAGCGGCACTTTCTTGAAGTCCTCCATTGGGTTCGGCGGCGGTTTCCGACACCACTTCACCCCTATGCACCCGGCGTCCCTGGTGTAGGTAACGTGGGTACTAGGGTATCCACGGGTGTGGTGGCTCTCCAACCTTCTTACTCCCAAGGGGTTTGTTCAGGGTCCGTTGGAAAGGGTCCTTAATCTTTAAAAATCCCACTGCTGCCACCAATGTGAGAAGCTGGCCTGGTATATGATGTACACTTATGTAAGTGGACACCTTGCACCAGTCCAGACAACCCTTATGGTGATTTAGGAGGTCTTAGACAACCTTAGAAAGCTCTCTAAGTGGTAGCTGTTGAGAGCAGCCTTCAGGCTTAGTCCAGAAGGAGTGTAAAACAAGCTGCTTTACACTCCTTCTGGACTAAGCCTGAAGGCTGCTCTCCACAGCTACCACTTAGAGAGCTTTCTAAGGTTGTCTAAGACCTCTTAAATCACCATTAGGGTTGTCTGGACTGGTGCAAGGTGTCCACTTACATAAGTGTACATCATATACGAGGCCAGCTTCTCACAATGGGGATGCAACAACAGGATGTAGACACGATAAAGGGCATTCAGTGATAGTGCATCAATTAAACCGTATGGGTGGAGACAAGTTCCCCTAGAAGGAGAAGGCCTGATGTGTCAGAGGCATGATCAACAGAGAATAGATTGGCAGCATCCCTGTATCTGTGTTATCTTTCGTGTACACTATGGAGACTAGTGATCTAAGCTGAATGTGAACCATGGTGTTCCACATCAATAGCTCTTTATTGCTGGTGCTATGTCAAGCAGGTGTAACTTGTGAAGTGTTACCTACTCCCTGTCCTTTCCTCTTGATTGTTCACTGGCTCTTGTGGCTTTGGTGTGAGATTTAGTGCATCAGTTTGTATCCCTCAAGATAGGTACATATCTTGTTAGCCTGAAATTTAAGAGTAGCCCTGGCCTATGGTCCAGTTCATGTGCCCCCTCACATGGACAGTGTCCTGGCACCATGGATGAGCACAGCGACGTTGAATTAGAGAGATTAGCGTGTTGCCTGCTGCATGTTCGGATCCTGAAAGAACCTACAACCTTGTTGAGAGTGTGATGCAAGCCACATTCAGTGCTGTGATATATTAGATGTTTATACAGAGTGTTCATTCTACCATTAGGATGATCTTCTAATGCCATCTAGTGCCATTGGGATCTGGTACCCTACGGCACTGTCTTGCCCTCATTTTGAGGATTCCAGCATTGATTTAAATCTGGTTGGTGTTTTGAGCTATAAATTCGATAGTGTAGTTGTGTTTCTAGTGGGTTTTTTAATATATGTGTTTTAACAATTAAAAGAGCCACAGATTGCAGAGTTGAATGAATGTGACCAGGGGTCTTGCTAAAACTGTTTAATTAATGCCTGGATTAATGGGCATATTGTTATTTGAGTGCACTAACTGGAGTAAATAGTTCTATTGGGGAACCATGATATCAATCTCAATATCAATCTCCTGGCTTGTGTGTAGGGCGTTCTGTTTAACATGTTCTGTTGATTGTTTCACGTGGGATGCTTTGGGTAAAGCATGTGCTGATGTAACTATGGTAATACCCACCTTTGTTTGCCAGATGTGTGTAGGATTTTCTGCCTTTTATGTTGGTTTGTATGTTTGTGTGAATTGATTGAAGTAGATTGTCCTGTTGGGATTACCTTGATAGTCAACAATATTGCACAATTGGGCAGCGTTGGATACTTGTGCAGTGTTCTTCTAAAGTAGCATTTCGAAATTTGGGTTGTATTGTAGTGCTAATCGTGGCAACTTGGCAGCAATTTATGTGACACATTTTTGGTATTTTGGATGTGAGCAAAGTGTTCTGTTTTATTGCCTGCTTCAGTTTTGGATAGATGCAGCATGGACTTGCTATATTGCTTGATTTGCTTTTATTATGGTCTTAATGTTGATAATCCATCACTCAGACACCGCTTCTGAGGGAAATGTTGCAGAAGGATATAGTGAGGCTTTCCCTTTTAGGATTCTGTGGCTGTCTTCCTTTATACTTTACAAAGAGAGGGACATAGTCATAGGTATTTTGCCTCAAGACTTAGAACTGTGTTCTACTCTGTGCGCAGCATTTTCATCAGTTTGTGAAATATCTGAGGGAACAGAGGATTACCGGAACTGCAGATTTTCTGCATTTCTTGTAATTCCCAATTCAGCCAAAACACTGTTTCCAGCTGAATCAGTAATTACACGTAAAGTGGAGTGGATGTGCAGATCTTTAGGCTTATTGTTCAAAACTATATCCTTTTATTGGTGCTTCAGAAATGGTTCAAGATGCCCCAGACCTCAGTTGTAAGTCCATGTAACTGGTGCATATCTCCACTGTTATTGCAGTAGTAGAATATCCAGTAACTGGGGTCCTGTGAACTGATCATAAACCTCCTCTGGTCAGGGAGCTACTCCTTCCTCCTGTACATCAGGCTCTGTATGACCAATTTTCCCCAGATGCTAAGCAGCTGTCTCCTATTGAGGTGGTGTAAGAATTTAGGTTATTAGTGGTGAGGGGTGGAAGCCACATACACAATCCTTGTAAGGGTAAATCACATAATCACTAAATAAACTTGTGCTTAACCCTCTGGTATTTTGACACAAAAGCAGTCCGACTTAACTTAGAGAAAATATGGAAAGTATTTATGCAGCACTCAAAAAGTGAAAACACAACATAAGAAAAATCCCAAAGCAATTTAGAAAAATATAGTAGAATTTATTTAATGAAACAATATGAAAATTACAAAAATCCAATCAGTAGAACTGGAGTTATGGATTTTAAAGTTTTCTGGTGAAAATAGCACCTAAAAGCACAAAGCACCAATTGTTGTTATTTGGTCGCTCTGGACCATGTCAAAGCCACAAGTTCAGGCTGAACGCTATGGAGCGTGGGTTACATATAAGGACTAGGTTCAATCTGGTGTGCTGCTTTATCTACTTTGATTCTAAGTCCATGTGGGGAGCTGCAGTGAAGCTTTGCTTTGGCAGTCGATGCAAGGAGATCACTTTTGGAGCAAGCAGCAGTTTAGATGTTGCAGATGGTTGCTGTTTGGCATGAAGAGTTACTCGTCACTGGAGCTTCACATTGACGGTGATGCAGACCGTCACCATTGTCACTGGATCTCGAAGCGGACGCAAAGAGCAGGTCATCGCTGGAGATTCACGTTGGCGGTCATCGTAGATAGTCATCAGGTGACATGTGGGGCACTTTTGCGGTCATGAAGAGCCCAAAAACCCCTGGATAATCACCTGGAACTCATTACATACAGCTTTGAGGCAGGATGAGTGAATATGTCTCCTTACAACGCATGCGAAAACATTGCATGCCATTACAACGCGGTCATTACAACTACTTGCTGTAGGGGGTACGCTGGACTTAGGAATAGTATTATTTACTATTCCTACTCCAGTTTGTGCAACAGTAGGGAAGGTGCTGCATTGTAAATCCAACACCAGCGCACCCCCTACAGCAAGTAATTGAAACGACTTGCGATGTAATGGTACGCATGGTAACAACGTGGTCGTTGTAACGACCGCATTGTAAAGGTACCGCGTTGTGGAGACAGCGTTGTAAATGCTGTTTTCCAGGATGAGTACACTCCAATGCCAGCCAAGGGTCCAGGAATTGGGGTGCACCTAATGTGGATCAGGTCTCACTCCAGCTGAGGCCAGCAGCAGGGCTCAGGCAGGTCCAGTTGGTGCTGGTCAGCTGGGCAGTTGCAGGGATGCCTCTGGAAACTTGGGTCCCTGTAGCTCAAGCAGGTCAGCCAACTGACCCTAGGAACCACTTCTGAAGTGCCTGGGATCAAGGCAAGAGGGTCTAGTCTTCCTTCTTCAGACAGCAGGATAGTCTTCCTTCTGAATCTTCCAAAGGTTAATGAATGTTCTGATGAGAGGTTCAGAATGTGCCACATTTATATATGGTGCCAACTGAAGTATGGGGTAATTCCCTGGCCTACCCTCAAAACTGGTTCTGGTCAGCTCTTTCCCTGGGGTTGGCTCAAAACTACCTAGGGTTACAGAGACTAGGCAGGCCTGGTGCCAGGTTCCTTTGAGTGTGCCGCAGGCATGGTTCTTTGAAGTGTAATCAAGGCAGGGCACAACTTCCAGCCTCCTGTCAGGAAGACACTCTCCTTCCACATCCAGGCCTCTTTTGTCCCCATGTCTGGAAGGAATACACAAAACACCATAGGAGAGCTATTCTCAGTCATGTGACCCAGAACACTAGCAGAAAGCCACATGTGTTTAAGGCAGAAAAATGCTAGCTTTCTAAAAGTGGAATAGTAGCTTAAAATCTGACCTTTCCATTAAAGAGGGTTTTAAATTACAAAACAAATGAGTATAGAAGCATTTCTCTATCTGTTCCATTAACTGAAGTTATCACTTATAAAGTGTAATAAGGTAACCCATTGTAAGTATACAGGAGAGATAGCCTTACTAACAGTGAAAAACAACGTTAGGAGTTTTAACTTCCAGGTCATGCAAAATGTAAGTACTCATGCCCTACATTTTTGCCTTATGAGCCTTTAGGGCCTACCTTAGGGGTGACGTACAACTATTAAAAAGGAAGGTTTAGACCTGGCAAAAGGAGGACGTCCAGTCTTCAGCACTCCTCTCAGGTCACAGACAATAGGTTGAGTCATCTTCTGATCTTCCGCAGGCCCCGAAAGTGTCCTGAATTGGGTGCCTGGAGGTGCCACATTTATGACTGGCACCAGCTTGTGAGTGGGTATGTCTTCTTGGTTCTCCCTAACCAATGAAGTAAACGTTCCCGGGGCCAACCGTTTAAGTAATTCTTGTTTGCCTTACTGCAAACAGGCACAAAATGCCATGTGTCTGGGTAGTTTCAAAATGGCAAAAGTCTTCAACCACACTAAACCTTTGGATCTCATGGCTAGGCATGGGTGTGGGAGAGTCATGGGGAAATCACCAGTGTCCTCCCTCATCTAACACTAAAATCCAGTTTGAGGCAGGCATTGTACTCACATCAAACCCTGAGACAGAAGTTTGGTCGACAAAAGCAAGGCCCTACAGCAACCAGACAGGGAATACACAAGAATTTGTTTGGCATCCTGTTCTCTTCCTCTCAAGTCCCCCCAAAGTGTTATATGTGGCTCAAGAGACCTAGCAAGCATTATTGGAGAGTGTGGTGTCACAGGATGCCAACACCCCCAGTGCTAATATTCTGTTGAGTACAGGACAGTCATCTCTGCCATTTCAAGTCAGCTGATTGTTTGCTCCAGGGAGGCATTTCACACCTCATTCACACCATATTCAGGTCAAGTACAGTTTGGGAGAAACTGGATAGCTAATAGAGCTAATGCAAATTAGGCCCCAGGAAATGCAGACAGGTAAAGGGTATCTTTCTAAAAGTTACTTTCCCTTAATATTTATGAAAAATGCAACTTCACCATTGAATTTAGTTTTACATAGCTATTAAAATAGTGGTTTAATAATTTCTCTTTCTGGTCCATTGGCTGAGTTAGCAGTATTAGTATTTTAATCCACTCTCTGGTTTTCTACAGAGGACTGCTAGGCCTGCCACAGTAAAAATAGCTTTTTGGGTCTTGTCACTGTAGAGACATGGTTATATTAATATTCTACATGTCCCACCTTTAAATACAATGCACTCTACATTGTGGGCTACAAGGCTTACACAGGGGTGACTTACTAATATTTAATAAGGAGGTTTACCCTGTGAACACTGGTTTTTTAACAGGTCACACTGCAGATTGTATGGTACAGCAGTAAGGCTACAACGTTAAGCCTGAAGCCATGTTTCTTTTGTCACTCTAGTGGATGGCACAATAAGTGCTGCAGTCCACAGGAGACAGATAACTTGTCTTGCCATTGGGACATTTCTTCACCATATCCTGTATCCTTATTGACAAGTTAAATACCCCAATCAGGGAGTAGCTAATTTCTGAATGTTTTAGGGGTCAGAGCACATACACTGGGCACCGAACAGCAGTGCCCCAGTGTGCAAAGTCTAAAAACCAGCAATAACATGCGGTCCAGCCAAAGGTTAAAAATCAGGGCTGTCCACACAAAAAAGGCAGGTTTCCTTCAAGGTATACCCGGTTGACTGAATGATGGAGTCCATTGGACTCAGAGTGTGTGTAGTGACAGACAAGGTAAGGTTGCTCAAGGTCCACGAAGATCCATGAATGACTTGGGAGCTTTTACATTTACAGTCTCTGATTGCCACCTGCAAATAGATGGGGAAAGTAGACATCAGCCACCTTAGGAGTAGCTGCATTTTCCTCCGCCTGAGTAAAGCAGCCCTTCTCCTCTTTCTGCCTATGATCTTCATAATTTTGTGATATGGCCTCATGTCTGGGGCTGATACACATTCTCTCTGGACCAGCTTCAACCATCCCAGAAGAAGCTCTAGAAGACAGGAGCCCTGCATGCACTCATCAGTGGTCATGCCCCTCAAGGATTAGAGGAGACCAGAAGATTTAGAGGGAGCACATGCTCTGATGCCAGATGTATTTATAAGTACTGGGTCCCTTGAGCTGTACATGGTGCCACATTTTTCCAATGTCTGAAGATGAGCTGCACCCCATTGTAGCTGAGAAGAATGTGTGATGCAGAGGGAGGACCTTGCCAGTGGCTATCCTCCTACTAGACTGGACACAATCCTGGGTTAAGCCTGAGGAACCCACTATTGTGATTGAAGTTCTGCCTGCCTTAGGAAAAAGCTGGACTATATCTTTAAGGAGGAGTGAGCACCAGCCAGAGAATCAAAGAGCCCGCCAGCCTCAGAGGATCCCTGAGAGACAGCTGTTGTATTACGCTAGATCCACAGATTTTGAGGATTGCTCAATTTCAACCACTAGCCTCCTAATTAGTGAGAATGTGGAAAAACTGGAATTTTGGTTTTACCCTAAGTGGTTTCTAAGTTACCATCATTTGAACCTGCCAGTCAGAATGTTCGCTCACCAAATAGTGGGTGCCACCATCCCTCTGAATGCCCTCCTCTGCAATTTCTTGACTGTGAATGTTTTCAAGATAGAAGCCCCCAACCTTTTCTGCCATCTGCATGGGCATCTAGGTGTACTGGTACATAGAGCATCTATTATCCCTTATGCCAGTGAAAGTGGACTAGTAGGAGTTCAGAACACTGTGCCCTATCACAGGGCACTGGACACCATCTCTGTATACACAATTGAACTTGTTGCTTGCCATGACCGGATGGACACTCTTTGGGTGAGGATTCATCACAGGCAGTCTGCTGGTCCATCAAAGGTATGGCAGGTGTCTGAAAACTACACTAGCATTAATTCACCGAAAACTGAAAACATCATTGCAGGTTAAATACAGTACCAGTATTTCCCTTCAAACACTAGCTACATAAACTCCTACCCTTTGAAGTGTGGTGGGTGAGACTGTGATTTGGTGGTACTGTTTTTAGGCACGCAATATTGTGTTGCGCTTTGCAAACACTTTTCATTGGATAGCACTGGCCATGGTTCCCATGTTAAATATTGTCTGGTACTACTGTGTGAACTGTATTCTTAATGTCTAAACCTACCGCACCTCTTGAGTAGGGCTTGGACTGCTTGCCCCATTACCTTGAGAGAGTTACTTTCCTTAAAAGTGCAGATTCCAGGTTCCTTCAAGACATGAACTTTCTGAAGAAACTCTCAACTGACAAGCTGAGTATCAAGGCATGAGGTGGCTTTTGGGAAAATAAAATGAAAATGCACATTGAAATAATGTGAGAGCTCACATGCAAACCTACTAAAGAAAGTGTTGCTGTTAACATGGAAAGCTAAAGTACAGTGGAGAGGATTGGTGGTTGATGAACATGCAGAGAAAATTGCTAAGGAGCTGGAAACAGAGAGCGAACATTTTTAATACTAAATTTCCATAGCATATTAGGTGCCTAGGATGTTTTAGAGACAAGTGTGACATGCATTTCACTTTCCTGGATCTAATGTAGCAAAAAATCAATTAGTGTAGGGGGCCAGAAAAAAGTACATTGCCACAAGAGTGTCAGGAAAGAGGAGAGGAATAAGGACGTTTCACGCCATCAACAGATGCATCACCTCCCTGGCACCAATGGCCAGACTTGACTCACTTTACCATCTGATGTGCGCATTTGACAGATTGCAAGGTGGAATCCATTTTGGCTTCCAACCTAAAATGGTGAAGGGCTTTGTGCAAAGCTGCTTAGGTCTCTGCTGACATGGGAGCGCCTTCTTTTACATGCGTTTCATCCCTTGCTTCTGTGAAAAGTGAAGCAGTGCTCTAGGTACAAGGCTTTCACCCATTGAAGATGCTGCAGTGCCTCTACCAGAGTACCCCCAACAGCTAACACTCTTCCTCCCTGTTCAACATCCCCGTGAGATGTGGTCTGCCATCTTGGACCGAACAAACATTTCACCTGGGGCGGTTGAGAAAAGCCAAAGGTGAACCTTTACCCATTTAAAAAGTATTTTATTCTCTGAAACCGGATACTGTTTAGGCTGTGGATCCTTGGGGAAGGAGAGGTGGTAACTCTGATACCCCATACTTGTGATCATACACTGAGTCACCTCCAGGTGTCTGGGTGAGTTCAGGTTGTAGATGGGTGTTTATGACAGGGCATGACTGGAGCTCAGGTGAAGGCAATGCAAGCTTCTCACAGTGCTTGTCAGTGGGTCCTAAAGGTATTCAGACTACAGCACATTCAATCCTTAGACTCTCTCTAGAAAGCAGAAAGCAATGGTCACATATGTGCTAATTGTAATTGTGGAAAAGTGTGTGGAGGAGGTATACAGCCGTTGAAATATGGACAGTTCCAAAGGAAAAGAAAATACAGCCCTTGAAGGTGAGTGGGTGGGTTTTGTGCATGTGGGCGTGGTGAAATGGAGGAAAGAAAAGGAAGTTTGTGCAGAAGGAGAGAGTGAAAAAACAGTGCTAAGGAGGAAAGAGATGATATGTGTGACATGTAGACAAAGGATTTCAGAAATAAGAAGGAACAAAAAGGGTGTAAGTGCCTAACTTGAGTGAGAGACTGTGAAGGAAAGTGATGTGAAGGAGAAACAGGATTGACAAAGACACTCCAAAAGCCATTACCCCTATTGCAGACCTTAGTAATGTTTAATTCAGTCTCATAGTTTCAAAATTGAAGCCTTTTCAATTCCATTTTTTCACGTCAAAACCATTGTTCTTGCTCATTTTATTAATACTGCTAACAGGCATTAGCAAAGTGACTAAATAGGTCTGGCTTGTTTTAGGTGTAGGTACGTCGTTGTGTTATATGTCTGGATGAAATACCAGAAAACTCACAGAGAGGCACGTAAACACTGGTCAGGTGGCATGCTGTGTGACTCACAGAAGTTTATTCTGCATGTTGAACACCATGCCCTTAATTACATATGCCACACGTCTTAGAAAAGGTTCTTAGTTAAGCTTCTTTGGCCATGTCCCTTTTAAAAAATCCCACCTTTTCATCTCACTTAAAGCACTGGATCAGTTTAACAGTTTGGCCACCCGGGTATAAAAGCAATGACAAGTTTTGGGTACATTTACAAAAAAGCATTACATCCACCACAAACCTCCAACCCCATCCCTGTCTTGCTCCTCTTCATTGTCCCTTGTTCCTTTGAAGGCACTGAAGAGCTCTGGGTTTTGTTCAACAATGATAACTGTGCATCTCTCAGGTACTAAAATGTTCAGCAGCAATTTTCGGCTCCTGTCACTAAGCTAGATCCACCTACGGTCCATTTATATTTTTGGCGACCTTGCTTCATGTATGAATCAACCTTCGACATTCGACATCCCAGATTTTCCCTTGGTCCTGAGACAGATATTCCCAGGTCCTCAGAGCAAATCGTTCAGCATCATCCTTGGGCTCCTGTCACTAAGCGGTTATCTGATAGAGTATCGAAGCTAAAAATACTGTGTGGACAGAATATCATGTCAAAAAGAATGAGTACCAAAATATCGAGAAGGTAAGTGCAAATAGGTAAGTATACTTTAACTATTCTTAACTCCACATCTACATACCTTGTAGATATATATACATATATCGTCAAGGTACATATATGTGAAGTTAAGTACAGAAAAACTTTCTTTACCCATAGAAATTGACCTCCACGATATTTTAGTCCTCGATATTCTTGACATTATATTTTGTCCATGTGCTATTTTGGACTAAATATTTTGTCCAAACACCCACTAAGCTAGCTCCACCAAAGTTCTATTTACATTTTTGGCGACCTTGCTTAATTTAAGCACCAACCAAAGACATTCAACATCCCAGATTTTCTCTTGGTCCAGATACAGATATCTTTCAGACCTGCTCAGAAGATATTTGGGCCCAACCTTATTAAGTTTTCATGCAAAGCAGCACAGCATGCAAACACACTGCCCTGCAAGACACAAAAGGGAAAGCACAGCAGAAAGGTACATCTGCAAAGTTTGGCATACTGCTCATGTCATCCACTGCGCTGGTACACAAGCAGGCTGCCTTGGACGACCCACAATCTAGTGCCGTGGCACAGAGGCGATTGGGTGCATAGGATATGGACTAGAGGCATTTACTTTCAGTCTAAAGTCTGATGCATAGACTAGCACAGAAGGGTGTGATGCACTGGGTGTGTACTGCATACTGCAACACACATGCAGGACATTGGTTTCTGCATGAAATCATTGCATTTCTGCTTGTTGGTGGCTGCTTACACTTGGCGTTAGTTTTTGACGCAAAGTCCATCAGGCTACCTTAATAGAAGTCTTTACTTCAAATGTATGGATTTTGTATGTTTTTGCCAATCCTCCCATAGTAATGTCCCCATGACACAAAACAGTGTAAAGTGGATTTGGCATTCTGGAAAGTGCATCTTTCCAGTGCAAAAATCTTTTGTGCTGGAGAGTAAAATCACTGCTGCTCCTTTGCGCCTCATTGTGACACACTGGCACAAAGCATTAGTAAATCTAGGCCTTGGTCTTCAATGATTTCTTCCTGATGGAAGCAATGTATTTGGCACTAATATGAGTCAAATGCTGTTTGATAATGTACAGTAACATATTCAGATATACCAGGCAGTTTGCATTCTCCCTCATTCATCTTTCATGTTTTTTTCCATTTGTATTCACATTGTTTTGTTTATGTCTGTTATTACAGAAACAAGACTTAGCTAGTTATGCGCTCGCTGATGATATATCATATCTATTTCATCCATTTTTGTACTGGAAATGGATGAAACAAACACTATCAAAAGTTATAGGTCTCACTTTGTCTTAAGAGTGAAAATCGTCGCCACAAAGAAATGCTTAATGTTAAGTTAATTTAAGTTTTTTTTAAGTCTTGCCTAAAACAAAGAGTTAATGTATTTAATGCCCTTTTCACTATAAAAATTCATACACATAGACATATATGATACATCATACAAGTAATTTTCTTGTATATATATTTAATTTCATACTTGTACATCAATTTCCTATTTACAGATTTCCAGCTAAATCTGGTACAATGGGCCACATTTTGGGGAATTGTACTGTCATTTTGTGTCCTTAGACTTAAAAGAAACAAGCTTCGTTCACATATGCAGATCTAGACATCAACTCAGCCAGTAAATCTTTCTGTTGATGCTGCATTTCAGCTTCATCGTGTCAATCTTAGGAGCCTTCTCCAGAACCATCAATGTGCTATAAAATCCATAAATAAAGACTTGTTATGATGCAGTGCATCCTGCATAATAGATAAAGAGCCCACATTTTTCAAGAATTATTTATAGGGTGCTATATTCAACCACTTCTTCCCGCCCATTCTAGATAATCTTTTCTTTTCATTTAATTAGTAAATTCACGCATCCACTTCATAAAGATTCAGAAGGTTTCACCCTATTAATTCCACAACTTCTGTGCGTGTTTTATGGATAACTTGTCAGCAAGAGGATCCACCATTAAGATGGAACTGATTCCAACGTGCATGGTACTCGCCCCTGCCTCCAACAATCACTAGGGCTCACTGACACAAAAATATGTCTTGTGAGATACTTAAGCCCGAGATGGCGATATTGCTCAGCATTACCACCAGCCTCACTCTCTCCAAATCGAAAACATGTTGGGAGATGCTCAGGCTGCTTTACTGACATCAGTGACATGTGAATCATTTAGAGTGAATCTTCCCAACCGTGAAAGGAAATCTTAATTGAAGACTAGCGAGTGTATCATATGGCTTTTATCCCAAAGAGGAGCAAAGTATCAGGGAGACTATTTACAGGATTATTTTACAGCATCTATCAGTTACTGTACAAATATCCGCCACCAACGGCCCCTAATGGTTAAATGTACTTTTCCTCACTTATAATCTACTTAACTCTCATCCAGATATCTTTTGGATTTGTGGCAAAGTACTGAGGGCCAGATATCTCATTGTACTGTCACAAAAATTTGTTGCAATTAGCAAAGAGTATTTTTGTGACAATTATGGGGCAGATTTACAAGCCCCTTGCGCCACTTTTGCGTCATTTTTAACATGGGAAAAGTGACGCAAAAGTGGCGCAAGGGGCTTGTAAATAAGCCCCTATGAATTTTGTGAGTCAACCTACGCACTAATAGGTCAATTTGTAAAATTCTGAATCGGAGTGGGTCAGAATCTGACCTGCGTAATTTAGACTCATTAGGTAGGTTTCAAATTGGATACAATCACAAGGATTGTAGCATGCAAAGGTCAGCAGACCACTACATTTGTGACTGTATTCAAATAAATTAACCTGATTTTTATAAAGGAAACAGGGCTGCTTTTTTTTTTAAGAAAGGGTGTTTTTTTAGGTTCCTCTGAGAGTTGGCAGAGGTCATTTAGACCCAGACATCTTTTCAACAATTCACAGCGGAGAAGGGATTCGAAGGGGAACGCCTTCCCCTTTGCGAATAAGATACCATCCTACCAACCCAACTTGGGAATTGATAACTTATCAGAGTTTGCAGCCTGATTTATGGTCATAAACCATTGATACATCTGGTACCAATTCGATATTTCTAAGAGATGCCAAAAACACGCCCCTTCCAAATACTGTATTGATATTCACCTGCAACCCCATTGTAGGAGTTGGTATAACTTTACCAACTCTTAAAAAGGGCTTGGCACATGACCAAACACTTTTTGCAGTCGCAAACTGTGAATTGGAGTTGTTTCAACCTTAGCGCTTGATGTGTAACTACAAATGTCTCAGATTTTCTCTCTTTACTACTCCTAAACTATTTCACCATTACCATCATATTATCTCTGCATCTTTTCTTCTCCTGGTCCCTGTTTTACTGCCCTATCCCTTCTCTTTCCATCAATGACACTTCCCTCTATTTGCCTCACTACACCTTGCCTACCTTTTCTTACATATTCCGGCATGATTACTGTTCTTTCTCTCTCTTCTGTCCCTTGACTCCCCATCTGTGCCTCTTCCTTCTCTTCTTCTGGTTCTCCCTCAGCATCTTACCATAGGTATTATCCACAAGTCACACTCAACTTTCCAGTTCAGATTGCTCTCATCACCTACTAACCTAAGGAGGTTTAGCAGGAGTTGAATACGTTGTTGAGACTTGGATTAACTAAAATACATTCTCAGATTCCATCAAGAAGTTATGTCATGTGTCACATGAATTGAACTGAGAATGCAAATGGTGGTTTATCAATTGTTCAGTGTATTTATTGCTATACCGTGGAAGAAGCGATACAGAAATGAAAGAAGACACAGCGCACTGCTGAAGCGTCTCTCCTCAGTTGCACCTTTGTGCATTTCATATAGATGAGGGACATTGCATTGCTCTGGTGTGGGTTATTGTTATGAAGCATGCAACAGGACGAATCCATTCTTGACGAAGATTTAATTCATTTTAATTGAGGCCATATCCCATGTTTTTAGTAAATGTGTCGGTCCATGTTGGAGCGCACTAGGCTGCTGCCTAAAATCACTTGGCAGGAGAATAGCCTCTGTCTGCCCCTCTCTCCAGACTTCGCCACTCCATTACCATGTCCCAGGGCTTCTTCCAGGGTTAGGGTGGACAGAGCTGGGAAGCTTGACAAGGACTGTGAAAACCCACACTTGTGGATGGTAATGCCTCCCTGTAACATCATGGGACCCTCACCTCCCCCTTCAAAACTAATACCTTCCGGCACACAACAAGCCAATGGAATCCGCTTTATCACCCAAACATCTAATGCCATAAGTCACAGACTCACAATAAGGATGGATGTGTGCCTCAACTTTAGGCACGCAAAATAATGCCGCAGCCCAGCCTACTGTGCACCCGTCCTTGGCCACCAAAAGCCTGGTGTGCATATTGCATAGTTTGGCTTCCAGATTGCACCATTGAAGGGTTTGAGAAATGCTTCCTTTGAATGCACTTCCGTGCTTTAGGCCAAAGTACCTTCCAGAATGTTTCAGGGTTCTTTCAAGACCCAAGTTCGGACTGTGCCTCTGGTGCAGAACTGTTCCCTTACAAGGAACCGGGCTGAGGAGCAGACAGATAATGCTGGGGTCATCTGAGGACAGGAAACCTAGGGTTTCAGACTCGCTAATGCTGAAATAGTTCCCAGCGGTGGGAGGGCGTGGAAGGGATGATATTACTAGTGCAACATTGATAAGCAAACGAGGCTCATACTCTGAACTCTACCTAATCCTCAGGCATTTCCCAGTGTTCCTTACTCCAGAACTCCACAGGGTTTCCAGAACAACTGATTTCATGCACTCCCTCTCTCACGAGGGCGTAGTCTAGTACAAGTCTAACCGATGGACTACTGCAAGCACATGCCCGCGGCTTACATATGCTAAATGACATAACTGATGGGAGGCCGAGGTGTATGGCGTAATTACAAACAATGGGGCAAATTTACAAGACCCTTGCGCCACTTTTGCGTCATTTTTAACATGGGAAAAGTGACGCAAAAGTGGCGCAAGGGCCTTGTAAAACTGCCCCAATGTTTGCAAAAGGCAAGCTAATGGTAATCACATTTCAATAGCAACATGGTTAGCGCCAAGTGTAACAAAAAGAAAAACAAGCAATTACAAGGGTTCTTCTCTTATAGCATGTACAAGAACAGAGCATATCTGGGATATGTTTGCATAAGCGTTACTACCACATTAGCTCAATTAATCAACGAGTCAAAAGAGAGCTATGGCTTAAAACTAACTCCAGCGTTCCTCTGGTTATGTTTTGGTGTGTCACAAGGTCTAAGGGGCATATTATCAAGAACGCCGTTAAAATTATCACCGCTTTAGCGGCAGAAAACTGCCGCTAAAGCGGCGATAATGGGCTTGATAATATGAACTTGAGAATTCCACTAGAAGCCCATGTTCTGCTGTGATCCTGGGCTTCTATTGGAATTCTCAAGGGCATATTATCAAGCCCATTATCGCCGCTTTAGCGGCAGTTTCCTGCCGCTATAGCAGCAATAATTTTAACACCGTTCTTGCTAATATGCCCCTATGGGGCATATTAGCAAGGAATAGCGATATTTATCGCTAACCGCGCTTAGCGCGACTTTGGTTAACGCCGCCTATCGCTGGAAAATATCGCTGAGATAACACCCTATTAACAAGGTTTATCTCCATAGCGATAAAATTTCCAGCGAAAGCGGTAAAATGTGAGAATATCGCTGGAAAAGCAGCGATATTCTCGCATTATCGCTAAGGTGGATTCAGCATTAGAATCCACCTCCTATACTACAAACAGGTAAGTCATCCTCACTAGCAGGAGATAAAATATAGCGATAAACGCGCTTAGCGCGAATTATTATATCGCTTCGCCAGCCTTGCTAATAGGGGGTAGTGGGATTAGCGACTGTTTTCAGTCGCTTTTAGTAGGGAACGCCTTCCTTGCATGTCATTAGCGATAATTATCGCTGACATGCAAGGCGATGGTAAACGCGGCCTCTAACGCCTGAAAGCTGTCGCTAACGCCTGTTAGTGACAGCTTGCTAATAGGGCGATAAAATTATCGCCGCTTTAGCGGCAAAAAGTGCCGCTGAAGCGGCGATAAAGCCCTTGATAATATGCCCTATGTTTTCCTAATTATCTAAGAATTGGTACATTCAGTCCAAACTGACTGGAGTGACATTCTGTTTAAATCACTGTAGGGTATATCCTAAGGACGCAACAATAAAGTAATATATTAAAAGAAACACAAATCATAAGTGTGCTGACACAAAATGCACTTTGAACCCTCTTGTGACACAATAAGTAAATGCACATGTAAATTCACGAGATTTGATGTAGGGCAGCATTTTACGATTCTAGGGGCATATTAGCAAGGAATAGCGATATTTATCGCTAACCGCGCTTAGCGCGACTTTGGTTAACGCCGCCTATCGCTGGAAAATATCGCTGAGATAACACCCTATTAACAAGGTTTATCTCCATAGCGATAAAATTTCCAGCGAAAGCGGTAAAATGTGAGAATATCGCTGGAAAAGCAGCGATATTCTCGCATTATTGCTAAGGTGGATTCAGCATTAGAATCCACCTCCTATACTACAAACAGGTAAGTCATCCTCACTAGCAGGAGATAAAATATAGCGATAAACGCGCTTAGCGCGGATTATTATATCGCTTCGCCTGCCTTGCTAATAGGGGGTAGTGGGATTAGCGACTGTTTTCAGTCGCTTTTAGTAGGGAACGCCTTCCTTGCATGTCATTAGCGATAATTATCGCTGACATGCAAGGCGATGGTGAACGCGGCCTCTAACGCCTGAAAGCTGTCGCTAACGCCTGTTAGCGACAGCTTGCTAATAGGGCGATAAAATTATCACCGCTTTAGCGGCAAAAAGTGCCGCTGAAGCGGCGATAAAGCCCTTGATAATATGCCCCCTAGATTTTTACGTCTATGCCTTGTAAAGTTGTGTTTAATTTAAAAAATAAGCCGTTTTCAAACTATAACAGATGCAGACAACAGTTGGACACAGGAGTCGTAAGGGGGGCAGCTGCTGGTGACCCCCAGAATAATGTGTCACCCATCAGTTACTGTTAACTGAATGCTTGACCGTCAGTTCTGAGAGGAGTGAAGTGCTGTGCAAAAGTGCCACTTACTCTGCTTCCCTTGGTGCTGTAGACTGTGGAGATATAGCGCTTTTAAACCAGAGACTCTCAGAGCTTTTGAAACCTTAATCTCTCTGGAAGCCATAGTGGTTCAAGAGAAAGTACGGGACCACAACTATGACACCTGGCAACCCGAAAACAACATTCAGGAGATTACTTCAACAATAAAAAATGGCACAATAAAAATTGTGTAAGATTACATGTGCTGTCGGCATAGGGGCGCAATTCAAGCTAATGAACAACGTAGACATTTTGGGACTCATTTATAAGGGACCCTTGCGCCATCGTAACGTCACTTTTTGAGACGTACCGTGGCGCTGCAGCCTGCCCCATATTTACGAGGCAACACTAAGCCATTTTTTTTGCCTTAATGCTGCCTCGTAAATATTGTCCCCTTTAATGCAGTTTTCTGCGTTAAAGGGGCGTGCAATGGGTGTTGCTGGGGGCGTTCCCAGCAACATCCATGCTATTTCAACACTGCCCCAGATTTACGAGAAATCGTAAATCTGAGGCAGCGTCAAAAACGTACACCTCCCCAGGGGAGGCGTAAGGGAGGCACAACGAGGAGAAATATCTTTATTTCTCCTCGTTTTTCCTTTTTAGGTCTCGCCTACGCAGCGTGCATGCGCTGCATAGGCAAAAAGACCTTTTGGAATCGCTTCGGCTTTTCAGCCAAAAACGTGCACGCGTTCCATTGCCTTCAATGGCAACGCGTGCACGTTTGGCGATTCACTTGCGGGAGCGAGCGGCGCCATATGGTAGCAATTATCGCTCCTGGCGCCGCTCGCTCCCGCAAGGGAAACGCTTTCACTTTTGCCAACAGTTTTTTTTTTACTTCAGGCGCGCACGTTTGTTTTTTACTTTTATCGCGCGCGCGCTTGTTCCCGCAAGTGAAGAGCAGAGTACAGCTTCCAGGTGTGCCAGCCTTTCATCAACGGGTACCTTGTGAAGCTGCAATAACAGCTGGTCTCGCCCTTCGTGCCACCGGATATAGTGTCCTGCCTTCTTGACTGTTTTAAGGTTCATTGAGGGTCTCGATGCCATCCTTGTTTGCTGATGCGTGCCCATCACTCTACCATCGTCGGTGGTATGTCATGGCACCATTCATCGCCAGCTTTAGCTTCTACCCCAGCATGAACTCTGAAGCATTGCCACCGCTTTTCAGTGTTTAAGACGATTAATTCTTGTGGTTATTAGATGGTAAAGAAATAACTTTCCAGCACTACGGAGGACTGTGGCTTGACTTCGTAAGACCCCTCAGGGGTGTTCAAAGCCTTCAGTAGACACAGTACAGGCTGCCTAAGATCTCACACAGTGAAGCTTTCTTCCCACTGTTAGACTATCCAGGGTCATAGGTCCTCTCATCCTTAGCACGCGCATTAGCTGCGCCCATGTTCTGTGGCATTTCTTGCCAGTATCGGACAGTTGCCAGCGTTCTTCATTGACGTCTAGCCCAATGTGGCTAGCGTTCCGAAATGCTCGTTGTCACACGCACTGATATGCTGGTCGTCTCTTTTGGCCACGAGCTTCCTTTGTCAAGAGTCAGGATGGCTCATGACTACGTCGACCGAACGCCCGAGCGCCCCTGGCTGTAGATGGCATCTTCAGGTTTCATTGTTCGGTCCGGAGGCATATACGCTTGAGATGGCGGATGGTGGAACCTTTCGTAGCGCCCGCTAATGCAGGACGCTTCTCTCAAAAACCGCTACATTGAAGAAATCCAAGTGGAGCAACTAGGCGGTGTATCAGAACCATGGGTGCCTGGCTCTTTAGTAGTCGGTATATTGTAGTAATTAGGTAGACCCCCAATCGCTGTGTAATGTTTGCCTTCCTTGTGATATTCAGCACCAGGCTTATACTGGCACTGAATATCACAAGCAATAAAAGACACTAGTTACTTTATGCAGTGACTTTGAGTCCGAGTTCAAGCAGCACACTGTGATTAGGGATGAATTTATAGGACTTTGCCTTCCAAAAGAACACTGAAACATCGAATGTTGAAAAGACAGACTCTGCCCAGTCTCAACAAATGTCCTATTCCGGTGACTAGCAGGATTCAGTTTGTGGACACACTAAGGGCTTGTTGCCAGCAGGACCATAACGTTGCAAAATAATTCGATACCTAAAATCACCGAAGATAGGCTGTCAAACGTCATAGAAAATGTTGAACCACCTGCTCCATGTTGAGGTCATAGAACTCAGCTTATACATTAAATCAAGTGCTTCAACACTGTAAATCAAGTCCTAGAGTGGAAATTCGCATCTTCAGCGAAGTAAATGGTGCTTGATCTCATTCTGACAAAAATAGCAGAGCACAGTGTGAACAGTGCTTTGCTCCATTCCGAGGTAAACATCAGAGACGAGCCTGAGAATAGCAAATCGAATTTAGAAAGGACACATTTTCAGTACCGAAAAACACTATCTGGTCCCCTTTTGCCATGCTGTGTATATATAAACTATGTGCTACGAGGAGGAAAGTACACCTTTATTGTTTAGGATGCGCGATTTTTGTCGAATATATTGGCTTATTATTTTGTTTACCCTGTTTAAATGTCACCCTTATTGTTTAGTTAATGGGGTTTTGAAGCAGTATACGTCACAAGTAACGTTTGTGTGCCAATGCATTAATTTGTACCCTGCGCAGGGATGTAGAAAAGTTACCTTTTAAACATTTGTATCCAAATTTGTTAGATTTCTACATTTAGTTCAGGCCCTCACTCAGCCATAGAATTTACAGGCAGGGCTGAGTTATTTCAGGATTTGACAGCATCTCAAGTGAGACTGGCTCTTTTCATGGGATATCAGAGGGGGAAGGGAGTGATTAGCTTTAGAAACAATGAGCCGTAAGTAGATTATAAAACAAGCATTGGCATAGCCAATAGGTCTCGCCTTTGGGACCTTATAAGTATTTAGTTATGCAGCACAGTATCCTTGGTGCAACAACATCAACTGTTGCCTGGCTAAACACTTATAAGGTCCCAAAGGCGAGACCTATTGGCTATGCCAATGCTTGTTCTATATGCGCTGCTTTCTGCAGCACACATTGAAAGAGGAAAAAGCCTATTGTGATTGTTTTTGTGCAGGAAGGTTTTTATGCAATAGATTGGCGCATGACAACCTATTGTGCGCCAACTCAGGGGAAAAGGACTTGAATGCGCCGTATCTCATAGATAGGGCAAATTCCTGCTCTTTTCTTTTGCCGTAGGGCAGCGCAGCAGGAAGGCCTGCTGCCCTGCACTATGGAAAAAACACATAAATGAGGCCCTTTGGGGCTTATTTACAACCACCCTTGCGCCGCTGGTTTGTCACTTTTAAAATGGGAAGAAGTGACGTACCGGTGGCGCAAGGGGCTTGCAAATAGGACCCTTTGTTTTTAGAGTTGACAATGTCAAGAAGAGGAGGGAGTGAATAATTGAGTAATTGTGTCTATTATTAAGATAAGAAGGGGCACGCCTAAGGCTAACAGGTACTAGAAAAGAAGCAAGTGAATTCACAAATAATCGATAAACCAAACCCAATATCAGGGCCGGCTTTAGCGCTGGTGGGGCCAGGTGTGACAAAGTTTTGGCACCCCCCTACGCCCATGTCCTCCCCTTCAGATTCCCTGACTACCACTGGGCAAAAGTGTCCCTCATCTCTCCATAGTCCCTCTCTCAAATAATACATTTCATTCATTTTAAGCAATGGTAAAGGCTAGCTTTACTAATAAGAATGTATATCTACCCAAACTAACCCTTTTTTAGCAACATTAGGAATAGATAATGAAAAACTGGGGGGGGAAACATAACGCCCTAACTATTATATGCAGTTTGCATGCAAATCTTTGATGGCAGTTCACAACAATCACTGTTCTCTATTAGGGATGTATCTTATGTACTGTGGTATCACAAGGATCTCTGTGACAAATGCAGTAATCCACTCAGCTATTCATAAAAAATACAGATTTGTGATCTGCACGATTTTTGCAGCAGGCATATTAACCATCTGCGCCGATCTCTCTCTCTCTAACAGGAACATTGATCAGAAGAGTTATCTTGACATGTTTATTGTTGCCTGAAAGCTGGATGCACAAGGAACTCTGCAGAAGGTGTTTTGAAATAGTAGGTTATTGCTAAACACAGTGCCTCCCCTTGAGGTCAGCGACCCCTCCCTAGGTCAGCGCCCAGTGCGGCTGCACCAGTCGCACTACCCTAAAACCAGCCCTGCCCAATATAGTATTTATATTGGTCTGTATTTCAATTGCCACTCTTTGGACAGGCATAGAGAAATTACAAGTGAGAATGACCAGGATTCCTAGTGTCAAAGGTAAAAGCATGGCATAATGCCATTGCCCCTTCATGAGACACAGCAAAATTTCCCCAAATAATCCGGTTTCTGCTAGACACGATTTCTGAAGGTAAATGCAGTGATCCTCAGAAGCTGGGCATGGTACAGTCTCTCACATGCTCAAGTGCAGTGTGCTTGCACTTTCTACAAAGAGCTCCTATGGGCTAAATTACAAAGACAATGCATCACTTTGTTGCGGAGACACACACTGATGAAGTGTGCTCCAATGTGGAATAGGGCACTTCCCGCATCCTGGAGCAATTGTGCTGCTATCTGTTCCAGGACGGTCCCCTGAAGGCCAGCTCTCTTTTTTGAAGTTGGTATGAATGGTCCCACAAGGGTAAGGTTTTTAATGCAGGCGTTGTGTTTAAATGCTGGCACAAGTGTATTAAATCTGTCTCTACCGTCCTAGGCAAGCAGATCTGCTCATTTTGCCATCACGTCTTGGCTCTGAAATGGGAGCTAGAACTACCTTCCTCGCACCATAGTATCTATGGTCCATGATCATACCGAACACTGGCGTACCACTGGGAAAAAAAACACAGACGTGTATCCCGGGCTCAGTGTGCCACTGGATTCAAGCTAGCCTGGCTGATAAGGGGTGATGCCCCAAAACCGGTCCCAGGATTCTTCTTTATGGTCCAGGGAGGACCTGGCTTGGCAGTTCGGGCTGGACTGTTCCCATGCGGCACAGGGAAAAGACTGATTTGCATATGGCTCGGTCCAAACTGGGGTGGCATGGTGAGCAATAGAACAATGAATTTAACCCAGATCTCTTGACTGGGGGTGAATGTTTGATTTGCTCTGCATTCCGTCCATCATCTGTGTGTCTTTTTCTTTCTTGCCCTAAGGTGCCAGGTATGCCCAGACGTGGGCCCCAGGCTAACTGTGCCACTGGATTCAAGCTAGCCTGGTTGATGAGGGGTGGTGCCCGTAAACCGGTCCCAGGATGCTTGTTTCCGGTCCAGGGAGGATCTGGCTTGGCAGTTCGGGTTGGACCGTTCTCATGAGGCACAGGGTCAAGACTGATTTGCATATGGCTCGGTCCAAACTGGGGTTGCATGGTGAGCAAAAGAACAATGGATTTAACCCAGATCTCTTGACTGGGGTGAATGTTTGATTTGCTCTGCATTCCGTCCATCATCTGTGAATCGTTTGCTTTCTTGCCCTAAGTGCGCTGGGAATGCCAAGACGTGGGTCCTGGGCTCACTGTGCCACTGGATTCAATCTAGCCTCGCTGATGAGGGGTGATGCCCGGAAACCGGTCCCAGGATGCTTGTTTCCGGTCCAGGGAGGACCTGGCTTTGCAGTTTGGGCTGGACTGTTCCCATGAGGCACAGGGTCAAAACTGGTGTGGAATGTTGAGCAAAAGAACAATGGATTTAACGCAGAGCTCTTGACTCTTGACTGGGGGTGAATGTTTGATTTGCTCTGTATTCCATCCATCATCTGTGTGTCTTTTGCTTTCTTGCCCTAAGTGCACTGGGAATGCCCAGACATGGGTCCCGTGCTCACTGTGCCAAGGATTCAAGCTAGCCTGACTGATGAGGAGTGATGCACCGAAACTGGTCCCAGGACGCTTGTTTACGTCCAGGGAAGTCCTGGCTTGGCAGTTCGGGCTGGACTGTTCCCATGAGGCACAGGGCCAAGACTTATTTGCATATGGCTCGGTCCAAACTGGGGTGGCATGGTGAGCAAAAGAACGATGGATTTAACCCAGATCTCTTGACTGGGGGTGAAGGTTTGATTTGCTTTGCATTCCTTCCATCATGTGTGTTTTTTGCTTTCTTGCCCTAAGTGCTCCGGGAGTGCCGACGTGGGCCCCGGGCTCACTGTGCCACTGGATTCAAGCTAGCCTGGCTGATGAGGGGTGATGCCCCAAAACCGGTCCCAGGATGCTTGTTTCTGGTCCAGGGAGGACCTGGCTTGGCATTTCAAGCTGGACTGTTCCCATGAGGCACAAGGTCAAGGCTGATTTGCATATGGCTCGGTCCAAACTGGGGTGACATGGTGACAAAAGAATGATGGATTTAACCCAGATCTCTTGACTGGGGTGAATATTTTATTTTCTCTGCATTCCGTCCATCATCTGTGTGTCTTTTGCTTTCTTGCCCTAAGTGCACCAGGTATGCCCAGACGTGGGTCCCGGGCACCCTGTGCCACTGGATTCAAGCTAGCCTGGCTGATGAGGGGTGATGCCCCAAAATCGGTCCCAGGATGCTTGTTTCTGGTCCAGGGAGGACCTGGCTTTGCATTTCAGGCAGGACTGTTCCCATGAGGCACAGGGTCAAGACTGATTTGCATATGGCTCAGTCCAAACTGGGGTGGCATGGTGAGCAAAAGAACAATGGATTTAACCCAGATCTCTTGACTGGGGGTGAATGTTTGATTTTCTTTGCATTCCGTCCATCATCTGTGTGTCTTTTGCTTTCTTGCCCTAAGTGCGACGGGTTTGCCTGGACGTGGGTCCCGGGCTTCCTGTGCCACTGGATTCAAGCTAGCCTGGCTGATGAGGGGTGATGCCCGGTAACCGGTCCCAGGATGCTTGTTTCCGGTCCAGGGAGGACCTGGCTTGGCAGTTTGGGCTGGACTGTTCCCATGAGGCACAGGGTCAAGACTGATTTGCATATGGCTCGGTCCAAACTGGGGTGGCATGGTGAGCAAAAGAACCATGGATTTAACCCAGATCTATTGTCTGTGGGTGAATGTTTGATTTGCTCTGCTTTCATTTCCATCATCTGTGAGTCTTTTGCTTTCTTGCCCTAAGTGCGCCGGGTATGCCCAGACATGGGTCCCGGGCTCACTGTGCGACTGGATTCAAGCTAGCCTGGCTGATGAGGGGTGATGCCCCGAAACCGGACCCAGGATGCTTGTTTCCGGTCCAGGGAGGACCTGGCTTGGCATTTCAGGCTGGACTGTTCCCATGAGGCACAGGGTCAAGACTGATTTGCATATGGCTCGGTCCAAACTGGGGTGACATGGTGACAAAAGAACGATGGATTTAACCCAGATCTCTTGACTGGGGTGAATATTTTATTTGCTCTGCATTCCGTCCATCATCTGTGTGTCTTTTGCTTTCTTGCCCAAAGTGCACCGGGTATGTCCAGACGTGGGTTCCGGGCTCACTGTGCCACTGTATTCAAGCTAGCCTGGCTGATGAGGGGTGATGCCCCAAAACCGGTCCCAGGATGCTTGCATCCGGTTCAGGGAAGACCTGGCTCAGCAATTCCGGCTGGACTGTTCCCATGAGGCACAGTGTCAAGACTGATTTGCATATGGCTCGGTCCAAACTGGGGTGGTAGGGTGAGCAAAAGAACAATGGATTTAACCCAGCTCTCTTGACTGTTGGTGAATGTTTGATTTGCTCTGCATTCCGTCCATCATCTGTGTGTCTTTTGCTTTCTTGCCCTAAGTGCGCCGGGTTTGCCTGGACGTGGGTCCCGGGCTTCCTGTGCCACTGGATTCAAGCTAGCCTGGCTGATGAGGGGTGATGCCCGGTAACCAGTCCCAGGATGCTTGTTTCTGGTCGAGGGAGGACCTGGCTTGGCAGTTTGGGCTGGACTGTTCCCATGAGGCACAGGGCCAAGACTGATTTGCATATGGCTCGGTCCAAACTGGGCTAGCATGGTGAGCAAAAGAACCATGGATTTAACCCAGATCTCTTGTCTGTGGGTGAATGTTTGATTTCCTCTGCTTTCATTCCATCATTCTGTGAGTTTTTTGCTTTCCTGCAATAAGTGCGCCGGGTATGCCCAGACATGGGTACCGGGCTCACTGTGCCACTGGATTCAAGCTAGCCTGGCTGATGAGGGGTGATGCCCAGAAACCGGCCCCAGGATGCTTGTTTCCGGTCCAGGGAGGACCTGGCTTGGCAGTTTGGGCTGGACTGTTCCCATGAGGCACAGGGTCAAGACTGATTTGTATATGGCTCCGTCCAAACTGAGGTGGCATGGTGAGCAAAAGAACAATGGATTTAACCCAGATCTCTTGACTGGGGGTGAATGTTTGATTTGCTCTGCATTCATTCCATCATCTGTGAGTCTTTTGCTTTCTTGCCCTAAGTGCGCCGGGTATGCCCAGACATGGGTCCCGGGCTCACTGTGCCACTGTATTCAAGCTAGCCTGGCTGATGAGGGGTGATGCCCCGAAACCAGCCCCAGGATGCTTGTTTCCGGTCCAGGGAGGACCTGGCTTGGCAGTTCGGGTTGGACTGTTCCCATGAGGCACAGGGTCAAGACTGATTTGCATATCGCTCAGTCCAAACTGGGGTGGCATGGTGAGCAAAAGAACAATGGATTTAACCCAGATCTCTTGACTGCGGGTGAATGTTTGATTTGCTCTGCATTCTGTCCATCATCTGTGTGTCTTATGCTTTCTTGCCCTAAGTGCGCCGTGTATGCTCAGACGTGGGTTCCGGGCTCACTGTGCCACTGTATTCAAGCTAGCCTGGCTGATGAGGGGTGATGCCCCAAAACCGGTCCCAGGATGCTTGCTTCCGGTTCAGGGAAGACCTGGCTCAGCAATTCCGGCTGGACTGTTCCCAGAGGCACAGGGTCAAGACTGATTTGCATATGGCTCAGTCCAAACTGGGTTGGCATGGTGACCAAAGAACGATGGATTTAAACCAGATCTCTTGACTGGGGGTGAATGTTTTATTTGCTCTGCATTCCGTCCATCATCTGTGTGTGTTTTGCTTTCTTGCCCTAAGTGCGTCGGGTATGTCTAGACGTGGGTCCCGGGCACACTGTGCCACTGGATTCAAGCTAGCCTGGCTGATGAGAGGTGATGCCCCGAAACTGGTCCCAGGATGCTTGTTTCCGGTCCAGGGAGGACCTGGCATGGCAGTTCGGGCTGGACTGTTCCCATGAGGCACAGGGTCAAGACTGATTTGCATATGGCTCGGTCCAAACTGGGGTGGCATGGTGAGCAAAAGAACAATGGATTTAACCCAGATTTCTGGACTGGGGGAGAATGTTTCATTTGCTCTGCATTCCGTCCATCATCTGTGTGTCTTTTGCTTTCTTGCCCTAAGTGCGCCGGGTTTGCCTAGACGTGGGTCAAGGGTTTCCTGTGCCAGTGGATTCAAGCTAGCCTGGCTGATGAGGGGTGATGCCCGGAAACCGGTCCCAGGATGCTTGTTTCCGGTCCAGGGAGGACCTGGCTTGGCAGTTTGGGCTGGACTGTTTCCATGAGGCACAGGGTCAAGACTGATTTGCATATGGCTCGGTCCAAACTGGGATGGCATGGTGAGCAAAAGAACCATGGATTTAACCCAGATCTCTTGACTGCGGGTGAATGTTTGATTTGCTCTGCATTCTGTCCATCATCTCTGTGTCTTATGCTTTCTTGCCCTAAGAGTGCCGGGTATGCTCAGACGTGGGTCCCGGGCTCACTGTGCCACTGTATTCAAGCTAGCCTGGCTGATGAGGGGTGATGCCCCGAAAGCGGTCCCAGGATGCTTGCTTCCGGTCCAGGGAAGACCTGGCTCGGCTGTTCGGGCTGGACTGTTCCCAGAGGCACAGGGTCAAGACTGATTTGCATATGGCTCAGTCCAAACTGGGGTGGCATGGTGACAAAAGAACGATGGATTTAACCCAGATCTCTTGACTGGGGGTGAATGTTTTATTTGCTCTGCATTCCGTCCATCATCTGTGTGTCTTTTGCTTTCTTGCCCTAAGTGCGCCGGGTATGCCCAGACGTGGGTCCCGCGCACACTGTGCCACTGAATTCAAGCTAGCCTGGCTGATGAGGGTGATGCCCGGAAACCAGTCCTAGGATGCTTGTTTCCAGTCCTGGGAGGACCTGGCTTGACAGTTCGGGCTGGAGTGTTCCCATGAGGCACAGGGTCAAGACAGATTTGCATATGACTCGGTCCAAACTCAGGTGGCATGGTGAGGAAAAGAACAATGGATTTAACCTAGATCTCTTGACTGGGGGTGAATGTTTGATTTGCTCTGCATTCGTTCCATCATCTGTGAGTATTTTGCTTTCTTGCCCTAAGTGTGCCAGGTATGCCCAGACGTGAGTGTCACGACTCCCAAAGCTCATATTCATGCTAAACCTTCTTAACAGGTTATAGTCACACAACTGGTTAAAAGTCACACAACTGGTTAATTTCCTTCTGTTCCTGATTCCCCATTGCTTGACTTATGAGTAAAGTGTACATTATAATTTATTTCCAATACATGTTGTAATATTGTGAGGTGAGATATAAATGTTAAATATGATTCATTTCATGTGCTTGGCAAAACACGTGGTAATATCATGAGGACTCAATACAAGAGCAAGGTGTGAACTCACAAATCAAAAATGCTTGCAAGCGTTAATCCCAGCAGGCGTTTAGAAGTGCTTTCACGTGTTAACTGTCAAAACGTGTTGCACGCATCTATGGAAATGAACACGAACGCTACAGCTATTTAAGTCACTCGCACCTTCATAGACGCGCTTGGTCTCGTCTTCAATCAACAGATCCAGAACTTGCCTGATTCTCCACTTCCGAGGCCTCAGCGTCTTCGCGCTCGTTTCCTGCCTTCTCTTGGTGCTGTTTGTTGTCCTCTGGCGACCTCCAGTGGCGATCTGGAGCTCCAGATTTCCTTTCCTTCTAGAGGGCTGGAATCTTCCTCTCCACGATCTTCGTCCAAAGCTGGATTCTTCCTCTCCACGATCTTCTCCTGGTGAACCCCACGCTCCTAAGAAAAAGAAAGAGGACAAGGTGACAATTATTTATAAATACCGATAGAAAACTTCCGTCGGTGAGTACAGCATTTACTTGTCTTAAGAGCACAGCAAGAGGAACAAGTATTGGAAACTCTTGAATAACCCTGGACGTAATACTTCGCTACACTCACAGAGCATGCAAAGTTTGTGCTACTACGCACTACACAAATTGCACATAGCAGAGTGAAAAACTGTGCTAATTGACGTAGCATAGCAGCAGTATAATAAACACCTATAAATGCTTTGATAAAGCAATTTTCTATGCTAAAAAGCATATAACCAATTCACAAAAGTGAACTTTGACAGTAAAATATCAAGCAATGAGAGAGTGATGATTTTAGGGTCCCCCTAACCTAGGGGAGGACCAAGCAGAGTCCTTGAACACAAAAAGCATATCATGTGAACGATTCAGTGGTGGTCCCTTCCTCCTAGGACCACCCCAAGCACAGTTATGGGCAAAAATACAATCCCAACCAAAGGCCCTGCAAAGCATTATGGGACGAGATTAGCAGTGGGCAGTGAATATTATAGTGTCCAATATCAAAATAATTCTACAAAGAGCTGCAGTTCAACTAGTCGTTACTAGATGTCCCTCATGAGTCAAATGCAAAAGCATTGAAATTATTAATACATCAAGCTGCAGTTCCACTAGTCGTTACTAGATGTCCTCACGAGTCAAATGCAAAAGCATTGAAACCCTTTCATGAAGCTTTTGCATTTGACTCGTGAGGGACATCTAGTAACGACTAGTGGAACTGCAGCTCTTTGTAGAATTATTTTGATATTGGATACTATAATATTCACTGCCCACTGCTAATCTCGTCCCATAATGCTTTGCAGGGCCTTTGGTTGGGATTGTATTTTTGCCAATAACTGCTTGGGGTGGTCCTAAGAGGATGGGACCGCCACCGAATCGTTCAAAAGATGTGCTTTTTGTTTTCAAGGCATCTGCTTGGTTCTCTCCCTAGGTTAGGGAGGATCCCAAAATCATCACCTCTCTCACTGCTTGTTAAATTATCGTTTTCACTTTTGTGAAATGACTATATGCATTTTTAGCATATAAAGACAGAGATATTTATTTTATCTTAACTTGCACTGTGCAAGATGCCTTTGGCAATTATTGTACAGTGCAGTCAAGCACACAGCTATGCACTATGCAGTTTGCACAGCTACGTGTAGTTCAAAATGTACTTCGCGTAGCTACGTGTAGTGCTACTACGCAAACTACGCCCAGGGTTACTCTTGAAGGAGTTATTTCAAGAGTAATAACGTTAAAAAAAAAATGTATTACACTTTTGGACATTTAATTTCACTTGCACATTCAAGACTCTTAAGAGAGATTTTGGTTAGGCCTTCAAATAGGGTTCCTGGAATTCAGCGTCCGACTCGAAAGAACAAGAACCAAAGAGTCATTGATCAGAGCGCATGAGGAACAAACTATCAGAGACACTTTTAAGAGTGCAATAAGACCATTCATCAAACGTTATATATATGTAATAGAATCCTATTTTACAGGTATTTTTGTGGTGAAAAAGAAGAAAAACCAAATACCATTATTATTGTATTATTAGTGTGTGATTACCTGAACTCTGGAATATTGTTATTTTCTGTCTATTTACAGGATAGTAACGCAGACCATTTACCAAATCATAATTTCAGAGAGAAGTTCCTTAGGAGTTCTAGAATGTTTTATAGGTATTGAAAAGAACTTAATTGTGTAATCTGTTAAGAGTCAGTATTCACGTGTCAGAGGTTTTTATTGATATCCTTGTATATTTCTTATATAGACACAACAGAAATCTTCCAGCATCTGAAAGAAGAATCCCTAGAATAAAAGCAAGCAGCCAGTAACGACAGAGGCTTCGCGTTAGAACAGAAGATTCTATATTTCTCTTCTCTCATTCCCATTCCCCCTTTCCCTCTGGGGCCTTTCTGAGTGACAGAGTAATTTACTACTTCTGTGGCTTGGGGAGTTTCCGGGTAGACTGGGGTTTGTTCGTCGTCAACAGAGAGCAGGAGTTTCAGGTGGGTGCTTATCTTGACAGTGAGTCCCGCCTCACTGTGCCGCTGGATTCAAGCCAGCCTGATGAGAGATGATGCCCCGAAACCGGTCCCAGGATGCTTGTTTCCAATCCAGGGAGGACGTGGCTTGGCAGTTCGGGCTGGACTGTTCCCATGAGGCACAGGGTCAAGACTTATTTGCATATGGCTCGGTCCAAACTGGGGTGGCATGGTGACAAAAGAACGATGGACTTAACCCAGATCTCTTGACTGGGGGTGAATGTTTGATTTGCTCTGCATTCCGTCCATCATCTGTGTCTTATGCTTTCTTGCCCTAAGTGCACCGGGTATGCCCAGATGTGGGTCCCGGGCTCACTGTGCCACTGGATTCAAGCCAGCCTGGCTGATGAGGGGTGATGCCCCGAAACCGGTCCCAGGATGCTTGCTTCCTGTCCAGGAAGGAACTGGCTAGGCAGTTCGGGCTGGACTGTTCCCATGAGGCACAGGGTCAAGACTGATTTGCATTTGGCTCGGTTCAAACAGGGGTTGCATGGTAACAAAAGAACAATGGATTTAACCCAGATCTCTTGACTGGGGGTGAATGTTTGATTTGCTCTGCATTCCATCCATCATCTGTGTGTCTTTTGCTTTCTTGCCCTACGTGCGCCGGGTGGCATAGACGTGGGTCCCGGGCTTCCTGTGCCAGTGGATTCAAGCTAGCCTGGCTGATGAGGGGTGATGCCCGGAAACCGTTCCCAGGATGCTTGTTTCCGGGCCAGGGAGGACCTGGCTTGGCAGTTTGGGCTGGACTGTTTCCATGAGGCACAGGGTCAAGACTGATTTGCATATGGCTCGGTCCAAACTGGGATGGCATGGTGAGCAAAAGAACGATGAATTTAACCCAGATCTCTTGACTGCGGGTGAATGTTTGATTTGCTCTGCATTCTGTCCATCATCTGTGTGTCTTATGCTTTCTTGCCCTAAATGCGTCGGGTATGCTCAGACGTGGGTCCCGGGCTGACTGTGCCACAGTATTCAAGCTTGCCTGGCTGATGAGGGGTGATGCCCCGAAACCGGTCCCAGGATGCTTGCTTCCAGTCCTGGGAGGACCTGGCTTGGCAGTTCGGGCTGGAGTGTTCCCATGAGGCACAGGGTCAAGACAGATTTGCATATGACTCGGTCCAAACTGGAGTGGCATGGTGAGGAAAAGCACAATGGATTTAACACAGATCTCTGGACTGGGGGAAAATGCTTCATTTGCTCTGCATTCCGTCCATCATCTGTGTGTCTTTTGCTTTCTTGCCCTAAGTGTGCCGGGTATGCCTAGATGTGGGTTCCGGGCTTCCTGTGCCACTGCGTTCAAGCTAGCCTGGCTGATGAGGGTGATGCCCAGAAACCGGTCCCAGGATGCTTGTTTCCAGGCCTGGGAGGACCTGGCTTGGCAGTTCAGGCTGGAGTGTTCCCATGAGGCACAGGCAGTGGCGGTGCGTCCATTGGGGCGCTGGGGCGTTGCCCCACTAATGCCACATGGCCCCAACACAAGTTGCTGGAACTTCGAAATGAATTCGTTCTTGAGTCACAAATTCCTGGCCGGCGGCGGCGGGTCACCGGGCCACGCCCGAGTTAATCAGGAGACTAAGGGGGTGGGGCTGCGGCAGCATCGTTTGACTGACAGTCAGAGTCAGTGAGTCAGTGAAGCGCAGCAGCATAGTGCGCATGTTCGGGTTTGGGCTGGTCATTTTTCAGACCAGCCCAAACATGCGCACTAGCCTGCACATTAGGAGACCGAGGGTTGCTTCATGCCGCAGCTCCCGGTCTCCTAATGGGCGGGGGTGTGTCCCTGCTCAAGCCAATCCAGGCGCTGCTGGAGCAGCGCCTGGATTGGCTGAGGCACGCGTTCACTGTGCAGACTGGCGCAGTCTGAGGCTGGCATAATCGCCATTGGGTGTGCCGCTCGTGGGTGGCACTTGGAAACGTATGACCAATCACTGTGCAGCCATGCAGACAGTGATTGGCCATTTCTTTGTGACGTCGTCACACTTGCAGCAGACCACGCGGCGACACACACACGACACACCTCGTGTCTTCTGCGACCTGCTGTCTGTGACGTTCCTCTACAGTTTATAATATTAAGGTCAGTACTGAGTCCGTTGTCGCCGATTCTTGTGTACTGTGTGTAGTGATGATTGTAATGTGAACACTAAGGTCAGCTCTAGCGAGCCCCGAGACACCGCCAGCGGCCATACATGGTGCGCGGTGCGCCTGCTCAGAGGTACGGCCCGGGCCATACTGCATGGTCTCCGTGTATCTGTAGAGTATAGCCCTCTTCCATCAACACAAAGAAAACGTCATAAGGTCCCCCCGAGGTGAGCCTTCAGTGGGTGAGTTTCACATTCGAGACCGTGGCTTCGAAGCAGTGGATGAATGATTAATGTGCGCCCTCGGCCTGGTGGGCTGGGAATGTGCAACGCTCAACATGTCCAACCTCCAAATACCCTGTGGTTACAACAGCTAGACAAGCTGCCTGTCGACCGCCACATAAAGCATCCCCACTAAAAAAGGAAATCTACCCTCTTACTTGAGCGCCGAGCGGTGGAGCTTTCAAAACTGCAGAGGAGTCACTCTTAAGCTAGGGCGAGCGGGTCTCCAACTCGGACCCAATGCATACAGGGGCTGTGTGATGCACAATGCTCCCGGACTTTAAGTGGGCCGGCGGGTCCCTCCAGGTCTCAGACCCGGTAGTAATTGAAAACGGATTAACTATCATTATGTCCTTAACTGTAATAGCAAAAAACACTGATCTTTTTTTGGACAACAGCACCCGCGGTTCCGTGGGGGGGGGGAGGGCACAACTTTCATGTCAGAGGAGGGCCCCCCACAGCTTCAGCTGACATGAAGCAAAGGAACTAAATAAAGCGACTTAAAAGTTGCATGGAAAGACAGGCTGACTGAGGCCTACCTGCTCGGGAAGAGGTTTAAAAAAACACACACACTTGCAGCAGACGTGCAGTTATTTCTGCTCCCACAGCCCTGTGCAGGTGACGCACACAGGCCGACCTCTGCCAATCACAGAGAGAACTTGAATACATTCTGCCCACCCTGGAACTCAGAGGGGCTGTGAGGTGCAGCACACTACGTGTTGCAGGATTGAAAAGGTAAGTTTAAAAAACGAATTCATCGATATGTTACTGCAGGAAGGACCTAAGGAAGGGATATGGCATTCAGCGTAAGGTATGTGCAGCATATGTGCCAACAACCCAAACCCTGCACATATCTCTGTCAGAGACATAGTGAACAATAGTGCAGCAGGTGCAAGTTGCAACGGCACCAGGCTTGGGAGATTCGAATTAAAGCTATTGTTCATTTCTAAACCCTGAGATGGAAGAACAATTTCCCCTCCGTTATGTCCTTGCAACAAATTACATTTTGAGTAACTAATGAACATTCATACAGCATCTGCGCTATGTTCCTAGAAGTTAATGAAATGTACGAAGGGCAAGCAGGATAAAAGCCTTCAGGTACATATGCAAATACACATTATTATTTTATTTCCTTTTTAACATGAAACACGTTTTCTCCGGAGGAAATTATTTTATCCACATTCTCTGAGAAATAGGGGTATTTGTGACATTTTCTCACCCTTGCTGCGCAAGCTGGTCCTACCTGCAGTAGTTGGGTGACACACTGAGACCCAGCGCTGCGCTTGCGCGCCAGAGACTTTCTATTCTACTGCATCCAAGTCTGGTGTTAATCACTACTACTCACAAAAAAAAAGCTTAATGTACCGGGCCCTTAAAGCTCCTCGAAAAGAACACTGATGTTTTTAACACTGATATTTTGTTTCCAGCCACTGAACAAACATCTGTCTAACACGCTGACAGGTCCTACTTGTGCACCGCAGCTGCATATATCAGATCACAGATGGTATAAGAGGGCTGCTTGGAGAGTTAAGATATTGTCCTTTTATTGTAGGCCTTGCGTCATTGAGAAACAGTAATATGTCCTTCAGAGGCGTGAGGTGCTGCCACTGCGAGGCCGTGACATGAAAACTCCAGCTCGAGGAGGCAATATTCTTTTTGCTCAGTATATCCATGTACAGGCAGCGCTGGAATATTAACCAGTTTCAATAAAAGCTTTTTGTTAACATTGGATGGTTAATGTAGGGATAGGTCATGTGGCGTGTACTAGTGAGTTGTACCAGTTTCATCACTTAGTGAGATCAGATAAGCGGCACTCGTTTGTGTCCTCATTCATGAAATGTGCAAGCTACGTGAGGGAGCAGATCTAGGCCCATTCATGGCAAGCTAGTGGTGCCAGGTATGGGGTGGAGCATTATGTGGTGAACAAACAACAATCAATCAGAGATTGGTAGAGTGCTAATCACCCAGAGAGGTATCCAGGCGCTTGTAGGAGGTGGAGCTACTCAAACAGCCAGGTGTTGAGTCGACTCCTGAAGTCATCGAGGTGGTACTGCTTGACTTTGCTTTTTCCAGGATGTTGGTACTTTTTATTTAGGCAGCATATTGCTCTCTTTCTTGTCTAGTGCGTAATTTGAATGGAGTTGCAAGCATATTATGGTTCAAAGGAGCACTCGCTACCACTGGCCTCTGGCAATTTTCAGAAACAATAAAAATGTTATGATAACGCTGATGGTTAATGTTTTCCCTAGAGAGTGATCAGAGTTTTGTCTAGTGGAAGTTTTGACTCATGGAAAGGTAGCGCAGAAGGTTAATGTGCCTGCTGCAAAGAACATGTACCTGATGCAGATCACAAAATGCACATGATGTAAATAGGTCAGTGAGTCACTGCTTTTGTCAGAGAGATCCTTTTGTTACTTGCAGTTTGTAAGTTAAAATCCTAACATAGAACAGTGAGCTATTAACTGTCATCTAAGAGCTGCATGCAAACTGCAAGGTAAAAATTAGAGTGTTATGTTTTTTCCCCCCAATCTTTGTTTGATTATCCTAATGTTTCAAAAATAAATTGTTATATTTTTATTTGCAGCACCTGGTAAAGCTGACAAGCATTACCTAATTTTTGGGTGAAGAACAAGAGGACCCAACCTCCTTTGCTGCTCTTTCACCCCGGCTACAACCCAGCAAACACCAGTGTTAAAGGTAAGGAAACTGATGCTATATTTTTTCACATTGGAGTTAGGGCTATGTATGTGGTCACTCTACATCGTGGTTGGGGTGGGTGCACATTTTGAACATTGTACCCTCAGTGGATGGAATTTACTAATTTAATTTAATTTACTAATAGCCTTAGCCCTGTGCTTTGGGCTATAACAGTTGTTAAAGAAAGGCACTATCTATCCCTTGCCTTGTTAAAGGCCCTCAAGCAGTGTCTGTTTCAGTGCCTTCAGCAACCTTCCTGCTTTCTCAAATTTGCTTGAAAATGCACAATTTTTCCACTCTTTTTTCAAAATTAAGCCCCCTTAGGTTGTTCGGACTCGCTCGCTGCGCTCGCTCGCTACGCTGCAGTATGACAATCATTTTACGCCTCACCACTTTCAAATGTCACCATCCGCCACTGGGCACAGGGTCAAGACAGATTTGCCCAGATGTAGGTCCCGGGCTCACTGTGCCACTGAATTCAAGCCAGCCTGGAGGGGGCGCTAGAGGGTGCCAAGCAAGATGGCTGCCGTTACATGAGGCTCCTGCTGCTTGGGGCACTATCCATCAAGTATCCTGGTCTGCACCTGCCCCACACTGCTGCAAAGCATGCCGATGTAGAGAGGAACCCATCCGCTGTTTGCTGCTGCCACCATCCCTCCCGTACGAGGCCTGCTTCTCTGGAGAGCGCGGGGCCTGGGCAGCCTAAAATGGCGGCTGCGGCTCTCATCTAGTCCCCCGACTGCCGGAGGAGTGAGCCGAGCCGCCCCGTCACCTACTGCGACTGGCTACCCTCCCGGATAGCATACACCCGGGTGACTGTCTACAGCTGCACTGTCACTTGCAACACCGGGGTGGCGGCCTTGTATAACCGAGAGCGGCGCTCTCCTCCTGGGCCTGGCACGGCCGCGGCTGGAGAGGCCCGCCCATCCGACCTGAGGCTTCGGCGGGGGCCTGGTGCGGGAGAGATGTCCGCGCGAGGGTTCGCGCTGCTGCCTGGGGACTCTCCCCTGTGTGTGCTGCTGGCCTGACCTGCATCGCTTCCTCTGTGGCTGTGTCAGCTCTGGAGGCTGACCGGGACTCTCTAGGGCTGCGGGGGACTGCCCGGGTCCTCGCCGCCCGCACTACCTAACCCAGCGATCGGAGTGACTAGCGCCGGTGAGTGAACCCCCAAGGCCAACCTGTGTTCCGCTGGCTGCCGCTACCCTGCTTCCTCCCCGCTTGTGCCAGTCCACGCGCCTGCTCTGCCCCCTCTTCTGGGGCTCCGGGGCGAAGACCTCTGCACTCCTTCACTCTGGTGCACACGCTGCTGCAGCCTCGCCGAGCAAGTGAGACTGCGAAATCCACGTGGGGGCCGCGCCTGTGCTCCATGACCCTGAGGCCCTGTGCTGGTCCCGGACGGGCGGCCCTGCCACGCAGTGCACCTGACTCTCCGCGCTTTGCTTAAAAAGTAGAAATTACGGGATGGGCCTGCTCCCATCACCACCCCCGGCCTGCTCCTCTTCACCTGGGACGTGCACCCTGTCGACGGCGGCCTTGCCCTCGGCCTTCTCAGGGCACCTTGGCCCTCCTTGATGCTATAGCTATAGACACTTCGTTGCGGAGCCCCATCTGAGGCCCACTTCCAGCGCCTTTCTTTGCTGACCACCCTCACTGTCCCCCTCTCGACTCCTGCTGCGTTGGGACTGCTCCAGCGTCTGGGGGAATGATTGCCCTGTGCACCACGGGCCACGGCCGCTGACTTTGCTCCTCCACTCTATGCGTGATCCCTGGTATGCCACTGCCTACAACACCCAGACGAACAGTGACCTACTGTCCTTGACACTACTAGCTTGCTAGGTTTGCCCCCCGCCCTTGCAGGTGCGAGTCTATTGCTGCTTTTTACCCTGATTTTGCAGAGGATCCTCTCCCTCGTCCCGTCGGACCAGTGGGCAACTCCGGAGACGTATTCACCCGCCCATCTCCCATTGCGCCGCGCCTGCCGCCATGGGACGAACTGATGGCAAGCAGCCCAAACTGAACTTTGACGCCCGCAAAACTACAAGGACACAAGCGGACATGGAGGGGGAACAGACCGGCGCTTCTACCCCAGAACAACCCACATCCACAGAGGACCTCAAGGCGATTCTGCTGGTCATCCAATCTAGCCTGTCTTCCTTAGAGAACAAAATGGACACCATGAATGCTCGGCTGGATGCCCTCACCCACAAAAGCGACAACCATGAAGAGCGCATTAAGGAGACAGAGCGCCGTATCTCTGACCTGGAAGACACCTCTACTTCAACCGCAGACAGAACACTGGATATGGAGAAGATCCTGAAGGTCATAGCCGCAAAGAACGAAGACCTTGAATCCCGCTCGAGAAGAAACAACCTGCGGATCCTAGGAGTGCCAGAGTCCACTGCCACGGGCAAAGTGGTGGAGTTTGTGGAGCACATGCTGACCACTACCTTTGGGAGAGACGCCTTCTCGCCTGTCTTCATTGTCGAGCGGGCACATCGCTCTCTCGCCCCTCGCCCGATCCCCGGTGCCCAGCCCCGTCCCATCATGGCGAGACTCCTCAACTACAGGGACCGGGACGCTGCGCTCTGCCAGGCCAGGGAGCGAGGAAAGGTGCTCTTCGACAACAATGAAGTCTCCCTCTACCCGGACTTTACCATGGCTGTTCAGGAGGGCCAGCGCAAATTCATCCCTGTGAAGAAAAAGCTTCAGCAATTGAACATTGCTTACGCCATGCTCTATCCGGCGCGCCTGAAGGTCACTCACCTGGGGAAACACCACTTCTTCACCAACCCACAGCATGTGTATGACTTCATAAAAACTCTGCCCAGAGAGACTGCGGGGCGTGCCTCCTCCCTCAATAAATCAGGTGACGATGGTGGCACGTCCGATGTAGAAGGATATCCTCTCCCAGAGCCGGGGCTCCCGCCTTGGACTTCAGTTGTGATCGCCAGGAGTGATGCTCCTTTTTCTACTCGATGCCGAACTTCTCGCAGGTCTCCTGCTGGAATGCTGACGATAGCCCGCTGAGCTCTCTCCCAGTATGGTACTGGCCCTCTCTTCGCTGGTGGACTCTATCTCACCGCTATTGGGACAGCTGAGATCCACCTTCCATATCCCCCGAGCACCCTCGCCGATGCGGGGGGTTTCTGGTTGCCCTCTAGATGCTACCCACTGGGGGAATCCCTACATTGTTCTGGTTTGGCACATACATGACTCTGCCTTCACCCTCCCCTGTTGGAAGCATGAGGCACATGGACCTGGGGTTGCGGGGGGGGAACTGCAACACGGCAGGATTGGGCTGCTGATGTGGGTGGGGGGAGGGGGATGAAGTTGTTTTATGTCACTTCTTACGGACATGACCGACCATTGTCTGACCTGTTCTGATACCCAACGTGACAGACACCACACGAACACTGACAGCTTTGTTGACAACTGCCCATGACGAACCGACCTAGCCCACTCAAATACAACTTTCTGACCTGGAACGTGAGGGGACTGGGAGACCCCTGCAAGCGCCGCCACATTCTCTCTTATCTCGACCGGCACAATATTCACTGCGCCATGCTTCAGGAAACACATCTCAACCCCACCGCCCCAGCAACATTCGCTTCTCGCTGGGCAAGCTGCAGAGGATTCTGCTCCTACTCTACCTATGCTAGAGGAATGGCCATTTTGGTCAAACGCACCCTCCCCTACACTCCCATTGGCTCCTATGCTGATTCACAAGACCGCTATAGCATCATATGGGGCAGATTGGCTGCTCAGTCTATTACGTTCATCTCATGTTACGGTCCGAATGTGAATGACCCGGAATTTTTCCGGATACTTTGGGGTAAAATCCTGGCCATTGACTCATCCCATATAATATGGGGAGGAGACTTTAACGTTACTTTAGACCCGGTCCTGGATCGGTCACATCCACACCCCCACCACTACACCAATGCGCACCGCACCCTTAATCAAATCCTCATTGACCATGGCCTCATTGACGCTTGGCGCACACTACATCCCCACGACAGGGAGGGCTCCTGCTTTTCCACTGCCCATTCCTCCTGGTCAAGACTCGATAAGTGGATTCTCTCTCGGAGACTGATACCGTGGCTATCCCGGGCCTCTCACCTCCCCCGCACATACTCTGACCACTCGCCGGTGCTCATGACACTCACGCCCCCTCACGAAGAGGCGCCATACTTGTCCTGGCGTTTACCCCCACAGATTCTTTTAGACCCTGTTTTTAAATCTGAACTGGAGCAGGAGATTGAGGACTTCTTTCCCCGCATTGAGCACTCAGTCACGCAGTACTCTACCATATGGGAGGCCTTCAAGGTCACTGTGCGCAGTATATGTATTGCTAAAGGCGGAGGAATTCTGAAGGATATTCGCTCAACACTCCATAAACTAGAGGCCGAGGTCAAACGAACAGAAGCTCTGATACAGAGCATCCCCACCCCAGAACTGCAATCGCGCTTGCGAGACCTGCTCTCTGACTATCAAGAGACGTCGGAAAGAGAGTGTAAATTTAGGGGGAAATATCACCAGGTGTGCCGCTATGGAGAGGGAGAGAGACTGGGAAAGGCGCTCGCGGCTCTAATTCGCCCACCCAGATTCTCTAACACTGTCCTTGAGATTGCGGACGCAGACGGTCAACTACACCGAAATACCCCTGAGATTGTGGCAATCTTTCGCACCTTTTACAAAACCTTATACACGTCACGCAGGACACACCCCGCCGACTTTACCCCCTTTTTCGACGACACCGCGATTGCTTGGCTGGGAGACACGCAGCGGGAATTCCTCCTTGCACATCACGAAGAAGAAAAGATTATAGCGGCTATTATGCAGCTGCAATCGGGAAAGGCCCCTGGCCCTGACGGCCTACCGGTCGAATTTTACAAAATCTATCGCCACTTACTTATCCCAATACTGAGGCAGGTCTTTGAAGAAGCTCGAGAGACAGGTATCCTGCCTCAGACAATGAGGGAGGCACTCATAATCTCCATCCCGAAGCCCGGGAAACCGACGACACAATGCAACTCATACAGACCCCTCTCACTTATAAATGTCGATGCCAAGATATTAGCCAAACTGATTGCAAACCGTATTAGCCCCCTCATGACCGACCTGGTTCTCCCTGACCAGTCTGGATTTGTACCGAGCAGAGGCACATCGCACAACCTGCGCACCCTATTCGCCGTACTGCGGGACATTGACCCTGATACAAATTCGGTGGCGGTCTTCCTAGACGCCACCAAAGCATTTGACACCCAAGAGTGGGATTATCTGGCGTATGTCCTCCAGCGCATGGGATTTCCCGCCCCCTTCCTGGCATGGATAAACCTACTTTACACGGGCCTACAGGCCAGAAGCCTTGTCAATGGCACTAGATCCTCTCCCTTTGCCATCGCCAGAGGCACCAGACAGGGGTGTCCCCTTTCACCCTCCTCTTCGCCCTGGCTATCGAGCCCCTAGCTGCTAAAATCCACCAACACTATCAGGATCATTCCCTTATCTACCCTAATAGGCAAATCCTTATTTCCTTATATGCTGAGGAGCTCACTCTCTACCTCCGCAACCCAGAAGAGAGCATCAACCCTATTTTACGGCTGCTTATCCTCTTTGGTCACCTCTCTGGGGTCAATATTAACTGGGGAAAGTCCCAGCTGTTTCCTCTCACGGACGCTACTCCGTGGTACATCCCAGACTACCCTCTCAAGTGGTGTGACGACACAGTTAAATACCTCGGTATAGTCGTCACCCGTAATCGGTACGACACGATGACGGCTAATTATGGTCGCATACTCAACCTCTTCACCGACAAGATCACAAGAGGGATCGCCATGCCCATCTCCTTAGCAGGGCGGACCTCACTGATCAAAATGGTCATCTTGCCTAAATTGCTTTACCTATTCACTAACATCCCCTACGCTCCTGGTCGGCACTTCTTCAAAGCCCTAAAAACTCAACTCATACGACTCATGTGGGGAGGGAAACACGCTAGGCTCCAATGGGACATTCTCACGCGACCTTTTGAGGCTGGAGGCTTTAAAATCCCGGATTTAGAGTTGTATTTTAGCTGTGCCCAGGCCCACTTCGCGTCATACTGGATGAACTCCCCCCTTACATGCCACACCTTGCAGTTGAAGAGGGCTATATGATTCCAACCCCCTGTTCCGCATTCCTCAGCACGCTTAACACTCCTCGTCACTTGGCCTCCACTACTGTGGAGTGTACCATCAGCGCTTGGCGTGACCTGGCCCGCCGCCTTCACGCACCCTTTCTTTACTCTCCTTCTCTCCTCCTCCAAGGCCACCTAGACTTACCCGTTACATGCGAGGGAGGCTGCCGGCGCCTTCTTCGGAAACTCTCCATCTAGACCTGGGGGAAGTTGTATGTAAAGGGAACTTTCTGCACCAGCACAGAATTTTTGGGCGCTACCCCGCCTACACCTCTGGAGCTGTTTTACTATATTAGGTTAAGGCAAGATGTGAAAGCCCTCACCCATGCTTTCCACTGGAGCCCCCTATCAGGACCCCCTTGCATGCCCTCCTCCAACAAACGGCCCCCGCGCATGTGGTCTCGATGTTATACCGCACCACTCAACAAGACAGCACACATGATCCCCCGCTGGCTCGCTCCTGATGGGAGGAGGAACTGGGCTCCCCCATAACTGATGACCAGTGGTCCTTTTGCTGCCGACAGACTGGAAAAATATCTGCCAACAGCAGACTGCGTATCATACATTTTAAATATATTCATAGACTCTACTACACACCTGCACGCTTACAACACCTGCGTCTCCGCGACAGTGATCACTGCGATCGCTGTGGCTGCGAGGGGGCGTACTTCAGACATTTAGCCTGCGACTGCCCTCCTATAAGAAACTACTGGACGGAGGTGCTAGCGGCGCTTGACCAGATGACTGGACTACATGTTCCTGACGACCCCTTGGTAACACTTCTAGGTCACACCGCGACACTGGCTGCTTCGATGCGGCGCTACATTTCCTTGGCACTTCTTCTCGCAAAGAGACGGATTGCTTGCAGTTGGGGCATAGGACGGGCTCCTAAATTTAAAGAGTGTCTATGGGACCTCCTATACTGCCAGGAACAATTGACCACATACGCTGAACTTCTGCCGCCTTCTTCCTGTCCACGGGACATCTGGTCCCCCCTCCAATCATATCTCCTAGAACACCCTGCCGCGGATGACGCAGACACTGACCCACGCACTGAGGGGAATGGGGAATGAGCTGCTCCCTCGCGCCCTCTACGTGCCGGTCCACTCAGAGGCCGCAGCCTCACACACCTGGGCACTTGGGTCTAAGGTCATCTCCCTCATGGGTGTAATAGCATTTGTCACGATGTTCGACTGGTCTGCCCGCAATGTCATTACTGTGAAGTGGTATTGTTTGTTTCTGTAAGTTGTTTCCTACAACAAAAGCCAATAAAGAAATTTACAAAAAAAAAAAAACAGCCTGGCTGATGAGGGGTAATGCCCGGAAACCGGTCCCAGGATGCTTGTTTCCGGTCCAGGGAGGACATGGCTTGGCAGTTGGGGCTGGACTGTTTCCATGATGCACAGGGTCAAGACTGATTTGTATATGGCTCGGTCCAAACTGGGGTGGCATGGTGAGCAAAAGAACGATGGATTTAACCCAGATCTCTTCACTGCGGGTGAATGTTTGATTTGCTCTACATTCTGTCCATCATCTGTGTGTCTTATGCTTTCTTGCCCTAAGTGCGCCGGGTATGCTCAGACGTGGGTCCCTGGATTCAAGCTAGCCTGGCTGATGAGGGGTGATGCCCCGAAACCGGTCCCAGGATGCTTGTTTCCGGTCCAAGGAAGACCTGGCTCGGCAGTTCGGGCTGGACTGTTCCCAGAGGCACAAGGTCAAGACTGATTTGCATATGGCTCGGTCCAAACTGGGGTGGCATGGTGACAAAAGAACGATGGATTTAACCCAGATCTCTTGACTGCGGGTGAATATTTGGTTTGCTCTGCATTCCGTCCATCATCTGTGTGTCTTTTGCTGGAAAAAAAGTGACTCTGTGGCCGTGGCATTGTTTGCATAAGTATAAATTTGCTGCACTTGCAGTATAATTAATTATCTGGTGCTTAATTTGCAGAAATAACAACAGAGATTTTCTAGATCTAATGGATCTAAAGTTGTTACAAATTCTGCAGTAGATATGCAGTGCCATGGTAGACACTGTACGAAAGTTAATTGATCATCTTATGCTTTTGATGCTTTTAGTCACTTAAAAAGGTCACTATGTTTCTCAGTTTAGTAAAAGCATTCTCATTTGATTGACTGAGGGAATGGCTTTTTTTGTAATAGGAAGGACACATCTTAAATACTGAAATGTAATTTAAGCAAAAAGAATACAATGGTACCTTCTCTGACATGATTGTTTATTTATTTCACTATTAACACAAATTCGTGTTCACAGATGTGTTATATATAAAGATCCTAATTCTTGAATCCTCAAGTAGCTCCTTGTGAGTCACGTTCATAATCAATAAGAAATATACCATACTGTTATGCCAATCTGTTTCTTAATGAAAAGTGGTGCAGCAGAGATGCTGTATAATTTGTCTTTCCTGCCACATAATCTAGGCAACACTACTACATAATGTGGTCTTCAAATGCTGCATAGGTTCAGTGGTCCAGCCTGAATGGTCCTAAGGAACCCACAATTTCTCTTTCAAAAGTCCCAGCGTGGGGGGCACTAAATGTGTACCACTCCATGGGTAATGGAGACTTAGCAGCCCTCCTTGTGCTGCTGTGCCTGCTTCCCTAAAGGGATAAGTCACAGACAAATAATGGACAACTCTTCAGAATGCATAGCTGATGGGACAGGGCTAGAGTATTTAAATTCATCACAGGGCCACACACTGACGAAGAGTCCCAGCACCCTTGGCAAAAGGCTTGTAGGTGAGTCGTGGACCAGAGTATTTTACAACTACTACGGATCATAAACGTTATTTCAAACGTCTGAAAAATCAGATAAAGTTACCTCTGAAACTATCCCTACACAAACAGCACCACAACCAACTATAGCCAGTGGGAGTATGGATAGAAACATTTTTGCCAGGTAAACTACACAATATTCCTGGGCAATTTTTGTTGCAGTTTCTAGCCTCCTGATTTTAGTTCTGTTTGTGGTAGAGACAATTTGAGAAATATTCATATCTAATTGTTCAGGATGTCGAAAAAGGCAATTTGACATTTATTACAGTAAGGAGTCTGGTAGTGCACTTTGTAAGCAAGCTTGAACGAGTCATGTATCATAACATTCATTTATTGATGAGAATGAATACAAGACATGTCATAACATTAGCAGTGAATATGCTTCCATGGCCAGGTGTCACTACAGAAGGCGGTGGGTGGGTGTTATATACCACTGCAAGGCCCCAGGGTATCTAATAATGTGGTGGACTTTAGTGAATCTATCACATGTTTGAATGTATCACAAAGTGGACAGAGGCCCCCTGACAACTGGCATGAGGAAAAGTGAGCAAAGTACAGACTACACGGTTGTCATTGCCCACTGGGTGTATTCAGCTTTGTCAGGGCTCTGGCATCTTTCAAGTTTATTCAAAGGAAAAAAAAGAGTAATCGGTGGCACTCTGTCAAAAGCACACACAGACCTCACACTCTATCGCACATCCACAGACACGCACAAACACCACCCACACTTGTCCCACAGGTTTGGAAGGAAATGACCAGTTTAAGGGACACTGGCAGATCCTTTACCCGTGGAAGCCCAGAAGGCATTTTCCCAAGAAGGTAAAAGGGAAAAAGTCTGCCTCCTCGCTGTTGAATGTGCTGCCACCACCACCAGTGTCACAAAGTCTGCATAAGGAAGGCAGTGGGCACTGAAAGAAGGGTGCACTTTGGGTGCCAACTATACCTCAGAGTACTGCTCTGGGGTCTCAGTTCATTTAACAAGCAGCCCTTCAGCGAGCTACTATGAGTGTCGGGCTCACAAAACCCCCACAACAAAGAAACTTCAAGGGCAGGAAAAACGACATGGTGCAGTAGAATATGCTGCTGAGAGCCACGCAGGGACTTTGGTTCTAACAATATATACAGGCCCCTCACTTTGCAGACTCTTGTATACATTTTATACTTCCAAGTAGCTAAACAGTTCTCAGTTAATCGACCTCAGTGGAAAATTATTCAAACAATCAGATGTCCAATATGTGAATACAAGACTATACGAATATACGAATGTAGCGACAGGGGTGAAAATTCTCTCCACTATATAAATTCGTTCATAAAAATAATGGAACGCAAGTGCAATGTGAATAGTGAAAAACAGAAACATTCATTGTTCCAGTGACAGACAGAAACAAACATAAAACCTGCCTTCTCTGTGGCTGTCTAAACCTCTTCGGATTTTGAAGAGTGCGCTCCCCTCGACATGATCTCTGGCGAGCTAACCTCGGACTTGCATAAACACAAGGTTTGTCTGTCCGAGTGAACCTCTTCCTAAAGACAGAAGAGCACTCAAGCCTGGAGCCCACTCCTGATTAGAGAGCTGATCTGCTGCCCTGATTGGTGTCAGGCCCTGGTGCACTTAGACCCAGAGGCACTAAGGTCACATCTTTAAGAGAGCAGGCTGGTCCCTTTGTCTTCAGAGCTTAGCTGAGACAATGATCACAGCTGTTGGTTGCTTATCAATCCCGGTGCTGCTTTCTGCACTGCCATTAGCTAGGGAGCAATCTGTGGGGCGGGTCAAGTTACAGAGAGACAACTACAAATGTAGGTAATGCACCTGCATTCCCATGTCAGACAACAGATGTCCCAAAAATGCAGATGGTGTGTCGGTTACTTGCGACCAGTTGATCCACCATCACATCGAAGGTAAAAGCACCATATGTGTTCTTTACCCCTCAAATTATATTTACACATTTCTAATTGATATAGTTGAAAAAAATATTACAACTGACTCCCGCTGGTCTTTCTCTGGAACATTGCGAATTTGTTTAAAAAAAAAGTAGGAGAAGGAAAAGAGAAGTTACAACATCACCAACTGGAACTGCAGTCGCCACAGAAGCATTGTCACATCAATTGAACAAACAGGGCAGATGTGATTATGCACAGATGTGCACCAATAAGGGCTTGTGTCTTTATTAATTATAGCCTAGTATGCGAGAGCATGACCACCAGTGAACCATGCTGCCTTGAATGACTTGGTGCAGCACAAAAGAAGGTCTAATAATGCCCCAAGCACTCAGATCTACACAGCGGCGGCCAGCACTGATCGGAGGTAGGGGGTTGGGGGGGAGGACGCGTGAGGTAGGGAGGAGGACGTGGGAGGACGAGGACGCGGGGGGAAGCGGCTATAAAAAAAATTGATAGAAAATTAAAAACTTACCTTCTCACAGCTTCCTCGCCGCGTCTCTCCTCCGTAGTCCTCTCTCACTCGGCTACGGGAAGCACAACCAGGCTCCAGTCAGCCAATCACAACCTTGCCTTAGCAGCATTGTGATCGGTCTGAGCGCTACGTTTCGGCTCTCAGACGCTGACTGGAGGCCTGGGCATGTTCTCATAGGCTGTAATGCAGCCTGCAAGGAGAACATGTGAAGTGCGCAAGACTGTTTTGGGCGGCCCGAGAGGGCCGGCCAAGCAGTCACTGCGCACTTTAGGAGGGTGCTACCCAGTGGCGGCTCGCCGAGGGAGTGGTGCGGGGTGGTGGGGTGGGGGAGGGGCAGGGTGGGGGGATAGTGGACTCGGACTTACGACGGACAGAACTCCCGCTGAGTTCTGTCCGTCGTATGTCCGAGTTCACTACCACCCCACCCTGCCCCTCCTGCCCCGCCAGCACCACTCCATCGGCGAGCCGCCACTGGTGCTACCACTCCTCCCCTGCCCCGCCCCCTCACGCAAAGCTGTCGGCGGAAGCAGGAGAAAATAAAATGATAAGAACGCAAGTTATTATCATTTTATTTTCTCTGTGTTTCACTGTAAAAAAGCAGTGAGGCGACGCTCCTCCGCCTTAGCGGATGAGCCGCCACTGGATCTACATCCACAAACAAACATACAGCGATTGAAAACTACGGTACAAAATCAGGACAAATTCATCAAGCTACAACGAAAGGGGGTGTGGTACAGTCAATCCTTGGAGTGTAATGTGATAACATTAAAAAAGCTGCATGTAAAAAAAAAATAAGGTGTGCAGATATCACAAATATCACAGTTTATGGGGAAAAGCAAGCCTGGGACAGGCACGAGCATTGAATAAGCATTGGTAATGAATCAGTTTCACCTGTGATGAATAATTAGCTGATTTAATCAGTCACCATGTGGGACCAAGGAAAGAGCTCCCTGACAAGTATCACAGGAGTTGAGAGTATGTGGCGTAACAGACAGAGCTGCTAACTCAAGAGCTGGGGATCCCAGTTCGAGTCTCTGCAGCACACCATCCTGTGATTTTGGGCAAATCACTTAATCTCTCTGGGTGATAAGTCGCCCTAAAAAAATCTGAGCTGTCAAAGACATGAGTCTTACAACGAGGAAATTGACTCCTTTGAAGATGGTTGTGCATTGAGAGATTTTATTCTCATCTTGTCACTGTTGAGCTAGTATTTTCTGTCTTACACACTCGAAGACTGGCTTAGCTGTGTTCTAGCTATATCTTGTTGCATCAAAATGGGTGTAGAGTGCACACTTTGGCACCTGGAGATTCTTTCCAGTGAGGTTATCCTAGTAAGGCATAATCATGGCTTTGCAGTACAATCGCTCACCTTGGTTTGGCTTTGGATGAAAGTAAATTCATCTACTTTAATGCCTACTTTGTCACAAACCTGTCACTGAAGTGCAAGCAACCCCTCAATATGGCTGTGCACTGCCAGAGGAATGGAATGCAGTGAAGTGCTGCCTTAACACACCTGGAGACATCTCTGCATTGGCTTATCTCTGGCCATCCTTGGAGCTTAAATACTACAAGCATAGCGCTCATAGAGTACTAGTATTGCGCCCAAAGTACATATATGACGCCATTGCCTGTAACGTATAAGACAGAACAGAAAGTTGACTAAGAAAGAATAAATGACCTCAGCTGCAGTCCTACGAACCTGATCTAATTGAGAGAACCTCTGTGGGAGGAAGAAAACACCCTATATTTGATCTTTTCCATCAAATAGAGAGGTTAAAAATGAAGCTTGCGTGAGCTATACAGAATCACACTGCAGCAAATCACATTTGAAGAGCAAATTGAGTTACGTGCAGCAAAGCTTCTTCTTTTTGTAAGAAAAGTTGCAAAAAATGACTGTAATGCTGCAGCTATCTAATGAGGAAAGATCTCGGGCTCCAGGTTCTCGTCTTAGCTTGTCAAATGGGAGGTATACCTGCTTTATTGGCAGCTGCTAGAGCACCCACATGGTAGGGGTGAAGCTTATTCCTGGAACAGCTTTTGCAAGCGTTCCTGAAAAGAGATCAGCTGAGGAGATGTGACTCTCATTGCACAGTGAGCGATGGTCTGTAATGCCACTGAGGGTCAGGGTATGCGCCGTGAGGCCGAATGTGGGGTGGGTTGTAAATGGTACCATGATTCTGAGAAGACGCTTTTAAAACGCTGTTTTGAAAGTATGTTTACTTTGCAAACAAGCATTGGTAATGCATCGGTTTCTGCTATGTGATGAATAAAAAGCTGTTTTTATCAATCATCCTCCGGGACGAAGGAAAAAGCTCCCTTACAAGTAACACAGGAGTGGAGAGGATATGGTGCAGTGGCAGAGCTGCTGACTCGAGAGCTGAGGATCCTAGTTCTAGTTGTGGTGGAGCAACAGCCTGTGATTCTGAGCAAATCACTGAATCTCTCCATAAGTAGCTATATAAATCTGCTGCGAGACAGAAAAGCAAAAAGAGCCAAAACTTTATTAAAAAATAGTTTCACCAAAGCGGATGTTAACCGTATTTCAGCTACGGGAAACAGATAAGAGAAGCAGATGAGGAACAAGCATAGATAAATGCAGGAAAATATGCTACAGCCAATAGAAATGGAGGAAAAGTAAGTGGCACGCACAGGAACCAATAAAAAGCCAGGAAAGAGAGGAGGCCGGATGTAAACCCCTTTTAAGCGTATATTAAAAACAATAGATTTCACAAGCACAGCTCAAGCACTGTGCAGGCGAAACCTAAAAAGGTAGGCGCCAGATAGCTCATGTTGTCCAATAGGGAGGAGTCCAGCTTCAAAAATCAAGATCTCGCCCACCACAGACACTGGACATTCTTGATGGGGCCACATGACATACAAATACAAACTAGGGGCACCCTGAGCCTTTACCCTTATATTATGCCTTGTCAACAGTAACAATAAAGTAAGTCCAAGTGGCAGTCATTCTCATACAGGGCTGGAGCCTTGAAAAGGTGATGTAAAATAGTAAAATAGTCTTAGGGAACTCAGTCTGGTGGCATCAAATTACAACAATAAAATCGAGAAAAAATCCTTATTTATTCAATGGATGGAGCGCCCCAGCAGTTAAGTTATAGTTTGCAATTTGAAAAACCCTTGCACCAGGAATCGGACTGGCCTATAGGGCAATCAGTCGGTGCCTGACGGGTCTGACAGATCAGTATGTGAGCTGTTTTTATACCCGTTTGTGGGCCTGTTTTTTGCCTAGGTGGGCAGTTTTTACTGTTGATTTCCATGATTTTACCAAAAACATTGCCTACAGCATATATAAATGCATGCAGTCTCCAATACTTTGCAACATACCCATACAGTGTTTCTTTACAAGTTAAATAAAATTGCCTGATTTGCAAATGTGGGCCAATGTTTTAGCTAGCTGGTTCAGTAGCAGGGACCCCTTTTATTTTGGTGCCCAGGCCTATTTTTTGTCCCAGTCTGACCCTGCCTTGCACTTTTTCTGCACACATACAGTTTGTATGAAAAATGAAGACGGCAAAAAATTGGATTTTTAGCAACAGGCGAACACCGTATTACTGCACAGATCAAAATGGTCAGTGAAATTCTACTTAACGAAGAGCAATATCAAGCACCAATAACAAATAATCCACACACGCACAAAACTCAGGAAAAGGGTACAAGAGGTGTAAAGGAAAGCTCCCGTTCAGTACTCTGTGCTCCAAAAGGCTCTCACTGGCTGATTTTAGAGGGCCATTGGGCATACTTTGGATTTTAACAACTATCCATCTTCAAGACCATCTTGTAGACCCATGAAACCACACATGCGGTACTCACTGTAGCCAATCTGTGCAACCCAAAAAAATCAGAGTTGTCAAGAAAGGCTTTGTGATATAGCAAATAGCGCACAAGCCCCAATATACAACCAGCGTATGATGCTCACTTGTGTTTCGCCAGCTACTCACTACACATGCTTCCCTGGCCTGTACCAGGATACAGCCATCCTAGATGTCAGTAGTGTATCAAATCAGGCAAAGGAACAAAGACAAACATCATGTCCTATCAATGGAACCAACACTGTATGTGTGGAAACATACACATGCCAGTACGCTGTGTCTCATTTAATCTAACATATTATTCACATGCCTGCCTGATAGGTTAAAGCGCATACCCTCTAAAGTCGTGATTGAGATGGACTACCATAAAACCGACGAAAAGGGATGAAAAGAAATATATCAGGTCCAATATCCAGACACAATGTACCTTTCAGAGAGCCATTAGTATACTGAAGCAGATCTAGGTATATATGATTCAGTGAATCTGGAGAAGATGAACAGCTCTGTTGAATGTATGCTAGCTAGGCCTGGTCGGTGAACTCCGTTCCGTTCGCGGTTTGTGGAGTTTTCCGCACTCCGCAGAGGATGCGGAGTTCTGAAAAACTCCAAAGTTTTTTTCCTCGCTCATGCTCGTCAGCTTTAAGTTGGCGAGTACGAGCGAGGAAAATCCAGTGCTAGACCGCTTCCCAGCGAGATTTCTCAACACGGGCGGGCACGGATGGTCGTGACCGCTCGGGTTGGGAAACCATCCGTTCGCATTTAGGAAGTTGCCGCTCGAGTAGAAAATCTACTCAAGCAGCAGAAAGAAGCAGCGCCCTCTTGCACTGTGCATGGTGCTGTTCGTGCCGATTTTCCAGCGCGGGACAAACAACCGGCACTAAAAAATCAATGCGAATGGCGTGACCTAATGCACTCCGCTGCTTGAGGAGCTCCACATAGCGCGGCTGAGTTTTTAAGGTCATAGCGGAACCCCCCCAAACTCCACCCAGGCCTAATGCCAGCTTACCTCACACTAAATGATATAAGAATCTATACACAACTCTCCATCCTGTGATCTCAGGCATCATCAGCCATTAATACCACTAAAAGTAACTGACAGAGGGGACAGTGATTGGACAGGGACAACCCTATGTTAGTGCTGGAGATTGTAGAAGAGTAATTGTCAGGGTTATTCACTGCTGACACACACATTGCACCCCACTCAATTCCACAATTAGAGGCATGGACCACAAATGCAAGGAGAAGTGTGAACCTTGACTACATCCTTACCCGTTAACAGTATATGTAATACTATAGACGTGTCCCAGGCCCCAACTCCTACCTGGACCTTAAAGAGCTAAAGGGAATGTCACCAGGTCTCTCATGTGCAGGTGCATGAACAATCATGGCAGCATGATCCTTTGTGCAGCACAGAGGCTAGGGGCCATTATTGGAATATTTCACTAGTGTAGCATGCAGGTTTAGGCTCAAGGTGCTCGGGGAGGTGGAGACTATCGGACCTTGCCAGAGAAGGAGGACTGGGTGTCTACCTCATGAGCAGTCTGGTCCAGGGCCTGATTATAACTTTTAGAGGCCCAAAGCACTTAAAAGATTTTGGTGCCCCCATATAAATCTAATAAAAAATATAAACAATAATACACCGCAAAATAAAATGCTATTTTTCGAAATGAAACAATGTTTATGTTTATGTTTAGGGGACTTATAAAGGGCATGGCTGCCCAAGGGCTGACCAGCGCTGCAGAGAGGAGGCAAGTAGATAAGGAGGAAAAATCATGGGAACAACCAAGTCATGAGTTTTTTCCTGAAACTACGTTCGTCTTTTAACAGTCTCAGTTCGAAGTCATTGAGTTCCAGAGTTTTGGGACTAAGTGAGAGAAGTATTTCCCTCCCCATCTAGATCTCTTCATCCTTAGTGTTTTCATAAGGAAGTCCGAAAAGGACCTGAGGGACCTATTGGGGACATATGGGGAGACAAGGGACTTTAGCAGTGCTGGACCCCTGCCATACTTGGCTTTATGAGCTAGACAGAGGGCTTTAAACCTGACCCTGGATTAAATAGGTAAACAGTGCAGCATCTCACTGACTCCTGTCTAGGTATCTTCAGGAGCATCCTGGCTGCAGCGTTTTGGACAACCTGCAGCCTGTCGACCACGTATTTAGGGCCCCCCAGATACAAGGAGTTACCGTAGTCCAGTCGTGAGACCACTAGAGCCTGGATCACCGTTCTTCAAGCCTGTTCTGGGATGAGGTCTATGATCTTACGGATCATACATAGAATACCGAAGCAGGTTGCTGACAGTTTTTTTGCTTGGGTTTCCATGGAAAGGTTGTGGTCTAGCCACATCCCCAGGTTCTTTATGGAGGGCTTAGGAGCAGGGGGTACATCCCAGTCTTCAGCCCAACTAATCCTGGCCAAATAATGTTTATTTGTGTATACTTCCACTTTATTAATAGGTTCAGCTGCATCATTTGCAGTTTTACACCATATGGTTCATGGTAAATCCGGCAATGGAAAATTTCTAGTGATGCCCCCCCTTTCCTTTACGCCCTAAGCCCGTGCTTAGTTTGCTTAATGGTAAATGTCTCACTTTCATTATCACTATAAGTCCCTTTAAAGGAGCAACATCCTACAGAGAACATCACAGTATCATTATGAGCTGTGTCGCACAACAGCGCTGAGAAGCTAACAGTGCTGATGCACTAGCATCTCGTCATCCTAAATTCTTATCTAGTTTCTAATGTTCCTTTAGGTGGATTTCACAGAGCATTCTCATCACATGGCCTGATTTGTCCTCTTAAGACAAGCCACAGCCATGGGTATTCCCACTTTGTGTTGGGTGCCGCAACCGCTTTCCAATCTCCCCATGATGGGGGTTCCATCCCTTTGACTCGTCCCACTTCACACGCTGGAGCTGTTGGGCCGGAGCCACTGTTAAACAATGCATGTGTTTGCAGCGGGACCAGTTTCTGCACACTAGGTGCTTTGCCTTGTGCAGCAATCCAGCTCACCAACTGACAAAGTTTGAAATGTATAGAACTGCTTCCAGAGCACACATTTCCATATTGGCCTGCATCTTGTGCTTTCTTCTAGTATTCCTGATGGTGATGCAACTGTGATGGCTGACATTGTGTGACCGAGTTCCTGCATGAAAATGGCAGTTTAAAGGAACTCAGTTATCGACATATATTCTGAGCCGGTTCAAGCTTGGTTCCTTTGCTCGAAACAGATCTCAGCAGCCACGGACGTCATTTAGGCAGCCGCGGTCCGTGCAGGTAACAGCGGTGGGGCGGTGGGGCCGGCAAAAGGGGGATTTCGAAGGATGATGTAGAGGAAAAATTAAATACATAATTAATTTCCCCTCGGCATCGTCCCTCGAAATTCCCCCTAACACGGCCCCACCGCTGTTACCTGCACGGACCGTGGCTGCATTTAGGGGATTACCAGGGGCTGCAGCTGTGACTCCTGGCTTGGTCCTTGTGACCCCTGGCCTCAAAGGTAGCAAAATCAGTTGCAAAAACACACGGGTGGCTCCACATTTCTTATTTTCTGCCTATTTTTCATCATACCAATAGCGAATAATATTCTATTAATCACTATTTGTGTACTAAAAAATTGATATATCAAAAAAGACCTAATTGTACACGGACACGTAATGTTTCCATGGGTCTCAAGGGCAGGGTAATCAAATCTCCGCTCAAAAACTGGCTTCTAAAGAATACCACTAGCAGCTGGACCTTGGTATCCAAATTTAAATGTTTGTCAATCCACCCCGCTTCTATCCCCATATGTTAGTGCATACGAAGAAAAAATGTGTGAAAGGTCTGAAAGTACCTCACGTAAGCACCACCAAGGGAGCTGCTGGTAGGTACTCACCAGTCTGCTCACGTTTTTTCATCATTGGTGACTTTCAAGACCGTGAAAAAATGAGATCAGTGTCAAATGTAAGTTTTAAGAGGTGTAAAAAAAGGAAGAACAGATAGTGATATGTGAAAGGATGCACAACAAGTGCTTATCGTGTGCTATCCCACTAAGACCCCGTAGTGAGAGAAAAGGTAAACTCGCTTCTCCAAGCTAAAATGAGTTGGTACTCACTCGCAACGATGCCAACTTTATTGGATGCCGTGAGCCCACTCAGGTTAAAAAAGAAAACACAATGTTGCAGACCACTTCAATTAAGGAAGGCTAACATGTTTCATTGCCAAATACCTTGCGGCAATTTCATCAGGGCTCGGGCCAGTCTTCACCTCACTAGTATTTCATTCTGAGCCTGGGGTAATTGACAAACACACAAGAAAAAGAAAAAGACAATGCCACACAGTAAGGACATCTTAAAACATTAAAAAGTTACCAAGCCTGTTTGCTCAACAGGCAACATATACTGTTCAGTAGTCACGGTATATTTATCAGGTGGTTGCCATCAGCATTCATACCGGCAACCCACCTCCTGGGGGGTGTTCTCCAATCGTTAGTCACACCACCCCTGTACACAAGGACGGTTGCTGCCCGTCAACCTGTGGATATATGCACTTTGTTAATTCTTGGACATCAACCCCGTAACAAGGAGACTATTTAACCCTCTTACACTCGTTCATTCAACTTAGTATATTAAAAATGCCCACTGCCATTGGGATAAACGTGGTAGAGTACAATTGTTTGTTGGTAACGTAGTCACCCCCCCCCCGCGCCTGTAAGGCACTATTCTTTCTTTAACCCCCATGTACGCTTATGTGCCAATGTATTGAGGGGAGTCTCGTAATCCCGATTCTCGGACCATTCATGATACACTGCCCCAGTGTTCACACTCACTCGCCTCATGTATTGCGAGGACCCACGGTCTCTCATTTCATTTTAGAATCAGACACATACACACTCTTACCGCGTAGAGATGTGCGTCTGGCTTCGCTCCACTCAAACACCTGTCGCGACCATGCTCTACCTCAAGAACGTGCACCGGGCGCCCCTCAAGGGCCACGCCCACTGACCTCTTGAAAATACAACCCAATCCAGGCAACATCCATGGGCGCCATCTTAAAAAGGTGAAGTGGAAGTATTTTCTAATACTGAAATTGGTATGGTGTCCACGTAATGCAATGGCTTGCCCCACAGGGAAAACAAACTGGCACCCCAAACGGGAGGGGGGATATTTCCCCTTTCATATCTCAAAGGTCACCAGTACAAAAATTATTTATAACAAGACGTTTCAACTACCTCGTGTATAGTGTGGGCACCCTGCCTTTGCTTGGTGTTTTACTGTGTGATTAACCACCATGATAACACGGTGGTAATTCAGTACCCTCAAATGCATCACCATAAAAACTAGTATCGGGGGTGGCGTTAGTCAGCACAATAATTATACAACATGATTCACACCGTGTTTTCTGCCTAGTTCCTCATCCAAAAGCCCAAAGGCCCTCCTTTCAACATCCAGATCCGAGGGTAAAATATGAAAAAAAGGGGGAAAAGAAGAACAATGACCAGGGTCCCTTCCAGATTTCTCTCTATATCAACGGAGAGAAGTCATTAGTGTAGGCAACAACTACCATCACTGTCATCCACGATATTGCTGCAAGCATGTCATTTAGGAATATTACCCTGCTTATAAAATCAGCACACAGGGAATACATTCGACCCCAGCCGCGCAGCAACTACCTGCCCACTTTGTTCCATTCAGTATAGTCGTTCAGGCCCACTTGGTCCGCCCTCTCTGAAAAAATCCAACGGTCCTCCTTCCTAGCCAGTCTGTTTTCCACAATGTGTGCATCTCCAATTACTCTTTCTATCACCGTCCATCTAACGTCCCTAAAGTTGTGTCGCTGTTCTTGAAAGTGGCGAACCAGGCGTGTAGTTAATTTACCTGCCTTTAGTGTGCTAATATGTTCCTGAATCCTCACTCTGATTTTGCAGGATGTTAGTCCATTATAATGCAGACCACACGCACAGGTCAGTCTATATATCACATTGGTGGTGTTACAATTACTAAACTTATTCAGATACCATATCTTTCCATTGGCCAACTGCACACTTTTTGTTGTCTCTGTTAAATCACACACCGAGCAGCCCCCACATGGATAGTGTCCGGACGGAATGCCAGATTCTTTAGTCCGTTGGATGGGGGGGGGGGGGGAGGGGGGTGAACCAACCGTTCTCGCAGATTGGACGCTCTCCTAAATGCAAACCTCGGGGACGGCATTTTGAATTCGCTCATATTTAACAATGACCAATGTTTTTTAATAACTTGTTCAATTCTCGTCGACAATGGGGTCAAAGCTCGTAACAACTGGCAAGCAATTCTCCTTCTGCCTCTCGTTCCTTTCCAGTAAGGACCTGTGCGTGCTGTCTGCATTATATTGGACTAACATCCCGCAAAATCAAAGTGAGGATTCAGGAACATATTAGCACACTGAAGGCAGGAAAATTAACTACACGCCTGGTTCGCCACTTTCAAGAACAACGACACAACTTTAGGGACATTAGATGGATGGTGCTAGAAAGAGTAATTGGAGATGCACACAATGTGGAAAACAGACTGGCTAGGAAGGAGGCCCGTTGGATTGTTTCAGAGAGGGCGGACCAAGTGGGCTTGATGACTATATTGAACGGAACAAAGTGGGCAGGTAGTTGCTGCACAGCTGGGGTCGAATGTATTCCCTTTGTGCTGATTTTATAAGCAGGGTAATATTACTAAATGACATGCTTGCAGCAATATCGTGGATGACAGTGATGGTAGTTGTTGCCTACACTAATGACTTCTCTCCATTGATATAGAGAGAAATCTGGAGAGGACCCTGGTCATTGTTCTGCTTTTCCCCCTTTTTTTCATATTTTACCCTTGGACCTGGATGTTGAAAGGAGGGCCTTTGGGCTTTTGGATGAGGAACTAGGCAGAAAACGCAGTATGAATTAGGTTGTATAAATATTGTGCTGACTAACGGCCCCCTGATACTAGTTTTTACGGTGATGCATTTGAGGGTACTGAATTACCACCGTGTTATCATGGTGGTTAATCACACAGTAAAACACCCAGCAAAGTCAGAGTGCCCACACTATACACAAGGTAGTTGAAACGTCTTGTTATAAATAATTTTTGTACTGGTGACCTTTGAGATATGAAAGGGGAAATATCCCCCCTCCTGTTTGGGGTGTCAGTTTGTTTTTCCTGTGGGGCAAGCCATTGCATTACGTGGACACCATACCAATTTCAGTATTAGAAAATACTTCCACTTCACCTTTTTAAGATGGCGCCCATGGATGTTGCCTGAATTGGGTTGTATTTTCAAGAGGTCAGTGGGTGTGGCTCTTGAGGGGCGTCCGGTGCACGCTCTTGAAGTAGAGCGTGGTCGCGACGGGTGTTTGAGTGGAGCGAAGCCAGATGCACATCTCTACGCGGTAAGAGTGTGTATGTGCCTGATTTTAAAACGGAATGAGAGACCGTGGGTCCTCGCAATACATGAGGCGAGTGAGTGTGAACACTGGGGCAGTGTATCATGAATGGTCCGAGAATCGGGGTTACGAGATTCCCCTCAATACATTGGCACATAAGCGTACATGGGGGTTTAAGTCAGAATAGTGCCTTACAGGCGCGGTGGGGGTTACTACGTTACTAACAAACAATTGTACTCTACCACGTTTATCCCGATGGCAGTGGGCATTTTTAATATACTAAGTTGAATGAACGAGTGTAAGAGGGTTAAATAGTCTCCTTGTTACGGGGTTGATGTCCAAGAATTAACAAAGTGCATATATCCACAAGTTGACGGGCAGCAACCATGCTTGTGTACAGGGGTGGTGTGACTAACGATTGGAGAACACCCCCCAGGAGGTGGGTTGCCGGTACGAATGCTGATGGCAACCACCTGGTAAATATACCGTGACTACTGAACAGGATATGTTGCCTGTTGAGCAAACAGGCCTGGTAGCTTTATAATGTTTTAAGATGTCCTTACTGTGTGGCACTGTCTTTTTCTTGTGTGTTTGTCAATTACCCCAGGCTCAGAACGAAATACTAGTGAGCTGAAGACTGACCCCGAGCCCTGATGAAATTGCTGCAAGGTATTTGGCAATGAAACATGTTGGCCTTCCCTAATTGAAGTGGTCTGCAAAATGTGTTTTCTTTTTTAACCTGAGTGGGCTCACGGAATCTAATAAAGTTGGCTTTGTTGCAAGTGAGTACCAACTCATTTTAGCTTGGAGAAGCGAGTTTACCTTTTCTCTCACTACGGGGTCTTAGTGGGATAGCACACGATAAGCACTTGTTGTGCATCCTTTCACATATCACTATCTGTTCTTCCTTTTTACACCTCTTAAAACTTACATTTGACACTGATCTCATTTTTCACGGTCTTGAAAGTCACCAATGATGAAAAAACGTGAGCAGACTGGTGAGTACCTACCAGCAGCTCCCTTGGTGGTGCTTACGTGAGGTACTTTCAGACCTTTCACACATTTTTCCTTCGTATGCACTAACATATGGGGATAGAAGCGGGGTGGATTGACAAACATTTAAATTTGGATACCAAGGTCCAGCTGCTAGTGGCATTCTTTAGAAGCCAGTTTTTGAGCGGTGATTTGATTACCCTGCCCTTGGGACCCTTGGAAAGATTACGTGTCCGTGTACAATCAGGTCTTTTTTGATATATTGATGTTATGAGTGGAGGGCTACCTGTTTTGTAATTCCCTCTTATGCTCCTTATTGTGGATGATACTAAAAAATTGAGCCACCTTTAGTGGAGGCTGTGGTATGGAAAATGGTTTTAAATGTATGTTGTATACGTGCTTGTGGGTGAGAGTCTGTTTAAGTGAGAGCGAGCAGGCATATGTGTGAGCAAGTCTGTCTTTATGTGTAAGCATGTGTGTGAATGAAAGTGAGTGTGATTCAAGTGGTAGGTAGTCAGTGAGATTGTCTGTGTCTGAGGCTCAGACTTTCCATTCTTTGATGCAAGGCAACACTACACCAAATTTGCTGAACTGCCTTACATCAAATGGAACAACAACAAGGTGATGGCTGGATGGAAATGCTTGATCTTATCTCAGCCACCGGCAATCGCTGGGGCGCAATCCCAACCCATCGTTTTTCAGCCACCATGCCACCTCAGTTTGGACCCTTCTTCAATGGTAACAGTCTAGCCCGAACTTCCAAGCCAGGTCCTCCTGAACCAGAACACAAGCAACCTAGGACCAGTTTTGCCTTTATTATGGGCTCTTCAACCAGCTATAGCTTGATTTCAGTGGCACAGTGAGCACGGGCCAAAAGCGATTGATAGTGGCTAGGATTAATTCAATCATTCCATCAATCGCCTTGTTGTTTTTGCATTGGCATCAAATGGAGAGAGAATAAATGTCCCATATCTAAAAAGATATGGTGCATTTTTTATCTTCCTGTGCTCTGGCACACTTTTGGCAACCATGTGCCAACGCTTACATTCTTGGCCCGTAGTGCAAGGGTGTTTGTGTTTTTTGCACAGGAAAGGGTCCCTCTCAGTACAAAAACTATGGGGCAGATTTACAAGCCCCTTGCGCCACTTTTGCGTCACTTTTAACATGGGAAAAGTGACGCAAAAGTAGCGCAAGGGGCTTGTAAATCTGCCCCCATGCTTTTAAGTTTTTCTCACTTTGTATGTGTGCTGTACAATGCAGCCCACATGCAAATTTGGAAAAACGAGGAGAAATGAAAAAACTTCTCCTCGTTACGCCTGCCTCAAGGAGTCATAATATTTTTGTGCAAATTTCTGTCTATCAATCTCTGCAGCTAGGGTTTGCATCAAATACCATGGGTGGTTGCATGGGAACGCCCATGCACCACCCATGAAATGCCCCTTGCTAAAAAAAAAAGTTTGCACTACTTTTGGGATTACTTTTGGGATGCTATCCAATGCAAATCCTCAATTGTGATGTCAGGGTCATGTGACATGCCTACCTAGAAAAAAATCAGGGTCATATGATGTCACTTCCTGTGAGGTCATTAAGGTCAAAGGATTTGTGATGTCACTTCCACTATCCCTGTTATTTTGGTGATTTGATGCCATGTCAGAAGCGAGTATCTAAGTTACTGAGCTATATACTCTCACACAATGGGCACATCCGATGTTGATGCTTGGTGCATGATGGGTTATGAATTTTACATTAAACAACTTCTTTTCCAAACGGACACTCGTCTGAAGTGGCGGAGACCGCCCTGTTGGCAAGGTCTGAATCGTAGAGCTACACACGTACTCATGCTGTGCCCTTGAAGTAAACACCAGTAGATCTTACACAGAACGCCATCGTTTTAGCCAACTAAGCACATGAATTGGCGGAGGGCTCATACTCCGTCTCGTATTGTAGTGTCAAGCATGTAAGAGAGCATGCAACACATAATTCACCCCCCCCCCCTGATTTCTAGGAGGTGAATGTACTGCTAAATACAACAACACTTTTTTCTTATCTATGGTGTTGTTCAGGGTGTCGATGTATTTGAACTCTGTGCATCAAGCAAATATTATAACACCGATCTTCAGGCTGAGTGCTATGCAAATTGCAGCAACATAAGATAACGTAATAAAAATGACGATTTCTACTTTTGGGAAAGTTTCAAAACGCTACGTATTGCACCTAGAAATAGGAGGAGTAATGACTCAATTTTCAGGCACTCCTGTTTTACACGCATAACAACTGGTAAGAGATACATGGGATAATGTTCATGGACTATTGTCTATTACATTGGCACCATCTCGTGGCCATTTTTCTGTATTACAACTACCTCCGTACCAGAATAATTTTGATCCATCCAGGAGATAGCATTTGCTTTATTAATTTCTTAATTTTAGACGATATATAGCACATAGATGACTTTACTCACAAGGTAGAAATGAGGTTTGCAATCAAATTATTAAAGATGCCAAAAAGCAATGCTTATCGAGGAGTGAGACACAAAAGATTTGGGGGCAGATTTACAATAACTGGCGCATCCCTGCATATTAGCAGGGATGCGCCAGTTATTTTGCGTGACGCAAAAAATCCCTTGCGCCACCATGGATGCGCCGCATTTACAAAGCGGCGCACCATGGCGCAAGGATAGACAGATGCGTGACGCATCTGTCGGCGTAAGGGTGACGCAGTGCTGGAGTCGTGTCACAAGCGCGACAACTCCAGCACTGCTCAGGGGTGCCCTATACCTAACATGCTGCGTCACTCCTTACGCCTGCTTCAAGCAGGCGTAAGGATTTGACGCAGCGGGGACGTAAAAGTGACTCAGTGAAATCTTGTAGATTTCACTGCGTCACTTTTACGGGGCTTCCTTGCGACGGAACGCCCACCCTGCATACATTATACCTGACGCAGGTATAATGTAGCGCAGGGCTTCACAACATGACGCATCTCACTAGATGCGTCACGTTGTAAATATGTCGCATAGTGGCGCATTGTTTGAGCCGCCGCTGCGTCACAACGGCAGCGAAAAGTGTCGCAAGGGGCTTGTAAATCTGCCCCTTGTACTTTTATATACATGCCAGTTCTCACAAAGGACGGTCTGAGAAGTACATCTGTCACGGTTTCCTCTAAGGTCCAAAAATAGAGAAAAGGCCAGAGCGGTAGAGCTCCGAAGGTTCAAAGATGGCTACACGAAGCGCACTTGAGTACTGTGAGTATGACCTCATTTAGCACAACAGCGACCCCGTGTGACACTGAGTCGGTAAGTGAAAAGAGAAAGGCCCCCAGCATACCAAGTCCCGCGCACGAAAAAGAAAGGTACACGAATTAGAGGAGTTGGACATCTTTTTGGGAAGAAATTTTAATCCACCAAGAAGTACCAACCAGGGCCGGCTTTAGCGCTGGTGGTGCCCTGTGCGGCAATGTCTGTTGGCGCCCCCCCAATGACCACCTCTGCCACGGAGTCCCTCACTAGCACCCTTTAACAGTGCCTCTCAAGTCTCCATAACCACTGGCTCTCAGATTCATTTAGTTTTATAGCACCACTCATACCAGTGTAAGGTGTCAGAGCACTTTACACCACACACCCATTGCACAGAGACAATCATGTGTGTGTAAATCAGTGTATAGGAAATGTTACATCAGACAGGACTACAAGGTGTAGTGTAGGAGTGACATGTCATCGATACTGGTAGGCAATATAGTTTGAGTCCTTATTCTGGAAAAGCACAAATTCAGAATTTAAAACGTAACATCATTGTTAGGGGTTCTCTTTCATAATAAGAATTGTTTTCTACCCAAATGAACCCTTTTCACAAAATTAGGATGATGAAAGACTGGGCAAAAAAACATATAGCTCTAACATATACCTTGCAGTCTGCAGCAGCTCCTTGCTGACAGTTAATAGCTCAATGTTCTATATTAGGATTTTGACTAATAAACGACAAGTAACAAAAGGAGCTCTTAAAGAAGCAGTAACCCACTGACCTATTTACATTATATGCATTTTGTTATCTGCATGGTACACGTTCCTAGCAGCAGGCATTTTAACCCTCTGCACTACCTTAGGATGAGTCAAAGTTTCCACTAGACAAACCTCCAGTCTCTTTCCAGGAAGACGATTAACACCGGAGTTATCTTGACATTTTAATTGATGTCTAAAAATTGCTGGAGGCCAGGAACGCGGCAGCAGGTGCTTTTAAAATGAATATATACTTTTTCAAAAATGACACCCCCACCCCAAGTCAACGCCCGGTGCGGTCGCACCGATCGCACCACCCTAGAGCCGGCCCTGGTACCAACTATGATCTGTCCTGCAAGAAGGAACTGAACCAATTTAGGACACCGACCCCCCTAATCCCAGCAATCCCAACCTGCAAAGCAGTAGAAGACGGGAGACAGTGTTGAAAGCAGCGGATAGGTCAAGAAGAATGAGTAAAACCAGATTACCCTTGTCAGGAGCCAGATGGAAATTCTGTTAACTTGTTTCTGTCCGACTAGAACCGACAGACGCAATTCAAAGAGCATGCCCACCTATGCTAAACAGGCAACCGCTGCATGTCCTGCATTTTACTGACGACATAGTCATCCTAGACTACACGACTATGGGGCATATTATCAACTGACAGCGATAAATATCGCTAAGCGCGCTTAGCGCGATTTTAGTTATCGCCGGCTATCGCTGGAATTTATCGCTGAGATATCGCGTTATCATCAACGGCTATCTCCAATGCGATAAAATTCCAGCGAAAGCGGCGAAATGCTGGAATATTGCTGGTAATCCAGCGATAATATTACAGCGATAGGGAATTCCTTGATAATAAACCATGGTGGATTTAGCCTGACAATCCACCTCCTATAGGGTAATATAGCTAAGTCAGAAATTTTTCTGACGTTAGAATCCAGCGTTAATGGGGCCTGAGCATGATTTTTATTGTCGCTACGTGGGTATGGGGCATCGTTGTAAATAGCGCGAAGCTGCGTTAGTGATGTTTTCCCATGTAGTGAATGTGAGGCACGCCTACTTTGCATCTCATTAGCGATGAGATGCAAGGCGTTAGTGAAACAAGTGCTAACACAAGGAAACACACGCTAAAGCCTGTTAGCGTGTCCTTGTTAATACTGTGATAGAATTATCACCGCTTTTCGGCCGAAAACGGCCGCTAAAGCGGCGATAATTGTCTTGATAATATGCCCCTATAGGCCTATAGCATTCATTAGGCAACCTCCAAAACTATTGTAAGTTGAACAATTTGGAAACAATCAATAAAAGACCAAAGTTGTTAACTTTTCAAAAGGAAAATGCAGCGCCATCCGACAATGGAAACTAGGCCCCCCTCTCATCTTTAGTTCAACGTCCTGCAAATATTTAGGGGTGAATTTTGCACATTGGGTCATCACAAACAACACATGCAAACTCTGGCCACCAAAACAGCAGTCAGTCTAGTGGAGCAAATGCTGGGACAAAATACAGCACTACTAAAATTCTGGTTTAAACTAAAGCAGGCTAAAAAGGGAACCTTCAAATACCATCTTCGTGCATGGCTTACGCGCCGAGACAAGATGGCGGCGGACCGCTAAGCTCCGTTTCCGAGCTTTTGAATTATTTTTCAGCCGCTTTGAGACCATGCCCAGCGCTTCCTAAGCTGGTCTCATGCTGATTAATGGTGAGGCATTCCTGCGAGCTGACGGGAGCATCTAATGTCTCGTACTTTCTCTGTTGCAACCATGACAATGATTTCTCTTCACACACGAGCGGCTGCCATTTTGTCAGCACGCCGCTCGTCTCAATCTCCCACGCTCGCTTGGGCGAGTCTGCTGTTATTTCACTCACAATATTTCTACATCTCTGGCCATTTATGGTTTTATACTGGAAACCCTGAACCAATATCGTTTCTGCTGGCTTGGTGATTTGTACATTATGATGCTTCATCTCTAGCCTGCTTCGAGCCTAGTCTCCCTAGCTCACTTATTATGATGCACTGTTGTTGAGGCTGCGGACATTGTGGCATTGTAATCTTGGTGCACGCGCTCTTTTTGTGTTTGTGCCTGAATACATGTGGATGTGATTACAAACGCTGTGGGGCGTTCTCTCAGGAGGTCTTCTACTCCCCGTTTCCTTGCATGTTCACGAGCCAGTGGGAATTTTCATAACCTCTCTGCTCCACAGCCTGAAACATAGACGTGTCCCTGCCACATATAATCAATTGCCTTTTTCCTCATTATCGAGTGTGAATTCCTGCACAAATATACTGAACTTTCTTTCACCAGTCACCTATTATATGGGCAGGCTCTCTACTTCTAAAAAGCTCTCTCATCGACCAATGCACGTTGTTAAGATGGCCAGCGACCCTCTTAATCTTACGACAGCATCGTCCTCTGGTACTAAACCTAAAAGAGTCAAAAATTATCCTCCATCTCCGATCCAGTCATCTCCTATTCCGGTCTTGAATACCATTCTAGGCGAATTACGGGCTCCTAAACTGTTCATGACCGCTACCAATGAAAAACGACAACAAATTGAAAACCGCTGGATCACTATGGAAAGCAAAATGCTTGAAATTCAACAGCGCGTGGGCCACCTTCAAATTGCAATAGAAGGAATAATCTTCGCCTTTATAGTCTCCCAGAGCATTTTGAAGGCCCTGATATTCTTTCCTTCTTGAAGAAGTTTCTACCTGATCTTCTCAATTTACAGTCTTCTGCTCCTCTTAATATTCAGTGGGCACATCGCTTAGGTCATCTTCAACTGCAATCTACCAGACCTCGTGGTATTATAATGCTCTTCTTGGAATTCGCCGATCTCATGCGTGTCTTAAAATCTGCCAGAGAAAAACACCGCTTTGTTTGGTCTGGTCATAACATTTTCCTTTCTCAGGATATTTCCACTTCAACTACTTCTAAGCATAAAGAGTTCCTAGCATTTCGTCCTCAACTGAGATCTCTGAACATTCACTATGGTATACTTCATCCCTGTCTGTGCAAAATTACTTACAAAGGTATCTCTCGCTCATTTGAAGATCCGACTAAACTAAAATTGTTTCTGCAAATCATCACCAAGCTACCTATGGACACTAATACGTAATGGGGCATATTTACAAGGGCATTATCGCCGCTTTAGCGGCACTTTTTGCCGCTAAAGCGGCGATAATTTCATCGCCCTATTAACAAGGCGGCGCTAACATGCATTAGCGCATGTTAGCAGCCGTTTTGGTATCGTCTCGCTTCGCATCGCTAATGAGATGCAAAGTAGGAGTACCTTTCAGGGAACAACATGAAAATATTCGCTAACCGCACATCGCGGTATTTACAAGCCGGGCCAGTACTCGTGTAGGGAAGAAAAAAGCCACGCTAACCGCGGATATCGGGGAAAACTAATGTCTACAAATATTTCGACTTAGCCATGTGCATAATGGGAGGTGGATTGTAAGGTTACATCCACCTCTCCCTATTAACAACATGTCCATCAGCGCAGTTGTAATATCGCTGGTTTTCAGGCGATATTGATGAAAATCGCCGTATATCGCCGGATTTCACATCGCCTGTTTGGAAATCGTTGCAAATACACCGCTAACACGGCGTTGTGAACCGGCGATATACGGCGATATTCAAAATCGCGCTAAGCGCGATTGGCGATGTTCAACGCGAATCGTTGATAATATGCCCCAATGTCCTTAAACTGTTATATTTATAATATTACATGGTTTCTTGTTTCCTATTTTTCTCTTTAATTCTGTTCCTCAATATGGTTTAAACTGCCTGAATTTCTCTATTTTATTTTTATTTTCTCCCTCCGCTGTTCTTGTTTCTGGATGCTGACATGCCTGGTTCTTATTTCTTTCTCTCTTTATTTCAGATCTGGCTTTATGTCCTTGATCTGTCTCTTTGTTTCTTTATCTCCTTTACTCTTCTCTTATTTTCTATTTCTTTCTATTATCCTTTCCCTTCCTTTTTTCCCTTTTTTCTTTTTCTTTGCCTGCTTCTATAATTGCATGAGTGTCTATTTGTTTTTCTTATTTATTTTTCTGATAGTACCTTCATGTTATTCAATTTTTGATAAATGGTGTCTTGCTGTTTCCATTGATGTTTTTGCAGTTCGTCATCATTGTTCCTGTTCCCCTGTCTATATTCATCAACATGTTTAATGTTGTCTCATGGAACGTTCGTGGTCTGGATCATCCTGTTAAACGTCAAAAGGTACTTTCACATTTATTGAAACTTAATTGTCAGATTGCTCTTTTACAGGAAACTCGTTGTAATGATGTTGAATCACTTGAGCTTAAACGTCAATGGGTGGGTCAGGTTGTTTTTTCTCCTGCTGTTAACCGTAAGGGTGGGGTTGCCATTTTATGTCACAAATCATTATAATTCAAATTCTAGCAACTGAATGTGATACGAGCGGACAATGGGTATTACATAGCGCCACTATCTATAATAAACAAGTCAATTTTTTCAATATTTATGGACCGGTTAAGTCTGATCAGGATTTTGGCATAGTATTAAACCAAAACTATCCTCCATTACCAATCCTAATATTATTGTTGCTGGTGATTTCAATGATTGGCTGGACCCTTTTTCCGACAGGAAATCTAAATGTAAATTCAAACCAGAGAAATCACATAAAGCATTTCAATCTGCTATTGCCACTCGTCCACTCTATGATGTATGGAAAACTAGTAATCCCAACACATATGAGTATAAATTCTGTTCAAACGTTCATCACACTATGCCTCGAATTGATTATATTTTGGTCTCAAAATCTTTACTCCCCTCCATCCAATCTTCTGAGATTGGCTCCATTTATATTTCTGATCATGCCCTTGTTTTATCCTCTTTTGATTTGTACCTTGCTACTTCCAAACATGCTCGATGGAGATTTAACAACTCCTTTCTATCTGACCACAATTTCATTTTAGAAGCTACCTACTTTATAAAATAATTTTTTCAATTTAACAAACCTAGTGATACTTCCGTTCACAACAACTGGAATGCCTTCAAAGCCTCTTTTAGAGCCTTTACCATTGCTTACACTGCTAGAAGTAAAAAGTTGTTGAGTTCCCAATAACTTTCCACTCTCAAACATATTAAGACCCTTCAACACACTTATTTTACTTCTAAATCTCCTTCTCACCTTCGAGACCTTATTAAAGCTACATCCACTCTGAACAAGCTGGCTACCATTGATGCTAGCAATATAATTCTTAAAATAAAATCCAAGTATCATGGGGGTCAGAATAAAGCTGGTAAAATGTTAGCTAATTATTTAAAAGTCAAATCGGAAAAGAAAACTATCGGACCTATTCGAAATGGCCTTACTAATAACTTATTAAACTCTGATTCAGACATTGTTAATGCTTTTCAGTCCTATTATAATTCATTATACACAGAAGATACCCATCCCTCTGAACATCATGCCCAGTCATTCTTTGGCGATCTCTCTTCTCCCCCCCTTGCCGGATGCCATGGCTCTCCTTAAAAAAGATATAACTCTTCAGGAAATTTTGGATGCCATCAAATCTCTGAAGAGAGCTAAAGCCCCTGGACCTGATGGTTTTACCATTGAACTTATCTCTTCTTTTTCATCTACTTTTGCACTACATTTACTGGCGCTTTTCACTTCCTTCCTATTGAAATCTAAACCCGAATGCTCCTTTTTAGATGCGCTCATTGTAAGCATTCCCAAACCTGGTAAAGATCCCACTTTGTGTCAAAATTACTGCCCTATCTCATTAATTAACTATGATTGTAAAATTTTCACAAAACTTCTTGCCTCTAGATTAGACGATGTTATACCTCTTCTTATTAAACCTGACCAGTCTGGTTTCATTAAAGGGAGGTTTACCTCAGATAATGCTAGGGTGTTCTCTAATATCCTTCCATTAGGGAGAAGATATCCTGATCCTCTCGCTGCACTATCCCTTGATGCTGAAAAAGCATTTGATCGTATAAATTGGCAATTTATGTTTAAAACTCTTCATTGGTTTGGTTTTGGCCCCAAATTCATTTCGTTTATCAAGCTATTATACTCCAAAATACGTGCTTGTGTTTCTGTCAATGGATTTCTATCCCCTTATTTTAACTTACATAGAGGTACTAGACAAGGTTGTCCCCTTTCTCCTCTTTTATTTCTTCTCTGTCTTGAACCTTTTCTTGAACGCATTCGCCTTAACCCCTTGATAACAGGTTTCCAACATAATTCCTATGAAACTAAATTATCTGCTTATGCAGATTATATTCTGGTATACCTCTCGAATCCCTTAACTTCCCTTCCTCCCTTTCTGCATGAGATTGATTTATATTCTAAAGTATCTGGCTATAAATTGAATTTTTCCAAAACTGAGATTTTACCTTTAACCCCTTCGCTGCTAGGCCTTTTCCCCTCCTGTGCTAAGCCTTTTTTTTGGCTATTTGGGGTAGTTCGCGCTTAGGGCCCTGTAACTTTTTGACCACATAAGGTATCCATGCCAAAGTTGCGTCCTTTTTTTCCAATATCATGGGGATTCTAAAGGTACCCAGGGTTTGTGGATTCCCCTGGAGGGGACCCAGAAATTAGCCAAAACACAGCTAAATTTTGTTTTTTGGGGGAAAAATGCGAAAAAAGGGCTACAGATGAAAGCATCTGTTTTTTTCCCTACAAATGGCATCAAAAAAGGGGTTGTGGTGCTGAAATCACCATCTTCCCAGATTTCAGGGACAAGCAGACTTTTGTCAGAAAACCAAAATTTTGTACACAGTTTTGGCATTTTTCTAGGAGATAGCCTATTTTTGCTATTTTTTGTGCTTTCAACCTCCTTCCAGTTAATGGTAGAAATGGGTATGAAAGCAATAATGGATCCTGGAAAGCCATACATTTCTAAAACGTAGACAAAATTCTGAATTCAGCAAGGGGTCATTTGTGTAGATCCTTCAAGTTTTCTTTATAGAAACAAACAGTTAAATATAGGACAAATTGAAAATTAGTTGAAAAAAACAGCCATTTGTGTCATCGTTTTCACCTGTAACTTCTTCTAATTATGACAGCTATTTGAAAGCAATATACCATTACATCCGCTGGACCTTTCTGGTTGTGGTGATATATAGGACTTGTAGGTTCACCAAGAACCCGACGAACCCAGAGCCAATAACTGAGCAGCGTCTTGCAATGGTTTTTTATTAGTCTTGCAATGGTTTTTTATTATGTCCCGGGTATATAGCAATTATTCTGGGAAAATTTATACATGGAAAAATCGGTATGAAAGACACCTATGTATTTCTGAAATGGGAACAAAATATAGAGTTTAGAAACAGTAGATATTTGCACATTTCCGAAATTGGGAGTACCCATACTAGCATGAGAATTATAGGTCATTTTTCAAAATGACATCTTTTTACACATTGTCTTTCATTTGGAAGGCAGAAATGCATCGAAAGTCAATAGATAATAACAGTTGCTCTACAATTTTGTGTTACCCTAAGTCTCCCGATAAAAATGGTACCTCACTTGTGTGGGTAGGCCTAGTGCCCGTGACAGGAAACGGCCCAAAACGCAACGTGGACACACCACATTTTCACAGTGAAAAATGACCCTTTTTTTGCAAAGTGCCAAGCTGTAGTTTTTTAACCCTAGCTCTGCCGGCACCTAGGGAAACCTAACAAAACTATACATTTTTGAAAACTAGACACCCAGGGGAATCCAGTATGGGGTGACTTGACTGGCTCTCACCTGGTTCTGTTACCCAGAATCCCTTGCAAACCTAAAAAATTGTCCAAAAAAACACATTATCCTCACTTTTCTGTGGTGGAAAGTCCTGGAATCTGCGGGGAGCCACAAAATTCCACCCACCCCGTGTTCCCCAAAGTCTTTCGAGAAAAACGGTACCCCACTTGTGTGGGTAGGCCTAGTGCCCGCGACAGGAAACGGCCCAAAACGCAACGTGGACACACCACATTTTCACAGTGAAAAATGACCCTTTTTTTGCAAAGTGCCTAGCTGTAGTTTTTTAACCCTAGCTCTGCCGGCACCTAGGGAAACCTAGCAAACCTATACATTTTTGAAAACTAGACACCAAGGGGAATCCAGGATGGGGTGACTTGACTGGCTCTCACCAGGTTCTGGTACCCAGAATCCCTTGCAAACCTAACAAATTGTCAAAAAAAAAACATTTTCCTCACTTTTCTGTGGTGGAAAGTTCTGGAATCTGCATGGATCCACAAAATTCCACCCACCCCGCGTTCCTCAAAGTCTTCCAAGAAAAATGGTACCTCACTTGTGTGGGTAGGCCTAGTTCCCGCGACAGGAAACATCGCAAAACGCAACGTGGACACACCACATTTTCACAGTGAAAAATGACCCTTTTTTTGCAAAGTGCCTAGCTGTAGTTTTTTAACCCTAGCTCTGCCGGCACCTATGGAAACCTAGAAAACCTATACATTTTTGAAAACTAGACACCCGGGGGAATCCAGGATGGGGTGACTTTACTGGCTCTCACCAGGTTCTGGTACTCAGAATCCCTTGCAAACCTAAAATATTGTCAAAAAAACCACATTTTCCTCCATTTTCTGTGGTGGAAAGTTCTGGAATCTGCAAGGATCCACAAAATTCCACCCACCCCGTGTTCCCCAAAGTCTTCCGAGAAAAATGGTACCTCACTTGTGTGGGTAGGCCTAGTGCCCGCGACAGGAAACAGCGCAAAACACAACACGGACACACCACATTTTCACAGTGAAAAATGACCCTTTTTTTGCAAAGTGCCTAGCTGTAGTTTTTGAACCCTAGCTCTGCCGGCACCTAGGGAAAACTAGCAAACCTATACATTTTTGAAAACTAGACACCCAGGGAAATCCAGGATGGGGTGACTTGACTGGCTCGCACCAGGTTCTGGTACCCAGAATCCCTTGCAAACCTAAAAAATTGTCCCAAAAAACACATTTTCCTCACTTTTCTGTGGTGGAAAGATCTGGAATCTGCGTGGATCCACAAAATTCCACCCACCCCGCGTTCCCCAAAATCTTCCGAGAAAAATGGTACCTCACTTGTGTGGGTAGGCCTAGTGCCTGCGACAGGAAACAGCGCAAAACGCAACGTGGACACACCACATTTTCACAGTGAAAAATGACCCTTTTTTTGCAAAGTGCCTAGCTGTAGTTTTTAACCCTAGCTCTGCCGGCACCTAGGGAAACCTAGCAAACCTATACATTTTTTAAAACTAGACACCCAGGGAAATCCAGGATGGGGTGACTTGACTGGCTCTCACCAGGTTCTGGAACCCAGAATCCCTTGCAAACCTAAAAAATTATCAAAAAAAACACATTTTCCTCACTTTTCTGTGGTGGAAAGTTCTGGAATCTGCGTGGATCCACAAAATTCCACCCACCCCGCATTCCCCAAAGTCTTCCGAGAAAAATGGTACCTCATTTGTGTGGGTAGGCCTTGTGCCCGCGATAGGAAACAGCGCAAAACGCAACGTGGACACACCACATTTTCACAGTGAAAAATGACCCTTTTTTTGCAAAGTGCCTAGCTGTAGTTTTTGAACCCTAGCTCTGCCGGCAGCTAGGGAAACCTATCAAACCCACACATTTCTGAAAAGTAGACACCCGGGGGATTCCAGTGAGGTATGTCTTGCGGGGATCCCCCAACGTTTTCTTCCCCAGAATCCCCTGCAAACCTGAAATTGTGCTGAAAAAATCACTTTTTTCACACATTTGTGTGTGGGAAAGTTGTGGCATCACCGGGCTGACACAAATTTCCTACCACCCAGCATTCCCCCAGGTCTCCCGATAAAAATGGTGCCTCACTCTGGTGGGAGGCCCAAGTACCCGCGACAGGCAAGGGCCCAAAACGTATTGAGGCGACATCAAAATTGCCTATCACAAAACGACCTGGTTTTGCAAGGGGGGGTCCCATGACTTTTTGGCCCGGGGCTCGGCGGCCATCTAGGTAAACCTACCAAACCCACACATTTCTGAAAACTAGACACCCGGGGGATTCCAGAAAGGTATGGCTTGCATGGATCCCCCAACGTTTTCTTACCCAGAATCCCCTGCAAACCTGAACTTTTGCTGAAAAAATCACTTTTTCACACATTTGTGTGTGGGAAAGTTGTGGCATCACCGGGCTGACACAAATTTCCTACCACCCAGCGTTCCCCAGGTCTCCCGATAAAAATGGTGCCTCACTCGGGTGGGAGGCCCAAGTACCCACGACAGGCAAGGGCCCAAAACGTATTGAGGCGACATCAAAATTGCCTATCACAAAACGACCTGGTTTTGCAAGGGGGTTCCATGACTTTTGGCCCGGGGCTAGGCGGCCACCTAGGAAACCTATCAAACCCACACATTTCTGAAAAGTAGACACCCGGGGATTCCAGTGAGGTATGTCTTGCAGGGATCCCCCAACGTTTCTTCCCCAGAATCCCCTGCAAACCTGAAATTGTGCTGAAAAAATCACTTTTTTCACACATTTGTGTGTGGGAAAGTTGTGGCATCACCGGGCTGACACAAATTTCCTACCACCCAGCGTTCCCCCAGGTCTCCCGATAAAAATGGTGCCTCACTCTGGTGGGAGGCCCAAGTACCAGCGACAGGCAAGGGCCCAAAACATATTGAGGCGACATCAAAATTGCCTATCACAAAACGACCTGGTTTTGCAAGGGGGTCCCATGACTTTTGGCCCGGGCTCGGCGGCCATCTAGGTAAACCTACCAAACCCACACATTTCTGAAAACTAGACACCCGGGGATTCCAGAAAGGTATGGCTTGCATGGATCCCCCAACGTTTTCTTACCCAGAATCCCCTGCAAACCTGAACTTTTGCTGAAAAAATCACTTCTTTCACACATTTGTGTGTGGGAAAGTTGTGGCATCACCGGGCTGACACAAATTTCCTACCACCGAGCGTTCCCCCAGGTCTTCTGATAAAAATGGTGCCTCACTCGGGTGGGAGGCCCAAGTATCCGCGACAGGCAAGGGCCCAAAACAATTTGTGATAGGCAATTTTGATGTTGCCTCAATACGTTTTGGGCCCTTGCCTGTCGCGGGTTCTTGGGCCTCCCACCCGAGTGAGGCACCATTTTTATCGGGAGACCTGGGCAAACGCTGGGTGGTAGGAAATTTGTGTCAGCCCGGTGATGCCACAACTTTCCCACACAAATGTGTGAAAAAAGTGATTTTTTCAGCACAATTTCAGGTTTGAAGGGGATTCTGGGTAAGAAATCTTTGGGGGATCCACGCAAGCCATACCTCCCTGGAATCTCCCCAGTGTCTAGTTTTCAGAAATGTGTGGGTTTGGTAGGTTTCCCTAGGTGGCCGCCGAGCCCCGGGCCAAAAAGTCATGGGACCCCCCCTTGCAAAACCAGGTGGTTTTGTGAGAGGCAATTTTGATGTCGCCTCAATACGTTTTGGGCCCTTGCCTGTCGCGTGGACTTGGGCCTCCCACCCGAGTGAGACACCATTTTTATCGGGACACCTGGGCGAACGCTGGATGGTAGGAAATTTCTGTCAGCCCGGTGATGCCACAACTTTCCCACACACAAATGTGTTAAAAAAATAATTTTTTCAGCAAAATTTCAGGTTTGCAGGGGATTCTGGGTAAGAAAACGTTGGGGGATACACGCAAGCCATACCTCCCTGGAATCCCCCGGGTGTCTAGTTTTCAGAAATGTGTGGGTTTGGTAGGTTTCTCTAGGTGGCCGCCGAGCCCCGGGCCAAAAACCCAGGTGACCTCCCTTGCAAAACCAGGTCGTTTTGTGATAGGCAATTTTGATGTCGCCTCAATACGTTTTTGGCCTTTGCCTGTCGTGGGTACTTGTGCCTCCCACACGAGTGAGGCACCATTTTTATCGGGAGACCTGGGGGAACGCTGGGTGGTAGGAAATTTGTGTCAGCCCAGTGATGCCACAACTTTTCCACACAAAAATGTGTGGAAAAAGTGATTTTTTTCAGCTAAATTTGAGGTTGCAGGGGATTCTGGGTAAGAAAACGTTGGGGGATCCACGCAAGCCATACCTCACTGGAATCCCCCGGGTGTCTAGTTTCCAGAAATGTGTGGGTTTGGTAGGTTTCCCTAGATGGTCGCCGACCCCGGGCCAAAAACCAGGTAACCCCCTGTGCAAAACCAGGTTGGTTTGTGATAGGTAATTTTGATGTCGCCTCACTAGGTTTTGGGCCCTTGCCTGTCGTGGGTACTTGTCCCACCCACACAAGTGAGGTACCATTTTTCTCGGAAGACTTTGGGGAAAGCGGGGTGAGTGGAATTTTGTGGATCCACACAGATTCCAGAACTTTCCACCACAGAAATGTGAGGAAAATGTGTTTTTTTATACACATTTTGAGGTTTGTAGGGGATTCTGGGTAACAGAACCTGGTGAGAGCCAGTCAAGTCACCCCATCCTGGATTGCCCTGGGTGTCTAGTTTTCAAAAATGTACAGGTTTGCTAGGTTTCCTTATGTGCCGGCTGCACTAGGGCCCAAAATTCACAGGTAGGCATATTGCTAAAAACAAATCCGTACCTAGTCGGCTTTCTGCCGCCCTGGGGGGGATATCGGGGGGTGGGGTTTCCCCGCTATGCCCCCAAGGGGGGCAGAAACACTGTGGCTATTTTTTGGGGGGTAGGGGCATTGGTATGCCCATTCTGGGCAGCCCCCACCCCCACACATATAAAAGCCAGCGTAATCGTTGGCGTCTAGTGGGCTTTTTGCCCCCCCGGGGGGGGCAGATTGGGGGCTACTGCCCCCATCTTCCCCCTTGGGGGCAGAAAGGCTGTAATTGTTGCGGGTGGTGGGTGGGGGCATTGACATGCCCGTTTTGGGCAGCCCCCACCCTAATTAAAATTTGCCCACAAAAATCCCTGGCGTCTAGTGGGCTTTTGCCCCCCGGGGGCAGATTGGGGGCTACTGCCCCATCTGCCCCCAGGGGGCAGGAAGGCTGTAATTTTTGCAGGGAGGGGGTGGGGGCATGGGCATGCCCGTTTTGGGCAGCCCCACCCTAATTCAAATTTGCCCAAAAAAATCCCTGGCGTCTAGTGGGCTTTTTGCCCCCCGGCAGGGCAGATTGAGGACTAATGCCCCCATTTGCCCCCCCAGGGGGGGGCAGAAAGTTCACTAGACGCCAGGGAGTTTTTTGGGCAAATTTTAATTAGAGTGGGGGCTGCCCAAAACGGGCATGCCAATGCCCCCACCCTAATTAAAATTTGCCCCAAAAAATCCCTGGCGTCTAGTGGGCTTTTTGCCCCCCCGGGGGGGTCAGATTGGGGGCTACTGCCCCATCTGCCCCCCAGGGGGGCAGGAAGGCTGTAATTTTTGCAGGGAGGGGGTGGGGGCATGGGCATGCCAATTTTGGGCAGCCCCCACCCTAATTCAAATTTGCCCCAAAAAAATCCCTGGCGTCTAGTGGGCTTTTTGCCCCCATCTGCCCCCCAGGGGGGGCAGAAAGTCCACTAGACGCCAGGGAGTTTTTTGGGCAAATTTTAATTAGGGTGGGGGCTGCCCAAAATGGGCATGCCAATGCCCCCACCCTAATTAAAATTTGCCCCAAAAAATCCCTGGCATCTAGTGGGCTTTTTGCCCCCCTGGGGGGGGCAGATTGGGGGCTACTGCCCCATCTGCCCCCGAGGGGGGGCAGGAAGGCTGTTATTTTTGTGGCAGAGGGGGTGGGGGCATGGGCATGCCCGTTTTGGGAGCCCCCACCCTAATTCAAATTTGCCCCAAAAAACTCCCTGGCCTCTAGTGGGCTGTCCCCCCCCCCCGGCGGGGCAGATTGGGGCTAATGCCCCATCTGCCCCCAGGAGGCAAAAGCCCACTAGATGCCAGGGAGTTTGGGCAAACTTAATTAGGGTGAGGGCTGCCCAAAACGGGCATGCCAATGCCCCCACCCTAATTAAAATTTGCCCAAAAAAATCCCTGGCGTCTAGTGGGCTTTTGCCCCCTGGGGCAGCAGATTGGGGGCTACTGCCCCATCTGCCCCCCTGGGGGGGCAGGAAGGCTATTATTTTTGCGGGGGAGGGGGCGGGGGCATGGGCATGCCCGTTTTGGGAGCCCCCACCCTAATTCAAATTTGCCCCAAAAAACTCCCTGGCGTCTAGTGGGCTTCTTGCCCCCCCCCGGTGGGGCAGATTGGGGGCTAATGCCCCATCTGCCCCCCAGGGGGGGCAAAAATCCCACTAGATGTCAGGGAGTTTTTGGGCAAATTTTAATTAGGTGAGGCTGCCAAATAGGCATGCCCATGCCCCCACCCTAATTTAAATTTGCCCCAAAAAATCCCTGGTGTCTAGTGGGCTTTTTGCCCCCCCGGGGGGACAGATTGGGGGCTACTGCCCCATCTGTCCCCCAGGGGGGGCAGGAAGGCTGTAATTTTTGCGGGGAGGGGGTGGGGGCATGGGCATGCCCATTTTGGGCAGCCCTCACCCTAATTCAAATTTGCCCAAAAAAAATCCCTGACGACTAGTGGGCTTTTTGCCCCCCCCCGGCGGGGCAGATTGGGGGCTAATGCCCCCATCTGCCCCCCAGGGGGGCAGAAAGTCCGCTAGACGCCAGGGAGTTTTGGGCAAATTTTAATTAGGTGGGGCTGCCCAAAACGGCATGCCAATGCCCCCACCCTAATTAAAATTTGCCCCAAAAATCCCTGGCGTCTAGTGGGCTTTTTGCCCCCTGGGGGGCAGATTGGGGGCTACTGCCCCATCTGACCCCCAGGGGGAGGAAGGCTGTTATTTTTGTGGGGAGGGGGTGGGGGCATGGGCATGCCCCTTTTGGCAGCCCCCACCCTAATTCAAATTTGCCCCAAAAAATCCCTGGCGTCTAGTGGCCTTTTTGCCCCCCCGGCAGGGCAGGTTGGGGGCTAATGCCCCCATCTGCCCCCAAGGGGGCAGAAAGTCCACTAGATGCCAGGGAGTTTTTTGGGCAAATTTTAATTAGGGTGGGGGCTGCCCAAAATGGGCATGCCAATGCCCCCACCCTAATTTAAATTTGCCCCAAAAAATCCCTGGTGTCTAGTGGGCTTTTTGCCCCCCCGGGGGGACAGATTGGGGGCTACTGCCCCATCTGTCCCCCAGGGGGGGCAGGAAGGCTGTAATTTTTGCGGGGAGGGGGTGGGGGCATGGGCATGCCCATTTTGGGCAGCCCTCACCCTAATTCAAATTTGCCCCAAAAAATCCCTGACGACTAGTGGGCTTTTGCCCCCCCGGCGGGGCAGATTGGGGGCTAATGCCCCCATCTGCCCCCAGGGGGCAGAAAGTCGCTAGACGCCAGGGAGTTTTGGGCAAATTTTAATTAGGTGGGGCTGCCCAAAACGGGCATGCCAATGCCCCCACCCTAATTAAAATTTGCCCCAAAAAATCCCTGGCGTCTAGTGGGCTTTTTGCCCCCCTGGGGGGGCAGATTGGGGGCTACTGCCCCATCTGACCCCCAGGGGGGGAGGAAGGCTGTTATTTTTGTGGGGGAGGGGGTGGGGGCATGGGCATGCCCCTTTTGGCAGCCCCCACCCTAATTCAAATTTGCCCCAAAAAAATCCCTGGCGTCTAGTGGCCTTTTTGCCCCCCCCGGCAGGGCAGGTTGGGGGCTAATGCCCCCATCTGCCCCCCAAGGGGGGCAGAAAGTCCACTAGATGCCAGGGAGTTTTTTGGGCAAATTTTAATTAGGGTGGGGGCTGCCCAAAATGGGCATGCCAATGCCCCCACCCTAATTAAAATTTGCCCATAAATTCCCTGGCATCTACTGGGCTTTTTGCCCTCCCGGGGGGGCAGATTTGAGGCTAATGCCCCCAGCTGCTCCCCAGGGGGGGCAGAAAGGCTGTCATTTTTGCGGGGCGTGGGTGGGGGCATGGGCATGCCCATATTGGGCAGCCCCCACCACAAATTATAATTTAAAAAAATCCCTGGCGTATAGTGGGCTTTTTGCCCCCCCGGGGGGGCAGAAAGGCTGTAAATTTTGCGGGGTGGGGGCATGGACATGCCCTTTATGGGCAACCCCACCCTAATAAATTATGCGGCAAACAAAAATATCCCTGGGGTCTAGTGGGCTTTTTGCCCCCCCCCCAGGGGGGGCAAAAAGAGTAAATTGCACCCAAAAAAATTGGGGGGAGCAAAAGCCCTTGCCCAAGGGGCTGCCCCCCTCCCTGGTGTCTAGTGGGTGGATCCCTGCTTGGGGATAGCCCTCCTGGGGCGATCCCCAAGCAGGGATCCACTGGGGAGGGGTACCATTGGAAAGGGGAGATTCTCCCCTTTCCAATGATATCTCTCCCGTCTTTCTACGTGCCCGGGGGGCTGAGATAGCCCCTGAGCACATAGAAAGTGAAACTGAAATGAGCCTAAAGGCTCATTTCAGTTTTGGTTTCTGTGCAATGAGGACAGCGCGACGTGCGCGCTGATCCTCATGGCACAGACACCAGGGAGGGGGCCTCCGGAGCTGGGGAAGCTCTTCCCCAGCTCCCAAGGTCACAGGGGTGAAATAGAAATCCCTCTGCTGTCTGCAGCAGAGGGATTTCGTGCCCCTGGCCTCATGACGGAATGGTTCTGTCATGAGCACAGGGGCACCGATGCTCATGACGGAACCATTCCGTCATGAGCATCGAAGGGGTTAAACTCCTTATGTTATCAATTTATGTTCTCTGATACTGATTTATGTGGTGCCCGTCTAAGATTAAATACCTAGGTGTCTGGTTTACACCTACCATCCCTCAAACTCTTGCCCACAATTTTTGTGCACTAAAACTTAAGATTCAAAACTCGCTTTCCTCTTGGTCTCCTCTCCACCTATCTTGGTGGGGTAGATTGGATACTGTTAAAATGATGATTGTACCTCTTATTCTTTTTTTGCTATCTATGTTACCCTTCAAAATTTCTCATTACTATTTTAACCAAATTCATTCTCTCTGTACCAAATGTCTCTGGAACAATAAACCCGCCCGTATTGCCCTATCCAAATTAATTAAACCAAAAAATGAAGGGGGCGTACGCTTTCCTAACTTTAAGCTATATCATACTGATTTTTTAATAAGACAAATTTATGCTTTAGCTAGACAATATCAAGACTCCCCTATACCCAGCTGGATTAATTTTGAATGATCTTTATTAAATGAATTTTCTTTTTATGATATTAGCTTTATGTCCAACTGTACTTTTATATCCAAACACCCTATCTTAAAATATTCCCAACATCTATTACATTCACTGTTCTTCTTCTGGCTCTAACGTCTATCAAGCTTTCCTTGCCTCCTCTATTTGGTACAATAAATTCATTCAATTCCGCCATAAAGCATTCTACTTCAAGCATTGGAAAGAAAAGTACATCCTATATGTTCATCAATTAATATCTCAAAATTCTGTTATACCCTTCACTACATTGCAAGAACGCTATGATCTATCATCTTCTTGCTTACCCCAATATTTCAAATTATCACAGGTACTTCAATCATTTTTATTAGCTCAGTTCAGTTCAGTTCAGTTCATAGTCTTTATTTCGATCACACAGATCATAAAAGACATTTACAATATTATATTAAAAAATCACGGTAAAAAGCATTTTGTTATAATTAGAACATTCACTTTAGGCTCATCACGTGTCATTATACAAATAGCATAAAAAGTGGAGTTAATATGGGATCATAAAAAGTTTAACAATTATCAATAAAATGACAACACATAAAACCACTAAAAAAAGTTGAAAAAGTAAAAGAAACTGCTACACCGACCAATAAAACTGGGGGAAGGGTACGTGTGCAAATCTATGTGACCACGGCTATATAATATATGAGTTCGTATGCAAGATTGGGACATTGTTCACACACCAATGCAACAATTTGCCTATTCATATTGTTTGTCCAACTTTGGACAATTAGTTATCAAGGCCTGTCATGGCTATACCAACATCTTTTTACTGTGAGCTACTACTTCGAGTTGCCACCAGCGTCTTTAACAGTTTGGAGCGTATTCGCCACGTCCAACCTAGATATTTGGCAATGGAAATCACACAGAGCTTATTGGTATTTGACATCATAATTCTTAGCGCTGTGGTACTAGACCTTGTGCCCAATGTGTTGCATAAGGGTTTGAGCCATTTGTCCCGGGGAGCCTTATATGCGGGACAAGCAAAAAGGATATGTGGGATTGTCTCCTCCTGCTCTGTACAGAGATGGCACTTGTTGTCTTTGGTATTGTGCCATTTGTGAGTAAAAGATTTCACAGGGAGTGAACCAATCCAGAATTGAAAAAATAATCTCCTGTCACTAGGCTTAGTTATAACATCCCAGTAAAGCTCATACATTGGACTGTGCTTGTGCTCTATAAAGGTTCCAGTTAATGTAGTGAACTACTTGTGATGGCCATGGACCAATAAAGCTCCTTTAATTCTCTTTTGGTTGGGAACCGATGGCCTTCTGGATCTTCCCACAAGTGGCTTTTTAGCCAAAAAATGTCCTGCTGATTCTACTCCGCTTTCTCCCTTGACTCCTCTGTACAATATATCTTCTGACTCCAACCCTAAAGCTTCTCTCATATATAAACTTTTATCTACTCCTATCCCAGATAGACTAAAATACTTCATTGAAACAGCATAGGAACAAGACCTCTTGATGACCCTTTCGACTCAACAATGGGATAAATTATGGCACAAAATTCTTACTACCTCCCAAGCTGCCAGTATCACTCAATCCCTATTTTTCTTATACAATAGAGTGATCCGCACACCCGTTTTTATCCATAAAATCAATCCTTCTACCTCGCCTCTTTGCTGGTCATGTCTTTCCTCCAATGGCACACTACTTCACTTAATATATTACTGCCCTAATGTTCTTAACTTTTGGAAATCTGTTTGGTCTAAATGTTCTAGGTTATTCCAATATTGTATTCCATTATCAATTCAAAATGTGTTTCTTGGATCCATGTCTGTTAGATTCCAAGATATTTCTTCGAAGTCAAGGTTATTTGATCTTTTTATTGCTCTTGCTTTTAAAGTTATCCTTACTTGTTGGAAAGATAATTCTAAAATATGTACGTTAACATGGTGGAATTTTATTTGCGATCAGCATAGAATTTCTACTGTTTCATCTTCATTGTTATCTCAGAAAATCTCTGGTTACCCTTGACTACTTTTTTACCTTCACACTTCACACTCATCTTTAACCTAATTTCTACTCGCCTTTGTCCCTTTTCCCTTTCTTTCTCTTTTCTTCCCCTATTACTTTACCTTTCCCCTCTTCCTTTCTTCTTTCTTTCTCTCAAAATTATAAGCATGACTAATTTTAGATAGAGTACCTATTCTATTTTTTATTTTACTTTATAGCATAAGATTGTATTTTACAACTTTTTAACATGACAGTTTCATATTTATTATCATATTATCTTTAAGACATGTGTCTTTACTATGTTATCTTTCCTCCTTATGCTGCTTGTAATCTTGATACTCTCTTTTTATTCCCAATAAAAAAAAGTTTTTTAAAAATACCATCTTCGTCAAGAATTCCCCCGCAGACAACACACTCCTTGGTCTCTCACTCATGACTCCATACTGAAGGATCTCCAAATGCCTCCAATGTAGGACCTCAACATATCCTCCAATGCTACCCCTGTGGGACCTCAACATATCCTATGGAACTTTTTAAGCAAAGTCTCAAAAGAACATTAAGTTCCAAATATAGAACTATGGATGTGGTCACACTGCAAAAGAAGCAACATAACTTGCTTTAAAGTTGTCACCTATGAAAAGCCGGCATTACAAGGGGAACATAGATCCAGCACTCTCATGGGAAGAGAACCCCCAGTTCCTAAGGCTACTTTTTGGCCTCTTTGGTGTAGGTAAGGTGGCGCAAAAATGGAAACACAAGAGAGCAAGCTCAGCTTGCCATTTCTGCTCGTACTGCAAATGGTCACTTGCACATGTTCTCTGCTTATATCCAGCCTTCACTAGAAAGATTTGTTGTCCATTATTTCTAGAAATGAACACAAAGTACTGCTCATCATCTGCTACTGACTGCTTTAGATAGATAGAGGGCTAATGAGTAGATTTGTAACATTTATGGCCAAAGTTCTTGACTCCAGAGACAAATTATATGATGCACAAAGTTGTGGAAATTTATAATGTATGACTCATTTTGTAGGAAACTCCGAATATGAGTGAAATTCATCTATATAAGTGGACTTTCGATATGCCTTGATCAGGCTTCATCTCGTATTTCTAAATTTTGCATTGCTAACTGCAGCTAATTTTCAACAATCTTTATAATGCAAAGAGACGATCCGTTAAGACTAAATAATAAAATCCCTATCCAACTTTTTCAAAATAGTTTATCCCTTCAGTATGACAACCTTTACAAAGCTGCAATGCAATATAATAAATTGACATATTATTCACTTAATAGAATCAATGTAAACCACAACCACTAACTCTGATCTCGCCTTTAAGGGTTCTGGGTTGAAATATCGGTGTTGAAAAATACCCTAGGGCATAAGAGCAATTTTGAGACTACTAATCATCTCTAAAGACTTAAACTTTAGAGCTTTTATCTATTACTAAATTTATGATTCAAGCTACAAATTCTTAAAATGGGCAAATGTCAAAAGTCTATGAATATGGGTAATACTGTTTTTATAATAGGACCGGTTTTAACTAATAACACAATAAAGATTTATTGAGTATCAGAGAGGTAAGTTGTCTCGCATGTACGGTGAATAGGGTAGGGGCAGGAAGCCTGCAGGACATCTTTTTGGCAGAGGATTTAAATCTGCCAAGAAACACAGGCTATAATCTGTCCCACAGGAAAGAAGTGAACCAAATTAGGATACCTCCCTCCAAATCCAACTCCCCTACCCCGCACAGCAGTAGAGGATGGGAGTCAGTGTTGAAAGCGACACATAGGTCAAGTAGAATAGGGAAAACCATATTGCCCTTGTCAGGAGCTAGATGGAGCCAACAAGACCAAATATGTAGAATGTCTTGGTCTGAAACCTGAATGCGCTGGGTCAAACAATTTGTTTTCTTCCAAATAGTTGGATAATTGTAGAACAAACTCTCCATGATCTTGGTTCAAATGGTAGCAATGGTCCAGACTTGTAGTTGACAGGGACAGTAGCTTCACCATCACTTTTTTAGTTAAAAAAACGTGGCTTGTTCCAGGCAAATTGAACCTGCCACATCATGAATGCAACATTTATCTGTTCTGTGAGCTTTGCCCCAATGATATTATAGGCTAGGGAATGATCTTCAGCTTACAAGGATCCACTTCTTCGTGCTTGATTGATTGAAACTGCAGAAATGGGCTCCTACTCTCTGTAGTGGTATCAGAATAGTCGACAGTGAAAAGATCTTTTTTTGTGAGTTAAAACTCTGATAGTTGCTTATACAAGACTTGGAAATGCGGAATTACTGTTTTTCCAAACAGAGGGGCAGCTGGTCCACTTCCAATGCCAATGACCTCTTTGGCTGGGCAGGACACATTAGTTATTATATTAGCATAGATTATGGCATGCATCTGTTTGATCTCAATGTTGTCATTTTTCATGGCACATTAATAGTCTGCCTTCTTTTCAACGTTGGGGTCCATTCTTCCTAATCTTTTTGTTTTTTTACTCGTTTATTTTAAGAATTAAATTCTCAATTTATCATTAAATCTTGGTTCATTAGGTCTACAATGACCACTCTTCCTCTTTTTAACTTAGGCAATAGAATTGAAGGCAGCCGAGATCCAGTTACTGAAGCTGGCTGTTGCAGAATTAATTTCACCTTCAAGTGCATATCCACTATTTAACAAGGGCTTTTGAATGTATGACTAGCGATCTTGGCCTGTGATCTGCCTACAAATGCTTCGATTTCTTATCAGTAATCTTCATTACTTCAAGTCATAGTCTTCCTCATTACAGTCATCAAATAATGAGCCTTCTGTCTCCCTGGTACAGATTTCACACATATAAATCAAAACACATACAAGTGCCCCTCCTAACATGGCTGATACAGAACTTCCTGTTGTGTGACCAATAAAAGAGGAGCCCCATCATGTGTGCTTCCTGAATTAACTAAGTTCTTCATCGTAATACAACTTTAACCTCTTCTGTCTCTTTTTTAAAATCTTAATTTATTATTATTTTATTACCTGGGAAGGAAGAGAAGGAAAGTAGGGTTGTGACGAGGAGGACTATGAGTCAGAGTAATGAAGATTTCTGGTAAGTAATCAAAGTAGTACCTCCCTCGCCCCACATAATGAGTGTACACCCACATTTCTTTAGAGTTACTATTAAGATCCACAGTACAACATGAAATGCAACAATAATTGCTTTATTATATCCAAATGAATAAATCCAAACATATCATTGGACTGCTTATAAAGCTGCTGGTCCAAATGAAGAGGAAACTTGCTCCCCATTCCGTAACCTACAGTGTTCAATTAAGACATGGGGAGCGGCCCAAATAGCTGCTGTGCAAGTATATTTTTGGGAGGCACTCTCAAATGCAGGCCAAGAAAAGGACATGCCCTTTGTTAGACCAGCCTTAAATTCTTGTAGGTAAAGGGATGCCCACCCTTTGATATACTAAGGAAATGATCATCCTAACCCACTGTTAGAAATGGGGGTCTCTAGTTGGCAGAGGTAGGTACCTTTGACCAAGTAGGGGCCCTTGCTTCTAGTCAGGGTAAGGGGGCTACACTCCTAAAATAACCCCTACTCACCCCCTTGGTAGCTTGGCGCGAGCAGGCAGGCTTATCTCAGAGGCAGTGTGTAAAGCATTTGTGAACACATACATTAATACAGTGAAAACACTACAAATGGACACCACACCAGTTTAGAAAAATAAGTAATCTTTATCTAGACTTAACACAAGACCAAAAGACAAAAATCCACAATACAGTATTCAAAATATGACTTTCAAATGGTAGAAATAGCTTAGTTCAATGTAGATGGTAAATGCGACACTTTACAATCAAAGTACCTTGGATGCGTAACGCAACATAAACAAAAGGGTCGCAGGGAAGGCGATGCGTCAGTTCCTTGCTTCGGGGAGGCGGCACACCTGTTCCTTACTGCAGGGCAGGGGAGGCGATGCGTCTGTTCCTTACCGGAGAGGAGGCGAAGCGTCTGTTTCTTACTGTGATCCGGTGCGATGCGACAAGATGGCACCTCGATGCGATCCGATCCGGTGCGATGCGACAAAATGGCGTCTTTGATGCGATGCGATAACTTGGATGCGATGCGTGCACGCCCGGCGGCCGTGCTGCGAACTCGATGGTTTCATGAAGCGCGACAGGCCCTGCGACACGCTTCTACGGTGATGCGACGGCGACCTCTGCGGCGGCGGCACGCTTCTCCGGTGATGCGACGCGCTTCTTCGACGATGCGACGGCAAACTGCTGCGGCGGTGACACGCTTCTTCGCCGATGCGACGGCAACAGCTGCGGCGGCGACACGCTTCTTCCTCGTTGCGTCGCGCATCCAGCTCCCAGCGACACGCAGTCTCTAGAGGGCCCAAACCAACAGCAGGCACCTCTCTGCAGGTAGAATTCCCAGCAAGGAAATTCAGGGGGAGCTGGGGGTGAAGTCTTTGTATCCCTGAGACTTCAGAACAGGAGGCAAGCTCAGCTTCAAGCCTTTGGAGATCTTCCTCAAGATGATTAAAGTACACACAAAGTTCCTTTTCTCCTTTCCTTGGCAATAAGTAACCACTGCAGGCCAACCCCAAACAGCAAACAGCACAGCGGCAGTCTCCTCCTTCAGCTTCCTTGGTTTCTCTCCTTGGCAAAGGTTCGTCTTGATTCCCAGAAGTGATCTAAAGTTCTGGGGTCTGGGCCCCAATATTTATACTACTAAATCCTTTGTTCTCTGAAGGCAGAGAGTGTCTGTACCTAGTCAAAACCAGCTCTGTCCTTCCTGGTGCAGCTTCCTGGCAGGAGGTGGAGACAGCATTGTTGGAAGCAGACCTGGCACAGGTAGCTGAAAGGAAAACTCCTCCCCCTACTCTTTATTCTATGAAGGCTCAGGCAAGTGAAAGGAAATCTCCTCCCCCTACTCTCTATTCAATGCAGGGCCTATTCAACCCAGCCCTGACCCAGCAGACTGCTGGAGCCAAGGCCCTCTCCAGCCCCCTGTCACTCACAAACCAGACATGGAATACACAAACCTAGCAGAAGTACACTGGATGGTTAGGCAAGAAAATACCTACTTTCTAAAAGTGGTATTTTCAAACACAGAATGTAAAAATTACCCACACTACACGTATTTTAACATTCTGAGTTCAGGCATACTAAACTTTATTTTCCTATCTTGTTCCCTGGGTCAGTTATAATTATAAGATGTTATAATCAGACTGCCCATTCTGTCCTATGGGAACAGATAGCCTTGCAATAGTGAAAAACGAATTTGGCTGTAATTCACTATCAGGACATGCCACACACATCAGGGCATGTCCTACCTTTCACATACAATGCACCCTGCCCACAGGAGTACCTTGGGCTTACCTTAGGGGTGACTAACATGTAGAAAAGGGAAGATTTAGGGACTGGCAAGTGTGTGCACTTGCCAAGTCGACATGGCAGTCCCAGACTGCACACAGGCTCTGCAATGGCAGGCCTGACGCACATTTTACAAGCTGCTTCTGTGGGTGGCACAACCAGTGCTGCAAGCCCACCAGCAGCATTTGATTTACAGGCCCTGGGCACACATGGTGCACTGTACTAGGGTCTGGCAAGTAAATCAAATGACCAATCATGGAGTCACTAATCCATTACAACAATTTACAATAGGGAGCACTTGCACTTTGGCACTGAACAGCAGTGGCAAAGTGCCCAAAGCATCTAGATCAGCAAAAACATAGGAGGCAACAGCAAACAATGGAAGGGAGACCCACGCCAAGGGTGCCAGGTCTAACACGTGTCCCCTCCAAGTGAAATGTGGGGAGAACTACCCTACCTCTTGGGAGTTCTCTTCACTAAAGCGGAAAAATCTGGACAGACCATCAGCATTGGCGTGTTCTGTACCAGGGCGGTGTTCCACCGTGAAGTCCATCCCTTGTAGGGAAATGGACCACCTCAACAGCTTTGGATTCTCACCCCTCATCTGCATCAACCATCTGAGGGGCCTGTGGTCTGTCTGAACCCGGAAGTGAGTCCCAAACAAGTATGGTCTCAACTTCTTCAGTGCCCAGACCACAGCAAATGCCTCACGCTCAATTGCACTCCACCTCTGTTCCCGTGGAAGTAACCTCCTATTAATGAAGGCTTCAGGTTGGTCTAGGCCCTCCTCATTCATCTGTGAAAGTACAGCCCCCTCACCATGCTCTGAAGCGTCTGTTTGCACAATGAATTCCTTTGAGAAGTTGGGCGCCTGAAGCACTGGCGCCGTGTACATGGCAGTCTTCAGGGCATCAAAAAGCTTTCTGACAGGTGTCAGTCCAGTTCACTTTCTTGGGCTGCTTCCTGGAAGTCAGCTCTGTCAAGGGTGCAACAATGCTGCCATACCCCTTGACAAACCTCCTGTAGTACCCTGTTAGTCCTAAAAAGGCTCTCACCTCTTTCTGGGTCTTGGGGGGTTCCCAAGCCAGGATGGTATCAATCTTGGGCTGTAGGGGCGCCACCTGGCCGCTCCCAACCTGGTGTCCCAAGTACACCACGGAACCCTGCCCGATCTGGCACTTACTCGCCTTGATCGTGAGGCCTGCCTTCTGCAGTGCCATCAACACTTCCCAGAGGTGGTGCAGATGTTCTTCCCAACTGGCGCTGAACACTACGAAGTCATCCAGGTAGGCGGCACTGAAATCTTCCAGTCAAGCCAACACCTGGTTGACCAACCTCTGAAAGGTGGCAGGGGCATTCTTCATCCCAAAGGGCATAACCCGGAATTGGTAGTGCCCATTTGGTGTGGAAAATGCGGACCTCTCTCTTGCCCCATCAGTTAAGGCGATCTACCAGTACCCAGACGTTAAGTCAAACGTACTGAGGTACCGGGCAGCCCCTAACCGATCAATGAGCTCATCAGCTCTGGGGATGGGGTGCGCGTCAGTCCTGGTGACTGAATTGAGTCCTCGGTAGTCCACACAGAACCGGAGTTCGGGTGTGGCACCAGGCGCGGCAGCCTTTGGGACCAAGACCACTGGGCTGGCCCAAGGGCTGTTAGAGGACTTAATCACCCCTAAGGCAAACATCTTGGAGACCTCCTCTTTGATGCAAGCCCTCACCCTGTCAGTCACTCTGTAAGTTTTGTGTTTTACAGGAGGACTGTCCCCAGTGTCCACATCATGGACGCACCACTCAGTGACACCGGGAGTCAGGGAGAACAGATCAGGAAACTGTCCCAACAGTTGGCGACAGTCATCCTGCTGCTCAGGGGTCAGGGCGGAAGAGAGGTTCACACCGTCCACTGACCCATCTTGCTCTGTTGCAGGCAGGAGGTCAGGAAGAGGCTCAGTCTCCTCCTCCATTCCATCATCTGTCGCTAGGAGCATGCCCACTTCGGACCTCTCCAAGTGGGGCTTCAGGCGGTTTACATGCAGGACCCGCAAAGGGTTCCTAGGAGACTGCAAGTCCACCAAGTAGGTGACATCACTCTTGCGCTCCACCACCTCAAATGGTCTGGTCCACTTATCCTGGAGCGCACAAGGCTCCACGGGGGCCATGACCCACACTTTCTGTCCAGGCTGAAACTCGATCAGAGTGGCATTCTGATCATACCACCATTTCATCTCCTCTTGGCTGGCTTCCAGATTCGCCTGAGTGAGTTGTCTGAAATGCCGAGTTTGGTTTCTGAAGGCCAGCATGTAGCTATATACATCCTGGGGAGGTTTACTGGGAACTTTCTCCCAGCCTTCCTTTACCAAACTCAGAGGTCCTCTTACAGGATGACCATACAGCAGTTCAAAGGGACTGAACCCTAAGGACTTCTGTGGCACCTCTCTGTAAGCAAACAGAAGGCATGGCAAGAGGACGTCCCACTTTCGCCTCATAGGTTCCTCAAGACCCATAATCATGCCTTTTAGGGTCTGGTTGAATCTCTCAACCAGCCCATTAACTTGGGGGTGGTAAGGAGTGGTGAACTTGTAGGTTACACCGCACTCCTGCCACAGGGACTTCATATACTTAGATATGAAGTTGGACCACAGTCTGACACCACCTCTCTGGGGAACCCCACACAGGAGAAAATCCCCATCAATGCACGTCCCACCACGGGGGCCGTCACAGTCCTGAGAGGGATGGCTTCCGGGTACCGGGTGGCATGGTCCACCAAGGCCAGGATGAACCTGTCGCCCATGGCTGTCTCGGGATCCAGATGCCCCACAATGTCAATGCCCACCCTTTCAAAGGGGGTGCTGACCACAGGGAATGGTTGGAGAGGAGCCTTTTGCTTCCTCCCACTCTTACCACTTGGCTGGCAAGTCTGACAGGTCCTGCAATGAGTATCTGAACTCTTGCGCATTTGGGGCCAATAAAAGTGGGTGACAAGCCTTTCAAAGGTCTTGTCTTGCCCCAAATGTCCTGCTAATCATCATGAGCCAGACCCAGTAAGAAGGCTCTGAAGCGCTGGGGTACCACCAGCACACTGGCTGACCCAGGCTCAGCAACCTTAGGCTCGCTATACAGGAGACCATCCTCCCAGTAGATCCAATGTGATCCAGACTGATAACCTGCTGCCTGGTTTGTGGCCTGTTGCCGCAAACCCACAAGAGAAGGGCACTTCTTTTGCTCCTCGCAGAACTCTTCCCTGGAGGGTCCTCCTTCCTGCTGCCAATGGGTCAGCTCAGGCAGGTCCCCCAATTCAGCTACTTATTCCCCTGTAGGTTCCAGGGCATCCCCCTCAAGGTCTGCCTCCTCCTGGACCGTGGGAACTTCGGGGGCTGGTTTCCCGTGCCCCCTGCCTCTTCTCTTTAAGGCAGGCACCTGGGCCACTCTTTCAGGCTCCAGGTCCTCTTGAATACCCTTACTGGCTGCCATGGACCGAGTGGTCACACACGCCCACTCAGGCAGACCCAACATCTCCAAATGAGCTCTTCGCTCCACCTTAGCCCAAGGGGAGCTTTCCAAATCATTGCCTAGCAGACAGTCAACAGGCATGGCTGGCCTCACAGCTACTTGAAAGGTACCTGAGACCCCCCCCACTCAAAGGGAACCTGGGCCACCTTACAGTGGCTCTCTGAGTTGTCAGCGGCAACTACAGGGTAAAATGCATGGGGGATCACCTGCTCTTCAGACACCAGCTGACAACTGACAGCTGTCACACTGGCTCCGGTGTCCCTCAGAGCCTCCACCCTATGGCCATTGATGGTCACCCACTGCCTGTATTTCTTAGTGTTATCAGGCAGCTGGGTCCTAGGGACCATCTCACTGTCTCCTAAAGAGACCAGGGACATCTCTGCGGGACCCCACCCACCTTGGGCACCCAACTCCTCCCCCAGGGCTACACTAGCCATCTGCCGGGGCGGTGCACCAGTGGGTGCTGTCTTTCCTTTCAGGGGACACTTAGGATCCCAGAAGCAGTGGCCCACCTGACCACAAGTATAACATGTCCTGGGCCCCTTTTGAACAGGCTGATCTGTCGGGGCCCCTGACGTCTTCTCAGGGGGAGGCTGGGAACACTTCCCTTGGTTCCCTTGGGGATTACTTTGGGGCCCTTTGCGGAACTTCCTCTGTTTACCCTTGTCCCCCCCAATCTTCTGCTGGGGACCCTGCCCACCTTTGGCGAAGTCTCCCACATGACCCTTGTGGACCCGGGTACTAACCCAGCGGTCCGCCTCCTCAGCAAGCTTCCTAGGGATAGTCAGCTTACTATCAATCAGATGCTGGCATAGCTCTGGAAAACAATTACTGGACAAGTGCTCCCATGCAATCAAATCATAGAGTGCTTCAACATGATTCACTTTGCTACCCTTCACCCAACCATCCAATGCTCTGCAAAAAAAAGACACATATTCTACCCAAGTACTTGACTCCAGTTTCTTACAATTTCTAAACCTTTGTCTATGAAGCTCTGGGGTCAACCCATACCTGGTCATCAAGGCTTCCTTCATGTGGACATAGGAATTCTGGTCCTCAGAGGGCAAGTCTAATAAGGTGTCCCGCCCATCACTGAGAAACCGCCCCCACAACCCCGCTCCCCAATCCTTCTCAGGGACCCGGTGGGAGGTCATGGCTACCTCATAGGCCTTAAACCATTGCCCAATATCTTCATGCTTGTGGAACTCCTTAATTACATCTTTGGGGATGAATACTCTTGCTTCTACAGGCATGGATGGTGTGCTGCCACCAGAGGGAGTAATTTCAAAGCTCTTGGCTTTCAATTCCAATTCCCTCAACATTCTCTCATGCTCTAAATGCATCCTTTTTTCTTCCAAGGCTAACTTCTTGCTTTCTAATTCCATCTGACCACCCAGTTTGAGCTTGGCTAGCTCCATCTTATGCATCCTATCCCTGACCTCCAGCTCTTCTGGAGACAGGCCCTTTGAAGAAACACTGCTGCCTGCCCTGGAAGGTACTTTCTCCCCGGTCAGACCCAATGGCCCATCCAGTTGCCCATCTGTATTCTCTGCCTCCTCACTAGGCTCTTCAGAATGCTCAGGAGCTTTTCCAGCTTTCACCCAGGCCTTCAGCACCTTTTTGGAACTCCTCCTTCTTGGAGATGCCTTTCACAGAGATTTTAAATCTTTTACAGAGGGTTTTAAGCTGTGGCACAGTGTAAATATCAACCCTGTCTTCTTCAAATTGTAGATCCATTGATGCGTTGGATGCTGCTTTGCTCATGGTAACAAGGATTGGCAGTTTCTAGCAAAAATAGAAGTCCCAAGGAAAAAATTCTACCAAAATGTATGTGGTCGCGTTATGGTCTGCACTCACTAGTAGTGAACACCAATCACTGTATATGAGTCACAAATGCAAGTCCAACTCCTCACCGCTGACAACCAATGTTAGAAATGGGGGTCTCTAGTTGGCAGAGGTAGGTACCTTTGACCAAGTAGGGGCCCTTGCTTCTAGTCAGGGTAAGGGGGCTACACTCCTAAAATAACCCCTGCTCACCCCCTTGGTAGCTTGGCACGAGCATGCAGGCTTATCTCAGAGGCAGTGTGTAAAGCATTTGTGAACACATACAGTAATACAGTGAAAACACTACAAATGGACACCACACCAGTTTAGAAAAATAAGTAATCTGTATCACACAAGACCAAACGACAAAAATCCACAATACAGTATTCAAAATATGACTTTCAAATGGTAGAAATAGCTTAGTTCAATGTAGATGGTAAATGCAACACTTTACTCTCAAAGTACCTTGGATGCGTAACGCAACATAAACAAAAGGGTCGCAGGGAAGGCGATGCGTCAGTTCCTTGCTTCGGGGGAGGAAGCGCACCTGTTCCTTACTGCAGCGCAGGGGAGGCGATGTGTCTGTTCCTTACCGGAGAAGAGGTGAAGCGTCCGTTTCTTGCTGTGATCCGGTGCGATGCGACAAGCTGGCGCCTCGATGCGATGCGACGATCCGGTGCGATGCGACAAAATGGCGTCTTTGATGCAATGCAATAATTTGGATGAGATGCGTGCATGCCCGGCGGCCGTGCGGTGAACTCGATGGTTTCTTGAGCCGCGACAGGCCCTGTGACATGCTTCTCTGGTGATGTGACGTGCTTCTTCGACGATGCGACAGCAAACTGCTGCGGCGGCGACACACTTGTTCCGCGATGCGACAGTAACAGCTGCGGCGGTGACACGCTTCTTCCTCGTTGCATCGCACTTCCAGCTCCCAGCGACACGCAGTCTCTAGAGGGCCCAAACCAACAGCAGGCACCTCTCTGCAGGTAGAATTCCCAGCAAGGAAATTCAGGGGGAGCTGGGGGTGAAGTCTTTGTATCCCTGAGACTTCAGAACAGGAGGCAAGCTCAGCTTCAAGCCCTTGGAGATCTTCCTCAAGGTGATTAAAGTACACACAAAGTTCCTTTTCTCCTTTCCTTGGCAATAAGTAACCACTGCAGGCCAACCCCCAAACAGCAAACAGCACAGGGGCAGTCTCCTCCTTCAGCTTCCTTGGTTTCTCTCCTTGGCAAAGGTTCGTCTTGATTCCCAGAAGTGATCTAAAGTTCTGGGGTCTGGGCCCCAATATTTATTCTACTAAATCCTTTGTTCTCTGAAGGCAGAGAGTGTCTGTACCTAGTCAAAACCAGTTCTGTCCTCCCTGGTGCAGCTTCCTGGCAGGAGGTGGAGACAGCATTGTTGAAAGCAGTCCTGGCCCAGGTAGCTGAAAGGAAAACTCCTCCCCCTACTCTCTATTCTATGAAGGCTCAGGCAAGTGAAAGGAAATCTCCTCCCCTACTCTCTATTCAATGCAGGGCCTATTCAACCCAGCCCTGACCCATCAGACTGCTGTAGCCAAGGCCCTCTCCAGCCCCCTGTCACTCACAAACCAGACATAGAATACACAAACCTAGCAGAGGCATACTGGATGGTTAGGCAAGAAAATACCTACTTTCTAAAAGTGGTATTTTCAAACACAGAATGTAAAAATCACCCACACTAAAAGATGTATTTTAACATTCTGAGTTCAGGCATACTAAACTTTATTGTTCCCTGGGTCAGTTATAATTATAAGATGTTATAATCAGACTGCCCATTCTGGCCTATGGGAACAGATAGCCTTGCAATAGTGAAAAACGTATTTGGCTGTAATTCACTATCAGGTCATGCCACACACATCAGGGCATGTCCTACCTTTCACATACAATGCACCCTGCCCACAGGAGTACCTTGGGCCTACCTTAGGGGTGACTAACATGTAGAAAAGGGAAGGTTTAGGGACTGGCAAGTGTGTGCACTTGTCAAGTCAACATGGCAGTCCCAGACTGCACACAGGCTCTGCAATGGCAGGCCTGAGCCACATTTTACAAGCTGCTTCTGTGGGTGGCACAACCAGTGCTGCAAGCCCACCAGCAGCATTTGATTTACAGGCCCTGGGCACACATGGTGCACTGTACTAGGGTCTGACAAGTAAATCAAATGGCCAATCATGGAGTCACTAATCCATTACAACAATTTACAATAGGGAGCACTTGCACTTTGGCACTGAACAGCAGTGGCAAAGTGCCCAAAGCATCTATACCAGCAAAAACACAGCAAAAACATAGGAGGCAACAGCAAAAAATGGAAGGGAGACCCACGCCAAGGGTGCCAGGTCTAACACCCACCTACTTAAGGTTGAAGTAGAAGGGCGATGAGCCTTCTTAGCTAGACTAAAGGTGACAAACAAAAAATTCACTTTTCTAGAGGAAGCCATTTTTGAAGATAAATAGAAGGGGCCATTTGTAGGTCTAGAGAATAACAAAGAATTTCCTGTTCTTGTGAAGGAGAAGGGGAAAGAACAGTATTTATGAGTAAATCCTGGGAAAGACGGAATGATGAGAAAATCTTAGGCAAAAGGGAGGATGTGGTCTTAACACTATCCTGCCATCAAAGAACGTAATGAATGAATATGAGATTTGTAAAGCGCGAACTAAGCCCAAGGGCGTCAAGGCGCTATAAGCGGACATAAGGGTGCAGAACAAAGAGACATGCTCATACCGAGGTCAGTGAGAAAAGCCAGGTCTTTAAGGCCCTGCGAAAAAGGGAATGGGAAACCTGTCTAGAGAGCTGTTCTGGGAGGGAGTTCCACAGTTTAGCAGCAGCAGTGGAAAAAGCTCTACCTCCCCATGTAACCTTCTTGAATCTCGGTACAATAAGCAGGTTTTTATCTGCAGACCGGAGCCATCTGCTAGGAACATAGCGATGGACAATAGCCTTAATCGCCTCAGGACCTGACCCATAATAGGCATTGTGAGTCATACACAAGGTCTTAAAGAGGATCCTGCGGTCCACCGGCAGCCAGTACAACAACCTAATAGAGGCTGTGACTGAATGATATTTAGGTAGATTCATCACCAGCCTAGCTGCGGCGTTCTGCACCATCTGCAGACGTCGCACTAGGCCTTTATTAATGCCCAAATAAAGGGCATTACAATAGTCCAATCTGGACGTTACCAGGGCAATGACGGCCTGCTTGCGAGCATCGAAAGAGAGAAAATGGGAGATTTTCCGTAGGATCCTGATGATCCCAAAACACGTGGAAACTGTCCTACTAACCTGTAAACTTAGGGAAAGTGAATTATCCACGATAACCCCAAGGTTTTTACCATGGGAAACTGGGGAGGGACACACGTCAAGCGCGTCCGGCCACCAGTCACTGGACCAAATTTCCTGTTTACTCCCAAAGATCAAGACCTCCGTCTTCTCTCCATTTAATTTCAGAAAATTTTCCACCATCCAGGAGGAAACTGCCTGCATACAGTTCCTAAAATTGAGGGCCGAATCCTTTATACTATGCGAAATAGACACCATTATCTGAGTGTCATCCGCATAGGACAACACCTCCAACCCAAAAGATCTCACAACCTTCGCAAGAGGAGCGACATAGATATTAAAAAGAGTAGGGCTCAGGGAGGAGCCCTGAGGAACACCACACAGCAGAGGTTTAGGGGCTGAGTAAAATTGACCAAGCTTAACCGTCTGTGACCGCTCACTGAGAAAAGAAGTGAGAAGCCCCAAGGCCGAGCCCCCTATACCTATCTCTCTAAGGTGATCAATCAATCTGCATGGAGACAGGGTATCGAAAGCAGCGGTAAGATCCAGTAGGACAAGGAGGGTGGTGTTCCCTGCGTCCACTTGGATCCGAATATTATCAAATACCGCCGTCAACGCTGTCTCCGTACTATGATGGCTTCAGAATCCATGTTGAGAGCCATCAAGCAGATGGAAATCTTTTAAGTAGGTACTGCGATGAGAGTTAAGGTAGGTTTCCAGAATCTTAGCTGGAACAGGCAGTAAGGAGATCGGGCAATAATTCTTCAGATCCCCAGGATCCAAAGAAGATTTCTTCAAAAGTGGCTTCACTACAGCCGTCTTCCACAGAGTAGGATATTGCCCCTCTGAGATGGCAGCATTAAAAACATCAGTCAGATGGGGCATAATGACTTCACGACCACATTTTAGGACCTTGAGGGGACAAGGATCCAGTGGGGAGCCTGATTTAACTCCATCGAGGAGCCGATCGGTCACCTCAGAGGACATAAAAGGAAATGTAAGAAGACTGGGCGGCCCCTCGGCGAGTGCGGCCCCAATGGGAAGAAAGGTGGATCGAACAGATGAACTCGCAATGGAGTTGGAGGCTTCAAGCAAGGTGTAAATGTCTGAAATCTTAGTATGGAAAAAGTCAGAGATTTTATCACAACGCTCCTGGGAAAAATCTGAAGGGTCGGAGACAGGGGGGGAGGTAAGAGAATTTATTACCTTGAAAAGATCCCTAGAGGATCTCATAGAATCAGTGATCTTGGAAAAGTATAATCTCTTTTCCTCCATGACAGCAGCTTTATACTCTTTAAGGCCCTGCTTATGTATTTCCCTGCTCAGTGGATCTAAGTCTATACGGCAGTGCCTCTCCTGTTTACGACAGCCCTGTCTCAACTTTCTGAGCCTCTCCGTAAACCAGGGAGCAGAGGGTTTTTTCCTTGCTGAATAGTGCTTGCTAAGAGGTGCAAGGGAATCCATCGCTGCTAACAATTGTTGCGATAATTCTGCCGCTGCCAAATTGGCGTCATGAAGCTTAGTGTGCTCAAAATTGTTAAAGAAATTAAAGAGAGACTCCTTACTTATGAGGCTAAAATTCCTCCTTTCATCCAAAGTCCTGCTACCAGAGAGAGCCATCACCGATGGCATAAAATGTACGTCAAAAGGGACAGCAAAATGATCAGACCAAGCTAGAGGGATAGGTTTCCCCACACTTACCCGAGGGTCATTAGAAAAGACCCCGTCAAGTATGTGCCCTGCTAGATGGGTGGGCTCCCTGACCAGCTGTGAGAAACCACAGCAATTCAAGGTTTCCAAAAGACATAAGGTGTCCCTGCAATCAGGGTTATCAAAGTGAAAATTAAAATCCCCCAGAAGAGTAAAATTGGATCTTTCACAATAAGGTTCTAGAAGCCTACTAAAATCCTGACTGAAGGCAGCCCTAGAGCCCGGTTGCCTATAACATAAGATGCCAGAGAAACTTTCCGTAGGGTGAAGGTTGAGTGAAAAATAAAAGGCCTGGTAAAGATCAGGAGGAGCGGACAAAGCCTGAGTGCGACAGATCAGGGTATCTCTATACAGAATGCCCACCCCCCCTCCTCGCCGATCTACCCTGTCCATTCTAGCAAGGGTGTATCCAGTGGGAATAGAATCTACAAGGTCAGGGCCAGAGGCGTCCGTAGCCCACGTTTCGGTTATAAAAACCCAGGTTGGCTTCCTTGCTGAGACAAAATCTCTAAAAGCAACCTTATTTTTGATCAGGGATCTTGCATTGATAAGATAGCCCTGCGCAGTCTGTCCTTTGGGACTGGACCTAGCTACCTTATTATCAGAGGGGATATTGTGAGCCTGCTTAAGGGAGGTATTGCATACTGTACAAACTAGATGCCCCTTCTTAACTAGAGTATCCGGGTCCAGGGTGTGAAAGCAGGAAGCCCAATCTGGCCGCAGGTCTAACAGTACCTTTCGGGAAAAGCAAATCCGTCCCAGCTGATCAGAGATGGACAGGGCAGCATCTCCAGCGCTAAGTGCGGCCTTAGCGCGGACGGGCGCAGACGGGCTTGCCTTAGGCGCGCCGGCGGCGCGCCGGCGGCGCGCCCACTGCGCGCGTCCGCTGCGCGACGAGCCGGCCATACTGCTTAAGTAGTGGAAAAGACTAGAGCGCTAAAAGCCCCTGGCTCCACCCCCCAAGCACCGGAAGGAGCCTGAATGTACGCCGGCGCCCTCCACAACAAACGGGAAAACCCGCGGTGGACCGGGGCGCAGGCGAAAACAAAGGAAAGCACCAGGAAGGAGGCGAATCCCCGAGAGAAGAAGGAGAGCGGGGAGCTCCGAGCAAAAGTGCAAAACAGTGCAGCAAGGTAAAAGCAGTACTAAAAACTTTCTAGACTCATGTAAGATACAAATTAAAACCGTTTAAAACAAATTAGGCTTAAGAGAACCTAGGCATCAGCAGTGGCATGGTGTCTGCGCGCGTCCGCTGCGCGACGAGCCGGCCATACTGCTTAAGTAGTGGAAAAGACTAGAGCGGTCCATGACAAAGTTGTGCTCCAATTTTACCCAATCTCTGACCTGACGCAATTGCCACCAGGAAAAACTACCTTCAGAGTCACACATTTTGTAGAAATGAGTGGTTTAAATGCTGATTCCCGAAGCACTTTAAGGACTAGAGGACATCCCAGGATGGAATCAATGTAGGATTTGCAGGTTTGCATCAATTTAGTGATGTAAACTTAGAGCAAAATCTTTGTAAATCTGGGACAACATGTTTTAATTAAGTTTGCTAGATACTGCAGCTCACGTCTACCTTTGGATAGCAGAGATTTTGCACACCTTGCTCATCCAAGAACTCTGGCCTTGGCCTCTTTGGGAACATTTTGTTAAAAATCAAACAACACTGTAATATTTTAATGCTGGGCAGAATGTCTAGGCTTGCCTTCCTAAATCATCAGCCGCGGCCCATACAGGTAAGAGCGGTGGGGCCCGTTGGGGGGGGAATTTGACAGATGACGATGTGGGAAAATTAATTATTAATTTAATTTCCCCTCGTGGTCGTCTGTCGAATCCCCCCATAACTGGCCCCACCGCTCTTACCTGCACGGGCCGGGGCTGCAATTTATCGCCACTTGGCCTCATCCTGCTAACCATTACCTTCGCCGAGATATCACCCACAGCATGCTTTTATCGGCATTAGAAGTGAAACTACATCAAGGCCTGCCAAGAAGAAAACAACAAATGAACCCCTCTTACTTCAAGGCTAGTCGTAATATCGCTGGGAAGCCTTCCTGATTCCTTTACAATTGGTCCCATTCTGCTAGCCATTACCGTTAACAAGATGCAAACCACAATCTGCTTCTATCGGAGTTAGAAGTGGAAATATATTGAGGACTCCAACTAGTACAAAAATCAAAGTAGCCCCCCATTACTTCAATGCTGGTTCCAATGTCTCTAGCCTTCCTGATTCTTGGGCACTAGGTCCCATCCTGTTGCCTATGACCACTGCCTAGAGTCCACCCGCAACCTGCTATTATTGACACTATAGGACCGTATATTAAGATTTTGATATGATCCCAGCTGCCTGAATTGGTCTCCAAGATACCCTGCCCTAGATCACAATGTTTGTGATGTTTGGTAGAGAGTCTGTCAGAGAGATAGGGGGTAGTGAAATGGTAGGGTTGGTTGTTACGCATGCATTTGGAGACAATAGATTCGACACAAATGATTCTGCAAAGAACACTTTGGGGCCTGCAGCTAGTTCTTTGGAGCCTAGAATACAGAGATGCATGCATAAATACTAATGTTGGGCCATTTAATATTCGTGTTACCCGCCCTGTTATAATAAAGGCTTCATGCCAGACAAAATGTCTTTGGTTAAGCATGCTCTTATGTTACTTCTCAAACACAGAGGTTGGAATCTACTGGGATCGATGTTCCCACACTTTTCTAATTAATGGGAAACAACTTTTGCACTTTGTAATAATGACAAAAAATTACCCAAACAGCAGCAGAAGACTCTGGCAGGTATAGGTCAAGAAGTCCTTGCTAAGTCTGTGCTCAACCACGAAAAGGCCACCAGCACATGGAATCATGCCTTTTAAGACAGTCTGGTTAGACTGTGGGCACTGTCGAGGAGGGATGGTGCTGCAGGAAGTTCTTATTGTAGGGTCCACGTCCCTGTAGTCCCTCATTGTGCTGGGCAATATGGCCTGTTAGCAAGCCCCTTTGCTCCAGATGAGTGAAAAACTTGGACCATTAGCATTTTGATACATTTATGGTTGAAAGGTTATCTCTGCCATCTCCCAAACTGCGCTGAATCTCCTCAAAGAATGACATCATCCCATTTAAAAAACGGCTTACATGGACAAGCATAATTAAGTTAAGTTGCCATCTTTGGCACCTTAGAAACTCATGTGCTATGAGAGTATGTTAAGTTACAGTGTTCTGACAATGGCTTTGAAACTGTGTACCTTTGGAATACTTTATTTACTATTTTAAAAGCCTTCATGTAATCAGTGACTTATACAATTCAAACTCTCTTGATCGATTATCATGAATTATAATAATTTATACTCTATGAAGCCGTGATAACTACATATCACTTTGATACATTGTAGCCCAATGTTGAGCACTTTTTTTGCACTTTGTCTGATGGTATTTTTAGATATTTCTAAGTATTTTATATTTCTAAATATTGACAAATACTCACAGGTAATTGTAAATCTTTTGTAAACACATTGGGTAGGTACTCTCGATTGAGGCTTGATCAAAATAGGTAAGAAAATTTGGAGAGCAATGAATTTTAATTGGGTTTCTGTCACGAACAGAATAATAATAATGTCTTTCTGAATCATGTGGTACTTCACTGTGATTACATATAACCCAAACTTGATGCTTTGTTCTGCATATCATATTTTATATATCATATATTACTTAGATGATGCCAGGAGCATAAAACAGGCTCCCACAGCCCCCGTGGTGCGGGGGGGCCCCCAAGATCCAAGGGGCCCCCTCAGCACAGGCCTCTGGCTGCAGAGCTCCTGATTGAGCCCGGAGCGGGTCCCTCCACGTGCCTTGCAGGGAGGCCCCCTCGAGTTTTGTTATGCCAGTGATGATTGCCACATGTTATGAAGAATATATGTGGGTACTTTACCTTAAACTGTGATAAATTATGAATTTATTCTCTACTCACGTAAACAGGCTCTTGGCAGTTTCAATATATATGATATAGACTTCAAAACACTAATGTCAAAATATATGAATTAAATGTACAGGTTCCTTTAAATTCTGCTTTTAATGGATGTGGGAGGGACCAAGAGAGTCCCTACTTATTGACACTCTGTACAGCACAACTCTATGACCCCGAAGAAGGCCTCTGGCTGAAACGCGTTGGTCATTCTTTTCTACCTGCACTTGCACTTTGCTGATATCTGAAAAAACGAAAAAAGAATAAAACCGCTTTCCAAAAAAACAAATTATGGACCCTGATGCTTCTCTTACCTAAGTAGTGCTGTCTTTCCCGTACCTACGACATATGGGGAATGAGGTCAAGGAGGACTAAAGTGGGAAACGAGTAATCATATATATATATCGAAGATTGATGCACTTGCTGAGCAAAGTGGATGTGGTTGGGAAGTGTCGTGGTATATATATATATATGTTTTCAACATTTTACATATAGGAATGTTCTATCTTATTTATTACTATGAGATTTGTAATAATTGCTTCCTTTGAAAAAACAAAACATTTTGTTTTTAAAAAAATGAACATTTTGTTTTTATAGTGCGTTGCATATGTCTGATTTTAAGATTCTTGAATTTCTTAAACATCTTATGGTTTTAGATATTTATTCAGATATTTCATCTAGTTAATTAATATATGAAACCATTAAGCAAAAATCTAGTTATTGTTAAGTGAGGTTCGCCATATTTGTGCAAACAAAACTGGGTATATGGCACTTTAAGAGAATTCACAAAAAATGCATTTAATGGTACCTCCTTCTGTGCTAGCGCGTCATGTGATCAAGATCCTTAGGGATCGAAACGTGTCATGCTGTGCAGTTGTGTGGAGCTGAATAAACACTGATTCCACATCCAAGTTTGGGTCCGTACTCCGTTTGTTACGCGGTCAGAGCAAGAGACCACGAAAGGAGAACCACTATATATATATATATATATATATATATATATATATATATATATATATATATATATATATATATATATCCAGATCCTAATGCACCCCACTTGCAGGTCACTCGAAGGGCGGGTGCTTCCCAAACCACGGCGGTGCCTCGTGGTTATAAATCCCTGCTCCAAAAAATTCCTTATTTAAAGAAATTGCAGCACTCACGGGGTCGGCAGTCAGTCGATCTTTATTTTCTCAACATTGTATCAACAAACGCAATTTCTTTAAATAAGGAATTTTTGGAGCAGGGATATATATATATATATATATATATATATATATATATATATATATATATATATATATTTGCAAATTACTTACGTCTTGCTGGCATAAGGTAAAGTCGCATTCAGGATTTAAAGAAAGTAATATTTATTTGACTGACGCGTTTCAACCTTCACGGTCTTTGTCAAAGTCACTCCGTGACCCGGAAGTGGCTGTATTTAAGTGCATTCAAGGTACATTTATAAACATAGAAGAAATACATGCTTGTTAGAGTCTGTGGATGAGTGAAAACAGACTCTGGTCACATTCCCAGCATACGAAAAAAGCACATTGAAAATAATACAAGAGTGCAATATAACAGTGTAAATAATGTGATATTGAAAAGAATTCTTTGAAACGTGAAACAACAATATTAATGCATATTGTGTGTTAAGCGCGGGGATTTACTAGGTCAAATGAACACCTTGTAAAAAGTGTAAGCCAGCATAGCGTTATAAAACCTATTTGGCGTGCATGAAAAGAGGCATGTGCCTAAGAAAGAAAGGAGAGGGATGCATAAAGTGCTATAATATATCCTAGTTATCTGCCAAGTGGCAGTGTAAACTGAGAATGAAATTGAAAGCCGTGCCAAGTGGCACTGTTAGGCACCATAGCCGGCTACCTTAGTAATCATCAAGTGATGCAGTCTGGCGGCAAAAAACACTAAAACCCCACTGCTACGAGAGAAAAGATAGCTCTACACAAGAGAAAAAATAGATAAATAAACCACACTAGCAGTAGCGGTCGGTGGTGGGAGTGCCGCCGGGCGCTGACGTGGGGCGGGGGAGGGGCAGGTGCGGGGTAGTAAACTATGGATTACGGGCGATTACAGGTAAGTACACATATAAATAAATAAAACGAATTTCGTTTCTCCCACCACCGACCGCTACTGCACACTAGCAATACCCCACCCTATGTGCTGTACAAGAAGTGCGTGAAAAATGGTCACTAATGGTCTCAGCAGCCGCTTAGTATAAGTGACGTTCCAGTTATCATCATCCCAAGGGGGATGCAGATAAGTGAGAACAAGGGAAAGCGAATAGGGGGAGTTTATAAGATGATAGTTAGGGAAGGGGAAGAATAGAAGAAAACAGGAACGAGATGAAGGTACAAAGAGCATGGGTGGGAAAGGAGAGATGACGCATGGTTCTAACACTCATATACAGTGTCCAGAAACATGGAAGGGCACCACTGGTATATAGTATCTTCTCTATCCTAGATGAACATGAAGGTCTTCCTCACGGTTGAGGCCTCCCGGGATCTTGCTCTGCAGTCGGACAATATACTCCGATTCCAGACGCCTCAGACTGCGTTCGCGGTCACCTCCATGGGGTTGGACTGCAATCCTGTCAATGCCAAAGTAAGAAATCTTAGAACTGATGTCGGTAACACCCCTATGCTCAAGATCACAATGCTAGGCTACTGTATAGGTCAGATCCCTGTTCCTAACAGCGCGCAGATGTTCCAAAATTCGCTTTTTTACTGGAAAGATAGTGCTACCAACATAGCGCAGGCCACAAATGCAAGTCAGGACATACACGACATAATCTGTGTTGCAATTGATAAATGAACGTATTTTCTCCTTTTTACCTGTTGGCAAGTCATAACATTTAACATTGCAGCTGTAACTACAGGCCTTGCAGTGACCACACTTATGAAAACCCGGGAGTTCCCTCAACCAAGTTCCTTGTGTCCTGCTATTTTGTGTAAGATGACTATGTACCAAAGTGTCCTGTAATGAGTCACATTTTCGATATGTGATATGGGGCCTGGGACTGACCAACTTGCCTATTACCATAACCTGCCTGACTAGGTGCCAATGTTTACAAATTATTTTCCTGAAAAGCCTGTGAGGCATTATTATAGGTGGTGATCAGTCTCACTTCTTGCTTGGTCTTATTCTGTGTCTTAGGGACCAGGAGACTATCCCTGTCCCTGGTGGTGCCTTTTCTACTGCTGCTCTAAGGTTTTTGCCTGCGTAGCCCCGTGCCTTAAAACGACCCAACATGTCCTTCTGTTCCCTCACAAAAGCCTCTGTTGAACTGCAGTTGCGTTTCGCCCTGAGGAGCTCACCATAAGGGATGCTCCTCTTCAGTCCATCTGGATGGTGACTTTGCGCATGTAATATGCTGTTCCCGGCTGTAGCCTTTCTGAACAGACTGGTGTGTAAGCTGTCATTTTTTACCTCATCCAGGACATCCAGAAATTCAATCGTGGTGGCGTGAATCTTACTGGTAAACCTAAGGTTTAGATCATTGGCAGATAGCCCCGTAATGAAATTGCCAAGTAAATCCTGTGGGCCATCCCATATCAGGAAAATATCGTCAATGTAGCGGGTCCACAGGATAAGGTTATCCATATAGCATTCATTATCTTGGTGCCATAGATGTTCCGCTTCCCACCACCCCATAAACATACCGGCGTAGCTGGGAGCGAAGCAGCTTCCCATCGCAGTCCCGGTGTATTGCTTGTACCACTTATCTTCAAAGAGGAAACAGTTATTGTGTAAACAGAATTGTAGCATGTCTAGTAATAGCATAGTGTGATCATACATAGAAAGTGGTCTGTCACGAAAAAAGTATTTGCATGCCTCTAGTCCTAGGCTATGTTCTATACAGGTGTACAGAGCCACCACGTCGACTGTGGCAAGAATGTATGAATCCTTCCATGGAATACCCTGTATTTTAGAGAGAAAGTCCATGGTATCTCTGCAATAGGAAGGCAAGTTGATTACATATTCGCACAGAAAGTAGTCCAAATAGATGGAAGAGTTCTCTAAGAGGCTCTGGTTGGCAGCAATGATAGGTCTGCCTGGTGGTTCCGTTGCACTCTTGTGCACCTTAAGGAGCATGTAGAACACCGGGATTACCGGTTTCTTTACCAGCAGAAACAGGAACTCATTGTGTCTCAGAATACCCTGTCCATGCCACGTCTCAAGGAGCATATGATACTCCCGAATGGTCTTATTGTACTCCAAGAGGTTAGACCTCAGATAGCTCCCTGAGTACTCTAACTGGCGTCTGGCTTCCGTTCTGTACTTGTTAATGTCCCATAGGACGACGTTGCCCCCCTTGTCTGATGGCTTTATAACAAATGTGTCAGCCTTGCGGAGGGAATGTAGCCCCACCCTCTGTTCTGGTGACAAGTTGTTAGCAAATTGGTTGTTTTGTTTTTTCCACAGATCCATTAACCCGGACAGTACCGTCTCATGGTACGTGTCAATGCCATCATGTAATGTCACAGGATTGAACCTAGATTTAGGCTTAAAGTCATTTCCCGGACTTGCGATCAGTTGCAATATTCATGTTGGCCAAAAGTTCACGATCCGTAACCCAGTCCTTGGTGCCCAACTCAATCTCTCTGAGCGTGGCAAGTGTATTAATATCAGATATGGTCAGTGGGTTAGAGGCAGGGTCTGGAGTGCTGGATGATTGGATCTCAGGAGGGGCTCCCCTGCCTTGCTTCAAGGCATGCACCTTGAGAAGCTTGAGCTTCCTGATAAATAAAAAGATGTCAATGCGAGCTCTGGGAAAGTTAAAATTGGCAGTCGGGCAGAAAGACAAATCTAGCTCTAAAACTGAGTGCTCTTCAGGGATAATGCTATGTGAGGAAAAGTTAATAATAGAAAAATTATTGTATTGCTCACCCATTACTTGTTGCGCTTGGATCGCCGTGTGCCTCTCCCATACGGCGTCTCGTTGTCTTTGGCTTTCGCCTCCTCTCCTGGTCCATCTTTTTCTTGTTCGTTGCCTCCTCCTCCTCTGCCTCTTCCCCGAGGTGGTTTCTTTCTTCCGCTCAGGCTTTGTTGTAAAAAAACGGTACTCAGTGAGTGAAGTAAAAGGTCCCCGTGCCAGTGCCGCTGCACCTTGACGCTCGTCCAGGTCAGAAGGTGCGTCAGAGCTGGACTCTGAAGTTTCGGACTCCCGTATGCGTACTGTCTCGGTCTGGAGAAAATCCTTTCTGGCCAAGTCGTATTTGCGTCCAAAGGTTAGGATCCTTCCCTGCGCGCAGTCATTCCTATCCTGTATGAATTTCCAGCGCTTTTTGGACTTGATGCCTTCTTTGTATATATATATATTACCTACTGGCGGTCGCCAGTAGGTAGTTATAGTTAGGACCTCGCTTCTATTCAAAAAGCGTTTTTTCTTTTCCCAAAAACTTTGGCGCCAGTTGACAAATCTTCGCGAAATTTTACAAACTCGTGGGGCGCTCTGGTCAGCTTCTGTCTTTAAAGTTTCGGGGTGATTCGTCAAGAAAAAAGGGGGTCCCAAAACGCGTTTTCCCAATGTTAATTTCCATAGGAACGTTTAGACAAAGCTACAGCCCGAACTGCTGAACGGAATTATTTATTTATTTATTTATTTATTTATTTATTTATATAGCGCTACATTCATCCCAACGTGATATCACGGCGCTGAGGAGGCGAAATCTGGTGCTGAAAAGAAGGGCCGGAGGGAGTAGGGAACTGCTTAGGCAGGAAATAAGTGTGTTTTTAATTTTTTTCTGAAGATGTTATAATCATTGATAAGTCGAAGTTCGACTGGCAGCCCATTCCAGTGTAAGGCCGCGAGGTGCGAGAAGGTGCGTCCCCCGGTTTTAGCCTTTTTGATCCTTTTTGATTCTGCAAGCGCAAGATGCTGTGACCGTAAGCAACTGGGAGGGGTGTAAAATCGGATTTTATCTCGGAGAATTTTGGGACCGATGCGATGTAGTGCCTTAAAAGTGTGCCCCAGGAGCTTAAATCGTGCTCTTTGGTGCACCGGCAGCCAATGGAGTTGTTTCAGGCATTCAGTAGCTGAGCTTAGTCTGCCCTTATTGCAGACCAATTTGGCTGCAGCATTTTGTACTACCTGGAGACGTTTAAACAGGTAGTCTGGCATGCCCACAAACAGGGCATTGCCATAGTCCATTCTGCTAACAAGCAATGCTTGGGTGACTGTCCTCCTATTTTCCAAAGGGATCCAGGGAAAAAGCCTTTTTAAAAGTTTTAGTAAGGCGAAACTTTTCCCGCAGAGGGTCCGTACGTGATCCTGCATGGAAAGTTTGTCGTCCATGAGGACGCCCAAGTTCTTGGCACACCTCTTGGGCTCTGGAGCGTGTCCTAAAGAGTAGGGCCACCATGAAGCGTCCCAAATGTGGTGGGCTCCACCAAAAAGCAGGATCTCAGATTTGTCGGCATTAAGTTTGAGACAGTGATCGGACATCCATACTGCCATTTCAGTAAGGCAGTCGTTAAGCTTGGTCCTTGTGCTCTCGTGGTCATTACCAATGGCTATTGTTAATTGCGTATCATCCGCGTATGAGCAAATATCAAAGCCCCATTTGGAGCCAATTTTTGCCAGTGGTGAAACATAAGCATTAAAAAGGGTGGGGCTAAGAGAAGCTCCCTGGGGGACACCACAGCTCAGAATTTTTGGTTTGGAAGAAAAAGTGCCCAGTTGTACTGTTTGTTTCCTATTGCTAAGGAATGAGTTGAGCCATTGAAGTGCTTTGGCATGTATTTTATTTTATTTATTTTATTTTATTTTATAGTTTTATAGAGCGCGAACCAGACCCGTGAGGGTATCAGAGCGCTTTACATGATTAAGGGGGGGATACAACGCTTAAGGATGGGAGGGGTCAAATTGGGAAAGATAGGGAATACATTATACAAGAGGAGCACGCAGTTTAAAGTCCAGGTTACATGTGGGGAAGAAAAACAGGGACTTAAAGCAAGTGGATAGAATATACAAGCACGCAGTCTAGAGTCCAAGCTACATGTGGGGAAAAAAACAAAGTGGATATAGTATATAAGAAGGCTCGCAGTCTCAGCTCTTGGGGGGATGCCCAGAGTGCAGAAAGATGTATCATCCATAGAGGCCAAGGATGCCGAGGTGGAGGGTGGAACATGTCGATGAGGTGATTGTAAAGTGTTCCTTAGACGAGGTATTTTCCCATTAAGAATGTTTTGGTTTCCTTCTTAAATTGTGCCAAGGACGGAAGTCTTCTGATGGCGGGTGGGAGAGAGTTCCAAATTCTTGGTGCGGCCCCAGAGAAGGCCCGATTGTAGGTTTTTTCTTCCGGAAGCGTGCTGGTTGCAACAGTAGGTCTTTGGCAGATCGGGAGTTTCTGGCCCCTCCAGATACCACGAGTTTTTGTGCGAGAAAAGTAGGGGAATTGGAGTAAAGAGCTTTGTGAGTAATGCAGGCCACTTTAAATTGGATTCTGGCCTGAAGGGAAGCCAGTTCAGAGCTTTGAGGTGAGGAGTGATGTGGTCGAATTTCTTTGTGCCCGTTAGGAGTCTGGCGGCGGTGTTGATGCAGGCTTTCAATGGGGCCAGAGAGCTCTTGGGTAGCCCTGCCAGAGTAGAGCATCCATATTCTAGTCTGGAAATGACTAGTGCCTGGATTGCCGTTTTAAGGTCGGAAACTTCGAGGAAAGGTTTTAGGTTTCTTAGGTAACTCAGGTGGAATCTAGCCATTTTGGCCATCGAGTTTATATGGCCACGCATATTCAGGCTGCTGTCAAGGGTTATTCCAAGGGATTTCGCCGAGTCAACAATGGTAGGAGGGCATTTTAGTGCTGTGATGGTCTTGATCCATTCCTGGATGTCAGGATTGGTTTTGGGTGGGGAGATCAGAAGAAATTCAGTTTTATTTGCGTTGAGTTTAAGCTGATTGGCGGTGAGCCAATGGACTGTCAGCTTCAAGGCCTCGTTCAGGGAGAAAATGTCCTCAGGGGAAGAGATTTTTATGTAGATCTGTGTATCGTCGGCGTACATGAGGTAGGACATGTTGGCGGCACGAAGCACCTCGGTGAGAGGTTCAAGGTAAAGATTGAAGAGGGTAGGGGAGAGGGTTGATCCTTGGGGGACTCCAACCGTGACTGGAGAGGGGCGGAAAGATTACCGTTGATGAGGACTCTCTGTGAGCGGTTTTGGAGGAAAGATCTAAACCATTCAAGGACGGTGCCATCCAACCCCATCCTGAGTTTGAGGCGTTCTAGGAGAATTTCGTGGTTAACCGTATCAAAGGCGGAGGACAGGTCTAGAAGGATTAGGAGACAGGTGTCGCCTAGGTCGAGGGCTTGGAGGGTGTCATCCACAATGTGGAGGAGGGTGGTTTCTGTGCTGTGTCCAGGTCTGAACCCTGATTGGAAGTCATCTAGTAGGTGAAAGTTGTTGATGTGTAGGCTTAGCTGCTGTTGCACACATTTTTCTAGAACTTTGGCAAGGAGTGGGATGTTGGATATGGGTCTGTAGTTCTCAGCGGAGGCAGGGTCCAGCGTGGGTTTTTTAGGATGGGGACAACTTGGCCAGCCTTGAGCGAGTCAGGAATTGAGCCCTGTAGGAGGGAGGCGTTGATTATTGAGGTCCAGGAAGGGATGAGAGCCTGAGAGGCGGCAGCTAGGCAGTTAGAGGAGAGGATCATTAAAGTGATTGTTCGGTTTTAAGGAGGCAAGAATTCTCGAGATAGAGTATTCATCGTAGATTCTAAAGTTGGACCAGTGCGCAAGGTTCTTGGGTGAAGTTTGGGAGGACAACGCAGAGAGAGGAGGTGGAGCTGGCAGAATTTGTTTTTGGTGGTGAGTTGCGGATTTAAGTTCATTTCCTAGGGCAGAGATTTTGTTGTAGAAGAAGGACGAGAATTCCTCGCTTGATATGAGGGGTTTAGGTGAGCCTTTGGAGGTTTTCGCTAGTTTGTTGGATTGGTGTTTGACCAAGTCGAACAGCTTGCGAGGTCGATTTTTGGTATTCTCCAGTTCAGTTCTGAAGAATTCTTTTTTGTGTTGAGGATTTTCTTATTGTAGGCGTTTCTGGCCTGGCGGAGAAGTTTTAGATGTGCTGCTGATGGGTGTTGTTTCCAGATTCGTTCAGTCTGTCGAAGGGATCTCCTCTCCTTGTTGAGGGATCCGCTGAACCAGGGATTTCTGTCTTTAATCTGGGTTCTTTTTAATTTTAGTGGTGCCAGGTCATCGAGAATGTCGGATATGGTTGAGGAGTAATGTTCCGCTAGGTTGTCGACCGAGGTGCACTGAGGTGGGGGGGGGGAGGTCGGACTCACAACGCGCTGCCAGTTTCTCATGGTTGAGGTTCTTGCTGTCTCTAACCCATTGTTTGGGAATCGCGGGTTGAGGGGTCCATGTTTTGTGGGTGCTGGGCAGGAGGAAGGTGATGGCGTGGTGGTCGGACCAATCACAAGGGTCAATAGAGATAATTTTGACCGCTGATTCTTTGGCAATGATTCAGTCTAGAGTGGCGCCTTTCGAATGAGTAGGGAGGGAGCAAGCTTGGATAAGGGCTTGATCAGCCAAGAAGTCTCTGATGGCATTGACCTGAGGGTCTTTAGGATCATTCAATGCAAGTTAAAGTCGCCAAGGAAAATGTCAGTAGAGTTTGGAGAAACCTTGGCTGTGATGATTTCCATGAGGAGGTCCGTAAAGGCGTCGTTCTTGCCTGGGGGGGTGGTAAAAGATGTGAAGTTTGCACAGCTGTGAGGTGTTGTTGGAAATGGCGAGTGCGAGGTATTCGCAGGAATCTGTTTGGTCCACCGGCAGTTCCGTAACACGGAGATTGGAACGGTAGATACAGGCAATGCCACCCCCTTTTTTCTTTGAGTGCCTGTCCATCCTTACGATGTTATAGTTGGGCGGGACTAAGAGGTCTAGGTAGGGGGATGAGGATTCCTTGAGCCACGATTCAGTCAGGATCGCTAGATCCGATTTATGACTCAGGATGAGGTCAGCGACATCAGATGCATGCTTAACAGCTGACCTGCAGTTTATTAGGAGGCCGGCTAGGGAAGGGTATGAAAGGGTGTCGCAGGTAGAAGCAGAGATGGGAACTTTAGCTAGGTTGCTATTGACCACCCCTCTGCTGCGGAGGGTAGCAGATCTGTTAGGGTTGGTAGCAACCGTGCAGATAGGGTGTTCTCCCCTTAGTTCTAAGGGGTTTTCCGTGGAGATTGCGAAGTAAGAGCTGATGAGAGACCGTGTCGAATGCTGCCGACAGGTCCAATAGGATCAGGGCAACTGCCTTGCCCTGATCCAGAAGTGCTCTTATATTGTCAAACACGGCCAGCAGGGTCGTCTCCGTGCTATTTGTGGCCCTGAAGCCTGTCTGAGATGGGTCCAGAAGGCCATTAGATTCCAGATAGGCAGACAGCTGTCTGTTAACCATTTTCTCCATTACTTTGGAGAGAAATGGAAGTAGGGATATTGGCCTATAATTTGCTGGATTTGTCACATCTACACCTGCTTTTTAAGCAGGGGAGTGACTATTGCATGTTTCCAGGCCTCCGGGAATACTGCTGTCTCAAGTGATCTATTGAAGAGCTCCGTGACATAGGGGCAAAGGGTGGGGATAATTTGTGAAAAGATGAAGTGAGGACAAGGGTCAAGGGGAGAGCCAGACTTGACTTCCCCCATAGTTAATCCCAGGGTCCCTGGGAGCCAACTAGCCCACCAGGTACCTCCAGTAAGCACCACAGAGCTGCGTTGCAGAGAGGTGGTCCGAGGCCACGCCCCTTTTTACACCTCTCTGCAATGCAGTTCTGTGGTGCTTACTGGAGGTACCTGGTGGGCTAGTTGGCCCCCAGAGACCTTCAGGATTCAAGGGGACTTAATCCCACAACTTACAACGTGCCAGTGGTGCAGGGAGGGGGCAGGGCCTGATATGACAAGTGTGCAAACACACCCCCTGGTGTGTTGTAAATTGGGGGATTAAGTCCCCTTGAATCCTGGGGGCCAACTAGCCCACCAGGTACCTCCAGTAAGCGCCACAGAGCTGCGTTGCAGGGAGGTGGTCCGAGGCCACGCCCCTTTTTACACCACTCTGCAAACGCTGCTTCTGGTGCACTGCTGGTGGGGCGATGAGGTCCTCTTGTGTCCTGAGGACCTCAGGACACAAGTGGACTTCATCCTCCGAGCAGCAGTGCGCCAGAAGCCGCGTTTGCAGCGTGGTGTAAAAAGGGGCATGGCCTAGGAACACCTCTCTGCAACGCAGCTCTGTGGCGCTTACTGGAGGCACCTGGTGGGCTACTTGGCCACCAGGGACCTTCAGGATTCAAGGGGACTTAATAGGGATGTTATAGTTACAAATTAGCATTTAAAAAACCTTAGAAATTCACAGAAAAAACCATAGGATTGAGGCATGTTATAATTAGAAATTTTCGTTTAAAAAACCATTGAAATTCACTGAAAAAACCATAGGTTTCAGGGACGTTATAGTTAGAGATTAGCATTTAAAAAACCATTGAAATTCACTGAAAAAACCATAGGTTTCAGGCACGTTATAGTTAGAAATTAGCATTTAAAAAACCTTACAAATTCACTGAAAAAACCATAGGTTTCAGGGATGTTATAGTTAGTTGGACATTTCACTCGTACAAAACCATAGAAATTCCCCGTTATAGTTAGTTCAGCTAACTATAGCTCGCGCCCCCGCAATGCACTGCTGATGACGTCACATATTACATCATTCATGACATGGTCAGTGAAATCACTGATGACATCACTGATGACATCTCAAATGACATCACTGATGACATCATCCACGTGAAAATCTGATGCACCTCCTCACACCCTAATATATCCTTTGATACACCCACTGTAAAATACAGACTACCATTTTAGAAACCATCGACACACCAATACCAGTTACTACATACGCACTCACTGATTCCTAGATCTACACACACATTCACTCATTCACCCATACAATCACTCATACATGCAGTCACTCATCAATACAACACTATCATATGCTCTCATACACCTATACAGACACTCACACACCAGCACTCATCCAGAGTTTCTCACATACCTAGTCAGTCATGCAAAGAATCAATCACACTTCCATTTACTGACCTATACAGTTATACACACACCACATCACTTATTCAAACAGAAACAAACGCATACTTACTCTCTTATACAATCACTGATACAAGTACACACTCATCCATACAGCCACTCTCACAATCACTGACTCTCACGTATAGTCATTTATATACTCTAACTCTCACATATACTGCCTTTTACATATGTAGTTACTTGGACATGTACCACTGAGACATCCATTCACTCACCAACACACCCATACACACACTCACCCACCCATACAGCTGTTTCCACATGCACTCTTGAACCCATACACCCAGAGAATCAACCACTCAAACATCTATGCACAGAGTCACACACCTCCCACCCACACACACACTCAGGCACCCATACAAATACTCAGGCAACCAATCGATAACCCATATAGACACTCATGTAGCTACTGACCAACCCATGCAGCAGCTTATACAACAACAGACAGACTGATACAGACATTCACACAGTTTAGTCACTAACCCATGCATTCAGTAAGACACATGTAATCACTCACTTAAACAGTCAGTCACGCACCTACTAAATCCTCCATCCAGACACTTATACACCCACTCATTCTTCAATACACCTTGGCATATATATAATACATATTTAAAATTTAAAGAAACACACAGTCACTGGATGATGTCATCAGTGATGTCATCAGTGATGTCATTTGAGATGTCATCAGTGATGTCATCAGTGATGTCACTGACCATGTCATGAATGATGTAATATGTGACGTCATCAGCAGTGCATTGCGGGGGCGCGAGTTATAGTTAGCTGAACTAACTATAACGGGGGGATTTCTATGGTTTTGTACGAGTGAAATGTCCAACTAACTATAACGTCCCTGAAACCTATGGTTTTTTCAGTGAATTTGTAAGTTTTTTTAAATGCTAATTTCTAACTATAACGTGCCTGAAACCTATGGTTTTTTCAGTGAATATATATATATATATATAAGCACATATATATATATTAAGAAATCGAGAATACTATCGAAAATTGGAAAGCAATCCAACCACTGTATTCAAGGAGGCCCTGGATAAGAAAATCAAGGAATGGTTTGGAAAAAATCTCATTGATGAGGATGAAAGGAAATACCTCACAACAGAACATCCAATTATGGCAACAATTTATTTCCTACCTAAACTTCACAAAAATCCTTTAAAACCACCAGGCCGACCGATAGTTTCGGCCAAAGGATCACTACTCGAGCCCATAGCTAACTACATTGATTTCTTTCTGATGCCATTTGTTTTAAATCTAAATTCATACATTAAGGACACCACTGACCTGTTGAGGCATCTCCAGGAAATATCTTGGCAAGACTCCTATATGCTCATTACTATGGATATAATTTCCCTATATACAAACATTGAAAACAACATAGGCTTACTAGCATGTGCTTTCTTCCTAAGAGAACGGAACATCCAATACAGCCAACACAACCAAATGCTTTTGGACATGATTGAAATGTGCCTGACTCAAAATGTCTTCTTATTCGGAGAGGAGATCTACAAACAGATAAAAGGCTGCGCCACGGGCTTCTCCTTCAGTCCTGGATATGCTTGTCTGGTAATGGGATGGTGGGAGCAACAACTGGCCTGGCACCCAAATAATGACAAATTTGTGAATAAAACCGCAATGTGGTTACGGTATATTGACGACCTGCTAATTGTATGGGATGGGACAGCAACAGAGTTTCATGAGTATTTTGAAATTCTAAATTCCACAGATGCAAGATTTACTTATAGCATCAGCAAAGACAGAGTCGTGTTTCTAGATACTGAAATTTATGTCACAAACAACAAAATCCAAACAACATTACACCGAAAATCAACATCAACCAATGCCACTTTACATGCAGACAGTTTTCACAAACCATCAGTAATCCAGAACATACCATATGGAGAATTCCTTAGAATTCGCAGAACCTGCTCAGAAGAATCCGAATGGAAAAAACACAGCCAAATAACATCGGCAAGATTTAAGAAAAGAGGGTACAAAAAATATTATGTAAAGAAGTGTTGGGTAAGATAAAATGAGAAAACGAGGAAGAAACCTTGAAAACAAAATCAAACCAACAGTTGGCGAACAAAATCAGGAACCTGTAAGACTGATTATGGATTACTCATGTGAGTCTAAACAAATCACAAAAATTCTGAGAAGGAATTGGAAAATACTTCAACTCGACCCAACATTGGGGAGAGTAATGGGAAATCATCCGAATATAACATTTCGTCGGGCAAAAAATCTAAAAGATAAACTAATCCACAGTCACTATCAACAACAAAAGAAGAATTCAAAAGGAACTCAATGGTTGAAAACAAAAGGCTTCATAAAATGCCACAACTGTAAAGTGTGTCAGATAGCCAGAAATACAACAGAGATAAAGATGGCAAATAACAAAATGTGGCAAATAAAGGAACTAATAACATGCAAAAGCAAATATGTTATTTATGTGATAGAGTGCCCTTGCTCATTGAAGTATATAGGAAGCACCATATGCGAACTGAAAAAGAGGATCCTCAAACACGTAAGAGCGACAGTTAACAAAGATCGAGGAAATGCTGTAGCTAAGCATATGGAGTCCAAGCATGATGGAAACTGGAAATTGTTAAACTTTTATGCAATTGAAACAATACCTAACAGTGAAAGAGGAGGCAACCGTGAGAAGACTCTACGGCAGAGAGAATCAAGACAAATTTTAAACTAAATCAAAGTGAGGAACTGTATGTCCACCTGTGAACTGAACTGAACAATCTTATGAGCAAATCCATTGATGAACTGTAAATAAAGAATGGGATTTAAAAAGAAAACCTAATGAAAGGGTTAAAGTTAGAAAAAGAACTAGGTAATACACTAAAGAGGTTGATTAAAGCGTTGAGAATGAGAATGCCCACCAGAGGGCAAGAATTTAAAGGCTTAAACTGGTTTAAAATCGAAAATGTTATGCTTTTCAGTGTGCACATAGATGTGTATTCAACACCGATGTGGTTAATGATTCATGAAATTTGAAAATACTCAATCATGTCTAATTAAAAAAAAAGCGCTATGTGCACAAATGTTAAAAATTAATTAGTGTAAATATGTCTAAACTCAACCGCTTTAATTAGTCACACTTTTTGTTTTAAGTTTCGAAATTCTCCACACCACTTAAAAAAATTAAACTCTTTTGTTTCATTTGATAGAGACACACATAGATAATAAAAACAAACAAAAACAAGGATTTAGGCACTATTGCACTACGATTCCCATAACACCTTGAAACAGGCAGTTGTGAAAAAAATTTGGGTCACATGTCATTCAAAAGTATTTTTATTGGTCGTAATACAAACTGCTCACCATACCGTGATCAAGTTTACTATGTGAACGAAACGCGTCGGTTGGCTTTCAACCTGGAGAGAACTGAACAATAAAGAATCTTGGAAAATCGTTTACTCTGCGAGTGCGGCTTCATTTTCCCTAACAAGGAATGTGTTTCGAATGAATGACGGCGTGGCTCCGCAGAGAAGCCTGCACCAGTCTGATGCGCCGTGGGTTTGAGCAAACTTGAGCCAGCTGAGGAGGATATATATATATATATATATATATATATATATATATATATATATATATATTCACTGAAAAAACCGTAGGTTTCAGGCACGTTATAGTTACAAATTAGCATTTTAAAAACCTTTGAAATTCACTGAAAAAACCATAGGTTTCAGACACGTTATAGTTGGACATTGCACTCGTACAAAACCCGTGAAATTCCCCCGTTATAGTTAGTTCAGCTAACTATAACTCGCGCCCCCGCAATGCACTGCTGATGACGTCACATATTACATCACTCATGACATGGTCAGTGACATCACTGATGACATCACTGATGACATCTCAAATGACATCACTGATGACATCATCCAGTGACTGTGTGTTTCTGTAAAGTTTAAATATGTTTAATATATATAGGGAAAGGCGTATTGAAGAATGAGTGGGTGTATAAGTGTCTGAATGGATGATTTAGTACGTGCGTGACTGACTCTACAAGTGAGTGATTAAACGTATCTTACTGAATGCATGGGTTAGTGACTAAACTGTGTGAATGTCTGAATCCGTCTGTTGGTGTGTAAGTGGATGCATGGATTTGCGAATAGCTACATGAGTGTCTATATGGGTTATTGATTGGTTCTATGAGTATCTGTATGGGTGCCTGAGTGTTTGTGTGGATGGGGTGTGTGCGACTGTGCATAGATGTGTGAGTGGGTGATTCACTGGGTGGATGGTTTCAAGAGTGCATCTGTGATAGACTGTATGGGTGGGTAAGTGTGTGTAAGAGTGTGTTAGTGAGTGAATGTATGTCCCAGTGGTACATGTGTGAGTAACTACATATGTGAAAGGCAGTATATATGTGTATTGGAGTATATAAATAGCTATAAGCAGAGTGAGTGATTGTGATAGTGGCTGTATGGATGAGTGTGTGCTTGTATCAGTGATTGTATAAGAGCGTAACAATGTGCTAGTATTTGTATGATTAAGTGAGCTGGTGTGTGTATAACTGTATAGATGAGTAAATGGCAGTGTGTTTAATTATTTGCATGACTGACTAGGTGTGTGAGTACCTCTATGGATGAGTGGCGGTGTTTCAGTGTCTATATAGGAGTAAGAGTGCATATGATAGTCCTGTACTGAGTGACCATAAGTATGAGTGACTGTACGGGTGAGTGAGTGGATGTGTGTGTGTAGACCTAAGAATCAGTGAGTGGGTATGTAGTTATTGGTGTTGGAGTGTCTATGGTTTTGCGAATGGCACTCTGTAATTTAGATTGGGTGTATCAAAGGTTATATTAGGGTGTGAGGAGCTGCATCAGATTATCACGTGGATGATGTCATCAGTGATGTCATTTGAGATGTCATCAGTGATGTCATCAGTGATGTCACTGACCATGTCATGAGTGATGTAATATGTGACGTCATCAGCAGTGCATTGCGGGGGCGCGAGTTATAGTTAGCTGAACTAACTATAACGGGGGAATTTCACGGGTTTTGTACGAGTGCAATGTCCAACTATAACGTGTCTGAAACCTATGGTTTTTTCAGTGAATTTCAAAGGTTTTTAAAATGCTAATTTGTAACTATAACGTGCCTGAAACCTACGGTTTTTTCAGTGAATTTCAAAGGTTTTTTAAATGACAATTTTTAAATGTATTAATTTTTATATTAATTTTTTTCATACTGATTTACTACATTTTTAGAAACAATTTCTTTTACATATTTTATTTTTTAAATTACATTATAATTACATTATACATTACATTACAAAAAATACTTTCTCAGAATGAATTACTTTAGTTTAAATACTTTGCACATAGGCAATAGACTTTTAAGTACAGTAGTTACAGTTGTTGCAATGGGCAACACATTTTCAAACACAATGCAACATTCAGCTCAATGTGAATTTCTAGTTAAATGCAATTAGTTACTTTATGGATTACTTTTCTAACCACAGGACTGGATCCTAGATTCAGTCCTGGTACATCTCCTGTAAACAGTTGAGTAAAAGCGTTTTGGTTACAGTCGTGATTTTTAAGGAATATTATTGTATTTTATAAGTTGACACTTAGAAACTTTTTCTCATAGAATCACCAATGTTATCCTATGGAAGGAAATTCACTTAGCAGGTAAAAACTGTTATCGTTACTTTTTCTTACTCAGTGTTGGATCCTGGATCCAGCACTGGTGCATCTCCTGTAAACAGTTGAAAGAATGCGTTTAAGTCATACAGGCGATTTTTAAGGAATATTTGTAGTTTGTGAAAATCGACACTTTGAAACTTTTCTGCTGAAAACCAGACAATGGATTCCTATGGAAGAAAATATAAGTTACTGGTAAGTACGGTTAAAATTACTTTTCAGGACCAGTACTGAGCTGAAAGATACAGCACTGAGGTCTCTCCTTATAACAGGTGAGTAAATCGGAATTCGTATTTCTGCTGATTTTAGAGGAATATTTGTATGTTTCAAAAATCAACACTTAGAAACTTTTTCAGCAAAAAGCAGGCAATGATATCCTATGGAAGGAAATTCAAGTTACTGGTAAGTACGGTTAAAATTACTTTTGAGGATCAGTACTGGGCTGAAAGATGCAGCACTGAGGTCTCTCCTGATAACAGGTGAGTAAATCGGAATTCGTATTTCGGCTGATTTTAGATGAATATTTTAAAGTTCCAAAACTCCACACTTAGAAGAATTTCCAAGTGAAACCAGTCAATGTTAGCCTATGAAGGAAATTCAAGTTACCGGTAAGTACGGTTAAAATTACTTTTGAGGATCAGTACTGGGCTGAAAGATGCAGCACTGAGGTCTCTCCTGATAACAGGTGAGTAAATCGGAATTCGTATTTCGGCTGATTTTAGAGGAGTATTTTAAAGTTCCAAACCTCCACACTTAGAAGAATTTCCAAGTGAAACCAGTCAATGTTAGCATATGGAAGGAAATTCAAGTTACTGGTAAGTACGGTTAAAATTACTTTTCAGGACCAGTACTGGGCTGAAAGATGCAGCACTGAGGTCTCTCCTGATAACAGGTGAGTAAATCGGAATTCGTATTTCGGCTGATTTTAGAGGAATATTTTAAAGTTCCAAAACTCCACACTTAGAAGAATTTCCAAGTGAAACCAGTCAATGTTAGCCTATGTAAGGAAATTCAAGTTACTGGTAAGTACGGTTAAAATTACTTTTCAGGACCAGTACTGGGCTGAAAGATGCAGCACTGAGGTCTCTCCTGATAACAGGTGAGTAAATCAGAATTCGGATTTCGGCTGATTTTAGAGGAATATTTGTATGTTTCAAAAATCAACACTTAGAAACTTTTTCAGCAAAAAGCAGGCAATGATATCCTATGGAAGGAAATTCAAGTTACTGGTAAGTACGGTTAAAATTACTTTTGAGGATCAGTACTGGGCTGAAAGATGCAGCACTGAGGTCTCTCCTGATAACAGGTGAGTAAATCGGAATTCGTATTTCGGCTGATTTTAGAGGAATATTTTAAAGTTCCAAAACTCCACACTTAGAAGAATTTCCAAGTGAAACCAGTCAATGTTAGCCTATGAAGGAAATTCAAGTTACCGGTAAGTACGGTTAAAATTACTTTTGAGGATCAGTACTGGGCTGAAAGATGCAGCACTGAGGTCTCTCCTGATAACAGGTGAGTAAATCGAAATTCGTATTTCGGCTGATTTTAGAGGAATATTTTAAAGTTCCAAAACTCCACACTTAGAAGAATTTCCAAGTGAAACCAGTCAATGTTAGCCTATGGAAGGAAATTCAAGTTACTGGTAAGTACGGTTAAAATTACTTTTCAGGATTAGTACTGGGCTGAAAGATGCAGCACTGAGGTCTCTCCTGATAACAGGTGAGTAAATCAGAATTCGTATTTCGGCTGATTTTAGAGGAATATTTGCACAATGGTGAAGGGAGGGGCGGGGCCTGAGGTGACATCTGTGCAAACGCGCCCCGTGGCGCGTTTTAAGTTGGGGGATTAAGTCCCCTTGAATCATGAGGGTCCCTACGGGCCAACTAGCCCACCAGGAACCTCCAGTATGCGCCAGGGGCTGCGTTGCAGAGACATGTACAGAGGCCACACCCCTTTTACACCTCTCTGCAACGCAGCTCTGTGGCGCTTTCTGGACGTACCTGTTGGGCTAGTTGGCCCCCAGGGACCCTCAGGATTGAAGAGGATTTAATTCCCCATCTTAAAACGCGCCACGAGGCCTGTTTGCACACATGTCACCTGAAGCCCCGCCCTCCCTTCACCACTGTGCAAACGCGCCCCGTGGCGCGTTTTAAGTCGGGGGATTAACTCCCCTTGAATCCTGAGGGTCCCTGGGGTGCAACTAGCCCACCATATACCTCCAAAAGCGCCATAGAGCTGCGTTGCAGAGAGGTGTAAAAAGGGCGTGGCCTCTGTACACCTCTCTGCAAGGCAGCCCCTGGCACATACTGGTGGTTCCTGGTGGGCTAGTTGGCCCCAGGGACCCCAGTATTCAAGGGAATTCATTCCCCTCTGCAAACGCGCCAGGGCGCGTTTGCAGAGTGGTGAAGGAAGGGGCGGGGCCTACGGGCCCGATCGTTTTTGCCGATTTAAAAAAATAATAATAATAATTTTTTTTGCCCAGGGGTCCTTGTGGGACCCCTGAGCAGACCTAGGGGTCAGGGTGTTTCTACCCTCCCCCTTTGTGCGCTTTGCGCACTTGTTTCTGTCCCTCGGTTCTACCGAGGACAAAATGGCTGCCAACACTTCCTGATTTGGAGTGTTGACAGCCAATTAACATAAAGCTCGTGCTCGGGAGGATCCGCGGCCCTAGATATATCTATCTTTTTACTTTTGATTTTCTCAGCAACTACTGAACGGATTTACACCATTTAACAAAAAGGGTTCTTTCTGAACCAAGAACTACCTCTTTGCCAAATTTGGTGTAATTCCGTTCAGCAGTTCGGGCTGTAGCCGTGTCTAAAGTTTCCTATGGAAAATTGCATGGGGAAAACGCGTTTTGGGACCCCCCTTTTTTCTCGGCCCCCGCTTGACGAATCCCCCCGAGACTTTCAGGGTAGAAGCAGACCGGAGCGCCCCACAAAGTTTGAAAATTTTGCGAAGATACGTCAACCGGCAAGAGAGTTATTTCAAATAGAATGTCGCGGATTTCCTATGGATAATAGGTTGTAACTATAACTATCTACTGGCGACCGCCAGTAGATAATATATATATATATATATATATATATATAAGCTTGCAAATCCTGGGCCAAGTTCCTTACGAACAGGAAATCAGGTCCAGACCACAAACAGCTTTCAGTGAGATGAGTGCTTTATTGATCAGAGGATCTCCACTGCATGACGCGTTTCGACCGGGTTACCCCGGTCTTGATCACATGACGTGCCAGTGTATTGACGTGTCTTAAATAGTAACGTGCTATACAATTAGCCACTCCTCCTATAACGACAGACGTAGAAAGCATACTATACTGCGCAAAAATGGGCATTTGCAACAAGTACATATTAATGCAACTAAATGCCTACTATAGTAGCATAGATAGTAAATGCTAATCAATTTCTAAACATGAAGCCAAGTCGCCAAAAATTGTATGGGTAATAAATAGTAACAGTACAATTCAGATTCATCACATCTCTGCTACTGCAAATTACCATTAAAAATTGCAAAGTCTGCCATGAGGAATTAAGGTGCTAAAATAAAAGTGCTAGTGCAGTATAAAGTGCTGTGCGTGACACATAAAATTGTAGCTATTCAAACATCATAGCTTCAAAAGGTACAGGATTGAGGCAGCCGGTAATTTCTAAAAAGTGAATATCTAAAGTGCACATCACTAGCATAAAATGCATGAAATACCCGAAACTAGTAGGGATGACATATCAAACGGGAAACCATGTAGTGAGAGACATGTGGCATAGATAGCCAAGCCAGACCGCATCAATGTGAATACATTGACTCTATAGTAGGTGCTGACATAAAGTGCAAGGTTAAATCCTGCATGGAAAAAATGTGCAAATACGCAGTTACAGTACCAGGACAAAGCAGCATAATGAGTGGTAAAGAAAATGTGCCAATTCGCAGTTACAGTACCAAGAAATAGCAGCATGATGGGTGGCTCTATAGTAGGTGCTGACATAAAGTGCAAGGTTAAATCCTGCATGGAAAAAATGTGTGCAAATACGCAGTTACAGTACCAGGACATAGCAGCATAATGAGTGGTAAAGAAAATGTGCAAATTCGCAGTTACAGTACCAAGAAATAGCAGCATGATGAGTGGTAGACAAAACATCAATGATATAGGTATAAATACTGCTATATATATGTATATAAATAAATATATATATTAAGCAGCCAAAGATAAGCCTTCACTAAACCGACCAAAACCGAGTCATAAAATTCCCATAAAACCAGTTAAAACCTAAAATATTGGCTAAAACTAGGTAAAACGGGGGTCAATAGCACGGTCCCAATAGTCGGATCAAAAAAAGAGCCCCTTGGCTAAAAAATATATAATATATACATGCATGTTTCCATATAGGTCATTTCTTTGTACACAACCAATCTTGACAAGTTCTTACCTATATGCCCGGGTGAATGCAGAACACTAGCATGATTGTAACCTTTTACAAAAAATTGTGCATATCCTCACCCGTATTTAATCCATTTGGCATCTTAGTGTCAAGTGTCAAGATGTAATTAGTCTCTAATTGGCGCAACTTCCTTTCTCTGTTTCCACCTCTGGGCGATTTAGGGACAGCATCAATAACAAAATAAGTTAAATCTTTTAAGTTATTGTTGTGTACTAGATTAAAATGTCGAGCAACAGGGTAGGTGTGATCCGTATTGACAATGGCACGCAAATGCTGCAGGATACGGTTAAATACCTGTAGCTTCGTGCTCCCCACATATTTGAGATGACAAGTGCATTCTAGTACATAGACCGCAAAGTCAGTGCGGCATGTGTACATGCCTTTGATCTTAACAGGTGTTGGATCAAATGCATCTGAGTATTCTTGTTTGTTTGTGCCAAATTTGCAGGCTCGACAAACACTGCATTTATAAAAACCTGTTCTGTTAGATAGCCAAGTAGTGGGTGTCATCATGACCTCTGGACTAGACCTCACTAAAGTGTCCCTCATAGAGGGCGCCCTTCTAAATGTGATGGAGGGAGAGTCTGGCAATATGTGCGAAAGAGTTAAATCAGTTTTTACAATGTGCCAGTTATTGAGTATGATCTTTCTAACTTGAGATTCTTGATCACTGAATGTGGTTATGAGTCTTATCGTATTAACGTCACCTGAATTAGTATTACTAGTCACAGACTCAGCATGACTAGCAGTAACTAATGACGTCTCATTGGTGTTGGCTTTGGAAAGAGCCATGTCTAGATCCTTGCTGTTATATCCTCTTTTTAAGAACCTTTGAGCTGCTTCTGCTTGGCAAACCCTGCGATCAATCTCAGTGCTACAGATTCTTTTTATTCTGAGAAACTCACCGTAGGGAATACTCTTAATAAGGTGTCTAGGGTGGGCACTATGGGCGTGTAAAATGGAATTTCCTGCCGTGACCTTCCTGTGTAGTTTAGTCTGTATGGTGTCATTACTGATATAAATTTCAACATCTAAAAATTCCACACTGCGGTCACTAATTTGTGCTGTAAATTGTAAATTGGAGTTATTGTTGTTGATAGAATTAACAAAACTCTCTGCAGATTCCAAGGTACCATGCCAAATTACACAGATGTCATCTATAAACGCCACCATTCAATAACATGCGCATCAAACAGCTGCTTGTGGGTGTGCCTGAGGACATGCTCCTCCCACCAGCCAACATGGAGACATGCGTAGCTTGGAGAGAAGCACGCCCCCATGGCCACCCCGCGCAACTGGTGATACACCTCCCTATTGAATAGAAAGAAATTGTTGAGCAAACACAGTTCTATCATTTGTAAAATCATGGCATTATGATGATAACATTGTATATCTCTGGAATCAAGATAATATTTGATTGCTGTTAACCCATCACTGTGTCGAATACTGGTGTATAATGAACTAATATCCATCACAATCAACAGATATTCTTTGTTCCACGTTACGGTTCTAAGTTTGGTAAGAAAGTGTCCGGTATCTTTTATAAATGAAGGCAATTTTTCCACAAAGTCTTGTAAAAAAGTCAACATATTTAGATGTTGCCTCAAGCACGCTGTTTTGTGCAGAAATTATCGGGCGTCCAGGCATCGGAGTTACTTTTTTGTGGACTTTAGGAATTAGGTAAAAGACCGGAGTAATTGGATGTTCATTTTTTAAGAATTTATACTCATTTTTACTGAGCAGACCTTCCCTTTTCCATTGCGCCAAATGACCATGGACCAGTTCTTTAGTGTTTTTGATGACTTGTTGAGTTACTTTTTATAACAAGAAATGTCTGAAAGATGGCGTTCTGCTTCCTGCATGTACATTTGTCTGGGCCACAAAACTATATTGCCTCCTTTGTCAGCGTTATTGATTATGATGTTGTCAACTTTTCTGAGTTTCTGCATGAGGTTGAAGTATTGTATCTCAGAGTATCGTTTGTATTTCTTTTTTCTCAAAGTTTTCCAATTTAATGTCTTCAATTCCTTTGTGACCACATCATTAAAGGTATCAATAGAATCCTTGGGCATGAGAGGGACAAAGGTTGACGGTGGACGGAACGGACTGCTCACAGTTCCACTGCAAGAAATGCCCATATCCTGTAAATCTGACTGTGTACTGCCTGTGTCATCCTCTGTATCCGAGCTCAACATGTGAATAGATCTTAAAATAGGGATATCTGACACTTGAAGACGTGTGCTGGGCCGATTGGCGCTAGTAATAATAGTTGCTGATTCACTCGCTTTGTTCAATTTGAAATGCTTAATAAGTTTTAATTTGCGTATAAACTTAAAAACATCAATGCGTGTTTGAGCGTATTTAAAACTATTCCGTGGACAATATGACAGACCCAACGATAATAGTTGTGTTTCAGCTTTATCCAAAGTGATATCTGACAAATTGATTACTGTGTTGTCAGAAACATCTGTGATAGATGGTACAAAGTTGTTTATCTCCTTTGATAGGCTTTGCCTTTTCTGCCTCTCTTGTTGCCTCCTGAGTTTTCGCCTTTGTTTGCGGCACCTGTTTCTCCTACTTCTGTTGTCTTCTGGAGTGGTCGTGGCCGCAATGTTTGGCGGCGATCTTCGATTAAAAAACCCAATTCTTCTGAGGGTGTGCAGTTGGTTAATAATTGTAAATGTGAATTCACTGGACCATTGTCCTCTGAGTCTGAGCTGCTTGGCACAGAACTTAAATCGGTGTTGGAGCCATCCTGGTTTATGCTGTTTGTTTGAACTTGTTTAGGTGCTTGAGGAATTATAGCTTGTCTTTTAATCGTGTCAAATTTACGAGAAAAAGTAAACACTCGTCCGGTCTCATAATCATGTTTGTCTCTGGCAAACTTGTATATTTTTCTTGTTTTTATAGTTTCCTCATATTTTCTGAGGCGGACATCTATTTCCCCTCTGCCTTTCTTTATGGCCTCTTGTTGTTCATGTGCCTCTAGCTTTTCATTTAATGTCTCTATTTGTTTGAGAATTTCCTCTCTATCAATGGCTGCATATTTCACCAATATTCGCACCATGTTCATAGAGGCTTCCAGGTTATTTGAAGCCCATTCCGTTAGCATTGCTGGATTCGGGTTTTCAAAGGACGGTGCATTGAGCACTCTTAAACCTCGAGGCACCCTGCCTGCATCCACGTACTTCTCCAGCGATTTTCTTTCCCACCACTTATTGAGCTCACTACGTAGTAGTTTCTCCAGTTGTTTTAGTAAAGATTTGACATCATTATTCATGCCCATTTTAGTATTAGCGTCTTTGCCAGTAGAATTCACATTGACATCCGGCAGATTTAAAAACAAAGCATCGGCGGCTGCCTCCCTGTCACGTAGCACGTCCGCTGTGGAGATCATCTTGCTCTGTTACAATATGAGAAGTGCACCGTTAACTGGCGATGTTTTAAAGATTAGAAACGCCAGTAAGTTAGAATAAAAAGCTTATATATATATATATCGCTATCTGTCAGTAAATTAACAGCATGGCTCATCAGTTCACGCCAACCCCACTGACCACACCCAGTTGGAATCACCCTCCTCACCCCTATGACTTTGATTACCACATCACAGTTGCCATACTTTTTTTTTTTTACTCCTGGTTCAACCCCTCTTTGCTGAACCTGATGAGCACTCCTATGCTGAAACATGATCACCTCTTCTACAATACATATATTTAATTTAGAGCATCTACCTCCCAACACAAGATTTCAAAATCTGACCATCTGGTTAACTTTTCTCTAGCCTGTCTCTAGTGAATGTTTAGAATGTTTGAGATATTAATTTCATAACCAGATACTTGGAAACTTTGAGGTCCTTAACAAATGAATCCATACATTTGTCTCTTCAGAGATGTTTACAATATTTACCCTGCCATCTTGTAAGGGGCTTCAATTCCCATGTCCCAAAGTATCGCAATTTTTAAAAACATAGATGATATAATCCTAGTTGCCACAACTCTGACCAGCCAATGAGAGGTTTCGAGTCCCCCTTTGTTCTTCTCCTTCCTTAGGGACATATATATTTTAAAATCACACGTCAAGAGGCATGCATTCCCTTTCCAATTCCTCTGCAACTCACTGATGAATGCATTGAAAACAATGGCTGATAATGATGACCCTAGTGGTACTACACTGCCCTACTTTCCAGTAAGAGATCTATTTACCAGCATCCCCCTTCCTTACCCTGTTTCATTAGCCTGCACCTAATCTTGCTTAGTTCACCACTCTGGGACCTACATGCAATTTCCGTGGAGTGGAATCATATCAAAGGCCCTTAAGTTCATTTGTCATTAATCAATGGTCATACAAAATTGTTTCCGTTATGAACTGCTCAGAAATTATTTGTATGGTAGGACAGCCATGTCCTGGCAACTAAAGATTTCCCATTTTCATAAGACGGTCTTGCCACGAAGAAGAATTATGGCCATGTGTATCGAAGCAGAGTGATGTGTGCTCTTTAATGTGCAATTTCTTTTGGTCTGTACTCACTCATTATCTGCTTTGATGCTGGCTACTGATGGAGTGAGGTTTGTAAATTACATCCTCATGAAATTAAGAAACCCCTATAATAATGTCGCATGAACTAACCAACCCTGTATGCACACATTCACACATGGGGCAAACGCATATGATTTAATATACTAAACCATAACAGCATGAGCACGTATTAACTGTTTGCGCTTTGAAAAATCGTACTAATGCATGTTTGTGCTATGTTGTACATTGCACATTTTGCATGTTGTGCACAAATAACGAAAAGGTTGCTTTAAATTAATAGCTTTTGCTAGGAATTAATTAAGACAAGGTATTAGTATGGTGGAAGGTAACCGTTATGGGCTTTATTTCATGAATTAATATTTTTTTGTGTTTGTTTACTTTAGTACGAGATTGGGCCTGCATGAAAATGGCCTCTTGTCCGAACCAGCATGTGGTTGTCTTGCTCTGTACGGAGGACGCAAGCGCTTTAATGATTTGTCTGCTCACGAACGGCAGAGTGTACCAGCTGTTGTAATCCGTGTGAAGGCCATGTTGACCTGTGTCCTATTGTTTATGTGCCAAGATGCAACAGCGACTGTGGGAACTGCCATCGCTACGTGCAATTTGAATGTGAAACGGATGTCACAAATATGAGAATGTTACAAATTGTATAACTATTGATATTAGTAGTATACGAATGTATTTATCCTTAATACTTCTTTGTTAGAACCAGTATGGGATGGATTTGTGGGGAGAACTGGATGAGGAGACCCTAACATGATTCGTGGCAACCAATCACAGGCCGAGTTTCTACTGACACTGCAACATTGTAAGATAGTGAGTTAAGCAACAGGGTATAATTGATATCCCAATTTGGGGTGTGGCGGATCAGAACGGAGCAGAGCAGAATCGAGAGCAGAGCATCGAGATAGAGAATGCAGAGAACATCTAGAACTCTGAGAGGGAAGTGCACTGAGAGAGAGAGCGGATCTGCACCAAGACAGAGAGCGCTTTAGGTACGAGAACGTTGCGGGAGTGTTTGGGAGGAGACTGCGTCCGAGGAGGACTAGAATCAAAGGTAGATAGAATTGGGAGGTTAACTTTAGTCTGTTAGTTTATTGCTGCATTCTGTCCTGTTAACTTTGTCCTCTGAGCCTATCTCTGGGGACCCTTGCCACAACCTCGGCCAAGGAAGTGGTTTTCCTGATTCTTTGGTGGGTATCACCCTCCTTAAATGCTTTAATTTTGCAATATATTTCTGCAAAGTATTATGCTGTACCTTCTCTTCCCCATTCCCTATGCATGCTTTGATGTCGGAGCAAATGATTCATTTTGATTACATTGCTTGATAATTTGTTCTCTTATATGTGATCTTGTGTGTGCACTGATAATCTGAATTATGAGCATTTGAAATTTCAATAAGATAAAATCATTAACCGAATAAATGAGTCTGTGGTTAATTAGTTAAAGTATTAAACTGTTTAGTTAATCATAGTCACCATCAACTCGTCAACTAATGGTCAATCGACCAAAAGAGGGCAGTTGAAGTTAAGAATAGCTAGGAATATATATTGTTATCAATGTGAAGTATGGTATAGTACATAAAGTGACAAATCAACCCCCCTAAATCCAGCGCTCATCTTCAGGGATCATTTTTGGGTAATATGTGATGGGGCCCGTTGTTTGGTAAGTGGTTTATGTGTGAAGAAAATATTATTGGTCCCTGGCTTGTGAATTAGGGGTTGCGCTGGATCAGTTTTTCTGGTAGCAGAATGATGGTTATTATTGATTAGTTTGGTGATTTATTGATTATTGATTATATGTTTAACATTCTATGTAAAGTGAGTTAGTGTCGAGTTTTTATGTAGTCGTTTGGAACACAGGTACAGAAGGGTATCTGGGAAGCCGGCAGTAAAAGTTAGCCTGAAATAAGGCAGAAGAAAAGTGTGAGAAGTGAAATCACACGGGAATAGGTGCATTGTCTGTTTAATTAGTGATAACATTCATGTGATATCTTAAGGACAATTTAGCATGTATGTAGAAAAGGAGTGAGATAGCGAAGGGTCCACCTGTGAAACTTTGGCCTTATCCCCAGAAGAGTAGCGAGACCTCCTTTCCAACAAAAGGTCCTCTTGTGAAATTTTGGCCTTAACCCTAAAGAAGTAACAGGTCCTCCCCTAGCTTGGGTGAAGGGAAGGATAGCGGAATTGTTATACTTGCTCGTATTGAAAGGAATATTCTTTTTAGTGAAAAAACTATCCTTTATTTAGTAAACAGACAATGTGGTATTGTTTTATGTTGTGACTAATAAGTTATTGTAAAGAACAAGAATTTAGAAAAGTGCCGATAATTTTTGTAAAGGGAGGGTCAGCAGTAAGAGGAGAGGCTGACGTCACAAAAAGCCGCGCTGGCATTGGTCAGACTGCGGAGGCAAGGTAAGCTCGGATTGGCCGGTTGGTGTGAGCCGCGCTGGTATTGGACAGGATAGCAGAGACGTCGAAAGCTCCGATTGGAAGAATTAGGGTGTGTCGCGCTGACATTGGTCAGGAGCCTAGAAAAGCAAAGGAATCTGATTGGTGAATTATAGCGGATTGTGTTGACAAAGATTTGGATTTGAGTGAAATTGTCGGTAATTAGTAAAGATGTATTTCGAACAACCAAGAAAGGAGAAATTGACTTTGTTTGGCAAAATTAAAAGATTCTTTAAAAAAGATAAACCCGTAATAACGAGAGAAGGAGTTCCTATCCACGTCACCAAAGACACCAGCGTCTTATATGATGTTGAAATATGGTTATCACACATGTATATGGCTAGAAAATTGGGTGGAATATACGAACAATGATGGTGTGTTAGCTTTTCCAGAGCATGGTTCTTTTAATTTGGCAGTTTTGCGCAATTTGAGAGACAAGATGATGGCATTAGATCCAAGACCCAGACCAACACAGTTTGAAGCATTAGTAGAATGGGAGGATGAAATGTATGAAAGGGAAAGACATAGAGGTGGCAGAAGTAATAGATTTATGTTTGGAAGATTTCATGATGAAAGACATGAGGACAGAATGAAGAGATGGAGAAATGGAGAGATAACTGAAGGATTGTATCCGGTTTTGACAGTAGGAGAGACTGCAGGAAGCAAATGCAAGGAGAAAAGGAAACATTTAGAGCCATTTGGTTATGGATATAACCCGAATGAATCTGATGACGAACTACTGGATGATATATTAGTTAAACGACCACCCCCTTATCAGGAAAATCAGACAATGGTGACACCGAATGCACCGTCAATGGAAACCCCAAAGACACCTCAAACGACACTAGTTCCAACCGTAAGTGATGTAGTGCAGGAAGAAGAAGTAGAATTGGCAATAAAAACAAAAGAGTTAATTGAGAAATTAAATCAGATGAATATGAAGATAGATGCAATAACTGTGCCAGTAACTATAGGACCAGCAATACCCGTATTTGAAAATAGACTTATCCATGAACCTTCCTTGACTATCCCACTAAATTCTGCAGTAACATCAGTTAGCAATAGAATTAACACTGAAAGTGTTCAAAGTGAACAGCCCACTACCGCTACTAGTTTAACACCTCCGACTAATTTAACAGTAAATGAAACACCTAGAGGAGTAATGCAGTTACAGCCAAAAAGAATAGAGCTGGAGGAAATCCCCAGAAGTGAAGTTTCAATAGGTCCAACAACAGAAGAGTTAGATGATTGGGTAAAAGGGTTACAAAGGAGGAAAACACAGCCACAACCTATAGATGTGTGTAAATTGAGAGTAGATTTGGAAGAAATGATCCTTGGGACCATAAGTCCAGATAGACTAAAGACTTATCAGGATGATGAACTGATGTATCTGTGTAAGAGTATTACTTGGAAAGCGAGAAATCTATATGAGAGGTTAGTAGAAGCTGCAGATGAATTAGGAGTAGACATGGGAAGATCAAAGGTGTTGCAGAAGACATATAGAGTGGATTTTACCGAAAAGGATATAGAAAATATGAATACATTTGGTAGACGGTTGCAAATAAAAGAGTTAATGGTTGTGTTGAGAAAATGGGGAGACGTGGAGAGATGGAAAGGTAGATGGATGAGGAAGAAGGAAGAAGCAGCTGTAAAAGAAATATATTTACGTCCGGTAAGAGAAACAGAAAATGTAACTCTTGAATGTCCTATGAGAGAAGTTCCAGGAGGAGGTTATGTGCATGTTCCGTGGTCTAGACAGGATATATTGTCTTTTACATATGAGTTTCCCAGGTTGAGAGAAAAGCCAGTGGAATGGTACAAACAAGTTGAAAGGTTTGTGAAAGTCTCGAAAGTGTTGCTGAAAGATCTAGATGGATTATTTGAAATTGTTGTCCCTGCAGATTTATGGACTGAATGTAAGATTACAGTAGATTGGCCAAAAGAGGAATATCCCAGAGATCCTAAAACAGGAGCACCTTCTGATGAGGTGATGAAAATGTACAATCAGGTAATTACTTTTTTGAAAAGTAAAATTTCCCCTAAGGAAACTGATTGGGTAAAGATAGATAGAACCACCGAAGAGCCGAAAGAGTCTGTGCATGCGTACTATGAGAGATTGTTGCAGGTTTTTAAGCAGTATAGTGGTTTTGAGAATATTGGAGATAAAGATATGGGTCATTTTGTGTATAGATTTGTGTACTGATTGAGACCTGACATTAGTCAGATGATACAGCAACACATGTTGTGTTGGCAGGCCAAAACAATCGATGAGATCCTAAGGTATGCGAAATATTGCAGCGATGACATTGAGTCTCGTCATCGCAAATTAAAAGAGAAAATGATGTGGGCGCAAGTAAAGGTAGCAGAGCAGCAGGAAGCCCAGTTAAATTCTCAGCCCACAGTCCAAATGGGAGGAGTTAATCAGAATACTCAAAGACCCAGTGGAGGTAGAGGTAGGGGACAAATGAGCAGAGAAGAGGCGAAAAAAAAAAATCCTTGTCATGCGTGAGGAAAGTATGGACACTGGAAGAATGAGTGTAGATCAGTGCAGAGAACTAATGGAGGAAATCAAATTTTAACCCCACAGGTGCAGAATGAGGTAGGTGTGCAACAGCCACCGCAGCAGCAGGTAGTTACTACCCAGTATCAGGTTCCGCAACCACCTTTGCCACATAATGTAAATGCTCAAAGATACAGTGCGGATACAGGGTTCCACACAGGAGACCAGGTTGGTAAAAATACTAACACAAATGTGATTCCCCAATTTTGGATGCAATGTGATGGAGGTGAGGTTGAGTCGAATCAATGACACTGCCTGAGGGGGGAGGAAGAGTGCGTGCTTGGCGCCACTCTAGAGGTAGATCAGTCAGGTCCATTTGTTGACGGAAAAGTGGAAGGTAACCTTTCTTGTGGACACTGGTGCTACCCGTTCTACTGTGAGAGCAGCAGAAATTCCAAACCTACCCCTCTCGGGAGAAACTATCCAAGTAGTAGGAGTCTCAAATAAACAGATTAATACTCCAGTTACTAAACCAATTGAAGTGCATATTGGTCCATTTAAAGACATGCATCGGTTTGTAGTGTGTGATTCAAGTCTGGTAAATTTGTTAGGGAGAGATTTGCTGTGCAAGATGAACTGCACTATTTACTGCACACCGGATAGTATTGCATTCCAGACACCTGATGAGGATGTCGCTTTTAAAATGGTGCTAGCAAAGCAAGGAACAGAAGTAAACGAGTTATTTTCGCTTTTTACAGATAAAAGTGTGCCTGAAGAATTGATGAAGTTAGTGAACCCAGATGTGTGGGATTTCAAGGGACAAGAGATTGGGTTAATGAAAAAAGTAGACCCAATTAAAATTACAGTAAAAGATGGTGTTAGCTATCCAAATACACCACAGTATAAAATGAAGCCAGAAGTAATAGCAGGAATAGCTCCTGTAATTGATCAAATGATTGAACAAGGAATTTTAAGAGAAATAATGAGCAGTCCTTGCAACTCACCTATTATAGGATTGAAAAAGCCAAACAGAACCTATAGAATAGTGCAAGATTTGAGGAAGGTGAATAAAATTGTGGTGCCTTGTTGCCCAGTTGTGCCAAACGCAGCAGTGATTCTCTATCAAATCCCACATGATGCGGAATGGTACACAGTGATTGATTTGTGTCATGCATTCTTTTCGATTCCTTTACATCCGGATAGCCAGTATTTATTTGCTTTCCGGTTTGGAGATCGTGTTTTGGCATGGTGCCGAGTTCCTCAAGGGTATACTGAGAGTCCTTCACTTTTAACCAGATTTTGAAAAAGTGTCTAGAAGATTTGAAAATGTCTGGAGTTCAGTATATTGATGACTTACTGGTGGCATCAAAGACTCAAGAAGCCTGTATTGCAGACACAATTGCTTTACTGAACCATTTGGCAGAAGGAGGACATAAAGTGTCCCCTGCAAAATTACAATTCTGTCAGTGAGAAGTCCAATACTTAGGTCACAAGATTGAAAAGGGAGTCAGAAAGGTAACATCAGAGCGTATTTGTGTGATCAAAGACATGAAACCACCCACAACTCAAAGAGAAGTGCGAATGTTCTTGGGAGTGGTTGGATATTGTAGACAGTGGATCAGTGGTTTTTCACTAATGGCAAAACCTCTACAGAGGCTGACAAGGAATGATGTGAAAGACCCAATTAAATTGGTTGAAGAGAGCATGGAGCTTTTGTTAAATTGAAAGACAGTCTGTGTCAGGCACCGGCCTTGGGGATGCCTGATTATTCAAAAGATTTTACATTATATTGCAGCGAAAGAGATGGGTGTGCACTTGAAGTTTTAACTCAGAGACACCGAATGATGAGACGACCTGTGGCATATTTTTCGGCTACTTTAGATTTAGTAGCTGCCGCGTTACCTGGATGTTTGAAAGCAGTAGCTGCTACATGTGTGAGTCTGGAGCAGAGTGGGTCATCCTGTGAGAGTGTATGTGCCACATTCAGTTGAGATCCTTTTAACAAGATCACGGACTCAGCACCTCACCTATAGTCGGCTGACTAGGTATGAGAGAGTGATTTTGGGTGCGGAAAATGTGACAATAGTGAGATGTACAACTGTGAATCCTTCCACTTTATTGCCAGAAGCTTGGGATGAAGAAGTGAGGGATGAAGCGGAACATGATTGTTTGAATGTGACTGAATTTTGCACCAAGCCCCGTCCTGATATTAAAGACGTTCCTCTTGAAGAATCTGATTGTGTGATGTTTGTTGATGGTTCATGTTTGCGAACTGAAACAGGTGTGTTGAGTTCTGCTTATGCCGTCTGTACTGTAGCGGAAATCCTGGAAGCATCCTGTCTAAAAGGGGTAAAATCTGCACAAGTTGCCGAATTGGTGGCTCTAACTCAAGCCTGTAAATTGGGAAAAAGTCAGAAGGTGACTATAATTACCGATAGCCAATATGGCTTTGGCATTGTGCACGACTTTGGAGAACTATGGAGGCAGAGGGGATTGCTGACCTCTTCAGGGTCCCCCATCAGGAATAGTCAGTTTGTAAGAGAATTGCTTGAAGCATTACAATTGCCAAAACGAATTGCAGTGGTCAAATGTGCCGCACATAAGTCAGGAGATGATTATGTGACTCAAGGCAACAGATTTGGTGACCAAGTAGCACAATATTGTGCAAAGACTCGGACTTCCATAAATCGGGGAAAAACAAAAGAAAATATGGTTTGCCAACTTATGTTTACTAACACCATTGAAACATGGGATGAAGTGAGACAACTGCAGAAAGAGGCAGGAGAAGAGGAGAAACAGGAATGGGAAAAAGCAGGATGTGGGAGACGAGCAGATGATGATGTATGGGTGTACATTGACGGGAGACCAGTCATGCCAGATAGTTTACTTTAGAAGTAGTGCCACTCGAATGAGTGGTATCCCTCTGGGCACAGCGGTGACTGAATAAATCAGATTTCAAATTATAACAAAAGTTGAAAAAAACGTAACGTTCATGAATTTGTTTACGTCATGATGACTATAATCTTTATTCATGCATGAGTGTATCCATTAACTCATGGGTTGGAGGTCATAATATCCATTAAATATAAACTCTCATATAATCCATCAAATATAAACTCTCCCGATGCATTTCGGGCATGCAAGCCCTTCGTCAGGGGAAAAGAATCTGAAAACAATAATGCGGAGACAAAAGAGCGTCACAATTCTCTACAACGAATATATGTAAAGATTCAAACAGACTGTGTAATAGTGAATCATGCCTGTAATCACGTCTCAAAAAATAAATAAATAAAAAGTGGTTAGAAAGACCCGTTGATACCACGTGTGCTGTGAATAAAAAACGTACTATCAAAATACATCAACTGTGACATCAGAACACCTCTAGGTGTCCATGCTACGTGTTTGTGAAATGCCCGATTATCAAACACTTATGAGGACAAACGTGAAGGTAAAAAGTGCTGCTAAAGCTGAACTCGCGGCGTTATGTGCGTGACGAATAAACTAAAATAATCACAAAAAAGCAATGCCCTTGCCATATGGCGAAAAACTAAAAAGCGGTTAGGTGCAAAAGGCTTAGAAGAACCCGAACAGGTACATGCCAGTGAGTGAACCTACTTGTATCCGATGTTGTTCAAAGCTTAGGTGGCGGGAAACAAAATGTGACCGGCTAGCTGCAAGAAATAGTCATTCGATGTGCAAGTGAAGAAGCACTAAACCATTCATATCAAGTCGGCTGGAATTTTAAACGCCATCTTGAAATGTGTTAAATGCATCAGATTATCCAATCTGACCGGTAACGAGCTGTTTAAAGGAGATGGTATGCTGGAATAGTAGGCTCAATACTGATTGACAATAAGTAAATCAGGTTGTGTAAGACAAAGACAAAATGTGTTAATATACATGACAAACAATGAACAACGAGAAAACATGATTTGCAGTGTAGAAACGTTAGTGAACGGAGATTTTAAAGAAAGTGCCTAAAGTGACAATAACAATAAAGTTTGAAAAAATGAAAAGAAGAAACAAATAAGAGAGTAAAAGAAAGAAAAACATAGAATGAAAAATAGGATGTGCAGTGGTAAAGGAGTGAATCAAATGTGCAAAACGAACATACAGATAGAGATATCACAGATAGCAGAGAAATTCCATCCGGTCATTCAGACCGTTCGGCTTCATAGAATCCAGGAACTTAATCCAATAATTCTCTCTTTGAAGAATTAAAGCATTGTTGTTAATGCCTTCACGTCTGGTGATTGTTTCCAAAATAGCAAACTTCAATTGGCTGACGTTGTGCCTTTGTTCCGTGAAATGTATAGCTAGAACTGATTTGATATTGTTCGTGCGGATGTTGCTTTTGTGTTCGTTCAAGCGGATCTTCATTTTTCTCTCTGTCTTGCCCACGTAAACCAATCCACACGGGCATTTGAGCATGTAAATTACGTTGCTGGAATCGCAATTGGCATTAACTCTCAGTTTGATTTTGGTCCCTTTCATAGGGTGTGTTATGACTGGTCCCTTGATCATGTTATTGCAATTGTTACAATTAAAACACGGAACATTTCCTTTATATGTCGTTTCAGCAAATGGTGTATGTATCCTTGTGATTAATTCCTTAATGTTTTTGCCTCTGGTATGAGCAAAAATAGGAGATTCTTGAAAAATGCCTTTAAAATCCGGTTCCATATTCAAAATAGACCAATGTTTGAGGATAGATTGTTTGTACCGTGCACTAAGCGTTGAAAATTTAGAAACAACTACCATCCGTTTAGATGACGTTTTTACAGTGGGTGTCAGAAGTTGTTGACGATTCTTCTCAGTACAGCGCTTGTTGGCTTGATCAAGTATGTTTGGCGGATATCCTCGTTGCGAGAACTTCTTAAGCATGATTTTTACTTGTTGATCTAGACACTCTGGATTGGACACTATGCGTTTCACTCTGAGAAGCTGAGAAAACGGTAAATTATTCTTCAAAGATGTCTGATGAAAACTCTCATAATGCAACAAGTTGTTCCGATCAGTGGACTTCCTATACAAATTGGTTTCCAAAGAGTTGCCTGTTCTGTAAATCTTTACATCCAAAAATGCGATTGAATGTTGGTCAAAATCAAAAGTGAACTGTATCCTTTCGTTGATGTTGTTGAGGCCTTGTAAAGCATCTATAAGGCTGGACTGAGTACCTTTCCATATCACCAGAATGTCATCGATGTACCTAAGAAAGATGATGGCATGTTCCTGCCATGGTATGGTATTAAGTATGTTGTGTTCTTCAAAATAATGCATGAAGATATTCGCATAAACAGGCGCGGCACAATTGCCCATAGAAGTTCCGGATAATTGAAGATAGTATTGACCTTCCCACTCAAAGTAACTCTGATATAATGAAAAGTTGACCAATTCCATCAAAAAAGTTGAAGATCTGCGTCTAGATCAGAATATAATAATGTCTCTTCAATTGCTTCCAATCCTAGATTGTGTGGGATTGTCGTGTACAGGGACTTGACGTCCACTGTGCACAACCAAATTTCTTCTTCTGTTGTAAACTGTACATTAGAAATTTTTGAAAGCAAATCGGTAGTGTCCTTGATATAGGATCTTGAGCGAACAACGAATGGTTGTAAATATTTGTCCACAAATTTGCCCACAGGTTCATGAATGCTACCTTTGGTGGAAACGATAGGCCTGAATGGAGGATGGTGACGATTCTTATGTACCTTGGGTAACATATATAACGTGGGAATGCGTGGAAACTGTTGAACTAAATATTTGGCTGTCTTTTCCGAAATAATCCCATTATCAGTAGCTCTTTTGATAATCTTGTTGAGAAAGAGAGTAAACTGTTCAGTTGGATTATAATCAATGGTACAGTAAGTGTTGAAGTCGGCGAGATGTAACTGCACTTGTTCCCGGTAAAAATGAGTATCCATTATAACCAATGCTCCTCCTTTATCAGCGTTTTGACAGATGATATTCGGGTTATTCGCCAGGTTTTTCAATAGTGCAAACTCTTTATTGGATAAGTTACGATGTTTAGAAGAGCGACTGTAATTGAAAGAGTTGATATCACGTTTAACTAGATTTTCAAAAATGTCTAGACTTTTATGACTCACTGGGGCCATGTAAGTGCTCCTTGGTTGTAAACCGCGAAGTTGATCCGTTGTTTTGGTCTGTTGAGGGATAACATTGTCAAAGAAATGGCGTAAGCGCAGGTTGCGCATCAGTTTGAACAAACTAATTTCTAGTTCAAGGCTGTTGGTATGACTAGTAGGAGCGAAGGAAGTTCCTTTCTCTAAAACCTTTAATTCTGTGGTTTTTAATGAGTAGGAAGAAATGTTAATCACTAAACTGTCGGTGTCTTCTTCCCTTTGAGACCCTTGAGAGCTGCTGTGCTCCTCGTCGTTCTGTCTCCTTCTTTTTCTTTGGTTTTTCTTTGGCTCCTCCGGGGTCGTCCTTGTCTCTGGGGCCTACTTCTAAAAAAGAAGCCTCTGTAGAAGCTGGTAAGATTGAGCTGGTAGACGTAGTCGCTTGTTCGGTGTGAATTGTGCATGATACACGTCTGGAATCCTCCTCGGACGACGAGGTCTCAGTCTCTGTGTTCTGACTGTATGATTTGTACTGGCGGCGTCTGGCATAAGCTTCAGCCCAGTGTTTTGGACAATTCTTCTACAATCAACAAAATTAAATCCAACGAACATTTGTTTAAGATGGAATACCATTTTTCAATGAATTTCGGGTTGTTTTTGCATAGAAGAGGTTTCAACGGAATCCGTAATCCTCTAGGAATCCTCTGTGCTCTGTGGTATCGCACCAATGTGCAAGCATGTAATCTTTGGTTAATCTCTCTTTTGGTTAGATATAACAGTTGTTTGATGTTGCTTTCTTTACTTTTTTTGTTGCTGCGTGAGAAGTGGCCTCTGGTATCAACGAATTGTCCAAAACACTAGAAGATCTCAACAAAGAAATCATTCAGATCAAAGAAGATATTGTAGAGATGGTACCACCAGATGAATGGAACAAAATTCTTGAGGAAACTAACCATCAGTTGGAAAGATACACAAACGAGATTAATGAAAGGAAAATTCGTAAATATAGACGTGATACAATAGATTATAAACTCGGTGAGGTATACTCATGGGCTGAAGCTTATGCCAGACGCCGCCAGTACAAACCATACAGTCAGAACACAGAGACTGAGACCTCGTCATCCGAGGAGGATTCCAGACGTGTATCACGCACTATTCACACCGAACAAGCGACTACGTCTACCAGCTCAATCTTACCAGCTTCTACAGAGGCTTCTTTTTTAGAAGTAGGCCCCAGAGACAAGGACGACCCCGGAGGAGCCAAAGAAAAAACCAAAGAAAAAGAAGGAGACAGAACGACGAGGAGCACAGCAGCTCTCAAGGGTCTCAAAAGGAAGAAGACACCGACAGTTTAGTGATTAACATTTCTTCCTACTTATTAAAAACCACAGAATTAAAGGTTTTAGAGAAAGGAACTTCCTTCGTTCCTACTAGTCATACCAACAGCCTTGAACTAGAAATTAGTTTGTTCAAACTGATGCGCAACCTGCGCTTACGCCATTTCTTTGACAATGTTATCCCTCAACAGACCAAAACAACGGATCAACTTCGCGGTTTACAACCAAGGAGCACTTACATGGCCCCAGTGAGTCATAAAAGTCTAGACATTTTTGAAAATCTAGTTAAACGTGATATCAACTCTTTCAATTACAGTCGCTCTTCTAAACATCGTAACTTATCCAATAAAGAGTTTGCACTATTGAAAAACCTGGCGAATAACCCGAATATCATCTGTCAAAACGCTGATAAAGGAGGAGCATTGGTTATAATGGATACTCATTTTTACCGGGAACAAGTGCAGTTACATCTCGCCGACTTCAACACTTACTGTACCATTGATTATAATCCAACTGAACAGTTTACTCTCTTTCTCAACAAGATTATCAAAAGAGCTACTGATAATGGGATTATTTCGGAAAAGACAGCCAAATATTTAGTTCAACAGTTTCCACGCATTCCCACGTTATATATGTTACCCAAGGTACATAAGAATCGTCACCATCCTCCATTCAGGCCTATCGTTTCCACCAAAGGTAGCATTCATGAACCTGTGGGCAAATTTGTGGACAAATATTTACAACCATTCGTTGTTCGTTCAAGATCCTATATCAAGGACACTACCGATTTGCTTTCAAAAATTTCTAATGTACAGTTTACAACAGAAGAAGAAATTTGGTTGTGCACAGTGGACGTCAAGTCCCTGTACACGACAATCCCACACAATCTAGGATTGGAAGCAATTGAAGAGACATTATTATATTCTGATCTAGACGCAGATCTTCAACTTTTTTGATGGAATTGGTCAACTTTTCATTATATCAGAGTTACTTTGAGTGGGAAGGTCAATACTATCTTCAATTATCCGGAACTTCTATGGGCAATTGTGCCGCGCCTGTTTATGCGAATATCTTCATGCATTATTTTGAAGAACACAACATACTTAATACCATACCATGGCAGGAACATGCCATCATCTTTCTTAGGTACATCGATGACATTCTGGTGATATGGAAAGGTACTCAGTCCAGCCTTTCTAGATGCTTTACAAGGCCTCAACAACATCAACGAAAGGATACAGTTCACTTTTGATTTTGACCAACATTCAATCGCATTTTTGGATGTAAAGATTTACAGAACAGGCAACTCTTTGGAAACCAATTTGTATAGGAAGTCCACTGATCGGAACAACTTGTTGCATTATGAGAGTTTTCATCAGACATCTTTGAAGAATAATTTACCGTTTTCTCAGCTTCTCAGAGTGAAACGCATAGTGTCCAATCCAGAGTGTCTAGATCAACAAGTAAAAATCATGCTTAAGAAGTTCTCGTAACGAGGATATCCGCCAAACATACTTGATCAAGCCAACAAGCGCTGTACTGAGAAGAATCGTCAACAACTTCTGACACCCACTGTAAAACGTCATCTAAACGGATGGTAGTTGTTTCTAAATTTTCAACGCTTAGTGCACGGTACAAACAATCTATCCTCAAACATTGGTCTATTTTGAATATGGAACCGGATTTTAAAGGCATTTTTCAAGAATCTCCTATTTTTGCTCATACCAGAGGCAAAAACATTAAGGAATTAATCACAAGGATACATACACCATTTGCTGAAACGACATATAAAGGAAATGTTCCGTGTTTTAATTGTAACAATTGCAATAACATGATCAAGGGACCAGTCATAACACACCCTATGAAAGGGACCAAAATCAAACTGAGAGTTAATGCCAATTGCGATTCCAGCAACGTAATTTACATGCTCAAATGCCCGTGTGGATTGGTTTACGTGGGCAAGACAGAAGAAAAATGAAGATCCGCTTGAGCGAACACAAAAGCAACATCCGCACGAACAATATCAAATCAGTTCTAGCTATACATTTCATGGAACAAAGGCACAACGTCAGCCAATTGAAGTTTGCTATTTTGGAAACAATCACCAGACGTGAAGGCATTAACAACAATGCTTTAATTCTTCAAAGAGAGAATTATTGGATTAAGTTCCTGGATTCTATGAAGCCGAACGGTCTGAATGACCGGATGGAATTTCTCTGCTATCTGTGATATCTCTATCTGTATGTTCGTTTTGCACATTTGATTCACTCCTTTACCACGCACATCCTATTTTTCATTCTATGTTTTTCTTTCTTTTACTCTCTTATTTGTTTCTTCTTTTCATTTTTCAAACTTTATTGTTATTGTCACTTTAGGCACTTTCTTTAAAATCTCCGTTCACTAACGTTTCTACACTGCAAATCATGTTTTCTCGTTGTTCATTGTTTGTCATGTATATTAACACATTTTGTCTTTGTCTTACACAACCTGATTTACTTATTGTCAATCAGTATTGAGCCTATTATTCCAGCATACCATCTCCTTTAAACAGCTCGTTACCGGTCAGATTGGATAATCTGATGCATTTAACACATTTCAAGATGGCGTTTAAAATTCCAGCCGACTTGATATGAATGGTTTAGTGCTTCTTCACTTGCACATCGAATGACTATTTCTTGCAGCTAGCCGGTCACATTTTGTTTCCCGCCACCTAAGCTTTGAACAACATTGGATACAAGTAGGTTCACTCACTGGCATGTACCTGTTCGGGTTCTTCTAAGCCTTTTGCACCTAACCGCTTTTTAGTTTTTCGCCATATGGCAAGGGCATTGCTTTTTTGTGATTATTTTAGTTTATTCGTCACGCACATAACGCCGCGAGTTCAGCTTTAGCAGCACTTTTTACCTTCACGTTTGTCCTCATAAGTGTTTGATAATCGGGCATTTCACAAACACGTAGCATGGACACCTAGAGGTGTTCTGATGTCACAGTTGATGTATTTTGATAGTACGTTTTTATTCACAGCACACATGGTATCAACGGGTCTTTCTAACCACTTTTTATTTATTTCTTTTTGAGACGTGATTACAGGCATGATTCACTATTACACAGTCTGTTTGAATCTTTACATATATTCGTTGTAGAGAATTGTGACGCTCTTTTGTCTCCGCATTATTGTTTTCAGATTCTTTTCCCCTGACGAAGGGCTTGCATGCCGAAATGCATCGGGAGAGTTTATATTTGATGGATTATATGAGAGTTTATATTTAATGGATAATATGACCTCCAACCCATGAGTTAATGGATACACTCATGCATGAATAAAGATTATAGTCATCATGGCGTAAACAAATTCATGAACGTTACGTTTTTTCAACTTTTGTTATAATTTGAAATCTGATTTATTCAGTCACCGCTGTGCCCAGAGGGATACCACTCATTCGAGTGGCACTACTTCTAGATTCATTTAGACACCCCGTCCAGAGCCTCAGGAGCACGCTACAACTTACAACCCAGCTCAACCTGCTGTGCATTGCTCACCTACATTAAGATAGTTTACTTTCTCATATGGCAAGGATGTATCATGGGATGACACACATCAGCCGAGATGCCATGGTCAGATCATTTAAACAAACGTGGTTTAATACCAAGTTCAGGACTATTGCAGAAAGTCTTTGCCAAAAATGCCTGACGTGTCAACAGCAAAACCCAGGAAGAAAAACAATAGTTAGTCTGGGAACAATTGGGAGAGCGGGAGGTCCTTTTACCAGACTACAACTTGATTTTATTGAATTGCCCCCATGTAATAAGCTCAAGTATGTGTTAGTGATTGTATGTTTGTTTTCCCGTTGGGTGGAAGCCTATCCCACAAGGAGGAATGATAGTTTGACAGTAGCAAAACTTCTGTTGAGGGAATACATTCCTAGATATGGTTTTCCAGTCACTATGGAAACAGACAGAGGAACACACTTCACTAGTGAAACAATCAAACTGATTTGTGAGGCATTGAGCATTCAACCAAAGCTTCATTGTGCCTATCGTCCACAGGGTTCTGGAATAGTAGAGCAGATAAATAGCACAATCAAGAACAGGTTAGGCAAGGTGTGTAGATCCACAGCACTGAATTGGCCAGACGCTTTACCCCTAGTTTTGATGAGTCTCAGAAGCATTCCTGACAAAAAGACAGGATTGAGTCCACATGAGATCTTGATGGGAAGAGCAATGAGACAAGCATTTATACCTGCCAACAAATTGATGAATATATCTGATGATCTCATCCTTGACTATTGCAAAGGATTGGCTGATGTGGTACGTTCTGTGTTTCATCAGGTTGGAGCAGACGCGACCACCACCCAGCAGACTCAAGCCCATGACCTGAGCCCTGGTGAGTGGGTTCACGTGAAAAGGCATAGAAGAAAAACTTGCCTAGAGCCCCGTTGGGAAGAACCATATCAGGTCATATTGGTGACGACTACAGCAGTAAAGTGTGCTGGTTTACCCAATTGGATCCATGCCAGTCATACTCAGCGAGTCCCAAGTCCACTTGAAAATCGAGTAGAGCGGCATCTAGAGATCTCAAGTCCGAGGTCGGAATCAGAAGCCGAAGTACAAGAGATTGGTGAGGCTAAAGCAATAAACTCTGAAACTGGTGAGCATGAACAAAAAGACTCTGAAGAACAGTTTGATGATGAATTGCTTAGCACAAGTCAAGTAAGGTGGACACCAGTTACTGGGACTGAGGAAACTGCTACTGAACAAGAAGAAAGACAACTCTTAGATGAAGAGGGAAAGTATAGAAAGGAGATAGGTGAAACAAATACAGAAGAAATAAAAGAAAAGGAAGAAGAAAGCAAACTCAAAGTAGGTGCAAAGAAACGAAGGTATGAACTGAACAAAGAAGAGGAAGAAGTTCAACCAAAAAGGGCATAGAAAGACGACCATTGGCCAAGCGGAGTTAAAAGACTGAAATACAGGGTGGTGAAAGGAAGACCCGAGAATAGGCCAGAACGAATAGAGGAAGTTTCAAGTCAGATAGAACAGGGAGAGTCGGATGACGAATCAGTGCTGCGACCAAAGAGAGTGAGAAAACCAAACAAGAAGTTCAAGTCACCTGACTGGATCTACATAGTGTTGGAAGAGATTGAAGAAGAAGATTTAAACAAAGAAAGAAACAGCACTGACGACGAGCAAGAGGGAAAAAGTGACCTAAATCCACCTTAAGAGACTGTAAGCAAACAAAGGTGCCACATTGCTGATTGAAGAAATTTCTGAAGGTCCAGAAGACGTCCTGAGAAAATTGGATTAGTTCAAATAAAAGAAGGGGTAAAGAGGAAAGCTTTTGAAGTGTCGGATCATACTATATATCTATTTTTTAGAAATATATTAATAGATTTTCTTTAGAAAACACATTAGAGCTATGTTAAGATTAATATTACCATGTCAGATATGCAAGTAACAAGACCCAGATGTAGTTTTATGCGTAGGTGTTATAAAGCTTGTTTTTGTTTATTGTGTATACTGATAGCGTTTTGGGTGATATTAACAATAGTAATACCTTTACATTTGATAAAAGAAGATACACCTCGTCCTAACAATTTGACAAGTCCAAGAGTAGACATTGACACTAAGCAAACGCCTATTACTCACCTGAATCAAATAGATGCTAATAGTTTACATTATGATAAATCAGTTACTAATTTTTCCTTGAATGTTTTCACTAAGTTACTTTATGAGTATGTGGAAACAATGGATGTGAGTGACTGTTATGTATGTATACAGTTACCATTGTCTGTTTCAGAAGGTGTAACCTATCATCACCTCCCTTTGACCTATGGTGTAACTTGTAGTGTTTTATCAAGTTTGTTGTATAGAACAGGTAAACTGGAATACTATTATTCCAATGTAGATACAATCTTTTCTAGAGTCCCTGTAATACCTGAGTTAAATAAGATAGCACCTGCACATGTCATGGGAGATTTTTTCCTGACAACTAAGCCTTTAGATATAGGATATGCTAATAAAAATAATTTGACATGTAGATTGAAGAAGGAAGAAAAGATATTTTTGGAGATGGTGGAAGAGAGAAGGGCTAAGTTTCAGAGAAAGGCTGTTGAAGAAAAATTACAGACACCACCTCGGGTTTTTAGAGAAGGCAACTATGACAAGGGTGAGGCTTATGCTGCAATGGCCCTGGATTGGTCTAAAAGGGGAAAATTATGTTTACGTAGGGAAAAGACTAACTACAACAATTACTTCATCGGTTCCATTGAATGTGAAGATACCTATAAAATTATTGGTGGTTGGAGATTAAAGGGAGGAACTGACCCTGTCCTGCCAGGTATATATTATGTTTGTGGGAGGAAAGCTTATTATGGGCTACCAGATCACTGGTATGGAACTTGTTATCTTGGGATTGTCTTTCCAAAAGTCTACCATGTAGACAAAAGTACCAATGGAATCAATGAAGTAAAACAAAGACTAACACGTGTAAAAAGAGAAGGTTTTCAGAAATTGTAGGTGACATATTTGGAGCATTGATACCTGGAGTTGGAGTTACACTGAATGCATATAAAATTAGACAATTGTCCACAGTGGTTGATCGTTTATCGACGGATACTGCTGGAGGATTCCTGATGATTGACACTGAAATGATTGCTATGAGATCTATGGTTATGCAAAATCGACTTGCCCTTGATATATTATTGGCAAAGAGGGTGGAGTCTGCGGAATGCTGAAGGTTCAACATTGTTGCACTTACATTCCAGATAAGAGTAAGAATCTGAAAGGATACATTCAGAATATCACAGAGCTGCATAAGGAAGTAACACAACTAGAGGTTGACGGTGTCTGGGAGAGACTAAGTAAAAGTTTCTCTACTATAAGCCATTGGTTTTCTTCTATAGGTAGTTCCTTAGTAGGAAAAATAATAGTACCAATAGTTTCTGTAGCTGTTATGATATTCACAATGAGAATGGCTTATGTTTGTGTGAAGAAAAGACGCGAAGAGAAGAAAGAAAAGAAATTAAGTAAGGAACGGAAAGAAAGGAAAAGAGAGATAGATGAGATAGAATTGGAGGATTTTAAAGAAAAATTGTACGTAAAATGTAAGGCGCAAGGGCCAGAAGACAAAATCACAACTATATAACTTGGAAAACCATATGTTTAGGGATTTTATGATGGTAAACCATCAAAGGGGGGATTGATGGAGTGAGGTTTGTAAATTACATCCTCATGAAATTAAGAAACCCCATAATAATGTATTGACCGCATGAACTAACCAACCCTGTATGCACACATTCACACATGGGGCAAACGCATTTGATTTAATATACTAAACCATAATAGCATGAGCACGTATTAACTGTTTGCGCTTTGAAAAATCGTACTAATGCATGTTTGTGCTATGTTGTACATTGCACATTTTGCATGTTGTGCACAAATAACGAAAAGGTTGCTTTAAATTAATAGCTTTTGCTAGGAATTAAGACAAGGTATTAGTATGGTGGGAGGTAACCATTATGGGCTTTATTTCATGAATTAGTATTCTTTTGTATTTGTTTACTTTAGTACGAGATTGGACCTGCATGAAAATGACCTCTTGTCCGAACCAGCATGTGGTTGTCTTGCTCTGTACGGAGGACGCATGCGCTTTAATGATTTGCCTGCTCACGAACGGCAGAGTGTACCAGCTGATGTAATCCGTGTGAAGCCATGTTGACCTGTGTCCTATTGTTTATGTGCCAAGATGCAACAGCAACTGTGGGAACTGCCATCGCTACGTACAATTTGAATGTGAAACGGATGTCACAAATATGAGAATGTTACAAATTGTATAACTATTGATATAAGTAGTATATGAATGTATTTATCCTTAATACTTCTTTGTTAGAACCAGTATGGGATGGATTTGTGGGGAGAACTGGATGAGGAGACCCTAACATGATTCGTGACAACCAATCACAGGCCGAGTTTCTACTGACACTGCAACATTGTAAGATAGTGAGTTAAGCAACAGGGTATAATTGATATCCCAATTTGGGGTGTGGCGGATTAGAATGGAGCAGAGCAGAATCGAGAGCAGAGCATCGAGATAGAGAATGCAGAGAACATCTAGAACTCTGAGAGGAAAGCGCACTGAGAGAGAGAGAGCGGATCTGCACCGAGACAGAGAGCGCTTTAGGTACGAGAACGTTGCGGGAGTGTTTGGGAGGAGACTGCGTCCGAGGAGGACTAGAATCAAAGGTAGATAGAATTGGGAGATTATCTTTAGTCTGTTAGTTTATTGCTGCATTCTGTCCTGTTAACTGTGTCCTCTGAGCCTATCTCTGGGGACCCTTGCCACAACCTCGGCCAAGGAAGTGTTTTTCCTGATTCTTTGGTGGGTATCACCCTCCTTAAATGCTTTAATTTTGCAATATATTTCTGCAAAGTACTGTACCTTCTCTTCCCCATTTCCTATGCATGCTTTGATGTCAATGCAAATGATTCATTTTGATTACATTGCTTGATAATTTGTTCTCTTTTATGTGATCTTGTGTGTGCACTGATAATCTGAATTATGAGCATTTGAAATTTCAATAAGATAAAATCATTAACCGAATAAATTAGTCTGTGGTTAATTAGTTAAAGTATTAAACTGTTTAGTTAATCATAGTCACCATCAACTCGTCAACTAATGGTCCATCGACCAAAAGAGGACAATTGAAGTTAAGAATAGCTAGGAATATATATTGTTATCAATGTGAAGTATGGTATAGTACATAAACTGACAAATTAACCCCTCTAAATCCAGCGCTCGTCTTCAGGGATCATTTTTGGGTAATATGTGATGGGCCCCGTTGTTTGGTAAGTGGTTTATGTGTGAAGAAAATATTATTGGTCCCTGGCTTGTGAATTAGGGGTTGCGCTGGATCACTACGTAGTGCAGAGTCAACGCATATAATGTATAGTGACTCCTAGCTGCTCTGATCAGTTTTCTGCAAAATGTATACAAACAGTACATCTATCATGGCAAGAGCTATACATTCTTCTTCAAGGAACATCTGAAAAAAGTGTAAAGCAGCTCATGTTCCTCCTAGCTTTCACCTCTCTTTGCCATACTTGTTCCTTCTCCTCCTCACTGCCATGTGAACTACTTCCCAACATTTCTTCTTGCCTACTTCCCTCTGTTTTCCTCCATACCTGGTGATGCACCCCATTATTGTACAACACAACTGTTTACATTTAGCTAGATTAGTGAGTTTTCAATCGATTACAAACATAAACATATATACCCCAAAATGTTTATGCCTCACACCACTAACATTCAGCAAGGGAATTCTACTAAACCAAAGGCGTTTCAGGTCTGTCAAAGCCAGCTTCTTGTGGTTGTTCTTTGAGTGATCACCTTTCAGCACCCTTTAGCTTTTGTCTGGGTCAGTGTCAGTGCTTAATTTGAGCTGGTGGTTTCCAGTGCTGGCACCGGCACTTAATTGTCAACACCGGCACTTACGACAGTCTGCCACATGGTGGCTCTGTCTGTCTAATTTCGAGATGAGCACAACAACAGTTGTTTACTGATTCATTGTACATTAAAAATAACAAATACCTGCCACCCAAGCCATTTGTATAGCTTTGGGGCCCTTGAATAGTCTGAATTGTCACACTTGTAAGAGTGTGATTGTTAGGAATTGTATTGGTACTGTAATTTGGCAGCAATGGCATGATTACAGGTGGTGCAAGCTGCAGCAGCCTCCTGGCGAAGGCTCCAGCACTTATTTTTTTTTTACAAATTAAGCACTAGTTAGTGTAAATCGCATCTTCGATTAGATCTAAGAATTATTTTCGATCATGCTGTTAGCTATTGGTTCTATTATTGCATCTTCTAGGGAGTGCTTGCCTTGCAATGCTTGAGATGGGTTGCTTTTGGCATTTGTCAGAATCATTTTATTGAACATAGAAACCATCTTTCCCCTCTAAAAGCAGCACATTGTGCATTGAAGTATGGTATTAGTAAGTAAGGAAATGTGGTATAAGCAATTCCATTGTGAGAGCTCATCCAATAAATCTAAACTAAGTTGCTTATACACATTGAAGTGCTGAAGATACTGTAACATACTGTAACATGGGTGTGGGTGAAGGAATACATTCATGTTGCTTTTTCATATTAAATGAGCATTTGTTTAAGGAGTCACAGCCGTTGTCCCGTTATGTGAGTTGTTCTTCTGTTTCTCTTACTTTAATAAGAAACACTAATAACTTGCTTTATGCACCACTTCATCCCGTATGTTGCCTCTTGTAAGCATTGTAAATAATTAATATTGGTATTATCTAATTACTGATTTTGGAAGAATGAAAGGCTGAATGCCTTGCCATGACAAGAACTTGTGACTTTAGAAGTAATATATTTTAGTGACGTGCTGTGAACTCACTGAACCACCTGATGGTGTAGGGCAAGTATGTGGGTGCCTTGAAGAAGCAGCATATATATCTGGAGGCAAACAGCATTTCAAAGCTGTTTTTCTGTGCAAATACTGGCCTGCTACAGTTGCTGTAATATAGGCTTTTGATTTGCTTTACATGTTTAAAAGAATGCAGGCACGTTTTAGCAAAGCCAGCTGCAAAAACATTTGTGCATGCCTCTGCTTGCATGCGTTACAAGATTAAAGCCCAACCTATTAATTTTGTCAATGCTTGTTTGAAATACAATTAGGAAATCAAACAATTAAAAGTGAAGATAATTGGGACCAGCGTTTATTCAAATTCAATCGTTACTCTTACATGTATTGGTACAATGAGCCACATATCCCCACTGAGTTTTCTCAGCAGAAAACATGGATTGCCCAAATATATATTAACATCCTTAAATGCAAATACGGAGCAAACACTTATTTTGCAAATATTAGCAATAAAAGTGTTTTGTCATGTGTGTTTTAAAAATTGTAAAATATTTACCTAAAGTCAGATTTTCATGCAGCGCACAAAAAGAACATTAACCATTGTTAGCACGTTTTCTAAATCATCACACCATTGAATACCCTAATATCTTCAAATGTATTGTTATTCCAGGTTTCTGCAAGCAAGCTTTTGGAATTGTCAGTTATAGACACCCCATATGAAGTCCATAGTTTTCAAATTTAACTTATATTTATATATATATATATATATATTTCAAAATACCTTGCCAATTTTACAAATGATGCCCGTATAATGTTCATATTAAAATTAGGCAGCCACAAGACCTAGTAGGATTTCACACAAATTCCACACAAAGTCACTCATCTGAAAATTGACCCATTAGTAATTCCCTTTTCATACCTTGTGGTCTGCTCAGTAATGTCATGATCCATATAGTCTCACTTGTTTCACTTATTGGGTACAGCAATCTCTTGTTTACGCCATCCCAGCAACAGGTCTGATTATGACAGTGCAATACAAACCCACATAGCTAAACTCTATACCCGAAATAGTCCGAAGAGCTTCGATGTGATGCAGGCCTTTGAGACTGGTCCAATCCACACAGCAGCATCAGTGCATCAGTTCTGCTCGTGTTTGCTCCGTGCTGTAGAGGAGATGCACCGGTTCCACTGAATCCACAGAGGATGGCAGAGCCCCATAAACCTACTTCCAATGGTCCTGGACTGGGGTGGCACCACTTGGCAGGGTAGAATCACAGATGGCAGAGTCCACGTGCTGACGCAAGATTGTTAGAAGCCTGTTATGTCCCCGAGGCTTCAGATCAGGAGGTCAGCCAATTAGTCCTTGGAGTCACTCTGGGTTCTGGGCTCAAGAAATGTAGGTTCAGTCCTTCTCACCCAGGCAAGAGAGCAGCAGGCCAGCACAGTAGGGCATCAGTTCCTTCAGAGCAGCAGTCCAGCAGAGTGGCATTCATTGTCGCAGCCCAGCAGTCCTTCTTCCTGGCAGAGTATCCACAGGTCCAGAAGTGTGCTGAAGAGTTGGTGTCTGAGGTCCCTCTTTCATACACTATGTCTTTGAAGTGGGGAGAAGCTTCTGGAGGCATGCCTTGGAAGTGCAGAGATGCACTGCATTCCTGGCCCTGACTGCAGACTAACTATATGGGGAAGGCAGCTCTTTGTGTGGAGACGGGACACAGCCTATTCAAGTGCAAGATGGGGCTGGGCCCAGCTTATCCCTCCCAGTCTGTGAGTGTTGGCCAATCCAGTCACACCTAAGCTCCCCATTGTGTGGCTGTCTAATAGGAATACACAAAGCCCAGCTGTCACCCAACACCCAGTCATGTGGCCCAGAGACAGGCTGCAGGCACCAAATAGTTAAGGCAAGAAAATGCCAACTTTCTAAATGAGGCATTTTCAGAATTCCAATTTAAAATCTTACTGCACCAGAAGTTAGGATTTTAGATTGTGATTCTAGAGACACCAACATGATGGGGTTACCTGTTCCCATTTTGAAATTACACTTATAAAACGTAGGGGCATATTATCAAGGGCTTTATCGCCGCTTTAGCGGCACTTTTACCGCTAAAGCGGCGATATTTTTATCGCCCTATCAGCAAGCTGTCGCTAACAGGCGTTAGCGACAGCTTTCAGCGTTAGCGGCCGGTTTACCATCGCCTTGCATGCCAGCGATAATTATCGCTAATGACATGCAAGGTAGGCGTTCCCCACTAAAAGCGACTGAAAACAGTCGCTAACACAACTAACCCCTATTAGCAAGGCAGGCGAAGCGATAAAATAAATCGCGCTAAGCGCGTTTATCGCTAGATTTTAACACCTGCTACTGAGGATGACTTACCTGTTTAAAGTATAGGAGGTGGATTGTCAGGCTAAATCCATCCTTGCGTTAATGCGAGAATATCGCTGCTTTTCAGCGATATTCTCACATTTTGCCGCTATCGCTGGAAATGTTATCGCTATGGAGATAAACCTTGTTAATAGGGTGTTATCTCAGCGATATTTTCCAGCGATAGGCGGCGTTAAAAAAATTCGCACTAAGCGCGGTTAGCGATAAATATCGCTATTCCTTGATAATATGCCCCGTAATCCTATGAAAGAGGGAGACCTTGCAGTAGTAAAAATCGAAGTAGAGAGTTTTTCACCACCTGCACATGTAAAACTTAAAAGTACATGTCCAACTTTTTAAATACATTGCACCCTGCCCTCTGGGCTGTCCAGGGTCTACACTAGAGGTTAATTATATGTATTAAAAAGGAAGGTTTGAGCCTGGCAAAAATGTTTATTTTGCCAGGTCGAAATGGCAGTTTAAAACTACACACACACAGGCCGCAATAGAAGGCCATAGACATGTTTAAAGTGTTACTTAATTGGGTGGCTGCAGGCTCACTGGTAGCATTTAATTTACAGGCTCAGGGCTCAGGTAGTGCCACTTTACTATGGACTTACAAGTAAATTAAACTTGGTAATTGGGTATAAGCCAATTCTACCATGTTTTAAGGAGAGAGCACAATCACTTTAGCACTGGTTAGCAGTGGTCAAGTGCACAGAGCCCTACAGACAACAAAACAAATTCAGCAAAAAAGGAGGAGTGAACACAAAAAGTTTGGGGATGACTCTCCAGAAAGGGCCAAGTTCAGCAAATAACATATCCTAATTTTAAAAATTAAAATAAAGCGTTACATCACACTCCATAATAATCAGAAAGGCAAAATCCTCCATGAATAGGAAACAAAAATCCCCCCAAAATTCTAAAATATCAAGAATAAAAACTAAAACTCCCAAAAAGTGATAGCAATCCATGCACACTATCAAAACCTGAAAAATAAAAACTAAGAAATGCTCCAGAAAAAAAGAAAATCAAGGAAATTAAAAATAACACTGGTTAAAATACAGCCAAATTTGTTTCCTTGAAAATAAATTCCCCAAAAATATATTTTCCACTAGCCAAATGAGAAACAGAAATTACCCACCCACATAACACATAAACCCCATAAACATTACTTGGCATTGGGTGAAAGTTGGGGTACGAAGCCATCAAGGTTAAAGTCGTTGAGACAAATTTGTACTATTTCTTGCTTGTTGTTCTTGACGAAAAGCAAGAATTTTGTCTTGGTGGGGCAGAGGTTCAGGCAGGTGCTGAATATCCAGTACTGATGAGGTGCAGGTAGTGTTTGAGGCGCTGGATGTCTGGGGCAGAGGAGACTGTCAAGTAGAGTTCTCGTCAGCATATTGGTGAATTTTGATGCTTTTATTACTGAGTAGAGCCTCATAGAGGTTGAAGAGGACAGGAGACTGGATTATACCCTTGGGGAATCTGCTGCTGAGATGAATATTTCAGGACTTGGAGGTGTCCATGTAAGCGAAGATAGTGTGCAGAAAGAAAATGTGTTGCAAGCCATGCTTAGCAATCTGGTAAAACATCCTGTAGGTAAGCACTTTTCAACTCCCACCCAAGTGCTTCTGAAATCAAAGTCAAGCAAAATATGATCAACGTACTACCTGGCGCACAGTTCAGAATCAGGCAGTGGTTATGTCTCACCTTAAGCACCCTCAAGCACAAAACAGTCATCCAAAAAAAGAAACATATAGTACATATGTCAGAAAGAGGTTGTCATTCTACAGACTTAACAAGCTGCCAACACTCTTCCTCCGCCAACAAAATTTGCTTTTTGCAAACTGCTGTTGAAATCAATTGGGAACAAGTGTGTGACCATCATAGCACCTTGCATACGTTGCAAGTTCCTCCTTCACCAAACAGTGTGGTGATGCCACAAGGTTCTGTTATAGTTTTCTGAAATCAAATTGTGGTTGATTCTGTGCCTCATACACAATTCACAAGCAGCCAGTAGTGTACCAAGCACTTACTTGCCTTTCGATGGTTCTGATCATCTCTCATACTGCTACTGAAGTCAAGAGGGGGCGAAAGGAAGAAAGATCATACTAACGCTTGGTGCGCAATACAAAAGCAGGAGATGTTGTGTCACCCCCTGCAAAAATGTGGTGATAGGACAAACACTTAACCTGGCAACACTGTTTTACTATACACAAAGAAACGCTTCCAAAGAATACTGTTCAAATCAAGTGGGATCAAAACGGCATGGATGTAGCCTCAGGTGCAAAAATTAAAAGGCAGCTAGTGTAGTGACAACGTCTGCAAAAACATCATTTTTCTAACAGCACGGTGTGTTACCAAAGTTCAGTCAAATCAAGTCCCACAAAATCTATTCCGCGAAGAGCCAGAAAGAAAATAGATGCATAATCAACACCTCTACCTGGAACAGGCCTACTTTTCTATGAGACATCTACCCAACTCCAAAGAAAATAATACTCCTAAAACATATTTAAGAACCTATTGCACACACTGTAAAAAAGTGGCGTTATGCCACGTACTTAAAAATGGATCCAACTAAGAGGTTGACAACCGAGATAAACAGAATGATTGAAGAAGCTAAAGACAATGGGTGGGTTACACCGAAAGAGGCAGCATTTCTTACCACCTCCCATCCGGTAACCCCCTACTTTTATGTCTTCCCGAAGATACATTAGGCACAGAGGCCTCCTCCTAGGAGACCTATTATCTCCGGAATCGGGTCGCTGCTTGAGCCTCTATCAACCTTCTTGGACCACTTTCTTCATCCCATAGTTAAGGAGATGCCGACTTATCTCCAGGACACTAAGGACATGTTACGACTTCTAACTGACATTGCATTTGATGTCACCCAGGATTACCTTGTCTCTTTTGATGTAGAGTCACTTTATACGTGTATTCCTCAGGATGAGACTCTGGCGGCAATAAGAACATTACTTGAAAACAGGGATCTGGACTCCATCTCTCCGGTGCACATCATAATGGAGTGCGCCCGTCTTGCCATGAAAGAAAACTTCTTTCGCTTCGAAGACACCATTTACCTACAAACATCAGGTACCTCTACGGGCAGCGTTTTTGCGCCCAGCCTGGCTAACCTCTACGTCCATGGATTATAACAAGAACACGTCTGACAGAAAACAATCCATTTTGGAACCACATTCTCCTATGGAGGCGCTATATAGATGACGTGTTTGTCATCTGGCGTGGAGCACCAGAAATGATTTGTGATTTCCACGGCTGGTTGAACGCAAGGAATGAGTTCGTGAAATTTACCTTTGAGTGTAGCAACACCAGTCTTCCTTTCTTGGATATACGCATTTTCCCAACAGGGGACGGGCTGGGGATGGAGCTTTACAAAAAAACAATGGCCCGCAATTCCCTTTTGTCCGATAACAGCTATCACCCAAAATCATTAAGGGACAATCTGCCGTATGGGCAGTTTCTTCACATTAGAAGAAACTGTTCCTCCCAAGAAAAATTCAGTGATCACGCAAAGAGCCTCACGACCCAACTAAAGGGCAGACAGTACCCAGCCAAACTGGTCCGACGTTCTATGAAGAGGGCTCTGAACAACAACAGAGAGGCTTTGATTGAGATTAGTCCACCCAAAGAAGACTGCGCAAGGATTACCTGCATATACACATTCTGCACTCTCTCCAATGGAATCCAGAGGAGTATCAAGAAAAATTGGAAAATTCTGAACACTGGCAACACTGAGATCCCGGAACCACTGTTTGCCTTTAAAAGGAGCACCAATCTCAGAGACAAATTGGTTCATACTAGACCTAGAACCAAGAAGATATCCGACCAAGAGACTCTATGGGGCCTGCCAGCAATCAAGGGGCATTTTCCATGTGGCTCCTGTAGCGTCTGCCCACAAACCAAGCATACGACCTCAATAGATATAGGAACGGATAGACCTTGGACACTATCTCGTCACACCAATTGTAATAGTGAACGCCTCATTTATTTGGTGACATGCCCGTGTCTCCAATACGTGGGCATGACCACACGAAAGATTAAAACAAGAATCATGGAGCATAAGAGTACTATCCGTTGCAAGAAACAAGCCACGAAGCTCCCCAATCATTTTCTTGAGCTCAATCATACAGCAGAAGATTTGTCCTGGACAGTACTTGAGCAACCTTTCATTCCAGCACATATATCAAATATAACCAGTTTTCTGTTCACTAAAGAGCAACGATGGGTACACAGACTGCAGAGTGACAGGAGGGGTCTTAATGATGATATCCCGTGGACTGCATTGTGATCTGAGCACAGCCTGCCCCGTGAATCCATATCCTTCATTTGAGAGACACTAGTCTCAGGGCGTCTGAGATATATTGGCCCTAGGATACCATATTAGGTTCTCCATCAGGAAGATCCTGTTGTTTACCATCAAGGGCACAATTTATTCATACTGGGGTTTCAGTAGAGACTAGTGATCGTCCAAAGGTGCCTCTGCAGATAACTGTTATTGGTAGAATTACCTCATTACATCTATCTATATTGGGGCGCCAGGGTTTATGTACGATCATGACCCTGTGCATAGGTGATAAAATCACATATAGCTGCACCTATAGTACCCGCTATGGGGCTATGGGAATGGGAATGAGCAATTACCCATGGGTTTCCAATAAAGTGAGAATGCAGCCTGCCTTCTACGACTTGACATTAAAACACTCATGACACTACTAACTATGTTTCATGCTTAAAATCACTAATAAGCTACTTTTGAGCTGAACATATACATTCACGCATTGCATGTAAATATTTACTAAGTAATACTATATTGTGTATGTACATACAAATTACCATCACACTCGGGTGACTACATATCCCAGCATGCCCTTGTGTTCCCGATACTTCAAACAGGGAACGTGACGCAATTGCGGCACATGACACAGCGATTTTTTAGGTCTCGCCTACGCAGCACGCATGCGCTGCATAGGAGGGCCTTTAGCCGTCGCTCTGCTCATTTTCAAGCACACACTCGTGCTTGTGGCGGCATCCACCTTGCGGGAGCGAGCAGGGGCGCGCCACAAGCACGAGTGCAGTGCTTGAAAATGAGCAGACCGCGCGCACGCAAGCACCACTCGCGAGCTCACCTCCTGCTCCCCCTCTCTCTCACAACAATTAACTTTTGCGGCCGCGGGGCCGCGCTTGTGTTTCAGCGCTTGTTGTCCTCTTTCTGTTTCTACTTCCAGCATGGTGTGGGCTATTCGGAGCTGACGTTTTGTATGGTCCGCCACTTGAAGTGCAGCACAACGTCAAGATGCAAAGGTGAATGGAATCTCTCACTGCTGTGTGCGTTGTGCCGGTGCCACTTAGGTGCACATTCCCTCTGTTTGCAAAGCGAATGATTCGACGTGTTAATTTTACTGCTGCATATCACACTTCTGATGTTAACGCGTCCTGTAGCAAAGCTGTGGCAACTGGATCTTCTATATGTAATTTATTTTCATCTAAGTGCAAGATTTGCCCTGCTTGTAGGAGGGGGAACAGTGTCTTGTGAGACATACAAAACGCGCCAGTGTTCTTTGCAACTACATCGAGCTTCATTAGTTTAGTTTATAATGTCTTCAACCCTTATTTTGACTTTAAAGGTTGCAGAAAAGCCCAATATCATAACAAATCCATCGAAGAAAGATGTTGCATGTATTGCTATCTCCCGGATATTGTTAACGACCTCTGTTGCTCGACAGTTTTTCTAAGTTAAACTTTGATGCTAGTGTTGGAAATGAATGTGTCTTTGTGTAACGTAACTGGTGCTCATGTAAAGGGCTCCAATACTTTTGGGTCGAGTTCGCACTATACAAATCTGCAAAAAAGAAAGAAATAGAAAAGCCCCGGAACCCGCGAATTGGGTTGTAACGTCATGTGTTGGAGCCTGTGGCAGAAAAGGGTTACAGTTAATAGGGGGCAGACTCACTGAAAGCCATAACATAAAGAGATGTGGTATCTTGTGCAGAGTCAACGAATGAGTGCCTGTGGTTCACCTGTTCTTATGCATTGTTTTCACTGCCTATGCTCCCAATTAAAACAAGTAGAAAACGAATCAATTACTTGCTAATTTAATTTGTAACATACAGTACGCATTTAAGATAGCTCTGGTGCTAACAGCGCATGCCACAAAGATGGTGCAAGTGGTTAATGCACTCGCTGGTGAGATTTGTGTATCATCTCTGATCACAGATGATTAATGTACCCACGGCGCAGAATGAAGTATAACATGTAGGTCACAGATTTCAATTTGCAACATAGCACAGTGGGTAATGGAGTTTGTTTCAGAGTTCCACTGTAACCCAAAGGTCAAAAGTTACAATCCATGTAACATATCCAGGCGTCTCCAACCTTTTCAGTAATAAGAGCTACTTATGTTAAATAAAAAGCATCCCAAGCTACTAATATTATTAGAGTTGTAATAGTGACCAGGGTTGGATTGGGATTAAAAATCTGCCCAGGCACGCTAAAAAAAAGTGGCCAACATTTGCATATTGCCTTTCCGCAAAACACTGCTTCGGCGAAAATGTTATAACAAGCATTGGCATAGCCAATAGGTCTCGCCTTTGGGGCCTTATAAGTATTTAGTTATGCAGCACAATATCCTTCCTGCAACAACATCAACTGTTGCATGGCTAAACACTTAAAAGGTCCCAAAGGCGAGACCTATTGGCTATGCCAATGTTTGTTGTATTTAAATCGCCGACTTGATTGCGTCGAGTGCCTCCGGTTCCAGCTCACTGAAAGCCTGGGGTGTCACAGAGAGGTAAGGGGCCCGCACCATGTAGGCACCTATTTAGAACTTTTGCCGCTAGTTAACAAACATGTGCGCTGAGCCATAGACTCTGAGGCAGCTTTAATGACGGTCAGGCGTTGGACATGGTTAACCTTGTTACTAGCACGTGTCTGCTTTTAAATGTGTTTCTAATCACATCACTGTGTGCATGTTACCTGAGGACTTGATTGCCTGTTAACAAAAACGCGCGCAGAATCTATGATCCGTGAGTCAGTTTTACTGACGGTTAGACGCTCGGCACGATCACCCGTGTCACCAGTACGTTTTTGTTTTGAAAAATGTGTTTACAGCCCGATCATTTTGTTATAGAGATGCAGGGGCATTAGCGCGATGCTACAATTATTTCCCCTTATGATCATTAAAACTGGCTAGGCACTTAGGGCCCGATTCACAGAACTAACTTACGTCAAAAACGTAAAGTTAGTACCTTTTGGTATTCACAGAATACACTTACTCATTTTGGTATTCACAGAATGCACTTACTCATTTTGGTATTCACAGAATACACTTACTCATACTAACTTTATGTCCGCACTCGGGCCGGAGATTCCGGCCGTTTGTGGAGATTCCGGCCCGGAGGTGGAGATTCCGGCCGTTTGTGGAAATTCCGGCCGTTTGTGGAGATTCCGCCACCGGCCGGAATCTCCTGCAACCGGCGGAATCTCCACAAATGGCCGGAATCTCCACAAACAGCCGGAATCTCCGGCCGGAATCTCCACCTCCGGGCCGGAATCTCCACAAACGGCCGGAATCTCCACCACCGGGCCGGAATCTCCGGCCCGAGTGCGGACATAAAGTTAGTATGAGTAAGTGTATTCTGTGAATACCAAAATGAGTAAGTGTATTCTGTGAATACCAAAATGAGTAAGTGTATTCTGTGAATACCAAAAGGTACTAACTTTACGTTTTTGACGTAAGTTAGTTCTGTGAATCAGGCCCTATATACATGTTCCTGACCGCGTAGATATTTTGTGCGCATAATAAGAGTTGCCTGCTCATTATTCTGTGAGAGGCTGATGACGCTGTTTAAACCGCACAACTTGTAATGTACTTTCAAAGAAACCATGTCAAAGGGCCAGCTGTGTTTCTAACGTTTGTTTCTAAGCAAAACGTTCTCAGACGCTCTTTAAAAAAAAAAAAATTTGGTTTACGTCTGAGTAGGTAGAAGCGGACTGACATATATATTGCTTCATGCCCTCCAATCTATCACTCACACTTAGAAATGCAGTGCACGTAATAATAGTGGAAGGCACATTGTCTGGCATTAGGCTCATCTGGCTGACTATATTACACTGTATAACATGTCTGCATTTCAAAGCATGTAAGACTGCTGGTCAACAAATAAGGCTGATGAGTAATGCAGGACATGTGTTACATGTTGACAACAGCCTACAGAGAAATTGTCATGAGCATATTTGATAGTGCATCATTCATTTATACACAGAGATGGAGTGTCTATAGGCATCAGGGCAAGGCTATGATATTCCTTAATCTTACATTCTCTAAAGTGGCTGTGTCCCTGGCCCTAGCCAGTGACATTAGTCGGACAATTTCTTTATCTTCTGCTGTTTCTTGATCTGTGAACAGTTTTTAACTTATGCTATGGGAACCTGTGTCGGAACATTTTTCATTGTTATCTATACCTCTGACACAGTGCTCAATCCCCCTATTTACAGAGCGGTGCCCCTTCCCAGAGCTGTTGCCAGGTTGAGGTGAGGCGACTTATCCGTACACAACGGGTAAGCTACTACACTATTATTTTTATGTTGTTCTTTGAATATATTCAGTCCAAGGATGAGAACATTGTCTCACCTGGTTACATCTATAATCTGTTTGTTTGTACTAAGAGACGTATGCACTGTTTGATCTCTTCTGTTGTCTTATGTCATCTACAGGTACGACCAGTAAATCGAATACACCAAACGTGGGATTACTGGTTCTGTATAGAAACAATATCGTTGTTTTGTATTTGTTGTCACAGTTTTTTTTTCAAAACACTTTTTTTTATCGCAGTAGCACATAATATCTTTTGGTCCTGAGTAAGACCTCCGACCCTCGGTCTAGGTCCACTCTCTCCCCGCAGCTCCGCTGTGCCGTCTCTTGCCTCTAGACCCCGACCTCCCCCTTGGGAGGTTCGAGGCTGCCCGCTCCTGCGCCTGCTGCCCGCTCCAACTGGGACCAGACTGCCTGCAACCACCGTAACCTTTCTCAGCCGTTTTTTTCTTCTTAATTTTTCCCTGTTGTGCCACTGTTATTGTGCCCATCTGTGTCTTGCTCTAATTCCACCACTGTTTTATTTTCTCATGCCTGCCTGTTCCTTTCGCTGCTGCTGCCCCTGCGGCCCCTCCCCCTGGAATTCCCCCCGGAATTCCCCCCCAGAATTCCCCGCTCCAGCCTCTCCTCCCTCCCACCTCCCCTACATAATGGCGGCTGCTGCGCGGTCGCGCCGCCGGCATGCCGCCTGCGCGACAAAGGCAAGCCCGTCTGCGCCCGTCCGCCAGCGCCAGGAACCCTGGACCTCCCACTACCCATCGCTACGACACCACCACCCTCCTCGCACTCAACCCTGGAAGACTTAGAGAATGCCAACAGGCCTCGCCGAACACGACCCACGACCAGTTCTCCTGCCACCACTGCCGCCAGACCCTCACCGCCACCCCGCCCTCCAACACCGCCGACGCCAGCACCGACAACACCCTAAAGTGCATCCTCCTCAACGTACGCTCCGTACACAAACACGCCATGGAAACCTGGAACCTACTCGACTCTCTCTCGCCCGACATCGCCTTCTTCACAGAGACCTGGACCAACGCATCCTCCGCCCCTGACATCAGCACTGCCATCCCAGACGGATACAAGATCCAGAGGAAAGACCGCCCCAGCCACCCAGGAGGGGGCCTCGCCATCGCCCACAAGAGCACCCTCCAACTCACCACCTCCAGCGAAACCTTCCCCTCCACCAAACACCTGCCCTTCCAGATCCAGCCCACCCCCAAAGCCACACTCCGAGGAACCCTCATCTACAGACCCCCCGGCCCCCGAACACCCTTCGCCACCACCATCACCGACTTCATCGCACCCCACACCATCGCCTCAACAAACTACATACTCCCTGGAGACCTGAACTTCCACCTCGACAACCCCAGCGACCCAAACTCCACTATCCTTCGTGACAACCTCGCCAGCATCAGACTTAAACAACTTGTCAACACACCGACCCACAGAGCAGGACACACCCTCGACCCCATCTTCGCGGCAGGAAACAGTGTCCAATTCAGCCACACAACGCAGCCGCCATAGACCGACCACCACGGCGTACACTTCGCCATCAACAAACCCAAGGCACCCAAACCAGCCCCACGCCCACCTCGAAGGAACTGGAGCAAGGTTACCGACGAGCAACTTAACTCCACCCTCACCTGAGACTTCCACACCTGGGCACCCGACGCAAACGACGCAGCCAGAGAACTCCACACCTGGATCTCCAACTGCGCAGACAAGCTCGCCCGCTACGCAACCCCGACAGACAACGCCCCAGGAAAGCCGCCTGGTTCACCACCGCTCTCCAAGAAGCCAGACGCACCTGCAGACGCCTGGAGAAGAACTGGAGAAACACCAAGACAACCGAAACCACACCACCTACAAGGACGCCATGACAGACTACCACAACCAGAACAGAGCCACCAAGAGGAACTTCATCCACAACAAAATCCTGGCCAACTCCACCAACTCCAAGGAACTTTTGAATGTCATTCAAGAATTCACCAACCCACGCAGCAAAGCCACAGACATCACCCCATCCCAAGACCTCTGCGACAAGTTTGGAACCTATTTCCACCTCAAGATCAAAAACCTCTACAACAACTTCATCGACCATCCACCAGGCGCCACAGAGGGCCCCCCGCCCCCCAGAAACACCAGCCAGCCCACCATCTCCAACTGGACACTGATCACGGCCGAAGACACCGCCTTGACCATGAAAAGCATCCACTTGGGGGCCCCCACTGACCCCTGCCCCCTCACATCTACCACAGAGCCGTGGCCGCCATCGCACCCAACTACAACGCACCATCAACACCACCTTCAAAACAGGCTCCTTCCCAGACGACTGGAAGCGCGCAGAAGTCAGACCCCTGCTCAAGAAGCCCACAGCTGACCCCACCGACTTCAAGAACTATCGGCCCATCTCGCTCCTCCCCTTCGCAGCCAAAGTTGCAGAGAAAACAGTCAACAGGAAACTGACACGATTCATTGAAGAGAACGCCGTCCTCGACCCGTCCCAATCCGGATTCTGAAGCAACCACAGCACAGAGACCACCCTACTCGCCGCCACAGACGACATCCGCACCCTCCTGGACCAAGGCCACTCCGCAGCCCTCATCCTACTCGACCTATCAGCGGCCTTCGACACCGTCTCCCACCGCACACTAGTTGCCAGACTACACGACGCAGGCATACAAGGAACAGCCCTGGACTGGATCCGATCATTCCTCACCGGAAGAAGCCAAAGGATCAGACTCCCACCCTTACTCTCCGACCCCACGAAAATCACCTGCGGAGTCCCACAGGGTTCATCACTGAGCCCCACCCTCTTCAACATCTACATGGCCCCCCTCGCAGCCATCATCCGACAACACAGCCTCAACATCGTATCCTATGCCGACGACACCCAGCTCATCCTCTCCCTCACCAAAGACCCCACCACTGCCAAACTCAACTTCCAGAAAGGAATGCAAGACGTCGCAGTCTGGATGACCAACAGCTGCCTGAAGCTCAACGCTGAGAAGACAGAAGTCCTCGTCCTCGGTACCACCCCTTCTGCATGGGACAGCACCTGGTGGCCGACCGCCCTCGGAAGCCCACCTACCCCCTCAGACCACCCCAAGAACCTCGGCATCGTACTCGACTCATCACTCACCATGAACCGACAGGTCAACGCCGTCACCTCCAGCTGCTTCAACACCCTCCGCATCCTCCGCAAGACCTTCAAGTGGATCCCCCCTGAGTCAAGGAAGACAGTCACCCACGCACTCATCACCAGCAGACTGGACTATGGAAACGCACTCTACGCCGGCATCAACAAGTCCCTACTCTGCAAACTCCAGACAATACAGAACACCGCCGCCAGACTCGTCCTCGGCATCCCCCGACACGAACACATCAGCCAACACCTACGAAGACTCCACTGGCTCCCCCTGGAGAAAAGAGTCACTTTCAAAATCCTCACTCACGCCTACAAATGCCTACACAACAACGGACCCAAATACCTCAACGACAGAATCAACTTCCACGTACCCAAAAGAAACCTCCGATCTTCCAACCTCGCACTGGCCGAAACCCCGCGCATCCACAGAGCCAGAGCAGGCGGAAGATTCTTCTCTCACATTGCAGCCAAGACCTGGAACGAGCTACCGGCAGACATCAGACGCGCCCCCTCCCTGAACACCTTCAGGAAGACCCTCAAGACCTGGCTCTTCGGCTAAACAGATCTGCGGACCCCACCCCAGCGCCTTGAGACCCTCACGGGTGAGTAGCGCGCTTACAAATCACTGATTGATTGATTGATTGACGAAAGCCGCAACACCTTGTAGGGTCCCTTAGGCTGAAACATGTAGACCCGTTCACGTCCACCATACGCAGTTATTATTTTAAGCTGCAGGTGCTCTGTTTTTAATCCTGTCACCAGGAACAAACCAATAAAGTCCATTTTGCTCCTGGTAGTCAGTTTTAACATCACTTCCTCACATTATTACCATTTCTAAGTTTTGCACTGCGCCCGCCACCCAACCTATTCATTTGTTTTCTCGTCTGAAGGATTTATTATATCCTAAATAGTGTAGGAATAAAAAACATCCCTGAGCTCCTCCCTCACAGTGAGGGGGTAGTAGCCCTTGGCGGGGCTAGGGTTCCCCGTCAAGAGGAGAATCCCAGATGATGAAGCATGCCACCTCGGTGGGTGATGGGATTACGTCCTATTAAGGGATTCCCTTAGTAGCACGTTGAGATCACCTGTGCTGTCTCTTGTTCATGCATATATGTGTGTTCTCAGACCCAAGGATTCCGTGTGTTTAAATTGTTAATGTATAGGGATCCAATCCTCGCTGGTCTTTAAATTCCCTAGGACCCCCTAAACTGTGTTGTTTCATTGACCTTGATTATAGTCCCGCGTTCTGATTGTTTGATAGATGTGACAGATCTGTGCGAATACCCCATCATGTAAATCTACACCATATGGGCATTTTTCATTATGCAAGAAATCTCACGGGGACTTATGTTTGAGTCCCAGCCTCTGATTGGTTGAGAGACAAGACAAACCAGATTGAAAACCCCATCCAATTCTCATATACATACACCGACATTGCCAGTTGGGGTTAGCCGGCAATAGTTTGAATTACCCCCCTCTTTAAATGAGCAGGGACTAGTTGAATTACGGTAGAGTCTTAGTCTCTGATTGGTTGACTTAGTGGCTTTTTTTCGAGTTCTTTTTCACAAACGTTAACTTTGGCAATTACGGCCAGCCGGAAATGGTTTTAAATATCCTCTTCGTTGAAGGAGCAGGGATTGGTTGACTTTCAGTATAAAACTCATGACCAGGAGAGGTCATGAGATACAGGCGTACTTGCTCTCAATTGTTGGTGAATTCCTGTGATTGGTGCAACAGGTACAGTAGCGGTTTGGATTATCACTATGTTTCATATATAGAACAGGAAATGCTTATATTGGGCCGCATATGTGAATAATATAATTGCTGTTTAAATAGATAAAAGTTTTATTTGTTTGGGATAGCGCATTGATGTTGGCGTAATATTAGAGATGTTTATGACAGTGTTAGGAGCAATACATGCTAATTATTGAAGAATGTTCATTTCATATTAGGCATATTTATATGGTATTTTTCCACTTTTCATGTTTACTTACCTGTAAATATATTATTTTTATTCGAACAAGGGGTACTACACCACCCAACAAATCATTATCTTGAACCATTACTGGATATGGTGCTTATCTGACACTTCTTCATTTGGTGCGACATTAGGATTTTACTAACAACCCAAGTGAGTGGCCCTCTTTTTTATTTCTGTGCCTTAAAGTGAGCAATTGCGTCTTTCTTAAAATTGGGGCACTTGGGAAATCGGGCCTACAATAAAGAAACCTGTCCAAACAGCCATTATCGCATGGCATTTGTATAGTGGTAATAATTATATGAAATTGTTTTCTATTGGTAAAAATCTTTTTTGATCTACTAGTGTATATAGGTAGGGAGTTTTGTGTTGTAGTATATTTTTGTTAGCCACTGTAAAGAACAAGCTGTATTTATAAATGTGGCATAAATGCTGATAAATGTTTTTAATTTCACAGCCCTGATGAAGTCCGCAAGGACAAAACGCATTGGCTGGGCTGAGGTGCTATTGTTACAATGAATAAAACTTCAATAAAGTGGATTGAATTTTCTGTGACCACAGATCAGTGGGGTCACAACAACTTGAGCATAGGCTAAATATATTACAACACTATTATACACTGGTGCGACATTTGATGTCCCACACTGCTAGTGCATCTCAACTGTTGTAGTATTTCATTTAATTTGAAACAGAGTGTTGTGTCAAATGTGTATTACACATAACAAACCATACATAACGCAAATACTCAGTGGCCTTTTTACATTTCCAGTTCCACACCTTGCCACCATGGACGAAGGGGATATAATGAAAAGAATCAGAATCAAGAGGCAATATATAATTGGATTATGTCATAAGCTGGATCCAGATCTTCTGCCTCACAATAGGAATTGCACAACAATAACACCAATAGTTCAAAATCCTTGCAGTACTCAATGACCACAGAATCAGTCCTACACACTGTTGCAGTATCTGGGGTAATGTCACAAACAACTTTAAGTTGTGTGGTACAAGAAGTTCTTCCTACAATGATGAGACGCATCAGCAAAGTCATATACTTTACACAAAATGTGCATTGGCCAATGTGAAGGGGGATGACTATGCTTTTTGTTGACTACCACATGTGTTTAGAGCTAATCAAGCAGCACCCATTGACTTGGTGCCACCAATTAACAGAAAACAACTCAAATGCAATCTTAAAGATGTCCGGAAAAAAGCCTTTAAGAAGTTAAAATCATTAATCGCCACATCTGCAACAAAGGGAGGACAAGCAGGTTTATTGCATATGCACAGAATAAGACAACTGCGAGAGTGACCACACCATAAGAGAAGCACAAGTCAGTCTCAAATTGCACACACTGCGGGTCCATTCTTATAATATTATTTTTGGCAAACAGCCATAACTTCAATGCAATATTAACAATAGAAAAAGCTTCCTGCTTTTCCATTCTGTCCCACCCAGTCTGCACACATTTCCTCAAAGCGCAGCTTTCCTGTTTTCGTGACTCTAGCAGTCACGCTACCTATACAAATCTAAGTTTGGAACATCCTCTGCTGCTCTGAATTTCCTGCAACATATTCAAATCACGAAGGTTCCCAGAAACACACAATAGGAGGAAAATACACTTAAAAGTCAGACCGAGGTTAGACCTTTTTTCAAAGCAGGCTGTAGGTTATTACCAGATAAATGTGTAACTTATATATGCACTTTAACCATACATTGAAACAGCCTCATACAAGATTTCCTTCTTTACACAATAATGCTTCGCAGTTTTTGGGTGAGAGACAGGTAAAACAGAATAATGAACAGAATGATTAGGGCCTAAAGCTAAATTAGGGTTTTGATTCTTTCAGTCCCCTCTCTAGTCGTTTCTTCGGCTACTTCTTCACTACCACTGTACATTTCTCCCAGTTCTGTATTTTGCATCTCTTTATTTCTTATTATAGGAAACATACCTCCACCTTTAGCTGTAACCCTCTTGAAACATACTAAAATAATCTGAAATAGTAGGCACATCAATAGCAACAGAACTGTTGTAGGCAGCAAGGCCTTAAACAACCCCGACATCCAGGACGGCACCCAGTCGAACCAGCCAGTGAACCACTCATCTGGGGCACCCCCTCTTTCTTCATCTGTGTATGTAAATTATGCAAAGTCAATATGGGCTGAGTCAGGTTTCCTTCATCTTCAGCCTTTGCTGGTATAAAAGTGCAGCATACGGAATGAATATTTTTACATACTCCTAATTCGATTGCTGTCATCAAGTCCAATATATATCTGTGTTCCATTACCATAAGTCTGATTGAACGCAGTTCCTCTTTAATGGCATTAAAGCCATCTTCATTCACATTGATGGTCTTCATTAACTCCCACCGGGTATTTTGGACCCAGTGAGCAGTTGCTTTTGCTTGAAACATGGATAACAGACTCCCAAAAATATTTGGGCATCATTGAACATCCTATACTCTTTGGGCACATCCTGCCACACTGAAGTTCCAAAGTACTCAGCCATCCTTTTTCTTCTGTGATGATGCAGCAAAGTTGATGCTTTACTCATAGAATGCAAATGCAAATCTTTTATTTCTTTTGCTGGTATTACCATATATGGGGTGTTCAAAGCCACAAGGGAGCAGAGCCCACTCCAGTCAGGGGGGTAGTTGAGATTATATTCGAGAACCACACTGACAGAAAAAATTCATAAGGCTGGGGTACCGCCCTGTATATCTGCATTGTATATAGTTGAGCTACAATTGACATTCCGTCCCACTTTAACAATCTCATTTCCCTGAAAGCAAAGAGAAAATCTCATTAGTTTCACAGCCAGTTTAGGATGACGTTTAGTTCCAGTCCATGTATGTCTCTGTATGTTTTCATCCCATGCTTGCTGACATGATCCTTTTATATCATCAAATCTCAAAGGACTATTTGTTTCTGTGCCATTCCATAAAGATATGGCCCTACATGTGAACCTAGCTCCATTAAACCATTTAATATTGGACAATACTGATGCTTCAATACTTAATACTGGCCTGGCTGTACAATCTGGGGGCAGTGGTTTGCCAGAATAATTGCTACAGATGGATGATGGATTAGATCTCCCTAGAATACTTCGTTCCAATACTGCTTCCTCCCAATTGACATAACTATATTTCTGTCCTGCTCCCTCCATTCTGGATATCTCTTTCATTAGCTCTGCTTTATCTATCAGAATTTGTAAAATTTCAGGGGTTTTATCAAATCTAGTTGTATTAACTTGGGCAGTCACAGGACTAACATGAGTTGGCTGTAACTGTGTTTTTACCCAAAAAGAACAATTGATGGACAGAATGCAGAACAATGTCATACATTCACCCCAGTACAGAGATCTGGGCCTAAATCCATCGTTTTTTTGCTCACCATGCCATTCCAGCTCGGACCCAGCCATATGCAAATCAGTCTTGACCCTGCACCCAATGGGAACAGTCCAGCCCGAACTGCCAGGCCAGGTCCTCCCTGGACTGAAAACAAACATCCTAGGACCGGTTTCGGGCTTTCAGCCCTCATCAGCCAGGATAGCTTGACTCCAGTGGCATGGAGAGCACGGGACCCACGTCTGGGCATACCCGTCCCACTCGGGGTGACAAATGCAAAAAGAACAATTGATGGACAGAATGCAGAACAATGTCATACATTCACCCCAGTACAGAGATCTGGGCCTAAATCCATCGTTTTTTTGCTCACTGTTAGAAATGGGATTTCTGGTTGGCTAAGGCTTGCGCCAAAGCCAGGCAGAAACCACCACTCTAGTCAGGGCAAGGGAGTTACACGCCAAAGATACCCCTGCTCATCCCCTTGGTAGCTTGGCACGAGCAGTCAGGCTTATCCCGGAGGCAATGTGTAAAGCGTTTGCGCAACACACACACAGCAACAACATACTAGGCACACCACAAAAGGAACTCCACACAAGGTTATATATAAAAATAGCCTTTGTATTATCATAACACATTAGAATAGTAATCACATAATATACATTGCGCCACCTGGCACTAGGTAATATCTACAAGGGATTATGTACACCTGACAGGGCCAACTGGACCACTGTCAGAACCATCACAAAGTGAACTTAGTAAATGTAGAGCTTATAATAAATGTAGAACACAACCAGTAATCACTGGCCAACACTGTACTCAGCATCATCCTGTAACATAAACCATATTATGCACAGTATCACATTTAGGCGTGAAATACATTCTGCGCCAACCTCACCAGCATAAACACATTATGCAATCATCTCATAAGTCTAAACGCAGGGAAGATATTATTAGGGCACGGAGATGCACGTCTAAAAATAATCTTACAGACTGCATTGAACTAACCCTGATCAGCCCTGACCTGGCAGAAAATCTTTTGTCATTAGAGTATAGGTCCTGTCCTCCGGACTCTTCATCCATTCAGATCAGGCGCTTCCCAACAATTAGTGCAGCAAGGGCCTATGATAACATGCTATCGTTGCCTATACCTAGAGGGTCTTCACTTGAGGCGGTTGATTGACTACGTCATGATTTACATCAACGGCAGGAATTGGAACCCACTCGAATTACTAACATCCAAAGTCCCCCTAGCATTACTCAATCATGCATTGATTCCGAAGAATCTCAAATCTGGGCAACCGCTAATAGAAACAGTAGTCTTTTTGCTCTTAGTGTGAGGGATCATAGGGTGGCAGCAATTGGTAATACCTTTGTTCCACCACCTAGTCTACCCGCCTTGGTCCAACCAAACCCTTCGGGAAATAGAATTCCAACTTCTCAGCTTAAGATCCTTTCCTGGAACGTGGCGGGCTCCTAAAAAAAATGTCTTTACCTGATTGGAATGATCTGATTGAGGAACACCACATCTGTATATTCCAAGAAACATGGAGCCTAGTACCGCTATATAAGTCTGGTTATACCTGTTTCTTCACCTCTGCTGTCCACACGGGTAGGGGGCGGCCCTTTGGAGGTCTCATTGTTTGGGTTAAGATCGACATGAATTGCAAGATCACTGAACACCAATGTGCGAGCCCGGATATTATGTGGCTCTCGATCAAGGGTACTAGTGGCGGTGAAACCCTTGAGCTGTTTAATGTTTATATAAGGGGGACCCCAGGGGGCAAAGTATCAAATATTGTTATGGTATTGGAACAGGAGTTATCCAACTGTCCACCAGATTCTTATGTTATGATTGCTGGGGATTTTAATTGTACTTTTGAGCCTCTAAGTTCTGAAGATTTGCTGGGGGTAGATGAAGATGACGCCAAGTGGGGTGTCCCATTGTTAAATATACCCCCTATTAAGAAATGGTCTCAGGTAGCAATTCAGATTAGTGCACTCACTCTAGAAGCTGGATTAAGGGCTGTGAATGGTAGAACCCCTTCCGATGTTGCAGGGGCTAATACATACAACAGAGTGTCTTGCCCCTCCCGCATTGATTACATATTAGTTGACATTAGATTTTGGAGATCCATAATAGATATGGAAGTAGTTTCTTCTACTGATAGCGACCATAATATGTTAAGTATGATTATGGAATCACCCTGGGCCTTTTCTATTCCCTCAACCCAGGCCATAGGACCCCTTATGAGGACGAGAGAACTGGTCCCTTCAAACTGCAGTAGGTACCTTAAATGGCCAAGAATTGCGGCACAAGAATCTCAAATGATCGAGATTAGGCGTACACTCAGTGAAAGCACACTTAAATTGCGGGAGGCCTTGAGTGAAAAGGATGGTCTATCTAGGGTTCCAGAGTTATATGGAACCATGATGACTCAGCTGGGGTCTCTATTTATTATAGCGAATCATGTCGGTAAACCAGTCGTATGTCGTAAAAACCGCCAGACTTGGTTTAATGGGGAATGTAGACAGAAGAAAAAGGCTTTGATTGCAGCAATAAAAACCAGACACTGCCCTTTAATTAGGAAATCCAGAAAGGAGTACAAAACTGCTATCATTCCTGCAAAGATTGAGTGGGATGAGACACACTTTCAAAACCTAAAGGACGCAAGTATAGCCAGGGATCCCAATCTTTTTTGGGATATGGTCAGGCGGTCAGGTAATAAAGATCCTGACTCAATTCCTAACCACATTACAAATCAAGATTGGTTTAACCACTTTGGGAAACTTTATTCGGGGTCTAGCCCAATTTCCCAGGTTGGGTCAGTCGCTTACACAAGTGGCTGCCCCACTACGGATGTTATTGATTTATTTAATACAAAAGAAATAGAGGCGGCTATAAAGAAAATAGTCCCAGCAAAGGCTTCAGGTACGGACGGTCTCCCGGGAGATCTTTTTCTTGCAGACCCTCCTAATTGGGCAAATTACATTATGCTTTTAATCAATTCTATTGCAAAGGGTAGCGCAGTACCTGATTCATGGAACGGTGCAGAGGTGGTCCCTATTTTTAAAAAAGGTGAAAGGGATGACCCTGCCAACTACCGCCCAATCAGCTTGATTGATGCTATGCAGAAAGTAGTTGGCAGGGTGTTGCTTCAGAGAATTCATCACTGGGTGGATGACAAGAACATCCTCTCCCAGTATCAAGCGGGCTTCAGGGCGTGTACAGGGACAGTGGACCAAGCATTCAGATTGCTTTTAATCTATTGGAAGGTTGTTGTAATTGGCAAGGGCAGTCTTTATTTGGCCTTTATTGACCTAAGGACTGCCTTTGACCTGGTACCCCGTGAGCGGATGTGGCACCTATTGGGTGATATGGGGATCCCCCCAATGGTTCTGAATCTGCTGATACGCCTTCATGAGGGCAATTATGCCCAAGTAAGGTGGGGAGCTCAAGGCCAGAAGACAGACAGGATCCCTGTAAACAGAGGAGTGCGCCAGGGTTGCGTAATGGCGCCCACCCTGTTTTCCTTATACATCAACGGAGTGGTTAGTTATCTACAAGAATTTCCATCGGATGCCTCTTCCCTGGCAAGAGACAGGGTTCCTACCCTGCTCTTTGCGGATGACACTCTTCTTATGTCTAAAACTCCGGCTGGGCTCCAGAAGCTCTTAGATAGATACCATCTCTTCTGTGAGTCTAGGGGGCTGACTGTTAACACCGCTAAAACTAAGCTTATGGTGTTTAATCCCTATAGGCCATATAGAGGCAATTTTACACTAGACGGAACCCGTCTAGAGAGAGTCCTAACGTTTGATTATTTAGGTATCCGGCTTGCTGAGAAAATGCATTGGCGGCATCATATCGACAAAATGCTTTTGAGCCACAAACGCGCGGCAGGAACACTACTTAGAGAACATCGCTCCTCGCAGAGTAGACCTGTGGCTCCCGCTATTGCGATTTATGCAGCCAAAGCAGTTAGCTCAGCCCTTTATGGTGCTGAATTATGGGGCTTTGATAATGTGGATGGAATTAGTAGATCCGAACACAAATTTTTTAGAGATCTAGTGATGCTTCCCAGTAAGGTACCATCAAAACCTCTGATGAGCGATATGGGTAGGCGCTCTTTTAAAGACATAGCCAGGTTACGGCCCTTGTTATTCTGGGCCCGCTTGCGTCGGACCCCTGAGCTTGTTAGCTATGCCTCCGCGCTTACGGAATTGATCGCCCTGGATGGTAACCAAAGAATCAGCTGGCTGCTTAATTTAAAAAAGCTGGTTCTTGCGCTCGGCATGAAGGAGTCGTGGGATACCCAGACCCCACCTAGTAAGGCTGACCTTAAAAAGCGGTATTGGGCATGGGTAGATGCACAAGAGCACAGTAATTCGAGATTAGGAAGGCTCACAGAAGAATTTTATCTTCACAAGCAGCGCATACATTTAGAACCCTACTTAGATTTTATCCAGACGCCACGAGACAGGGCACTTTATATTCAGTTTAGGTTAGGCACACTCCCGATACGAGAACTAACTGCAAAGTGGAGTGCTTCACATCAGACAACAGCGGACTGCCCCTGCTGTAAAGCACCAATTGAAAGTGTGGCTCACTTCATGTTTGCTTGCCCCGCCTATAAGAAGGCTAGAATAAGATGGCTAAAACCAATCTGTAGCCTATTGGGCACTATTGAGCACAGAGTCGCTTTGCGTATTCTGAAGACGGATGCTCGGACCCTTTTTGCCTGTGGCGTGGCCAAGTATCTTGGCCGTGCTTGGATAGTAAGGTTTAAATTCCTACGTCTGAAACTCTAAATGAATTATACTGTCTCTCTTATATTTTTAAACTGTTCTGATCATTTTTATTGCACTGTCATTTTATAATCCGATATATATATAAATTGGAATTGAGTTAATTTTATGGCTGTATAAAGTTTTTATCTGAAACATCTTGTTATTATCTACTCCCTGGAAATTTGAACTTATGTTTTTTATTTATTGTATATTTTTAAACTGTGGTTCACCTGATAACTCGTATTTTTATCGATGATTGTATGTATGTTATCGCTTTTAAGATACTTGTTATCGAATAAAGCTGTCTTTGAACTGAAATCTAAACGCATTAGACAATAACCTCCTAAGCATAACTCACATTAGGGGCATAACTCACAGTAGAGAATAATCTCACTAGCATAAACCACAGTATGCAAATAACCTCATACATAAACCACAGTTAGAGGCATAAAACAGGGTGCGTAAATCACAATACATGAATCACATTTCCTAGCACCACACAAATCACATTAGGGCCTGGCGCCCTATCAAACTAACCGTCCCCCTGGCCTACTGGCCTTCTCAGAGGCCTCAAATACCCTATGTCCCAAATGTCAGGGCGGCTGCCAATGCAGCAGAGTCTCAAAGTGCGCAATTGCGTAGACCTAAACGTTGCAGCTGTCACTATGTGCTGTACAGCTTGGAAGGTACTGGGGGCACTGGCACTCATTGTGCCCTCTAAACCAATGTGCCCAATCGTTGCAGCTGCCCTCTATCAGGCGGGGCAGCTGTGAGAAATGGCCTGAGACCCACTCTGGGACTCTCTCCACAACTATGGCCAAAACGTGGCAGTTGCCCACTACGGCGGCGCAACTGAGAAATCACCAAAGAGGCCCTGCTCTGGGGCTCTCTAACAACATAAAGTGCCCCCTTGGTGCAGCTGCCCGCTCTGGTGCGGCGCAGCTGTGAAAATAAAGGTAGGCACGGGCACTTACTGTTGCTGCACGCGGGGAAAAATGACGCGGGCACCATTGTGCCTACTGAGCCCCCAATGGGGCTCCTAAATGGCAAGTGCCCCTCCCAAAAGAAATCAGCATGGCACCTCTGGGCTCCAGGCACCGACAACGTGCCTCTGGGAGCCCCAACACGACTCTTCTGGTGCCCTCTGCAGCCCCCCCACTCACCGGGCTCTCTTCTGGCTGCAATCACCGGGGCCCGTGAGGCTCCGGTTTTCTCCCTTGGGGCAGCTCTCCTCCAATGCGGCGGGGGCAGTCACCGACAATGTGCCTCGGGCCCCCTCTGCCGTAATCACCAAATGCGGCAGCACGCAGGGCTCTCCCTCCCGCAGGGGAGCTCCGTTCACTCTATGGCCGCAACTTCCTGCTGACACCACGGGGCTCTGGTCAGGCTCGTCGGGGATGATCGCTGGTGCGGGGTGGGCTCCCGCCTGGCGTCTATTTCATGCGGGGCTCCCACCAGCTCACGGGAGCCCCGCTTAGGCCTGTCCTAATTTCCGGACTCCGGCCCCGCTCACAGTCAGGCTCAGCCGCCTGGCTTCCGGGTCGGGCCGAGTCCGTCACTGCGGCGTCACTACGGGGTAGACTCCCGTCTAAACAAACAATGCGGGGTGGGCACCCGCAATTAAAATACACCATAAGCGGGGTGGGCACCCGTATTTAAAATAGCAGGAGAGCGGGGTGGGCGCCCGCTCTCCGAAAATAGGCAATTAAAAATCCAAATGCAGGGTGGGCTCCGGCTTAGATCGGCATCACTGGGGAATCCCTAGGATGGGGATTCCCTCTCAAAGGGGGCTGCAGCTCGGCGCTGCGCAGCCCACGCTCCTTTTCCTGTTGGGCGAATTAAAAATAAAAGCGCTCCCAGGCGCTAGATGCAGCAGACAGCCTTTAGGTCCATGGGGCATAGCTGGGCCCAGGGAGGCCAGCACACAGGGCCCTCCAGCAGAGACGTAAGCTCCCATGGCGGTTCCTCCTGGGCCCCAGCAGCAGCAAGCCCCCAGCACAGAACAAGAACAATTTCATGGGGTCACAGTCCCTACATTTATACTCCTTTCTCCTTTGTCTGTAGTGCAGGGCATGGGGGAACCAGATGCAACTGGTTCAGGGGGGATTTGGAGCACTTTGTTTTCCAAGCTCCTCTTCCCCTTTGTCAGGTGGGGGCTAGTTGATCAGACACACCACAGGGGACGGAGCCAGCATTGTACAGGGCAGGCACACTCCTAATCAGAGTCAGGGGATTACTCCTCCCTCTACCCCCAGCCCAGGTGTCCCATTCAGCCCAGCACTGACTCACCCTGCCCCTCCTGGAGCCACACACACCTCCCAGCCCCTGTCACTCACAAGCCAGACATGCAATTCACATCAGGCAGGCAGACACATAGCACACAGAAATGCCAACTTCTAAAAGTGGCATTTCTCCAACAGTCATAATAAATCTGTGCACACCATTGCGCAGCATTTATTCTCACAATTTCATACATACCAAACTCGACCACTCTGCTCCTCCCATACCATGAATTACCACTGACACACACTGATCAGGGAATCCCCAATGCATTCCTATGGGAGGGCAGGCCAATCTCACCAATGTAACACAGAGAGCGCACGCACTTTCCACTGGACCACAGTGCGAAAGTGCCCAGAGGCCTAAAACCACCAACACCAGGTCACAGAAAAGCCAAAAGTTTAGGGGTGAACTTGCCAAAAGGGCCAAGTCCAACACTCACCATGCCATTCCAGTTTGGACCCAGCCATATGCAAATCAGTCTTGACCCTGCACCCAATGGGAACAGTCCAGCCCGAACTGCCAGGCCAAGTCCTCCCTGGAATGGAAGCAAACATCCTAGGACCGGTTTCGGGCTTTCAGCCCTCATCAGCCAGGATAGCTTGACTCCAGTGGCATGGAGAGCACGGGACCCACGTCTGGGCATACCCGTCCCATTCGGGGTGACAAATGCAAAAAGAACAATTGATGGACAGAATGCAGAACAATGTCATACATTCACCCAAGTACAGAGATCTGGGCCTAAATCCATCGTTTTTTTGCTCACCATGCCATTCCAGTTTGGACCCAGTCATATGCAAATCAGTCTTGACCCTGCACCCAATGGGAACAGTCCAGCCCGAACTGCCAGGCCAGGTCCTCCCGCTACTGGAAACAAACATCCTAGGACCGGTTTCGGTCTTTCAGCCCTCATCAGCCAGGATAGCTTGACTCCAGTGGCATGGAGAGCACAGGACCCACTTCTGGGCATACCCGTCCCACTCGGGGTGACAAATGCAAAAAGAACAATTGATGGACAGAATGCAGAACAATGTCATACATTCACCCCAGTACAGAGATCTGGGCCTAAATCCATCGTTTTTTTGCTCACTATGCCATTCCCCCCAGACTGGGGGTGAGTGTCTGAAAAGTTTCAGCGCTCTGTCCATCATCTCCTTGTGTTTGCTTTGTTCGCCCTAAGTTGGCAGGGTATGCTCAGACGTGGGTCCCTTGCTCACTTTGCCACTGGATTCAAGCTAGCCTGGCTGATGAAGGGTGTTACCCAGAAACCGGTCCCAGGATGCTTGTTTCCGGTTCAGGGAAGACCTGGCTTGGCAGTTCGGGCTGGACTCTTCCCATGAGGCACAGGGTCAAGACTGATTTGCATATAGCTGGGTCTGAACTGGACTCAACATCGTGTCATACGCAGACGACACCCAGCTCATCCTCTCCCTATCCAACGAGCCCAACACCGCCAGACGCAACTTTCGAGAAGGCATGGAAGCCGTCGCCAAATGGATGAAAAACAGCTGCCTACAACTAAACACCAACAAAACAGAAGTACTCATCATGGGCCCAAACCCCGATGCCTGGAGCGACACCTGGTGGCCCCCCACCCTCGGAAACCTGCCAACCCCCACGGACCACGCACGCAACCTGGGAATCATCCTGGACTCCGAGCTCAAAATGGACCGCCAGATCAACTCTGTCTCGTCTTCCTGCTTCCACACCCTCCGCCTCCTTCGTAAGACCTTCAAATGGATCCCCCTCGAACACCGAAAGACCGTCACTCACGCCCTGGTCACCAGCAGACTCGACTACGGCAACGCACTCTACGCCGGAATAAACAAAAACCTCACCCGCAAGCTACAGAACATCCAGAACGCCGCCGCAAGACTGGTCCTCAACCTGCCAAAACACTGCCACATCTCCCAGCACCTTCGCACACTCCACTGGCTCCCTGTCGAGGCGAGAATCACCTTCAAGATGCTCACCCACGCACACAAGGCCCTCCACGGCACCGGACCAGCATACCTGAACAGCCGACTCAAATTCCACGCACCCCAAAGGACCCTACGATCAGCCCAGCTCTCCTACGCCGTGGTCCCCCGCACCAGAAAGACCAGATCGGGAGGCCGCTCCTTCTCCTTCCTCGCGGCCAAAGCATGGAACGCCCTTCCGCTCCACCTCAGACAGACAACATCGCTCCCCATCTTCGTAAGAAACCTCAAAACCTGGCTCTTCGACAGACCCCCTCCTTGATGGATGGAACCTGCACCCCCCCCCCACCCCTAGCGCCTTGAGACCCTTACGGGTGAGTAGTCGCGCTTTAACAAACCCCCTGATTGAGGTGGCGAAGTGAGCTAAAGAATGATGATGGATTCAACCCAGATCTGTGACTGGGGGTGAGTGTCTGAAAAGTTTCAGCGCTCCGTCCATCAACTCCTTGTGTTTGCTTTGTTCGCCCTAAGTTGGCCGGGTATGCCCAGACATGGGTCCCTTGCTCACTTTGCCACTGGATTCAAGCTAGCCTGGCTGATGAAGCGTGTTACCCAGAAACCGGTCCCAGGATGCTTGTTTCCGGTTCAGGGAAGACCTGGCTTGGCAGTTCGGGCTGGACTGTTCCCATGAGGCACAGGGTCAAGACTGATTTGCATATAGCTGGGTCTGAACTGAGGTGGCGAAGTGAGCTAAAGAATGATGATGGATTCAACCCAGATCTGTGACTGGGGGTGAGTGTCTGAAAAGTTTCAGCGCTCCGTCCATCATCTCCTTGTGTTTGCTTTGTTCACCCTAAGTTGGCAGGGTATGCCCAGACGTGGGTCCCTTGCTCACTTTGCCACTGGATTCAAGCTAGTCTGGCTGATGAAGGGTGTTACCCAGAAACCGGTCCCAGGATGCTTGTTTCCGGTTCAGGTAAGACCTGGCTTGGCAGTTCGGGCTGGACTGTTCCCATGAGGCACAGGGTCAAGACTGATTTGCATATAGCTGGGTCTGAACTGAGGTGGCGAAGTGAGCTAAAGAATGATGATGGATTCAACCCAGATCTGTGACTGGGGGTGAGTGTCTGAAAAGTTTCAGCGCTCCGTCCATCATCTCCTTGTGTTTGCACTGTGCTTTTATCCTACACAAGAAAAGATGCAATAAAGAGTTTGTTATATTAACAGGCACTTCTTTAGGATACACTAAAGGTGGCATTTCTATGGCATGGGGAATAAGAGAACATACATAACGACTATCATCATTTTGTGTATTGGTACCTATATTATGAATATTTCTATACCATAAATTATCAAGTAAAGAATCATGCAAAGGATGTATATCTGTTTCATTAAAAACAGCTCTGCGAAAGCATAATATTTCTTCCCTATGGGTGTGGTCTTTTGCATCTACATAACACATAATACAATAGCAAATCATCAGAGTAATAATCATGACCACTGAGCTCATTATTATAATACGAAAAATATCATTTAACTGTCTCTTCATTTTGTCATTTATTCTTGGACCATTGTCTCCTTCCCTCTCTGCAGGAGTGAGGCCGAAAATGGAATAAGGTCCATTACATGCACCCAGTTCTGCATCCCCTCCACTTTTACTGCTTTTGGCATGTTCTGTGTTACTTGGTAGGGGCCTAGAATCTTTGGGTCTTTCTATGTCCTCACGAAGTTGCGCACGAAGACCCAGGAACCGATGCTTATTGCAGTAGACAAAGGGAGGGGTGGTGCAGTACTGCCGGCCTGTTTCAGCTGAACCTGTTTAGAATAAACCTGTACAGCTTTTGTTAAGGCAGACATGTATGCATTCATTTCTTGCCAAACACTTTCTGATGCAGACTTAGTATCAAAATGAATCATTTGATTTTGTTTAAAGGAAAAATTTGAATGCCTACCTCTTACGACTTAGTGAGGGATCAAATGCGGATCCTTTGAAGGGGCATTTCTCAATGCATACAGAGAAAGGGGAAGGCAGTAAAGCCAATTCTTTTTCAGTGTCTCACAAATTTTTGACACTTTGCTTTATAATAAGCCATTCATCCTCTCGACTATTCCATTACTTTCTGGGTGGTAAACTGAGGTAAACTGGTTTTCTACTCCAAATAGTTTAGTAATTTGCTGAAATACTGTGTTAGCGAAGTGTTTGCCATTATCGCTGCGTATTGCCGCTGGAACCCCCCACTTCGTTATGACCTCTCTCACCAGGAATTTGGCTGCCTGGTCAGCATCACACCTGGAGCACGGTCCCGCTTCAATCCATCTTGAAAACGAACACACCACTACTAACAAGTACCTATATCCGTTACATTTTTGTATCATATCTACAAAGTCTATGTGTAACTCTATGAAAAGACCTATTAGTCTTGGAATGGAGGATGAAGTCACTTTTAGTGATCTCTTATTAGAGTACTGATAACACACATGACATGAAGCTAGGAATACAACAACTAATGGTCCTAGATTATGGATAAACCAGCTTTTATTTTATTCATCCATCATTACTCTTTTAGAATTGTGTGTTGGTAATGAATTTGTCGAAGGGCTGTTATAAGTAGGGACTGGGGCATTACAACTTTACCTGAAGTTGCTGATCTATAAAGGAGATCTGGAAATCTAGTCACTTCCCTCCTTGATTTCCAGTGATCTTTCTCATTTTGTGGTGCTGCATTTTGAATGTCTATTAATGCCTCTGTAGAAATATTCTCATAATGTTTTATCTCAACTTCATCACCAGCATCTAAGGTGTGCATACTTCGTGTTTTCATTGCATATAAATTAGCTTCCTTCGCTGCTGTATCAGCTGCTTAATTTCCCTTAGACACCAAGGGGCAGATTTACAAGAAAGTGACGCATCTGTAGAGATGCGTCACTTTCCCTGCGCCACCGTGAGACACCCTTGCGCCACCATGGATGCGCCGTATTTACAATACGGCGCACTATGGCGCAATGATTGACAGATGCATCAGAAATTCTGACGCATCTGTTGACGGAAAGTCACGCCTTGCTGGAGTCGTGTCGCAAGCGCGACGCAACTCCAGCAATGCGTGTTGCGGCCTATACTTACTACACTGCGTCACTCCTTGCGCCTGCTTCAAGCAGGCGTAAGGTTTTGACGCCGTGGCGTCCTAAAAGTGACGCAGTGAATTCTTGTAGATTTCACTGCGTCACTTTTACGAGGCCTTCCTGCGTGGGAACGCCCACCCTGCATACATTATACCTGACGCAGGTATAATGTGACGCAGGGCTTTACAACGTGACGCATCTCCCTAGATGCGTCACGCTGTAAATAGGTCGCATTTTTTGCGCCGCCGTTGCGTCACAAAAGTGACGCAACGGTGGTGCAAAACTCACGCAAGGGGATTGTAAATCTGCCCCCAAATCTGTTCCATTTGTATGTGCCTGGCACTTAACCACTGCTACTTGACATGGTATTTGCAATGCAGCAATAAGGTCAGCTAAGAGATGTTGGTGCACTACTGGTGTCTCATCAGATTTGAGAAATCCTCGTCGTTCCTATCTCTTCAGTCCTGAGTGAACTGTGGAAGCTACATATGCTGAATCAGTGTATATCATTACTGGCTGACCTTGACAAGCCTGGAGGGCCGTTATCAATGTTTTTAACTCAGCCACTTGAGCTGAGTTTTGGGATGGCAAGGGTTAGAGGTGCAATGTGTGTAAGGTATAGTCAATAGCCTCAACAACAGCTGCACCTGTATGCCTTTTGCCTGTCTCCTGGTCTATCCATGAGGAACCATCAATAAACAATTGTCGGCCATCAGACAAGGGGTCCTAATGTGCCAGGTGATCATTGTCGTCCAATGTTACACTACAGTCATGGTCAGTGGGCTCTAGTGGGTGCACTAAAAAAAGTTGCAGGATTGACTGAGTGTACTCGTTCAATGCAGATAGATGGATTTGACAATATTACTTCATAACCTGTCACTCTTTGAGTGGTCAGTGTATTTTTACTTTTCTGCAGCACACTAAATGGAGAGTACTCAACAAACAGTGTTACTGGGCATCCTGTCATAATAGTACTACTCTTTTCTACAGCAAAAGCTGCTGCTGCAAGCGCTCGCTCACACGGTAAGTGACCTTTCATTACTGGATCTAATAGTCCACTAAAATAGGTGACAGGTTTGTGATCCATCTGGTATTTATGAGTAAAGACTGATATCATGAAAACCTCTGTGGCAGCGGAAAACAGAAAACATCTTTGTATAGTCTGGATTTGTTAGCACTGGGGCTAAAGCAATTGCTTCTTTCAATATCTGAAATGCACTTACACTGTCATCAGTCCACTGTATGTCTGTGTTGTCAATTTTAGCTTGCTTCATTGCATATAATAGTGGTTGCATGATGGTAGCTTAATCAAATCCGCACTGACGTACAAAATTACAAAGGCCTAGAAATTTTGCATGTCTTTTACTGTCTTGGGCTGATGCTGATCACGTATAGTTTGTATTCTAGAACCTGCAATCTTTTTGCCTTCTGCAGACAACACCTGCCAAATACAACACTTCCTGTTGCACAAACTAATTGTTTCCTGTCCACTTTGTATCCCTTAGTAGCAAGTAGCATTAAGAGATTGACAGTGTCCAAAACACATTCAGATTCTGTTTTACTACATTTTAGTAAATCATCTACATATTGCAAGACTGTACTGTCTGACTGGAAATTCAACAAATTGTCTCTCAATACTCTATTGAACTCAGATGGAGGCTCACAATAGCCTTGTGGAAGTCTAGAGTAAACGATTTGTTCACCATCAAAACTGAAGGCCGTCAAATAGTGACTGTCCGGATGTAAAGGTATGCTGAAAAACCATTCTTTAGATCCACCACAGAAAACCATTTGCTGTTGCTTGGTATATTATTAGTCAATATCACAGATTGGGCCTGCATTATGGGGTATTCTGCTAATACTATGGCATTAAGGGGGCAAAAATCCTGAACCATCCTCCAAGTATTACCTGTAGCTTTTTTACAGGATAAATTGCGGTGTTACAAGATGATGGACAGGAATACAGGACTCCCTGATCCTTCAGTCTTTGTATTGTCCCTCTAATCCCTTCTTTTGCTTCTATTGACAGTGGATACTTTTTTACACGGGGCAACCCCGAGCTTCTGGAGAATCTCCGTCCCATCTCTCTGCTCCCCTACATATCGAAAATCGCTGAAAAGGTTGTGAATAAACAATTAGTGGAACATATCAACTTACACAACCTTCTACATCCTACACAATCAGGTTTCAGAGCATCTTTCACAACCGAATCCGCTCTCCTTTTTGCAACAGAGACTATACGGAGACGGGTGGATGCGGATCAGACAGTGGCCTTGGTCCTGTTGGACCTAAGTGCCGCCTTCGACACGGTATCCCATAAGCTACTTCTTCAGCGTCTACAGGCTTGCGGACTAGATGGGTTAGCAATACAGTGGATGCGGTCCTTCTTGGAAGATCGTAGTTTCCAAATTGCACAGCACCCTTATCGATCAAAAATCCTGCCACTCCGTCAAGGGGTCCCACAGGGATCTATTCTGAGTCCCACCCTTTTTAATCTTTATATTGGGCCGCTGGCTGAGATCATGGCCAATTACAAGATCTCTATGGTGTCCTATGCTGATGACACACAGCTTGTGGTGACCTTGGCGCAAGACTCTGGTGAGTCAGCGTTGGAGTTTTCTTCCTGCCTTAATGATCTGGCCTCATGGATGTCTAACAACTGCCTTAAATTGAATGGTAGTAAGACAGATGTCATGATCGTCTGGAAATCTCCCTCTATCTGGGGTACAGCGTGGTGGCCCCAGACACTGGGGCCTGTCCCTGCGCCCAAAACTGAGGTAAAGAACCTGGGAGTGTGGCTCGACCCGAAACTCTCGTTTGAGTCCCAAACTAGAAAGGTGGCAGGGAAATGCTTTAGCACCCTTAAGATGTTAAAAAAAAACCTTAGACATCCTTCCCGTGTCAGCAAGGAAAACCATAGTCCACTGTCTGGTGACCTCGCAACTTGATTACGGAAATGTCTTATATCTGGGTGCGCCAAAAGACTGTCTGAAACGCCACCAGCGAATTCAAAATGCAGCTGCACGCCTTGTTCTCAATCTACCCAGCCGTGCTTCAATCACGAAAGCCCTTGATTTACTTCATTGGCTGCCAATTGGGAAGAGAGTTCTTTTCAAAGCCATGTGCTTCTGTCATAGGAGCATACAGTGGAAAGGCCCCAGCTACCTGCACGACTTTCTCACCCCGCACAATCCTAGTCAACAGCTAAGATCGACTGGAGTGCATTTACTCAAGATCCCTAGGATTAGAAAGGCAAGGATGGGCGCTCGCTCATTTGGCTATCTAGCGGCCAAAAACTGGAACACACTCCCGTTCTGGCTACGTGCAGAGAAATCTGAACCAATCTTTCGTAGAGGCCTGAAAACCTGGCTATACAAACTCTAGTCCGGTATCTTCTCACTCCTGCTGATGTGCTTCTAGCGCGGGGACACACCTTTTGGGGTAGCCAGGCGCTCTACAAATGAACTATTATTATTTATTTATAATTGTTCACCTGGCTTCAACTTTATCTTAAATGGTTCTGCAGATAGTATCAGTCCTACCTCGTCTGGAGCTGATGTCCAGAGACAAGGCGGGACCACTGCAAGCACTTCAATATCATGGGTGGGGGATGGCACAACTGGTAACGTGGTCTGTGCATGGTAAACACGCACTAACAAGGGTGTGGGTGTGTGTAAACTATCTCAGTCCTGGTGGGATCATCTGGAAACTGTTCTGAGTCAGAAATGTCCCGTGGTCTCAGACCAGGCATAAGAAAAATCAGGACCTTCCAAATTCCTCCATCATTATCTGATGCCACCAGGGCGCCTCACCTCTGGGTTATTTCCATGTACTCAAGGTAAAGGGTATTCACCTGTCCCAGTTTGTCACCACTAGCTTGCCTCTAGAAAATCAGTCAAGGTGGCAATTCCATCCATCTCCCTAAAAGTATTTCCTCAGTCTTCAGCACCTTAAGTACTACATCTGCTAGTAATTTCTAATGCACTGGCTCTGCCCTTCCAACCACATTTTTCTCTGGTATTCTTAGCAGATGTATCCCACATTTCGCTTGACCTGGTATTTCACATGTCATGGACCCATCAGAGGAAAACCTTATTGTCATGCTTAATTTAGACATGATATCCCTTCCTAAAACATTTGCTGGTGAGTTTGGAGAATAAAGGAGGCGCTCCTGCATTCGCACTCCTGCCACCTCTATGGGCGCATGTGTTATGTATGGATTGCGCTGTACTTCACCAGAGAAGCCCTGCATATCCATGGTGGCAGAGGACAATGGAACATTTCCTTCTGAGAGGCAAGATTTTGTTGCCCCTGTATCAACCAAGAAAGCATACCTCCTTCCCATTATAATCATTTCTACCATTGGTTCTTCCTCTGGGTCTAGACTCCTAGCTACCACAGAACAAATGGGATTCCCTGGTGCATCCCATCAAGCTGTATGATAAAAGGGGTTTCCACCTTGAACAATCACTCCCTCTTGTCTTTGACTCCCTGTGCTCACCACTGCAGTAGTCTGTACCTGAGGCTGGCCTCATTAGGGCAATTACCTCCCTGAGGCCGCAGATAACATTCTGGAGCGTGCTACCCTTCACGGTGCTGGGGCAGGTTTCCCTCTCTAAGATGGTGATACTCCCCAGGTTTCTATATTATTTCCAGAATGTGCCGTTGGTTGTACCACGCTCCACATTCCACACACTAGCATGAATAAATATTGGAAACCTAGTGCATGAGCTCTATGGTCATTAGTAGTGGGGATATACAATATAAGATGTGTGGCACCAGATAGTGAGAGGAGACAGAATGACCAGATGCGTATGAAGGCTAATATTTGACAGACTAAATATACGTTGCACATCAGTTTAACGCTATAGAAACAGATAGAGTGGAACTGGATAGTATATTTAAATACAACATATATGTCTCTCTGCAGGCAGAATGGTACAATAGTCATACAACGCCGCAGACTCCACACATGATAGTGGGGCCACATAAGGTAAGAGTTTAGATCAACTCAGTGATTGAGCAGTTTAAGAATGCTTCAGGGTTGAGCATGAACTGGGACAAGACTTGCCTCTTCCCACTGAGCCCGATCTGCCTGCCGCAACTCCTTATGGCAGGACCTCATCAGGTGTGCTGGGAATCGACCACGTTCAGATATCTGGGCATTTGTATCTACCACGATGCCCGCGACTTGCTAGATGGCAACCTCATTAGGGCAATTACCTCCCTGAGGCTGCAGATAACATTCTGGAGCGTGCTACCCTTCACGGTGCAGGGGCGGGTTTCCCTCTCTAAGATGGTGATACTCCCCAGGCTTCTATATTATTTCCAGAATTTGCCAGTGGCTGTACCACGATCCACATTCCGCACACTACTTGGGATGCTTTATTTGGAATAAAGGTTGAAAACAAGTGGCACTGAGGAAGCTTCAACTGCCTCGCGGCACAGTTACAATGGCCATTGCGATGGATAGCGGATCGACATTTCGCTGACTTGGGCCCCTCCTCACTGGACCGCGCCACTCAAATGGTAAATGAACTGCTGCTGCTGGATGGTAAACCCCTCCCCACGACCCAACATCTTATTGGCTATTGCACATGCCAACTGCACTAGAAGTCTCAGTTTGATGCCGGCGCAGTTACCTTACACACCAGAGATTAGAGTATGATCTATATGACCTTTTAGGGACCTGCTTGCTAGAAAGGGGGTGGAACTCTGGGAGGCGGGAGGAGCGGACACATTGGGTTCCTTATTTCATGAGGGAACTCTTGCACCCTTTGAACAGCTGCAAGAAAATTATGGCATTCCCCCCGGGTCATTTCCTAGCACACCGCACACTACTAGCCGCATTACAGCCACTTTGGGCATCACAGGCGAAGAACCCGAGACACATACATTACTACACGCGGTCCATGTGTTGGGCTCCGGCCGGCACCTCATTACGTGGATAACACGCGCGATGGCCTCTAACTCACAAGAATTTATGCAGCCCACAAAACTGCATTGGGAGCGAGACATTAACCATGAGAACACTCCTAAAGAATGAGATAGGGCGCTCATCTATCCCCGTAAGCATTCCCACAATGCGAAATTTCAAAATATCCAACACAACATCTTACACAGGGCCTCCGACTGCACCGAATGTATGGAAGCGCGCTTGTATGCCCTAGATGTGGCTCCAGCAACACAAATATGGTGCATATGTTCTGGAATTGCTCAGAGGCACAATCCTTATGGGGGACGGTCATAAATGCCTTAACGGAGGTTATGGATCGAGCAGGTCCTAGCACCAGGGAGGCAGGATTGCAGGGGATTTACCGGCAGGGAAGGCAGAGAGGCGTGACCACCCATTTCATAGACCTAGCCCTAATTATAACTAGGGCTCCCGGTTTTATGGTATTTATTTTTCTAACATTTCCGTCTGTATTTATCCATATTTATTTTTTGGTAATTTTATCTGTATTTATCCACATTTATTTTTGTCGCAAGAAAAAAAGAGGCTGAAACTAGTATTTTACCACATTTATTTAAATTGACATGCACACTTGAACTAGGTTGTTATAGCTGTTTTTTTAAATTGGATCCTATGCTAAATGCATTATTCACATTGGGAGTGTCCCTGCCTTCCTTTGAGAGTGCAGGCAAGTTTCTTCCTACCCTGATGAGGCATGCCGCCCTCCCACCCCAGATCGTTTCACCCCTATGGCCCTACTGAGGGAAAGCATGCTCTCCTGTCTGGTGGCTGATCGGCGAGGGGAGGCCCTCCCCATATCTACCCAGAGAAGTGAAACCTCTCTAGCGCCTGGGGCCTATGGAGACCAGAGCAATATGCAATAATTATGGCCCGGAAATCCCGGAATGAAACCATATTGCTATTATACCCGCTGGATTTCGTCGCCATCACATGCCCCACTCTTGCTCGCCCTGTGTGGTATGGATATGAGGTATGAGTGTTAGGCTCACCTCGCTTGAAAAATCGCCGGCGTTGCAAGGCATATGAGCTCACTCAATCCGTCTTGGGAGCCGCAATCTCGGGTTCCTTTGGTCCCTGCCAGGGGTGCCTCACTCCCTCGTAGGATCCATTCCTCCGTTTCATGGGACCGTCGCTCCACCTTCAACAATCCACTATATTTTAAAATAAATGGTGTTCTTAATGCGCTCCCCTTTGACCCCCTCCGTTCCGTGCGAGCTAATAGTTGTTAGAGGCATGTCTGCCCCCTCCGTGCCCTGCCACATCAACCTCCTTCCCCCTCCCATACAACAACAAAAACAAAAGGTTGCTGGGGCTTCAGCCGATGTCCTGGGGTGTTTTCACACCTCTTAATGGACATCAGCTGCTTGCACTGCTCCAACAATTTACACCTTGCCTGACCACCGCTGTGAGGGGTCCTGGAGGGTCTCTGTAGACACGGCGCTCCCAGCTGCACTTGTTCACCCCTCTTCGGAGCGGCAGTTTGAGGGCAGCAGTTTACGATTTCTTTCGGCTGTCCCTGTGCACCTCTGACTCAGATTTTATAGAGGAGCACAGAGGCGGCAGAAGCATCTGTTTTGTAAGTATTTTCCCATTTCTATATATAAATACAGACAAAAACCAAAAGGTTTTCCATCTGTATTTATATGTAAAAATCCGTTTAAACGGAAAACCGGGAGCCTTAATTATAACTAAATGCACAATTTCCATGAGTTGGAAGAACGCTCGCCTCCCGAGCATGTCCTACTGGTATGCGGCAATGCTAAAATGGTGCAGAGCCGAGTCCACAGGGCTGCGCAGAGAGGAGGCTAGGGCTTACGAAAAGTCCCCATAGCACAGGAGTGGGATGCTCTTGTATGCGAGTTGCAAACCTACTCTGAGGGACCTGGGGAGGGGAGATCGGGCATTCTCTCATTGCTCCCAATGCCATGCCTGGGATCCCCCCGCCCCCAGCGAGCCTCACTTCCCCTTCTGTGTGTGAATGGAGCAGTGCTGGACTCTTGTGCGTGTGCCTGCTGCCGGTAGTGGTGGAATTGGGGAGCTGGATGCCCACCATGCACCATGTATACACCTCCTGTACGGGAGATACAGTTGTTAGCTTTGGAACTGTTAGTTCCCTTTTCGTTTCTACTGTTCATCATATCTATTGTCACAGTTAAACTGAAGAATGAACCTATGTTCCCCATGGATGTCACGCAACTGTATGTAAGGCACCACCCTATTGGGACATTGTACGTGGATTACCTGAACCGATTTATGACACTGTACTTACCATGCATATCGCCTGTTTTTCACATGCAAAAGCTTTTTAAAAAATGGTAAGAGTTTAGAATTTACTTGTGGTATACAATCCGAAACTAGCTCTTGTAGAGGCAGTTTCTGAAGGTGCTCTCATTCATTTACAGACTCTATACACTAGGGCAATTCTACTTCCATTTATCATTTGCATACATTACCAGAAGACTAGGTGAGTCTTTAGACCTTTTTTGGCAACTATGAGGATCCTGGGGTGACATCTACGATTGGTGACACCAGCATGTGCATGACATGGGGTGACTTGACTAATACCATGACTTATTGCATAATAGCAATGCACTCTGACAGTAACAACTAATACCACATTAATGGAAGTTTACAATTTAATTGATTCATGATGTCTCTAATTACGACCTAAAGCGCTCACTCTTATAGACATAGGACTGAAGTTGATCACATGAAATTTTTAAATATAAGATGTATTTTGGGTCTCTGATCCAGGTGACAGGATCTTAAATATTTAGATGCTCCTCCCTAAATTGTGATTATATTTATGTTTGTAGCCCTGATGAAGTCTGCTGTTACATTGACCGCAATAGACGAAACACGTGTTGGGCGAGGGCAAAATGGATTAATGCATGTCTAATAAAGAACATATGTTGAAACCGCGACCTCAACTCTAAGTTTTTGAGTGCTCAGAGATCCCCCTTTTGGCCTTTGCAATCTTTCCAGCAGAGGAAGACTTGCTAGCTCTCCCTCCTCTTAGAGCACCAGATATTTATGGACATTTCCAAATGAACAAACAAACTGTGAATTATTGTGATTACTGTGGGAGTGTGCACCGTCTTTCACAGCTAGTACTCCTATATGCTTTATGCTGCACATCATAGCCAGGCGATGGAACACCCCTTAAATCGCAGAGGATGGAGACCATGGAGAGCCACCGGGTGAGGATCCTGAAATGCCAAATGAAGATAATAGTGGTGAGGAGGAAGACATTGACTAACGTCAGGATATCATTGACAACTTCTTCACATGAGTGTAAGTATCTCTTTACACATTATCACATTAACTGTTAAACCAAATATTGATGTATTGAGGAAAACAGTATGTGCTGGACATTTTTTAGGAAGTGTAACAATCAAAGAGAGTCCGTCCGTGTTGTTTGGAGTATCTTTCCTCTCTTTTTTTCAGATGGAAAACAGAAGGTTTTCTTAAAATAACGCTCACCCAGCAAGATTTCCCTTGGTGGCATGCTTCATCATAGGGTTCGGGCAGGCTATCTCCACTGGCAAGGAGTAGCTTTGAGGAAAGTCTGACTATAAGCGTCCCTTCCCCCGTTTGAGCTCATGAGGCCTAATTATGGCATAACACATATCTAAAAAGAAACACTACCGATTGGGTATTGTATTATATGTATTTTCTTGGCATTTATTAAGGAGACTCACTTTAGAGTCGCTCACTGATAGGAGTGGTACTAGGGATCATTTGGTGGTCCTGTCGAAAAAGCCTTGGGGTAATGGCTTGAAACATGTAGACCCTGAAATGCACACACATAAACATATGCCTTTCAATTCCCCCTTTTTAACAATACCAGCAAGAGGTCTGAATAAAACATTTGTTCCTACTTAGCCAGGTATTTTTAATTCTAGATAAGACCCTCTCACTCTTATACCACCCAATTCGTCATAGTACATGACAAAAAGTGTTCCCACGTATTCGTTGGTCGCAGCACGCCCCGTTCCGCAGCGGGACGGGAATAACCTTATGATGAAGCATGCCAACAAGGGAAATCTTGGTGGGTCAGGTTTTTTTTTAAGAAAACGTTCTGTTTTCTATCAAAAAAAAAGAGTGGAAAGATAGTGCAAACAACACGGACGGACTCTCTTTGATTGTTACAGTACGCATAGGAGGCCGAGTCCTCTGTTTCCTGACCTCCGACTCCCCCAATCTTGATTAACATTTTTTAGGAAGGGCAAGTTCAGGGAAATCCAGGCCACAAGTCTTTGTTGATCAAAGATTTGACACATTGACTTTTGCGTTCATTTAGTTTGTTTATCTCTGAATGTTTTTAGAAAATGTGTCCTCAAAAAGATGACTTGACGTTTGAATCTGTTTTAGGTAGCTTCACCACATCATCTTCATTTGGACATTTCAAACTTGTGACATTTGCAGTTAAATGATGTTGTTCCAAAGTAAACAGGGTCCATGGGTTGTTCCTGTGGAAGACACACACAGACTTTGTGTGTACATATCTTGTACTGAGACAACTTGCACAGTGATTGAAAGGAAGCCTTTGAAATTAATCTAAACCCTAATTTAGCTTTAGGCCCTAATCATTCTGTTCATTATTCTGTTTTACCTGTCTCACCCAGAAACTGCAAGCATTATTATCGTGTAAAGAAGGAAATTTAGTTTGAGGCTGTTTAAATGTATGGTTAAAGTGCATGTATAAGCTGCACATTTATCTGGTAATAATCTACAGCCTGCTTTGAAAAAATGTCTAAACGAGGTCTGACTTTTAAGTGTTTTTTCCTCCTATTGTGTATTTCTGGGAACCTTCGTGACTTGAATATGTTGCAGGAAATTCAGAGCAGCAGAGGATGTTCCAAACTTTGATTTGTATAGGTAGCGTGACTGCTAGAGTCACAAAAACAGAAAAGCTGCGCTTTGAGGAAATGTGTGCAGACTGGGTGGGACAGAATGGAAAAGAAGGAAGCTTTTTCTATTGTTAATATTGTATTGAAGTTATGGCTGTTTGCCAAAAATAGTATTATAAGAATGGACTCGCAGTGTGTGTAATTTGAGACTGACTTGTGTTTCTCTTATGGTGCGGTCACTCTCCCAGCTTTCTTATTCTGTGCGTATGCAATAAACCTGCTTGTCCTCCCTTTGTTGCAGATGTGGTGATTACTGATTTTAGCTACTAAACGGATGTTTTCCTGACATTGTGGCAGAGCCAGTCAAGAGATCCCCTTTGCTCCGGCCTGCCGCTGGGGAGGTTCCCCTTCGGGGCCCCTTCGAACAACTAATTTAGTTGTGCACAATTAGAGGAGGATGACAGACACCCGTTAGACCAAAGATCTGTTTTTTTGGACGACAGGGGTACCGGTCTGGGGGACGTCTGCAGCGGCCAGATAAGGTAGGAAAAAAGGGCGATCTTCGATTCCTTGTGTATTGATCCACAAATGTTCCAAACATTCTTGACTTCTGCATCATATCCTATATCCCTCCACTGGCTTTTCATCTGTTTTAAATAATATGGATTTACATATATTTAAACAGTCATCAGTAATATGGCTTAGTCTCTCAATTGTGTTTTGTATTCCCTTTACACTGGTGGTCATGTCACGATAACCCCTGTCCTCTTCCTGATACATCTTTGATCGTGTCCCCAAGTCAAACTTCACCTGTGGGGTACTAGTATAGTATGTATATAACAATAGGAGAGGAAGGGAAAATAAAGGACACTCCTACTCCCCTCAAACTAAGTCAAATAAACAACAAAGGAGTGTAACACTAAAGAGAAGAGCACTCATGTATCCTTCTTCACTGTAGCGTTTTGCTAATAGAAAAAACCTCTTTAGGTTTTTCAGAAAGCCCTCACTCACCAACCTAGTTGGTGACATGCTTCATCATCGGGCCCCACCAGGAGTGGCCGAATGCCACCCTAGTGTGCTACAACGCCAGTGTTACTGCGGAGCTGGTTAAGTGATTGGTGAAGAGTGAAAAAAGTGAATGTTAAAAAAGTCCAACTTGTGTCAAAAAAATCTTTTATTTATTTTGCCAATTAGACTTAGTTAAAAACAAGTGTAGGATAAAGGACCAAATTAAAAGTCCAAGTTTATCCCCAGGTGTAGGTCAACATGTTTCTGCCTTTGAGGGACATATCGTCAGGCATTCGTCAGGACCAGTATTTGAAGTGAATGAACCCGGCGGTATGGGCGCACTAAGGCCCACCTAACTCAAGGGTTACTAGTGTTAAAAATGTTTATCCCAAAACACTGAGAGATTCCCTCAATTTAGAGAGGAACCGAGTTTATTAAAGTGCTAACTCTCAAAGCACCATGGGTCTCGGGAGATGGGTGATGGCGCTTTGGCACACCGCCCTGTCCGCCAGGCACCCGTTTGGAACCTGAGTGAAGTCTCTCTAACCGAGTTCCAAACGGGTGCCTGGCGGACAGGGCGGTGTGCCAAAGCGCCATCACCCATCTCCCGAGACCCATGGTGCTTTGAGAGTTAGCACTTTTAATAAACTCGGTTCCTCTCTAAATTGAGGAATCTCTCTAGTGTTTTGGGATAAACATTTTTAACACTAGTAACCCTTGGTTAGAGTGGGCCTTAGTGCGCCCATACCGCCGGGTTCATTCACTTCAAATACTGGTCCTGACGAATGCCTGACGATATGTCCCTCAAAGGCAGAAACATGTTGACCTACACCTGGGGATAAACTTGGACTTTAATTTGGTCCTTTATCCTACACTTGTTTTTAACTAAGTCTAATTGGCAAAATAAATAAAGATTTTGACACAAGTTGGACTTTTTAACATTCACTTTTCACTCTTCACCAATCACTTAACCAGCTCCGCAGTAACACTGGCGTTGTAGCACACTAGGTGGCATTCGCCACTCCTGGTGGGGCCCGATGATGAAGCATGTCACCAACTAGGTTGGTGAGTGAGGGCTTTCTGAAAAACCTAAAGAGGTTTTTTCTATTAGCAAAACGCTACAGTGAAGAAGGATACATGAGTGCTCTTGTACTAGTATAGTATCCATTTCCTTCCCTTGAGTTTTGGGGAATCTTGCTAGCCCATTCCCATATGTCCTTTGACTTTTGTTCCATCAATTTTCCATTATTGTCTTGTCTTAATTTTACTGAAATGTCTCCTGTTAGGGACACTGTTCCCTCATATACTTTCTCAGGTTTAAGAGAATCTTTATTAATTGTTTGAGCAAGATCAACCTCCCCCATGTTTTGTAGTGTAGCTCCTATTTCCGTAATAGGCTCTGCGCATTGGAATAATATATCCTATAGGTTTGACATAGGACTAAGGTCGGTATGTCCCTATCGAGTATATTAAACTTAATTACTTGTGCCAGCTAGCTCAGAGGCCACTAGAAACTCCTTGACAACAAGAAGGGAGTAGTTTCTGGCAGCCGCAAAACATGACCACTGTGTTTCCCTTTAGAATCAGAACGTGTCCCAGAGTCGTGGAAACAATAGATAACTATTTCACTCAGCTCAGTCGTGCATGCTTAGTTTTCTCCAAGTTACACAGAAAGAAATAGACGGGCGTTTCAATAAAGGATTCATTGAACAGTCTTGTTTCTGGTGTAAGTAAAATGTGCTGTTACGATCACAAGACAGTATGCGAGATAAATAATGTACAGGGTGAGCAGTAGAAATAAATAATACTGCGATAGCATTATCTTTTAGTACATATGCTGTTACATAAATAACACAGACTAAAAATGCGAGTACTCATACGATGCATTGCTAAGCTAATTCTACCCCAATGTACCTAACCTGACCTAGGTGTAGGAAGAGGGAAGAAGTAGGTGAAGTATTCCTTACTACGGTATACTAAGAGTATGTTAAGTCTAGTATGCCTAGTATGCCAAGAGTCCCTCTAGGTTCTAGTCAGCTCCATACCTGAAGAATGAGAGAGGTAGGAATCTCTTTGCCAGACTCGAACTCCAACACCCCGCAAGGGAAGTCAGATCACTGGAAGCTGGAAGCTGGGCTCTCTGCGTGCAGGGAATGGCAGCGTCTTCTCAGTGCGTCAGGCCGGGAAACGGGCTCCTCTGAAGTCGAGGTCTCCTCTGGTTTACAGGGGTTAGGGAAGGTATATTTATACCTGAGAGCACCTAAGAATGTTAGCATTGACGTGAGTTGGACAGCGAAAGACGTCATGAATGAACCCCTAAGGAATAATGGTTCATGCATAATATATGAGTCCTTGAAGAAATCAATAGTCCTGGACTAGGGAAACTCCCGCAGCCTAAGGGTCTGTTCTTCATGAACTCGTTGTGACGTTAGGGTGGACGGATGTCAGAGACCATGCCTGTATTTGGAGTGCACGGTTTAATGCCTAAATAAGGGCTGGGATTTTATGCCTATATAAGGGCAGGGCGAATTGTGCCTATATAAGGACATGATACTGGAAAGCCCGTTTATGGATACCCTAAGAGGAATACAACACCCACTCCTCTTTCGTGTGTACGATAATACTAAAATGCTAAAAATTTGAAATGCTAAACATTAAAATGGAGTACCGCATATTTCTAAAATTTTTCATAAAACCATTTAAAAAAGGCATTTAAAACACCTCTTAGAATGCAAAAGGTACTGTACATTTGAAGCATTGCATTTCATTACAGGCATAAAGTTTGAAAATAAATGCAATTGGAATGAAATAAGCAGTAATATTTACATTTGACAAAAAAATGATCGATAAGTTTTTTCAAAAATCAAAGTCATTTCATGTCAGAAAAATTAATGAACTGTTTTAGACACACAAGATTACTAAGTGTCCGTGGAAGTACCTTGAAGTCTGTATTATAAGGCTAGTTCTACTTTAAGCAGATTGATGTGCCATTTTCATTCAAAAAAATGGGGAAAAAGTTCAATTTTGGTAGAGTTCCAAGTTGTTTAAAAATGAAGGCCAAATTTGTCACTGCATCTCTGGAACACAGTATGCTGAATCAGAGTTAGTTCACGGGTCTGGTGTAAACATGAGATCATCTATTTCAATAGACAAAACATCATCCACTGTTGTTGGTGTCAGTTGGAACACCTCGTGTAGTAGATTAATTGCACAGAGATGGGAAGCATTGCTTCCAGCATAGGTTGCCTCAGCAATGTTCGCGTCCGTTGTTACCTGTGTGCCTGGAGTTCTTTCTCGTACCTCAGCAGCAGGCGGAAGCGTCTGTGAGATCTCAATGAATGCTGACAGCAGGATAGGAAGCCTCTGGGGACAACACAGAGCATGGGCCGTTATCGGGTCCAGCAGAGTATCGACATCCGTTGGCGTTGCTGATGGAAATGTTAGACAGGTGTCCAACACGCATTCTTCACTGCATAGCAGGCATTGTAGAACAGGTAAGATGCAATCTTGCCAGATTGGTCTGAACGACAGGAACCAAGTTGTATTAAGGTCCCGTAGACGAGTCATGCCCAAAAGCTTTACTATTTGCTCACGGCACTTTCGTTCAAGGAGAGCTTTCTCCAGTTCGCTCGGAGTGATGTCTGCAAATAGGCTGGCCATTGCGCAATAGCAGGAAGAGAAATAGAATTCCGGCAACAAGTGCTAGAATTAATGGTATGCCACCAAACACCGAATGTGCAAAGTTCGGGATGATTCCGAGTATTGCCTGGAAAGGTGCTAACAGACCTGAGCAGATGCTCTTAAATACATGTACAATTCCTGTTGTATCAGACATGTTGAAGATACGTGATATCATTTCCACGAAATGTATAGGGCAGTTTGTACGTATTAAAGTCTGTATCTCAGCCGAAGTCCTTGCTACTTGTAGATCATAGGTTTCTTTGGCCGAGGTCAAAGGCACTGTTTGCTGTAAAAGCATGGCTTTCATTCTGCTTAGAGTATCAAATCTTATAAAAGAGACGTTCAGCGAAGGCCATAGAGGCGACTCCCTGACTGTGTCTATTGGGGGAAACAATACTTGCATACAGCAAGTGACCCTGGAGTTGACCGTTACTAGATATGGGATGCCTGGCAGCATTCCGCAGCAGCTCTGATCATTCAACATGAGGTAACTCCCATTAGAAAGTTGTCCAAACGTTGGATTAATCACAGCAGCTGGAGTACCCTGCTGATGGCAAGACAAATTTTCCACTGAACCATTACAAGCCCCGTGCAAGGAAATGTCTTGACATATAAGTGAACCACTCAGTGCAAGTTTACAGTTTGAACCGCTCAAAAACACTTCACGATCCCCACTCCAACATCTATATGTATACGGTAAATCCCACGATGTCTTAATGTATTCCTTACCCAACCTTTCATATTTGCCTGCTTGCATTTGTCTGAGGCAATACTGAAACTGAAAAGTACTCACAGGTAATGTTATTTTGCCATGAATAAGCCATTCTGTAGCTGGTTTTTCTGCCACAGTGAATGGTAACTTCTCCAATTTTTCAATGCTCAGCACTGTATACTTTGCTCCTCTTTGTGCCAGTTCGATCTGTTTATCAGTGAGATTGTATTCTGCAAACAGAGCCGTTGTGTTGATGAAACGCCAAGGCACATAGCCCGCTCGCAAAGATTGCAGCGTCCAGCTTAATAACACCTCTATTTCACCTCTATTTCAATCTTTATTTCGATTTTTAAAAAAAAAACATAAAAGATTACATAAAAACATCATACAACAATACTTAAAAAGGGTAACCCGCCCAATAATACACATTTTAAAAACAATTATGACAGTTTCTTAAAACCCAAATACAAAGCTCCACAAGGACTAGCTAAAATCAAACATCTAATTATAAATTGATTAACATTCACATATTCGTTAAAAGTACCTAAAATTTCAATCCCAATCTCTTTCTTGTTAAATCAACACTAAAAAGGTATCTACTTACACTAAACACAATAGTTTGTGTTGTGTCTGTTCGCAATACTCTTCCTGCCTCATTACATAATCTAATACCCAAGAGTTGGCAGATTGGTTTAATCCACTTCCTCCTAGCATGTGTGTAGGCTGGACAAAAGAATAACACGTGCAATTCATTCTCTTTTGCACCTGTGTGACAGATATCACAACAACCATTGTTTGCACCATCTACGCTACGTACCCATTTCATAGTATTTGCTTTAATTTGCAAAATCCCGTAGCGAAATTTAAGATAAAGAGATTTGGCAAGTTGTGGTTGAATTTCATCTAAAAAGGACTCGAATTTGCCATTTGGTTTTATTGCGAGGAACCTAGTGGATAAAGTACCTAATTTTGGACAATGTAACAAAGTACCTTGTACAAATGCCCAAAAAGTCTGTTTCAACAGCTTTTTTGATCCCAGCGACAAACCCTGAGGTTCTTCCCAAAAATGTTTTAGTCCTAGTTTATAAAACCAATCCTGTATATGATTCAGCCATGATAACCTTGTAGTATTTTTTATTCTAAAGATTTCCTCCAACCCTTCTCTATAATGAACAAGTTCATCTGTGGCCCACAAACGTACCCAAAATAATAGTGGCCGCAAAGCCGCATGCTGGTCAGTGCGGCGAATATTTAAGTCTATTATTACTGGTATTAAAGGTGTACGTTTTGGCAAACATAGCAATTTCCTTAAAAATGTGTTCTCATACACCATAAAACTATTCTTTGTCGCATGACCCCACAGTTCAGCCCCATATAAGCAAGCAGGTTGTACCCTATATTTATATAACTCCAACGCAGGAGAGACAGCTTTAGATAAGCTGCTCTCGTGCATCCTTACTATTGGGACTGAGTTTTGAATTAATATTGTTTTACTTTTATCCAGCTGTGGTCTCCAGTTTATTTTAGAATCCAGAGTAATACCTAAATAATTAAAATTTTGCACAGCTTAATAACATAATAGAACGTAATTCGATATTATGTCAGTGATCCGGTAAACTTAGCAGTTTCCTAAAAAATGTATTCTCATACACCATGAAACTGTTCTTTATTACATGTCCCCACAATTCAGGCCCATAAAGGCAAGCAGATTGTGCCCTATATTTGTATAACTCCAACGCAGGAGAAACAGCTTTGGATAAACTGCTCTCATGCTTCCTTACTATTGGGACAGAATTTTGAATTAATATTGTTTTGCTTTTATCCAGCTGTGGTCTCCAGTTCATTTTGGAATCTAGAGTAATACCTAAGGGGCCGATTATGATGCGGGCGGATCGCCACCGCCCGCATGGCGGTGGCGATCCGCCCGCCATTTACGTCCGTCCGCCACCAAATTCCCCCGCCATATTACCATGGCGGAGGGGACACCGGCGGACGGAAAGACCGTCCGCATGTTTTCCGCCCGGCCGATCAGTCGACCGGGCGGAAAAGGATTAATATGGTGGCGGTGTCTGCAAGACACCGCCATCCACATTATGATGCCGGCGGTGATGAGCCTTTCCATGGCGGTGTCGCCGCCATGGAAAGGCTCGCGGTCCCTGACATTGGGGGCCCGTAGCGGGCCCCCAGGTATTTTGGGGGTGGGGGTGCACATGGGGGTACCTATGGTACCCCCTGCATCTGCATGCACAAGGTGGCAGGCACCGCGCGGTGCCTGTCACGTTGTGCATGCAGATGCACAACATGCATTTCCAGCACTGTGGGGGGCGGTGTTGTGAGCACCGCCCGCCACAATGCTGGAAATGGGGGATGCCACCGCCATCGTGGCGGTGGCATCCTAATCACATGTGCGGGACCGCCGCACACATAGCGGGCGGTCCCATTTACCGGGGCGATGGCGGGCGGACAAAGTCCGCCCGCCATCATAATCGGCCCCTAAGTAATTAAAATTTAGCACATATTCTATCCTCTCGTTTTTGACAGTTAAGTTTTTTTTTAAAGATTTGTGCGGATTAACTGCCATATATTTTGTTTTAGTAGAGTTAATTTCCAAGCCCTTTGTTTCACAGTAGGTTTCGAAAGTATTAAGTAAGCTTTGCAGACCTTTGGGGGTTTGTGATATTAAAATTGTATCGTCAGCAAATAAAAGTGCCGGTACTGGCACCCCCAACTTGGGAGAGTCATGCTCGCAGCCCAAGAGATATTCGGGGATATCATTAACGTACAACGAAAATAAGGTAGGGGCCAGCACACATCCTTGCCTTACCCCCTGTTTACTTGTATACGATCAGTAAGTTCGCCATTTGGCCCCCATCTGACCCTTGCAAAGTTATCCTCGTGTAACCTAATAATCTGCACGAGGATTTCCCCTGGGACACCCTGATCTCTTAATGATTTCCACAGGAGGTTTCTGGGTATGAGGTCAAAGGCTGCCTTAAGGTCTACAAAGGCTATATAAAGATGGGCTTTCTTAACTGTAATATACTTCCAGATTATACAAAGAAATCTAAAAACCTGGTCGATTGTGCTAGTTTTGGCTCTAAAGCCTGCTTGGTACTTAGATAAAATATTATACTCCCCAATCCAATTGCTCAGTTTATTTAAAATTTGACGTGCATATATCTTTTGTAAAACCTCAATTAAACTAATCGGCCGATAATGCGACGGGTCGTGGCGGTTACCCTTTTTAAAAATAGTTGCAATCTCTGCACCCCTCCATGTTTCAGGAATCGGTGCGCCCGATGCAACTGCATTACACAAAAGATTAACATAGGGAGCCCAAACCTCCTTCTCATGCCTCGATAGGTCACCTGGTATCTTATCTGGCCCAGGGGCCTTCCCTTGTTTTATTGCATTTATTGCTAATATTGTTTCCGCTAAGCTAAAATGTAGAGGGGTCTCGCTTGGGTGAATGGCAAATTCTTCAAAGTTAAAGTTGGTATCATTATTAGCGGTTGAGTATAGTTGTGAGAAATGAGTTACCCAGGTGTTTGCATCGAGAAAAAGGTCCTTGTTACATTTCCCTTTTTGTTACCCTTAGATAACAAACGCCAAAAGGTAGCTTGGTCATTTGATTTACATGCTTTTATCAGCTCAGACCAAATATTATCGTCCCAACTTTTCTTTGCCTTGGTTAGTACCCCCTTGTAGTAAATCCTTTTTTCCCTTAGGGTTACTATATCCTTATCCTTTGTTGCCTGAATCAGGTCCTTTTTGCGTTGCAGCAATCTTTATTATACCATGGGTTCTCTAGCAAAGCTGAATCAGATATTCCCTTGTTTAGTTGCTTTGGGGCCTTACTTAATAATGGTTCAAGTCCCTCTACCAATCTATCATGCATTTCCATGATTGGTATCTCTGTTAATGGCAGATTTATATGTGGAGAGACTATTTCTATGTAAGTTTCATACATTTTCTTGATAATCTTTTCATTTCCCAAAACCAAAGGCCATCTAAGTGCTCTACGATTATTCGATAGTAAAGGCTCAATTGGACTGTGACTAAGGTCACATCTCCTTAAGTAACTTGGCTGAAAAAGGGAAGCTGAGAGCGTCAAACATAAAGGATGATGATCACTCTCTGTTCTGTCTTCAACTACTAGATCTTGTACCATAGGCCAAAGAGGAATAGAAACCAATATGTAATCTATATAGCTTTTAGAACTACCCCGGATAAATGTTGGTAGATTTGGGCTATCAGAAGGTAATCGCCCATTACAGGCGCGTAGACCATGGGCTGAAACCAGCCTCAGCAGCTGCGCTACAGCACATGTACACGAAACTACTGGGCTACTATCCAGTACTGGAATATTATTGGCCAAGTCCTCATCTTCAAAAATGTTTTCAAATCCAGCCACTGGTTCAAATTTGCGGTTAAAATCACCCCCAATGATTATCAGAGCACTCTGGTTAATCGTAGTTAGCATTTGATCCAGGTGCTCGATGACTTGAACCTCTCTACTTGCTACGCTTGGTCTACTATATATGTTAAAGATGTAGACTTCCCTTTTGTCTGGTGCTAAAAACTTTATTCCCAATATATCTTGACAAGGGGAATCAATTTGCGTAAAGTCAGCACCCAAGGTGATTTTTAACCAAATGGCAAGGCCTCCCGAAGGCCTTCCTCTCACTGAGGGGATAGCAGCAGTACTAAAGGTTTTAAACCCTATCTTATGGGGGGTTTCTATTGCCCAGGTTTCTTGGAGCAGGACTATTTCACTCTGACCAATATAATCCTGCCATATTGCATCCCTTTGATTTTTCTTAATCCCTGCAATATTCCATGAGGTCAACTTTATCTCGGTTTTACGTACTTCACTAGTTTGGTCACCATTTATCTTCTCACTTCCATTTTCCGAACTTGGGGCTTCCTCACAATTATTGCCAAGATTATTGACAAAATTACCATTTAGTATAAGTTCCTCACCCTGGTAAACTAATGGATCTTTCGCGGCATACACTATGTTTAGATCTACAATATCCTTTGAAATTCCTCCAAAGCTCCTGAATACATTTGCATTCTGAGTGCTATTGGGGTTAGCTGTCTGGTTCCTTTCACGAGTACCAGTATGCGCCTCGGAGGCCATATTATCATTAGCTATAGTTCCCGTCTCTATAGGGGCGATTAAAGCGTCAATGGATATCGCTACAGCTACACCATCGTTAGATTTAGGTCTCAGATCTTTACAAGTAGTTATCCGTGTCTTATCCTGCCCAATTCTAAGTAGTTGTCAGTCCTGGGAATCCAAGTCTGACAGCGCTTGGAATCTATTAGATTGTATAACCGGTGGAAATCCAATAACTTTATTCCCACCTTCCGGCTTATAAAAGTATCCTAAAGGAAGTGCACTAATATCAGTTTTAGGGGCAAAGGTTGCATCCCGATACTGTAAAAGATGATGAACCATCTTTGGCCTGCGGAAGTTGACCACAATACAATCACCTCTTATACTCTTAGTAGATTGCCCTATCCACCCTACTCTGCGAACCATTAAAATCTCGTAAATATCAGATGGGTGGAAATTCTTGTGTTTAGTCAGCCAATCTACAGCTTTGTTCCTTAAGTCAATCCAATTTTCTTTCTGCCCAACCCTCAGAGGTGGGACCCCTGTCAAAATCAAAACATAAGGACATGATTCCGGGGGGAGGCGCAATGTCTCCATATTAGGGGCTAAGGAAACATTAGATTCGCTAATTCTCTGGCACCCAGCAAGAGCACTCGCACCAGCATTTCTGTCTAAAGTTGTTACATGTCCCTTCTGTGTGCCCTGAGAGACTATCACATTCGGACCCACAGAGGGTGCATCCAACCTATTTTTCCCCTTGTTATTTAAAGTGGAATTATTCTTGTTTGTTTTAGCAGTATTCTCGTCTTGGTCAGCTGATAAACAACTGTCCATCACTAACCTTGTGTCCTCCCTTTCTGCTCTGGTTGGTATCACACCCACAATGTTACTACTTAAGGTATTAATTGCAGACTCTAAGAGGCTGATTTTATCCCACAATATAGAAAGATTTTTCTCAGCCAAGTCGCAAACACAGGTTAGGGCTGCTCCTAACCCAGGGTCATTCACTCCTGTAGAGAACTCGGTCATAACTTCCTTAGTATTAACTACGCTCTGCGCTGATAGCAATAAGGTCGTCTCTGTTTGTGTACCAACTGAAGTAGTTTTCAGGGAAGAGAGAATACCATTACTGCCCTTGCCCTTAGTTTTCCTTATCCCTGTATCCCATTTTCTTTTGTCTAACCGTGGCTCAATCTTGTCTTTGGTCACATTTTTTGCGGCCCTGGCCCTAGTAGCTCTATTAGGAACCACTGGAGAGCTTAAAATTGCTTCAGAGGGAGATGAAAAAGGAATAAAGTTCGATAAGACACTTGTAGCAATATTCGGTGGAATCTCCTGATCAATGTCCCCCAGTACAGGTGAAGAGATACCAGTTGTTAAGTGTCTCTGTAAAGTAGCAGGGTCTAAGGAAAGACGTCTCTCAGTCAAATGAATTTCGTGGGTTAAAAGTGACTCCGCTCTTACTAAAAAGGCGTCTAGCGTGCCAGCAACCCCATTGCGTTTTTCCATTTTTTAGACGACTAAATGAGTCAAACAACCCAGGTATTCTCTATGCTTTAAACTCTTGCACAGTACCTTAGTTCTTCTTTTGGATTAAGAGTTTTCAAAATAGCAGAGTGCAGATTCCAAACTTCTCAGAGGGGTGGCCCAGCCAAGCCTCTTCCTGCCTCTGACGGGCGCAGACGGGCCTGCCCTTGGCCCGGGCTTCGCCCGGGCGCGGCCCGCGCGCATCCCGCACTGCGGGAGCCCTGCCCTCCTTTTGAGCACCTCCTGGTGCTCAAACGATGATCCGCGATGTGCGCGCCCCGCAGGCTGATGGGAGTTGTAGTCCCCTCACGATGGCGGCAAACAGTGTCCGGCGATGACCAACGGGGCCCCAACAGCGGTCTCCTTCTCCCCAGCGTTGGCGGCAGACAGCAGGAAAATGTCGCGGCAGGGTCTCCCCCTCTCCAGCGTTGGCGGCAATCAACAGGGAAATGTCGCAACAGGTACGAGTAAGTTTTCCATTCATAACTTGGTCCCAATGGCACAGTGAGCACAGAACCCATGTCTTGCAGGCAAAGAATATGTGATGCTTTTCCTCCAGAATTCTAAACTAAAATGGCCAAGGGCTCAACAAAGAACAAGAAGCAGTCTTCAGGACAGGAAGGGAAAGTTATTTCTGTATGTACAACCTCATTCTAAATGGCACTTCCCCCTGTAAAAGAAATAATAAATAAATAAACAGATGTGTTTCTAACTAAAATAGTTACCTTAGTAGTCCTCTTGAGTAAAAAATCCACTCAAAATGAATTTTGATTTGATTATCGTGCTGACCATTAAAAGCAACAGCTGCTTGTGTTCGGAAAAGCGTTAGCATTGTTCCTGCAATAATGTTTTTACCTTTAGAAAGTTTAATTCCTGGGAGTCGGTATAATAGAACTGTCAGAAATGACATGAGATTACACTAGCACAAAGGACATTTCATTCAAGATTTTTAGACACTTAAAAATTACTCTGCACAACATATACATTGTTAAGTAAAAAATATAAAATCAAGGTACTAATGGACTCTTGCAGCCAGTTGCTATTATTGCTCTTAGCGCCGGGACGCCCCTTTGCCGGGTCAGCTGAGCGCTCTACAAAACGGCTTAACATAACATAACATAATGTGCATATAAGATGGGGGCAAGATTTCCAAACAGGACATGTTCACAAAAGACTGGTAAAACATGTGTGGCATGATATATATGTATTTTTTTTGTTTCATTCAACACTTGTCTTGCTGTATGTTAACATTGTCTCTGATAATCCATTGCTTGCATTGGAGTGTGTGATTGAATCATAAGGCACAGATAACAGGCCTGCTTATTTTGTAACAGAAGCTGTTTAATTTGTATATGTGCTCAATTGTCATGTATGTTAACTGTCTGGAAATGGAAATTTCCATTCTCTGAAACTCTTTAATAGGCACAGCAGCTGAAATGTGGCTAAATGATTTTGTGAGTTCCCTCATGAAGAAAGGAAAGGAGATACCATTGGATTGGGTTTCAGTGTACGTTTTATAATCTGAACAGACGTTTTGTTCACTGTTTTATGTAGCAAAGCAGGAGCTGAGTGCAGGCTGACATCTCCTGTTCCATAGAGCAGTGTTAAGAAGGGTACATAAGTTACTCCAGGATTGGAACTTTCATAGATTCACATGCTTGAATCATTCACCGTCGTCGAGATGGGAGTCCCCGGTATATAAAAATAGCAATGCAAAGCTATTACAAACTAGAAACCAGGCCTATGCCCATTCCAGTTTTGTAACATATCCACCTCTTTTTGTAAAAGAGACCAAATAAAATCAACAACCAATCAGATCAGCCTCACCCTCTAGAACCCTCCTGAGAGAACCTCAGACCTTCAGATTTTCTACTGCACGTTGTGCTAGGGAGTCTCCACTGAGCTCTGCTCAGTTATTCTTTATTCTACTTCTCTTGAGAGAATTTTTCAACTTTATATTTTCCAGACTACTCTACATTCTTGGTCTGTTCTCTATTCATCATGGCAACAAGGAGAAAAAAGGCCTTTTTAGAGCTTGTGCCACCTGCTCTAAAAAGAGGCTTTTTGTGGATGACCCCCTTAAGGATTGTATATACTGCTTTTATCCTGACCACAAAGCCAAGGATTGCAAAGTATTTCGTACCTTTTCAACTAAAACCTTGAGGGATCGTGAGGGACGTCTCCTTACCTTGCTCCAGAAGTTAAAATCCAGGAGAGAATCAGTCTCTAGTGACGACAGTGATGAGGCCTCATCTGCTTCGTCTTCTAGAAGATCTGTAAGAAGGGGAATATCTGACCCTACTTCTTCATAGGAGCGCCCTCAAAAAGCCTCTAAAGAGACCTCCCATGGGTCTGACAGGCTCAGTCCAACTAAATATCCTCACCGAGGTGAAAAGGAGAGGAAAGGACTTAAAGCAGGAGAAAGTGGAGTGAGGAAGTCGAGCTCTGTTCCTCCTTCTTCCCCTCCTGAAGAAAAATGTTCAAGAAACCCTCCTCTGTTCCTCTTGCGGAAAAACAGGCAAAGAAATCACCACCGTCGACGAAGCAGTCGACGACACCGTCGACGAAGAAACCGTCATCGACATCATCGACGCGGAGTGACAAGGGCCAGTCTCCTCAGCTTTCAACAGTTCCGCTGACGGGATCATCGCCGAGAGCTTCTCTGGCATCGACGACTACGGTTCCGCCTCCATCAACGACGGAGGCTATGACAGCAGTGATGACGAAGATGACGGCGGTGACAAGAACTACGACGGCGATGACGGTGGTGACGACGGCTATGGCATCGACGGTAATGACGACGGTATCAACGACGGCACCGTCGATGGCATTATCAACATCGTTGACGTTGGGAGTGAAAATTTCCGGAGAAAAAGTCAGGAATCATCAGGTAACTCCTGAGCTCACTTCTCCTGGCAAGGTGACCCCCCTACTACCTTCTCACCTCCTAGAAGAGGAAGATTAAGACGATGAAGGACCTTTCGGTTATGCCCATAGCCCTTCAGAGCTGCACGTCAAGTGCCAGGATGATGATTCGGAAGAAGGATATGAAGGGCAGCAGGATTATGATCCTCCCCAGGACTACCATAGGGAATATCAAGAGGAGGTAGTCTGTATGCCGACCTCTTTGATTTCTGACTTGCAATGTATGCTGTTGGACTACAAAAGAAGGTTTCCAACTCCATCTTCGATTCTGGAACAGGGATCAGTTTCTACAAGGCCACCCTCAGTGCCGCCCACCCCTCGGGTGCCGCCACCACCACTGCAAATAGTAGAAGCTCCTCCACCAACTCCACCTTTTATCCGACACCAGGATACCTTGGAGGATGATCAGGGGGAAAAGGACCTTCCAGACCCGCACAGGGAGTGGGATGACTATATTATCCCCACTCCTTCTTCCCCTTCACCAGTTCTTGTGGATTCTCCGCCGGAGGACATAGGTGGCTTCCACAATCTGCTGTAGAGGGCGGCCAAGATGTTTGATCTGCCTATGCCTTCTTCACAGACAGAATGTTTCTTATATGACTTTAAGGAGCCCTTTAAGAAGACGGTGCAGGCCATTCCCATTGTCAATCATGTATGGGAGGAGGGTCTTAAAGTCATGAAGACCCTGGCCACGGTGGTCCCGGTGCTCCCACGACTAGAGAAAAAATATAAAGCCCCAGAGGATAGCCCGGCTTGCCTGATGAGTCTTCTGAAACCAGACTCAGTCATATCTCAGGCAGCGCAACGGACGTCAAAGAATCCAGCAGCTCCTCTCACTACGCCTCCTGACAAAAAAGGCAGACGCCTGGACAATGCAGGCAAGAGATTTTCCTCTATGTCTGGTTTACTTGTCAAAGCGGCTAACGCTTTAGCTACTCTGGGCCGCTACGACCGGCAGATGTGGTGTGATTTATCTCCTTACCTCGACCAACTGCCTGAGGACAGTAAAACTGAAGCAAAAAAGATCCTCCAAGAAGGGTAGAGGGCCTCTTCAGAGGTCATTGATTGTGCAATGGACATTGCTACAACAGCTTTTCGATCCCTGGCTGGAGCAGCGGTCCTATGTCGCCAGGGTTGGCTTCGAGCAACCTCGTTCAGACCTGAGGTCCAAAACAAAATACTGGATCTTCCATTCGATGGAGAAGCACTCTTCGGAAAGCATGTGGATGACGCTCTCCAAGACATAAAAAAGGACACAGACACGGCGAAATCGTTGGGGACGCTTCAATACCGCAAAGTTCCCTTTCGAGGCGCAAGAGGTAGAGGGCTTCCTTCGTACAGAGGAGGATACCAACAATATAGAAACTCCTCTTATTCACCTGCCACGCAGTCCTATTGGCCGCAGTACAATCAGCGACAAGGTCAATCTGCAGCCTATTCTAAATCGGCGCCCAGAGGGAGAGCGGGACGTCAGGGGAAGGACTCTTCAAGACGTCAATAGCAGCTTGCAGGCTCTGACTACTGTTCCTTCCCAAGACCATACACCTGTAGGGGGAAGGATTTCTTTGTGCTTCCAAAATTGGCTATTAATAACAACAGATTGATGGGTGCTCAACATAGTTCAATTTGGCCATGCGTTGGAATTTGTTCATCCTCCTCCAAACACCCCTCCTCGCAGTCACATGACAAAACATCTACGTCTCCTGAGTCCTAAGAATGTTACAGAAGGGGGCAATAGAACCGATCCCGTTATCTCAAAGAGGAAGGGGATTCTGCTCCCGGGTCTTTCTGGTTTGAAACACTGTCGAAAAGTGGTGCCCCATCCTAGATCTGAGGGAGCTCAATACCTATATCATCAAGCAGTTGTTTCGAATGGTCTCCTTACAGGACATACTTCGACTTCTAAATTCGGGAGATTTGATGACCCCTTTAGACCTAGAGGACGCTTATTTTCACGTCCCCATTCATCCATCGCACAGGAAGTTCCTTCGCTTTACAGTAGCCAAGAGCCAATTTCAATTCAAAGTCCTCCCTTTCGGCCTCAGATCGGCACCAAGAATCTTTACGAAAATTCTGGCTCCAGTAGCGGCTTTCCTAAGACAACAACAGCACCAGGTGTTTCCCTACTTAGATGACTGGTTGATAAAAGCCCCTTCCAAAGCAACAGCCAGGAATTCGGTGACAGCCTATACAACGCTGTTCACAGGTCTAGGTCTTACCCTCAACAGGGAAAAGTCAAACTTGCGTCCTTCCAAGAACGCCATGTTTCTGGGAGCCATATTGGACACGTCCCTAAACAGAGCATTTCCATCATTAGAAAGACAAGCCAAGCTGATGTCAATGGCTCGTCTGCTTCTAAAAAGAAAGTCACTTTCAGTTCGCCTCTACATGTCCCTTCTGGGATCCATTTTGTCCTGCATTCCTCTGATACCCCACTGCAGGCTACGGATGCATCCTCTTCAGGAGGAACTGGACTTACAGTGGCGTATGGTAGAAGGATCTTTTGAAGACATGATCACGGTAACTTCGCCAATGAGACAAGCTGCTTCATGGTGGATTCACAAGGCGAACATTTCACTGGGTCTCTCTTTTCTGGTCACCCCAGCACCTCAGATAATTACAACAGATGCATCTCTAGAGGGTTGGGGAGCGGTCTTGCAGGACCTCCAAATCAGTGGTCATTGGCAACAGCGTCATCGTCTTCTATACATCAATCTGCTGGAGCTAAGAGTGATTCGCCTAGCCCTACAGGCTTTTCTCCCGAGAATCAGAAATTCATCGGTTCTGATCAGAACGGACAATACCACGGCCATGCATTACGTCAAGAAACAGGGCGGCACGAGATCCCGTCTTTGTCTGTGGAAGCTCAAAGTATCTGGGAATGGGCGATCCTACATGGGGTTTCGCTGAAAGCCGAGCATCTTCCAGGGAATCTCAATGAGACCGTAGATACACTAAGCAGACTGAAGTCAGTTTGCCACAAGTGGGAGATGGATCAGAGGACACTGGATGACATCTTCCAGCTATGGGGGACACCGTCCATAGATCTGTTTGCAAAACCGGAGAACAAGAAATGCAGGTACTTTGCAAGCTGGCTTCACCATCCGGGATCCTGGGGGAATGCGTTTTCGAGGGCATGGTCAGGCGCCTTTGTCTATGCTTTTCCCCCCATCCCTCTTCTCCCAAGACATCTCAGGAAGATGAAAACGGAACCCTGTAAAATGATCCTCATAGCACCATCCTGGCCTCGCCAGTACTGGTACACGGAGCATCTTCTTCTTTCGGTGGAACAACAGATCCCCTTGGATCCTATCCCATCATTGCTGATGATGTCCCAGGGCCAAGTTCTGCATTCGGATCCCAAATCCCTTCAATTATCGGCATGGCTCCTGAGCACAGAGAGTTTCTCGACCTGAATCTGTTCACGGAGTGTAGAGACATCCTTTCCCAGGCTCGTGCTCAGAGTACGAACAAGACATACCGAATGAAGTGGAAAAGGTTCTGTCTCTTGTGCCAAAAGTCAGGAGTTCACCCTTTCTCTTCCTCGGCTCAGGAGATTCTTCCATACATCCTTTCCTTGGCCAAGGCTGGTTTAACTCACGCATCCATCAAAGTTCACCTTGCAGCCATCTCTCCTTTCAGTAGACATCTTAAGGCCCTTCTCTATGGTCAGCAAGGATAATAAAACAATCCATGAAGGGTCTCTTTCGGGTTTTTCCTCCGATCAAACCTCCTCCTCCACTCTGGCACCTTAATGTGGTTTTGGCTCAGCTCATGAAACATTCTTTCGAGCCTATCCATAAAGCTGAGTTAAAAATTCCTTTCATGGAAGGTGGCTCTGCTTTTGGCGCTAACATCTGCAAGAAGCGTTAGTGAATTGCAGGCGCTCACTATTCAGGAGCCTTTTCTTCAGTTCAAAAATGATACAGTGGTTCTTCGTACTAACCCCAAATTCATCCCTAAGGTGCCTTCGGACTTTCATCTAAATGATTCTCTGGTTCTTAAGACTTTTTTCCCTCAACCTACTACACTGGCTGAGAAATCACTTCATTAATGGACATTCAACGTTGTTTAAAATTCTGCTTCCAAAGAACTAAACACTTTAGAAAGTCACCTCAGCTCTTTGTGGCTTTTAGTGCCCCTCGTAAGGGTTTTCCCCTATCTAAGCAAGGCATTGCACGGTGGATTTCCAGTTCTATCCAGTACTGTCATCAATTGGCCGGGAAACCCCTCCAAGGAAAGGTGCGTGCTCACTCTACGAGGGCAGTCTCTTCATCTATGGCCCTCTTTGCGGGGGTACCTATCTGGGATAGCTGCAGAGTGGCTGCCTGGAAGAGCATCCATACTTTTACCAGACATTACTGCTTGGATTCTTCGACACACAGTGATACTGCAGTGGGCCAAGCAGTCCTGAGGAACCTGTTTCAGTAGCGGTGAGCTTTCCCTCTCATCCCTCCTTCCTTTTCTTTCCTAAGATCCTCACACATTCTTTGATAAACGTATTGTTTTTGGCTATATATTTTGTCTGCATATAGGCTTTGTTGATACCTTTTGTTTTTTCTTACTACTTCTTTGAATTTTCCGTTGGATTAGGCTTAATATAGTCTTGATATTTTAAGAAGTCCAAATTGAGGAAATGTTTTTCTTTTCTCTACTCTTTTTCAGTGCATTATTTATGGTTGTTCAAGAAGATAAGGACAAAAAATGTGCTCATGACTGCTAACTACTCTTATTCAAGCATATGAATCTATGAAAGTTCCAATACTGGAGTAAGAAAACAAGTTACTTACCTGTAACTTTAGTTCTCCAGTATTGGAAGCTTTCATAGATTCACATGCGACCCACCCTCCTCCCCTGGGAAAGCTCAACCTTCTGCATCTTTATGATTATCCTATGGCACTACGGCTACGAAAATCTGAAGGTCTGAGGTTCTCTCAGGAGGGTTCTAGAGGGTGAGGCTGATCTGATTGGTTGTTGATTTTATTTGGTCTCTTTTACAGAAAGAGGTGGATATGTTACAAAACTGGAATTGGCCTAGGCCTGGTTTCTAGTTTGTAATAGTTTTGCATTGCTATTTTTATATACCGGGGACTCCCATCTCGATGACGGGGAATGATTCAAGCTTGTGAATCTATGAAAGCATTGAATACTGTAGAACTAAAGTTACAGGTAAGTAACTTGTTTTCTTACATGTGATTCTGGTAGGCTTACTTACTTGGACTGCTTGCTGGAGGGATGCTGAATTACAAAGTATATCTTAAGGCCTGATGGTATGACAAGATATGCAGGGGGTATTACATGACTTGGCATAAATTAACTAATATGATACAGCTGTTATCAGCTGTTGATAACAAGGGAAGTGATAGACTGATTGGATAATTGAGAAAATGTGATTTAAGCATAGCTAAATATTGCTCATGTGTGTATATATAATTCACTGAGTTGTTTATAATCTTAGCAATCATTCTTATATGAAACGGAATAGTTTAAAATAATTTATCATTCAGTATAATATACATACTACTTGTGTATGTGCACTGAGTTCGGTGATTATGGCATGGCTCTATAATATCATTCACAGACAAAGAGATTTTCTTACTGGCTATGTCCAACTCATAACACCTCTACCCACCGAGCATAACTCAGTAGAAAGGGGTAGGAAGGGGTGAGAGACAAATGCCAGTTTTCTCTTCTCCGAAAAGTTAGTTTCCTTCTGGGGCTTAGGAAGAAGATGTGATTCTAATATGTGTCGGTAACAAGACACCATACTCACGCATCTGCATTCCATTCCATTCACTATCTAGGAGCAGTATCAGGTATCTTTCTTGCCTCACCTGCTCGTTTACATTTACCCAAGAGTCAAAAAGTCTTGGAATGCTTTGTCCTGGGTTAAGTAGGAATTCTAAGACCTCTCACCTTCTGTACTACTTGATTGCCCCTGTGACTGCAAAAATCGATGATAAAGGCTAATAACTACTGATCATGCCAGTGCTGTACACATTGCCCATTTTGCCGTACCATCACTGTTGCCGCAATGGCTTTTTTCTAATTTGGCAGTGCATGGATAAGAGTGGATCTTCAGGGATACTGCAGGATCAAAGCATCACAAAGTAAAGGTCCTGATAACGGAAGTTCCCTGAATTCACTCTTCTGACCCAATATTAAAAAATAGAGTAAACATACTATAGATGCGCAGCAGTATATATAGATCATACTTTTTGATTTTGAATATGCATTTAGTGATTAATACTGGCTTATCCATTATTTTTCAGTATGAACAATGTGAATTATATTTGGCTAATCGACACGTACCAAAACATTTGCAGTCCCGAATTTTAGGTCATCTTTACATAAGATTTCAAGGAAAGTGGTTTGACGAAGAAGAAATCCTCCAGGATATGTCAGAATCGTTGAGGCAGGTTAGTGATAACTGTATGAATCGGATCGCAATATTAATTTTTGCTTTTAATATTCTACCTTGTTTTTAAAGACAGATTTTAGGCGATCACAGTCTTCTCATGAAGGAATATTTAATTATTTCTCTTGTAATTTACGTATTATAGCTCTCTAATAGCTAACTTTAAATGCCGTTTTGGGTAAGTATTAACTTAAAAGCTAACTAATTCTAAACTGCGACTTAGCTGTCCTTTAGGCTTAGACAGATAGCAAACAAATATAAACTCACTTAATCCTGTGTCACATCTGAAGCAGGGCTCTGCAGCTGATCTAATCTGAGATAAGGGGGTCTGGGAGAAAGGTGTAAATTGTGTTTGTTGAGGTTTCCCCCAAACCTTTGCATTTTTAAATAGGTTTGATTATTATGTGAAACTCTCCCCCTGCACCCTTTCATACACATTTGATTATCAGTGTTCTGCTGAGTATTTATACGTTTCCAATGTATCCAAAGGAAATCCTGTGAATGCTTTGTTATACTGAGGATGTCTCATCCATATTCTCTATTAGGGAATTTGCCTTATGGTTGGTTAGTTTTTAGAAGTTATTTATTCCAAGCTATCAATATTTTTTGAATTTCTTGTTAAGCAACAATTTCCTCTACATGGCATTTTGTTTCAATTGGCATATTTTCAGAACATAGTTTGGCAGGGTTTCCTTTGGGAGACCTAAGTCTCTATTTGCTGCAATTGTTTATTGAGTAATCACATCAATAATCGGGGGCAATTGATTTTTCACCAGAATTGTTTTTTTCATAGATTGACAAGTTTGTATTATTTCCCGTCTTCAGGCTCGGAGGCCCCACGGTAAAGGTTTAAAATAGTGTTAAGGAAACAACTCGATTTAATAAGGGAACGGCAGGCAGTCTTCACTTAACTAGCACAGTCAGCACATTTAGGGGCCGATTCCGATCTCGGCCGGTAGGGCTCCGAATCGGATTCGGCTTCACCGGATCCGATTCGGAGCCCTGTTTCCCGACCGAATCGTACGCGGGTCCGGCCGAGCGAGTACGATGCAAGCGCCCGCGAAATCGCCGACCGACTCGTACGCGGCTTCAACACGCTCCGACGACTCGCACGGACACAACTCGCACCGCGCAATGGAGACGTTCCCCGGCCGGGTAAGTACGATGCGCGCCGCGAGCAGTCCGACCGACTCGCGCCGTCCGGCTCGAAAGAGCTGTCGGAGCCGGACTTTGGGGGTCCACGTCGGACCCCCCTGTACGCGTGGCCGCGCGAGTCGCACACAGGGGGGACCCATGGGTCCCCCCTACCTGTGCATGTACGGCACGATGCGCTTCGATGCGTACCCGCTGTAGGGGGTGCCCTTGTTTGCCTCGCACCCATTGAGACAATGGGAGCCCGCGTACGCGTTGTACGACCGGCTCCCATTGACTTCAATGGGAGTTCGACCGAATCGAGTCCGGGTGCATGCGTGCGCATCGTACTCGTTCGGTCGGACTGCCAGAGTCCGATTCGGTCGGAAATCTCTGCGGGTCCGGCTCGGTCGGAGAGATTTCCGGCCCGAATCGGAATCGGCCCCTTAATAAGGATTTAGGTGTCCAATCACATAATTGATACTGGCCTCTGTGATCTGAGTTCCTCTGGGTTTTTCCTTTATGTAGGCACCATCACAGGCAGGGCCGGACTGGCTACCGGGTGTTTTGGTGTGCTGCCAAGCTGGGGGCTGATTTCGTTGATGGGGACCTGAGTGTGCTTAAAAACATTTGTTTTGCTTTGTTTATTTCGAAGCTCACGCAGGTCCCCATCAACAAAATCAGCCCCGACTGCAGTGAAATCAGCCCCCAGCTCGGCAGCACACCAAAACGCCCGGTAGCCAGTCCGGCCCTGATCACAGGTAATACCTTCCTAATTAAACTAGGGAGCCAGCCTCCTTTTGTAGCCTCTAAAGTGGCAGTACCCCAATTATTTCTTAGAGATTCTCGCATATCTCTGTAGAAATTATAAATTGCAGGGCTTCCAGTCTGATGTGGATGTTGTGCCTTGTACTCTTGTCATACACATTGTAGGCAGTGAGAGAAGTGACCAGAAAGGTTCCTATTATTTCAAAGCAAATTCAAGCATCTATCTGACGAGTCTATTCTGCTATAGGACCAATGGGGGTGAGGTGTAAAAAGAATAAAGCTATTCACCAAGTGGTGTTCACTTCATATATCTCTAGGATCCATCCTATCCAAGGCTTCCAAGAGTTGCTCTGTGTGCTTAGAAGCTGGGCCCACCTTAGAAAGATATTTATTTCCCAGTTTCTATGCTTATTGCAAACCCTTTGGAGTAAAATAAATAGTACCAGTCTGCCTTCTATTTTTGAGCTATTTTATTGTTTTCTAAAGAATTTAAATGGGTTTCTTGGTGGGAATATACCTGCTCCCTGACTTTTCAGGAAGAAGAATGCTTTGTAATGCTTTCTATAATTATTCAACCCTCTGAAATGCCAGTTCAGCAATTGTAATCTGAAAGTCATGTAAGGTTTGGGGCAGCTCTATAACGAATACAGAATAAGTGCCACTGCCTTTCCTCATCTTTCTTTCCATCATTTTTACTTAACTCTGTATCTTCTGTTCTATCTAAGAACGCATATAAACACTAATTACAAGAAAAGAGAATCCCTCCTCCCACCTTAGGAACTAGGACCACAGTGGTTGAAGCATTAATCAAAATGAACAAACCTGCAAGATAGCGTTTGTCAGGAATCAAATCTCCCTCAACCTAAAACTCAGATCAAAGATCTGAATATTAACACAATAGCAGGATAAAACAAGCTGCTACTTCAAAAGGGCCACCTCCCTCTCAGAAGAAGTTCCTCAAATGCACCTGCAACTAGTCTATTTACAGTCCAAGTAGAACAGAGGGGTTTGAAATAAGAACGTGGGTCTGTGGTCCTCCCAAACAGGATACCAGACTAAACCCGCATTAGACTGTATCCCGCCCAAGTGACCTATCAATATGCCACAATCAACAGTTCAATGTTCCATACTTATAGTCCCATTTTTAGTCACCGTCACCATTCCTGCTCAAATTAGCACAGTCTCCAAGTGATCTCTCTCCTTTAACTTGGCCAGAAGCAGTGCTTAATTTGAGCCGGTGCTTTCCGGTGCTAAGCACCGGCACTTAATTGGTTTCCGGTGCTCCGCATAGGCACCTAATTATCAACACCATACTCAGAACAGTCTACCACATGGTGGTGCTGCTCATCTAATTTAGAGATGAGCATAACAATGGTTGTTTAGGAATACAATATACATTAAAATAGTGCTAATACCTGCCTCCCCAACCATTCCTTTAGCTTTGGGGACCTGGAATAATCTGAACTGGCGCATTTACATGCAAGAGAGATGGTTAGTAGTTGTTTTGGCAGCGATGACAAGAGCGATGGGTGGTGCAAGCTGCAGTGGCATCCTGGTCAGAGCCCTGGCACTTAATATTTTACAAATTAAGCACTGGCCAGAAAATATCCCAGTGACGAATGGTTCTCTCTCAGAAGTATTCCGATTTTTTTGAGTGGCGAGGTTTCTTCCGACCATCTAGCCAATGCCAAGAAACATGATTGGCCATCATTAGTCACTCTGACTTTAGAGTTGAAGAATAGCATGTACTTCTGCTCATTTTCCGAGAATTTCCATTTTACTAATTCAAATGATCTGCATTGGTGGTAACAAAGTGTAATCAAGGAACATTGAATTGTTTGACCTTGATAGTGTTCTGTAATGTAAGATTACGTTTGTCTCTCTAAAGTTCAAAAAGCAGCTGATGATGTCTCTAGGGGGAGCAACGGGTTTAGGAGGAGGCTTCAGTTCTTTGTGGGCTCTCTCAAAATAACACAATTTTAAGATATCCCTGGGCTTCAGCAAGTGTTCATTGCTAAAAGAGCAAATCTTTAGAGGGACCCTCCCCTGATTCTGGAATGCTAGGAAAGCATGGAATGTTTTGCTGCGATTTGCGCTCAGCATCCTCCACACTTATCTGAAACACGTGTGTAAAGTAGCTTGATAATAGTCATGCTTATTTCAGCCATGCCATTTGGGATAGTTATACCCGCAACGTCTGTCACCTTTGCCTTCTCTGCAACCTTTATTAAATCTGCTCTGAGCAGCGTAATTCCTTCTCCATGGAGTCAGCTTTGTGTTCAAGTGTGGTACATGATTCCACAATGGATTTTTGTTGCCCTAAGCATCCCCCTGCTTACCCTGAGGGGCATGTAGAGGATCAGGAGTTGTCTCTGCCTGGCACAATGTATAGTGCCATATCTTGTTGGTCCGCAGAGATCAGCCCTCTTTATCTTTCACCAGCGTCATGGGACAGCTTTAGTAAGATGACAGGTGCTAGGCTTTCAGGCCACACTCAGCTCGGCGTCAGTTTGCAGCACAAATGCTGAGAATGTTGTGGTTGCACGGCATCAGTCAATCACTTGTTTCTTATTCTAACTACTTTTTCTTTCAATGGAGGTCTCCTTTTATTAGAGTACTGCTGAGGTGTCTCAATTAAAGCATATTCTTCATGAAGGTCACACAGCATCAAAAAGAAGGACCGAGTTAGAGTTTTATGAATCAAGTAGACTGTCATCTTTCCGATGATGGTGCCCCCGCTGGCTATATTGCAGTGAAGTTCTAGTGCAAGAATGGAAAGATGTTGATTAACATTAACATCCCAGAATACTGGCAAGATGCTATCCTTTGCAGAGTTTTTCTAAGGAGATCCCATGAACTGTTACAGTGAAGGCAACCCAGGGAACTCTGCAGAGATTTTCTGCGGAATTCCCATCAACTATTACAGTGAAGGCAACCCAGAGAACTCTTCCTCTGCTAATCCAGTTTACAGAAAGTTAGAGACTGCAGTGAAAATGGACTATGCTGCATGCAACTGTGCCATTAAAGTCAACAGATATGCCAATTGCTCTGTTAAGTCTCTCCTCAAAGACTTTCAGCTGTTGGCTTAGCAAAAGCAATGAGGACTGAACATATCTCCTACTTTGTTCATGATGGAGCAACAAGTTGATTCTTATTGAATATCTTTTTTGACTCATTATGTGCGGTGACTGCAGCATCAGCATCTTCAGTAGCAGCAAGGAGGCATCTGCGGATGTGAGCCTGGAAGGTGGATGCATCTCAGAAGACCCGGCTCATGTGTCTTCTTTTTTCTGAGGTAGAGCTGGAGGATCTAGTTAAAAAGTCTGCTGAAGATAAAAAGTTGATGGGTCTCGCATGTATGTATTACTAAGTTGGTGCGCAGAGTGCCTGTCCTGGATATCTGACATGCAGCTGCATGGGTGTCAGTACACATGTTCACAAAACACTACTGCCTTGACAGCTAGGTCCCACTGGGTCTCACAAGATTTTTTAGCCTGAGCCATTCCACAGACCCATCATATTGGGAAGTACACCGTAGATATTTATTCACAAGGTGAGGAATTTGACGTAAGAAGCATCCATCAGAAGAACAAGTTACTTAACTTCAGTAATGCTCTTTCTGGTGGATACTCTATGTAACCACATACTTCACCACCGTCCTGCCCCCAGTTTTGTGGTATGGTCACTTTCTTCTATAAAGACTATAATTTAGGAATCTGCACTCTTGTTCTTTTGGATTCGCAGATGGGTCTTGTATTCGAGGGCGTGGACGAGTACATGAAAGAAATTGTTGTCAGCGTGTATGGGTGGCCCTTATCAGAAACATTATGTGCAGAGTCAAGCAGCCACCTACCCGTACAAAGGAACACTACTTTTGTGTTCCCATATCCAGTCTGGTGCTGGGGGGACATTCACAAGGCGAGGAATCTGCGGTTAGATAGATTATCCAAAAGAAAGAGCATTACCTAAAGTAAGTACCTCATTCTTTAGAGTCAGCTGAACTTAGTGCAAAGCACTATGAAACATTCCTATACATATCTTAATATATGGTTCTTAAGTTAAAGGTATGGGAGTGGTGAAAGCAGTTCCAGGGGAGTGGCTCTTCTCATTACTTAGGGCAGAGTAGTTAATTAACTGCATACTGTTTAATAATTGCAGATAGTTAATACACATAAGGAAAGGTACACAGGGTATAATTTAAAGGAGGGCAGCCATGGAACATCCTAAAAAAATAAAAGGATATTTTGAATGCCCTCCTCTGCATTATTCCATCTCATTTAGGGTTTGAGGAAAGGTAGTGTTCTCAATGGCAGAGCAGTACAATACTTTCACCAGACATAATGGTGTTATCAGTGAGGCAGCTCAATTAAAGGTTCCCATCCCAAAGGTAGAATATCAAGGTATACAAATATCGAAGGCAAAAAATATAATCCAAAAGAACAAAAGGTAAGCATAGATTTTCTATACCTAACACTCCACATATACGTCCCCTGAAGATATAAAAAAAAAAATATATATATATATATATTTACTCGACGTTTGCTGTTGTTTGGTTACAAACGGGGCAGACACAAATGCAGTTGCTTTATTTTCAGTTTATTCGGTCCCCCATTATGTGCTTCAGCTGCCTCAACGCCCTTGGTCACATGACATGTACGCATTGTGCAAAACATTTTATACAGCGTTTCAAACATCATAGAAGCAAGACTTTCCCCTCCGTATTTTTCCTCTAAAACAATTATAATTCATTGTTCAATTTTTTAAAATCCATCCATGAATCATTATCACATGATGCGACTCGTGTTAAAATATTAATCAACCAATTAATGGGAAAATATATACAGAAAATGTGCATAAGTGCCAATTGCATGGATAATTCCACTGATACTGGGCAAGTGCCCTATTATATGCTACAAGTGTTATTCAAGTCCCGATACTGGAAGTATCATTCACTTATTGCTAACAATTCATTTGTGTCTCGAAATACATATTATTTCAGTACATTTATTACAATGGCCGGTGCCTGATTGGATATTCCATCTGCCTAGTGTACTTGAAGTTTTATCGACCCTTACACCATATCAAGGTTCTATGTTCCATGATTCTTACTTTATTTTCCCTATTGATTCATATTATAAAAATCACTCTCACGCATTGAATTTACGGGCTAGTGCCTTGGTATGGATTTTACTGATACAATTAAGCATATTTAAATGCTTGTTTGATTATAACGGAGGTCAAGAACCAAAAAACTTTTAGCCAAAATTGTCTGAAAACCTCTCCTACTGTTAACAAACCTGAGCGTTGAGGGATCTTGTCAGGAGACATAATCGCAACTCAGAGACATCTCATATTTGCAAACAGGAATGCAACTCCTCATCGTAATTTAACCCATTAGGTATTTTGCAACCCAGCATGATTATGTACCTTGGTTCCAATTCTCTTAATAATCTTGTGCGGTCATCCCCACGTTTACTTGCGGGTACCGCATCGATTACAAAGTACCTTATTTGCTAAGGGTATTTTTGATGAAATACTTCACAGTGGCGTGCCACTGGGTAAGTACGATCCCTATTGGTGATCCCCCTCATGTGTTGGAGAATTCTTCTGTGAACTGGCAATGTAGTACTGCCTACGTATCTTAAGTTGCAAGAGCAAGTTAGCACATATACAGCAAAATCCGTTTTGCAATTGTATGCCCCCTTAATTTTTACCTCCCCTCTACCAAATGGGGTGTGGTATGTCATAGTATTCTGGCCTATGCTGCATGCCCTGCAATGTGTGCACTTCCTAAAACCTTGTGGTGGTCGTAACCAGCTTTGTTCATGGTTTGTCTCTGGGCTGCTTCTTACGACCGCATCTTTTAAGGATTGGGCTCTCCGATATATGATTAGAGGGTGTTTGGGTAATAAATTGCCTATAACTGGATCCGCCTTTACTACATGCCAGTTCTTTCTCAATAACATTCTGAGCTCTTTGTCCTGCTCATTATATGTGGTTAAAATCTTATTGGTGCCTGTTATTCCCTTTCCTTAATTTTAACTTTGGAAAATAAAATAGTTTCCCTCCTCTCTTTGTACGCTGCTTTCCGAGCTGCCTCTATTACTGAGATGCTGTACCCCCTCTCTAGGAATCTACTGGTCATTTCATTCTGACATCTACTCAACTCTTTCTCAGTACTAAAGTTCCTCTTTGCACGCAGCATTTTGCCATATGGAATACTCATTTTTGAATGGCTTAGGTGAAAGCTTGAGGCATGAAGGGTTGTATTTCCTGCTGTGTCCTTTCTGTGGAGTCTAGTTTCTAACTTGCCTTCATGTACATACACTTCGATATTGAGAAATGTTACTTTTGTTATACTTATGTCATACGTGAATTTCAGATTTAACTCATTATTATTTAAGAGCTTCACAAATTGTTCTGCCGAGTTTACCGTGCCTCTCCATATCACAAAAAAATCATCAATAAACCTGGCCCAAATTACTATGTGTTCATCCCATATTTTTGCATGTTCCCGGCGGAGCACCTGTTCCTCCTACCAGCCAACATGTAAGCATGCTTAACTGGGGGCGAAACAGGTGCCAATCGAAGTCCCACGCAGTTGTTGATATAACTCTCCCCCAAACAGGAAAAAAATTGTTTCCAGACATCTCCTCGAGTGTGATTATACAGGCCTACTGGTCTACTCTGTAGGAAGTGTTGCATAGCTCTCAAGCCATCCTCATGGGCAATGCTTGTATCTAATGTTGATATATCCATAGCAATCAATACATAATCTTTTTCAATAGGTATGTCATAAATCATTTTTAAAAAGTCTCCACTGACTCTTGCATATGAAGGTAAATCTTTTACATATTGTTGCAGAAAAAAATCTATACATTTAGATGTGTTCTCCATCTTATTGCCATTCGCCGAAATAATGGGATGGCCTGGGGGACAACTGGCATTCTTATGAACCTTTGGGTATATACACAACCATACAAGGTATGTAGATAAGGAGTTAGGAACAGAAAATCTAGACTTCCTATATGTACTTGCATTTTGATATTTAGTTTTTCGATATTGTCCATGATACTCTTGTATCTTTGCATTCTCAGCCTTGATATTCAGTAGTACTATATTCAGAATGACCGTTGAAACTAGTAAACTCTTGAAAAGTCCCCTGCATATAGGAGCTGGATCTCCATTTTCATGTTCATCCTTAAGGGATCACATAAGTGAAGACAAGTCCATCTTACCAGCATGGCATGGCAAAACCTCTTCCACAAATCATTTCCCCCCAAAGCAGTCTCCACAGTGTACTTGGGAAGTAGTTCAGGGGGAAATGCCTGAAACAATAATCAACATATTTAAATTAGGTTGATCGGACAGTGGTGGACAGGTAGAGTTACTATCTTCCTCAAAATGTCACTCTAGCAGCCAGACCTAATGCTTCAAAGATTTGCGAACACCTGTTTTCTTCGCTTTAGGTATCTCAAAGAGCCAAAAGACCCAAGATCCAAAAGTCTGATTTGCAGGTTGAAGCCTACGAAAAGTGCTTAGCACAATGCATTGCTCTTCAGAAATGCTATTTACTTGCAACTAAAGTTCTCCATCATTGGGATCTTTCACAGATTCACATGATTGAATTATTCGTTGTCATTGAGGTTTGAAACCCCACAGAAAAAGTAACGGAAAACCCCACCTTGTTTAAAAAGACCCAGCCATCGGCCAGTGTAGTGACTACCATACTTTAGATTTCTATAGCATCAGTTTGAAAGGACAGGCATATTGTGAGCTTTGGAAGGAGGGTTGCATATGAGTCTTTAAAAATTACAAACCCTGGTATGGAGTCCCTTCTCAATGATACTGTAGAAGCCTATTTATTAAAACCAAAATCAGAATAATGGTTCAGTATTATTTTTATCAAAACACTGCAGCTTGGGGCCAGACTCAAACACGTTAACCCACCCAATTATTCTTCCCATATTAGCACAGCCAATTGGGGCATATCCCCGGCATAAGGAGTTGGTAGTTTCAGAACATTTGTTCAATCAAAATGTGCCACAAACATGAAGCTATATTTGAACCTGATATTGCAAAACGTGCAACTGTAGCAAAAGCAGCAGAATGACATGTAGGCATATAACTCATGATTTCCGTTATTTCTTGAGTCTCGCAAGTACAGAACAACAGGTCAACTATGGACATTTTGCAAGCTCCCCTTATTAAGTGTAACAGAAAAGGATCAAAAGAACCTGGCGTCTACAAGATGACAACCTGTGTGAGGGAGTAGGAGGAGCAAGATGGCGGTTGTGTGATTTGGACGTGCACAGCTACCTCTGACATGGCGTAAGGAGACACAGCATGGAAAGTGAATCAGACCCAGGATTAGGTTGTTGGCTCCCCCTCCCGAGGTGGCTAAGGCAGCTGTGAGTTGAGGTTGTATTCCTCAATATTTTTGGTGGTGTTATGGATTAGTGAGAGATGCTTGCCTCTGCTGCTGAGAATGATGTATGGCGTCACAGGTCCTGGGATGCCGGTAAAGTCAGTCTGAGAACTGCAAAAAGCTAATGGGAAGATGGCGCTGAAAACAGCTGATCAATGCAACCCTGGAGCCTCTAAGATTAGAGATGCAGAGAAAACAGAGGCAGTAAGGGCTATGGTACAGCTATGAGTACAGCTGCAGGAAAAGCAACAGGACTCACGGAAGGTACAGCAAGAGGTGGGAAGACCGGGAAGGCGGCAAGGCTTAGAAAACCTGCTCCTCAGTTGGTATTGGATACTGACCAAAACACCAGTGAGTGCAAAGGTTTAGCTAGTAGCTCCAAGCGACTGAGGAGATCAGAGGCTGTTCCACTCTTAGGGCTGGTGGCTGGGGGTACTGCCCTCACACTGTGGTGGATCAAAGGGTAGGGGATATCCAGTATACCATCAAGGATATGATAAGCAAGCACCATCTGATCATAGGCGCAAGTGAGAATGAGGAACAGAAAAAGGTGGAACTGCAAACACCCGGTGCTAGCACCCTGCCCAGTGCAGATGCAGCAAGCGTGATAGTCACCTACGAGCTAATAGTGGCAATCGTAACTGAAGAGCCCAACATAACTTCGAATGAACAGGAACTTAACACAAATGATGATAGACAGAGGCCCTATGAGGATACTGTAATAGATCAACAGAAGGGGACGTCGATTCAGGACTGGGAGCAGGTACCTCAGGACTCTACTACTGGACTACAGGATAGGAATAATATCTGATAGAGACTTCTAGCTGCAGATTCCTTACCTTTGAATTTCCCAGGTATCAGTCTGGTTCCGGAAACTTTTGCTGAGCAATACCCCTTGCGCGCGCCATTGGGTGGCTCCATTCGGCTCTGCGTGACATAGTCGGCATCGGTAGCATCGGTTATGACATCGTGGTGCCTATATAGGTGCCACCCAGGGTTCTTTTCTTTCCCCGCCAGTTAAGTGCTGATCCGGGAAGAGCTACCCCTCTGTCACTTTTTGACTGTTATTTTTTTACTTTTGTCGAATTCAGAAGGTTTTTTTTCCAACTTCGCATGCGAGGGATGTCTTTGAGGAAGACAGGTTTCAAGCCCTGTGGTGCCTGCCACCGCATGATGTTGGTTACCGACCCCCACCTCATTTGCCTTTGGTCTCTCGAGCGCGACCAGGACTCAAAGTTGTGCTCGGACTGCTGGACCATGGCTCCGCAGGCCTTGAGGGAGTGGGCGATGAAGCTCCTTGCGGCCCGGCAGTGGACACCGTCGAGCGAGACTCCACGGAGGTCCCATCCCCGATCGAGGAAGAGGCCCTAAGTCCTTTTCATTCCATTCAAGGTCCTCGGGAGACTCAGGGAAGAGGCATAAGAAGAAGAAGAAGTCTTCACCTCGGCTGTCGTCCGTCGATGAGAGACATAAGGAGCACTGACACTCTAGGAACGGTTCCACGGACCCCGAGTCTGGGTCGACTTCGCACCTCCGTCCCTTTCCGGGAGCCAGAGCGACCCCCACTCAGATAAAAGAATTTTACAAGGCATGCACCACGTATTTGAGTGGGCCAACCCCGCTGGTGAGCCCTCTGGCCCAGCGGGGTCGAAAGAGGTCCCATCAGGTTTGGCACGTCAGCTCCGGTCAGGGCGCCGGTGGGGCCTCATGGATCCGATCCATTGTATTATACTGTACAGAAAGGTCTATTGACCCTCTTTCTGCTTCTCTTTCTACTGTCCTTCTATTCATTCTAACCCTTGCTCAACAGGGCTTTGCTTTCGGAACTCTCAAGGGTTATCTCTCTGCTCTGTCTGCTTTTTTGCTGTTGCTAGACCAACCCTCTCTCTTCAAGTCTCCTATTATACAAAGATTTCTAAAAGGGTTGGCTCACTTGTTTCCACCCATGCCCTTCCTTATGCCACAGTGGGACCTTAATTTGGTCCTAACCTACCTGATATCTGTTCCATTTGAGCCTCTACACAATTGTCCCCTCCGACTGTTGACCATCAAAACAGCCTTCTTATTGGCGATTACATCGGCCCGGAGGGTGAGTGAGTTGCAGGCGTTATCTTACTCGCTTCCCTATCTAATGTCCTTTCTGGACAAAGTGGTGCTTCGCACCCGGGCTTCTTTTTTGCCAAAAGTTGTGATCCCATTCTATCTGTGTCGTCCATCACATTGCCCACCTTCTTTGCTCCCCCGCATCCCTCTAAGAAAGAGGAGCATCTCCACCAGCTGGACCCAAAAATAGCGTTGTCATTCTACCTTGACCGCACGAAAGAGTTCCGGGTGGACGACCACTTTTTTGTGGTGTACTTGGGAGCAAAGAAGGGAAGGGCAGTGCAGAAAAGGACCATTTCTCTCTGGGTCATTCTCTGCATTAAGGTCTGCTATGACCTGGTAAAGAAGCAGCCCCATGAGGGATTAAGGGCCCATTCCACCAGGGGAAAAGCTGCAACTACGGACTTGGCTCAGGGTGTCCCAGTCCACAGCATCTGTCAGGTGGCAACGTGGGAATCATTGCACACGTTTGCAAAACACTACTGCCTGGATGGTCAGGTCTGCAGAAATGGGCACTTTGCCTGCTCGGTCCTGCAGGACTTTCTAGTTTAAGGTATTGGTCTGCAGCCCACCGCCGGGATGGTATGGCTTTGGTATCTAATTCAAAAGTAAGGAATCTGCAGCTAGAAGCCTCTATCAGATGAACAAGTTACTTACCTTCGGTAATGCATTATCTGGTGGAGACTCTATCTATCTGTAGATCCCTTACAGCCCCACCCACGCCTCCCTGCTTTGCGGACTAATATTATAGGGCTAAGGTTACTCCCCCTTTCAGGGCCCTAGTTTTGCACACAACTGCATCAGTTATTTCATGGCTCTGCACTTCTGACGTGGAAAAAACAAAAAGTACTGATGTCCGCGTACCTGGGTGGTGCCTATATAGGCACTGTGACATCATAACCAATGCTACCGACACCGGCGACATCATGCAGAGCCGAATGGAGCCACCCGGCGGCGCGCGCAAGGGGTATTATTCAGAAAAGGTTTCCGGATCCAGCCTGACATCTGGCAAATTCAAAGGTAAAGAATTTGCAGCTAGATAGAGTCTCTACCAGATAATGTGTTACCGAAGGTAAGTAACTTGTTCGTTCAGGCTAATACGTGGAGAAAATCGGTGCTGGGGCTGTCTTACTTACCTCTGTTGAGCCGGAGAATGAAGGGGCCATGACCCCAGGACCAGTGCATGCAGTAATATACAGAGCATATAGGATATCCCCAAGAAAGGAAGGCCTCAGGGCTGTGATGGGTCAAGGGTGGAATATGCGCCTGGGTGCTAAGGAGGGGGTAAGCTGGGAAGCAACCCCTGTGAGCCTGACATGGCTTCGCTCAAATAATGAGGTGGTAAAGCCATTCTTTTCTCTCTCTGATGTTTCCTCTGAGGATTCTAAGGGACATGAGGAGGAGGAGGTAATGGTTAGCCTTTTTCGGATACTTCTGACTCTGACTCCGAAGGGGATGACTGGGTAGGGTTTTCTGGACCACTATCTGGAAGGGATGCTCAAAGACTATACAGAGAAGAGTGTCAAGAGTCGATCTAAAATGGGATTACTCTGGGACACAATGCCTTACCACAGATCTCAAGGAAGGGCCCTGTAGGAACTTGCCAAAAGAGAGCGATCCTCCTACCCTGGAGATCATATCAGAGTATAATGGCTCACTGGGAGGAGACTTGAGCTGATAGCCGAGAGTGTGCGCCGCCTCTAGGGAGCTTCAGGGTGCAGTGCGGAAAAATCATCAAAACTTGCACCAAAATAGCAGAGAGGATCTTGGCAGTTGAGGAGCGGACTACTGCGTTGGAGACAGAGGTCGCCTCAATAAAGGAACAAACGCAGGCCCATGAATCCCGACTGGTGGATGTCCTGTAGAAACTCAAAGATTTAGAAAATCAACAGCGTCAAAATAATTTAAGGATCTTGGAAGTAATAGAAGCAGCGAGGGTCAGGATTCGAGGGGGTTCATCATCAAAATGTTACAGGGTGCTCTTCGGGGAGGAAGAGGGCTGGGATTGGAACTGCAAGATACAAAGAAGCCTGTCAACGTCGGGGCATACCAGATCTGCAGAAAGGATCAGGAAATTGAGACCAAGAAGTTTGCCATCATTTTCTGACTTGGAATATTCTAGGACGTACTCTCCATCATCGCCGGTCCTTATTGTGGGCTCTCCGCAGCCTTCTCCACCAGCTCCACCAGCTCCTTCATCACCTACACCTCGTACTTCACCTCCACCTCTTCCACAGACAGAGGCACCTTTGTGATCTCCTTCACAAGGAGGCCTCCAGCTTCAAGTTCTCCTCAGTCCTTCCAAGTCCAGATTTGTTCATAGATCGCGAACAAGTGTGACTTCTAGACATCGTGGTTATTGTTTTCGGCACTCCTCACTGAGACGCTCCTGTAGGCACAGACATAGATATCATCCCGGGTCCAGATCCAGAACTAGGTCATGATCCAGATGGAGGTAATTTTATTTCACCTCTGCCTCTAGCGCTGGAAGATAATCACCAATGCTGACTGATTGTCCCCAGCCAGGGTTCTCGCCAGTTGATGACATAAACACGTTTCAGGAAGTGCTTGTACGAGGAGCTACAAAACTGAATATCTCATTGCCTGCTCCATCAACCGCTACTTCACTGATATTTGAGACTCGTCAACAATGTTCAGATTCAAGACCGTTACTGCCTCCAGGTTTATAGAACCAGCCATGGAACATTTCCATACACCAGCTGCAGCCAAAGCAGCTCTGTCTAGGCTTCAGAAAATGTATAGGCCTGCAGAGCAGGACCCCTTATTCCTACGAGCAGACCCTCCTCCTGACTCAGTTGTGATTTTGGCTGCGAAGAAAGTTCACACAGCTAATCCTTCTTCCATGGTTCCACAAGAAAAGGAAAGCAGGAAAGTCGAGTCAGTGGGGTGCAAGGTATGCGGCACAGCTACCATGACCATGACAGTGGTCAGTTCATCTGGCCTGCTAGGCAGGTATGACAGCTCCTTATAGGACTCCATACAGCAGTTTGTATTTGACCTCCCAAAAGCCCACAGATAGGACTTCAAGAAATCATGAATGAAGGCATGATGGTTTCTAATCGACTGATCAGCGCTGCTGCTGATTCATCTGTGCTGGTAGCCCATGGTAGCTGTCATAGACTGGCTCTCAGATGACATTCTTGACTTTTCCTCACAACGCTCAAGCAGGAATCTCAGTATAGAATCCATTTAGGGAGTCATGCAGATGATGAGATGTTTTGCATGAAGACCGAGATGGAGCCCTTGAATATGATTGGTCTGGAGAAACGCAAGGAGCAACTAAAGCATACTGACAAACCTTATGAGAGGCATTTTTATCTACAGAAGTTTTAAACACCTCAGTGGTTGCAAGGACACCCCCAACAGCAGCAGCAAAAGCCTCTCCAGCAATATCAAGGCATCAACCAGAGGAAAGAGGTGGCCACCAATCTACCCAAGCAGGAAAGCCTCCTACAAGCTCCAAACAATGAGCCTCTGCTTACCCTTCTTCCGTAACCCTCCTCCATAGGGGGAAGTATTTTAGAATATCTAACAGAGTGGAAATCCATCCAAACGATGCCTGGGTTCTCAATATTGTGCATAATGGTTATTGTCTCAGATTCACCAGTCCTCCACCAAATATTCCACCAAAATCATCCAATCAACATCTGCAGATACATGTGGTGGAGCTCGTACCTCTCCACCAATGGGGAACGGGGATTTATTCCTGTTATTTCTAGGTGAAAAAGAAAGGTTCTAAAAATGAATTCAGACCCATACTAGTTCTGAAAATCGCAAACAAATGGATATGGAGAGAAGAATTTAAAATGGTAGCATAACATCAAATTTATCCTCAAATCCATCAAGGAGACTGGCTCTGTTCCATAGATCTTCAGGATGCACACTTTCACATTCCAGTAGCTAGAAAACATTGTAAATTCCTGAGATTTGTGGTTGGAAATGATCACTGCCAGTACAAAGTACTTCCTTTTGATCTCATTTCGACTCCCAGACCTTTTTTGCATTCCATGGCAGTGGTCGCTGCACATCTCAGGAAACTCAGGATATTCGTCTGTCCATACCTAGATGACTGGCTGTTGGAAAGTGGGTTATTATTAGTAGTGGTAAATATGCATTCACCACTGGCAATAAGGTCACTAACACAGTCTAGTTCTCAGTACAGGTCTCAATAAATGATTCCCTTGCTCAACGCTTGGTAGCTTGGCTGCAAGCAGGCAGGCTTAACTTAGGACGCAGATATGTAAATCATTTAAAAACACCGATTTCAGTGAATAATTAAGACCCAACACACACTATAAATCCAACACCAATTTATAAAAATAGGAAATATTTCTATCTTTACAATGACAATAAAACAAAAAAACAAATGTATGGAACCCGAAATATGAATCTTTAAAGGTTTAGCACTATATAGCGGTTCACTGATAGAATATCGATGAAACAAACATCGATGTTCTAAATATCGAAAAAAAAATAACGACTACAAAAATATCAACTCCAATAATTTAACAGGTAAGTACAAAAATATCGAATCAAAAATATTGAGGTAAAAATATAGATGTAAAAAATATAGATTTAAAAATATATATAAAATAAAATAATACATAGCCAATATATTAAATATTAATATTCTTTTTAACAAAATAAATTACATTTAATATACATTTTAACTAAATATAACAAATAAACTTAATTTAAAACAATATAAACACACAAACATAAAAATGTATAGATATACATATATTTACTTAAAATAATTTATTAAGTATTATCTTTATTTAATTTTTAAACTTTAAAATTATATAAAAATGAAATATATATCTATATCAATAATTTTAAATAAAAAAACATTCTATAATAAATTAAAACATAAACTTACACTTCTCAATAGCGGAGGTGTAAAAATTACTATTTCCACTCCAGTGAATGCAACAGTAGGGAAAGTGCTGGTTAGCTGAGAGGTAAAAATTACTATTCCCATGCCAGTGATTGCAACATTAGGGAAAGTGTTGGATAGCAGAGAAACAAAAATTACTAATAGCACTTAAACAATTGAAAAAAACAAAACATATTACAACATTTTAAAAATCATAAAAATAAATAAACAATATTTTAAAAATATAACATTAAATATATTAAACATATAAAAAGAACAAATATTATAATATTAATTACATATAACAAAAACCTACAAATAATATATAAAATAAAGTAATAAATACATTTATAAACAATAATGATTTAAAAGTAGCAAATATTAACAAACATAAATGTATTTATTTTATTTCCTACCTTATAACACCACACCAGTAACAAAACACTTCAACATTTTTAATTACCTTTACTTCCATAATTAACATAATTATTAATCAATTAAAAAATCTTATTAATAAATGTCATTGATTACACATGCTTTAACACTATAATATTCACAACACACACCTAAAGTAAACTATAAAATAATAAAACACAATTAAATATAATTTAAAAAGAAAAAGTATTGCTATTAACAACTAATAATTAAATATTTAAAAATGTATTTAATACCCACCTTTTACCCTTTAAAAGTAAAAACAACACACAAAAAAATAAACAATTACACAAAATAAATTTAAAATAATTAACACTTATTAACAACTATATAATAATTAATTAAACACAAAATACTTACCACCCTTTACTCATATAAACACCACAACACACACCTAAAATTAATTACACCATTACCATAATTAATTTCTAATTAATTAATTGAAATTGATTAACAACTAATTATTGTCATTAATTAAAAATAAATTACTTCCCACCCATCCCACCCTTTACACCTATAAACAAAACAACACACACCTAAAATTAATTACACAATTACCATAATTACTTACCAATTAACTAATTAAAATCAATTAACAAACAATTTAGATTTTTCACAGCCTGCTGGGCAGAAGATCTGGGTTTTATTAAAGACACGGAGGCTCAGATTATTCAAATCTCCTTTATTGCCACAGCTCAGCAGCAACAATTGAAGAATATAGAACTTCAATGAACATTCCAATATGGTATAAAGTCCCCCTACAACAGAGGTCTTCAAACTTTTTGATGCCGAGACCCCCTTCTCAAAAGTTTTTAGGTGTAAGGACCCCCTCCTGACAAAAAATTCTAGAACCTGTTACTCATCATCAATAACCATAATCGCCCTCAATTCCCCTGGCAAATCATGTTTACGGTGGGGAAATAATATTAAACAGTGTATTCTGTAAATGTTTTAGGTTTTCCACCGCCAGGTAGCTACGTATAAAATAACGGGTAGCTTAAATAAAAAATAAATGTAAAAAGTTGTTACTCAGTGGAAAATGCACAATAGTACATTATGAAACATGTATTAGTTTAATGCACTGCAGAGGTCTATGTGTAACCAGGGACCCACAGAATTAATTCTTTGATGGTGCAGTGGAGAATAGTGACGTGCATTTTTTTGTGCTAGAAGGCTACAGCTTGTGACAGAAAGCACTGTGAATATGTAAGTCATTATTTAAAACTTGCATTTGAGTAATACCCAGATTGTACCTATTTTTTTTTTTACAAAACTGTCCCTTCAACACCTCCTGGAGTAGTAAGCGTTATACAAATCCAATTGCAATTGAAAGCACACACTTCAGAGCTCAATTGTTCTCTTTGCACTACCACTCAAAAAGAATGCATCTTTGTCATCACAAAGATTTGAGTGACTCGATCAATTAAAACCAGTACCTGCTTTCAAGCATCCTTTATTTACATTTGCAGATTAACTCCTAGCACACATTTGTATTTCTTTCAGGCAAGCTGCTGCACCCTGACAGTTAACGGTCTGCCCTGCTTCCGTTTCACAGCACATGATACTCCTTGACTGACACGCCAGCTGAAGCATATTAACTATCAGAATTAACCGTCCCAGGAGGGTTGTCTTTTTCCAGAAAGTAGGGGAATCGCTATTTAAATATGTTTGCGAGTGCTTTCACTGCGGAAACCATCTTCATCACACGAAGGGTCGTGCGATTGCACTTTATAAATATAATATTTGGCAAAATTATGCCTCAATGAGAACAAGGAATAAAAAAATTAAAAGTTAATAGAAATAAATCTTAAAAATAATCTGCAAACATGTATTTAAAAGGAAATATAAATATTAGCACCAGATGTCAATAAGCCTTTCCAGTACAAAGGGTTTTTATGCACCACAATAAAAAAAACAAAAATGTTAAATCTCTTCTAAATACAAGAGCCCTTTACAGTATGCATTCTGACTTTCATCCCATTTTCCCCTCGGTGAGAACGGCCCCTACCACACCCCCGCGGTGACTGTAAAAGGGCATGGCCTTTGTAATCAAGGGTGTGGATTTAATGCCTAAACTAAATTTCATTTATTTCCATCATTGGCACAACATTAGACATGCCTGAAACCAGCCAGGACTATTGGCTTTGTCAGTGATGGTTATCTATTTAAGATAAATGTATACGAACAATGATTTTATAAATAATATTGAATGTTTACAGACTGAACATATGATACTGTAAATAAACATTACTGAAGCCTGAGGAAGGGGTAGTGGTGTTCAGTGTCTCAATCACGCCTGTAATTTTCACTCGATAATAGACACCTACGCTCTTTCTCGCTGCATCTTTCATCTGAATATCTGACACCTATTCTCTTTCTTCTTCAGCACTGTCTTTTCAGTCACTCTGGAATGCACTTTTTCATATCTCCTTTACGTCGTAACCCATCACAAAAACACTACGAACTCACTCGCCTGTAAGCACTGCATTTTCTTTGACTACCCTGTGTCAATATTTTGGCAACTATTTACCTCCTTCACACGCTCATTTGTACAGAATTACAATTGCAACTGGAATACTATAACTTTTGTTCTTCAGAGAGGCCAAGGACTGGATGGTCATGTATTCTGAACACCTTCATGACCCCACTGACGGCCACTGTGAGAAACTCGCACTGCTTTGAACAAGGAACTCCAGGGCTCTCAGTCGTGGCCTGCAAACACTTAGAGAAGGCAAGATTAAGTACAAGTAAAATATAAACAGGAAAAATGAAAAATTTCGAGATAGCAGAACGTAAGGAAAGTTCGTAGTTGGGTGGTTCTGGCCTCTGACTTCCATCCCATTTTCCCCCCGGTGAGAACGGCCTCCTACACCACCACCCCCCTACCCCTCCCGCTCCCCCCCCCCAGCTCGCACTTTTCCTTGTGGACGCAGTGCATGAACAGGCCTGCTGGGCTCAATTAGGCTGGCACTTGACTCCCGCAGAGCCTGACTGCCTCCTATTCGTCGTGGTCGCCAAGACCCATCCTCCTTCATCAACTGGTGAGGAGTATGCACAATATGTTTGCTTCTCAGAGCAGCTCCCAGTGCGAGGCTTTGTCTGGTACTACCGCTCGGAGCTGATGCCATTTAGCAATCTTTGTGTGCAGACAATAAGGCTGGGGAATGCGCGCCCCCCTTCCCATGACGCCACGGCCCCCCTGGGGGTCGCGCCCCACAGATTGAAGACCTCTGCCCTACAAGCAGCCATCTTCCTTCTTTGTGTAACTGCGAACAAGATAATTCAACGAGAAGAGATTAAACTTCATTTGAAGACATCTTTCCAACTGATGGTCCGGGAATAACAAGATTCTTATTCTGAAAGAAAAGAATAGATTCACGTAATATCTTTAATAACATCAGTAACATCAGGGTGGGTTACATTAAAATGTGGAGGGTTGATCTTAGCCTCCGTGTCTTTAATAAAACTCAGATTTTCTGCCCAGAAGGCTGTGAAAAATCTAAATTTTATGGCATGACACGGAGGCTAACATTATGCAAGTTCAAAGTGCATTAAGAACATTATCAATCACATTAGAGATTGGTCTGAAATAACAATTCTTGAACATACTATCGTTCGACCAGTCTGCTGCCCTAAGGATTTCTTGCAGCCCCCCTCCAAGGGTAAAGGCTTTAGAAGCCTATGCACCTCTGAGGGAGTGTGCTCCAAAAATAGAGACATCTACACCGCTTTCATACATGACTTCCCTCACCCATCTTGCCAAAGTTGGTGAAGAAACTCCTGAGACTTTCAGTTCTTTTTTTGTACTCTTTCAAGCATTTAACCACATAGATCTCGGTCGGAGGCGCACCCAACACTATTCGCCCGGGAAAAAAGCCAGGCGAATGCCTGTTTCCCGACCGATTCGGACATTCTTCCGAACGAGCAAGTACGATGCGCACAACTGCATAGATTCCGACCCAGTCGTACTCACCCAATCCAGGTCCTGTTCTCCGACCGAGCCGGATCCGTAAACGCAGAATCGAGTCGCACGGAAGCCAAAATGCAGCCCCGTCCGGCCGGACAAGTACGATGCGCTTTCCGTACGCGCCGAACCCGTCGCTACGCACGGCACGTCAAAGCATCCGGGAGAGGCGCACATAAGCTCCGATTCGCGCCACAACAAGATCCACGGCTACGAGACGAACACGCCAGCGACGAGGACGAGGCGAAGCAAAGAGAAAGACGAACGAAACGAACCAACTATGAATCCCATCGTGCCGATCCTACCAATATTCTACATCTACTACCGGAACAGGCACGGACGCGTACAGCGCAGAAGGTAAGTCAGACACCAACCACAAAAACAAACTACACGTACCCGACATATCACACACACACAGAGGGATGCAGAAATTACTTACACCAGCAACAGCAGCACCATAGGGGCGGGATGGCCATCACCAATACCACATATACACATAGGGGCCTGGATGCTCACCACCACTACCACCCCTACTCAGGGGGTGCCAGATGCCTGTCACTACTCCCACCTCCACCCAGGGGGTGCCAGATGCCTACCCATGGGGGGCTGGATGCCTGTCACTACTACCACCTCTACCCATGGGGGGCTGGATGCCTGTCACTACAACCACCCCTACCCATGGGGGCTGGATGCCTACCACCACTACCACCCCTACCCAGGGGGTGCCAGATGCCTACCACTACTACCACCTCTACCCATGGGGGGCTGGATGCCTGTCACTACTCCCACCTCTACCCAGGGGTGCCAGATGCCTACCACTACTACCACCTCTACCCATGGGGGCTGGATGCCTGTCACTACTACCACCTCTACCCATGGGGGCTGGATGCCTGTCACCACAACCACCCCTACCCATGGGGGGCTGGATGCCTACCACCACTACCACCCCTACCCAGGGGTGCCAGATGCCTACCACTACTACCACCTCTACCCATGGGGGGCTGGATGCCTGTCACTACTCCCACCTCTACCCAGGGGGTGCCAGATGCCTACCACTACTCCCACCTCTACCCAGGGGGTGCCAGATGCCTACCACTACTACCACCTCTACCGAGGGGGTGCCAGATGCCTACCACTACTACCACCTCCACCCATGGGGGGCTGGATGCCTACCACTACTTCCACCTCTACCCAGGGGGTGCCAGATGCCTACCACTACTACCACCTCTATCCATGGGGGGCTGTATGCCTGTCACTACTACCACCTCTACCCATGGGGGGCTGGATGCCTGTCACCACAACCACCCCTACCCATGGGGGGCTGGATGCCTGTCACTACTACCGCCTCTACCCATGGGGGGCTGGATGCCTGTCACTACTACCACCTCTACCCAGGGGGTGCCAGATGCCTACCACTACTACCACCTCTACCCATGGGGGCTGGATGCCTGTCACTACTCCCACCTCTACCCAGGGGGTGCCAGATGCCTACCACTACTACCACCCTCCCCAGGGGGTGCCAGATGCCTACCACTACTACCACCCTTACCCAGGGGGTGCCAGATGCCTACCACTACTACCACCCCTACCCATGGGGGCCAGATGCCTACCACTACTACCACCCCTACCCATGGGGGCTGGATGCCTGTCACTACTACCGCCTCTACCCATGGGGGGCTGGATGCCTGTCACTACTACCACCCCTACTCAGGGGTGCCAGATGCCTACCACTACTACC